>JBBDGP010000723.1:0-1237334 GCA_037952835.1 Lithobates septentrionalis
CGCGGCATTAGTTTGTGAAAGAAAACCCCCATCTCCCTTTCCACGTTCCTCTGTGGGGTGCTATATAAATTTTTTATAATATTTCTTAAATTCGTGCACTATTTCAGAAGTGGTCCTTCTAATGCCCCCTTCTTTATCGTGTATTGCTGATATGGTATTTGAGGGGCTATTTGCTTTAGATATTAGAGCCAGGATTCTCCCCATTTGCTCACCTTCTCCAAAAAAGGACCGCTTCTGAAACAGTTTTTTATTTTCCGCTTTCTCCCAGGCTACTTTTTTATATTCATCCTGCTTCCTCAACCATCTATCGTAATCCTCAAGAGTAGATGACTCCACATATCGTGATTCTGCCCTTTCCACCTCTTTCCTCAGCTCAATTTCCTTAGCCTGTGATTGCCTTTTAACATACCTTATTTTTTGTATCAACTCCCCCCGTAGATATGCTTTTAGAGTATCTCAGATTATTCCTAACGATGCAGTCCCAGTATTCACATTTATAAATTCTCTCAAATTCGTAGCAATCCCTTCCGTATCCTTGATTATCTCCAACCAAAATGGATTTACCTTCCAGTCCCCCTTACTGTGACTTGCCCCCATCTTTATTGAGAAAACTATTGGTGAGTGATCCGAGATCCCTCTTGGTTTGTATTCTACCTCCTCTACCACCTTCAGGGCCTCTTCGTTACATAATATGAGATCAATCCTAGACAAAGTAGAACATGATCTAGAATGGCAGGAATACTGTTTTACCCTGGGGTACCATCTTCTCCATATATCCACAAACCCTGTCTCTTCACAGGATCGAAACAGTGGACCTCCAGGTGCACCATTAACAGGAGTCCTCTGTGGGAACCGATCTAAACTCTTGTCCATTGTCATATTAAAGTCTCCTGCTATTATGACCGGTACTCCTGGTTTATCAGCAACAAACCTCATCAAATCACACAAAACGTCCAATCTAAATGGTTGAGGAATGTATACGTTTGCTAACACGCATTCACAATCTTCAATCATACAAAAAAGGAAAATATACCTTCCATTTTCATCCGATCTACTATATCCCATCCACAACACACATCTCGCAATCTTCCCCCCTCTCACTCCTGATTCATACCACCTTTTCCCACAAATTCCCCTATTCTTCTTTCCCAACTCCTCCTCACCCCAAACACCCTCCTCCTCCCTTTCCCCTCCCCCCACCCTATACCCCCCCAATCCCCCTCCCACTCTCCCGCCACCTCCCCCCTCTTCCCTCTTCTCTGCCCTCCTTTGGGCCTATATTGGGAGCTTCTAAATTGACCGTATTTCTTCCCCAAGGTGAGAATTTCTAACTTTTCAACAAGTGAGTAAAAAACAATCTGTGTACTATAAATCAAAAAGAATAGAAAAAAAAATAGTCCCAAATGTCTTAACTGTGTCCATTGTAAAAAAGAAAGGGAGAGGAGAAAAAAAAAAAAAAATAAATAAAATAAATAAATAAAAACTCCCTCCTTAATACACAAAATCACTTCAAAATTCCCCCTCCTAGGGAGGAATAGCTCAACCTTCTCACACTTCTTTACTCTAAACCACCTTTCCCTTGCCCTCCCCCCTCCCCCCTCCCCACCCCCATCTTTGTGCATATAAAATGTGCAAATAACTACAAAAAGAAAAAATGGAAAAAACAGGAAAAAGAAGTTTGGATATAGGAGGAAAAAAAAAAATAATAATAAAAAAAAAAGGAACCCAAATCAGTCCATTGGTTTCATGGCTCTTCACCCTGTCGTATCTTCCCTTCATTTGTTTCCAACCAAGTTGTCGCTTCTACAGGTGTGTTAAAGAATCTGGTTTCCCCAAAAGCTGTCACTCTTAAACGGGCTGGGTATAGTAGTGCATAATTGATTTTAAGCTGTTGCATTTTGCGCTTACAGTCTGTAAATTTTTCTCTTTGTTTCTGTAATTCAGGGGAAAAGTCTGGGTATACTGAAATTCTTACGCCCTTGTACTGAATGTTTCTCATTGCTCTTGCCCTTTGAAGAACTGTGTTTTTGTCCTTAAAATACAAAAATTTAATAATCATGGGCCTAGGCAGACTTCCTGAGGGCAATGGTCTGGATGGCACTCTATGTGCACGCTCGATGGCAAAAAAATTTGAAAAAGAGTCTCTGCCAAATGTTTCTCTGAACCATACCTCCATAAATTCTGCAGGATGAGCCCCTTCCCTTTTTTCTGGGAGACCTAGTACCCTCACATTCTTCCTGCGTGCTCTATTTTCCATCTCATCTATTTTATGGATGCACATATTCAGCTGTTTCTGCATTACTTGCATATCCTGTTTGATCGGGTTTACATCATCTTCTATCTGACTAATGCCCCGTACACACGGTCGGACTTTGTTTGGACATTCCGACAACAAAATCCTAGGATTTTTTCCGACGGATGTTGGCTCAAACTTGCATACACACGGTCACACAAAGTTGTCGGAAAATCCGATCATTCTGAACGCGGTGACGTAAAACACGTACGTCGGGACTATAAACAGGGCAGTGGCCAATAGCTTTCATCTCTTTATTTATTCTGAGCATGCGTGGCACTTTGTCCGTCGGATTTGTGTACACACGATCGGAATTTCCGACAACGGATTTTGTTGTCGGAAAATTTTATATCCTGCTCTCAAACTTTGTGTGTCGGAAAATCCGATGGAAAATGTGTGATGGAGCCTACACACGGTCGGAATTTCCGACAACAAGGTCCTATCACATATTTTCCGTCGGAAAATCCGACCGTGTGTACGGGGCATTAGTCTCTCCTCTAGAACTGTTGTTCACGCAGAAACCTCCTGTATCTCACGTTTAATTAATAACACATCTTCACCAATATATTTAAGCTGAACAAATACTTCATTTAAGGATAACTTACAGTTATTGATTGCAGAGAGGATCTCTTTCAATGACGGTTCTTCGCCTATTATTAAAGTGGATGTGAGCGTATCTTCCACCACCCCTTGTTTCTCCTCAGGGCCCGGGGGTATCGCTACCACAGGTACCCCCGCCGATGCCGCCACTGCAGGTCTTATTGCCTTTGTTGTTGATTTTATTTGTGTATCCGCCATAGAGCCCTGACTTTTCCTCCCCGCAGATTGGGCCGCCAAGGGTGGCTGGTGCTGCTGCTCCCCTCCTTTCCTTGGTGTCTGATTTGGCGTGTGCGCAAACCGTTCCAGTTTTGCAGCAGCCAAGGCAGCCTGGCTTGTTTTTTCCCCCTTAGGACCGCGTAGGGCCTGGGCACTTCCAGCTGCACCCCCTCCTTCCTGCGTGACTGCCTCATCCCCCCCTCGCCTCCTAGTCATAGCCATACCAGAGGGCGGGTTCGCTCATATACTACGGTACTCACCGGCGGCTGCTCAATCCCGCGTTCACTTCTCCACCCCCTCGCTCTCACCAGGGGGTGTATGTTGTTCCGCTGTCCCTGCGGGAGAGCCACAGTAGGATCCACTACACATCCCGGCTTCAGGTATCCGGGCACCGGCTGCTAGCTCTTCCTCCTGCGTCCTCCTCCTTCCTATCTCTCCATGATCTCAAACATGGGAGCGGGCGCGAGGTCCGGGAGCACAGCAACCTCTCACCTCAGCATCCGGTCATGCCCCTAATTTTGTATTATTGAATGTATCCTTTAGGTCTGGTGAATCCAATAGTGTTCAGCTGGCAACCTACATTTTCTGATTATTTTTGCGCTGATTGCTCATAGTTTAAAATCACCTTGGGTAGCCCATGTAAGCGAAAGATCTCCCAAGCAAAAATGTAAGCCAGTTCCTTAGAAGTGGGCAACTTCTTAAGTGGAATACAATGGGACATTTTCGAGAACTGGTCAACCACCATAAGGATAACTGTGTTGCCCTGGGAGTTTGGTAACTCCACAATGAAATCCATATACAGGTGGGTCCAGGGCCTCTCTCCATTGGGTATGGGTTGTAGGAGGCCCACTGGAAGGTGCTGTGGAGTCTTACTCTGAGCACACACACGGAAAAGCCAGCTATGAAGGTGGTTACATCAGTACATAGACTAGGCCACCAGAGTTGTTGGGAAATGGCCCAAAAGAGTTGATTCTTCCCAGGGTGGCCAGCAGCCTTGGGAGAATGGTAAGTCTGGAGCACGGCAGTACGGAGACTCTCTGGGACAAAGCAGTGGTCACAAGGTTTCTCAAGAGGAGCATGGACGTGAGCGGCAAGAATTTTGTCACCCAAAGGAAAAGTGAGACTGGTGCAAACCATAGCCAGAATACGATCAGGAGGAATCACAGGAACCAGAACCGACTTCATCTTGGAAGTGGAGGTGTCAAAAACCATGAATCAGACTGAGACAGAAGAACAGTTAAATCACACTTGTTTAATAATAAAAAAAGCTAAACAGAGTAAACGTAGTCAAAACATAGCCAGAGTTCAGGAACCAGAACGCATAATCAGACAAGCCAAAATGCCAGGGAGCCAGAAATGAGCGTAGTAGAACAGCAAGCAGGATCTGGAGCCAGAAGGAATGTCAGCCAAGCAAGTCTTTAACAGGAACACAGGAGAGCGTCTCTAGAGATGTGACCAAGGCGAAGGCAGAGATCATCTGGGCTGGACAGCTTAAGTAGGCAGGACTGATGAGCAGGATATCATCAACAGGTGAGTCACTGTGGAGAGATAGGAGCTGGCAATTAGCCGACAGCTGAGTGGCCAGCACAGAGAAGGAAGGGCTAGCCCAGCTCCGACATTCAGTTCCTTTTGGACTGTCTTACCCAAAACTGACTGGTTATCCTATTACAGTGATGGCGAACCTTGGCACCCCAGATGTTTTGGAACTACATTTCTCACGATGCTCTACACTACTACACTGCAGGGTGCATGAGCATCATGGGAAATGTAGTTCCAAAACATCTCGAGTGCCAAGGTTCGCCATCACTGTCCTATTAGATACAACACCCCCGTTCCCAGAATCGTGTTAAAAAGTGTTACATGTTACATAGCTTGCTCTGATAAAAGGCCAAACACAGCTGTATGAATAAATACATGTAAAATTAGGCAGGATCTGTGCTGTACACAATTGTTCTTGAAACATTGTTAGCCACATGGACATAATCAAATAGTTTGTCTGGTTCTCCTTACTGTTGTAAAATAAGAAACAAACCTCTTGTTATTTGGATTCGTGCTTAAAATTCTAAGTATATAATAAAATCATGGTGTGGATTAGGAAATAAGTGACTTCTTGACATAAGCATTCCTCCCAACTTTCTTAGATGAGAATGTGGGATGCCTTTTAGCACAAAAATCATAGACAAAAATCACATCTTTGCCACAAGCCCAGTTACATGGACCATGAAGTATAAATATGTCAAAATGTATTGGCTAAACCCTCAAGTGCTTTTTTAATTGGTAGTTTTCCATTATATTGACTTTTTTAAATAACAAATACTGTGAATGGTCTGTGGTTATTAGCGGTGTACCCCAAGGTTCAGTGTTGGGACCCTTACTTGTTAACCTTTTTAAAAATGATATTGAGTTTGGCATTAAATGTACCATTTCAGTGTTTGCAGATGACACCAAGCTATGTAGAGGAATAATATCCTTACAGTATGTCTCCAATTTACAAGCTGACCTCAGTGCACTAATTTAATTGTGCAACTATGTGGCAAATGGGGTTTAAAGTGATTGTAAAGCTTTGTGTTTTATTTTTTTTTAATAACAAACATGTCATACTTACCTCCACTGTGCAGCTCGTTTTGCACAGAGTGGCCGCAATCATCCTCTTCTGGGGTCCCTCGGCGGCTCTTTCAGCTCCTCCTCGCATCAGATAACCCCCTAGGAGAAGCGGGGGGTTACCTTGTGGGCACACTCCCGAGTCCAGCATTTGCGTCCATGGACATGAATGCCAGACTCGCCCCCGCCCCCGGAGCCCGCTTCATTGGATTTGATTGACAGCAGCGGGAGCCAATGGCTGCGCTGCTATCAATCTATCCAATCAAGAGTCGGTACCCCGTGCAGAGAGGGAGCGCATGTCTCTGCCGAGAGGATGAAGGGGCTCAGGTAAAATGGAGGGGCTGGGGGGCCGGTCACTGGCAGAAGTTTTTTCACCTTAATTAATAGGATGCATTAAGGTAAAAAACACGAGGGTTTACAACCCCTTTAATGTTGATAAAAGTAAAGTTATACACTTGGGGGCTAAAACATGCAGGCATTGTACATTTTAGGATGAGAACAGCTGTGAAATTCAATGACTGAGAAGGATCTGGGTGCTCTGGTAAATGATAGACTTAACAATAGCACGCTACACCAAGCTGCAGTTTCTAAAGCTAGCAAACACTTTCTTGTATTAAAAAAAAGGTATAAACTGCAAAGAGCGAAATACATACATTTTGCTCCTGTACAAATCATTAATAAATAAACATCATCTGGAATATGTAGTTAAAGCAGAGTTCCTGCCTGTAAAAAAAAAAAAAAAATTACGTCAGCAGCTACAAATACTGTAGCTGCTAACTTTTAATATAAAGGCCAATGTCCAGGGATCCCGCAATGTCGGCACCCCAAGCCAATTCGTCCATCAGCTTTGGGTGCAGGTGTCGGCAATGTAAGTAAGGGAAACCAGCAGTGAAGTCTTCAGCTGGTTTCCTACTGCCCATGCGCAAGTTGCACTATGCTTTCTGAATGGTCCAGTCATCTTCTGGGACACACACAGTCCCAGAAAACAGCAGGGAAAGGAGGAGGGGTCGGACATGACATACCAGGAAGTGGGAGCGGGTACCTGTCAAAACCAGTTACCCGCTTCCCCCTCCCCCCCAAAAAGTGCCAAATGTGACAGGGGAGAGGGGGAGGGGGCAAACAACTGGAGCTTCCCCTTTTGGGTGGAGCTCCACTTTAACCAGTTGCCGACCGCCTAACGCAGATATACTGGGGCAGAATGGCATGGGCAGGCAAAATCACGTACCTGGTACGTGATCTGCCTCCCGCGGGCTGGGGGCACATCGCGCCCCCCCCGGTGCCCGAGGTGGTCGGCTTCGTTGGGGAAGCGATACAGGCTGAGGGGGAAGCCACTCATTCGTGGCCACCCCCTCGCGATCGCTCCCCACGAATGAAAATCTTCCTCTGCTACTGTAATGTAAACAGCGGCAGAGGAAGTGATGTCATCTCTCCTCGAGCCGGTCTTTTCGTTACGGCGCCGAGGAGAGAAGACATCAATGTGAGTTGCACCAACACTACACTTTCAGTAGAACACACTAGGCACACTTTTCACCCCCCATCACCCCCCGATCACCCCCTGTACCCCCTGTCACAGTGACACCAATAGCAGTTTTTTTTTTGCATTGGTGTCAGTTATAAGTGGTAGGGCAGTTAGGGTTAGCCCCCTTTAAGTCTAGGGTACCCCCCTTTAGGTCCAGGGTAACCACCCTAACCCCCTAACCACCCTAATAAAGTTTTAACCCCTTGATCACCCCCCTGTCGCCAGTGTTACTAAGCAATCGTTTTTCTTATCGCTGTATTAGTGACACAGGTGACGCTAGTTAGGGAGGTAAGTATATAGGTCCGCCGTCAGCATTTTATAGCAACAGGGACCCCCATAAACTACCTAATAAAGGTTTTAACCCCCTGATTGCCCCCTAGTTAACCATTTCACCAGTGATCACCGTATAACTGTTACGGGTGACGCTGGTTAGTTAGTTTGTTTTTTATAGTTTATTATAGTTTCAGGGCACCCGCTGTTTATTACCTTATAAAGGTTTAACCCCCTAATCGCCCGGCGGTAATATAAGTTAAGTTTTTAGGGTCAGATAAGGTCTGCGTCGCCCCAGGCAGTGTTAGGTTAGTGCCAGTACCGCTAACACCCAGGCACGCAGCATACACCTCCCTTAGTGGTATAGTATCTGAACGGATCGATATCTGATCCGATCAGATCCCATCAAATCTATACTAGCGTCCCCAGTTAGTGGGATCAGCCCAGATACCTGCTAGCACCTGCGTTTTGCCCCTCGGCCCAGCCCTGCCCAGCCCACCCAAGTGCAGTATTGATCGATCACTGACACTTACAAAACACTAAGCACACATAACTGCAGTGTTCGCAGAGTCAGGCCTGATCCCTGCGATCGCTAACAGTTTTTTGGTAGCGTTTTGATACAGTTGCTGACAGTCAGGAGCTTTTTTGCCTGTGAGTCTCACTAGTGTACCACTAAATTTAGAGCCCAAAATGTCAAATCGAAGGTACACTAGTGAAGAGGCCTACACGTTTCTGAGCATGACAGTTAGTGAAGAGGAAGTCACTCATCTGTCAGATTCAGGCTCAGAATACGATCCTGTAGATGACAGCGGCTCCATGACAGATAGCTCTGATGACGGTGTTGTGGTCCCTGCCAAGGTCAGGCGTACCAGACCCCAATCTTCTTCTTCTGTCCTTGAAGTGCAAGAACCGCAGGTCCCTCGTATGGAGCAGAGAAGTACTAGCGCCGCTATTCTTTCTGGTGAACTGGCAAGCACTAGCGGCCTAGTACACCCTGGTCGTATATCCAGCACTGCAGTAACACTTGGTGACGTGGCGAGTCCCATAAGTGCAGTTGAAGCTGGCAAGCACTAGTAGTGTCCCGCTGCCACCAAGAAGACGAACATAGGCCCGTCGTGCCCATAGTGCCCTTCCTGCTGCATTCGCCAATCCAAATTGGGAACCCACCACTTCTGCAGCACCCGTACTTCCCCCATTCACTGGCCAACCCGGCATTCAGGTGGAAACAGTTGATTTTACGTCACTGGATTTTTATTCGCTGTTTTTCACCGAAGATCTCTATAGATCTATTGTGGACCAAAGCAATTTGTACGCTGGTCAACACATCGCCACTATTCCCCACTCCTCCCTTGCCAGAGATTGGAAACCAATTACAGTTTCCGAATTTAAGATCTTTCTGGGCCTTTCCCTCAACATGGGCATAAATAAAAAAAGAGTGAGTTGCGGTCATATTGGTCCACTGACCCAATTTACCATATGCCCGTGTTCTCTGCCTCCATGGCCAGGGCACGATACGAGCAGATTTTGCGGTTCATGCACTTCAACAACAATGAACTCTGTCGTCCTCGTGGAGACCCCGAATACGATCGGCTCTACGTTTTGCAGACTTGTTTACTCCCCATCAAGTTGTCTGCGTTGATGAGTCCCTGATTAAGTTTTCTGGCCTCTTGTCATTCAAACAGTACCTTCCCAGCAAGCATGCCAGATACGGGGTCAAGATGTATAAGCTCTGTGACAGGGCCACAGGCTATACATGTAGTTTTATGGTTTACAAGGGCAAAGATAGTCACATAGAGCCGACAAACTGCCCTGACTACATAGGAAGCGCTGGCAAGATTCTGTGGGACTTGGTGTCACCCTTATTCGGAAAGGGGTACCACTTGTACGTGGACAATTATTACACGAGCGTGACACTTTTTAGTCACCTTTTTGATCATCAGATTGGAGCATGTGGCACCGTGCGACCTAATCGCCGGGGCTTTCCCCAGCGGCTTGTAGATTCCCTTCTTAGGCTGGGGGAGAGAGCCTGCTTGCAGTGTAATAATTTGCTCGCTATGAAGTGGAGGGATAATAAGAATGTTTTCGTTCTTACCTCCCTTCATGCAGACACGACAGTCCAAATTACTACAGCAACTGGTGTTGTGGCGAAACCCCTCTGTGTCCACGAATATAACCAAAATATGGGAGGGGTGGACCTCAACGACCAGTTGTTGGCGCCGTACCTAGTTGCCCGTAAGGCCAGACGCTGGTACAAAAAAGTGTCTGTTTATTTATTTCAATTGGCTTTGCTGAACGCTTATGTGCTATACAGAGCTTCAGAACGGACTGGATCCTTCCTTAAATTCCAGGAAGAGATCGTCAGAGCCCTTCTGTTTCCAGACGGTGCTCCACCTCACCTTTCCCAACCAAATGCAGTAAGCCGGCTGCATGAGAGGCATTTTCTTTATGTCCTCCCAAGTACCCCTACCCAACGAGCCCCCCAAAAAAGATGTCGTGTCTGCAGCAAGCGCGGATTTAGGCGTGACACCCGGTATTATTGTCACCCCTGTCCTGACAATCCTGGTCTTTGCATTGGTGAATGTTTTGAACACTACCATACGCTAGTTGAGTATTAGCATAGGGTACAGCACTGCACAGACTAGGACACACTTTCGCAGGGTCTCCCAAGATGTCATCGCATTTTGAGAGACCCAAACCTGGTACCAGTTACAAAAGTTAAAGTTACAAAAAAAGTGTAAAAAAAAAAATATAAAATAATAAAAACCAAAAATAGTTGTTGTTTTATTGTTCTCTCTCTCTATTCTCTCTCTATTGTTCTGCTCTTTTTTACTGTATTCTATTTTGCAATGTTTTATTGTTGTTATGTTTTTATCATGTTTGGTAACCATTTTTTTGTTTTCAGGTACTCCATTCAGCTGCAGAGCGGATTTATTTATCTTGACAGCAACTTCGTTTGCTCCCATGATACATAAAATCGTGACTCCAGCGCTGTCGGAGGTGATTTCACCACCACAGTTACATACTTCAGCATATATGCCGAAGAGTAGGGGCAGCAGTGGGTGGAGGAGCGGTTTGCTCCTGCCTTTTGTGGGAGGATGCCCCCATGCTTCGGCATATATATATATTTTAGGCACAGGTTGCGTTTAAATGTTTTATTTTTTACTATTTTTTTTTTTATATTTGCTTTGCAGGTATGGTAAGTCTTACTGTTATACTGTAATGTTACTTTGTTTTATTGTTAAAAATCATTTGCTTAGCAGGTACGCCATTCAGCTGCAGAGCGGATTTATCTATCTTGACAGCAACAGCGTTTGCTCCCACCATGCATAAAGCCGTGACTCCAGCGCTGTCGGAGGTGATTTCACCACCACAGTTACATACTTCAGCATATATGCCGAAGCGTGGGGGCAGCAGTGGGTGGAGGAGCGATCTGCTCCTACCTTTTGCGGGAGGATGCCCCCATGCTTCGGCGCATGTATGCCCATCATTAGAAGTGGGAGGATGAAGGGAGGTATTCTAATGGTGGGCATACCCACCGATCAATGTCTTTTTTTGTTCAGCCCACAGGCTGCATGAAAAAAAAGTTTACAATATATGCCCAACAAGGACCAGCAACGTACTGGTATGTTGCTGGACTTTGAGTGGTTATACCAGAATGATGCCTGCAGGTTTAGGCATCATCTTGGTATCATTCTTTTCAGCCAGTGGTCGGCTTTCATGTAAAAGCAATCCTAGCAGCTAATTAGCCTCTAGACTGCTTTTATAAGCAGCGGGAGGGAATTCCCCCCCCCCCCACCGTCTTCCATGTTTTTCTCTGGCTCTCCTGTCCCAACAGGGAACCCGAGAATGCAGCCGGTGATTCGGCCAGCTGACCATAGAGCTGATCAGAGACCAGAATGACTCCAATCATCTCTATGGCCTAAGAAACTGGAAGCTACGAGCATTTCATGACTTAGATTTCGCCGGATGTAAAGAGCGCCATTGGGAAATTGGGAAAGCATTTTATCACACCGATCCTGGTGTGGTCAGAGGAGAGATCTAGGTTCTAATAGACCCCAATTTTTTCAAAAAAAGATTACCTGTCACTACCTATTGCTATCATAGGGGATATTTACATTCCCTGAGATAACAATAAAAGTGATTAAAAAAAAAATAAAAAAAAAAAAAAAAAATGAAAGAAACAGTTTAAAAATAAGATAAAAAAGCAAAAAAATAATAAAGAAAAAAAAAAAAGCACCCCTGTCCCCCCCTGCTCTCACGCAAAGGTCTGGCGTCAATTGTAAACAGCAATTTCACCATGCATGTAAGGTATCACCGCGAAGGTCAGATGGAGGGCAGTAAATTTAGCAGTAGACCTCCTCTGTAAATCTAAAGTGGTACATATATAGTGACAAGCGCGCATCCTGACACAGTGTGTATTATACAGTGTGTGTAATCCTTAGTGTTTTGAACCCTATAGGTGTGATATTGAATAATAAATATCCAAAATCATTTATGTGAAAAAAACTTATTGAAGAGTTTGTTATAGTTCCGCTAAATATTGAATTCCCATGTTCCAAACAATATTGTGAAAACAATATAGTAAAAAATGTTGGTATAGTGACACCAGCCACAATGTTGCTAAAAAAAAACTTTTGGTCAGCAACAATGTAGCATCCACTCATTACTCAAAATAATATTGTGAACATCATATGGTGAAATATAGTGGTATAGTGACACCAGCCACAATGTTGCAAAAAGACTCTTTGGTCAGCAACAATGTAGTATTCACTCCACACCTCAAAAATAGTGCTAGAAAAAAAATAGTCTGTCAGTGAGAACTTCTTCCCCCTGAATATCCTGTGTAAGGATTTAAACAATAAAAAATATGTATTCAGACTCAGTCCTCATAGAAATATATATTATGCTGATGATGAAATAAATCTTCTACTGGAATACAGCGATGATCTTCCTATTCAGAAAATATAGTAGAAGAGGCCGCTTACCGGATCAGATGGATCTCTGGTTAGGGAGATCAAACAAGCTTGTTGCATTAGCCTGCCGGCTTCCCTGATTATCACCTGGATGTCCGTTGTAGGATCTTCATCCGCTTTACCCAATCCACAGAACAGGTATCCTCTGTTTTTGGTATACAGGATTTCACAACTCCAGAATGATTTTAAGTCTTTGAATTATCCATAGTATAGCCAAACACCTCAGTGGGAACAAAGCGGGAGAAACTCCATAGTGCAGATGTGTATTTAAAAAAAAAAAAAATATTTTAAAAACTTTTTCACAGTCACTTCAACAAATTCCACTGCAGTTAATCACAGCAATGACACACAGCACTCTAGGAACCGCAAATCAACAACTTCAAAAGTGCACAGCAAACGGGAACCAGATAAAAAACAGCTAAAAAACAGCTAAAAAGTTCAACTGCAAATTTTAGCAAACATGCAGCAAGGGAGCAAATCGACTGACTGCATGGGGAAAAAAAAAACACTAAAAAAAGTGATGGCATCACAGCCTCTAGCTCCACCCGACATGTTTCCCCTAAACAGGCTTCCACTGGGAACGGAGACATGGCTGGATATTGACACATCACTTTTATATACTCACAAGGCAGGAGAGACACAGGAAGTAACATTTCCACACTTCCTTCTTGTTGTCACTTAATATGTGGTCATTTTATTTCCGGATTTACTTTAAAAACTAAAAAAATTATTATACTTCATCATCCCATATGAGGAAAAAGGGGAAGATGAGACTGGAAGTTACTATTAGAAAAAAAGAAAAAATATTTTTCCTCAAAAAACACTTTTTCTGTAAAAAATCAAATTTTTTAAAAACTCTTTTTTTATATACTCTTTTTTAAAAGGGATTACCACAAATAGACTTTTACATATATATATATATATATAAAAAAAGAGTTTTTATATATATATATATATATAAGAGATATATATATACACGCATATCTAGGTATATTGGCGTTCTTGATTTGCGTTTCAATTTATTATATATATACATATAAATTTATTACATTTTTCATAGGGGTTATTTTGTCCTAAGGTTATGCAGCAGTCTAACCAAAAAGAGGACTCTACTCCCTTAATACATTGTTATATAAAATTATCAACAATTGCAACACTTTAAAGGGGAAAACATCTAAAGTCTTAAAAACTGTTCGGAAGACTTCTATCTGTTATCAATGTAGCAGTTAATATCCCATTCTACATTGAGTCCCAGGGGCTTGTAACTTTGGAGGTCGTATATCCATCTGGTTTCACAACGAGAGATGGACCTTCTCATATTACTTCCTCTCCAATGTGGGGTATATTTTTCTTTTTTTTTTTTTTTTTATGTTTAAAGAGGTTTTATTGAAGAGCAGTACATTACACTTCATAGACTGACAATGCTGTGGGGCGCAGCCCACTTCTGTGACCAAGCTCAAATAATGAACAATAACAGAGAAGTTGATCAAAAACGTAGGATTATACGTAAGGATAGGGAGAAAAGAACCCTCAGGAATGACAAGGCAAGACCTAGTGCTGCATGTGGGCTCGACACCCCTAAAGGGAACATACTGTGTCGAGCACCGGAGAGTGGCCTTCGATAACCATAAGGTGAGTGGCTAATCTGTTAAGGCCCATCGCACCTTCCGGGAGATAAAATGTCCCAGACTGCGTGAGGGAACCTTCCCAGGCTCTCTCTGGCCAGAAGGCCAAAGGGGCTAGGGGAGCCGTAAAGAAATCCTGAGGGTTCCAGCTTAGAAGATCGACACATGGGGAATGGGTCGAGGTACCGTCTGAATACAAACAAGTGCATATAAAACTGGAAGGAACCGTGTGAAACCGTATACTTACAGTAATTATTTAATAACAACTTCCTGAGAATTAAGAAGAAAAAGAGAAGGGAAAGGTGGGAAGGAAGACAGAGGAGAAGAGAGGATGGGGGTGGGGTGTGTTGACAGACTGCAAAATCACAATAGCACCAGGTCAAGCTTCAACTCCCGGTATAAGAGAGATACCTACATGCCGCGCCCAGGGTTCCCAAACCGCCAAAAATGCTTTATTTGAGTCTGCTATGGTACTAACTAAATTTTCCTGAGACATGATCCATGAGATCTTTCTCTTGGCAGACGCCAGGGAGACCCCTGGTTGTTTCCAAGCCTTTGCTATGGAAAGCTTGGCGCCTGTCAGAATAAAAGCGATAAGTTTAGCAGTTGTTTTGGGAATTTTGGGAATATTACCATTTAGGAGAGCTATCTGGGGGGATTTTGGAATGGGAGTGTCCGTAATTTTCCTGATCAGGTGAAAGATCCCGTTCCAGAACCCCCTGATTTTCGGACATTCCCACCAAATGTGTAACATGGAACCCTGGGCTTGGCAGTTTCTAAAACATAAAGGAGACGAGGAAGGGAACATCAGTGCAAGTTTGGAAGGAACCAGATACCATCTCGTAAGGACTTTCATGTTAGCTTCTATTAATGCAATATTAACTATACCTTTGTAGGCTCTTGTGCTCATTCTATTCCAGTTCTCCAGGTCCCAAGACTCGCCCAAGTCCCTCTCCCAGTCTGTCATGTATGTAAGTTTGGATGTGGGAGTTGACAGGGCTTCATAAATCAGGGATATGCCTCCTTTTTGCTCTGTTGCTTGTCCACACCATTGTTCATAAGGTGTGCACACTGGGGGGGTTGATTTGACTTTCCAAATGGTGTGAAGGAAATGGGAGATTTGAAGAAATCTAAATTTCTCGGATTCTGGGAGTTCTAGTTTATCAACGCAATATTTCATGGAGATTGGACCGGAGGCGACGAGGTAATGTCCGATACGGTACATTCCCTTATCAAGCCACCATTGAAAGGATTTGATGTCTAATCCTGGCTTGAAGAGGGGGTTGCGGAAAATGTGTGAGAGAGGGCGGAGCTGTGAGGTCAGAGCTGGGTTTTGAATCAGGGGGTCCCAAAGTTTGAAGGAGTGTGAAAGTGTGGGTGCCATGATGGGCGGTCTAGATTTGCTGGGGGTCCAGAGTAGATAGTCTAGTGTGTGGGAAGGAACCGCTTGGCGTTCTATTTGTATCCAGTCGGGTTTTTCGCCTCTGAAATATAAGGTGGAGAGTTGGGCCAGTCTGGCTGCTTGGTAGTATTTGAATAGTTCGGGGAGACCCAGTCCTCCCTTAGACTTTGGGGCATAAAGGGTGTTTCTCGAGAGTCTATAACCTTCCCCCCCCAGATAAATTTTATGATCTTCCCCTGGAAGTGTTTGAGGTGATTTCTGTTAATCGCGATTGGGAGGGCTCTAAATAAGTACAAAATTCTGGGGAACAGGATCATTTTGATGGCATGGATTCTCCCCAGCCATGATAATTTGTGGAAAGACCAAGCTCGTATGTCTTCCTCCAATCTACGATACATAGGAGGGAAATTAGCTTGGTAGAGGGAGTCTATGCTGGGTGTGAGGTTTATACCTAGGTATCGAATTGAAGAGTCACTCCAGTTAAAATTAAAGGACAGTTTTAACCTCTCAACTAGGGCTGGATTAAGGGAGATGTTTAAAGCTTGTGATTTGGTCATGTTGACCCGAAGGCCTGAGACTTCGCCAAATGTCTGGAGTAGTCTGTTAATGTTGGGGAGGGTGGTAATTGGAGATGTGACGAATAGAAGAAGGTCGTCTGCGAAGAGGGCGCATTTATGGGTATTCAAGCCGCAGTTGACACCTTTAATGTTTGGGTCTGACCTGATCGCTATGGCTAGTGTTTCTATTATTAGAGCGAAAACGAGTGGGGAAAGGGGACAGCCCTGTCTTGTGCCCCTGGCAATTTTGATTGGGGATGAGAGGAAGCCCTGTAGTTTGACTTTCGCTTCCGGTTCTGAATAAAGAGATTTGAGGATTCCGATGAAATGTTCTCCGAATCCCCAGAATTTAAGGGAAGCGAATATGAAGGGCCAGGACACAGAATCGAAGGCCTTTTGAAGATCTAGGGAGAGGAAGAGACCCTCCTGCTTTGGGCCTCCGTCCCATCCCGAATGCAAAATTGAGGCTATGTCTATGGCCCTTCTGACCTGGTCAGGACCCTGTCTGCCGGGGATAAAGCCCACCTGATCCTTGTGGATATAAGTGTTGATGAATGTTTTTAATCTATTGGCGTAAATTTTCGTTAGGATTTTTAGATCGTTATTTATTAGTGATATTGGTCTGTAATTTTCTACCTGATCCGGATTTTTGTCGGGTTTAGGGATGACAGTAATGAAGGCAGCATTCATCTGGGGGTCTATGGGGTCTCCCTTTCTTTTTGAAATTGAACATTTTAGTTAAATGTGGCGCTAAAGTCACGGCAAAAGTCTTGTAGTAAAGATTGGAGAGACCATCTGGACCTGGGGCCGAACCCCCTTTCAGATTTTTTATGACCTCCAAGGTTTCCTCCACTGAGATCTGAGCCTCCATAATATCTTTGTGGGATTTTTGTATAGTAGGGATAGGGAGGTGCTCTAGAAATGCTTCTATAGCTCGTGAATCGTTGGATTCATTTGCTCTGTATAGTTGTGAGTAGAATGCTTGGAAAGAATCCAGGATTCTATGTGGATTTTGGGAAGACGTCCCATCCTGTAGTTTTATTTTGGGGAGGGCGAAGAGACGGGTCCTAGGGGATAACTTGGAGGCCAGCATCGTGCTCATTTTGTCCTGATTCAGGTAGAATTTCACCCCATTCCAACGCAGAGAATCCTCAGCTTTAACCGTGAGCGCCAGGTTTAGTTTAATCCGAGCAGCATCAAGCTGGTCGGATTGAACCAGGGATGGGTTAGCTTTATGGTTTTTGCGTAAGAGGAGGAAATCTCTCTCCAATTTTGCAATGTCCATGGTTCTCTCCTTTTTGAGTTGGGAGGATATTTGGATCAGTTTGCCTCGTATCACGGCTTTGTGGGCTGCCCAGAGGGTCTCGGCTGAGATGTCGTCTACGTTGTTCAGGAGAAAATAATCTTTTAGTGTCTTGGTGAGTTCCGAAATCTGAATGGGGTCTTTAATGATGTGTTCTTTAATACGCCAGATGGGGGATGAGGGTCTGAGAAGCGAGCCTTGGATAGAAAGAGAGATCATAGAGTGGTCGGAGAGGGGAGTATCCTTAATTTTAGCTGAGATAGCGGCGGGAATATGCATGGAGGAGATCAGGATATGGTCAATTCTGGAGTATACTTGGTGGGGTATTGAAAAGTGGGTGTAGTCCCTTGAAGTGGGGTTGAGTTCTCTCCAGATATCTGTGAGGCCCTGTTGGTGAATCAGTTTAGCAATTTTGGAGCTGATTTTTGTTGGCCTGGAGAGCTGTTTAGCCGGGGGTTTAGATTTATTGAGGCTCTGATCAAAGGCAACATTCGAGTCTCCTCCAAAGATTACTGTTCCTTCCAGGAGGGGACCTAGTGTTTGGAAAAGCGAAGTGAAGAATACATTCTGTCCCTTGTTTGGGGCATAATAGGAGATCAGAGAGAAAGTTTGGTCTGCGATCTGACCTTTTACTAGTATGTACCTGCCTTCGGGGTCTCAAAGAGTCTGGCTTACTTTGAATTGGCAATCCTTAGCAAATAGGATCGCGACTCCCCTGGTTTTATCCTCAGCGTTTGCCAAATAAAACGAGGGGAAGCGCGCATGTAGGAATGAGGGGGAGAATCGAGAAGGGAAATGCGTTTCCTGGAGCATTACTATCGAAGCCCTTTATGTATGATATGATTGGAAGGTTTTCCTTCTTTTAATTGGGGAATTGAAGCCTTGGACGTTGTGGGAAATAATTTTTATCTGGGGGCGAGATGGAGTGGTGTTAGGCATGTTTTTTGAGTGATGAGTGTGCTATTGATGGTGGAACACTTACCCTGACCCAGTTGAAGAGGGGTGGGCAGGAGGCGAATGAGGAGCGAGGTCTGGAACCTGGAGATGCTGAACGAGAAGGAGCTGCAGACAATCCGTCAACCCTGGCAGGAGGGGGTAAGGGAGAAAAAAGCACAGATGGGTTAAAACGTAGAGACAGAAGGAGAAAGAGAATATGTACAAAATGACCTGAAATAGGCCGGAGGCGGAGAGGGGGGAAGGTATTCCCCTTTCCGAACTCCAATAACAGGAAAAGGTGGTCCTGGGATCGAACCACCAGTCCATCGAACGAGAATGGGAATTCCATTTTCGTAGGATGGAAGAAGTCGCAGGGCAGCTACCGCAGCCCAAGCCACCCTTGAAACCTTGCATAGAGAAATAAGCTTTGTAACAATATAGATAAAAAGAAGCATACGGAGAACAAAAAGGAGTATCAAAATCTGAAAAAAACTGAAGTGTTTTTAACTTGGGGCCGCTCTGGTCTGAAGAACAGGTAGAGTCTTCCTGGTAGACATAATGGATTCCTCTGTGGGGATGGAGAAGGAAGGTGGTATGGGAAATCCAAGTCCCACTGTGGACTTAGCCAGTCCGTTGTGAGGGAATGAGGTTGTGGAGAGGGGCCAGAACATCCTGCTGACGCTGGGGGTGCCCAGAGGGACGATGAGGGAGTGATGTTCAAGAACCGATGAGGCCATTCTTGTGGAGATCAATGGGCTAAGTCTTTAATCCTCCTTGAGGCGTAGGTGAGAGATAGGGGCAATAGTAGATCTTGGGGAACTGGATGCGTAGCCCCGCTGGGGTGTAGGGATGCAAACTTGAGAGTTAGGGGCGGATGGAAAAATTTCCCCTTGCGGGGACAAGGCCTCTTTGTGAAGGATCCGAGAGAGGTGGAGAACATCTGGTATGAGATGGATTGGGGACAGTGGATCACAAAGAGGAAGAAGGGTGTCGCCGGGGTCTTGTATAAGACCTCCTCAGGTTGGTAATTGATCTTTCAGTCGCCTGCTTTTATTAGCTTTCCAGGCTGGAGAGATGGGGCTGTTGGGAGTTTGGCGTTTAGAGGAACCCGCTTGAGTGTTGGTTATGTCCATTTCCGAATCTAGGGATATGAGCTTGAGTGAGAGGAGGATTAGTTCGCCTTCAGTGAACGTGGTGAATGAGTGGGTTCTGCCTTTAAGGGAAAATTTTAGGGCGAAAGGGAATGCCCACCAATATTTAATCTCCTTCTGGGAGAGGACGAGCAGAAGGGGCTTGAGGGCTCTGCGTTTCTGGATGGTCGTGGGGGAAATGTCCGCAAAAATTTGCACTTCCTGTCCTTGAAAAAGGATGCGGGATTGCTGGCGTGAAATTTTCATTATTTCTTCCTTTACACTATAGAAGTGTGGCTTCACGACCACATCTCTGGGGGATCCGTCTTTTCTGGGGGGACCCAGGAACCTGTGTGCCCTGTCCAGCTCCAACTTGATGGGGGGCAGCTCAGGGATGAGGGATTTGATTAAATCCTGGATAGCTTTGGGGACGTCTGTGATTGATTCGGGGATACCTCTTACTCTGAAATTGTCCCTTCTCGACCTGTTCTCCAGGTCATCGATTCTGTTCAGTGCCACCTCTAGTTGCTCTTGAACAATATGAATGTGCTCAGTGTTCTGGTTAGCTCTGGACACTGTAATGTCTAATTTGTGTTCTATGGCTTCCATCCTTGCTCCCAAGTTTTGAAAGTCTGCTCTTATCTCGTTTGTGATTCTTGTGGCTGTGTTTGCTAAGCCTCTGTCTAGTAGATCTGACAGTTTGAGGAATAAATCTCCTGTGTTGAGGGGTATGGCAGCCTCCGGATCTCCTATGGAAGTTCCAGCTCCCTGATGTGGTGGTGTAGCGTTCAGTGGGGACAGGGAGTAGTTCTCAAAGGTGCGCTCTAGGAGGGATACTGTGGAGGCCGGGGATGGGGTCCCCATAGGCTGGTTATGGGAAGCAGGTAAGGGTGTGTAGGCCAGAGTGGCAGGAGCAATCACTTGCCTGGTTTCCACGTGTCCCCCTGCAAACTGCTCCTTGTGCTGTGCTGCGGCCGCCATCTTGGATAAGGCCCGGGAATCCTCTGCTGAAAACTGCGGTCCCAGGTCCCTGCGGACCGTGCTGTTTGGCATGGATCGATGCAGCGGGTGTTCCCGGGTCCGGTTCCGCTAGTGGTGGGCGAAAAGGCGGCCTTAATCCAGCTCTTGGGTGGCTTCCTGGGCTGGGTAGAGCGGAGCTCCCGGCTTACGCGGCCATCTTGGGAGTCCCGCGCCTGCGCATGGGGGTATATTTTTCTATCGCTATCACCTTCAATAAAGCAGTATTCCTATTATGGTGGGTTCTAAAGTGTCTTGACACACTATGTCCTATGAAACCTCTCCAAATATTCCCCAAATGTTCCCCTATTCTAATATTTAGAGCACGGGTGGTCCTCCCCACGTATTGTAACCCGCAAGGACAAATAAGCAGGTAGACCACCCCCACAGTGCTGCATGTAATGAAGTCCTTAATATCATATGTTTTATTGGTAACATTGGAGGTGAAAGTCGTGGTTCTTACCGTCTGAGAGGTCTTACATACCTTACACCTCCTGCATGGGTAGAACCCTTTAAGATTCCCAAACATACTAATCTTAGGGGGACATTCAATGGCACTTGGTGCCAATTTCTCCTTCAATGTCTGATTTTTTTCTAAAAATGATGCTAGGTCTAAAAGGGAGAACCGGTCCCAAGATCTCATCCCCCCTCAGAATATTCCAATACTTCTTCATAATTCTGTTTACCCACCAATGCTGTGATGAGAAGGCGGTGATAAAGGCCCACTCAAAATTCTTCTTTTTACTTTCATCCAAATTTTTAATTCTGGGTTTCAGGAGTTGTTCCCTTTCTATATTGGCTATTTTTTCAAGTTCTACTTCCAATATTTCAGATCTATATCCTTTATCCTCAAAGGACTTAGGACTTCAGCCTGAGCCCTGTAGTCCTCCATATGAGAACAGTTCCTCCTTACTCGCTGGAATTGGCCTTTAGGTATAGCTTTAAGCCAATCCGGATGATGGCAGCTTCCAATAGGAATGTAGCCATTCCTATCAGTTGTTTTAAAAAATGTTTTAGTGAACAATTGTCCCTCACTCTTGGTGATTGTGAGGTCCAGAAAGTTGACTGACGTTTCACTATATTCATATGTGAAACCTATGCCCCATTTATTGGAATTAACCTTATCCATAAACGACTTCAATGATTCTACATCCCCTTTCCACAGAAAGAAGGCGTCATTAATGAACCTTCGCCAAAAAAGTAGGCGGGGACAGTCCCATGCAAAGATATGGTCATTTTCCCACAGTGCCATAAATAAATTGGCGAGGCTGGGGGCAAACTTTGCCCCCATTGCCACGCCAGTACACTGTAAGAAATACTGATCATTATAGAAGAAAAAATTATGTTCCATTGCAAATTTTAATAATTTCAGAACAAACTCTCTCGTTGACTGCTTGATGGAATTATCTCTACTCATATAATATCTGGCAGCTGAGTAACCTAAATCATGTCGTATATTCGTATATAATGCGGAAACGTCCGCTGTTACTAGTAGGACATCATCATCCACTTTCATCTGTGAAATTTCATTGATAATCTGTGATGAATCCTTTAAGAAAGCTGGAGTCTTAGTTACCAGCGGTTGTAGAAAAAAATCTACAAACTTACCCACCCTAGAAGTGAGGGAGTCTATGCCACTTACTATCGGTCTACCTGGTGGCCGTACTGGGTTCTTATGTATTTTTGGTAGATAATAGATAATCGCCATTTTAGGTGCCAAAGGTATCAGAAACTCCATTTCTTTTTTGTTGATAACACCTTTTTTGAACCTATCCTGAATTATCATATTAAGTTGCTTCCTATATCCCACCGTGGGATCCCGCCTCAAAATGGTGTATGTGTTCCTGTCAGATAATAAATGATTCATTTCCTCCAAATAATCCTGTTTCTTGAGAAGGACAATTCCTCCCCCCTTATCCGCAGGATGTATTATTAGTTCTTTTTTCTCACATAGAGTTTCTATACCTTTATGAATTTCCTTCTCTTTATTATTATTGCAATTCTTAAAACGTACCTTTTGTAAATCTTGCATTACTAGGTTTTTGAAAACCGCTATACTGGGAGCCGGTTTTTCAGGGGGATTAAAGAGGGACGCATTTCTGAGTCCTGTTCCTCTAGATATCCTATTAGTCTGTGATCCTGAATTTCTTAAAATGGGATTAGATAGGAAGTGCCGTTTTATGTTTAATTTCCTCACATATTTTTGGAGGTCTATAAACATTTGAAATTTACTAATACTCTGCTTGGGAGCAAATTTCAAACCCAAGTTCAGAGTTTTACGTTCAGTTTCAGTTAATTCTATTCCACTTAAATTAAAAATTCCCCCACCTTCTATCTCTTTCTTTTTTTGTGTGATCTGTTTTCCTCCCCTGCATCCTCTTTTTGTCTTCCTTTTTTGTTTAGATTTTTCCCTAAAAAACTCTCCGGTTTGTTTCTAAGTGGGGCCACATTGGGGGGCCCCCCATAGGGTTCTGGATTAGAGTTTCCATACCCCCCATAATTACTTCTGGGGTACTCCTCTTCTCTGTTACTATCATACCGCTCTCGAAGAGGGTAGTACCGATTTTTTACCGGGACCTCATACCTCCAGGGCGGAATGGGGGAATTCCATGTTTCCCCCTGCTGCTCATTCCAATATGGTCTCTTTAATGAAGGATCATCGTATCTCCCCATATAATCCATATTAACTTTTCCCTGGGGATATTTGTCATGGTAATTTCGTGGGGTGTGAGGTGGTCTATTTCCTCTATTTTCCCTCTGGGGGCCTGAAGCCTGTGATTTACCTCCATTTCTTTGATAGTAATTGACGGGCGACTGTTGATATTGATTATTTGGGGGTCCTCTATTTGGTTTTTTTACCTTATAGAGGCGTCCCTTCCCCCCTCTTCCCCCCTCTTCTCGACGTAAGGGGGACCTCGACCTCACTTCCACTTCCTTGTTTCCTGGGGGAGGGGGTACTTGTACCCCATTGCTGGTTTCCATACTCTCCATATCAATAGTGTCTCCCTTACTACTCTCTCTATACAGTTCCTGCCATTTAAATACGTTGTTTGTTTTGTAATCTTCAACGTCCCTGAGATATTTTTTCCTCTTTTTTATCCTTTGTTCCTCTTCCTCCTCAATCAAAATCTCTCTGAGTTCCCTTATATAAATCTGGTATAAACCTTCTTTATTATATGGTGAGAGTTTTTCCTTAATTTCACTAATTTCTTGTTGCAGTTTAGTGGCCTTTTTTCGTTTCTTAGAGATTAAAAAATCCAAAAACGCTAGCCCTACTCTATTAAAATAAATGGAACCACTCCTGAGGCTCTTGGTCCCCTTTATCAGGGTAGACATGCCATCTAAGGCTTCTAGGAATCATTTTTTCTTTTAAGTATCTCTCCAAAAAAACAATATCCCATGATGCATGCAACTCCGCAATTAAAACATTTTTCAGTCTCATAAAAATTCCTCTCATATTATCAGTCTCCAGAGTAGTCTGGTCAAAGACTTCTTCCGGATTGATCTTCCTGTTTTTATGGTATTCAAAAATATCCATTCTAAAGGCATATATTCCACTACACAAATATGTTTCTATTGGTATGTGTTTAAAAAACTATTATTTATGGAAAGCTGCAAAAAATAGTGTATTTATAACTCACAAAAAATATAAAGAAAAAAGAACTTTTGCGCTAACCAGACAAATTAGATTAAAAATAATATTGTGAACATCATATGGTGAAATATAGTGGTATAGTGACACCAGCCACAATGTTGTGTCATTGCTGTGATTAACTGCAGTGGAATTTGTTGAAGTGACTGTACTATGGATAATTCAAAGACTTAAAATCATTCTGGAGTTGTGAAATCCTGTATACCAAAAACAGAGGATACCTGTTCTGTGGATTGGGTAAAGTGGATGAAGATCCTACAACTGAAATCCAGGTGATAATCAGGGAAGCCGGCAGGCTAATGCAACAAGCTTGTTTGATCTCCCTAACCAGAGATCCATCTGATCCGGTAAGCGGCCTCTTCTACTATATTTTCTGAATAGGAAGATCATCGCTGTATTCCAGTAGATTTATTTCATCATCAGCATAATATATATTTCTATGAGGACTGAGTCTGAATACATATTTTTTATTGTTTAAATCCTTACACAGGATATTCAGGGGGAAGAAGTTCTCACTGACAGACTATTTTTTTTCTAGCACTATTTTTGAGGTGTGGAGTGAATACTACATTGTTGCTGACCAAAGAGTCTTTTTGCAACATTGTGGCTGGTGTCACTATACCACTATATTTCACCATATGATGTTCACAATATTATTTTGAGTAATGAGTGGATGCTACATTGTTGCTGACCAAAAGTTTTTTTAGCAACATTGTGGCTGGTGTCACTATACCAACATTTTTTACTATATTGTTTTCACAATATTGTTTGGAGCATGGGAATTCAATATTTAGCGGAACTATAACAAACTCTTCAATAAGTTTTTTTCACATAAATGATTTTGGATATTTATTATTCAATATCACACCTATAGGGTTCAAAACACTAAGGATTACACACACTGTATAATACACACTGTGTCAGGATGCGCGCTTGTCACTATATATGTATTGTATTAGGGTCTTTTGTATTTTTTTGACTAACACTAGCAGGTGCACCTAATATTTTATTTTATTTAATTTGTCTGGTTAGTGCAAAAGTTCTTTTTTCTTTAAATCTAAAGTGGTAACCTGTAAAGGCTTTTAAAGGCTTTTAAAAATGTATTTAATTTGTCGCCACTGCACGTTTGTGCGCAATTTTAAAGCATCTCATGTTTGGTATCCATGTACTCGGCCTAAGATCATCTTTTTTTATTTCATCAAACATTTGGGCAATATAGTGTGTTTTAGTGCATTAAAATTTAAAAAAGTGTGTTTTTTCCCCAAAAAAATGTGTTTGAAAAATCGCTGCGCAAATACTGTGTGAAAAAAAAATGAAACACCCACAATTTTAATCTGTAGGTCATTTGCTTTAAAAAATATATAATGTTTGGGGGTTCAAAGTAATTTTTTCGCAAAAAAAATTTTTTTTCATGTAAACAAAAAGTGTTAGAAAGGGCTTTGTCTTCAAGTGGTTAGAAGAGTGGGTGATGTGTGACATAAGCTTCTAAATGTTGTGCATTTTGGAAAGTAGACACCCCAAGCTATTTGCTGAGAGGCATGTCGAGTCCATGTAATATTTTATATTATGACACAAGTTGCGGGAAATAGACACATTTTTTTTTTGTTGCACAAAGTTGTCACAAAATGATATATTGCTCAAACATGCCATGGGAATATGTGAAATTACACCCCAAAATACATTCTGTTGCTTCTCCTGAGTATGGGGATACCACATGTGTGAGACTTTTTGGGAGCCTAGCGGCGTACGGGACCCCGAAAACCAAGCACCGCCTTCAGGCTTTCTAAGGGCGTAAATTTTTGATTTCACTCTTCACTGCCTATCACAGTTTCGGAGGCCATGGAATGCCCAGGTGGCACAACCCCCCCCCCCCCCAAATGACCCTATTTTGGAAAGTAGACACCCCAAGCTATTTGCTGAGAGGTATAGTGAGTATTTTGCAGACCTCACTTTTTTTCACAAAGTTTTGAAAATTGAAAAAAGAAAAAAAAAAATTCTTGTCTTTCTTCATTTTCAAAAACAAATGAGAGGTGCATAATACTCAGCATGCCTCTCAGCAAATAGCTTGGGGTGTCCACTTTCCAAAATGGGGCCATTTGGGGGGGTTTGTGCTATCTTGGCATTTTATGGCCTTCGAAACTGTGATAGGTAGTGAGGAGTGAATCAAAAATTTACGCCCTTAGAAATCCTGAAGGTGGTGATTGGTTTTCGAGGCCCCGTATGAAGCTAGGCTCCCAAAAAAGTCCCACACATGTGGTATCCCTGTACTCAGGAGAAGCAGCAGAATGTTTTTGGGGTGTAATTCCACATATGCTCATGGCATGTTTGAGCAATATATAATTTAGTGACAACTTTGTGCAAAAAAAAATTGGTCACTTTCCCGCAACTTGTGTCAAAATATTCCATGGACTCAACATGCCTCTCAGCAAATAGCTTGGGGTGTCTACTTTCCAAAATGGGGTCATTTGGGGGGGTTTGTGCCATCTGGGCATTTTATGGCCTTCAAAACTGTGATAGGTAGTGAGGAGTGAAATCAAAACTTTACGCACTTAGAAATCCTGAAGGCGGTGCTTTGTTTTTCGGGGCCCCGTACGCGGCTAGGCTCCCAAAAAGTCCTACACATGTGATATCCCCGTACTCAGGAGAATCAGCAGAATGTATTTTGGGGTGCAATTGCACATATGCCCATGGCCTGTGTGAGCAATATATCATTTAGTGACAACTTTGTGCAAAAAAAAAAGGTTTGTCATTTTCCTGCAACTTGTGGCAAAATATAAAATATTCCATGGACTCAACATGCCTCTCAGCAAATAGCTTGGGGCGTCTATTTTCCAAAATGGGGTAATTTGGGGGGGTTTTGTGCCAGCTTGGCATTTTATGGCCTTCAAAACTGTGATAGGTAGTGAGGAGTGAAATCAAAAATTTATGCCCTTAGAAATCCTGAAGGCAGTGCTTGGTTTTGGGGCCCCGTACGCGGCTAGGCTCCCAAAAAGTCCCACACATGTGGTATCCCCATACTCAGGAGAAGCAGCAGAATGTATTTTGGGGTGTAATTCCACATATGCCCATGGCATGTTTGAGCAATATATCATTTAGTGAAAACTTTGTGCAAAAAAAAAAGAAAAAAAAGTTTGTAATTTTCCCGCAACTTGTGTCAAAATATAAAATATTCCATGGACTCAACATGCCTCTCAGCAAATAGCTTGGGATGTCCACTTTCCAAAATGGGGTCATTTGGGGGGGTTTTGTGCCATATTGCCATTTTATGGCCTTCAAAACTGTGATAGGTAGTGAAGAGTGAAATCAAAAATGTACGCCCTTAGGAATCCTGAAGGCGGTGCTTGGTTTTCGGGGCCCCGTACGTGGCTAGGCTCCCAAAAAGTCCCACACATGTGGTATCTCCATACTCAGGAGAAGCAGCTAAATGTATTTTGGGGTGCAATTCCACATATGCCCATGGCCTGTGTGAGCAATATATCATTTAGTGACAACTTTTTGTAATTTTTTTTTTTGTTATTATTCAATCACTTGGGACAAAAAAAATGAATATTCGATGGGCTCAACATGCCTCTCAGCAATTTCCTTGGGGTGTCTACTTTCCAAAATTTGGTCATTTGGGGGGGTTTTGTACTGCCCGTTGTCGGAAATTCTGATCGTGTGTACACAAATTAGACACACAAAATGCCACGCATGCTCAGAAAAAATTAAGAGACGAAAGCAATTGGCTACTGCCCCGTTTATAGTCCCGACGTACGTGTTTTACGTCACCGCATTCAGAACGATCGGATTTTCCGACAACTTTGTGTGACCGTGTGTATGCAAGACAAGTTTGAGCCAACATCTGTCGGAAAAAATCCATGGATTTTGTTGTCGGAATGTCCGATCAATGTCCGACCGTGTGTACAGGGCATTAGAGCTGTGAAATGTGGAATAAGCTCCCTCAAAAAAACTCATTCTGACCAGCTCAGTAGATTGTTTTAAAAAAATGTTGCATTCCTATATGCACAAAATATAACTGGATACTAACATTTATAGGTAATAACAACAGGGGTAGTTGATCCTGGGAATATCTGATTGCCTGCTGGGGGATCAGCAATTCATTATTGGGGTTTTCTTTGCCTACCTCTGGATCAACTGTGGGTATAGGGTTGTGTATATGGAGGTTTTTTATATATTTATGTTTGTATTTATTTCTGTTGGTTGAACTAGAATAGACTTGTATCTTTTTCAGCCTTACTATGTAATTATGTAACAAATTCAACAAATTATTTTGGTAATTAAATGATACATGATGTGGTGGCTTAATTTATGTGGTTAATTTTAGAGGGACTAAGGACAGAAAATAATGATTTGCTCCCTAATAAAGGACAGCTGGGAGCTATGTAAAGTTAAACATTTGGGGTGCATAGTTCACTTTTTAGTAAAAGTACACATGCCCATTTAAATAGATGCAAAACCAAACTAATGGACATTTAGTTTGCTAAAACATTGAGATTCATTACAAAAAAAAATCAATTTAATTTTTTTACCTTTTTTCAACCTTTATTGTATTGCAGTGCTGTTATGGTAATGAAACCTGCAAATTAAAAAAAATATTGAAAATGATCATTAAAGCTTTAGCAATTGGGTTAACATACTGTATAAGTCTCCCCTGAGAAATTGAAATGTAATCTCAGGCCATCTGAGTAAAGATCTCAGATGACACTTGACAGCAGTGGAGGTTGGTGCTCAAAAGTTTTGGGGGGCGCAAACTGAAAAATTCTGAAAAAAAACCCATCAATTGCAGCCTCACTGTACCATCAATCGCAGCCACTGTGCCATCAAACGCAGCCACTATGCCCATCAAATGCAGCCACTGTGCCCATCAAAACAACCACTGTGCCCATCAATTGCCGCCACTGTACCATCAAACACAGCCACTGTGCCAAACGCAGCCACTGTGCCCATCAATTGCAGCCACTGTGCCCATAAAACGCAGCTACTGTGCCCATCAAACACAGTCACTGTGCCATCAAACGCAGCTAGTGTGCCCATCAATTGCTGCCACTGTACCATCAAAAACAGCCACTGTGCAAAACGCAGCCACTGTGCCCATTAATTGCCACCACTGTGCCATCCAACGCAGCTACTGTGCCCATCAAACACAGCCACTGTGCCCATCAATTGCCGCCACTGTACCATCAAACACAGCCACTGTGCCAAAGCAGCCACTGTGCCCATTAATTGCCGCCACTGTGCCATCAAACGCAGGCACTGTGCCCATCAAATGCAGCCACTGTGCCTATCAAATGCAGCCACTGTGCCCATCAATTGCTGCCACTGTACCATAAAACACAGCCACTGTGCCAAACGCAGCCACTGTGCCCATCAATTGCCGCCACTGTGCCATCAAATGCAGCCACTGTGCCATATAAAATGCTGCCACTGTGCCATCAAATGCTGCCACTGTCTCCCATCAAATACAGCTACTGCACCCATCATATGCAGCCACTGTGCCCATCTTATGCAGCCACTGTGCCTATCAAATGCAGCCTCACTGTGCCCTGTTTAATGCAGCCTCACTGTGCCCCGTCTAATGCAGCTTGACTGTGCCCAGTCTAATGCAGCCTCACTGTGCCCAGTCTAATGCAGCCCTGAGCCTCACATACCTTACAGGCAGCTCCGCTCGCGCCGTGCGTTCCACAGAGCTGCCAACATCACTTGCAGGTTCCCTGAAAGAGGGAAACCGGAAGTAACCTCTTCAGTTGAGTAATACTACGGGCGGAAGCTGCTCTGCATTTTGGATTGCGCCGCAAAGCAGGTCAAAAGCCTGCAAATGAAGCACCTCGTCTGCAATCTCGTGATTGCATTGACGTGGCGCTTCCCATAGTGCACTGTGTCCGGGGCCCAAACACAGTGCACTTAAATAACATTTTTTTCAATTATTTTTTTTTAAAAATACATATATATATATATATATATATATTTTAAAAAAAATTTGTGACTGCTGGGTGGGGGGTGGCTCCCGTGCGCCCCCTATGGACGATTCGCTACTGCTTGACAGTGTTGGGATGGTGTGCTTAAATCCTCTATTTAATCCTTAACATTAATAAATCACCGGGACCAGATGGCTTGCATCCAAGGGTACTTAGGGAACTCAGTCAGGTGATTGCCAGACCGTTGTTCCTAATTTTTACAGACAGTCTATTGACTGGAATGGTACCAGCTGATTGGAGAAAAGCCAATGTAGCACCAATATTTAAAAAGGGCCCAAAAAACATCCCTGGGAATTACAGACCAGTTAGCCTAACATCAATAGTATGTAAACTCTTGGAGGGGATGATAAGGGACTATATACAAGATTTTAGTAATAAGAATGATATCATTAGCAGTAATCAGCATGGATTCATGAAGAATCGTTCTTGCCAAACCAATCTATTAACCTTCTATGAGGAGGTGAGTTGCCATCTAGATAAAGGAAGGCCCGTAGACGTGGTGTATCTGGATTTTGCTAAAACATTTGACACAGTTCCCCATAAACGTTTACTGTACAAAATAAGGTGCGTTGGCATGGACCATAGGGTGAGTACATGGATTGAAAACTGACTACAAGGGCGTGTTCAGAGGGTGGTGATAAATGGGGAGTACTCAGAATGGTCAGGGGTGGGTAGTGGGTTTCCCCAGGGTTCTGTGCTGGGACCAATCCTATTTAATTTGTTCATAAACGACCTGGAGGATGGGATAAACAGTTCAATCTCTGTATTTGCAGACGATACTAAGCTAAGCAGGGCAATAACTTCTCCGCAGGATGTGGAAATCTTGCAAAAAGACCTGAACAAATTAATGGGGTGGGCGACTACATGGCAAATGAGGTTCAATGTAGAAAAATGCAAAATAATGCATTTGGGTGGTAAAAATATGAATGCAATCTATACACTGGGGGGAGAACCTCTGGGGGAATCTAGGATGGAAAAGGACCTGGGGGTCCTAGTAGATGATAGGCTCAGCAATGGCATGCAATGTCAAGCTGCTGCTAATAAAGCAAACAGAATATTGGCATGCATTAAAAGGGGGATCAACTCCAGAGATAAAACGATAATTCTCCCGCTCTACAAGACTCTGGTCCGGCCGCACCTGGAGTATGCTGTCCAGTTCTGGGCACCAGTCCTCAGGAGGGATGTACTGGAAATGGAGCGAGTACAAAGAAGGGCAACAAAGCTAATAAAGGGTCTGGAGGATCTTAGTTATGAGGAAAGGTTGCGAGCACTGAACTTATTCTCTCTGGAGAAGAGATGCTTGAGAGGGGATATGATTTCAATTTACAAATACTGTACTGGTGACCCCACAATAGGGATAAAACTTTTTCGCAGAAGAGAGTTTAATAAGACTCGTGGCCACTCATTACAATTAGAAGAAAAGAGGTTTAACCTTAAACTACGTAGAGTGTTCTTTACTGTAAGAGCGGCAAGGATGTGGAATTCCCTTCCACAGGCGGTGGTCTCAGCGGGGAGCATTGATAGCTTCAAGAAACTATTAGATAATCACCTGAATGACCGCATCATACAGGGATATGTAATGTAATACTGACACATAATCACACACATAGGTTAGACTTGATGGACTTGTGTCTTTTTTCAACCTCACCTACTATGTAACTATGTAACTATATCCTGAATAGAAAAATAACACATTAGCCCTCAAATAAAGTGTGATCTTGGAAAGGTACTAAGAGGTGTGCTGTAGATAGTAAATACATCATCAACATAGCAGATAAAGCCTTTGCCAAGGAACTTGAATCTTTGCATCATGGCTGAACTTTTGCAGAAAAACTGCAATAACCTATTCACTCTTGGAGCAGACAAATATTAAAGCTTGTGTAAAGCCAAGAACAAAAAAGTAATCTACAGTATTGTATCTTTCCAGTCCTCATATATGGTGGCTGCATTAGTTTTTAGTTTCCGGCTGTAAACATGCCTGGGGTGACAAGGCTCACTTCCTGTACTGTATCTGTGAAGGAGGTGCTTTGCCACCCTACGTAAATAGAAGGCCTCGTTTCTCCTAGTGATGAACCAAACACACCTGGGCACGGTTCAGGGCAGGTTTGCTGAACATTACTTATTCGGGTCCTGAATTTAAACCCCTATGAAATCAATGAGAGTTGAATCAGAAATCAGTAAATGGCCATTTCCTAGGCTAATAGAGAATGGATTGTCAAACAAATGATATGAGGGCCTGGGTGCTGCCCTGGGGAACATGTACCCAAGAACAACAACAAAAAGTAAACGCTGGTGGTTAGCAGCAATTTTTATAATGCTTAAATTAAATAAAAAGTTTGAAGGGGGCGTGGCTACGGCATGCACGAGTGAGGACGTGCTACCCTGGAGCTCCGTGAGACCCGCTCTTCCTACAGCCTGAACTGCAGCATAAATGGGGGGACCAACACACATAAAGATGCCCCCAAAGTGCAAGACATCGCCACAGCTGCAGCGGACCCCTCAAGGACGGTCAGAGTCCTTGGATAACTTATTTTCTGGGACCCACAGAGGAATGGCAAGTACAGCCAAGATGGTGCCCGGCGGCCACGCTGCCTCCCCCATCAGCTCCCCACACATGCCTCTGCTGTCCCTGCCTCTCCCTTCCTTTCCCTCCGGCTCAGATAGCTTAGAAAAGACCACTAATGGAGGTGATGTCTGGGGGGATAGAGACATTCGCTCCCACATTCTCTCCCTCCCTACTAAGGCTGATCTGGAGAGGTTTGTCCACAGAGTAGAGAAGGCTATGAGACAGGACATTGATGGCTTACAGGCAGACACAGCACACCTGGGGGGTAGAGTGGAGGCCCTGGAAACACAGTTTCCAGGGGAGGAAAGGGTAGAGACTACCCCCACCCTGCAAGCCCTTACTGACCATTGCAAAATGCAAGACCGCAGGATTGAGACACTGTTGGATCAAATGGATGATTCTGAAAACAGGAGCCGCAGGGTTAACATACGCATCAGGGGTCTGCCAGAAGCCACAGGCCCAAGAGACATTATACCCACCCTGCAAGGGGTCTTTAAACAAATATTAGGCCGCCAGGCGCCAAAGCACATTGAAATAGGCCGGGCCCACAGAGCCCTACGACCCCCCTCTGAAGATCCTGACAAGCTCAGAGACATTATCTGAAAACTGCACAAATACGCCCTTAAAGAGCGCATCATGAACCAAGTTTGAGGAGTCAGACATGTGGATTTTGATGGAGCTAAATTAACCTTTTGTCCAGACCTTTCTAGACGCATGCTCATGCAGCGCTGTGCTCTCAAGCCATTTCTGGCAGCTTTATAGATGGGGGTTTCCATTTAGCCTTTCCGCTACTAGGGATGGTAAGCAGTCTACCCTGCAATGCAAAGCTGATCTACCCCACTTTCTGGAGTCTCTTGGACTGCCTCAGGTGGACATTTCAGATTGGAGGGCCTCATCGGAGATACCTCTCCCAACTCGCCCTGAACCGCGCCAAGCAAGCCGCCGCAGACGCCGACGCGGATCCAAAAGAGGTCCCCCTGGTCAAACAACCCATCCCCACTCCCCACGGGAGGAAGCCTGAATGGTAGTTCTTTCTAAAGTTGGCACCTAAGATGTTCCTGGACGTTACTTGACCCCCCTCCAGTTACCGTTTCACCTTTCTGCCCAAGATTGGGGTGCAAAATATGCACCTCATGCTGATAGCGGGTCCCCATGTGGACTCTCTCCCCATGCCATGTTACTTTCCCCCAATAGGTCAACTCCTCAGAGTTTTGATCCCTTTTTGGGAAATGGCGCTGCTCGCTAGCCCTCACTGTTTCCTTGTCTTGAGGGGGGGTGGGGACTCCCTATCAGCAGCAAAGTTGTACTTTGTTATGCCCTTTGGGCCCATGGTTTTTCTCTGTTTTTTAGTTTTCTATATTTTCTATGTCTTACAGTGTGTACCACTGCAATAACTATGGTTTGTTTTCTAGGCTCTTGCTCATGTGCGATATACTCGGTCCGCATCTCTATGCCGACCTGGCCATGCTGTGGGTCCCTCCTTCCCCCCACTGGCAGCCTGATGGCTCTACCCTGTGATCCTCCACCATGGCAGATTTGAAAGTCGTGTCCTACAACATGCGTTGCCTGGGATCTCCATCAAAACGCAGTAAGTTGTGGCTTGAGATGAAACGCACGGGGACACATATTGTTTTTTTACAGGAAACGCATTTCAGCACTGACTCGGTCCCCCGCCTTCCCACGCATTTGTACAAATCCTGGTACCACAGCAACTCCCCTTGTCCCAAATCGGGGGGTTGCCATAGCGGTCCACAAACACTGTCCCTTTGTCCTAACGGGCCAACTAGCTGACCCCGAGGGCCGGTCTGTGTTTGTTAAGGGCACCATTTATAACCGTAGGTTTACGTTTGCAGCTGTGTACGCTCCTAATAGCAAACAGCTTACCTTCTTAAGGCCCTACACACAATCTGACATTTTGACAACAAACATGCAAATTAGCTGTTTTGGAGCAACATCTGACCGTGTGTACGCTCCATCGGACAAACTTTTTCTGTTTCCATCGGACTTTTGTTGGCTGTGCAAACGCACAAACTTTCCAGCAACAAAAGTCCGATGGAGCAAAGTCCGATCGTGTGTACACAAAAGCATCGGACTTTTGTACAAACTACAGTACGCAGCCATGAGAATGTTTCCAGCGCAAACCCATTGGGGCATACCAGGCCCTTAGGTCTGGTATGGATTTAAAGGGGAACCCCTACGCTGAAAAAACAGCGTGGGGTCCCCCCCAAATCCATACCAGACCCTTATCCAAGCACGCAGCCCGGCCGGTCAGGAAAGGGGGTGGGGACCAGCGAGCGCCCCCCCCCCTCCTGAGCCGTACCAGGCCGCATGCCCTCAACATGGGGGGTGGGTGCTTTAGGGGAGGGGGGCGCTCTGCGGCCCCGCCACCCCAAAGCACCTTGTTCCCATGTTGATGAGGACAAGGGCCTCTTCCTGACAACCCTGGCTGTTGGTTTTCGGGTTCTGTGGGCGGGGGGCTTATTGGAATCCGGGATCCCCCTTTATTAAGGGAGCCCCCAGATCCCGGCCCCCCACCCTATATGAATGAGTATGGGGTGCATTGTATCCCTACCCATTCATCTAGGGAAAAAAAGTGTCAATAAAAAAACAACTACACAGGTTTTTAAAGTAATTTATTAGGCAGCTCCGGGGGTCTTCTTCCGACTTCGGGGTCTCTCCGGCCTCTTCTCCTGATGTTCGGTTCTTCTCCCGGTGTTCGGCCTCCTCTCCCGCTCTCCGGTCCTTCTGCCGGCCTCCTCCGCTATCTTCTGCTCTTTTGCCGCTCTTTTGCTAGCGGTGGCCCGGACTTCTGCGTCGTCTTCTCCCCTCTTTTCTTCTTCTGATGTTGACATGATGCTCTCTCCGGCTGTAATACCGTCTGGGCACTCCGCTATGACTTATATAGGCGGTGACCCCTCCCCCTATGACATTACAGTCCCGGGGTATGCTGGGACTGTGAGGTCATAAGGGGGCGTGGTCATAGGATGACATGACCATGCCCCCTTATGACCTCACAGTCCCAGCATGCCCCAGGACTGTGATGTCATAGGGGGCGGGGTCACCACCTATATAAGTCATAGCGGATCGCTCAGATAGCATTACAGCCAGAGAGAGCATCGTGTCAATATCGGAAGAAGAGAAGAGGGGAGAAGACGACGCAGAAGTCCGGGCCACCGCTAGCAAAAGAGCAGCAGAAGATAGCGGAGGAGCCGGCAGAAGAACCGGACACCAGGAGAAGAGGCTGGAGAGAGCAGTGAAGTCGGAAGAAGACCCCCGAAGTCGGAAGAAGACCCCCGAAGTCAGAAGAAGACCCCGGAGCTGCCTAATAAATTACTTTAAAAACCTGTGTAGTGTGTTTTTTTATTGACACTTTTTTCCCTAGGTGAATGGGTAGGGGTACGATGTACCCCATACTCATTCACATAGGGTGGGGGGCCGGGATCTTGGGGGCCCCCTTATCAAAGGGGGCTCCCAGATTCTGATAAGCCCCCCGCCCGCAGACCCCGACAACCAACGGCCAGGGTTGTCGGGAAGAGGCCCTTGTCCTCATCAACATGGAGACAAGGTGCTTTGGGGTGGGGGCACTGCAGGTGCCTGGCATTGTGCCTGGCACAGTGCCTGGCATTGGCGGGGATCCAAGTCGGATCCCCGCACCAGTGTGAATACAGCTCGCAAGGTGTCAATCTCGCCGATAAAAGTGGCGAGATTGACACAATACAGAAGTTGACCAAAGGGTGGTGATAAAGAGCTGAAAAACCACGAGATTTTATGAAAGTTGGCTGGAAAAGTCCTGCCGTCTGTATGCAATACAAACTTATGGCCAACGCCCTTTGTACAAAAATCCACAGGAAAGTTTGTACAAAGTCCTATCGTGTGTATGGGGCTTAATACTCCATCCTGGAATCTATGTCCTCCTTCAGGGAAGGTCATTCTAGGTGGTGATTTCAATATCAGCCCCGACCCACAACTAGACACGTCCACAAGCCACTCAACCCACTCGTTTGCCTTTCTGAAACATTTTCGGAAATCCTTGCAGGCACACCATTTGGTTGATTGCTGGAGACTACTACACCCAGTGGACAGGGACTAGTTACTTCTTGGCCACACACAATGTCTATACTCATATAGACTTCCTGCTGATGGACCAATACTCCCTTGATTCCCTGACTGGCACCTCAATCGGCTCCATCACAATTTCAGACCACGCCCGGTCTCCATCTCCCTGCATACCCTGTCTATGGAGGCACAGAGCTGGAGCCTTAATGAAGGCATCCTGGATGATGCGGTAGCACAAAAACAGGTATCTGACACCATATCCCTGTATTTTGCAAAGAACAAACCAGGCGAGGTGGGCATGGGCTCGGTGTGGGAGGGACATAAAGCGGTTGTCCGAGGGGAGTTGATATCCCAAGGGGCGAGATTGAAGAAGGCCCGGGAGGGGGAGCTGCAGAATTTATTAGCCAAAATACGTGCGGTGGAACTAGTCCACAAAAGACCTGTCACCCCTGCAATGACGTCAGAGCTGCAATCCCTCAGACAGGAATTAGCCACACTGTTGGACACGAAAATCAGGGCTCAAATGCGCCATATAGCACACAAATTCTATGAATTTGGTAACAAATGTGGGAGGCTGCTAGCCAGAGCCCTTAGACACCAACGCGACTCGGGACATGTACACAAACTCACCTCAACGATGGGAGCCTCGGTCATTCATTCTTCAAAAATAGCCAACATTTTCAGAGATTACTATGCCCAGCTGTACCATCTCCCAGATACCCTATCGGGTTCTGCGGATACCCAATGGACCGATCTCATCCTACAATACCTTACAGAGGCCCACAATCCCCACAGCTGGAGGCCTCAATTGGCGAGCAGCTTGACGCACCCTTCTCCCTACCGGAAGTTGAGGCGGTGATCAAAGACCTTCCTAAAGGGAAGAGTCCTGGCCCCGATGGCTGTACATATGCCTATTATAAAAAATATTCAGAGGAGCTATCTAGGCCCATGTGGGCTTACTTCACAGCCCTGGCCTCAGGCACACCAATGCCCAGTGAGGCGTTGATGGTGCATATCACAGTCCTCCTAAAGGAAGGGAAAGATCATACCATGCCGGGGAACTATAGATCTATATCACTCTTAAATACTGATGTTAAGATTTTGGCAAAAATCTTGGCCAATAGACTTAAACCGATACTCCCAACAGTCATACATACTGACCAGACGGGGTTTATAATGGGAAGGGAGGCAAAAGATAACTCCAATAGAGCGCTCCAACTGATTCATTGGGTAGAATCTCAGGCTATGACACACCCCTGTCTTTTACTTTCCACTGATGCCGAGAAGGCATTTAACAGGGTGGACTGGACCTACATGAGAGCGGTGTTGACCAGGCTTGGCCTGGGCCCCAACATGCTCGCATGGATATCCTCCCTCTATAGCTCTCCGACCGCCAAGGTAAAAGTAACGGCAATTTGAAAATTGATCCTCTTTACGGGACTTTAAAGGGAAAACCTACTCGGGAGTAATAAGGAGTATAAGAAGTGTAAGTTTGTTGAAATTAAATGAGGTATTTATTGGGGTATAGATTTGGATAGGTCTACAGTACATGGGGTAAATATACACAAGATACAGGATGCGGGGTACAGACAAAAAATGCAATACAATATGCAGAGATCCACAATCATAGAACTTCGGTACATATGGAACACACATACGAACAATTGCCAAGTGGTTTGGAGATTTGTCCATGTTGTTTTGAGAATGTCATTTCTGTTTCAAGAAATGAGCCAAAACAATGGAGAAAAACTGTAATACCACAGGCAGGCAGCTGCAGTATTTACAGTTAGTGTACTGTGTCCTCTGCACAGTGTGCACCTAAAGCTACCTGAAGACAATTGCTGGTGTTCTGATCCTTTTAGTACCATAGGCAGGCAGCTGCAGTATTTACAGTTAGTGTACTGTGTCCTCTGCCCAGTGTGCACCTAAAGCTACCTGAAGACAATTGTTGGTGTTCACATACTAATAATACTACAGGCAGGCAGTTGATTCTGCTAGCTGCAGTATAATCAGTATATATATATACATCCTAGCTTTGTGCAGCCACATCTCACTGCAGGCCATTAGTATGTCTGGAAGGCCAACGAGGAGAGGCAGACAGTCACAAGTCAATAAAAGAGGGCAAGCAGGCTCTGTGTCTAGAGGCAACAGTGCTGGTCGTGGACATGGTGCATCCTCATCAGCACGTGGCCGTGGGACACGCTTGTCCTTTTTTTCAGCAGCTGGCCGTGTTGAGCCTCAACATGCCGAAGACGTGGTAGAGTGGATGATCAAGCCATCCTCATCCTCCTCATCCTCTCTCACCCAGCCTCAGGGTACTTTGTCTGGCAAAGCAGCTGCCAACGCGACCTCTTCTCTCGGCTCAATGGCATCAGTCACTCCTTCCCTAGCCACACCATGTCCTCCTGAGGAGTCCCCCGAACTATTTGACAACAGTGTTGGGTACATGCTCCAGGAGGATGCCCAGCATTTTGAAGGCTCCGATGATGGTACCCAGCTAGAGGAAGGCAGTAACGTGAGCCCAGAGAGAGGGGGTGCCCAAGAAGGACAGCAATCTGGCAGTCATGTTCCCCCAGCTGCAGCATACTGCCAGGTTTGCTCCAGTGATGAGGAGGGAGGGGATGATGAGGAAGTCACTGACTCCACATGGGTGCCTGATAGGAGAGAGGAGGAGGAGGAGGAGGCACATCTCCAACGAGGCAGGATGCCCTCCAGGGGCTAGCTTAAGGGCAGCACATGGACTGCATCACACTGCAGAGCTCCGCATGTGCCTCTGTGCGTTATTCCAAATGTCTCAAGCGTATATTGCATGGCCAAAACATCACCCACTTGGGCACCACATGCTTGACCAGATATATGTTGACCTGCCATGCAGTTCGTTGGCAAGCGTACCTAAAAGACCCACACCAAAGAACAAAGCGGACCTCTCCTTGCTCCTCATCAGCTGGGATCTCCAACCCCAGTATACCTTCAGTCCTCTCTGAAACCTGCACTGAGAGGAATGAAGGTGTAGAATTAGGTATGTCACAGCCAAGTACTTGTGGGCAATCTGCTATCGGTACACCAACGTCAGATTGTACCAGGCAAGTTTCCCTGCCCCAGCTGCTGCACCACCAAAAGAAGTTCACTCCCAGCCATCCACATGCCCAGCGGTTGAATGCTAGCTTGGCTAAATTTCTAGCACTTCAACTGCTGCCTTTTCAGTTGGTAGACTCTGCCCCCTTTCTTGAGTTTGTGGAATTTGCGGTTCCTCAGTAGCAGGTTCCCAAACGCCACTTTTTCTCACGGAAGGTGATTCCGGCTCTCTACGGCATGTGGAAGGCAATGTCTTGGCCTCGCTGGACAGGTGCATATTACCACTGACTCATTGCCCAGCAGGCATGGACAGGGACGTTACCTATCTTTCACCGTGCACTGGGCGACTCTTCTGGCAGCTGGGAAGGATGCAGGACAGGGTGCAGTAGTGTTGGAGGTTGTTCCGCCACCACGCCTCCAAAATTCTACTAGTGGTAATTCTGCCACACCTCCCTCCTCTTCTTCTTCCTCCATGGCCTCTTCCTGTGCTGATTTGTCCTCAGAACCAGCAGTGCTCCGTAGGCGTTCAAGGGGCTACGCAAGCACTCAGGCAAAAAGATGCCATACGGGACAGGGATTCTGTCAGCTCTGTAGGGGCAGGTTCAGAGGTGGTTGATGCCACGCCAGCTTAAGCCAGGAATGGTGGTTTGCGACAATGGCACCAACCTCTTCTCCACCCTCCGACAGGGACAACTGACCCATGTGCCCTGTTTGGCTCACGTCCTTAACTTGGTGGTGCAGTGGTTCTTGGGCAGGTACCCAGGCTTACAGGATGTCCTGAGGCAGGCCAGTAAAGTCTGTGTGCATTTCCGCCGGTCATATAATGCCAGTGCTCGGCTGGCTGACCTCCAAAAGGAATTTAACCTGCCCAAGAACCGCCTAATCTTTGACATGCCCACCAGGTGGAACTCAACGTTGACCATGCTGCAGCGGCAGCACACGCAGCAGAGGGCCATCAATGAGTACTTATGCGACTATGACACCAGGACAGGGTCGGGGGAGCTTGTTTTTTTTCCCCACGCCAGTGGGCTATGACCAGGGCTGCATGCACTGTCCTGTCACCATTTGAGGAGGCCAGGAGGATGGTGAGCAGTGACAGTGCATGCATCAGTGACACTGTCCCTCTTGTCCACCTGTTGGAGCACACTCGGCGTGGAATAATGGACAGGGCACTTGAGGCAGAACAGAGGGAGGAAGAGGAGGACTTCCTTACCTCTCAAGGCCCCCTTTATCCAGACAGTGTTCCTGCGTGCCCGTCGATCACACAGGAAGAAAAGGAGGATTGTGTCAGCATGATGGTGGAGCCTGGCACTCAGCATCAGCAGCAGTCTTCAAGGGATCATTTACAGTCCCAAGAAACCCATGGACTTGTACGTGGCTGGGAGGAGGTGGCTGCGGATCATGTCGTCCTTAGTGACCCAGAGGACTCTGGACCGAATGCCTCAGCAAACCTACGCTGCATGGCCTCCCTGATCCTGCAAAGCCTGCGGAAGGATCCTCGTATTCGTGGTATCAAGGGGAGGGATCATTACTGGCTGGTAACACTCCTTGATCCATGTTTCAAGGATAAGGTTGCGGACCTTATCTTGCCTTCACAGAGGGAGCAGAGGATGAAACATCTTCGGGAGGCCTTGCAGAAAGGTTTGTGCAACGCGTTTCCAGAGCCTGGGAGGTTACAATTTCCTGGTCCTCCTGGACAACGTGTTGGTGAGGCTTCGGTCAGTCACAGAAGGAGCGGTGGAGAAGGTGGCCTTCTGACCGATGCGTTCAGACAATTTTTTAGTCCACAGCCACAAGGTATGATCGGTTCCAGCAACCATCGTCAGCGTCTGATTCACATGGTGCAGGAATGCCCAGGGGCAAGACCAGACTTGGGCACCTTTCCCACCGAAACTCCTCTGGGTTACTGGGTGGTCTTGAGGATGGATCACTGGCCAGAGCTTGCACAGTATGCAATTGGGCTACTGGCCTGCCCTGCATCCAGTGTTCTTTCGGAACGCACATTCAGTGCTGCTGGAGGCTTTGTAACCGATCACAGGGTGAGCCTGTCCACCGAATCGGTCGTTCGGCTGACCTTCATAAAAATTAATCAGTTTTGGATCACCAGCTACCAAGCACCTGATGCTGATGTAACCGAATAATTTTTTTTTTAATGTGAGATCCCTTCAAGACTGCCTATGCTGATGCTGAGTGACTATCCTGTTATGCTGAGTGACAATCTTCTTCCTCCTCAATTTTCATGCTGATAGCTTGTAAGAACATTTTTGGTTCTGGGCACCAGCACCAGTGGCTAAGGCCCAATTTTTCAGCCCCTGTTTAACAGGGGCTTATAATTACAATTTTTGATGTAATACTTTGCAGCAGGGCTCATTCCTGCCCTCCAACTATAGCATCTGTGAGGGGTTGCAGTGTTTTGGCACCAGCGCCTAAAGCCCAATTTTTCTGCCCCTGTTCAACAGGGACATGTAACTTTACTGGCATTTATAGGCACCCCCCAGGTACGATATTTAAAGGAATATTTGACTTTTTTTTCTTCACTTTAAGCATCATTAAAATCACTCCTCCCGAAAACATGGCCGTTTTTAAAACTTTTTTTTGCATTGATATATGTTCCCTGGGGCAGGACCCGGGTCCCCAAACCCTTTTTAGGACAATAACTTGCATATTAGCACTTTTGATTTCGAACGTTCGAGTCCCATAGACTTTAACGGGATTCTAAAGTTCGTGAGAACTTTCGGTCTGTTTGCAGTTTCTGGTGAACACCGGGGGGTGTTCGACTCATCCCTAGTGATTAGAAGTTCACAAAAGTAAGATAAGATTGTTTTGGTTGCCTTTTCAGCTTACAGAAAGTGACAAGGACTTTACAGTTCTGGCAAGAACAACAGGTATTTTCTGTACTCCCAGAAAATGTTCTTAGACTGAAAAAAAAGTAACAGTGTCAACCTCATCTAAGGACTGGTAAGCTGCAATATATACAGCAAGTCCCCTACTTACAAACGAGTTTCATTAAGGGAGCTGTTTCATAAGTCCAACTTGTTCGCAAGAAAGATCAGTGCTTGCAGACAAAGGATGCAAGCACTGATAAGTGTGTTCTGGTGAGGAGAGCCCCCCTGTCAGAACACAATAGCACAGCTGGGGAGATCGCTGCACCAACACTGCATGTGTTGGTACAGCATTCTGTCAGTTTTTTTTAATTCAGTCCGCTGGAATGAATGAAAAAAAAAACTGTACACACATGTTCCCATGTCTGAAATTTCGCAACTTGAAGGCTCGTATGTAGGGGACTTACTGTATATATACTGTATATTTTTGAAGGTTTGGATGCTCTTAAACAGGTTGTTACCCTAAAAAAGAAAACGGATTCTGTTCCTTTAAAACATGAATAACAGCACAGTTCTTGTGCTGTGTAATGTGGCCCTTTGTATAATCTAAAATACCTGGCTGATCCTGCCTGGTGTTGCTCACCCCTCTGTAAACTGACCACAATTATTATAGCTATTGAGCCCCTGATACAGTGGTCAGTTTATGTGCTGTCATCCACTGTCTCTCCTCTGTTCTCTCTCCCCCTCCCTGCCTGTCAGCTAGTGTCAGTGCCCGCCCCTCCCCTCCTACTGCTAAAAAAACTTGGCTATTTTAACCACTTCAGCCCCGGAAGGATTTACCCCCTTCCTGACCAGAGCACTTTTTACAATTTGGCACTGCGTCGCTTTAACTGCTAATTGCGCGGTCATGCAATGCTGTACCCAAACGAAATTTGCGTCCTTTTCTTCCCACAAATAGAGCTTTCTTTTGATGGTATTTGATCACCTCTGCCGTTTTTATTTTTTGCGCTATACACGGAAAAAGACCGAAAATTTTGAAAAAAAATGATATTTTCTACTTTTTGTTCTAAAAAAAATCCAATAAACTCAATTTTAGTCATACATTTAGGCCAAAATGTATTCGGCCACATGTCTTTGGTAAAAAAAATGTCAATAAGTGTATATTTATTGGTTTGCGCAAAAGTTATAGCGCCTACAAACTAGGGTACATTTTCTGGAATTTACACAGCCTTTAATTTATGACTGCCTATGTCGTTTCTTGAGGTGCTAAAATGGCAGGGCAGTACAAAACCCCCACAAATGACCCCATTTTGGAAAGTAGACACCCCAAGGAAATTGCTGAGAGGCATGTTGAGCCCATTGAATATTCATTTTTTTTTGTCCCAAGTGATTGAATAATGACTAAAAAAAAAAAAAATTACAAAAAGTTGTCACTAAATGATATATTGCTCACACAGGCCATGGGCATATGTGGAATTGCACCCCAAAATACATTTAGCTGCTTCTCCTGAGTATGGGGATACCACATGTGTGGGACTTTTTGGGAGCCTAGCCGCGTACGGGGCCGCGAAAACCAATCACTGCCTTCTGGATTTCTAAGGGCGTACATTTTTGATTTTACTCCTCACTACCTATCACAGTTTTGAAGGCCATAAAATGCCCAGATGGCATAAAACTCCCCCAAATTACCCCATTTTGGAAAGTGGACACCCCAAGCTATTTGCTGAGAGGCATGGTGAGTATTTTGCAGCTCTCATTTGTTTTTGAAAATAAAGAAAGACGAGAAAAAAAAAAAAATTTTTCTTTTTTCCATTTTCAAAACTTTGTGACAAAAAGTGAGGTCTGCAAAATACTCACCGTACCTCTCAGCAAATAGCTTGGGGTGTTTACTTTCCAAAATGGGGTCATTTGGGGGGGTTTTTGCCACCTGGGCATTCCATGGCCTCCGAAACTGTGATAGGCAGTGAAGAGTGAAATCAAAAATTTACGGCCTTAGAAAGCCTGAAGGCGGTGCTTGGTTTTCGGGGTCCCGTACGCGGCTAGGCTCCCAAAAAGTCTCACACATGTGGTATCCCCGTACTCAGGAGAAGCAACAGAATGTATTTTGGGGTGTAATTTCACATATTCCCATGGCATGTTTGAGCAATATATCATTTAGTGACAACTTTGCGCAAAAAAAAATAAAAAAAATAAAAAATTGTCTCTTTCCCGCGAACTTGTGTCACAATATAAAATATTCCAGGGACTCGACATGCCTCTCAGCAAATAGCTTGGGGTGTCTACTTTCCAAAATGGGGTCATTTGGAGGGGTTTTGAACTGTCCTGGCATTTTATGCACAACATTTAGAAGCTTATGTCACACATCACCCACTCTTCTAACCACTTGAAGACAAAGCCCTTTCTGACACTTTTTGATTACATAAAAAAATAATTTTTTTTTGCAAGAAAATTACTTTGAACCCCAAACATTATATATTTTTTTAAAGCAAATGCCCTACAGATTAAAATGGTGGGTGTTTCATTTTTTTTTTCACACAGTATTTGCGCAGCGATTTTTCAAACGCATTTTTTGGGGAAAAAACACACTTTTTTAAATTTTAATGCACTAAAACACACTATATTGCCCAAATGTTTGATGAAGTAAAAAAGATGATCTTAGGCCGAGTACATGGATACCAAACATGACATGCTTTAAAATTGCGCACAAACGTGCAGTGGCGACAAACTAAATACATTTTTAAAAGCCTTTAAAAGCCTTTACAGGTTACCACTTTAGATTTACAAAGGAGGTCTACTGCTAAAATTACTGCCCTCGATCTGACGTTCGCGGTGATACCTCACATGCATGGTGCAATTGCTGTTTACATTTGACGCCAGACCGACGCTTGCGTTCGCCTTAGCGCGAGAGCAGGGGGGACAGGGGTGCTTTTTTTTTTTTTTTTTTTTTTTTTCTTTATTATTCTTATTTTTTTTTATCTTATTTTTAAACTGTTCCTTTCATTTTTTTTTTTAATCATTTTTATTGTTATCTCAGGGAATGTAAATATCCCCTATCATAGCAATAGGTAGTGACAGGTACTCTTTTTTGAAAAAATTGGGGTCTATTAGACCCTAGATTTCTCCTCTGCCCTCAAAGCATCAGACCACACCAAGATCAGTGTGATAAAATGCTTTCCCAATTTCCCAATGGCGCTGTTTACATTCGGCGAAATCTAAGTCATAAAATGCTCGTAGCTTCTGGTTTCTTAGGCCATAGAGATGTTTGGAGCCACTCTGGTCTCTGATCAGCTCTATGGCCAGCTGGCTGAATCACCGGCTGCATTTTCAGGTTCCCTGTTGAGACAGGAGAGCCAGAGAAAAACACGGAAGACGTTGGGGGGGGGGGCATTCCCTCCCACGGCTTGTAAAAGCAGTCTAGAGGCTAATTAGCTGCTAGGATTGCTTTTACATGAAAGCCGACCGCTGGCTGAAAAGAATGATACCAAGATGATACCTAAACCTGCAGGCATCATTCTGGTATAACCACTCAAAGTCGTGAATGGCGTACCTGAAGACAAAAAAATGGTTAACAATAAAGCACAGTAAACGGTAAAGTATAAAAAATTGCATACCTGAAAAGCAAACATGATAAAACATAACAACAATAAAACCTTGCAGAATAGAATACAGTAAAAAAGAGCAGAACAATAGAGAGAATAGAGAGAGAGAGAACAATAAAACGACAACTATTTTTTTTTATTTTATATTTTTGTATGTGTTTTTTTTTTTTTACACTTTTTTTTGTAACTGTAACTTTTATAACTGTAACCGGTTCCAGGTTCGGGTCTCTCAAAATGCGATGGCATCTTGGGAGACCCTGTGAAAGTGCGCCTAGTCTGTGCAATGCTGTACCCTACGCTAATACTCAACTAGTGAATGGTAGCGTTCAAAACATTCACCAATGCAAAGACCAGGATTGTCAGGACAGGAGGGACAATAATAGCGGGTGTCACGCCTATATTCGCGCTTGCTGCAGACACAACATCTTTTTTGGGGGGGTTCGTTGGGTAGGGGTACTCGGGAGGACATAAAGAAAATGCCTCTCATGCAGCCGACTGCATTTGGTTGGGGATGTGAATGGGGGAAGTACGGGCGCTGCAGAAGCGGTGGGTTCCCAATTAGGATTGGCGAATGCAGCAGGAAGGGCACTATGGGTACGACGGGCCTGTGTTTGTCTTTTTGGTGGCAGCAGGACACTACTTGTGCTTGCCACCTCACCAGCTTGAACTGCACTTATGGGACTCGCCACGTCACCAAGTGTTACTGCAGTGCTGGTTTGACTACGACCGGGGTGTACTAGGCCGCTGGTGCTTGCCAGTTCACCAAAACGCTACCAAAAAAACTGTTAGCGATCGCAGGGATCAGGCCTGACTCTGCGAACGCTGCAGTTATGCGTTTAGTGTTCTGTAAGTGACAGTGATCGATCGATACTGCACTTGGGTGGGCTGGGCTGGGCCGGGCGGAGGGGCAAAACGCAGGTGCTAGCAGGTATCTGGGCTGATCCCGCTAACACTGCGTTTTTGGGAACCCTAAACTGCTGGGGACGCTAGTATAGATCTGATCGGATCAGATATTGATCCGATCAGATACTATACCACTAAGGGAGGTGTACGGTGCGTGCGTGGGTGTTAGCGGTACTGGCGCTAACCTGACGCTGCCTGGGGCTGGTGCTTGCCAGTTCACCAAAACGCTACCAAGAAAACTGTTAGCGATCGCAGGGATCAGGCCTGACTCTGAACGCTTCAGTTATGCGTTTAGTGTTTTGTAAGTGACAGTGATCGATCGATACTGCACTTGGGTGGGCCGGGCGGAGGGGAAAAACGCAGGTGCTAGCAGGTATCTGGGCTGATCCCGCTAACACTGCGTTTTTGGGAACCCTAAACTGCTGGGGACGCTAGTATAGATCTGATTGGATCAGATATTGATCCGTACAGATACTATACCACTAAGGGAGGCGTATGATGCGTGTGTGGGTGTTAGCGGTACTGGCGCTAATCTGACGCTGCCTGGGGCGACGCATATCACCGCCGGGCGATCAGGGGGCTAAACCTTTATTCGGTAATAAACGGCGGGTGCCCTGACACTATAAAAAATAAACAAACTAACCAGCGTCACCCGTAACAGTTATATGGTGATCAGTGGTGAAAGGGTTAACTAGGGGGCAATCAAGGGGTTAAAACATTTATTAGGTAGTATATGGGGGTCCCTGTCGCTATAAAACGCTGACGGCGAACCTAAATATTTACGTCCCTAACTAGCGTCACCAGCGACACTAATACAGCGATCAGAAAAATGATCGCTTAGTGACACTGGTGACGGGGGGTGATCAAGGGATTAAAACTTTATTAGGGGGGGTTAGTGGGGTACCCTAGACCTAAAGGGGGGTAATACTAACTGTCCCAACACTGTAACTGTCACAAACTGACACTATGCAGTAATCAGGAAAAAAAAAAAAAAAAAAAAAAAACCTGCTTGGTGTCAGTTTGTGACAGGGGGGGGGTGATTGGGGGGGGATCGGGGGGTGATCGGGGGGGGATCGGGGTGTTTTGTATGCCTGGCATGTTCTACTGTGTTGTGTGTGTGTTGTGCACTCACTCACATGTCTTCTCTCCTCGGCCCGGAACGGAAAATACCGAGCTGAGGAGAGATGACATCATTTCCTCTGCCTCTGTGTACAATACAGAGGCAGGGAAATGATCCCATTGGCTGGGAGCGATCGCGAGGGGGGGGGCCATGAATGGATGGCCTCCCCCTCACCACCGATCGCCGGGGAAGATTTGCCGACCGCCGCAGGCACCGGGGGGGGGGGTCCGATCGGGCAGGCAGGGACGTACAGGTAAGCCCTTTTGCCTGCCCGTGCCGCCCTGTCGACGTACATCTGTGTGCGGCGGTCAGCAACTGGTTAATGCAATATGTTTTATAGAGTAAATATTTGCGTTAACTTATACAAGAATAGGGTGCTGGAGCTCGTAAAAAGCTCCAAATACTGAAGCTCAGAAAAGTGAATAAGTGAAAAAATGGAAAAGAAATACCAAAAAAGTGTTGCAAGTGAAATATCTCAAAAATGGACCTTCATATAAAATGCCAATACACAAGAAAATACATATAAAACAATTAGTGGACTGATCAATATAAAAAGTCATCAAAGAAACTATTGCATACAGTATGCTCATAAAAAATATATAAATAGTCCATATAAGTGAAATGACCACAATATGAGACACCGTATATCTTCCAATATTCTGAAGTCAGGAAATAATATCAATGCCGCTTACCAGATTCATAGGATCTCAAATTATTGAGATCAAAGTCGCCTGTGCACATGCCTGCCGGCGGGAATACGATCCTCCTGTGGTTCTTTTCAGGGGAAAATACTCCTTCTGTTCCAGCGGGATATCCAATTTTAGAGAGAAGGCTTCATCCTATATTTTCAAATAGTCCTGGATGGTCTCATTCAATAGAAAGGACTTCATGGTGTAGTAAGTTCAAAGTAAATTTATTTTTAAAAATGTAGCAAACGCTTACATCCAAGAACACGGTAAGAAGATTTAAAAAACAGCCATGGCTCAAGCCAGCTGACTGTTAGCGTGATGACGTCAAGGGCTAGTGCTCCACCCGACACGTTTCCCCATACAAGGCATCGACTGGGAATGGTGGCCTCCGTTCCCAGTCGATGCCTTGTTTGGGGAAACACGTCAGCTTGTGAAAGGGGCAGCTGTAGCCAGGTTGGTTGGCAATGCTTGAAGAGGTGGTGCTGGAATCAGTAGCCATAGGAGGAAATGTGCAAGCTGTTTTACTGTATTTTCTGCTACTCTACAAGGGGCCTCAGGTTCCTGCATGTAATGGGCCATCAATCAAACATCTGTCTGAGAGTTTATCAGATATCCAAACAGTTATTCAGCTGGGGTCTGCAAGCAAGAGTGTGCTGGAGGAAGAGGTCAGAGCTTTATATAGACCGTATATCGAGACTGCATATAGCAAGTATGTCCCTGAAGTTTTGCTAAAGTCAAGTGGGCATCCCATAACTTCCCATCCCTATCCAAGTTATTACCCCTCAATAAATAACAAAAATAAAGTCACTGACTGTTCTCTGTCTTTGGAGTTCCTGGGAAAATTTGGTGTGCCTTGCTGTGCAGGGTGGGGGATCCTGGTTTAACTGCAGCTCCTTAGGGGTGCCCAACATTAGTATCACTCTCTGCATCGTCCAGCCGCAGCAGCTTTCAGTCTCTCATAGAATTTACAGGCTGCTAGCAGTAGGGCTGAATGGTGCACCTGTGCCTTCCACCCCCTTAAAATGTCCTGTGTACACAAGGCCTTAAGAGGTTCACAAATTATAGGCAAAAAGTGTAATGGAGTCCTCTGAGCATCTCTTACCTTGCCAACCCGCTGGCAGGTACACAGAACTAACAGTAGATGGCTTTGTCTATAAGCATGTTAAGCCAGCAAAAAAATCTCCACCACTCGGGCCTTAGTCTTAGATATTCCCAAGTGACCCACTGAGGGAATTTGGGGCACCACCTTCAGAAAGTGTTCTGTAATTTTGTTGGGTACAAAGAGCCTTCTTTTGATAATTTCTGCCTCCCTGTCTCCTGCTCCTCTATTCTCGCTACACAGTTTGGGGTTCAAACCTTACAATCATCATAGGAACCATCTGTGCTTTAAAAAAAAAACATTGAGGCGCATGCGCGGCAGCTCCTAAGATGGCCGCTGGTCACTGAAGCTCCGCTCCACCACGGCCCTGCTTTAGCCACCGGAGCACACAGAACGTTTCCCCGAGCCTCACACCGGGATATACGAGCGGGGGAGGACCCCGGGAACCCGACAAAGATAGCGGCACAAGCCAGGAGAAGCCTTACGAGCCAGATGACCGCGGCGCCCAGCCCAGTCAGTTACGCCAAGATGGCGCCGGCTCCACGAGGCACCTGCAGCATAGGGGAGGATAACGAGTCCATTGCAGATCAGGATGCACGGTCACCACTTTCACCAGGTACCGACTTCCCCCCTCTTCCTCTGGGAGCTTCCCGGCATCAACCGAGTCCCTGTTGAGCAGAATGCAGAACGGCCTCCCCTCCACTCCAATGCTAGACCCACACACAGGCCTGCTATTATCAGTGTCGGAAGCTACCAGTGCCGCCCCTATTCCTACAGACTTCCCTTCCATGATGGAAGCATTTTCTCAACTGCTCTCAAAGAGCCTGGCCCTGAATGCTGACCACATAACCTCCTCCATTCATGCTGACCTGCAGCAGCTGGGGCAGCGAATTGACATGATTGAAAAAAGATCCAATCAAGCTGTGGCACGCATTAATCAAAATTCTGACAGAATACAAGAAATGCAAGAACAACTTGAAACAGCTTTTGCCAAAATTGACGACCTCGAAAATCGTTCAAGACGTTACAATTTTAGAATTTGCGGTCTCCCCCCGAAACAGAGAAGGATGTACATACTGCGGTAAAAACCCTGCTGAAAGACCTCATACCAGACATAGCTGAAAATCGAATGGAGCTGGATAGAGCCCACAGGGCACTGCAACCCCCCCGCACGGATGGTCTTCCTAGAGACATCATTGTGAAACCCCACTATTTCTCCGTTAAGGAAGAGATAATGAGGAGGGCCAGGAGTTCTGATAATCTAAAATTAATGGGCCATAAAATCCAAATTTTCGCAGACTTGTCACCATACACGGTTCAGAAAAGACGCTCTCTCAAACCGTTGCTCCAACTTCTGACCGAGAAAGCTATAACCTATAGATGGTCATTCCCACTGAGACTGAACTTCTCATACAGAAATAAAAGTTTTGGCTTCTCATCGTTTGCAGAAGGAGAACGTTTACTACTTCAATTGGGCCTGATGCCACAAGAACCAGCACATTCCCAGATGGGAAGAAGTATCCCGTCATCAACTAAATGTCCACCTCCGGCAAGTCCTCTCCAACCTACCTGGCTCAAGCAGAGTTCTAAACGCTTCAAAGAAAACATTCCCCCTTGAAGTCTGAGCTCCTTTTGGAATCTTATATCGGTTCCAGGACTTTATGTTTTCCTTTGTGCCTTCCTTTGGTCCGGATGGATCTTTCAGGTTCCACAACCTTCCATCGTGAGGGAGTCACCAAGATGACACTGACACTCTTTTGTAGCATTCCCAATCTTTAGTAGGCTCTCCGACCAATAGATCGAGAGGCAGCCATTTATACTCCATGGAAGGGCGGTGGTGGCGGGTGGAGGGAAAGTCGGGATCTCTCCTACTAATGTTCCGGGTCCCTTTACATCCTGCTGCATCAGTATAGGAAGGTTTTCCTTGGACACACTTCTCCCTTCAACCGTATTGAAATAGACACTGGGGGCGCCAGCAAAGTCCCAAATATTTTTCTGAAGTTTGGACAGGTGCAATTTAATTAAGTTACACAGGTTTGGAGGTCTAGTTTCTTTGTTCCTCTTATTTGGCTAATACCTTTTTCAGGATTACTAGGCTCACAGCCTATGCGGAGCCCCGGCTTTGGTTTTCCCCAAGTGAAGAGCCCCTTTTCTCCACCCTGGGCCCCTCAAAGAGTGAGTGGGACCATGGATGGAGAGGGCACAGTATGAAGATCATTCGGTTTGTTATTAAGGTTAAAGCTCTTACAGTGGGGACACTCTGTTTTATTTATTATAATTTTTTGATATAGACTATGAGTTACGTTTTCAATTACATTGCATTAAAGGTGGCGGGGCCGTGGTGGTTTCAATGCACCTCCAGTAGGTTCCAGGAGCACCAACACTGCCCCTGGTCCCCTGGCTGGCCACCCTAATGGCTGGGTGCCAGTCCTCTCAGGTTAAAGGGTTAGGCATGGCTAGTCCATCCTTCCCTGGGATATGGGGGGGGGGGTCTGGGGACCCCCGAGTTTCTGTTTTTATGTTGATTTTATGTTATACTACTGTACAGGAAAGTTCAGTAATACTGGTCAATGTAACAACTATGTTTTTTCTCTCTCTCGCTTTCACCCCTTTACTTTTCTTTTTCCTCTCGGTGCTTATGAGCGCTACCAGGTTCCATGTACGCCTCCGGCCTCTCCTCCCAGGTCTATCATCCGCCATTATCACATCCTCTCCTCCGTTTGGAGTAGTTCTCAATCATCAGCAAGGTAAGAAACATTTTTTAAGTCTTGCACCACTACGACAACAACATGACTGATCGGTCCAACATGACTCCCACCCTGAGTATTATCTCGCATAATACTAAGGGTTTGAACTCTCCCATCAAACGTAGAAAGATTTTCCAACTCTATAAGTCCATGCATGCTGACATTCTCTTCCTACAAGAGACCCATTTCCCCATAACTTATCAAACCAAATTCCTACATCATCAATTCCCTCAATTTTTTCTTTCCTCAGCCTCCAACAAAACAAAGGGCGTTGCCATTTGCTTTGCCAGACATGTTAATCTCTCCTAGCCAGAGACAGTTTCAGATCCTATGGGACGTTACATTCTGGTCTCAGGGAATATTGACGGGGAACTATACACGTTTGTCTCCTATTATGCCCCCAACAAAGGTCAGAGACCGTTTTTGGAATCACTGCTGCACAAACTCTGCTCACACCTCAAAGGCACAATTTTTTTCGGGGGAGATACATTTCTCCCTGCAATCAACTAGTTCGGGGAAATCAAACCCCAAACGTCCCTCCAGACAGAGTGTCCAAATAGCAATAATTCTGAATGAAGAAGGTTTAATCGATATATGGAGGGAGACCAACCCTCACTCAAAGGACTACACGCATTACTCAGCACCCCATGGCTCATATGCCAGGATAGACCACATCTTTACTCGCCCCTATACGATCCCTTTGATACTAAGAGCCAAGATTGTAGATTCTCCCCTTTCGGACCACTCGATGGTCACTCTGATTATGAAAAAACCCTCGGGATGCAATAACCCCCCCTGGTGGAGATTACAGGAAACCATTTTCAGTGACCCCATTCAGTGCGCCATCATTGAGGATTCAATTAAAGAGTACTTTAGTATTAATACAACCTCTGATATCTTACCGTAATCAGTCTGGGCGGCACACAAACCAGTTATAAGGGGGAAACTAATACAGATAGCGGCCAAACTCAAGGCGGAACACAAAGCAGACACACTTAAACAAACAGAGGAATTCACCATCGGGGGGCAAATCCCGGGAGGAGTTTCTTGACTCCCTCTCGCTGCCATCTCTGGCTGACGATCATAGGGAGTTACTTGAGTATCCTTTTACCCAGGAGGAGGTTTTGGACACAATAAAAGCATTAAAACTCGGATCCTCCCCTGGACCGGACGGGTTCTCGATAGGATATTACAAAAAATTTAGTACCATCCTAGCCCCTCACCTAACTATATTTTTGAATTTCCTTAGGAAAGGATCCCCACTGGGGTCAGACCTAAATGCCGCATACATTTTAGTGATCCCCAAACCAGGGAAGGACCCTAGCAAGATTGGGAATGACCGCCCAATTTCCCTGATTAACAATGATATTAAAATTTTAACTAAGATTCTAGCTAATAGGATGACGAGTTTCATTCCAAGGTACATTCACAAAGATCAGGTCGGTTTTATCCCTGGCAGACAGGGTACAGACCAAATTAGAAGGACCATAAACATTATTTCTCTTCTGAAATCCCAATGGGAAGGAGATCCTCCCCAGAAGGGCTTTATATTGTTGATTGATCTACACAAGGCTTTCGACTCAATAGATTGGGCATACCTGTCTGATATCCTGAGACGATGGGGTTTTGGCCAGTACTTTCTTAACCTTATAAATTCATTGTACTCAAACCCGACGGCTCAAGTCCGTCTGATGGGTAGATACTCGGCCTCGTTCCCGATAAAAAGGGGTACCAGATAGGGATGCCCTCTCTCTCCCCCCTTTTGTTTGCTATAGCGATAGAAACTCTAGCAATAGCAATCAGAACTAACCCTGATATTAAGGGGGTAACCTGTGGAGACCGGGAACATAAATGCGCTCTTTATGCGGATGACCTCTTACTGTACCTTACATCTCCCTTGATCTCCACCCCAGTCGTTTGTAAGGTCCTGAGGTCATTCAGCACTATTTCAGGTCTGACGGTAAACATGAATAAGTCGACTGCGTTAAATATCACGGTACTGTTGGATCTTCTTTCGCAACTCACTAGAAACTTTGACTTTTTCTGGTCTCCCACGGCTATCCCCTATCTAGGAATTCACCTAACACCTGATATTGGTGGTCTTTTCAAAGCAAATTATCCCCCCATGGTTCACAATTGTAGAAGAGAGCTAGAGAAGTGGGCTAGATGTGGTCTGTCCTGGCTGGGAAGAGTACATGCTATCAAGATGACACTATTACCCCGCCTTTTATACTTATTCAGATCCCTACCTATCCCCCTCACGAAAAGCTTCCTCCATAAGTTACAATCTGAGATAATCCATTTTGTCTGGGGAAATAAGGATTATAGATGTCAGTCTAGTATACTCCTCCGCTTACGTTCACAGGGTGGTTTGGGTCTCCCTGACCTATGGGGATATTATCAGGCTGCCCAACTGTCACAAATCTCAATGATCTTTGGAAGAGGTCCAAAACCTGACTGGCTTTCTATGGAAAGGTGGGCTGCGCCCTCAATACTATTGACTTCCTTATGTGGTGCAACCCCAAAAATAGACCGGCTATAATGGCCCCCACTTTGTCACATTCCATTGAGGTATGCACAAAACTATTCACAAGATCGGCCTTGATCTCCCCTCTAAAACCCCTCTCCCACATCTTTCATAACCCTAACTTTCCACCTGGAATGGACATACGGGCATTTAGATGGTGGACGGATAAAGGCATCTACAGAATAGGACATTTCCTCACACCTGCAGGTCCCCTTACTTTATCCCACTGTAAATGCATACTGGAAATGCCTGCCTCTGAAAGTTTTAGATTCTCCCAAATTTCCCACTTTCTAAACTCTATTTGGACTAATAAGCCCGAACCTCCTTCTATTACACCATATGAACATTGGTGCGCCAACATTTACAACCAGAAAGGAGGGATATCTGTGATATATTCAGCGATTATGTCGAAATTAGACAAGCCGATATATGCAAAGACCTGGGAGGAGGACACCGGCAGAACGTGGACGCCAAAGGAATGGTTCAGAGTATGGACCCGCTCATACACAGGTATCTGTAACATCTCTCTGATAGAGGCCAGCCTTAAGGTATTGTCAAGGTGGTATTATGTACCCGCCAGATTGCCTGTGATTTACCCTGGGACATCTCCACTGTGCTTTAGAGGGTGTGAATTGGAGGGCACAATGCTCCACATATGGTGGTCCTGTCCCCGCATTAGACCCTTCTGGCAGAAATTATTCCGAACTATCAGCACCATAATGAATATTTCTGTAGCTCCTAACCCCCACATAGCTTTACTTAACCACACTATACCTAATATAACTAAATGCTCTAAAACTCTCGCATTCTTCATTTTTTGGGGGGCCAAAATAACTATAGCTAAAGCATGGAAAAGGCCCACAGTGTCCTTCCAATGTTGTAAGAGAAAAGTATCTTGGATAATGTTCCAGGAGAAGATAGTGGCAAAACTGCTTGTCAAATCCGAAAGATTCCATGCCACCTGGGAACCGTGGGCAATGTATTGTAACATTCCGCTCCTACCAGGAACTGAACCTGGACTGGATAGAGCTCCTTTGTGACCATGACACTATACCTCTCCACTTCTGTTCTTTCTTCTTCTAACACATTTCCTTTCTCTTCTCTTAGGGATGGGCTATTCCCTTCTACTCACACGTTACATAATGATATGCTACATCCATTGAGGGGTGTTCTGGTGGGACGACTATCCGGTCTGCCGACGGGATCCCAGGGGTCCCCTGGGTGGCCGGACCGGGTGGTCCCTCTTTTACAAACCCTGTTCTCCTAACAGTACGGCCTTGATGAACAAATTTATTTCTGACTGATAACCATATAGGATTGATATACCATCATTCCATAAGTGGGTTCAATGAATACAATGTTTATGTCGTTGTTTTTACTGTCTATGAATATTGTATTGCCTTGTGGGCAACGGGCTTTAGATGTTTGACAGCCCCAATGACCTGTATAGCAATGAATCTGTGGGGTGGTGGTGCAGCTCCTCTCGATACGACACAGCTAGAACCCAGTTGGGGTGTCTGGAGGGGGGCAGCACTTTCCCCACGGGGGCTTAGCGGATATACCTTGTCCCACTGTGTGCAGTTTTATCTAAATTTTTCCATCTGTATTTCGTTCTCTTATGTGTAGTATAGATTTAAACCTTCTTATTGTACAATGTAATAGTCTGTATCAAAGATTTTGCAAAACTTGATAAAATTTTCGAAAGTGTGGTGCCTTGGTATGACATTGAAAATAAATGCTGAATTCTAGGCAGGTTTAAAAAAATAATATGCAGTGCTCCACCTCTTAGCACAACAAGAGTTAACTGCTTGTTTAGACTAGTTGGTAAACAGTAAACTAAAATACTTACCTTATTCTTTGCTCTACTGATAGCAGCACTCTCCTTCACTCCCAGTATGTGTATAGACCCTCGGCATCCTTGTAAACAATATACGACTGCTGGTCCTGCATTGTATGTGATGATGTCGGAGAGATCGCAAAGTAATTACCAGTGCTGAGGAATGGTTTCTTGGCACTTGTCATACAGCATGAAGTAAGCCTGTGGGAGTGAGAAATTAGATAAGTATTTTTGCTATATATATATATATATATATATATATATATATATATATATATATATATATATATATATATATATATATATATATATATATATATATATATATATATATTTATTTATTTTTTTTTTTTTACTATACCCCCTAATCAAAATGAGTATATAACCCTTGCTATACTGGCGAGGGTTTGAATAATAACTTTTTTTATTGTTGAATGGAGTTTAGATTTAAACATTGGTCTAAAAAAATCTAATTCAATATGGAAAATGTTTTCTTATACTTAAAAGTTAATGGATTTGATGGTATCTACTGATACCATACCGAATGAAAACATAAACAATTAGGCAACAGGCTATTTAGCTAAACTAGCTAATCGCTAAAGGCACAGCAGGACCTCTTACTGATTTATTGACAAAAAACTGTTCATGTCAGAAAACAGAAGCTCCAGAAAAATAGACTTCCTCTGCTGGCTGTTTTGAAAGGAGGGGTATATTGGGCTGCTGAAGCGGCATCTGGCAGAAAAAAAATATCCTATTGAGCAGTAACACATAATTGTAAAATCGATTTATTGAATGACAGGTGTTATAACTATGAGCAGATGGGGAACTTTAGTGCACGGAGTGTGTCTACAAAATATTATTAATTGACGGTCAAACAATCTAGAGCAATCGTTATCTTGTTTGATCTCAATGTTATCTCTGAAAAAGTATATGTTGTAAATTAGATGGAGGGGAATTGCTCACAGTGTGTGATCATTATAAAGAAGTGACAGTTGTTAACTCTTTGCCACTTCACTGGAATAATGACTAGAGAGAGCTGTATGAGGTATTCCCTGAGGGAAAAATGCAAAGAACAGAACAGGCATTTTGGTGTTTTTATTTTTAAATGGACTCATGTCATCATTTAATTTTCTGAATTTTAAATCATGATAGGCTATTGTTGTTACAGTATATCCCAGCTGCAGGAAGATCTTTTCTCAGCCAATGTCCCTTGCCAGCAAAGCAGAGGTTACTCTGGTCAATGGGATTTCACTGCAAACACAGATTTGTCTTCCTCTTTAGGATAATCTAATTGGCATATAACCGGTAGTATTCTGATGTGATATTTGTATGCTTGGCATCTAGAGAGAGTCAGGACCCAAGAGGCATGCTGCTGCATCCAATGTTATATTTAGCATTTAACAAGAACATAGCTTAAGTCTCACCTTGAATCAACAATTAAGAATGTAGTGTAACATTATAGTTTGACATGTTGCTCTCCCATCGAATGTTAAGCACAGTACTGCATGTTACATAAACCAGTGGTACAACCACCCGTGGGATGCTATATTTCTTCATTAGCTGAAAGGGATATGTGAATGGAGGAAAAGGGGGCCTCATAGATTGAATTGAAAAATCCTAATGAAAAGTGCCTTGTGTCTGTAGACCTTTCATTTTAAAGCCTTTCAGTATTAAATGATATGTCAACCCATACCTTGTAAAATTACCCATTCAGTTTAAAATAGAAATGCAAGGCAATACAATATACATATAAACATTTTAAATACCTATTTCTTGTTTTATAAGTGATAACATATCCATTTGCTCCCAACTGCTTAAATGGATTAGAGAGGTGGGGGTGGGGGGCAGGAGGCATACAGTGCCTTGAAAAAGTACTCATACCCCTTGGAATTTTCCAAACTTTGTCATGTTACAACCAAAAAAGTAAATGTATTTTATTGGGATTTTATGTGATAGACCAACACAAAGTGGCACATAATTGTGAATTGGTAGGAAAATTATAAATAGTTTTCACATTTTTTTTCAAATTAATATGTGAAAAGTGTGGCGTGCATTTGTATTCAGCCCCCCTGAGTCAATAGTTTGTAGAACAGGGGTCTTCAAACTGCAGCCCTCCAGGTGTTCAGGAACTACAATTCCCATCATGCCTAGTCATGTCTGTGAATGTCAGAGTTTTACAATGCCTCATGGGATGTGTAGTTCTGCAACAGCTTTGAGGATCCCCGTTGTAGAACCACCTTTCTCTGCAATTACAGCTGCAAGTCTTTTTGGGGTATGTCTCTACCAGCTTTGCACATCTAGAGAGTGACATTTTTGCCCAAAACAGCTCAAGCTTTGTCAGATTGGATGGAGAGCATCTCTGAACAGCAATTTTCAAGTCTTGCCACAGATTTTCAATTGGATCTAGGTCTGGACTTTGACTAGGCCATTCTAACACATGAATATGCTTTCATCTAAACCATTCCTATGTAGCTCTGGCTGTATGTTTAGGGTCATTGTGTCAGCGAAAATTGGCTATACGCAGAGCACACAGCCAAATCTCCTGTTTCTAATAATAATAACAATTTTGTCTAATGATATAAATTCACCTTACCTTTAGATCATGTGCCATCCTCTGGTGTGTGCCCCATCCCCCACAAAAAGACATCAGCTGCTTCTTACATTCTCATCCCAGCAAGACTGCATGCCACAGCCCTCAGTCTGCCTCTTTTTTCAAAGACAACAAAAGCAATCACAAACAGGAAGCCCTGGCCCCAACAGCCAATCGCTTCCTTCACAGGATATGACCTCACAGGATATGACCTCACAGGATATGACCAAACAAGGATATGACCAAACAAGGATATGAATTTATACAACAACCAATGACTACCGTTCCTGCTGATGGGAGCTTATCTGCAGGTGTACGTCATGGCACCCCAAATATGTTGATCAGGCATACTGGGGTGACAAGAGCAAACAACCGCTAAACCGATAATGTCTTTGCAGAGCGAGCACACCCCCACCAGATGATCATTCTGTGCATTGCACAGGGGCCCTTTGCTAGCGGACATGTCCTCTCTCCGCAAACACCTCTCTCCAAACAACAGGAAGTTTTCCACTACCTAACAAGTCTCAACCAGCGTCAGTCTGCCCCAGTCAGCTCTTTAGAGTGGGCTGCGAGAGAACAGACACTGGGAGACTCTTATGACAATACATTAACATAAAATTTTCCACAACAGTCCCTCCTCTTGTCATATGATCCCATGTGACCCTCGATGAATCCTGATCTTCTTCTTAGTCCATAAAAAGTAAAACACGGCTTGACATGTAGACTCTGTCAAAGATGACGTGGTGAGTAGGGATGAGCTTCGAGTTCGAGTCGTACTCATGTTCGACTCGAACATGGGCTGTTCGCAAGTTCGCCGAAAAGCGAACAATTTGGGGTGTTCGCGGGAAATTCGAATGCCGCGGAACACCCTTTAAAAGTCTATGGGAGAAATCAAAAGTGCTAATTTTAAAGGCTTATATGCATGGTATTGTCATAAAAAGTGTTTGGGGACCTGGGTCCTGCCCCAGGGGACATGTATCAATGCAAAAAAAAGTTTTAAAAACGTCAGTTTTTTTGGGAGCAGTGATTTTAATAATGCTTAAAGTGAAACAATAAAAGTGTAATATCCCTTTAAATTTCATACCTGGGGGGGGTGTCTATAGTATGCCTGTAAAGGGGCGCATGTTTCCCGTGTTTAGAACAGTCTGACAGCAAAATGAGATTTCAAAGGAAAAAAAGTCATTTAAAACTATTCGCGGCTATTAATGCATTGCCGGTCCTACAATACACATAGAAGTTCATTGATAAAAACGGCATGGGAATTCCCCACAGGGGAACCCCAAACCAATTTTTTTTTTTTAAAATGACATGGGGTCCCCCTAAATTCCATACCAGGCCCTTCAGGTCTGGTACGGATATTAAGGGGAACCCCGTGCAAAAATTTAAAAAAAAATGGCGTGGGGTCCCCCCAAAAATCCATACCAGACCCTTATCCGAGCACGCAAACTGGTAGGCCACAGGAAAAGAGGGGGGCGAGAGAGCGCCCCCCCCGAACCGTACCAGGCCACATGCCCTCAACATTGGGAGGGTGCTTTGGGGTAGCCCCCAAAACACCTTGTCCCCATGTTGATGAGAACAAGGGCCTCATCCCCACAACCCTGGCCGGTGGTTGTGGGGGTCTGCGGGCGGGGGGCTTATCGGAATCTGGAAGCCCCCTTTAACAAGGGGACCTCCAGATCTTGGCCCTCCCCCCTGTGTGAAATGGTAAGGGGGTACAAAAGTACCCCTACCATTTCACAAAAAAACTGTCAAAAATGTTAAAAATGACAAGAGACAGTTTTTGACAATTCCTTTATTTAAATGCTTCTTCTTTCTTCTATCTTCTATCTTCCTTCATCTTCTTCTTCTTCTGGTTCTTCTGGTTCTTCTGGTTCTTCTGGTTCTTCCTCCAGGGTTCTCGTCCAGCATCTCCTCCGCGGCGTCTTCTTCCCTTCTTCTCCTCAGGCCGCTCCACATCCATGGCATGGAGGGAGGCTCCCGCTCTTCTCTTCATCTTCTTCTCTTCATCTTCTTCTCTTCATCTTCTTCTCTTCATCTTCTTTTCGGGCCGCTCCGCATCCATGACGACTGAAACAACAAAGCCACATAACCCACAATCACACGGCTGAAACATACCCTCTTTTCTCAAACAAACAAAGTTCACGTCAGCTTTCACAGGAACAAGACATTGAGAGAAACAACCAGCGATGCTTGCATGTTCTTTTTATCTCATAAACATACCCTCTTTTCTCACCACAGGGAGAAGCCAACTTTCACCATTGTAAAATGCTTGGCTGCCCCTCCCCCAGGCCGCATGCCCATTTAAAAATGCAGCAGCCATCTTCAAACAAAAAGCTTTCCTCAAAGTCCACCAACCATCTGTGTCTTGAGACAATTAAACATTCTACAAAACTCATGCAATCTACTTGTCCCATACATAAGTAATAATTACAATTCAACCATTTCTCACATGCATTACAAACTTGTTACACAGCATCAGTCACACCCACATTGCAGGCTGCAAATAATCCCAATTCATACATTTCTATTTCTCGTATACTTATTACACAACATACAGTTACTTACACATACACACAGCACACAGTCTCCTTACACAAACATTCGAGATACAAATCACACACGCACACACGCAGGCACACACCAGACATACGATCAAACTTACAGCATTATCTCAAAAGATGAAAAATTAGCTCTTTTGCAGAGCAGAGGCTCCCCAACACATCAGAAAGAGATGTCCTGGACTGGGATCCGTTCTCCCCCCTTCCGATGTGGAGGGGGGCTCTGTCTGCTCCATAAAGTACCTGACTCGCCATTCTGTCAGCAAAATTTGGCTATACGCAGAGCACACAGCCAAATCTCCTGTTTCTGATAATAACAATTTCGTCTAATGATATAAATGCACCTTACCTTTTGATCGTATGCCATCCTCTGGTGTGTGCCCCATTACCCAGAAAAACAGACATCAACTCCTTCTTACATTCTCATCACAGCAAGACTGCATGCCACTGCCCTCAGTCTGCCTCTTTTATTCAAAGACAACAAAAGCAATCACAAACTGGAAGCCCTGGCCCCAACAGCCAATCGCTTCCTTCACAGGATATGACCTCACAGGATATGACCTCACAGGATATGACCAAACAAGGATATGACCAAACAAGGATATGAGTTTATACAACAACCAATGACTACCGTTCCTGCTGATGGGAGCTTATCTGCAGGTGTACGTCATGGCACCCCAAATATGTTGATCAGGCATACCGGGGTGACAAGAGCAAACAACCGCTAAACCTATAATGTCTTTGCAGAGCGAACACACCCCCACCAGACGATCGTTCTGTGCATTGCACAGGGGCCCTTTGCTGGCGGACATGTCCTCTCTCCGCAAACACCTCTCTCCAAACAACAGGAAGTTTTCCACTACCTAACAAGTCTCAACCAGCGTCAGTCTGCCCCAGTCAGCTCTTTAGAGTGGGCTGCGAGAGAACAGACACTGGGAGACTCTTATGACAATACATTAACATAAAATTTTCCACAACAATTGCCCTGCTGGAAGGTAAACCTCTACCCCAGTCTCAAGTCTTTTTCAGACGCTAACAGGTTTTATTCTAAGATTGCTCTGCATTTGGCTTCAACCATCTTCCCATCAACTCTGGCCAGCTTCCCTGTCCCTGTTGAAGAAAAGCATCCCCACAACATGATGCTGCGACCACCATGTTTCACAGTGGGGATGGTGTGTTCAGGGTAATGTGCAGTGTTAGATTTCTGCCACACATAGCGTTTTGCTTTTAGGCCAAAAGGTTTAATTGTGGTCTCATCTGACCAGAGCACCCTCTTCCACATGTTTGCTGTATCCCTCACATGGCTTCTTGAAAAACTGCAAACGGGGCTTCTTATGGCTTTCTTTCAACAATGGCTTTCTTCTTGCCACTCTTCCATAAAAGCCAGATTTGTGAAGTGCATGACTAATAGTTGTCCTGTGGACAGATTTCCCCACCTGAGCAGTGGATCTATGCAACTCCTCCGGAATTACAATGGTCCTCTTGGCTGCTTCTCTGATTAATGCCCTCCTTGCCCAGCCTGTCATTTTAGGTGGACGGCCATGTCTTGGTAGGTTTGCAATTGTGCCATACTCTTTCCATTTTCGGATGATGGATTGAACAATGCTCCATGAGATGTTCAAAGCTTGGGATATTTTTTTTTTATGGCGTGTTCCTTGGCCTTCATGATGCTGTTTGTTCACTAAGCTTCTCTAACAAACTTCCAAGGGCTTTACAGAACAGCTGTATTTATACTGGGATTACCTTACACACAGGTTCCACTCAATTCAAGTTGGGGATATCAGAGTAAAGGGGGCTGGATAGAAATGCACGCTACACTTTTCAGATATTTATTTGTAAAAAAAAATTGAAACCCATTTATTATTTTCCTTCCACTTCACAATTATGTTTTACTTTGTGTTGGTCTATTATATAAAATCCCAATAAAATACATTTAGGTTTTGGTTGTAACATGACAAAATGTGGAAAATTTCAAGGGGTATGAATACTTTTTCATGGCACAGACATTATTGGTCTCTGCTGTTCACAGGCCTCGATATATGTAAGCTTACTGATGCTCAGGGTTCTCTCTTACTTTGCTGTTGGAGTCTGCTGCTGGGTTCAAAGGCTGACTGTTGACAGAAAATTAAAAAGCTACAAGTGCTAATTGTTTTTTTGTTTTGTTTGGAGGGGGGGGGGCACCCTGTTAGTCAGGAATTGACCTGAGTTAATTCAGTAACTCAGGTCAGAAGATATTTTGTTTATTTTATGCTTTCTTGCTGTACAAAAAAACTATTTGAAACTGTATTTGCTGCATTTTAGCATAAATGTGCAGGGAAAACTTGCTTGCATTGTCCCTGGGTGCTCCTGTTTTAAGCATGGTTTACTACTGCCAACACCACTTTAGTCTGTCCCGCTTACAGCTTTTATATATTGAACATTTAAAACAGAGAAACCGCGTTATAAACGAACAAAAAAATATAAATCAATGTTGTGAAGTATAGTCCCATGTGCATTAATTAGTCCCTTATATAAATCAAACATAAATCTTGTCATCAAAGAGTGACGTGAATATCATCCAGAATAAAGTGTAATGAACAGGCATAAATCTGGAACAATTTGTGAGGTAATGTGCTTACCAGAAGTAAGCCAAAATGGGGCAAGTGGCTTGAACCCAGCCTGGGCCTTGAGAGGATCAATCCCGGTAGGGCAGGATAAACACGCTCGTCCGTGTACACAGTCCACAGAGGTTAGCAAAAAATATATCAAGTAAACATAGCGTAATACTGATACGTAAAACACTTCAAACAAGAAATGTGCAACACTCAATCTTAACCCAAAAAATCATGCGTGATCATAAGAAGTCCAGTGTAAGTGATAACAACTGGAAGTGATTATATGAGTGTCAAGCAAACATACAAGATATAGATACTAGAGTGAATAAAATAAAAATACGTGAATATCATCCAGATCTGCTTACCAGATATATAGGAAAAAATAGGCCTGTAATAGTCACCCAGGAAAAAACATAAATCCCTCTAGGTGCAGCAAATCACATGTGCAAACTGCTTACCAGATAAGAAAACAGTGTGAGCGGAGTAAATCTAGCCAAAGACTGTCCACCATACATGGAAAAAAAACACCGGATATAAAGCAGCAGCAAACCTACAGGAGATCCTGCTTACCAGAACCCCAAATGGGATAGACAGATGAAACGAGATCCCAAAACGAGCTCCTATAGGGACGGTGAGGATACGTCCTGCCACAGTAGGTCCCAGGCTCAGCAGCACACATATGATAGAAAGCAGCCAATAGCGTAATACTGTTTAACTCTTAATTTATTAAAAATAAAGTAGCACTTACACGAACATGGAAAATATAAAACGAAAGTAAAACGGAGCCGGCCGGCACTTCAGACACTAGCCGGTCCTCAATATGGCAACGTGGTGACGTCAGCACGTCCCTCCCAGACGCGTTTCGTCATACGTTGACGTTCTCAATGGGGAACGGGCAGCGTGCTGAGCCACCACGTTATATGCGCACACCAAGCCTCGCTCTGAGTCCCGCTGAGGGAAACAAACACACAGCACCATCTTGGATGTGGGCATCCTATCTAAATAAAATACAACACCATCTTTGATGAGGGCATTTACATTTAAAATATATGGGAAGAGACCAGATAGAGATCCTGAGGTGTATCCGGTATACATCTCTGGATGAACAAGATATGGGTGACAAATCCAAAGAACACTAACATAGAAATCTAAACTTGTGATCTATGCAGAGTGGTAATGCCCAAAATATTCTAGTACATTAAAGCAGTGGGCAAACATAAAAAATATTTTAATAAAATAAGAATGGATATGAACATATCAACACTTATAAGTTAAAAAGTTAAAAAAGTAAATGGCCTATACACAATAGTTATTATGAAAATTGATTCCTATAGAGAAAAGGTTCCTAAAAAAATTGGAAAAAAGAAAGATATCACGCCTCATGCCCTATGGGTGAAGCAAACTCACAATTGGACAGAACTCCCAAGTACCCAAAACTCACAATTGGACAGAACTTTCATGTACCCAAAACAACAAAAATACTTAAATGGTATTGAAATGTAAATTCGGTACTAAGTGGGACAGAGAAGCCCAGAGAGGCCAAAAAAATTAAACAATATTTATAGTCTTAACAAAGCAAGCCATTCAGATAGTCCTCAAAGAAGGTAAGGTGAAATAAATACCCTCCACTCCTAATGTGTAATCTACGCCTAAGGCCCATTTAGGAATTGTCAATGAAAGCGTTGACATCCACATCGATATTCAATCCATGAGGCGTATAACTTTTGATCCTATGGACCCAGGACATTTCCAATCTGGAAATGTCACGCACCATGGAACTCCCTCGCCAATGACGTTTATACCGATCAATGCCCAAAAATAGGGTACTGGAGGGATCCCTATCGTGTACCAAACGGTAGTGCTTAGAGACTGAATGGTTCTTAAAGCCTGTCAATATGTTGGTGACGTGCTCGTTGAGCCTCACTTGTAGGGGACGTTTAGTACGTCCCACATATTGCAAGCCACACGGGCATTGCAACATGTAGACCACCCCAAAGGTGGAACACGTAATAAAAGGGGTGATCGGATGAGTTTGACCTGTCACAGTGGACACAAAGGACTGGGTCCTCCTGTTTGGGCAAGAATTGGTAGAGCACACCCGACACTTGTTACATTTATAAAAGCCAGTCAATTGATCCAAAAAAGTGGTCCTATTGGTTGGGGGGTCCAATATGCTGGGGGCCAGTTTGTTTCTAAAAGAGGGGGCTCATCTGAAAACAATTTTAGGTTTCAGCGGTAGGGCCTCCTTCAAAACTTTATCATTGGTAATGATATGCCAATGTTTGGACACCAATTGTTTAACCTCCTTATGCTGCAGGGAAAAAGTGGTGATAAAGGGTACTCCCAAGTTATGATCTAGACTTCTAGGCCTAGGTTTGTCTCTCAATAAGAGCTCTCTGTCCATGTCCTGCACTTCTCTCAAGGCAGGCAATAAACTATCATTGTTGTATCCCTTTTCAAGGAATCTCTCTGTAAGGGTGCTGCTTTGTGCCAAAAATTTATCAGGATCTGAACAATTCCTACGTATTCTCATATATTGGCTTTTAGGTATTGCATGAAGCCAAGGTCTGTAATGACAGCTCTCTAGAGATATGTAGGAATTGCGGTCACTCTCTTTAAAGAAGGTTGATGTTAATAGGCAATTACCCTCTATATTAAGAGTAAGGTCCAGAAAGTGAATCTGAGTTTGACTCGACTCAAAATTGAGATGGATCCCACGGTCATTGACATTAAGGGAGGATAGGAACTGTTGGAGCTCCTGGCCATCACCATCCCATAGGAGGAGGATGCCATCTATATATCTAGCCCACAGGACCAAATGGGGGTTCCAATGGGCATAGATGACATCCTCCTCCCACTTGGCCATGAAAAGATTTGCCAAACTCGGGGCGTATTTGGCCCCCCCCAGCAACACCCCGGCTTTGGCGATAAAATTGGTTGGAAAACCAAAAATAGTTATGGGAGGCCGCGAAAACAAGTAGTTCCATAATAAAAGAAATTTGGTCTGCAGGAAGGCCAGAATCTCTAGTCAGAGCATCTTTAACTGCATTCAAACCCATATCATGGGGAATAATAGTGTAAAGGGAAGTAACGTCGGCACTTGCCATCCACATACCAGATTTGATAGTAACATTGGAGAGAAGGTTCAACACATGACGTGTATCCTTGATATATGAAGGCATTTTTTGAACGAGGGGCTGTAAAAAGAAATCAATATATCTGCCCACCCGGGATGTGACCGAATCAATGCCACTCACAATGGGGCGTCCCGGGGGGCAGATAGGGTTCTTGTGAACTTTAGGTAAATAATAAATAATGGGGGTCCTGGGGGCTTTAGGAATTAGAAATAAACTCTCCTTATCTTTCAAGATCCCCATTGAAGAACCCTTAGAAATTATTTTACGGAGCTCTCTTATGTAACCATTTTTAGGGTCAGAGGGGAGAGGGGTGTAGGTGTCAACATCACCTAGGATCCTAGCCATTTCAGCCAGGTAATCCTTTCGATCGAGCACCACTATCCCTGCCCCCTTATCCGCAGGGCGAATAACCAGATCTTTATTCTTACACAAAGACTCTAGTCCCTCCTGTATAATTTTTGAATTTTTTGCATTCTTAATCTCCAACCTGTCTAAATCTCTATGAACTACATCCCTGAACACTTTCAGTGTGGGGGCAAGTGTTCCAGGCGGATTAAAAAGAGATGCATTGGCCAAACCCGAATGAACGAATTGGTCAGTGGACTGGGAATTCCTAATGATGGGGTTCCCTATCATGTACCTTTTGATGTTGAGTTTGCGAACAAACTTGTGAACATCCATATAGGTTTGGAACCTATTGAGGCTTCTGGGAGGGGCGAATTCAAGGCCCTTATCTAAAACCAATTTTTCAGCATGGGATAACTCTTTAGTACTTAAGTTGAAAATACCCTGCCCAATTACATTCTTGCTCTTTTTTGTTCGCAATCGCCTCCCCCCTCTAGTTCCTCGCTTCTTTCTACTGGCCTCTTTAGACCTTGGCCTGGTTTGGAAAAACCCCAAGTCCTAGAGCCACCGGAAGGCGGAACAGTGTGGCTAGACATGATCTGATTTTGAGAGGGGTAGATCATGGGAGGATCATGATTGTCCTGCTGAGGATCATACAGTCCAGGAGGGTCCGGCCCCCCTTCATAGGGGTTCATGTCACTCATAGGAAAAAAGCTGTTCTGTATGGGAAGATTGTATTCCCAGTCCGGAACAAAGGAGTCTTGATAGGATGATTTTTGGAATGAGTCATAGTTTTGGTTAGGTCTCCACCATTCCTGGTAGCCAGCACCAAAACCACGACCCCTATTGGGATAGGGTGGGCCCCACCCCCACCCCCTACCACCATTTTGATGGCCCCCCCTCCATGGGGGTGGTGGTACATTTCTCATCCCTCCTCCCCTTTGGCCATAATTGGATCTGGGGGGCCCTGAGTGGTAGGGTTGCTGAGGGAGAGTATTGTTAGGTTTGTTAATCCCTATTGGTCTCTGAGGGGATTGATACCTCTGGGGACCCTTTTGGATTTTACCAAGGGGACCTTTTTTTATGTTTTTAGTAGGATGAGGATATCTAGAGGGAACTCCTGAGCTTTCACCCTGACCTTGATTGGATATCTCCATCTCGGTATTGGTCTGGCTAGCCAGATCTTCAAGCATTCTTTTCTGCCATTCAAAGACCATATTGTTACAATAGTCATTTAAATCACGATTGTATTTTTTCTTTTTCTTAAGCTTTTGGTCCTTGTCCTCTTTTTCAAGGACTTTCAATAGACTCTGCGATCTTTCTCTATACTCATCGCTATCTTTATTGGCACTGAGTTTATCTTTAATGACTTTAATCTCAGTGTCAATTTTGGACAGTTTAGCAGTCTTTCTATCAATCAGAAATTGTAGGAGTGATAAGCCTGCTTGATTAAAGTATTTAAACCACTCCTCCAATTCTGATTCGCCCTTTTGGGGGGATATCTCCCATCTCAAACTCCTCGGGACCATTGAATTTTTGATGTAAGTTTCAAGGTAGGCTATATCCCATTGAGTGTTGGTTTCTGAGACCATGAGATTTTTCAATCTCGTGAAAAGCCCACCCAAATCATTCTCATCCTCTTTGTATAGTTCAAAAACCTCATCCGTATTGACTACTTTTTGAGCTCTAAAATCAAAAATATCCATCATGGACAGATAACCAGCTGCAGTAATATACCGACAGATAAAAATTAAAAGAAAAAAACTGCGCTTGGAAAAATTGTATATATATATGGCAAGCTGCGGCTACAAGTAAGGCACACCAAACAAAATTTAAAACAGAGAAAACGCGCTATAAACAAACAAAAATATATAAATCAATGTTGTGAAGTATAGTCCCATGTGCATTAATTAGTCCCTTATATAAATCAAACATAAATCTTGTCATCAAAGAGTGACGTGAATATCATCCAGAATAAAGTGTGATGAACAGGCATAAATCTGGAACAATTTGTGAGGTAATGTGCTTACCAGAAGTAAGCCAAAATGGGGCAAGTGGCTTGAACCCAGCCTGGGCCTTGAGAGGATCAATCCCGGTAGGGCAGGATAAACACGCTCGTCCCGTGTACACAGTCCACAGAGGTTAGCAAAAAATATATGAAGCAAACATAGCGTAATACTGATACGTAAAACACTTCAAACAAGAAATGTGCAACACTCAATCTTAACCCAAAAAATCATGCGTGATCATAAGAAGTCCAGTGTAAGTGATAACAACTGGAAGTGATTATATGAGTGTCAAGCAAACATACAAGATATAGATACTAGAGTGAATAAAATAAAAATACGTGAATATCATCCAGATCTGCTTACCAGATATATAGGAAAAAATAGGCCTGTAATAGTCACCCAGGAAAAAACATAAATCCCTCTAGGTGCAGCAAATCACATGTGCAAACTGCTTACCAGATAAGAAAACAGTGTGAGCGGGGTAAATCTAGCCAAAGACTGTCCACCATACAAGGAAAAAAAACACCGGATATAAAGCAGCAGCAAACCTACAGGAGATCCTGCTTACCAGAACCCCAAATGGGATAGACAGATGAAACGAGATCCCAAAACGAGCTCCTATAGGAACAGTGAGGATACGTCCTGCCACAGTAGGTCCCAGGCTCAGCAGCACACATATGATAGAAAGCAGCCAATAGCGTAATACTGTTTAACTCTTAATTTATTAAAAATAAAGTAGCACTTACACGAACATGGAAAATATAAAACGAAAGTAAAACGGAGCCGGCCGGCACTTCAGACACTCTCCCGTCCTCAATATGGCAACGTGGTGACGTCAGCACGTCCCTCCCAGACGCGTTTCATCATACGTTGACGTTCTCAATGGGGAACGGGCAGCGTGCTGAGCCACCACGTTATATGCGCACACCAAGCCTCGCTCTGAGTCCCGCTGAGGGAAACAAACACACAGCGCCATCTTGGATGTGGGCATCCTATCTAAATAAAATACAACACCATCTTTGATGAGGGCATTTACATTTAAAATATATGGGAAGAGACCAGATAGAGATCCTGAGGTGTATCCGGTATACATCTCTGGATGAACAAGATATGGGTGACAAATCCAAAGAACACTAACAAACACTATACAAAGAGGATGAGAATGATTTGGGTGGGCTTTTCACGAGATTGAAAAATCTCATGGTCTCAGAAACCCATACTCAATGGGCTATAGCCTACCTTGAAACTTACATCAAAAGGGCGAATCAGAATTGGAGGAGTGGTTTAAATACTTTAATCAAGCAGGCTTATCATTCCTACAATTTCTGATTGATAGAAAGACTGCTAAACTGTCCAAAATTGACACTGAGATTAAAGTCATTAAAGATAAACTCAGTGCCAATAAAGATAGCGATGAGTATAGAGAAAGATCGCAGAGTCTATTGAAAGTCCTTGAAAAAGAGGACAAGGACCAAAAGCTTAAGAAAAAGAAAAAATACAATCGTGATTTAAATGACTATTGTAACAATATGGTCTTTGAATGGCAGAAAAGAATGCTTGAAGATCTGGCTAGCCAGACCAATACCGAGATGGAGATATCCAATCAAGGTCAGGGTGAAAGGGGCGTGACCGGATGCTGGTGTGAACGGGAGTGAGTGAGCTCTCTCCTTGCTCCGGTCTCCATGCTGCCAGCCCCATCCCTAACAATTGCACCCAGCATATGGCCCAACTCGTCAGCCTAAATACAGCATGAGTACTTAATCCTCGCTGTGATCACCCTGCCTGGCTGATAGCGTCCCACCTGTGAGTAAGGCGGTGTAGAACGGTAGACGCCAGTGTTCGTGGCTGCTGCGGTGTGGCGGCTCGTCGCTCGTGCCGCTGGGCTGCTGTATATCTGGCTCAGCCCACGCAGCCCGTACCCTCCTGGTGTTGTCCCGCTCCGTTGCCCGGCAACGGCCGGGATCCCCGCGAGAGCCGAGAGCCGAGAGAGCCCCATGTGACTCAGTTACAAGTCGGAGGATCGGACCGGATTGGACGCACTGGCCAGGCGTTCTGGCCCCCCCCGCTACAGCAGACGCCGAGTGTGTTTACAAGGAGGGCACACAGCCCTTGAAAACTCCAAGACAGGTACGGGGGTATCTGTTTATTGCTGATAATTAGCTCAGGAAGACCGGGAGTAATAAAAGCGAGCTTATACAGCACTCTGTCGATAGTAAATACAGAAGAAGAGGAGAAGCATAAAAGTGTAAAGCAGGAGAGGGGAAAGTAGGGGAAAAAAAGAAAAAAGGAAATACTTGCTAAGGGGTGCAGAAGCCAGGTAACAGCTGCGGACTGCAGACACCATACTTTTTGTAGAAAGCGGGACATAAAGGTGGTGACAGTAGCAACACCCAGGAACACTAAATTGGGCAAAAGGAACTGTTGAAAGTTTACCTTGCTGTTGTATTATACCCCAATGATGACCAGGAAGAAAGGTGAGGACCCCCAACAGCCACAGGAGAGCTCAGCAGCACAGACTACCCGCTCTTCTAAGGAAAAGGGGAACACAGCGGTGCCGGTATCTACAGCGGCTACAGCAGCAGCAAAGTTAGAAAAATACGCACACACCCCCTCGCATTCCCCTGCTAAAAGCAACCAATTACCACATGAGAAGACGCAGTCAGGATTGGCTGGGGATAGAAAGAGCGTGGGCAGAATGTCAGGAGCTTCAGTTGCACTTCCAGCCAGCACTAAAATAGCAAATAAGAAAAGCCCGGAGTCAGTCTCTACGGAGAAAGGTACTGTACCTACTAATGGCGCTCCCTCTGACTTAAGCACAGCTGGCGAATCTGAGCCCACACTAAAGGAGGTACTGGCCGCAGTAAACGCATGTAAGGGATCCCTAAATGATTTGTGTAGTCAACTTAGCGGCCTTAAGGAAGAACTACGCACTATGGGCCAGGAGCTCCAGAAAGTTTTAGAGAGGACCACCCTTATAGAGGAAAGACTGAGCCAAGTTGAGGATACAGTATACCCAATGCAACGCGAGTTTAAGAACATGCAAGCGCAGTTTGAAACATATAGAAACAAAATGGACGAAATTGAAAATAGGATGCGCAGATGCAATGTTAGGGTGATGGGTCTCCCAGAGGGAAGTGAGGGCCCGCGCCCTGAGGTATTTATGGAAAATTGGCTCAAGGGGCTTTTCGGGACTGACAATTTTTCACCTTTTTTTGCCGTAGAGAGAGCGCACCGAATCGCTACTAGGCCCACTGCATCGGGGGGCCGCCCTAGACCAATGATTATCAAGTTATTTTGCTACAAGGACAAGGTGACACTGATGCAAAAATCCAGAGAGAAGGGAGATATTATCTACAACGGCACTAGGATTTCACTGTATCCTGACTACTCTCCGGACCTGCAAAAAAGAAGGGCAGGATTCTTGGACGTGAAACGTGCTCTACGGTCTCATAAAATTTCATATGCTCTGTTATATCCAGCGCGTTTACGCGTAGAGGCCCTGGGGACAGTCCATTTTTTCGATGCAGCCGACAGGGCCACAGTGTGGTTAGAGGATAACAAAAAGAACTTATAGAGCTGAGAATCAAAATTTAAAAAATGTTGAATTATTAATTGTTAAATAAGGGGTGGGGTTGGGGGGGGGGAGGGGGCTCTGGGGCTTTATTTTTATTTTTTATTTTTTTTGGGGGGGGGGGGGGTTTTCTTTCTTTTCTTTTTTTTTTTTTGTCTTTCCTTTTTTCTTTGTTTTTTCTTTTTGTTTTTTTGTTCTTTTTTTTTTTTTTTTTCAGCATGGGCCGGAGGTTGGGGGGGAGCGAGGGTTGGAGAGTGAGAGTACGGATGAGGGATGCGATCCCACTAGTTTTGCACGCTTTAAATGTTGATCTGAGGGTTTGGAGGAGGGTGGTGGGATGGGGGGAGGGGGGCAAGAGTGTGGTAGTAAGTCACAATGTACTTTTTCAGCATATGTGTGGAGAGGCATTCCTTGTATGGTTGGGAGGGGGGAAAAAGGTCACAAGTACAGCCCCTAGGGCTAGCCTAGTTAGGCAGAAGGGGGGGTCACGAATAAGGGTGGTAAGAAGGGAGATGCACAAAGCTGAGGGTGGAGGGGAAGGGGGGTCTATAGAAAGACATAAGGTTAGGCAAAGGGGCGAACGTAAGGCACACATAGCTATGAAGGGTGGGTTCACAAAAATAAATGTAAAGTTTACTAGCAAAAGAGAGAGGCGCCTCTGGGTGCAGACTAAAAACAAGGTTTATTTCATAAAAAGGTAATGATCATCAAACTCACATGTTGAAGGTCGTCAGTAGGCATAAAATAGTAATCAATACTGAGGAGGACATCATCCATCAAAGGTTCAAGACAGTCAAAAACAACTCCTAGCAGGGGGCTCTGCCTGTGTGTGAGGAGAGGTACCGCTGAGATGTGAGGCCGGCCGCAGCGGTGACAAGTCACAGTACTAGGTGGAGAGCATGGAAGGCTGTAAACATCCGGCGAGGAGTGATGACGTCATGAGTCGAGCGACGCGTTGCCGGGCGTACGGGCTGTGATGACGTGACAGCCGCGCCCCTTCATCAGGCTCTGATGAAGGGGCGCGGCTGTCACGTCATCACAGCCCGTACGCCCGGCAACGCGTCGCTCGACTCATGACGTCATCACTCCTCGCCGGATGTTTACAGCCTTCCATGCTCTCCACCTAGTACTGTGACTTGTCACCGCTGCGGCCGGCCTCACATCTCAGCGGTACCTCTCCTCACACACAGGCAGAGCCCCCTGCTAGGAGTTGTTTTTGACTGTCTTGAACCTTTGATGGATGATGTCCTCCTCAGTATTGATTACTATTTTATGCCTACTGACGACCTTCAACATGTGAGTTTGATGATCATTACCTTTTTATGAAATAAACCTTGTTTTTAGTCTGCACCCAGAGGCGCCTCTCTCTTTTGCTTTTCCTTAGGATTGGAATGTGGTTTCACTTCTTGATGAAGGCAGCCCTGCTCGTGGACCTATCATTATTAACTGGACCCTTGAACTCCTCATGTCCACATGACAGTGAGACCGTACCCTATATATGTTAATGAGATATTCAATTTCTCCACTTTGGACATATACATGTGGACATTATCTATCCATTTAATGTAATGTGAGACTGGAAACATTTCAGTTTGTCCCCTATCCCTTCGTTCTTATTATTGTTGTTATTGTTGTTATCGCCAGTTCTTTGCGCCTTCACTTGCATATTGTAAAGTTTACTAGCACATGTGGTTTATATATGCACCTAGGAAAAAAAAAAAAAAAAAAAAAAGGTCAGGGTGAAAGCTCAGGAGTTCCCTCTAGATATCCTCATCCTACTAAAAACATAAAAAAAGGTCCCCTTGGTAAAATCCAAAAGGGTCCCCAGAGGTATCAATCCCCTCAGAGACCAATAGGGATTAACAAACCTAACAATACTCTCCCTCAGCAACCCTACCACTCAGGGCCCCCCAGATCCAATTATGGCCAAAGGGGAGGAGGGATGAGAAATGTACCACCACCCCCATGGAGGAGGGGCATCAAAATGGTGGTAGGGGGTGGGGGTGGGGGTGGGGGTGGGGGTGGGGGTGGGGCCCACCCTATCCCAATAGGGGTCGTGGTTTTGGTGCTGGCTACCAGGAATGGTGGAGACCTAACCAAAACTATGACTCATTCCAAAAATCATCCGATCAAGACTCCTTTGTTCCGGACTGGGAATACAATCTTCCCATACAGAACAGCTTTTTTCCTATGAGTGACATGAACCCCTATGAAGGGGGGCCGGACCCTCCTGGACCGTATGATCCTCAGCAGGACAATCATGATCCTCCCATGATCTACCCCTCTCAAAATCAGATCATGTCTAGCCACACTGTTCCGCCTTCTGGTGGCTCTAGGACTTGGGGTTTTTCCAAACCAGGCCAAGGTCTAAAGAGGCCAGTAGATAGAAGCGAGGAACTAGAGGGGGGAGGCGATTGCGAACAAAAAAGAGCAAGAATGTAATTGGGCAGGGTATTTTCAACTTAAGTACTAAAGAGTTATCCCATGCTGAAAAATTGGTTTTAGATAAGGGCCTTGAATTCACCCCTCCCAGAAGCCTCAATAGGTTCCAAACCTATATGGATGTTCACAAGTTTGTTCGCAAACTCAACATCAAAAGGTACATGATAGGGAACCCCATCATTAGGAATTCCCAGTCCACTGACCAATTCGTTCATTCGGGTTTGGCCAATGCATCTCTTTTTAATCCGCCTGGAACACTTGCCCCCACACTGAAAGTGTTCAGGGATGTAGTTCTTAGAGATTTAGACAGGTTGGAGATTAAGAATGCAAAAAATTCAAAAATTATACAGGAGGGACTAGAGTCTTTGTGTAAGAATAAAGATCTGGTTATTCGCCCTGCGGATAAGGGGGGAGGGATAGTGGTGCTCGATCGAAAGGATTACCTGGCTGAAATGGCTAGGATCCTAGGTGATGTTGACACCTACACCCCTCTCCCCTCTGACCCTAAAAAGGGTTACATAAGAGAGCTCCGTAAAATAATTTCTAAGGGTTCTTCAATGGGGATCTTGAAAGATAAGGAGAGTTTATTTCTAATTCCTAAAGCCCCCAGGACCCCCATTATTTATTATTTACCTAAAGTTCACAAGAACCCTATCTGCCCCCCGGGACGCCCCATTGTGAGTGGCATTGATTGGGTCACATCCCGGGTGGGCAGATATATTGATTTCTTTTTACAGCCCCTCGTTCAAAAAATGCCTTCATATATCAAGGATACACGTCATGTGTTGAACCTTCTCTCCAATGTTACTATCAAATCTGGTATGTGGATGGCAAGTGCCGACGTTACTTCCCTTTACACTATTATTCCCCATGATATGGGTTTGAATGCAGTTAAAGATGCTCTGACTAGAGATTCTGGCCTTCCTGCAGACCAAATTTCTTTTATTATGGAACTACTTGTTTTCGCGGCCTCCCATAACTATTTTTGGTTTTCCAACCAATTTTATCGCCAAAGCCGGGGTGTTGCTGGGGGGGGGCCAAATACGCCCCGAGTTTGGCAAATCTTTTCATGGCCAAGTGGGAGGAGGATGTCATCTATGCCCACCGAAACCCCTATTTGGTCCTGTGGGCTAGATATATAGATGACATCTTCCTCCTATGGGATGGTGATGGCCAGGAGCTCCAACAGTTCCTATCCTCCCTTAATGTCAATGACCGTGGGATCCATCTCAATTTTGAGTCGAGTCAAACTCAGATTCACTTTCTGGACCTTACTCTTAATATAGAGGGTAATTGCCTATTAACATCAACCTTCTTTAAAAAGAGTGACCGCAATTCCTACATATCTCTAGAGAGCTGTCATTACAGACCTTGGCTTCATGCAATACCTAAAAGCCAATATATGAGAATACGTAGGAATTGTTCAGATCCTGATAAATTTTTGGCACAAAGCAGCACCCTTACAGAGAGATTCCTTGAAAAGGGATACAACAATGATAGTTTATTGCCTGCCTTGAGAGAAGTGCAGGACATGGACAGAGAGCTCTTATTGAGAGACAAACCTAGGCCTAGAAGTCTAGATCATAACTTGGGAGTACCCTTTATCACCACTTTTTCCCTGCAGCATAAGGAGGTTAAACAATTGGTGTCCAAACATTGGCATATCATTACCAATGATAAAGTTTTGAAGGAGGCCCTACTGCTGAAACCTAAAATTGTTTTCAGAGGAGCCCCCTCTTTTAGAAACAAACTGGCCCCCAGCATATTGGACCCCCCAACCAATAGGACCACTTTTTTGGATCAATTGACTGGCTTTTATAAATGTAACAAGTGTCGGGTGTGCTCTACCAATTCTTGCCCAAACAGGAGGACCCAGTCCTTTGTGTCCAATGTGACAGGTCGAACTCATCCGATCACCCCTTTTATTACGTGTTCCACCTTTGGGGTGGTCTACATGTTGCAATGCCTGTGTGGCTTGCAATATGTGGGACGTACTAAACGTCCCCTACAAGTGAGGCTCAACGAGCACATCACCAACATATTGACAGGCTTTAAGAACCATTCAGTCTCTAAGCACTACCGTTTGGTACACGATAGGGATCCCTCCAGTACCCTATTTTTGGGAATTGATCAGTATAAACGTCATTGGCGAGGGAGTTCCATAGTGCGTGACATTTCCAGATTGGAAATGTCCTGGGTCCATAGGATCAAAAGTTATACGCCTCATGGATTGAATATCGATGTGGATGTCAACGCTTTCATTGACAATTCCTAAATGGGCCTTAGGCGTAGATTACACATTAGGAGTGGAGGGTATTTATTTCACCTTACCTTCTTTGAGGAGTATCTGAATGGCTTGCTTTGTTAAGACTATAAATATTGTTTAATTTTTTTGGCCTCTCTGGGCTTCTCTGTCCCACTTAGTACCGAATTTACATTTCAATACCATTTAAGTATTTTTGTTGTTTTGGGTACATGAAAGTTCTGTCCAATTGTGAGTTTTGGGTACTTGAGAGTTCTGTCCAATTGTGAGTTTGCTTCACCCATAGGGTATGAGGCGTGATATCTTTCTTTTTTCCAATTTTTTTAGGAACCTTTTCTCTATAGGAATCAATTTTCATAATAACTATTGTGTATAGGCCATTTACTTTTCTAACTTTTTAACTTATAAGTGTTGATATGTTCATATCCATTCTTATTTTATCAAAATATTTTTTATGTTTGCCCACTGCTATAATGTACTAGAATATTTTGGGCATTACCACTCTGCATAGATCACAAGTTTAGATTTCTATGTTAGTGTTCTTTGGATTTGTCACCCATATCTTGTTCATCCAGAGATGTATACCGGATACACCTCAGGATCTCTGTCTGGTCTCTTCCCATATATTTTAAATGTAAATGCCCTCATCAAAGATGGTGTTGTATTTTATTTAGATAGGATGCCCACATCCAAGATGGCGCTGTGTGTTTGTTTCCCTCAGCGGGACTCAGAGCGAGGCTTGGTGTGCGCATATAACGTGGTGGCTCAGCACGCTGCCCGTTCCCCATTGAGAACGTCAACGTATGATGAAACGCGTCTGGGAGGGACGTGCTGATGTCACCACGTTGCCATATTGAGGACCGGCTAGTGTCTGAAGTGCCGGCCGGCTCCGTTTTACTTTCGTTTTATATTTTCCATGTTCGTGTAAGTGCTACTTTATTTTTAATAAATTAAGAGTTAAACAGTATTACGCTATTGGCTGCTTTCTATCATATGTGTGCTGCTGAGCCTGGGACCTACTGTGGCAGGACGTATCCTCACCGTTCCTATAGGAGCTCGTTTTGGGATCTCGTTTCATCTGTCTATCCCATTTGGGGTTCTGGTAAGCAGGATCTCCTGTAGGTTTGCTGCTGCTTTATATCCGGTGTTTTTTTCCCATGTATGGTGGACAGTCTTTGGCTAGATTTACTCCGCTCACACTGTTTTCTTATCTGGTAAGCAGTTTGCACATGTGATTTGCTGCACCTAGAGGGATTTATGTTTTTTCCTGGGTGACTATTACAGGCCTATTTTTTCCTATATATCTGGTAAGCAGATCTGGATGATATTCACGTATTTTTATTTTATTCACTCTAGTATCTATATCTTGTATGTTTGCTTGACACTCATATAATCACTTCCAGTTGTTATCACTTACACTGGACTTCTTATGATCACGCATGATTTTTTGGGTTAAGATTGAGTGTTGCACATTTCTTGTTTGAAGTGTTTTACGTATCAGTATTACGCTATGTTTGCTTCATATATTTTTTGCTAACCTCTGTGGACTGTGTACACGGGACGAGCGTGTTTATCCTGCCCTACCGGGATTGATCCTCTCAAGGCCCAGGCTGGGTTCAAGCCACTTGCCCCATTTTGGCTTACTTCTGGTAAGCACATTACCTCACAAATTGTTCCAGATTTATGCCTGTTCATCACACTTTATTCTGGATGATATTCACGTCACTCTTTGATGACAAGATTTATGTTTGATTTATATAAGGGACTAATTAATGCACATGGGACTATACTTCACAACATTGATTTATATTTTTTTGTTCGTTTATAGCACGGTTTCTCTGTTTTAAATTTTGTTTGGTGTGCCTCACTTGTAGCCGCAGCTTGCCATATATATATATACACAATTTTTCCAAGCGCAGTTTTTTTCTTTTAAATTATATATTGAACATATTAGCTTGCATATTGAATGTTGATAATAATAATAAAAACTGAATATTTTATATGAGTATCTAATTGCAGTTAGTATGTTTATGTAGTTAATTTTATAGTTTAGCTATGGGCCCCATCATTCATAGTTATACGCTAGGTATAACCCTGTGTTTACTTTAGTTGTCAGTAAAATGTTGCACTTTTATTGTGAACATACATGGAAGTCAGTTCTGGAGTAAACATGAAGCCCTTCCATCATTTATGAGAAATAACATGACTAAGCTACAAGGTTGTTCAAGCACGTCTGTTGTGAGGTATATCCTTGCGCAAACATGGGCTCAATGTGAAACATCTAAGTTGGCTACATCAATAGTCACCTTTTTTACATTGCATGCTATGTTTCCCGACTTGTAATGCCAAGGGTTTGCTGCCAATTCTATTGGCAGAAAATCTTCTTTGTTACTACATGGCCAAACAAGAAAATTCACAAATTCACGGGAATACACTTTTGTTAGACAATCCCACAAAATGTTTTGATTATGAGGTGTCACTTTAACCACTTGCTTACTGGGCACTTAACCCCCCCCCTCCTGCCCAGACCAACACACTTTGAATAGCAATTGCGCGGTCATACAACACACCCAAATGAAATGTTTATCATTTTTTTCCCACAAATAGAGCTTTCTTTTGGTGGTATTTAATCACAGCTGGGATTTTTATTTTTTCCTAAACAAACAAAAAAAGATGGAAAATGTTGAAAAAAAAAATCATGTTTCATAGTTTGTTATAAAATTTTGCAAACAGGTAATTTTTCTCCTTCATTGATATGCGCTGATGAGACGGCACTGGTGGGCACTGATAGGCTGCACTGATGGGCATGGATATGCACAGTTAAGGCGGCACTAATAAGCACAGTTAAGGCGGCACTGATGGGGACAGATAAGGCGGTACTGATGGGCACAGATGGGCCCTGATGGTAGGCACTGATGGGTAGCACGGATGGGTGGCACTGATGGGCACTGATAGGTACCACTGATAGGTGGCACTGATGGGCACTGATGAGCGGCACTGATGGACGGCACTGATGGGCACTTATGGGTACTGGTAGGTGACACTGATGGGCACTGATAGGTGGCACTGATGTGCAGCACTGTTGTTGAGGCACTGATTGTGGGCACTGATAGGTGGTACTGTGGGCACTGATGGGTGACACTGTGGGCACTGATGGGTGGCGCTGGTGGGCACTAGTAGGCGGCACTGCTGCCTATTGCTAGGTAGCACTGGCAGGGGGCACAGGTGGGCACTGAGGATCTGCAGCAGCTCGCCGTGATCAGGACTGATGTCCCTCTCACGGCCGCCGGTGATCAGCTTTTTTTTCCTCCTCACGCTGTCAGCGCGAGGAGAAAAAATAGCCGATTACCGCCTTTGTTGACATCACATGATCAGCTGTCATTGGCTGACAGCTGATCACGTGGTAAGGGGTCGGGATCGACCCCTTACTTCGATATGTGATCAGGCGAGTCTCATAGACTCGCTGATCACAGAGCGCGCCGCGCGCGCCCTGCAGGGGGCGCGCAGGCCGCTCGTGCACGGGACAACGTCAATGGACGTAGTCCCGGCAAAGCAGGTCCACGCTGTAGCTGTCATTCGGCTATAGCGTGGATCTGAAGTGGTTAAGACAAAACTGTTACAGATAAGGAGAGTACATGATGAAAGCCAATAAATAATAAGTAAAAATAGCTCAGCAAGGCATGGGGCTGACTGATAAAATCAATAGTGAAATTCTCTATGAGAGAATGAGCAAAGCTGGCCATACTGGCGTCAGTTTTTTTTCGGTTCCCCAGGTCCTGCTGAACTGGCTAAACTTCAATCCATGTATGGTCATTTTAAGACCTTTGTCCTACCAGTTAGAAAGATCGCAACCTCTCAGGGAATGCATTCAAAGCTTAAAGTGGTTCTTAAGCATAGGAATAAAAAATTAAAAGTCAGTAGCTAAAAAAATACTGTAACTGCTGACTTTTAATAATAGGAAACTCACCTGTCCAGGGGTCCAGCGCTGTCCTCACCCAAGCTAGCTATACAGCTGTTTTTGGGTCCAGGCGCTGGCATGTTTACTTTGGGAAGCTGGCTGTGACTGCTTGTGGCTTCAACACTGGCTTCCCACTGCACATGCATGAGCCGCACTGCAGTTTGTCAATGGTCCCACAATTTTATGAGACCTGTGACATGTCCCAGAAGGCTGGGGAGGGGGGTGCAAACATCTGTCCGGAACACTGTGGTGATTCAATCAGAAGTTGGAGCAGGTACCTGTCAAAAGCAGGAATCTACTCGCCTCTCCAAAAAAAGTACCTAAACTTAAAGAGGGGGGAGGCAGATAAGTGGAACTTCTCCTTTATGAGTGAAGTTCCATTTTAACCGCTTGCCGACCGCCTCACGCAGATATAATGTGGCTGAAGGGCTCGTACAGGCAAAACCACGTACCTGGATGTTGCCCTTTAAGAGGCGGCCTGCGGGCGCGCGCGTGGCAAGCTCCGTGAGTCGGGTCGCGGGTCCCGTGGACTCGATCGCCGTGGGGATACCCGCGATCGCCTCACGGGGAGGAAGGACGGGGAGATGCTGATGTAAACAGCATCTCCCCGTTCTGCCTAGTGACAGTGTCACGCGATCTCTGCTCCCTGTCATCGGAGCAGAGATCAGTGACGTCACACACACAGCCCATCCCCCTGACAGTTAGAAATACGCCCCTAGGACACACTTAACCCTTACACTGCCACCTAGTGGCTAACCCCTTCACTGCCAGTGTCATTTACACAGGAATCAGTGCATTTTTATAGCACTGATTGCTGTATAAATGACAATGGTCCCAAATATGTGTCAAAAATGTCCGATGTGTCCGCCATAATGTCGCAGTCACGCTAAAAAACGCTGATCGCCGCCATTTAAAAAAAAAAAAATTATTAATAAAAATGCCATAAAACTATCCACTATTTTGTAAACGCTATAACTTTTGCGCAAACCAATCAATAATCGCTTATTGCGATTTTTTTTACCAAAAATATGTAGAAGAATACGTATCGGCCTAAACTGAGGAAAAAATTAGTTTATTTATATATTTTTGGGGGATATTTATTATAGCAAAAAGTAAAAAATAATGCGTTTTTTTCAAAATTATCGCTCTATTTTTGTTTATAGCGCAAAAAATAAAAACCGCAGAGGCGATCAAATACCACCAAAAGAAAGCTCTATTTTGGGAAAAAAAGGACGTCAATTTTGTTTGGGAGCCAGGTCGCATTACCGCTCAATTGTCAGTTAAAGTGACGCAGTTCCGAATCGCAAAAAGTGCTCTGGTCAGGAAGGGGGTAAATTCTTCCGGGGCTGAAGTGGTTAAAAAGGTTTTAGCTCACAGGATGTAGGAATCTGGAGATATCAGATACTGAGGGATTGTTGTGGGATCAATCCACAGACACATATTCTGTGTGATCTAGGCCATCAATCAGCCTGTAGCTACTAAATCTCCACCTCCCTGATCATTTTTCTATCAGTAGGGATATGCAGGATGCAGTGTTTCAGCTACAGACAACTTAGGGTCCTATTTAAATGTAGCGCTGGTAGATTTGCAATGTACCGCAGGTTAGGTAAATTTAGTAAATTGTGTGTTAGGAAGGTTAGAGTTTGCCTCTGTTCCAGCTTGGCTGACGTTGTGTGTACTTCCGTTCTGACCGGTGGGTGTCGCTGTTACCACTGGTCAGGTTTGGAAAGGCAACGTGTTGAAGCGAATGGATGCTCCTCTGTCCCGGAGGCACGCTCGGTGGAGGTGGTCCTTCGTTGCATTCTGGGCGCGGGTATATATGGGACAGATGACATATTTTGGGGTTCGTTTTACAGCCACCTGCTGGCCCTCCTGGCCGACAGGTATGCGTTAAGGAGCTACCTCGTGGTCCTCTGATCGGGAGGCCCACGATACAGCGACGCAGGGGTGGGTCCAGAGGCTTGTCTGGAGCCTACCACCGTGGCCAAGGAATGGTCCTGAGCTGTCAGTCCTGTGTGACGAAGCTGGACAACCGAGGAGATCCCAGGGGAGGACCCGTCTTGGAGAGATCACGCAGCGTTCTGGTCTATAGAGGGGCCTGGTGACTCGGTTGGAGGACGTATCCAAAAGTAACTATACAGCATAGTGTTGCCGGCTCGGCTTAAAGGTTCAAGCACTGTGACTGACTTTCACTATAGAAAACCCTATACATCCTGTGGCAGAGGATTATACGAATTTTGTTCCCAAACAAGTCTGTGGCAGAGATTTTGATTTGTGCTGCGTACTGGCTGCTAGACCGGTGAGAGAGGCCTATCCAGACGAGCAAGGAGTGTGTCCCACGAGGGGAGCGCATTCCGAATAGTATTTGAATTCTACCAGGACATTTTGTCAAGAGAACCTTACCAGAGAATATTTGAGTTTCTTCTGCAAGTTTCCTTTGGTACGTGTGTTGTCCAGGAGTAAACTCAACGGAACCCTAGACCCGGTGCCGGTGAAACAGAGGGAAGCAGAGTGAAGGTGAAGCTTAAACCAGCAGCTCCACCATGAGTTAGTGCTACATAAAATAATGAGTGGATGACTTTGTGCCTGAATTTTATCATTCATTTGCAGAGAAGACTCTGAGATATGATAGGTCAGACACGTGACTAACTCTATCCCCCTAGTCTTTTTTTCTATTTATGAGTCTTTTGAGCACCCTACATTTACTTTTTTCTTTTACAGTAGCCATATGGTCACAGTCTTTTCACCCCCACTACAGAAAAAAATATATTTCCCCGCAGAGGAAAACAATGAGAGACCAGAGAATGTTTAAGAATAAAAGGAAAGCAATGAAGACATACAGTTGTGTTATTATTTTATTCGTTTTTCTCAACTTGCAGATTCAGAGTAGGAGAAGGCAGAGATTCCCTATGCTTGCAGCAAAAGGGGTCACTGGCACTGATGCCAAATGGGACAAGTTAGCTTGCTGGGTAAACAACCGCCTACAAAACTTGTTATGGTCCTTTTGGATTCAGGATAAGATTCAAAGGGTTTCACGTTTTGAATTTGATTTTTAATACTAGAAGCTTAACACATAGGGATGAGAGGGTTCTACACATGCATGTGAACCTACATACTATGCAGCAGCTCATTTCTCTGAAATATCACTCTTAATTTCAATCATAGGGAATCAAAATTTAAAAGCTTATTTAAAATTTAGGCCATTTTATTATAAACTACCAATGCAGTTGGTCTATTACAGTCCCTTGAAAAATCTCATGTTACAACCAAAAACGTAAATGTATTTTATTGGGATTCTATGTGATAGACCAACACAAAGTGGCACATAATTGTGAAGTGGAAGGAAAATGATAAATGGTTTTCAAAATGTTTTACAAATAAATATCTAAAAAGTGTGGCATGCATTTGTATTCAGCTCCCCTAAGGCCTCATGTACACTGCTGCTGGTAAACGGACATTTAGGAGCAGTTGGGAGTTTTTTTCCACTGCCCCTGAACTCGGTAATGTAGACAAAAACTCACCCAAGCTCAACTGAACTCTCCTCTATGTTATCTTATCTGTCCGTGTACACAGGGTCATTTACAGGCAGTTCAGTTGAGGCATTTTTTGGAACACAAATATATATATATATATATATATATATATATATATATATATATATATATATATATATATATATATATATATATATATATATATATATATATATATATATATATATATATATATATATATATATATATATGTATGTATGTAGGAAGGCCAGTATGGTGGCCTGAATTTATGGGAGGAGCCCGGGGGGTATTTAAGCAGCCCGCTCACCTGTGGTGCTTGTCGGTTTCCTGTGCGCGATATACGTCACTAGGCCGACTATTCGAATACCAGCGTCAGCAAGTTCTTGCCTCGCAAGTTCCCGTATTCGCAATTTCCGTGCTCGAGAGTTTCGAAGTCCATGTTTACCGATTCGTAGTTCGTACCACGCGTCTGGCTTGGCTGTCGCAGGTAGGGTCCCGTCGGACTTTTGTTTTTCCTCATTCTTAGATATCATGTCACTAAACCGTGATATCAAACTTACGAATCACTCGCAAAAATTTCACAAACGTAACCGCAATGTATATCACTCGTACTATCGTTATGTTACCATTTCGCGTTATCTGAGAAAACCACCGCGACGCAGACGTCGCTTCATTGCTAGCATGTCTAAAATTGTTAAACATGCGCCAGTAGACAGCCATAGCGATTCGCAATTCGCAAATCTTATCGAATCACGTCAGTTCGATACCAATCATTTCTCATTTCTGAACATTTCTAAATACATTTCTAACATTTCAAACCATTTCAAATCATTTCTCATTTCAGTCACGTACCGCGCTCCGATTCGAATCCAGTCGCAGTCCTAAAAGATGCACCGATTCGCTCCGGTGTGCCCCAGTAGTTACGGCCTCATTTCAGTACATGCTCCAGAGTCACGTTATTATCAGTCACTCACCGATTCGTACCTCTGTCATGGTTATCATTTCATTGCCACGTATCACGCTCCGATACGAATTCAGTCGCATGGAAATGCACCGATTCGTCTCGGCGTGCCCCAGGTATTAGCCACATTTCAGTACATGCTCCAGAGTCCGATTCGTAGTCAGTCGCTACAACAGCATGACCAATTCATGGTCATGGCAAACAATATGTTACACCTGCACTTACCGCGCTCCGCTTCGAATCCAGTCGCATCCTCCATGCACCGATTCGTTACGGCGTGCCCCAGGGCTCGGCCTCATTTCTGAAACATGCTCCAGAGTCCGGATCATAGCTAGTCGCAGATATCGGGCGACCGATCCGCATCTCTGTCATGCAATTGCTACCATTTCACTCCCACAGCGCATCACCGTTTCGAAACCAGTCGCATCCGAGATGCACCGATTCGTCACGGAATGCCTCAGTTGTTTCGGCCATATCCATACCTATACCAGAGCTCGGTTCGTTGCCAGTCGCAAAATGCGGCACAACCAATTCGAGCCTCGGTCAAGGTAAACATTTCTCTCATTTCGTTTCATACTGCGCTCCGATTCGAATCCAGATGCATCAAACATGCACCGATTCGTCCCGGTGTGCACCAATGTTTTTTCAGTTGCCTCATTTCAGTACATGCTCCAGAGCCCGGTTCACGGTCGCTTCAGTCACGACACGACTGAGCCGGACCTCTGTCATGGAGTTCACTCATTTCATAATCAAGGCAAACATTTCAAATCATTTCATTGTCACAAGATTGCAAGCACCATACAAGTCGTTGCTTCAAGTTAGTCAGCAAACCCTTCACGAATTATCACCTTTCATTTTCCTCTAGGTCAGTCAAAGTTCAGTAGGTCCACCCTGCACCAGGTTGGACGATATCCCCCCAGGTAAAAAAAAAAAAAAAATGGGAGAAAATAAGTCGGGTAAGAGTGACTCAGGGGATCAAAGAAAAAACTTGAAATTCATGTCACCCCCAATAGGTTACAGTCAACCAAAAAATAAGAGCTCAAAGACAGGAGATTCTCACCAGATCAACCATGTCTCAGGCCGGCAGCGAAGACTTCACGGCCCCTCTGTCACCTTCCCCGGTCTCAGAGAGCGGCAGCGTGCAGTCCCTCAGGGGATGGACTATCCCCAAACTGACGGCAGAGCTCAGACGCAGAGGTGTGCCCTTCCCCGCCACAGCGAGGAAAGGCGAGCTGTTCAAACTCCTCTTTCCCCCACCAGCAGCAGGACCCAGTACCCAACAGGCATCCCTCCAGTCAATATCTTCAGCCATCTCACAACTACACACGATGGTGTCATCCCTGTCTACCTCGGTCACAGACGTCCAAACCAGGGTGGCACTCCTGGAGGCTCGACCGGCCGCGGCTGTCCCCGACCCAACCGCAACCCAAACCTTAACACCCCTTCCTGCAGGTACCTCAGGCTGGAGCCCCATTGTCTACCCCTCCCATTTGGTTCCAACCAGCATCAGGAAGGACATTTTGGACGGCAGGGACGTCAACCTGGCCTCTCTCCTTATTTCTGTGCACGATCTGGCAGAAAATAAGGCCTACTCCTGGGGTGACATATCGGTGGTCCTTAAAGCCAAAGACCCCAGATTGAACCGCAAGTTATCTGTCCCAGAATTCACCTTGGCCTTTGGCATGCTGAGAGACGTCCTATGCTCAGCCGCCCCCAGCAGAAGGGAAGAGCTGGACTTGTACCTCCATACGGTAGTAGACTTGGGCTACAAGTATGGAGGATTTTCCTTTTACGACTACCACCGTTCCTTTTCCGCAAAGGCTGCCGCCAGACTCACACAGTTCCAAACAACAACAAATTGGAGTCTCATGGACACAGAGCTCTTCTGCCACCATTTTGCCGGCTTACGCTCACCCCTGTGCGCGATTTGCCAGTCCTCCACCCACACTGCCACCTGGTGCGACAATGCAGACGTCCTTTCGAATTTCCCTCTACCTCCGGTGCACTTCAGGGTCAGTCGCCCCCTGAACAAACGCCTCAGGTGGACAAATTCGGACGCCCAGTCCGAACCGTGGGAGGGGCAGCCATCTGCAATAATTACAATTACGGGTCCTGCAACTTCAGTCAGTGCCGCCTACTCCACATCTGCACCTTATGCCAAAGAGCGCACCCAAGAAACTTGTGCGAAGTCAAACAACAGAAGAGGGCATGACTAAGCCGGATCAACGTCTTATGGCTAGGACTCTACCTCACCTCACATCCCACCCCTTCCCTGGCCACCTACCTTATCCAGGGCTTCACAGTAGGCTTTCACACCGGCCTCATTTCACTACCCCACAGTACTTACGAATGTGGGAATCTTCGTTCAGGAGCCATTGACGAACAAGCAATAGATCGGCTCTTACAAGCAGAAGTAGACCGAGAGTACGTTATAGGCCCTTTCACTCAGCCCCCTTTCAGCACTTGGAGAGTCAGCCCTATTGGGCTTGTCAAGGGCAAATTCACAAATAAATTACGTTTGGTGTACGACCTGTCTGCGCCTCATTCTTCCCACATCCCCAGTCTCAATTCCCTGATCCCCAGTCATCAAAGCAGGTACAGGTGCCTGGCTCTCCAAAGCCGACATCTCGGATGCCTTCAAGCTCCTGCCCATCCACCCATCCCTTTGGTGCTGGCATGGCATCAAGTGGAAGGAGGCATATTATTTTGCCACAAAACTGACCTTCGGTTTAAAGAGTAGTCCTTGGCTCTTCGACACATTCGCTCAGTCCCTTGCTTGGATACTGTTACACAAGGGTCAATGCCAAGAAGTCATCCATTACCTGGACGACTTCCTACTAATAGAACCTCCCAGCAAGCCCCCAGGAGACCTCGACAAACTCAGAGTGATATTTGGAAATCTGAATGTTCCCATCGCCGAGCACAAAGTCGACGGCCCAGCACACATTATCACCTTTCTCGGGGTCAACTTAGACACCTGCGCTATGCAAGCCAATCTCCCCCTCGACAAACGAACCCGCATTAGGGCGGTCCTTCACAAATTCACCCACACCAAGGGCTGTACCAAAAAGCAGTTGCAATCTCTCCTGGGAATGCTTAATTTCGCCATGCGAATTATTCCACAAGGCCACACCTTCGTGTCACGCCTGCTGAGATTCCTGTCAGAAACACAAGACCCCGATCAGATCCTAAATCTAGACTCGGCAGCAATAGCGGACCTATCTATGTGGGAGGAATTCCTGTCCGCCTGGAATGGCATATCCCTATTTATACCTATGGTTTCGGCCCTGTCACCCCAGGTGGTGACAGACGCTGCAGCCTCCACAGGTTTCGCGGCAATTTTTGGCCACCAATGGTTTTCAGGACCCTGGCCTCAACAGATACTGTTGATACCCGGCTTTATTCGAACATCTTCCCTCTTCGAACTCTATCCCATAGTGGCAGCTGCACAACTCTGGGGCCACCATTGGACAGGGCAAACCGCAGTCTTCACCACCGACAATCAGGCCACGGCAGACATCATCAACAAAGGCAGGTCCAAGTCCCTAGCAGTCATGTCCTTCCTGCGCAGATTGGTACAACTGTCTTTACAGCATCAGTTTAACATACACTGTGCATTTTCCCGGCAGATACAATTTAGCTGCTGACGCACTGTCACGTTTTAATTACACCTCCTTTTTCAAACAGGTTCCCGAAGCCGAACCAGTGTCGGCCCCTATCCCTGTCTGGTCACAGCTGACCCTGGAATAGTTCAACATTTACACGGAGCAACGCAGCTCATCAATCATTCACTCTCTCACAACACACTCAAAGCCTACCAGACAGCTTGGAAGGCGTTCAATAAATTCCTCACATCCTGCCGTAAAGGACCAACAGATGTCAAACAGGTACTGGCCTTCACTTCATACTGCCACACTCAGCTGGCCTTATCTTACAATACCATTCGGCTATACCTAGCCGGCATACAGCATTTCTTGACGCTTGAAGACCCCACAAAATCTTTACTGTTCTCGTCACACGCTATACGAGCCATCCTAAGGGGAATTCAGAAACAACAACCAGTGATCAGCACCAAGCGCTTACCCATTACGGGGCCCATCTTCAGGGACATGTCGACTATTCTGGCTACTTCGCCATTCGGTCTGCTCCCCAGCACGGTCCTACAAGCAGCCATATATTTGGCTTACTACGGGTTCTTGCGACCTGGCAAATTCACCTATAACAACCCCACAGACCAAGTACTATGCAGACGGCACTTGCTTCGCTACCAAGACCATTTCCCACTTCACCTCGAGGTCTCTAAAACCCAGCAAACAGGCTCTGGAGTGGACATTCACCTCTACAAAACCAATAACAGCTGGTGTCCAGTCACCGTACTCAACCGACTCCTGTCACTCCTGCCTGAACAACCGGACACCAGTCCTCTTCTACCATTCCCAGTTAAACCCTTAAGCGCCTGTCAGTTTGTAAAACACATAAGGATACTTCTCCGCAATCTTCCCCTTAACCCCAGTCAGTATTCCGGACACTCCTTTCGCATCGGAGCAGCCTCCGCAGCATCCCGCCACGGGGTTCCAGACCACGTCATCAAAAGACTAGGCAGGTGGAAATCAGCCTGCTTCGCCCGGTATATCCCCAATCCTCAAGTAGAGATGGCACAGGCATTCTCCAAATTGGCTCAATGAATAACTGAAAACCAATAAAATATTATACCCCTACCTGAATGTTTTTGCCCCCTTATTTTGGCATACCGGCCATTAGACCAAGGCACACTTTCAGGTCCATTTCATATGGTAAGTCCACACTTCCAGGTCTATTTCCGATGGTAAGTCTTATCTTAACTATAAATGTTATCTATGTCCATATCGGACATAGGGCTCCAACCATAAGTAGGAAGGCCAGTATGGTGGCCTGAATTTATGGGAGGAGCCCGGGGGGTATTTAAGCAGCCCGCTCACCTGTGGTGCTTGTCGGTTTCCTGTGCGCTATACCCACCCTCCCATCCCCATTTCACAGCATTTCTCAACTATTCATTTCTCTTTACAGAATAATCATTTCTTAAACCAGGGTATGCCCCCTTATTTTGGCATACCGGCCATTAGACCAAGGCACACTTTCAGGTCCATTTCATATGGTAAGTCCACACTTCCAGGTCTATTTCCGATGGTAAGTCTTATCTTAACTATAAATGTTATCTATGTCCATATCGGACATAGGGCTCCAACCATAAGTAGGAAGGCCAGTATGGTGGCCTGAATTTATGGGAGGAGCCCGGGGGGTATTTAAGCAGCCCGCTCACCTGTGGTGCTTTTCGGTTTCCTGTGCGCTATACCCACCCTCCCATCCCCATTTCACAGCATTTCTTAACTATTCATTTCTCTTTACAGAATAATCATTTCTTAAACCAGGGTATGCCCCCTTATTTTGGCATACCGGCCATTAGACCAAGGCACACTTTCAGGTCCATTTCATATGGTAAGTCCACACTTCCAGGTCTATTTCCGATGGTAAGTCTTATCTTAACTATAAATGTTATCTATGTCCATATCGGACATAGGGCTCCAACCATAAATATATATATATATATATATATATATATATATATATATATATATTTTGTTTAACTGCTTCTAAATGCAAGCGAGGCAAAACGTGGCATGTAAACGCAGCAAAACTAACGTTTTAAACGTCAGTTCCTATCTGTCAAGGTAAATCGTTCAGGAGAGGTTGAAAAAACGTCCCGTGTACATGAAGCCTAAGTCAATACTTTGTAGATCTACCTTTTTCTGCAATTACAGCTGCAAGTCTTTTTGGGTATGTCTCTACCAGCTTTGCACATCTAGAGAGTGAAATTTTTGCCCATTCTTCTTTGCAAAATACAGTCAGGTCCATAAATATTGGGACATCGACACAATTCTAATCTTTTTGGCTCTATACACCACCACAATAGATTTGAAATGAAACGAACAAGATGTGCTTTAACTGCAGACTTCCAGCTTTAATTTGAGGGTATTTACATCCAAATCAGGTGAACGGTGTAGGAATTACAACAGTTTGTATATGTGCCTCCCACTTTTTAAGGGACCAAAAGTAATGGGACAATTGGCTGCTCAGCTGTTCCATGGCCAGCTGTGTGTTATTCCCTCATTATCCCATTTACAAGGAGCAGATAAAATGTCCAGAGTTCATTTCAAGTGTGCTATTTGCATTTGGAATCTGTTGCTGTCAACTCTCAATATGAGATCCAAAGAGCTGTCACTATCAGTGAAGCAAGCCATCATTAGGCTGAAAAAACAAAACAAACCCATCAGAGAGATAGCAAAAACATTAGGTGTGGCCAATTCAACAGTTTGGAACATCCTTAAAAAGAAAGAACGCACTGGTGAGCTCAGCAACACCAAAAGACCCAGAAAACCACAGAAAACAACTGTGGTGGATGACCGGAGAATTTTTTCCCTGGTGAAGAAAACACCCTTCACAACAGTTGACGAGATCAAGAACACTCTCCAGGAGGTAAGTGTATGTGTGTCAAAGTCAAAAATCAAGAGAAGACTTCACCAGAGTGAATACAGAGGGTTCACCACAAGATGTAAACCATTGGTGAGCTTCAAAAACAGGAAGGCCAGATTAGAGTTTGCCAACCAACATGAAAAAAAGCCTTCACAGTTCTGGAACAACATCCTATGGACAGATGAGACCAAGATCAACTTGTACCAGAGTGATGGGAAGAGAAGAGTATGGAGAAGTAAAGGAACTGGTCATGATCAAAAGCATACCACCTCATCAGTGAAGCGTGGTGGTGGTAGTGTCGTGGCATGGGCATGTATGGCTGCTGAAGGAACTGGTTCTCTTGTATTTATTGCTGATGTTTCTGCTGACAAAAGCAGCAGGACGAATTCTGAAGTGTTTTGGGCAACATTATCTGCTCATATTCAGCAAAATGCTTCAGAACTCATTGGACGGCACTTCACAGTGCAGATGGACAATGACCCGAAGCATACTGTGAAAGCAACCAAAGAGTTTTTTAAGGGAAAGAAGTGGAATGTTATGCAATGGCCAAGTCAATCACCTGACCTGAATCCGATTGAGCATGCATTTCACTTGCTGAAGACAAAACTGAAGGGAAAATGCCCCAAGAACAAGCAGGAACTGAAGACAGTTGCTGTAGAGGCCTGGCAGAGCATCACCAGGCATAAAACCCAGTGTCTGGTGATGTGTATGCGTTCCAGATTTCAGGCTGTAATTGACTGCAAAGGATTTGCAACCAAGTACTAAAAAGTGAAAGTTTGATGGATGATTGTTAATCTGTCCCATTACTTTTGGTCCCTTAAAAAGTGGGAGGCACATACACAAACTGTTGTAATTCCTACACCGTTCACCTGATTTGGATGTAAATACCCTCAAATTAAAGCTGAAAGTCTGCAGTTAAAGCACATCTTGTTTGTTTCATTTCAAACCCATTGTGGTGGTGTATAGAGCCATAAAGATTAGAATTGTGCAGATGTCCCAATATTTATGGACCTGACTGTAGCTCAAGCTCTTTCAGATTGTATGGAGAGTGTCTGTGTACAGCAATTTTCAAGTCTTGCCACAGATTCTCAATTGGATTTAGGTCTGGACTTTGACTGGGCCATTCTATAACATGAATATCCTTTGTTCTAAACCATTCCATTTTAGCTGTGGCTGTATGTTTAGGGTCGTTGTCCTGCTGGAAGGAGAACCTCCACCCCAGTCTCAAGTCTTTTCTTCTAAAATTGCCATGTATTTGGCTCTGCCCATCTTCCAATCAACTCTGACAAGCTTCAAAGTCCCTGCTGAAAATAAGCATCCCCACAACATGATGCTGCCACCACCATGTTTCATGGTGTGTTCAGGGTGAAGTGCAGTGTTTTTTTTTCCAAATAATTTTTATTGGTAAAGATAAAGCATTGACAGGAAATCATAACAGAAAATACAACTTACACAGTCAGTATAGATGGACTTACAACTTCCTAATATAGTGGTTCAGAATAACATTGTTATGCAGCCTTTACCTTAGGGTGATCAAACACATATTAACTATCAATCATTGAATGGACGTAACAAAGTTAGTAGTGACACAGTGTCACGTATGAGGATGAAAACTGTTATGAGAATTTGTAAAACAAGTCTGGGAGGGTCTGTCACGGAACGTCCCACACTCCGCTTGAGTGCTTCCGTCAGTATACCGCTTCCTAAGTTCTGGAACACGAGTCCAATGGATCTGGCTATAGGAACCCCCAAGAACTAGACAACACCAGTCTTGGAGTACATCAGGACTACTTTATTTAGAATCAAAATTACAAGACTTTATATGCCGTTGGAACCTCCTCTAACAATACAACTGTAACCTAATTAACATGAGCTAATTATCTAATCCTTTATACAGCCTAGGTGACTGAGACATGGCCTTTTGCCCAGACTTGTGGGCACCGAGCTTCACACAGTAGTATAAACACAATAGCTGGAGCTAATTACAATTAACAATACAAACAAAACCTAATTAACCTAATTAACATGAGCTCCAATAGGAGTCGTCCCGTCTCCTACATTGTATAGAGGACAATGTGGTCAGCTCATTCAGTTAACAGGTTGCGTTCAGAATCAACCAAACCAATAATAGTCTCTACATACATCCTGGGACATATTGTGGACAAATATTACTGTCCCATTTTAAGTAGTCCAAGATATATTTTCTCACTCACCCTGTGCCAGGATGGCACAGGGTGACTTAGACATAAGATGTATTCTGAGTTCCACGGGCCCTCCCGTCACATCTCTCCCCTTTCGGCAGAAGACTAACACAGGAGGAGACCCCAGACGGGTTGACTCCGAAGTTAGTAAGTAGTTCCAGTCCTCTACTGCTTGTACCCACACAGTACCCCAAATAATTTGTTCCAAACAAAGCATTACTCACCCAGCCAACCTCTGCCTCTCTCAGAGAACATATCTGCCGCTGGGGAGAGGCCTGGACTGGCCCTTCTCCCTGGGGTCCTTTCTGCCGCTGGAGAGAAGACAGGGTGACTGGGCTCACTCCGTCATGCTGTTTGGGATCTGGTCCGACTGCCCAGCATCCCTGGGGTATACAGGTGGAGACTGAAGTCCCATCCACCTTCACAGGAAATCCATCCTCTGTTAGTTGAGGGCAGAGTCCAGCAGTCCTCGGCCCTGTTGCCAGCCCTTCTGCTGGAAACCCCACACCATCTGTTCCAGCTAACTGTTGGGGAGGGAGGCCGACTGCCCCGCCTCCCTGGAACTCTGTAGTTGTTGCCGGTGCTGGGCAGAGGTTGGTAACACTCTGCCCTGTTGCCAGCACTTCTGCTGGGGACTCCGCATCCTCCGCTCCGGATAACCGTTGGGGCAGGAGGCTGGCTTCCTCCACTCCCAAACTGTGTAGCTGCCATTGGGGAGGTGAGCCAGCTGCTTCCTTTTCCATTCCCTCATCTGGTTGCTTGGACAACATGTCTATGGTACTGTCTCCCAGGTGCACTGATCTTTGCTGCGGAGGGAAGGCCGCTTCCTCCACCCTGGCTAACTGTTGGGGAGGGACAACACACACCTCCTCTCCCTTCTCCCCCTGTATCTGCTGCTGGGAAGTGATTGCCACCTTCTCACCCTGGACCTCCGAAACTGCCACAGGTGTGGGGCAGAGGTCTTGGACCCTCTGTCCGGTTGCCAGATCTTCAGCTGGAGAAGTTTGTTGTAACTCCATAGATACTGCTGTTGGTGCTGGGCAGAGCACAGTGAAGTTTGGCCCTGATACCAGCTCTTCTGCTGGAGGCTCATCAGGTTGTTCTTCCTCAGCAGAAAAGTCTATTAAATCCCCTATCTCTATAATTGGTGTCTGGGGATAGAGGTTCACCATCTCCTGTCCATGGAACCCAGAAGATGTTATCAGTGCTGGACAGAGGTTAGCAGAGCTCTGCCCTGTTGTCAGCACTTCAGGTTTGGGGACGGCAATCTCCGGGTTTTCCACTGCCGATTCTCTGGCATGCTGCTGAACTTGTTCTAGCAGTTTCCTGTATGCCCTTTCCAGATGCTGTTCCTTCCTTAGCAAATGGTCCAGATCAGGTTTGAGCTCTGAGACCCCTGCAAGACTGAGCATAGACTCTCTATATTCTCTCAGGTCCTCAAGGTCAGGTTCCCCTTCATCGCCAAACATAAAAAGATCTGTAAGGTTCTCCCACAGCAATCCAGGGCCGCCAAAGTCATATCCCTCCGGAGAGCATTCTGTCGTCTCCCCTAAATATCCCTCCTCTGCATTCCATTGCAGAGCCCGATAACGATTGTCCAGCTCTATCTCCTGCTGGACCAGCCTGTCCAACTCAGTCACCCATTGCTCCTGGGGCCGTTCTCCCAGGAATGCCATCCGCAATGTCCGTTGGTCACTGGCCCGTTGCTCTTGGGTTGGAAAGCACTTGCCCTGTTTTATACCAGCGAGACGGAGGGCTGCAATCCAGAGCTTCACCCGAATTTGCTGCCTAAGCTCCAGGTATTCATCCTCAGACACAGTTCTGGTGTATGTTGAAAGGATGATTCGCAGCAGCCCCGGGAATTCTGATGCCAGGTCCATATCTCCGCTGGGGTGACTGAGGTCTGCTATGCTGATCTTGGATCCAGTTGGAGGTTTGGATGTCCCAGACTGCAGGAAGCTTTCCCGCTGCTTGCCACCAATGTCACCACACTCCGCTTGAGTGCTTCCGTCAGTATACCGCTTCCTAAGTTCTGGAACACAAGTCCAATGGATCTGGCTATAGGAACCCCCAAGAACTAGACAACACCAGTCTTGGAGTACATCAGCACTACTTTATTTAGAATCAAAATTACAAGACTTTATATGCCGTTGGAACCTCCTCTAACAATACAACTGTAACCTAATTAACATGAGCTAATTATCTAATCCTTTATACAGCCTAGGTGACTGAGACATGACCTTTTGCCCAGACTTGTGGGCACCGAGCTTCACACAGTAGTATAAACACAATAGCTGGAGCTAATTACAATTAACAATACAAACAAAACCTAATTAACCTAATTAACATAAGCTCCAATAGGAGTCGTCCCGTCTCCTACATTGTATAGAGGACAATGTGATCAGCTCATTCAGTTAACAGGTTGCGTTCAGAATCAACCAAACCAATAATAGTCTCTACATACATCCTGGGACATATTGTGGACAAATATTACTGTCCCATTTTAAGTAGTCCAAGATATATTTTCTCACTCACCCTGTGCCAGGATGGCACAGGGTGACTTAGACATAAGATGTATTCTGAGTTCCACGGGCCCTCCCGTCACAGGATCTATTATAGTCGATCAAGTAGATCAAGAGAAGCCTTCTCTCACTCCATGCACCCTAATGGGATCAAACTGTGCAAGGGAGAGGGACGAACGTTCATCTCCAGTTATGTCAACATTGTTGATCTACGCTTTTATGCCTACATTCCCTCTATTCCAAGGATATGGGTTTGTATATCCCATTTCCGTAAAAGTACAATAAGATCTACGGGAGTTTTATGGTAATTTTATGGGAGGGAGCAGGTGTGGAAAGTCGTGAATTTGGCCCTATTTGCGAGGACTAGGCAGAATGCAGATATCAAACGTCTGTTTTCCTCTAATGTGTACTCAGATGGCTGTTCTTCTGGTTGAGGGGGGAGTATTTCAGTGTGAGGTGTCGAAAGAAGTGTGTGGGTGGACATGGCGGATATGGTGGAAATTTTAACTTTAACCTAAGAATGTGTGTACATGAGGAACGTCAGGTCCTTTCCACTGTGATGTGAAGTTAAGGGTTGCGGAGAAGCTCCTGAAACTTTGAGGAGTCTCTGAAGTGTAACCAGCATGACCATGTATTTCGGTATTTTGTTGGGTTTTCTTTGGCTTGATGGATTAAGTCCTCCATCTCTGATATCTTCTCTATATGTTTGAACCAGTCAGCTAGTGTGGGTGGATTGGTGTTCCTCCAGTATATTGGTGTGCAGTGTTAGTTTTCCGCCACAAAGGGTTTTGCTTTTAGGCCAAAAAGTTTATTTTTGGACTCATCTGACCAAAGCACCTAATTCCACATGTATGTGTCCCCCACATGGCTTCTCACAAACTGCAAATGGGACTTCTTATGGCTTTATTTCAACAATGGCTTTCTTTTTGCCAGTCCTTCATAAAGTCTAGATTTGTGGAGCGCACAACTAATAGTTGTCCTGAGGACAGATATTCCCACCTGAGCTGTGGATCTTTGCAGCTCCTTCAGAGTTATCATGGGCCTTTTGGTTGCTCCTCTGATTTATGGTCTCATTGCCCTGCCTGTCAGTTTAGGTGGACGGCCATGTCTTGGTAGGTTTGCAGTTGTGCCATACTCTTTCCATTTTCAGATGATGGATTGAACAGTGCTCCATGAGATGTTCAAAGCTTGGGATGTTTTTTGATAACCCAGCCCTGCTTTAAACTTCTCCACAACTTTATCCTGACCTGTCTGGTGTGTTCCTTGGCCTTCATGATGCTGTTTGTTCACTAAGGTTCTCTAACAAACCTCTGATGGCTTCACAGAACAGCTGTAGTTATACTGAGATTAAATTACACATGGTCAGACTAATTAGGTGACTTCTGAAGGCAACTGGTTCCACTAGATTTTAGTTAGGGGTGTCAAAGGGGGCTAAATACAAATGCATGCCAGACTTTTTAGATCTTTATCTGTGAAAAAAAAATTGCAAACCATTTATAAATTCCCTACCTATTCACAATTACGTGCCATTTTGTGTTGGTCTTTCACATAAAACCCCAATAAAATACATGACAAAGGGGACGTGGCCGGATCCCGAGAGTGATGGCTGCTTGTTAACACAGCTCTGCTCTGTGACGGCTTTTCAGGGCATCCCCAGCCAGGTGATCGTTATCTAACGGTAGCACATATCACCATCAACACCCGGAGACACCAAGTAACATGTCAAAGAGGAGACAGGAATGCTCAGCTCCCCGCAAACTGACAGAATTCTATCCGCCGGACAAGCCGTCTTTCAAAGATGGCGCCGGCGGGGCCAAGCAGAGATAACAGGGCGGACATACTCCGCTAAACAATCGGATGGATTACCTCATCGCCCTGAGGGAAATTCAGTCTCCTCCACTCCATCTTCTAGCCCAGCCAAGTCGAAGCTGTGGCTCTTACAGGACACGGACCCATCGCATGAGGGAGGCCTCTCTTCACAGCACCCTCTGGTGAGCACAGCACCTCATAGCTCCATAGCTGCATTCCCCACAACAAACCAGCCCGTGCTGGACACCACACTAAAAGATAAGTTAATTACAGTGCAAAGCTCCATTCACTCTGAGATCCTGCATATGATGAAATGTTTCTCCTCTGACATGTCTCATATGAGTGAAAGGGTGTCAAGTGTGGAAACGAAAATGGGGGAAGTCACAGCCTCTGTCAATGATTTAATAGATGCCCAAGGAGAAGAAGCAGAAGATATTGCATGGCTTAAAGCTAAAATGGCCGAACCTCGAAGATCGTTCCAGAAGGAACAACTTTAAGATCAGTTCAGCCATCTGCTTTAAAAGATTATTTCTTACAACTGTTGGCGACCTTTCTACCTGACTCAGCACAAAGTGAGCTAATAGATCGCATTCACCGCCTACCAAAACTGCCTCACCTGCCTGAGACCATCCTGAGGGACACTATTGTACGCATCCACTTCTTCTACATAAAGGAAAAACTCATGAGAGCTGCCAGAAACGCTGCAGAATACCCACAGCAATACACCAACTTCTCCTTTTACGACGATCTCTCAAAGTACACAATGCAACAACGCAAAAATCTCGCAACCATCACCAAACCTCTGAGGAACCATCAGATCCCATACAAATGGGGACATCCGGTGAAACTCATCATCACGAAAGATAACAACTCCTACACAGTTAGATCTCTAGATGAAGGCCTTATTCTCCTCAGGCAATGGAACATTCTGGAACCAATGGAACAGCGACAACATCGAGGGAATCGTTCACAGCGCACTGCCAACTGGGAAGACCTGGAACCTCCGGATGACATGACCACCTGAATCTTATATGCATCGCTCCACAACTTAACTTGCCCTGGTTTGCTCGAACGAGCTCAGTTCATTTGTTGATCACCCCCTACTATTTGACGCGGTATCCACTGCACATGCAGAGATCTGCACTTTCTTCTTAATAGTTCTGTTCCGAACCAAAGATCTCTTTTTTTGCCTGTTTTTTTTTCTCTCTGTTTTCTGTTTTTATATCTACTGTATGTACTACTAGTTGTAGACTTTACAATTGCTCTCTCTTTGTTCCATATAAACCACCCTCACGCGAAGACACCATCAACAAGAATCAGACTGCTGAAACACGACTGACTCTAAAGAACGTAGAGCAACCAAGTAGCAAGTTAATCTTATTCACATACATCCTACCCCCACCAATACTACCAACCTAGATCTCCTAATCTGAGATTCCCCACCCAGAAACAGCTTGCCTTTCAAAAGGACTGAATCATCCAGGAAAAAGGCACTCTCTTTAGACAGACGCCCATACGCTTAAATGCGATGTGCTATGTGTCCAAGAGACCCACTTCAGCCTAACACAAGTGCCTCCCATCTCACACAAACAATTTCCTCATATATACATGGCGAATGCTCCTACCAAAACCAAAGGAGTACTGATAGCTATCAAAGAAACAGTATCATTCAAGCTAATAAACCTTTATACAGACACGCAAGGAAGATATATAATTCTAGTCTGCAACTTAAATAACACTGTTTACACATTGGTAAACATTTATGTCCCAAACACGGGCCAAATTTCATTCCTTAACAAACTATGGAAAAAAGTGACCAAACTAAGACAAGGCAGAGTTATTCTATGTGGGGACTTTAACCTAGTTCCGGATGCTACTACAGATTCAAAAGGACCTACACCCAGAAAAAATCCAGAACATCGACGCTTCTAAATTTTCTACACTCAAATGAACTATACGACATTTGGAGATGTCAACATGCCTCCGAGAGAGACTTTACTTTCTTTTTGAAGCCACACTGTACCGACTCCAGAATAGATTTATTTCTAGGAGATAAACAATTACTACAAGATGCTACTGACTCAGTAATCCATACCACAACATAGTCAGACCATGCGCCTATTTCTATAACGCTGGGGGAAAAGCAAGAGAGTATAATCTTTAATAATTGGTGCAACGACCCACACCTAATGTCACTTCCTGACAACAAAGTTCAGATTTCTTTCCTCTAAACGCTAGCTCAGTCAGGAATCCGTTTACATTATGGGCTTCACACAAAGCTTTTATAAGAGGTGTCTTAATCAAGATTAGCTCACGGGTGAAACGCCAAAGGACGCAGCAGCTTACCAACCTTTTAGATGATATAAAAATACTGGAATCCAATAACCAAAAAGCCCCAAATCCATCCACTAGCAACAAACTATGGCAAGCTAGCAGCGAACTTAGATCCCTCCTCAATGCTAACCATGCTAAACTGATACTCAAAATGCGAGCCAATTTTTACGCCCACGGCAATAGAGCCGGTAAGCTAATGACAGCACTGATCAAAAAATGAAAAATCAAGCAGAAAATTCCATACATTTTACATCCCACCCAGAGCAACAAAATGTTTCACCCTCAGGACATTGCCAATGCCTTTAAAGAATACTATGGTAAATTATACAATTTAAAGGACGACCCCTTGGTGAAACAACCAGCAGATTAAACATTGCAACATTTCTAACCTCCATTCACCTACCTACACTATCTGACGAACAATTGTCAGCTCTCAATGCTCCATTCACTATCAAAGAAGTCTCCCATGTAATATCATCTCTCCCACACGGCAAAGCCCCAGGTCCAGATGGGTTCTCTGCCGAGTTTTACAAATTGTTTTCCACAATTCTTACTCCTTACCTTTGTCATACATTCAATGCTGCTGTGTCCCCGGGCAAATTCCCCTCTGAAATGTTGTCAGCCAGCATAATCACTTTATCCAAACCAGGAAAGGAGCCGGTATCACCACAAAACTTTCGCCCAATTTCGCTACTAAACACCGATCTCAAAGTATATGCGAAATTGGTGGCCCAGAGACTAGTACCGTTCATGCCAAACATTATCTATCCTGATCAGGTTGGCTTCACTATGGGCAGCCAGGCATCAGATGCCACTCGAAAAATTATAAATCTTATACACTTTTCTAAATCTAAAAAAATACCCGCAATCTTTGTAGCGCTAGATGCCAAAAAGGCGTTTGACCGGATTGGGGCTATTTAAAACAAACGCTTATTAAATTTGGATTCGGTGTGTGATATTCTTGACAAATTTAACACATGCTCCTTTTACAAAGTTAATGAGTCAAAATCCAATATCCTACAGGCAGGAGTAGACAATCCCATAAGGAAAGAACTGCAAGACAAAATTCCATTCCAGTGGGTTTCCTCTTCCATGCCCTATTTAGGCATCTCTCTAACCATATCAATGAACAACTTGTACACACACAACTTCATTTTGTTTCTAAATACCTGTAAACAAGATCTCCAACAAGTCAGCAAACAACACCTATCATGGGCAGGCAGAGTAGCAGCATTCAAAATGTTCACACTCCCAAAGCTACTATACCTATATAGAGCTATACCTATAGTTATCCCCGATACATTCTTCAAATCCTTACAAAGCATGTTGAGCTCTTATATATGGTCAAATAAAAAAACAAGATGTCCTCACTCTGTTACTATTAAGCTTAAAAAAGCAGGTAGCATGGGACTCCCCGAGGTGAAAGACTACTACGTTGCAGTACTACTAGACCAAATTCGCCACTGGTTCACGCCCTCTTTGGGCAAGTAATGGAGACACATAGAACAAACCTTTATATCCAAAGGAGATCTGGGAACATTATTATTATCTGATTCGGTAACCCACACTGAATAAAGCATTAACCCCCCCCCCCCCCAATTACAGCAGCTCTAAGGGCGTGGAAATTTTTTGTCTCCAATATTCAACAAAGAACATGTGACACGAATGTTCCAATTAAATTGGAAATATTCCAATTTATCATCCCAGATCTTTCTTTTAGTAACTGGTCCGACCTTAAAAAGGAACCATTATCCACTATAATTCCGGACAATATACTCCTTCCTTACCAGACATTACAACTTGATTTGATTGTAGCCGTATTAGTGCAATTGTGACAGAGAAAATTGAGTACTTTTTTTATTTTCACTAACATACAATTTTTCAGGACAAGCTTTCGGGGTATGTCCCCTTCTTCAAGGTCCAAGCAGTACTGATTCACAATTTTTTAAGCATCATATTAAAGAAGAAAAAGGGAATCTTAAAGGGAATTTCAGAACTATCCTGGAAAGGAAAACGTTTGAACTAAGAATGATACTTCTTTTTGACACGAAAAATAATGGCCTGAATTTAGATATTGGTTTCCTTACACATTATACTAAAGTTTTACGACCCCTCTGTGACTAGTATCCCCCCCTGCATTCTATAGCTCTCCCTCTGTCTTATCTCACTAACTCTGCTGCTATCTTTATTACCATTGATTTGTATGTGTTTGGTTTTCTCTTTTTTTTTTTTTTCTTCTTCTTTAACATGCTGCTTAAAAATTTTGTGAATCAGTACTGCTTGGACCTTGAAGAAAGGGACATACCCCAAAAGCTTGTCCTGAAAAATTGTATGTTAGTGCAAATAAAAAAAGTATCACGGACAATACTCAATTTTCTCAGACATTACAAGAAATGTATAATCGACCACAGAAAAGCCATTACACATACAGACAAGTGGCTTCCTACATGACTATCTCCGCCCCCACGCTGTCCTTGTCTCCTCTCCAGCTGCCGCCCGGCGCCCGGAAGTATGAGTACAGTAAGGCACCTGGTCCCTGATAGCATGCAAGGGGGTGTCCACCGCTGGCCCGAGCCAGAGGTGAGGTGTCATAGGTGGGGGGGGGTTGCCCTTGTCATGGTACCGGCACACCACCTGAGAGCTGGTGTGGAACAGTGGGAGGATTCAGTGTCTGGCGCCCTCTGTGCTAGTCTGATAACAAAGGGGGGGGGGGTGTTGTGCAAGGTGGTCTTCTAGACACAGCTTTATAATATATATATATATAATAGCTGTGTCCAGTCACCCCCCCCCCCCCACCCCCGCAGCTTGACAAAGGTCAATAAGAAAATTACATCTTGGAACTCGGCTAAAATAGACAATTGTACCCCACTTCCAAGCAATGTTTCCTATTTCTAGTTCTGCCATCAAATATCTGTGTGCTAAGTATACAATTTTTGTTTTACATAGGGGAGAAAAGACTCGGAGGACACCCCTCATCCCAGGAGACCAGAGACCCCCCACCTCTGGAAGAAGGTGAAATACTGCAAACCCAAGAAGAAGAGCAGGAGGAAGAAGATGTGGTGGAGATTGGCACCACAACAGGTGAGTGTCTGCGACCACAGACTCAGGTAAAAGAGATGGATGGTGGCAGATTTTTGATACATGTTTTTGTTTTCTTTATCTCTTTTTAGGTGATCATGAAGTGAGGGATCCAGAACGCTTTACTTCTGAAAGTGCCCAGATCCTGATCGGGGAGATCATGGGGTGTAATCTCGAATTGCACAACATACAGCAACAAATCAGTGATGTTATTAAAAAAAATAATAACATCATTGATGTTTTGGGGGGCGAATTTAAAAGGCCACAAAATCACCTTTTTGGATTGTGGTCCAATCTTTAAATTTTTTTTGCAATGTTTTGAAAAGCCAAATTTGGAGGATGCACACAGTGTGCCAACATGTGCTATCTGACATCACGGGAGATCAATGGACGCGTTTTGGGGGTGCAACACCTTCCTCAATTATAAAGTAGTGGTGAGGAAGGGCTTGCTCCCCCAAAACACGTCCCTTGATCCCCCGTGATGGCAGATAGCACATGTTGACATTCGTAAATTGGTGTGCATCTTCCAAATTTGGCTTTTCCAGGGGTGATTTCCCCCCATCTGAACGCTATATCAAACACAGTTCCTAAATACTCATGTCTGATATAGCCTTCAGGTTTTACCTAATGTGAACTTTGTAAGTTCAAGTTTTTTGGCTTTCTTGTTGGTTTTACACAGGCCTGTTTTATCAGAAAAGGACATTTCGATTTTTGATAATGCTACAGCAAAAATTGTTATACAACAAACATGTTGGTTTGTTTTAAAAACCTTTGGTAAATGCACATGTGATTGTGCAGCTATAAAAAAGTTGTTTACTCAAGAATGTGTGGATTATTGTCTCAACACTACAACACTTTTGGGGTGATGTAATTGCTGTTTTATGCAAACATGGGGGTTATTTCCTAAGGGCAAATACACTTTGCACTACAAGTGCAGTTTCAGTGCAGTTGCAAGTGCACTTGTAGTGAAATGTGTTTTTGTATTTAGGAAGTACCAGCCAACAGTGTTTTTTATAAGGTTACCCAATCACGACATTTTCTGCACTCAACACATTTCTGTCAGGGTCAGCTAAAACAAACACAAGCAGTAAATGTCCACAAAGAATTTCTTTTGGTTGTTCTTTATTTGAAAAAGGTTTCACAGATTGTCTGGCATATTGATAGCCCCCCTACCCGCAAAGAACTCCAGGTATCGTAACCGGACATCACGGGCATTCAGGGAGGGCAAGCCAGGACGGCCTCTTTCAAGCGCCGTCAGTGTTGATGGATTTTGGATTCCGGCCTCAGGCCCAACTGAGCCAGCATAGTTTGCTGAATGTTTTCTTAAAAAATTATGGAGAACACAGCAGGCAAGTATTATATGGTTCAGTTTATACTCCGCCATATGGATGGGTGTCAGAAATAATCGGAACCGGCTGGCCAGGATTCCAAATGTGTTCTCCACCACTCTTCGGGCTCTGGCTAGCCGGTACTTAAAAACCCTCTGTTCCGGCGTGAGGGTCCTCATCGGGAATGGCCGCATCAGGTGGTCCCCCAGCGCAAACGCTTCATCAGCAATGAACACAAATGGGAGACCTTCAACATTGTCCTCTGGAGGTGGCAAGTCCAAGCTGCCATTCTGGAGACGCCTGTAGAACTCCGTCTGGGCGATGACTCCACCATCGGACATCCGGCCATTCTTCCCCACGTCCACATACAGGAACTCGTAATTAGCCGACACCACCGCCAACATCACTATACTATTAAACCCCTTGTAATTATAATAGTACGACCCCGAGTTGGGTGGTGGGACGATGTGGACGTGTTTCCCATCAATTGCCCCTCCGCAGTTAGGAAAGTCCCACCACTGGGCAAAGTGGGAGGCCACAGTCTGCCATTCCTGTGGCGTTGAAGGAAACTGTTGAGGAAAAAACAATAAACATTACTATTTTTTCACAGAAACATGGCAAGCAGATTAGACACAAACATTATGGGGCAACCTCCAGATAGCATTTATTAAGGGGAATTTAACAACACCAAAGTATAAGGTACACCTATCATATCCCCCCCCCTCTCATGGGCCATTTCTAACATTATAGGGGGGGGGGGAACTCTTGGACAGGTAACCCTCTTCACTTCATTGAGAGATGAATGCCTAAATAATGGGTATTACTTGGAACAGCCCCTCCTTAGTTACACTATTGGCAGACCACTGGACAGGTAAGAAGTGTCTGAATACAAAGATATAAATACACATTGTACACATTTGAGCACATTTGGTCATTCTGATATTACCTATCAAGATAATAATAGGATACAAAAACTTTAAACAGTACCATTGGAAATTATACAGGCAGGCCCTTGCACTACATGCTTTGGGGAATTGATCCATAAATCTGACCAGTAAAGAGATGGGTATAGTGTGTATGGGATTGGCAAAGTCAGCAGATAGATGATTGAGGATAGAGAATTGGGATCAGCTGACTTAGCAGTTGGGGGAGGGAGGGTTACAAAAAATTTGGGGACACCACAAAAAAAAGCCTCGGGCACTCTGCCTGAATATAAATCAAAAATAACATTACCAAACATTTTAGGGGGTGTTTGGGGTAAAGCACTACTATGGAGCAGATAAAATACATTGTTAAGTGACTACATGAGGTGAATATAGGGCAGGAGACACCATGCTGGAGAGGTTATTGAAGGGCAAATATGTATGAAGGACCTAAAATAATAATTACATAAAAATCCAGCATGCATGAGAACAAAGGCGACATTCACAGCATATTACAATCATGGTCATTAGGGAATGAGGAAAGAAATACAATATATTATCAAACATTCAATACAATAAAATGTGATATTAAAGGATAAAAATCTTACCTTCATATATTCCTTCTGAAGGACCTGTATGATGGCAGAACACGTCTCTGGGATAATGATCCCCAGAGCCTGGGCGGAGATGCCTGTCGAGAACTTCAAGTCCTGCAGACTTCTCCCTGTGGCCAAATACCGCAAGGTAGCGACCAACCTCTGCTCCGGAGTGATGGCTTGCCTCATGCAGGTATCCTGCCTGCTGATATAGGGGGTCAGCGAAGCCAACAAACGGTGAAACACGGGGTTCGTCATCCGGAGAAAGTTCCTGAAATCATCAGGATTATTCTCACGGATATCACGGAGCAAAGGCATACGACAGAACTGGTCACGCTGAAGCAACCAATTCTTGGTCCATGAACTCCTCCCCACCCTGTTCATGGACTGGACTTGTGTCAAGGTCAGGACCCCAACACCAAGCCCCCGCACAGTACGAACTCTACGAGGAGTACGCATACGAAACATGGTTAGAAAACGGTCGGCTGCTCAGAACGAAGTAACAGAACGCACTGAAGAACAGCAAGGCCTGTGAAGAGCGACCTGAAAAACAGCAACGAGCAGGCAAGATCACACAGAAAACTCTGATACGAACTGACTGCACGCACTGAAGAGCAGATACAAACCCACAAGCACAAACTGAATGGCAGAAAACGGTCTAAAAGCCACGAGTCTGAAAAAGCACGAATCGTCTCTCACCAAACTTTTACTAACACGAGATTAGCAAAAGGAGCCCAAAGGGTGCCGCGCTTGGTTCTGAACTGGCCTTTTCTAGTCTCGTCGTACGTGGTGTACGTGACCGCGTGGTTGTCGATCGGAAGTTCCGACAACTTTGTGCGACCGTGTGTAGGCAAAACAAGTTTGAGCCAACATCTGTCGGAAAAAATCCTAGGATTTTGTTGTCGGAATGTCCGAACAAAGTCCGACCGTGTGTACGGGGCATTAGGATGAGCTCGATGTTCGGATCGAACATAAGTTCGACTCGAACATTGGGTGTTTACCCATTTGCAGAACAGCGAACATTATGGGGCGTTTGCAGGAAATTCAAGCTCCGCGGAACGCCCCATAATGCACTACAGTGCATTGCTGTATGATGATTGGCCAAAGCATGCACCTGACCTGCATGCTTTGGCCAATCACAGCGCGCTCTGCTGAGAGAGCCATAATTGCGGCCGTGAGTAGTGTTGTCGGCGTGGCCAGAGAGATAGCTTGAGTTAGATTAAGCAGGCAGGTTATTCAGTTAGTGGCAGTGTATTTGATATACAGTATATATATATATATATATATATATATATATATATATATATATATACACACACACACACACACATACATATATATATATATATATATATATATATATATATATATATATATATATATATATATATATATATATATATATATATATATATATATATATATATATATATATATATATATATATATATACTGTAACCTGGGGGACAGGTAGCAGGCACAAAGCTCCCTGGGATGAGCAGTCTTTCAGGCACAGATACCAAAGCCAGTGGAATAGTGACAAACAGTGCGGTGTTTATTTGTGATATTTACAAGTCTATATACAGGTGCTGTACAGTGTTCCAAAAGAAACAAATAGGAACAAAAATAGCCAAAACAAAACCTAGCCGTGTCTCGGCACTAACTAAACAATATTTACAGATCCTAACTACTAAGCTGAGCAAGCCTACAGCTTGTCAGCTTCCACATACCTTTTTGCTCTCTTACACAGAAGTTCTGAGTATCCCAGGCCAAGAGCAAGGGCTGTCTTGCTCAGGTGAGCTTAAATTAGCCTGGGGGAGAGGACCAAGACCTGAACCGGACCATGGATCAGAGATCCCTGAACCTGTATGAGAGGAGCCTGGGAGATGTATAAACCCCGAACAGGACTTTTCCTGGCTCTCTCTGGGACGCTCTGCTACATATCCTCCCCCCTTGTTTCAACCCCAGGGTTGGAACACCTGTAGCCCAACAGGAGTGAACACGGGACAGGGCATCTACATTCCCCATCTCAACACCTGGCCTGTGTTTTACAGTGAATGAGTAATCCTGTAGAGCCAAAAACCACCGGTTCACCCGTCTATTAGTCTCCTTCTTTTGGGCCATCCATTTCAGAGGAGCATGGTCAGTTATTAACTCAAACTGGCGTCCTAACAAATAGTACCTGAGTGCGTCCACGGCCCACTTTATGGCTAAACACTCCTTTTCAATGACTGCATACCTTTGCTCATGGTCATTGAGTTTTCTGCTTAGGTACACCACAGGGTGTTCTTCCCCATTGTGTACCTGTGATAGTACTGCCCCGATACCAACATCAGACGCATCCGTCTGAACCAAAAAATCTTTGGAGAAATCGGGGGAGTACAGTATTGGTTGTGCACAAAGAGCCTTCTTCAGGACTTGGAAAGATTCCTCTGCTACTGAGGACCATTTCACCATTACCGAGTCTTTCCCTTTCGTAAGGTCTGTCAGTGGGGCAGCTATAGTTGCAAAATTTGGGATAAATCTTCTATAATACCCCGCAATGCCAAGAAAGGCCCTGACCTGCTTCTTGTTTGCAGGACGTGGCCATTCCTGGATGGCTTCTATTTTATTCACTTGAGGTTTTATGACACCACGCCCAATAGTGTAGCCCAAATACTTGGCTTCGTCTAGACCAATGGCACATTTTTTTGGATTTGCTGTAAAACCTTCTTTGAAGAGGGAATTGAGGACAGCCTGGACACGGGGCAAGTGAGACTCCCAGTCAGTGCTATGTACCACTATGTCATCTAGATATGCTGCTGCATATTGTCGGTGGGGTCTTAGAGTCCTGTCCATGGCCCTCTGAAATGTGGCGGGGGCATTTTGCAACCCAAAAGGCATTTTTTTATATTGAAAGGAACCCTCCGGGGTCACAAATGCAGTCTTCTCTTTGGCGCTACCAGTCAGGGGTATTTGCCAATAACCTTTTGTCAAGTCCAAAGTGGTCAGATAGCGAGCCTTGCCAAGTCGGTCTATAAGTTCGTCCACTCTGGGCATTGGGTACGTGTCAAACTTTGTCACTGCATTAAGCTTCCTGAAGTCATTACAGAACCTCCAAGTGCCATCCGGTTTTGGGACTAACACGATGGGGCTAGACCAGTCACTATTGGATTCCTCAATGACATCTAGCTCCAACATTCTTTTAACTTCCTCGCTGATGTCCTTTCTCCTCGCTTCAGGAATTCGGTATGGTTTGAGCTTGACACGGACCCCAGGTTCAGTAACAATATCATGCTGAACTGCTGAAGTCGTGCCAGGTAACTCTGAAAATTTCTCTCTATTTCTTATCAGGAATTCTCTAGTTTCCTGCTTTTGAGAATATGACAGGGTGTCTGGAATCGTGACCTCAGGGATCAGAGGGGACTCAGTACCCTTAGGCGTTACCGGGAGGGACCTCGCAGTTAACGCCAGTCTATCCTTCCAGGGCTTTAACAGGTTTATGTGGTAAATCTGTTCGGGCTTTCTTTTTCCTGGTTGATATATTTTGTAATTGACCTCCCCAACTCTTTCAATTACTTCAAAGGGACCCTGCCACTTAGCCAGGAACTTGCTCTCAACAGTGGGAACTAACACCAGGACCCTATCACCAGGTGAGAAAACACGGAGTTGGGCCCCCCTATTGTATATCCTCTGTTGAGCTGTTTGGGCCTGCAGTAAGTGTTCTTTTACCATCGGCATGATTGCTGCAATCCTGTCCTGCATTTGAGCGATATGCTCAATGACACTTTTATGGGGTGTCTGCTCCCCCTCCCAAGTTTCTTTGGCTATGTCCAAGAGTCCCCGAGGGTGTCTCCCATAAAGCAACTCAAAGGGAGAGTACCCTGTGGAGGACTGGGGAACCTCCCTGATGGCAAACATCAAGTATGGTATCAGGAAGTCCCAGTTTTTCCCATCCTTGTCAACAACCTTTTTTAACATGCTCTTTAATGTTTTATTGAAGCGTTCCACCAAGCCATCCGTTTGAGGATGGTACACTGAGGTTCGCAATTGCGTCACCTTAAATAACTTGCACAGCTCTCTAGTTATTCGTGACATAAATGGGGTGCCCTGGTCTGTAAGGACTTCTTTAGGGATTCCAACACGACTGAACACCATAAACAGCTCTTTGGCAATGTTTTTAGCAGACGCGGTGCGTAAGGGAATGGCCTCTGGGTAACGGGTAGCATAATCCATGATTACGAGGATATGCTGATGACCTCGGGCAGACTTGGGGAGTGGACCCACAAGGTCCATGGCAATCCTCTCAAAGGGCACTTCAATAATGGGCAAGGGCACTAAAGGACTTCGGAAGTGTTGTAGTGGGGCTGACATCTGACACACAGGACAGGATTGACAATAATTCTCAATATCCTTCTGTATTCCGGGCCAATAAAACCTGCGCAACACCCTTTCCGTAGTTTTCTCAACCCCTAAATGACCTCCTAGCAAGTGCCCATGGGCAAGTTCCAACACCACCCGTCTGTATGGCTTAGGGACCACCAACTGTTCAACCACTTCATCATTTTTTTTACATACACGATACATTAAATCCTCATTGCTGCTAAAATAAGGAAAACAGAGCCTGTCCCCTGATTCGACAGGTACATCATTAATCACCATTACATTTTCCCAGGCCCTGGCAAGGGTTGGGTCTTTTCTCTGCTCGGTACCAAAATTTTCCTTGTGTACATTAAGGTCAGCAAACTCCAACGTAGGCTCAGACTCAGCAGATGGCTGTCCAGCTCCACTGGTTGTGGGGACCTCCTCAGGCTCCTCCAGCTCTCCTGCCATAACTGAGAAAGGAAAACCTGGGGAGCCCTGAGAAGAGTCCCCTGAACACATATTGTCAGTAGCGGCCAGGAGTTCTGGCTCTGTCACTGAGTCAGCTACTGCGACCGGGTCGGGACGATCCCACAGTTCCTAAAACTTAGGGAAGTCCCTACCAATGATGGCCTCGTGCACCAAGTGGGGCACAAGTCCGACCGGATGGGTCACTGTACCTAAGCCAGTTTTAAACTGAACAGTGGCTATAGGATACTCGCGGGTATCCCCATGTACACAGATCACAGCAACTTTTTTAGCATGCAAATTCACAGTGTCAACCATCTCAGCTGTAACCAAAGTCACTAGACTTCCAGAGTCCAGCAAGGCCGTAATAGGCTTATTATTAACAGTCATTTGGCACATGTGTTTTCCCATACTTGGTGCTGCAGCGCATGAAACAGCAGCAAACATAGACTGCCTTCTAATAGACAGATCGCACTGCATTGGTTCATCAGTCAATGGACAGTTTGCTGCAACATGTCCCAGTTCTTGGCAACGAAAACACCTGATGTTTCCCCAGTTTGGTTTGCTGACAGGCAGTAGCTTCCCTTGTTTGGGACGCCAAACTTCAGTCCTGGCACCAAAAATCCTCCCCCCTATTTCCTTGCCATGCTTACCACCCACTTCCCCTGGAACAGTCTTACCGGTTGCCTGGGGAGACCGTGGCTTTGGGCGGAAAGTCCGTGCGGCTGTAGGGGTGGTGACCAGGTTCTCTGCAGCAAAGTACCTTTCAACAAGTTCCACGAGGTTGTCCGCCGAGTTGGGGTCTCCTTGACTCACCCACTTCTGCAGGGGAACTGGTAGTGACCTCAGGAACTGGTCCATGACCACACGCTCCACTATTTGTGGCCCAGACAGGGACTCCGGCTGTAGCCATTTTCTCACCAAGTGAATTAGGTCGAACATCTGCGATCTTGGGGGCCTCTCGTCTTGGAAGAACCAGCTGTGGACCCGCTGTGCTCGAACTGCCAGGGTGACACCAAGTCGCGCCAGGATTTCCCGCTTGACCTTTTCATAGTCTCCTGCTTCTGCTGACTCCAAATCATAGTAGGCCTTCTGCGATTCTCCAGACAGCAAGGGGGCGACCAGTCCTGCCCACTGGGTTTTGGGCCAACCTTCCCTCTCAGCGGTCCGTTCAAAGGTTAAGAGAAAGGCCTCTGGATCATCATCTGCAGTCATCTTGGAAAGAAAGCGACCCACATGAATAGCTGAGGGCTTGTCTCTAACAACATTAACTTTAGCAGGTGACCACTGTGCTAGCGTCTCCACAACCGCAGCCAAGGTTTTCCTATCCTCTTTTGCATCAGTGGCTAGCTGTTCAAACAGCCTCTGCGATAGCTCCTGTACAGCACCAATCTGTTGGCACAGCGCCTTGGTTTGCTCCTGTGCGATAGCGTTTGTTTGCTGCAGTGCAGCGTTTGCTTGTTGCTGTGCAGCATTGGATATCACCAATTGTTTTAGGATTTCCTCCATGTTTAGTCACTCTAGGTACTGGCCTTTTAAGTAGTAACTTACTACAGCTGCCCGCATTCTCCACCATATGTAACCTGGGGGACAGGTAGCAGGCACAAAGCTCCCTGGGATGAGCAGTCTTTCAGGCACAGATACCAAAGCCAGTGGAATAGTGACAAACAGTGCGGTGTTTATTTGTGATATTTACAAGTCTATATACAGGTGCTGTACAGTGTTCCAAAAGAAACAAATAGGAACAAAAGTAGCCAAAACAAAACCCAGCCGTGTCTCGGCACTAACTAAACAATATTTACAGATCCTAACTACTAAGCTGAGCAAGCCTACAGCTTGTCAGCTTCCACATACCTTTTTGCTCTCTTACACAGAAGTTCTCTGAGTATCCCAGGCCAAGAGCAAGGGCTGTCTTGCTCAGGTGAGCTTAAATTAGCCTGGGGGAGAGGACCAAGACCTGAACCGGACCATGGATCAGAGATCCCTGAACCTGTATGAGAGGAGCCTGGGAGATGTATAAACCCCGAACAGGACTTTTCCTGGCTCTCTCTGGGACGCTCTGCTACAATACATATATATATATATATATATATATATATATATATATATATATATATATATATATATATATATATATATATATATATACATATATATATATATATATATAATATTCTGCATTCTTTGTAGCCTATATCTACAGTGCTTTGGGTGGTGTACTGTTTCTAATACACTTCAGGCAGTGTACACAGTATCTAATACAGTGTGTACAGTTTCTCCTACACTTCTGGTGTTGTACACAGTATACAATACAGTGCAGCCATAGTACAGTTTCTAATACAGTGCAGGCAGGGTACACAGTATCTAATACAGTGTGTACAGTCTCTACTACACTTCTGGTGGTGTACACAGTATAAAATACAGTGCAGCCGTTGTACAGTTTCTACTACAGTGCAGGCAGCATACACACTATCTAATACAGTGTGTACAGTTTCTACTACTTTTCTGGTGGTGTACACAGTATCTAATATAGAGTGTACAGTTTATACTACACTTCTAGTGGTGTACACAGTACACAATACAGTGCAGCAATAGTACAGTTTCTAATATAGTGCAGGCGGTGTACACAGTATCTAATACAGTGTGTACAGTTTCTACTACACGTCTGGTGGTGTACACAGTATAAAATACAGTGCAGCCATTGTACAGTTTCTAATACAGTACAGGCAGTGTACACAGTATCTAATACAGTGTGTACTACTTTTCTGGTGGTATACACAATATCTAATACAGTATGTACAGTTTCTAATACACTTCAGGTGGTGTACACAGTATCTAATACAGCGTGTACAGTTTCTACTACTTTTCTGGTGGCATACACAGTATCTAATACAGTGTGTACAGTCTCTACTACACTTCTGGTGGTGTACACAGTACACAATACAGTGCAGCCGTAGTATAGTTTATATTACACTTCAGGTGGTGTACACAGTATCTAATACAGTGTGTACAGTTACTACTACTTTTCTGGTGGTGTACACAGTATCTAATACAGTGTGTACAGTTTCCACTACTTTTCTGGTGGTGTACACAGTATCTAATACAGTGTGTACAGTTTCTTCTACACTTATGGTGGTGTACACAGTACAAAATACAGTGCAGCCGTAGTACAGTTTCTAACACAGTGCAGGCGATGTACGCAGTATCTAATACAGTGTGTACAGTTTATACTACTTTTCTGGTGGTGTACACAGTATCTAATACAGTGTGTACAGTTTATAATACACTTCAGGCGGTGTACACAGTATCTAATATAGAGTGTACAGATTATACTACACTTCTAGTGGTGTACAGAGTACACAATACAGGGCAGCCATAGTACAGTTTCTAATACAGTGCAGGCGGTGTACAAAGTATCTAATACAGTGTGTACAGTTTCTACTACACTTCTGCTGGTGTACACAGTACAGAATACAGTGCAGCCTTAGTACAGTTTCTAATACAGTACAGGCGGTGTACACAGTATCTAATACAGTGTGTACAGTTTCTACTACTTTTCTGGTGGTGTACACAGTATCTAATACAGTGTGTACAGTTTATAATACACTTCAGGCGGTGTACACAGTATCTAATATAGAGTGTACAGTTTCTACTACACTTCTAGTGGTGTACACAGTACACAATACAGTGCATCCATAGTACAGTTTCTAATACAGTGCAGGCGGTGTACACAGTATCTAATACAGTGTGTACAGTTTTGACTACACTTCTGGTGGTGTACACAGTATAAAATACAGTGCAGCCATTGTACAGTTTCTAATACAGTGCAGGAGGTGTACACAGTATTTAATACAGTGTGTACACTTTCTACTACTTTTCTGGTGGTGTACACAGTATCTAATACAGTATGTACAGTTTCTAATGAACTTCAGGCAGTGTACACAGTATCTAATACAGTGTCTACAGTTTCTACTACTTTCCTGGTGGTATACACAGTATCTAATACAGTGTGTACAGTTTCTACTACACTTCTGGTGGTGTACACAGTACAAAATACAGTGCAGCCGTAGTACAGTTTGTAATACAGTGCAGGCGGTGTACACAGTATCTAATACAGTGTGTACAGTTTCTACTACTTTTCTGGTGGTGTACACAGTATCTAATACAGTGTGTACAGTTTGTAATACAGTGCAGGCGGTGTACACAGTATCTAATACAGTGTGCACAGTTTCTACTACACGTCTGGTGGTGTACACCATATACAATACAATGCAGCCATTGTACAGTTTCTAATACAGTGCAGGCGGTGTACACAGTCTCTAATACAGTGTGTACAGTTTCTAATACACTTCAGGCGGTGTATTAATATATATATATATATATATATATATATATATATATATACAGTCAAGTATATATATAAACACAAGTATCTCACAAAAGTGTGTACACCCCTCACATTTTTGTAAATATTTTATTCTATCTATTCATGTGACAACACTGAAGAAATGACACTTTGCTACAATGTAAAGTGTACAGCTTGTATAACTGTAAATTTGCTGTCCCCTCAAAATAACTCAACACACGGTCATTCATGTCTAAACAACTGGCAACAAAAGTGAGTACACCCCTAAGTGAAAATGTCCAAATTGGTCCCAAAGTGTCAATATTTTGTGTGGCCACCATTATTTTCCAGCACTGCCCAGCACTGCCTTAACCTTCTTGGGCATGGAGTTCATCAGAGCTTCACAGGTTTTCACTGAAGTCCTCTTCCACTCCTCCATGACGACATCACGAGCTGGTGAATGTTAGAGACCTTGCGCTCCTCCACCTTCCGTTTGAGGATGCCCCACAGATGCTCAATAGGGTTTAGGTCTGGAGACATGCTTGGCCAGTCCATCATCTTTACTCTTAGCTTCTTTAGCAAGGCAGTGGTCATCTAGGAGGTGTGTTTGCGGTTGTTATCATGTTGGAATACTACTGTGTGTCACAGTACATGTTGATATATGCCACAGTACATGTTGGCATTCATGGTTCCCTCAATGAACTGTAGCTCCCCAGTGCCGGCAGCACTCATGCAGCCCCAGACCATGACACTCCCACAACCATGCTTGACTGTAGGCAAGACACACTTGTCTTTGTACTCCTCACCTGGTTGCTGCCACACATGCTTGACACCATCTGAACCAAATAAGTTTATCTTTGTCTCATCAGACCACAGGACATGGTTCCAGTAATCCATGTCCTTAGTCTTCTTGTCTTCAGCAAACTGTTTGCGGGCTTTCTTGTGCATCATCTTTAGAAGCGGCTTCCTTCTGGGCCAACAGCCATGCAGACCAATTTGATGCAGTGTGCGGCATATGGTCTGAGCACTGACAGACTGACCCCCCACTCCTTCAACCTCTACTGTAATGCTGGCAACGCTCATACGTCTATTTCCTAAAGACAACCTCTGGATATGACACTGAGCACGTGCACTCAAATCCTTTCTTCAACCATGGCGAAGCCATGGCTTTTCTGAGTGGAACCTGTCCTGTTAAACCGCTGTATGGTCTTGGCCATCGTGCTGCAGCTTAGTTTCAGGGTCTTGGCAATCTTCTTATAGCCTAGGCCATTCTTTTTTTCAGATCCTCAGAGAGTTCTTTGCCATGAGGTGCCATGTTGAACTTCCAGTGACCAGTATGAGAGAGTGAGAGCAATAACACCAAATTTAACACACCTGCTCCCCATTCACACCTGAGACCTTGTAACACTAACGAGTCACATTACACCGGGGAGGGAAAATGGCTAATTGGGCCCAATTTGGACATTTTCACTTAGAGGTGTACTCACTTTTGTTGCCAGTGGTTTAGACATTATTGTGTTTATTTTGAGGGGACAGCAAATTTACACTGTTATACAAGCTGTACAATCACTACTTTACATTGTAGCAAAGTGTCATTTCTCCAGTGTTGTCGCATGAAAAGATAGAATAAAATATTTACAAAAATGTGAGGTGTGTACTTACTTTTGTGAGATACTTGTGTTTATATATATCACTTTTTGTTATATTGCAGCCATTTGCTAAAATCATGTAAGTTCATTTTTTTTCCCTCATTAATGTACACACATCACCCCATAATGACAGAAAAACACAGAATTGTTGACATTTTTGCTGATTTCTTAAAAAAGAAAAACTCAAATATCACATGGTCCTAAGTATTCAGACCCTTTGCTGTGACACTCATATTTTTAACTCAGGTGCTGTCGATTTCTTCTGATCATCCTTGAGATGGTTCTACACCTTCATTTGAGTCCAGCTGTGTTTGATTATACTGATTGGACTTGATTAGGAAAGCCACACACCTGTCTATATAAGACCTTACAGTTCACAGTGCATGTCACAGCAAATGAGAATCATGAGGGTCAAAGGAACTGCCTGAAGAGCTCAGAGACAGAACTGTGGCAAGGCACAGATCTGGCTAAGGTTACAAAAACATTTCTGCTGCACTTAAGGTTCCTAAGAGCACAGTGGCCTCCATAATCCTTAAATGGAAGATGTTTGGGAAAGACCAGAACCCTTCCTAGAGCTGGCCATCTGGCCAAACTGAGCTATCGGGGGAGAAGAGCCTTGGTGAGAGAGGTAAAGAAGAACCCAAAGATCACTGTGGCTGAGCTCCAGAGATGCAGTCGGGAGATGGGAGAAAGTTGTAGAAAGTCAACCATCACTGCAGCCCTCCACCAGTCGGGGCTTAATGGCAGAGTGGACCGACGGAAGCCTCTACTCAGTGCAAGACACATGAAAGCCCACATGGAGTTTGCTAAAAAAACACCTAAAGGACTTCAAGATGGTGAGAAATAAGATTGTTTGGTCTTATGAGACCAAGATAGAACTTTTTGGCCTTAATTCTAAGCGCTATGTATGGTGAAAACCAGGCACTGCTCATTACCTGTCCAATCCAGTCCCAACACTGAAGCATGGTGGTAGCAGCATCATGCTGTTGGGTGTTTTTCAGCTGCAGGGACAGGGCGACTGGTTGCTGGACACCATGTTGCTGAGGCTTCGTTTAGTCAGAGGAAGAGCGGTGGAGAAGGTGGCTGACCGATTCCTTTAAACAATTTTTCAGTCCTCAGCGCCAAGGTCTGATCGGTGCAAGCAACCATTGCCAGCGTCTGCATTATATGGTGCAGGAATATCTAGGGGCAAGAGCAGACTTGGAAACCTTTCCACCAGAGCATCCACTGTGTTACTGGGTCTTGAGGATGGACCACTGCCCAGAACTTGCTCAATATGCAATAGAGCTAGTGGCCTGTCCTGCATCCAGTGTGCTTTCTGAACGCACATTCAGTGCTGTTGGAGGGTTTGTAATAGATCAAAGAGTGCGCCTGTCCACAGACTCTAAAAAAGTCCACATAATAGTGCACTAAAAAAGTAAAAGTCCACTCATAAAAGTCCACTCATAAAAAAGAATCAGTCTTGGATCAGCAACTATCAAGCACCTGATGCCGATGTAACTGATTGAATTTGCTATGGATCTGGGATTCCTTGAAGACTGCCTGCTGACTATCCTATTCCTTCTCAATCTTGATGATGCTAGCTTCCAACAATATTTTTGGTGTAGGGCACCACCACCACCCAAGGCCCAATTTGAAAATTTGGGTTTTTTTGTGGAACAAGGATTGGAAAGCATCAGTGGAAAGGAGAAATTGTTTTCCCATATTAACTCTTACAGGAGAGAATTTCCCTTCCTAGGGGTAGATTTCATCTCACTTCCTGTTGTCTCCTTCCGTTTGCAAGTAGGAGTCGTTTGTAAGTTAGATGTTTGAAAGTAGGGTCCTGCCCTATATACTCAGCAGAAATTTGGGCCTTAGGTGTTGCTGTGGCCACAACACTGTAAGCCCTCACAGGGCCCTGCTGTGAAATATTAGATCAAGAATTGTAATTACATGCCCCTGTTGAACAGGAGCTGAAAAATTAGGCCTTAGGCACTGGTGCTGGTGCCACAACACTGCAACCCCTCACAGACACTCTAGTTGGAACGCAGGAACGAGCCCTGCTGCAAAGTATTGCTTCAAAAATTGTAATTACACGCCCCTGTTAGACAGGGGCAGAAAAATTGGGCCTTAGGCACTGGTACTGGTGCCACAACACTGCAACCCCTCACAGACACTCTAGTTGGAACGCAGGAACGAGCCCTGCTGCAAAGTATTGCTTCAAAAATTGTAATTACACGCCCCTGTTAGACAGGGGCAGAAAAATTGGGCCTTAGGCACTGGTGCTGGTGCCACAACACTGCAACCCCTCACAGACACTCTAGTTGGAACGCAGGAACGAGCCCTGCTGCAAAGTATTGCATCAAAAATTGTAATTACACGCCCCTGTTAGACAGGGGCAGAAAAATTGGGCCTTGGGCACTGGTGCTGGTGCCACAACACTGCAACCCCTCACAGACACTCTAGTTGGAATGCAGGAACGAGCCCTGCTGCAAAGTATTACATCAAAAATTGTAATTACACGCCCCTGTTAAACAGGGGCTGAAAAATTGTGCCTTAGGCACTGGTGGTGGCGCCCAGAACCAAAAATGTTCTTACAATCAGCGTGATGATTGAGGAGGAAGAGGATAATTACTCAGGGGTAGTCACTCAGCATCAGCATAGGCAGTCTTTGAAGGGATCTGAGATTTCAAAAAAAATTATTCGGTTACATCAGCATCAGGTGCTTGGTAGCTGGTGGTGATCCAAGACTGATTCATTTTTATGAAGGTCAGCCGATCGACCGAGTCGGTGGACAGACGCACCCTGTGATCGGTTACCACGCCTCCAGCAGCACTGAATGTGCGTTCCGAAAGAACGCTGGATGCAGGACAGGCCAGTAGCTCAATTACATACTGTGCAAGCTCTGGCCAGTGATCCATCCTCAAGACCCAGTAACCCAGAGGATTTTCGGTGGGAAAGGTGTCCAAGTCTGATCTTGCCCCTAGGTATTCCTGCACCATGTAAAACAGACGCTGGCGATGGTTGCTGGAACCGATCATACCTTGGGGCTGCGGACCAAAAAATTGTCTGAACGCATCGGTCAGACGGCCACCTTCTCCACCGCTCCTTCTTTGACTGACCGAAGCCTCAGCAACACGTTGTCCAGAAACAGGAGTTTGTAACCTCCCAGTCTCTGGGAACGCGTTGCACAGACCTTTCTGCAAGGCCTCCCGAAGATGTTTCATCCTCTGCTCCCTCTGCGATGGCAAGATAAGGTCCGCAACCTTACCCTTGTAACGTGGATCAAGGAGGGTTGCCAGCCAGTATTGGTCCTTCTCCTTGATACCACGAATACGAGGATCCTTACGCAGGCTTTGCAGGATCAGGGAGGCCATGCAGCGTAGGTTTGCTGAGGCATTCGGTCCGGAGTCCTCTGGGTCACTAAGGACAACAACGTCCGCAGCCACCTCCTCCCAGCCACGTACAAGTCCATGTGTTCCTTGGGACTGATCCCTTAAAGACTGCTGCTGATGCTGAGTGCCAGGCTCCACCTCCATACTGACACAATCTTCCTCCTCCTCCTCCTCCTCCTCGTCCTCTTCCTGTGTGATCGGCGGGCACGCAGGAACACTGTCTGGATAAAGGGGGCCTTGAGAGCTAAGGAAGTCCTCCTCTTCCTGCCTCTGTTCTGCCTCAAGTGCCCTGTCCATTATTCCACGCAGCGTGTGCTCCAACAGGTGGACAAGGGGGACAGTGTCACTGATGCATGCACTGTCAGTGCTCACCATCCTCGTGGCCTCCTCGAATGGTGACAGGACAGTGCATGCATCCCTGATCATGGCCCACTGCCGTGGGGAAAAAAAACCAAGCTCCCCTGACCCTGTCCTGGTGCCATAGTCACACAGGTACTCATTGATGACCCTCTGCTGCGTGTGCAGCCGCTGCAGCATGGCCAACGTTGAGTTCCACCTGGTGGGCATGTCACAGATTAGGCGGTTCTTGGGCAGGTTAAACTCCTTTTGGAGGTCCGTCAGCCGAGCACTGGCATTATATGACCGGCGGAAATGCACACAGACTTTCCTGGCCTGCCTCAGGACATCCTGTAAGCCCGGGTACCTGCCCAAGAACCGCTGCACCACCAAGTTAAGGACGTGAGCCAAACAGGGCACATGGGTCAGTTGTCCCTGTCGGAGGGCAGAGAGGAGGTTGGTGCCATTGTCGCAAACCACCATTCCTGCCTTAAGTTGGCGTGGCGTCAACCACCTCTGAACCTGCCCCTGCAGAGCTGACAGAACCTCTGCCCCAGTGTGGCTCCTGTCCCCCAAGCACACCAGCTCAAGCACCGCATGGCATCTTTTGGCCTGCGTACTTGCGTAGCCCCTTGAACGCCTACGGAGCACCGCTGGTTCCGAGGAAGAGGCCATGGAGGAAGAAGAAGAGGAGGGGGTGGAGGAGAGAGGTGTGTCACAATTAGCATTTTGGAGGCGTGGTGGCGGAACAACCTCCAACACTACTGCACCTTGTCCTGCATCCTTCCCAGCTGCCAGCAGAGTCACCCAATGCGCCGTGAAACTTAGGTAACGTCCCTGTCCATGCCTGCTGGACCATGAGTCAGCGGTAATATGCACCTTACCGCTGACCGCCCTGTCCAGCGAGGCATGGACATTGCCTTCCACATGCCGGTAGAGAGCCGGAATCGCCTTCCGTGAGAAAAAGTGGCGTTTGGGTACCTGCCACTGAGGAACCGCACATTCCACAAACTCACGGAAGGGGGCAGAGTCTACCAACTGAAAAGGCAGCAGTTGAAGTGCTAGCAATTTTGCCAAGCTAGCATTCAACCGCTGGGCATGGGGATGGCTGGGAGCAAACTTCTTTCGGCGGTGCAGCAGCTGGGTCAGGGAAATTTGCCTGGTACTATCTGACGTTGGTGTACCAAAAGCAGATTGCCTACAAGTACTTGGCTGTGACACACCTAATTCTACACCTTCATTCCTCTCACTGCAGGTCTCAGAGAGGACTGAAGGTCTAGTGGGGTTGGAAATCTCAGCTGATGAGGAGCAAGGAGAGATCCTCTTTGTTCTTTGGTGTGGGTCTTTTAGATACGCTTGCCAACGAACTGCATGGCAGGTCAACATATGTCTGGTCAAGCATGTGGTACCCAAGCGGGAGATGTTTTGGCCACGCGAGATACGCTTGAGACATATGTTGCAAACAGCAGCGGTGCGATCTGATGCACTCGTCTCAAAAAAGGCCCACACCAAAGAACTTTTTGAATAACGCGCAGAGACTGCAGCGCCCTGCACATGTGGAGCTTTGGGGTGTGATGCAGTCAATGTGCTGCCCTTAGGCTGGCCCCTGGAGGGCATCCTGCCTCGTTGGTGATGTGCCGCCTCCTCCTCCTCCTCCTCCTCTCTCCTATCAGGCACCCACGTTGAGTCAGTGACCTCATCATCCCCTCCCTCCTCATCACTGGAGCAAACCTGGCAGTATGCTGCAGCAGGGGGAGCATGACTGCCAGATTGCTGTCCTTCTTGGGCACCCCCTCTGTCCGTGCTCATGTTACTGCCTTCATCGAGCTCAGTATCATCATCAGAGCCTTCCAAACGCTGGGCATCCTCCTGGAGCATGTACCCAACACTGTGGTCAAACAGTTCGAGGGAATCCTCAGGAGGACATGGTGGAGCTAGGGAAGGAGTCACTGATGACATTGAGCTGAGGGAAGAGGCCGCTGCTTTGCCAGACAAAGCACCATGGGCATGGGTGAGAGAGGATGAGGAGGATGAGGACGGCTTGGTCATCCACTCGACCAAGTCTTCCGCATGTTGCGGCTCAACACGGCCAGCTGCCGAAAAAAAGGCCAAGCGTGTCCCATGGCCACGTGCTGATGAGGATGCACCGTCTCCACGACCAGCACTAGACACAGAGCCTGCTTGCCCTCTCTTATTGGCTTGTGACTGTCTGCCTCTCCTTCTTGGCCTTCCAGACATACTAATGGCCTGTAGCTGCACTAAGCTGGGATAGAACACCTGTAATTTTCTTCAGGTAGCTTTATATACTGTAACCAGACAAGCCTGCCTGTCAGTAGGAAGATAACAGGAACGGATCTAGCTGAACACTGTGAGCAGGACGCACTGCACTAAATGTAAATAGCAGGAACGGATCTAGCTGAACACTGTGAGCAGGACGCACTGCACTAAATGTAAATAGCAGGAACGGATCTAGCTGAACACTGTGAGCAGGACGCACTGCACTAAATGTAAATAACAGGAACGGATCTAGCTGAACACTGTGAGCAGGACGCACTGCACTAAATGTAAATAGCAGGAACAGATCTAGCTGAACACTGTGAGCAGGACGCACTGCACTAAATGTAAATAGCAGGAACGGATCTAGCTGAACACTGTGATCAGGACGCACTGCACTAAATGTAAATAGCAGGAACGGATCTAGCTGAACACTGTGAGCAGGACACACTGCACTAAATGTAAATAGCAGGAACAGATCTAGCTGAACACTGTGAGCAGGGCGCACTGCACTAAATGTAAATAGCAGGAACGGATCTAGCTGAACACTGTGAGCAGGACGCACTGCACTAAATGTAAATAGCAGGAACGGATCTAGCTGAACACTGTGAGCAGGACGCACTGCACTAAATGTAAATAGCAGGAACGGATCTAGCTGAACACTGTGAGCAGGACGCACTGCACTAAATGTAAATAGCAGGAACGGATCTAGCTGAACACTGTGAGCAGGACGCACTGCACTAAATGTAAATAGCAGGAACGGATCTAGCTGAACACTGTGAGCAGGACGCACTGCACTAAATGTAAATAACAGGAACGGATCTGGCTGAACACTGTGAGCAGGACGCACTGCACTAAATGTAAATAGTCTAGATAGAAGATAACAGGAACGGATCTAGCTAAACTGAATACAGTGTATATATATATATGCAACACCTGGGATGCATATATATACACAATACACTGTAAGTGCAGCTAACTGACTGACTGTTCTGCCTAATCTATCTAACTCAAATCAAATGACACTGTCTCTCTCTCTCTCTATCTCTCAGCACACCGGAACACACACTACACAGGGCCGCCGTGCAGGCGGCCTTATATAGTGTGGGGCGTGTACTAAATCCCCTGAGCCATAATTGGCCAAAGCCACCCTGGCTTTGGCCAATTACAGCTCTCTCTACTGACGGCGCTGTGATTGGCCAAGCATGCGGGTCATAGTGCATGCTTGGCCAATCATCAGCCAGCAATGCACTGCGATGCCGCAGTGAATTATGGGCCGTGACGCGCCACACGAATTTGGCGCGAACGGCCCATATCGTTCGCAATTCGGCGAACGACCGAACAGCCGATGTTCGAGTCGAACATGGGTTCGACTCGAACACGAAGCTCATCCCTAATTCCAAGCTATTTAATAAGAGGTATGGTGAGTTCTTTGAAGAGAAATAAACTGTTACCACTTGCTGTCCAGCCACCGCAGATATTGGAATTTCCTTTCAAATTTGGCTGTTTATGAACGTAATGAATATGAATTTATCCACAGTTACAGATTATAGGAAATAACGAAAGCCACATCTAAATGAATGGAACGTAACAAATTAATAACAATAAATAATAATAAAACATTTTTATTATTATCATTATTTATTATTATTAATTCGTTATCTTCCGTTCGTTTAGATGCAGCATTTGTTATTTCAGATAATTTGTAACTTCAGATAAATTTGGATTAGTTACATTCACTAGCAGCCAAATTTGAAAGGAAATTCCAATACCTATAATTTAATAGTTAGTAATAGTTATTATTATTAGTTAGTTATTTCGGATTTTCACATTTTCAAATTTTCGGATTTTTATTCTTATTTTCGGATTTTTGAATTTTCGAATTTTCAAATTTACGAATTTACGAAATTTCAAATTGATGAACTCTTGGAAAAATTCAGAACAAAATTAATTGCACATGTCTACCATTTATTACGTTTGGTGTGACTAGCAAACATGCTTTTTTACAAAGTATTTAAAACCCTGTTTAATATCACACCAGTGAGTCTGTTTATATATCACACCAACAAAAGGGATACAAGAATCTGATATGACTAAAAAAAGTATTACTCCCATGATTACCTACTGTACATAAACAAATTAAATGACATTTAATAGCTGATTGCACACTATAAGTGAAAGTAATATGGACAGTGTTGGATCTAATCTTTTACTCAGATTACCCTGTAATTCATATCTGAAGGGTATACAACTAGTTAAGATTGAGCACTCAATATATTTTTTTGCCTTGTGGCACTTATAATATAAAGTATATTACAATAAAAGGAAGCTAGCAGCGTGCCATTAGCTTGTTTTATTTTTTGTTTAACTTAGTTTTTCCCCTAGTGTCCCATTTTACATTGTATTTGTTTGCTAAAGCTGAACTCTGCAATATTAATAAAAAAAAAAAAAAAACCATGCAAAGCAGTGCGTCCATTAGGGGTACATGGGTGCCGCCCCCCCCCCCCCCCCCCACTCTCCAGCCACCCTCTCTGTGTACTATGGAAAGATTCATGCATTGCATGAATCTATCCATGGCCACTGTAGCCACCCTCTATTTATCCTTTTTGAGCACCGGGCGCCTGAATTACAGCGGTGGGGTTGTTTTTGAAGCACCAGATTAGAGCCACAGGCTCTAATAGGCGTAAAAAAAGGTGCACTGCGAGCGCAAACCATTGCGCTCGCAGTGCACCCAGGTGTGTTAGCAAAGCAAATGAATGTTTGCTTTGCTAACACAGAACCGCCTCTCAGCCAATCAGGGGGCCCAGCCGATCACCTGATTGGCTGAAGGCAGAGGCGATCCCATTGGCACCAGGGAATACAGGAAGAAGACATGCACGGAGGAGGACACAGCATCCATCGCCGCGCTACCGTCCCACAGGTCGCCACCTGACAAGCTGATTGTCACGCCACCACGATGGGGTAATTGCCAGCGGGCGGGCCGGCGGGCACAGTGGCTGCATATTATGGGCACAAAGGCTGCAATTGATGGAGCACAGTTGGCTGCATTTGATCAGCACAGAGTCTGCATATTATGGGCACAGAGTCTGCATATGATGGGCACAGTGGCTGCATATGATGGGACACAGTTGGCTGCATTTGATGAGCACAGAGGCTGCATATTATGGGCACAGTTGTCTGCATATTAGGCTTAATATACACGGGACATTTTTACAACCTCTCCTGAACGATTTAACTTGACAGATAAAAATCCACGTTTGAAACGTCCGTTTTGACATGTTTACATGCCGCGTTTAGCAGGATTTTGCTACGTTTTGCCATGTTTGCGCTTAGAAAAAAGTTTTTTTGTTTTTTTTTTAATTTTAAATAGCCATAAAATAAAAAACGCCTGTAAACGAAATGCGGCTAAATGCTAGTACCGCATTTTGCTGTGTTTAGCGGCATTTGGCGCCTGAAACCTCAGAGACTTCGGCATCTGAACTCATTTTTTGCCTTCAAAGAAAAGCCTCTAAAGGCAACTGCTAAAAAAGGCAGCCACCTGCCTCTGAACGTCCGTTTACCAGCAGCAGTGTACATGAGGCCTTATAGGCACAGAGTCTGCATATGATGGGCACATAGTCTGCATATGATGGGCACAGTGGCTGCATAATATGGGGCACAGTTGGCTGCATTTGATGAGCACAGAGACTGCATATTATGGGCACAGTTGGCTGCATATTATTGGCACAGAGTCTGCATATGATGAGCACAGAGTCTGTATATTATGTGCACAGAGTCTGCATATGATGGGCACACTGGCTGCATATTATGGGGCACAGTTGGCTGCATTTGATGAGCACAGAGACTGCAAATTATGGGCACAGTTGGCTGCATATTATGGGCACAGTTGGCTGTATATGATGGGCACAGGTGGCTACATATGATGGGCACAGGAGGCTGCATTTTCTGGGCACAGAGTCCGTATATGATGGGCACAGTTGGCTGCATATGATGACACAGTGGATGCATATGATGGGCACAGTTGGCTGCATTTTCTAGGCACAGAGTCTGCATATGATGGGCACAGTTGGCTGCATTTGATGGCACAGTGGCTGCATATGATGGGCACAGTGGCTGCATATGATGGGCACAGTGGCTGCATATGATGGGTACAATGGCTGCGATTGATGGCACAATGAGGCTGTAATTGATGTTTTTGTTTCAGGATCTTCATAATTTTTCAGTTCATTTGCGCCCCCCCAAAAAATTTTGAGCACCAGCCGCCACTGATGCAAAGCCCTTCTCTCCCAGAGGTATAGTGTCCCCTAAAGACTTTTTGCTTTGGCGGGGGGTTAAATTTTTATATCATCCTGTACAATGCAGGACCTGCAGTTGTGCACTGTATGTGAATGTGGAGAGTGTTGGAAACCTGCCACAGCAAGTAATACAGTAAAGTTGAAATCTAAATTGGAAGTAAACTGCCACTGATTGTTTGTACCTATAGATAATGCTATAATAAGGCTTACCTATAGGTATTGTAAACATCTCCTAAACGTGCACCGTTTAGGATATATATGTTGTATATGCAGCCAGTGGTGTCATTGGCGCATACGCTCTAAAGAACGGCCATTTGTGCAGTTTCTTCAGAGCCCTGTGCCGTGACCTGGCAGCTCCCACACGTATGTGCGGTATTGACTTCACATGGCTCCGGCCAGTCAGACAGCCGGAGTCCGCGGACCCCGAAGGAAGACGGGCGAAGATGGATGAAGCCTCCAGCAGTGACATAGAGGGCTTCGTTTGCAGGTAAGTTTCACATAATGTGCTAGTATGCATTGCATACTAGCACGTTATGCCTTTACTTTGCAGGTCAGAAAACAGAAAAAAAAAAAAGGTAGCGGTTTACTTCCTCTTAAAGACAAAGAAAAAAACGCTCTGGATGCCCAAGAAGTCTTAACAAGATGAATAGTGGCTGTCACAGTATCCTTATACAAGGCACATATCCAAATAAACACAAAAGTGCAGCGCTTAACCACTTGCCGACCGCCTCACGCCTATATACGTGAGCAGAGCGGCACGGGCAGGCAAAATCACGTACCTGAAACGTGATTGCCTTCCCGCGGGTGGGGGGTCCGATCGGACCCCCCCCGGTGCCAGCTGCGGTCGGCATTTGGTTGGAAGCGATGAGAGACGAGGGGGAGGCCATCCGATCGTGGCCCCCCTCTCGCGATCGCTCCCAGCCAATGAGAAACATCCCCTGCCTCTGTATAGTACACAGAGGCAGAGGATGTGATGTCATCTCTCCTCGGCTGGCCAGTTTCCGTTCCAGCGCCGAGGAGAGATGACATGTAAGTGCACCAACACACACACAGTAGAACATGCCAGGCATACATTACACCCCCGATCCCCCCCGATCGCCCCCCGATCCCCCCCCAATCACCCCTCCCCTGTCACAAACTGACACCAAGCAGGTTTTTTTTTTTTTTTTTTTTTCCTGATTACTGCATAGTGTCAGTTTGTGACAGTTAGCAGTGTTAGGGTAGTGAGTGTTACCCCCCTGTAGGTCTAGGGTACCCCCCTTACCCCCCCTAATAAAGTTTTAACCCCTTGATCACCCCCCCTCACCAGTGTCACTAAGCGATCATTTTTCTGATCGCTGTATTAGTGTCACTGGTGACGCTAGTTAGGGACGTAAATATTTAGGTTCGCCGTCAGTGTTTTATAGTGACAGGGACCCCCATATACTACCTAATAAATGTTTTAACCCCTTGATTGCCCCCTAGTTAACCCTTTCACCACTGATCACCATATAACCGTTACGGGTGACGCTGGTTAGTTCGTTTATTTTTTATAGTGTCAGGGCACCCGCCGTTTATTACCGAATAAAGGTTTAGCCCCCTGTAGGTCTAGGGTACCCCCCTTACCCCCCCTAATAAAGTTTTAACCCCTTGATCACCCCCTGTCGCCAGTGTCGCTAAGCGATCATTTTTCTGATCGCTGTATTAGTGTCGCTGGTGACGCTAGTTAGGGACGTAAATATTTAGGTTCGCCGTCAGTGTTTTATAGCGACAGGGACCCCCATATACTATCTAATAAATGTTTTAACCCCTTGATGGCCCCCTAGTTAACCCTTTTACCACTGATCACCGTATAACCGTTACGGGTGACGCTGGTTAGTTCGTTTATTTTTTATAGTGTCAGGGCACCCGCCGTTTATTACCGAAAAAAGGTTTAGCCCCCTGATCGCCCGGCGGTGATATGCGTCGCCCTAGGCAGCGTCAGATTAGCGCCAGTACCGCGAACACCCACGCACGCACCGTACACGCACCGTACAACTCCCTTAGTGGTATAGTATCTGAACGCATCAATATCTGATCCGATCAGATCTATACTAGCGTCCCCAGCAGTTTAGGGTTCCCAAAAATGCAGTGTTAGCGGGATCAGCCCAGATACCTGCTAGCACCTGCGTTTTGCCCCTCCGCCCGGCCCAGCCCAGTCCAGCCCACCCAAGTGCAGTATCGATCGATCACTGTCACTTTTTTTTGTAGCGTTTTGGTGAACTGGCAAGCACCAGCGGCCTAGTACACCCCGGTCGTAGTCAAACCAGCACTGCAGTAACACTTGGTGACGTGGCGAGTCCCATAAGTGCAGTTCAAGCTGGTGAGGTGGCAAGCACAAGTAGTGTCCCGCTGCCACCAAAAAGACAAACACAGGCCCGTCGTGCCCATAGTGCCCTTCCTGCTGCATTCGCCAATCCTAATTGGGAACCCACCGCTTCTGCAGCGCCCGTACTTCCCCCATTCACATCCCCAACCAAATGCAGTCGGCTGCATGAGAGGCATTTATATATCCTCCCAAGTACCCCTACCCAACGAACCCCCCCCAAAAAAGATGTTGTGTCTGCAGCAAGCGCGGATATAGACGTGACGCCCGCTATTATTGTCCCTCCTGTCCTGACAATCCTGGTCTTTGCATTGGTGAATGTTTTGAACGCTACCATTCACTAGTTGAGTATTAGCGTAGGGTACAGTATTGCACAGACTAGGCACACTTTCACAGGGTCTCCCAAGATGCCATCGCATTTTGAGAGACCCGAACCTGGAACCGGTTACAGTTATAAAAGTTACAGTTACAAAAAAAAGTGTAAAAAAAAAAAAACACAAACAAAAATAAAAAAAAATAGTTGTCGTTTTATTGTTCTCTCTCTCTATTCTCTCTCTCTATTGTTCTGCTCTTTTTTACTGTATTCTATTCTGCAATGTTTTATTGTTATTATGTTTTATCATGTTTGCTTTTCAGGTATGCAATTTTTTTATACTTTACCGTTTACTGTGCTTTATTGTTAACCATTTTTTTGTCTTCAGGTACGCCATTCACGACTTTGAGTGGTTATACCAGAATGATGCCTGCAGGTTTAGGTATCATCTTGGTATCATTCTTTTTAGCCAGCGGTCGGCTTTCATGTAAAAGCAATCCTAGCGGCTAATTAGCCTCTAGACTGCTTTTACAAGCAGTGGGAGGGAATGCCCCCCCCCACCGTCTTCCGTGTTTTTCTCTGGCTCTCCTGTCTCAACAGGGAACCTGAGAATGCAGCCGGTGATTCAGCCAGCTGACCATAGAGCTGATCAGAGACCAGAGTGGCTCCAAACATCTCTATGGCCTAAGAAACCGGAAGCTACGAGCATTTTATGACTTAGATTTCGCCGGATGTAAATAGCGCCATTGGGAAATTGGGGAAGCATTTTATCACACCGATCTTGGTGTGGTCAGATGCTTTGAGGGCAGAGGAGAGATCTAGGGTCTAATAGACCCCAATTTTTTCAAAAAAGAGTACCTGTCACTACCTATTGCTATCATAGGGGATATTTACATTCCCTGAGATAACAATAAAAATGATTTTAAAAAAAAAAAAATGAAAGGAACAGTTTAAAAATAAGATAAAAAAGCAAAAAAATAATAAAGAAAAAAATAAAATAAAGAAAAAGCACCCCTGTCCCCCCTGCTCTCGCGCTAAGGCGAACGCAAGCGGCGGTCTGGCGTCAAATGTAAACAGCAATTGCACCATGCATGTGAGGTATCACCGCGAAGGTCAGATCGAGGGCAGTAATTTTAGCAGTAGACCTCCTCTGTAAATCTAAAGTGGTAACCTGTAAAGGCTTTTAAAGGCTTTTAAAAATGTATTAATTTTGTTGCCACTGCACGTTTGTGCGCAATTTTAAAGCATGTCATGTTTGGTATCCATGTACTCGGCCTAAGATCATCTTTTTTATTTCATCAAACATTTGGGCAATATAGTGTGTTTTAGTGCATCAAAATTTTAAAAAGTGCGTTTTTTCCCCAAAAAATGCGTTTGAAAATCGCTGCGCAAATACTGTGTGAAAAAAAAAATGAAACACCCACCATTTTAATCTGTAGGGCATTTGCTTTAAAATAATATATAATGTTTGGGGGTTCAAAGTAATTTTCTTGCAAAAAAAAAATAATTTTTTCATGTAATCAAAAAGTGTCAGAAAGGGCTTTGTCTTCAAGTGGTTAGAAGAGTGGGTGATGTGTGACATAAGCTTCTAAATGTTGTGCATAAAATGCCAGGACAGTTCAAACCCCCCCCAAATGACCCCATTTTGGAAAGTAGACACCCCAAGCTATTTGCTGAGAGGCATGTCGAGTCCATGGAATATTTTATATTGTGACACAAGTAGCGGGAAAGAGACAAATTTTTTTTTTTTTTTTTTTTTTTGCACAAAGTTGTCACTAAATGTTATATTGCTCAAACATGCCATGGGAATATGTGAAATTACACCCCAAAATAAATTCTGTTGCTTCTCCTGAGTACGGGGATACCACATGTGTGGGACTTTTTGGGAGCCTAGCCGCGCACGGGACCCCGAAAACCAAGCACCGCCTTCAGGCTTTCTAAGGCCGTAAATTTTTGATTTCACTCTTCACTGCCTATCACAGTTTCGGAGGCCATGGAATGCCCAGGTGGCACAAACCCCCCCCAAATTACCCCATTTTGGAAAGTAGACACCCCAAGCTATTTGCTGAGAGGTATAGTGAGTATTTTGCAGACCTCACTTTTTGTCACAAAGTTTTGAAAATTAAAAAAAGAAAAAAAAAATTTTTTTTCTGGTCTTTCTTCATTTTCAAAAACAAATGAGAGCTGCAAAATACTCACCATGCCTCTCAGCAAATAGCTTGGGGTGTCTACTTTCCAAAATAGGGTCATTTGGGGGGGGTTGTGCCATCTTGGCATTTTATGGCCTTCAAAACTGTGATAGGTAGTGAGGAGTAAAATCAAAAATGTATGCCCTTAGAAATCCTGAAGGTGGTGCTGGGTTTTCGGGGCCCCGTACGCGGCTAGGCTCCCAAAAAGTGCCACACATGTGGTATCCCCGTACTCAGGAGAAGCAGCTGAATGTATTTTGGGGTGCACATGGCCTGTGTGAGCAATATATCATTTAGTGACAACTTTTTGTAATTTTTTTTTTTTTTTGTCATTATTCAATCACTTGGGACAAAAAAAATAAATATTCAATGGGTTCAACATGCCTCTCAGCAATTTCCTTGGGGTGTCTACTTTCCAAAATGGGGTCATTTGGGGGGGGGGTTTGTACTGCCCTGCCATTTTAGCACCTCAAGAAATGACATAGGCAGTCATAAACTAAAAGCTGTGTAAATTCCAGAAAATGTACCCCAGTTTGTAGGCGCTATAACTTTTGCGCAAACCAATAAATATACGCTTATTGACATTTTTTTTACCAAAGACATGTGGCCGAATACATTTTGGCCTAAATGCATGACTAAAATTTAGTTTATTGGATTTTTTTTATAACAAAAAGTAGAAAATATCATTTTTTTTCAAAATTTTCAGTCTTTTTCCGTTTATAGCGCAAAAAATAAAAACGGCAGAGGTGATCAAATACCATCAAAAGAAAGCTCTATTTGTGGGAAGAAAAGGACTCAAATTTCGTTTGGGTAGAGCATTGCATGACCGCGCAATTAGCAGTTAAAGCGACGCAGTGCCGAATTGTAAAAAGTGCTCTGGTCAGGAAGGGGGTAAATCCTTCCGGGGCTGAAGTGGTTAATATGTGTCACCAATATTGTACAATATGAAAAAAAATCTGTGCTATAAGTTAAAATAATATGTATCACAATAATAAATTATAAAGTCCCTTGTGTTTAATACAGTAAATTTGACCATACACTAGTAGAATTTTGCTTGAAATTTTAAAGCAGTAGTAAACCACTGGGTGTTTTTTTTTTCTAAGCTGCAAGGTAATGTCATAATGTGCTAGTATGCAACACATACTAGCACATTATGTTAAACCTACCTGAGAATAAAGCATTCCAGTGCCGCACTGTCACCACTGCAGGCTGTTCCATCTTCACCTGGTCTTCCTTCTGGGTTCGCGGACTCTGGCTGTGTGACTGGCCAGGGCCGCGATAACATCACTCCTTTGCATGCGTGCGGGAGCCACCATTTACGGCAAAAGACTCTGGACAGGTGGCCATTCCTTCAGAGCACATGTGCCGCCGCAGATATTGGAATTTCCTTTCAAATTTGGCTGTTTATGAATGTGATGAATGCGAATTTATCCGCAGTTACAAATTATCCAAAATAACGAATGCCGCATCTAAATGAATGGAACGTAACAAATTAATAATAACAAATAATAATAATAGTAAAATGTTTTTATTATTATTTATTATTATTAATTTGTTATGTTCTATTCGTTTAGATGTGGCATTCGTTATTTTGGATAATTTGTATCTTCAGATAAATTTGTATTCTTTACTAGGGATGAGCCGAACACCCCCCGGTTCGGTTCACACCAAAACCTGCGAACGGACCGAAAATTCGCACGAACGTTAGAACCCCATTGACGTCTATGGGACTCGAACGTTCAAAATCAAAAGTGCTCATTTTAAAGGCTAATTTGCATGGTATTGTCCTAAAAAGGGTTTGGGGACCCAGGTCCTGCCCCAGGGGACATGTATCAATGCAAAAAAACTTTTAAAAACGGCTGTTTTTTCGGGAGCAGTGATTTTAATAAAGCTTAAAGTAAAAAAAAGTGAAATATTCCTTTAAATATCGTACCTGGGGGGTGTCTATAGTATGCCTGTAAAGTGGCGCGTGTTTCCCGTGTTTAGAACAGTCCCTGCACAAAATGTCATTTTTAAAGGAAAAAATCTCATTTAAAACTGCTTGCGGGTTTAATGTAATGTCGGGTCCTGGCAATATGGATGAAAATCAGTGAGACAAACGGCATGGGTACCCCCCAGTCCATTACCAGGCCCTTTGGGTCTTGTATGGATATTAAGGGGAACCCCACACCCAAATTAAAATAAGGAAAGGAGTGGGGCCACCAGGCCCTATATACTCTGAACAGCAGTATACAGGCGGTGCAAACAAGACAGGGACTGTAGGTTTGTTGTTAAGTAGAATCTGTTTGTAATTTTGAATGGGTACATTTTTAACGTGTTTAGCTCCAGCCAAAAAATCTTTTTTAAGCTTTTTGGAAAACATAGGGAAGGGTTATCACCCCTGTGACATTTGTTTTGCTGTCTGTCCTCCTCTTCAGAAGATTTCACCTCACTTTTTGTCCCAATGACAAATGTTTTTTGAAAATTTAAAGTTTTTTGTGGAACAAGGATTGGAAAGCATCAGTGGAAAGGAGAAATGTTTTTCCCATATTAACTCTTACAGGAGAGAATTTCCCTTCCTAGGGGTAGATTTCATCTCACTTCCTGTTGTCTCCTTCCGTTTGCAAGTAGGAGTCGTTTGTAAGTTAGATGTTTGAAAGTAGGGGCCTGCCCTATATACTCAGCAGAAATTTGGGCCTTAGGTGTTGTTGTGGCCACAACACTGTAAGCCCTCACAGGGCCCTGCTGTGAAATATTAGATCAAGAATTGTAATTACATGCCCCTGTTGAGCAGGGGCAGAAAAATTGGGCCTTTGGTGCTGGTGGTGGTGCTGGTGCCACAACACTGTAAGTCCTCACTCGCTCTTGGTGGGTGCAGAAATGGGTCCTGCTGTGAAATATTAGATCAAGAATTGTAATTACATGCCCCTGTTGAACAAGGGCATAAAAATTGGGCCTTTGGTGGTGGTGGTGGTGCTGGTGCCACAACACTGTAAGTCCTCACAGACACTCTAGTTGGAACGCAGGAACGAGCCCTGCTGCAAAGTATTGCATCAAAAATTGTAATTACACGCCCCTGTGAAACAGGGGCTGAAAAATTGGGCCTTAGGCACTGGTGCTGGTGCCACAACACTGCAACCCCACACAGATACTCTAGTTGGAACGCAGAAACGAGCCCTTCTGCAAAATATTGCATCAAAAATTGTAATTACACGCCCCTGTTAAACAGGGGCTGAAAAAATTGGGCCTTAGGCACTGGTGCTGGTGCCACAACACTACAACTCCTCACAGATACTCTAGTTGGAATGCAGAAACGAGCCCTGCTGCAAAGTATTGCATCAAAAATTGTAATTAGACGCCCCTGTTAAACAGGGGCTGAAAAGTTGGGCCTTAGGCACTGGTGGTGGTGCCCAGAACCAAAAATGTTCTTACAAGCTATCAGCGTGATCATTGAGGAGGAAGAGGATAATTACTCAGGGATAGTCACTCAGCATCAGCATAGGCAGTCTTTGAAGGGATCTGAGATTTCAAAAAAAATTATTCGGTTACATCAGCATCAGGTGCTTGGTAGCTGGTGGTGATCCAAGACTGATTCATTTTTATGAAGGTGAGTCGATCGACCGAGTCGGTGGACAGACGCACCATGTGATCGGTTACAAAGCCTCCAGCAGCACTGAATGTGCGTTCCGAAAGAACGCTGGATGCAGGACAGGCCAGTAGCTCAATTGCATACTGTGCAAGCTCTGGCCAGTGATCCATCCTCAAGACCCAGTAACCCAGAGGATTTTCGGTGGGAAAGGTGTCCAAGTCAGATCTTGCCCCTAGGTATTTCTGCACCATGTAAAACAGACGCTGGCGATGGTTGCTGGAACCGATCATACCTTGGGGCTGCGGACCAAAAAATTGTCTGAACGCATCGGTCAGATGGCCACCTTCTCCACCGCTCCTTCTTTGACTGACCGAAGCCTCAGCAACACGTTGTCCAGAAACAGGAGTTTGTAACCTCCCAGTCTCTGGGAACGCGTTGCACAGACCTTTCTGAAAGGCCTCCTGAAGATGTTTCATCCTCTGCTCCCTCTGCAATGGCAAGATAAGGTCCGCAACCTTACCCTTGTAAAGTGGATCAAGGAGGGTTGCCAGCCAGTATTGGTCCTTCTCCCTGATCCCACGAATATGAGGATCCTTACGCAGGCTTTGCAGGATCAGGGAGGCCATGCAGCGTAGGTTTGCTGAGGCATTCGGTCCGGAGTCCTCTGGGTCACTAAGGACGACATGGTCCGCAGCCACCTCCTCCCAGCCACGTACAAGTCCATGTGTTTCTTGGGACTGATCCCTTAAAGACTGCTGCTGATGCTGAGTGCCAGGCTCAACCTCCATACTGACACAATCTTCCTCCTCCTCCTCTTCCTGTGTGATCGGCGGGCACGCAGGAACACTGTCTGGATAAAGGGGGCCTTGAGAGCTAAGGAAGTCCTCCTCTTCCTGACTCTGTTCTGCCTCAAGTGCCCTGTCCATTATTCCACGCAGCGTGTGCTCCAACATTTGGACAAGGGGGACAGTGTCACTGATGCATGCACTGTCACTGCTCACCATCCTCGTGGCCTCCTCAAATGGTGACAGGACAGTACATGCATCCCTGATCATGGCCCACTGGCGTGGGGAACAAAACCAAGCTCCCCTGACCCTGTCCTGGTGCCATAGTCACACAGGTACTCATTGATGGCCCTCTGCAGCATGGCCAACGTTGAGTTCCACCTGGTGGGCATGTCACAGATTAGGCGGTTCTTGGGCAGGTTAAACTCCTTTTGGAGGTCCGCCAGCCGAGCACTGGCATTATATGACCGGCGGAAATGCACACAGACTTTCCTGGCCTGCCTCAGGACATCCTGTAAGCCCGGGTACATGCCCAAGAACCGCTGCACCACCAAGTTAAGGACGTGAGCCAAACAGGGCACATGGGTCATTTGTCCCTGTCGGAGGGCAGAGAGGAGGTTGGTGCCATTGTCGCAAACCACCATTCCTGCCTTAAGTTAGCATGGCGTCAACCACCTCTGAACCTGCCCCTGCAGAGCTGACAGAACCTCTGCCCCAGTGTGGCTCCTGTCCCCCGAGCACACCAGCTCAAGCACCGCATGGCATCTTTTGGCCTGCGTACTTGCGTAGCCCCTTGAACGGCTACAAAGCACCGCTGGTTCCGAGGAAAAAGCACAGGAAGAGGCCATGGAGGAAGAAGAAGAGGAGGGGTGGAGGAGAGAGGTGTGTCACAATCATTAGTAGTGGCATTTTGGAGGCGTGGTGGCGTAACAACCTCCAACACTACTGCACCTTGTCCTGCATCCTTACCAGCTGCCAGCAGAGTCACCCAATGCGTCGTAAAACTTGGGTAACGTCCCTGTCCATGCCTGCTGGACCATGATTCAGCAGTAATATGCACCTTACCGCTGACCGCCCTGTCCAGCGAGGCATGGACATTGCCTTCCACATGCCGGTAGAGAGCCGGAATCGCCTTCCATGAGAAAAAGGGGCGTTTGGGTACCTGCCACTGAGGAACCGCACATTCCACAAACTCACGGAAGGGGGCAGAGTCTACCAACTGAAAAGGCAGCAGTTGAAGTGCTAGCAATTTTGCCAAGCTAGCATTCAACCGCTGGGCATGTGGATGGCTGGGAGCAAACTTCTTTCGGCAGTGCAGCAGCTGGAGCAGGGAAATTTGCCTGGTACAATCTGACGTCGGTGTACCAAAAGCAGATTGCCCACAAGTACTTGGCTGTGACACACCTAATTCTACACCTTCATTCCTCTCAGTGCAGGTCTCAGAGAGGACTGAAGGTATAGTGGGGTTGGAGATCTCAGCTGATGAGGAGCAAGGAGAGGTCCTCTATGTTCTTTGGTGTGGGTCTTTTAGATACGCTTGCCAACGAACTGCATGGCAGGTCAACATATGTCTGGTCAAGCATGTGGTACCCAAGCGGGAGATGTTTTGGCCACGCGAGATATGCTTGAGACATATGTTGCAAATAGCAGCAGTGCGATCTGATGCACTCGTCTCAAAAAAGGCCCACACCAAATAACTTTTTGAATAACGCACAGAGACTGCAGCACCCTGTACATGTGGAACTTTGGGGTGTGATGCAGTCAATGTGCTGCCCTTAGGCTGGCCCCTGGAGGGCATCCTGCCTCATTGGTGATGTGCCTCCTCCTCCTCCTCCTCTCTCCTATCAGGCACCCACATTGAGTCAGTGACCTCATCATCCCCTCCCTCCTCATCACTGGAGCAAACCTGGCAGTATGCTGCAGCAGGGGGAGCATGACTGCCAGATTGCTGTCCTTCTTGGGCACCCCCTCTGTCCATGCTCATGTTACTGCCTTCATCGAGCTCAGTATCATCATCAGAGCCTTCCAAACGCTGGGCATCCTTCTGGAGCATGTACCCAACACTGTGGTCAAACAGTTCGAGGGACTCCTCAGGAGGACATGGTGGGGCTAGGGAAGGAGTCACTGATGACATTGAGCCGAGGGAAGAGGCCGCTGTTTTGCCAGACAAAGTACCCTGAGCATGGGTGAGAGAGGATGAGGAGGATGAGGACGGCTTGGTCACCCACTCAACCAAGTCTTCCGCATGTTGCGGCTCAACACAGCCAGCTGCCGAAAAAAAGGCCAAGCGTGTCCCACGGCTACGTGCTGATGAGGATGCACCATCTCCACGACCAGCACTAGACACAGAGCCTGCTTGCCCTCTCTTATTGGCTTGTGACTGTCTGCCTCTCCTTCTTGGCCTTCCAGACATACTAATGGCCTGTAGCTGCACTAAGCTGGGATATATATATATATATATATATATATATATATATATATATATATATATATATGTATATATATATACTGATACTGCAGCTAGCAAAATCAACTGCCTGCCTGTAGTATGAGAACACCACCAACCTTCTACAGGTAGCTTTAGCTGAACACTGTGCAGAGCTCGCAAAAAAATAACTTGTAGGTTTAGCTGAACACTGTGAGGAGGACGCACCACACTAACTTGTAGTTTTAGCTGAACACTGTGAGCAGGACGCACTACACTAACTTGTAGTTTTAGCTGAACACTGTGAGGAGGACGCACCACACTAACGTGCAGTTTTAGCTGAACACTGTGAGCAGGATGCACTACACTAACTTGTAGTTTTAGCTGAACACTGTGCAGAGGTCTCACTACACTAACTTGTAGTTTTAGCTGAACACTGTGAGCAGGACGCACTGCACTAACTTGTAGCTTTAGATGAACACTGTGCGGAGGTCTCACTACACTAACTTGTAGTTTTAGCTGAACACTGTGAGCAGGATGCACTGCACTAACTTGTAGCTTTAGATGAACACTGTGCAGAGCTCACAAAAAATATAACTTGTAGGTTTAGCTGAACACTGTGAGGAGGACGCACCACACTAACTTGTAGTTTTAGCTGAACACTGTGAGCAGGACGTACTGCACTAACTTGTAGCTTTAGATGAACACTGTGCAGAGCTCGCAAAAAATATAACTTGTAGGTTTAGCTGAACACTGTGAGGAGGACGCACCACACTAACATGTAGTTTTAGCTGAACACTGTGAGCAGGACGCACTGCACTAACTTGTAGCTTTAGATGAACACTGTGCAGAGGTCTCACTACACTAACTTGTAGTTTTAGCTGAACACTGTGAGCAGGACGCACTGCACTAACTTGTAGCTTTAGATGAACACTGTGCAGAGCTCGCAAAAAATATAACTTGTAGGTTTAGCTGAACACTGTGAGGAGGACGCACCACACTAACTTGTAGTTTTAGCTGAACACTGTGAGCAGGACGCACTGCACTAACTTGTAGCTTTAGATGAACACTGTGCAGAGCTCGCAAAAAATATAACTTGTAGGTTTAGCTGAACACTGTGAGGAGGACGCACCACACTAACTTGTAGTTTTAGCTGAACACTGTGAGCAGGACGCACTGCACTAACTTGTAGCTTTAGATGAACACTGTGCAGAGCTCGCAAAAAATATAACTTGTAGGTTTAGCTGAACACTGTGAGGAGGACGCACCACACTAACATGTAGTTTTAGCTGAACATTGTGAGCGGGATGCACTACACTAACTTGTAGCTTTAGATGAACACTGTGCAGAGGTCTCACTACACTAACTTGTAGTTTTAGCTGAACACTGTGAGCAGGACGCACTGCACTAACTTGTAGCTTTAGATGAACACTGTACAGAGGTCTCACTACACTAACTTGTAGGTTTAGCTGAACACTGTGAGCAGGACGCACTGCACTAACTTGTAGCTTTAAATGAACACTGTGCAGAGGTCTCACTACACTAACTTGTAGGTTTAGCTGAACACTGTGAGGGGGACGCACCACACTAACTTTTAGTTTTCAGCTGAACACTGTGAGGAGGACGCACCACACTAACTTGTAGTTTTAGCTGAACACTGTGAGCAGGACGCACTGCACTAACTTGTAGTTTTAGATGAACACTGTGCAGAGGTCTCACTACACTAACTTGTAGTTTTAGCTGAACACTGTGAGCAGGACACACTGCACTAACTTGTAGCTTTAGATGAACACTGTACAGAGGTCTCACTACACTAACTTGTAGGTTTAGCTGAACACTGTGAGGAGGACGCACCACACTAACTTGTAGTTTTAGCTGAACACTGTGAGGAGGACGCACCACACTAACTTGTAGTTTTAGCTGAACACTGTGAGCAGGACGCACTGCACTAACTGTAAATAGCTGCCTGACTGTGGTACTAATAGGATCAAAAGAACACCAGCAATTTTCTTCAGGTAGCTGTAAATACTGTAACAAGACAAGCCTGCCTGTCAGTAAGTAGATAACAGGAACGGATCTAGCTAAACTGAATACAGTGTATATATATATATATATATATATATATATATATATATATATATATATACAACACCTGGGATGCATATATATATACACAATACACTGTAAGTGCAGCTAACTCACTGATTGTCCTGCCTAATCTATCTAACTCAAATGAAATGACACTGTCTATCTATCTCTCTTTCAACGCCGGAACACACACTACACAGGGCCGCCGTGCAGTCAGCCTTATATAGTGTGGGGCGTGTTCTAAACCCCCTGAACCATAATTGGCCAAAGCCATCCTGGCTTTGGCCAATTACAGCTCTCTCTACCGAAGGCGCTATGATTGGCCAAGCATGCGGGTCATAGTGCATGCTTGGCCAATCATCAGCCAGCAATGCACTGCGATGCCGCAGTGAATTATGGGCCGTGACGCGCCTCACGAATTTGGCACGAACGGCCCATAACGTTCGGAATTCGGGGAACGACCGAACAGCCAATGTTCGAGTCGAACATGGGTTCGACTCGAACACGAAGCTCATCCCTATTCTTTACATTCACTAACAGCCAAATTTGAAAGGAAATTCCAATACCTATAATTTAATAGTTAGTAATAGTTATTATTATTATTATTATTAGTTAGTTAGTTATTTTGGATTTTCAAATTTTCGGGTTTTGGTTCTTATTTTCAGATTTTTGGATTTTTGAATTTTCGATTTTTCAAATTTACAAATTTACGAATTTTCGAATTTATGAATTCTTGGAAAAATTTGTTAAACGGGTTTTCGTTAGTTTGAATATTTACGAATCAATGAATTTGTTGAATTTCGTCAAAAAACGAATTCGGAATGAAACAAATTGCACATGTCTACCATTTATTATGTTTGGTGTGACTGGTGTGATACTAAACTAAGCAGGGCAATAACTTCTCCGCAGGATGTGGAAACCTTGCAAGAAGATCTGAACAAATTTATGGGGTGGGCAACTACATGGCAAATGAGGTTTAATGTGGAAAAATGTAAAATAATGCATTTGGGTGGCTAAAATATGAATGCAATCTACTCACTGGGGGGGGAGAACCTCTGGGGGAATCAAGGATGGAAAAGGACCTGGGGGTCCTTGTAGATGATAGGCTCAGCAATGGCATGCAATGCCAAGCTGCTGCTAACAAACAGAATATTGGCATGCATTAAAAAGGGGATTAACTCCAGAGATAAAATGATAATTCTCCCACTCTACAAGTTTCTGGTCAGGCCTCACCTGGAGTATGCTGTCCAGTTCTGGGGACCAGTCCTCAGGAAGGATGTACTGGAAATGGAGCGAGTACAGAGAAGGGCATCAAAGCTAATAAAGGGACTGGAGGATATTAGTTATGAAGAAAGGTTATGAGCACTGGACTTATTTTCTCTGGAGAAGAGACGCCGGAGAGGGGATATGATTTCCATTTACAAATACCATACTGGTGACCCCACAATAGGGATAAAACTTTTCAGTGGAAGGGAGTTTAATAGGAGACGTGGCCACTCATTAAAATTAGAAGAAAAGAGGTTCAACCTTAAACTGCGTAGAGCAGGGGTCTCAAACTGGCGGCCCTCCAGCTGTTGCGAAACTACAAGTCCCATGAGGCATTGCAAGGCTGACAGTTACAAGCATGACTCCCACAGGCAGAGGCATGGTGGGACTTGTAGTTTTGCAACAGCTGGAGGGCCGCCAGTTTGAGACCTCTGGCGTAGAGGGTTCTTTACTGTAATGCCGCGTACACACGATCGCACATGTCTTGCATACACACAGTCACACAATGTTGTCGGAAATTCCGAACGTCAAGAACGCGGTGACGTACGACGGCACTAGAAAAGGGAAGTTCACTACCAAGTACACCACCCTTTGGGCTCCTTCTGCTAATCTCGTGTTAGTAGAAGTTTGGTGAGAGACGATTCGTGCTTTTCAGCCTCATGCTTTTCAGCCTCATGCTTTTCAGATAGTTACTGCTCTTCAGTTTGTGCTTGTGGGTTTGTATCTGTTCTTCAGTGCGTAAAGTCAGTTCGCATTTGTTTGTCAGTGTGTATTATTATTATTATAGTACGTATTTGATTTTCAGTGCGTTCTTATCTGCTCGTTTCTGATTTTCAGCTCGCTCTTCTCAAGCCTTTCTGTTTTTCAGTGCTTTCCGTTAGTTTGTTCTGACCAGCCGACCATTTTTAAGCCATGTTGCGGTTATATACTCACCATAGATTTCGTGCTGTGTGGGGGCTTGGTGTTGGGGTTCTTGCTTTGACCCAAGCCCAGTCCATGAACAGGGTGGGGAGGAGTTCATGGACAAAGAATTGGTTGCTCCAGCGTGACCAATTCTCTCACATGCCTTTGTTGCAAAGATAGTAGAGCGCCTCTGAGTTAAAAGTGTTTTAATCAATAATAAAAAGGAAGTAATAGACACTTACATGCCAAAATGCAAGGAAGCTCTACACGGGTCAACATTAACAGGGAGCCGTTGTCAGAGGCATATTTCCAGGAGTTTATAATTCCATGCTGCGAAAGCCACTTTCCCCATCCTTACACTTGAGAAAGAAGTGCGCATGCGCCTTACTGACTTTGCGCATGCTCTGAAACGCATTGTGTGACCCCTGCTTGCTGACATCACACGCTGTTTGTTACTTTCCTCTGTGAGATACAGCCAGTTTCCTCCCTGGCTCCCTGTGGCTTTCGCAGCATGGAATTGTAAACTTCTGGAAATATGCCTCTGACAACGGCTACATCCCCCTGTTAATGTTGACCCGTGTAGAGCTTCCTTGCATTTTAACATGTAAGTGTCTATTACTTCATTTTTATTATTGGTTAAAACACTTTTAACTCAGAGGCGCTCTACTATCTTTGTTTTTCCTTTGATGATTTAGAGTCGGCTTCACTGCAGAGAAGAGCAGCCCTTTTTGACAGTGAATAAACCTTCCTGATTCATTGTCTTAGTTTGCATATCTAGCACTAATTACCGCTGATTGGACATCTCCTATATATTAATCATTATGGACTTTTTTTGTTGATTGGACTTTTTCTATACATCAATTAACCATTGTGGATTTATCCTATTGCTATTATTGCTTTTTTTTATTATTATTAATCATTTGGTTGTGTGACACTACATCGGTGTTCTGAGCGCCAGCATTTGTGTTTTTTTTTCACCGTTTGTTGGCTTTGCTGTCCCCTTATATTAGCAGGCAGGACACCTGCATGTGGCAAGTCATCACTCCCGAGCAGAGGGTAGCCGCCACGTTGCAGTACTTGGCAACGGAGAGAAGTTTGCAGGACATCAAGTTCTCGACAGGCATCTCCCCCCAGGCTCTGGGGATCATTATTCCAGAGACCTGTTCTGCCATCATTCAGGTCCTGCAGAAGGATTATATTAAGGTAAGATTTCTCCTTTAACATCACATCCTATGTATTTAAGGTTTGCTAATGTATTGTATTTCTTTCATCATTCCCTAATTACCATGATTGTAATATGCTGTGAATGTCCCCTTTGTTCTCATGCATGCTGGAAGCTTTTAAACTTCCTTTTTTGTCCTTCATGCATATTTGCCTTCACTAACCTCCCCAGGATGATCCTGGGCCCATACACACATAGCCTAATCACTTAACAATGTATTTTATCAGCTCCATAGTAGTGCTTTACCCTAGACAGCCCCTAAAATGTGTACAAATGTTATTTGTGTCCTTAAATTCATGCAGAGTGCCAGAGGCTTTTTTTTGGGGTCCCAAAATCATTTCGAACCCTCCCTCCCCCCAACCGCTAAGTCAACCGATATTTATGGATGAGTTAACCAAAGCATGTAGTGAAAGGGCCTGCCTGAATACTTTCATATGGTACTGTTTAAAGTTTTGTTCTATTATCTTGATAGGTAATTGCATAATGTAAAAAAGTGCTTCAATTTGTACAGTGTGTATTCATATTTTTGTATTATGACACTTCTTAACCTGTCCAGTGGGCTGCCAACAGTGTAAGTAAGGAGGGGCTGGCCAAAGTAAAACACATTATGTATGCATTCATCTCTCAAGGAAGTTGAGAGGGTTACCTGTCCAAAACATCTCCCCCCCTAAAATTTTTACAATGGGCCATCAGAGGGGGCGATGCATCTGATAAATGGACCTTCTCTTTTTGTCTTTAAATACTCCTTAAAATAAATGTTAATACTGTTTTTGGCCAAGAAAGTTTGTGTCTAATCTGCTTGCAATGTTATGTGCAAAATGACACATTTTTTTTTCTTGTTTGACTCCAAAGTTTTGTTTAATGCCACAGGAATGGCAGACTGTGGCGTCCCAGTTTGCCCAGCGGTGGGACTTTCCCAACTGCGGAGGGGCAATAGACAGGAAGCACATCCACATCATCCCACCCCCCAACTCGGGGTCATACTATTATAACTATAAGGGGTTTAATAGTATTGTGATGTTGGCGGTGGTGTCGGCGACATATGAGTTCCTGTATGTGGACGTGGGGAAGAATGGCCAGATGTCGGATGGTGGAGTCATCGCCCAGACCAAATTTTACAGATGGCTCCAGAGTGGTGGCTTGGGATTGCCACCTGCTGAAGAGAACGTGGAAGGACTCCTGTTCGTCTTTGTCGCTGATGAAGCATTTGGTCTGGGTGAACACCTGATGCAGCCGTTCCCAATGAGGACCCCTTACCGCGGACCAGAGGGTTTTTAACTACCGGCTGAGCAGAGCCAGAAGAGTGGTGGAAAATGCCTTTGGAATAATCGCCATCCGGTTCCGCCTATTCCTCACTGCAATAAACATGGTGGAATATAAAATCAATCATATCGTTATGGCATGCATATTGCATAACCTTTTAAGAAAAAATGCATCGAACTACGTGGCCTCAGTTGGGACTGAGGCCAGTTTATTACCGGATACAACAACCCTGATGGCTCTTGAAGCTGGATGTCCTGGCTTGCCCCCCCCCCCCCCCAAAGCACCCGCAAAGTTCGTGAAAAGTTTCTAGAGTACTTTGCGGGTAGGGGGGCCATTGATATGCCAGAAAATGGTTAAGAAACATGTTAAAAATATTTTTTTTTATTTAAACTTAAATAATATTTAATTTGATTTACTGCCTGTGTTTTTTTTAGCTGGCTCCTAGGTTTTCCAATGGGCTTTTCTTTTTTGCCTTTTTGTTCAATGGTGCAAATTTTTTTGACACATGAGGTGACAATCTCTTCTTCAACAAACTATTATGTTGTGGGGCCGCTACACACACACACCTTTTTTTATGTTAATGTATGTAATGCATTACTGATAAAAATATTCATAATTTTCAGCACCATGACTGAAATTTGTGGAGTCACGGAAATGGCATGATTGTGGCAAATTTTAAAGCACTGTGGGTGTTATTTACTAAAGGAAATTCCACTTTGCACTCCAAGTGCACTGCAAAAGTGCATTTGAAACTGCACTAAAACTGCACTTGTAGTGCAAAGTGGATTTGCCTTTAGTAAATAACCCCCATTGTCACTGTAAACACCAACTTACTACAAAAATAGAAAGTAGAAAACATTTTACTCAAAGCACATTCACATGTGCGTTAGAGAAGGGTTTTTGAACAAACCAACATCTTTGGTGTATAACATTTTTTTTTCACATTAGAAATAAAATTTTTTGGTTAAACAGGCATGTTTCAAACCATAAAATACACAACTCAGCAACTTACAAAGTTCAACTTTGATAAAGTGTAGGCAATATCAGACATTAGTATGTCCAAACTGTGTTGATCATGCCTTCATCAGATGGGGTGATGTCACCCCTGTAAAAGCCAAATTTTGAAGATGCACACAAATTGTGATTTAAACTGGGGATTTCCCTCCTGATCCCATGCCTAATGTCAACATGTGCTAGCTCCCATCATGGGGGATCAATGGACGTGTTTTGGGGGTGCAACCTCTTCCTCTCACCTACTAGTTGCAAGGAAGGGGTTGCACCCACAAAACGTATACATTGATATCCCATGATGGCAGATAGCACATGTTGACTCACTGGGGGTCATTTACTAAGATGAATGCACTGCGCTGGTTCCGACCTTAATTGGTGCGCTGGATAGATCCTTAATCCAGCGTGTGAACTAGCGCACACACCGGAGTACCTGCACGCGAGAATGTTTCCAGCGCGATAGGACCGCGCTGGTTCTCGGCGAGGTACATCCCGTGCTCGCTGCAATAGGAAAAAGACATCTTCCTATTAGGGCAGTGCGAGAAAAACCCGCATGGGTTCCCCCTTCGGGTGCATGCCAGGCCCTCCGGTCTAGTATGAACATTAAGGGGAACCCCTACTCCGAAAAAACGGCGTGGGGGTTCCCCCCAAATCCACACCAGACCCTTATCTGAGCACGCAGCCCGGCCGGTCAGGAAAGGGGGTGGGGACGAGCGAGCCCCCCCTCCTGAACTGTGCCAGGCCGCATGCCCTCAACATGGGGGATGGGTACTTTGGGGAAGAGGGGCGCGCTGCAGGCCCCCCAAAGCACCTTGTCCCCATGTTGATGAGGACAAGGGCCTCTTCCCGACAACCCTGGCTGTTGGTTGTTGGGGTCTGCGGGCGGGGGGCTTATCGGAATCCGGGAGCCTCCTTTAATAAGGGGGCCCTCAGATCCCCGCCCCCCACCCTATGTGAATGAGTATGGGGTACATGGTACCCCTACCCATTCACCTAGGAAAAAGTGTCAATAAAAAAAACACACTGCACAGGTTTTTAAAGTAATTTATTAGACAGCTCCGGGGGGGTCCTCTTCCGGCTTCGGGGGTCTCTCTGGTTCTTCTCCGCTGTCTCCGGCCTTTTCTTCCGCTGTTCGACCTGTTCTCCACGCTCTCCAGGTCTTCTGCTGGGCTCCTCCGCTATCTTCTGCTCTTTTGCTATAGCGGAGGAGCCCGGTCTGCTGCCTTCTGCCTTCTTCCCTCTTCTCTTCTTCCGCTGTTCGACCTGTTCTCTGCGCTCTCCAGGTCTTCTGCCAGGCTCCTCTGCTATCTTCTGTTCTTTTGCCGCTCTTTTGCTATAGTGGAGGAGCCCAGTCTGCTGTCTTCTGCCTTCTTCCCTCTTCTCTTCTTCTCTTCTTCCGATGTTGACACGACGCTCTCTCTGGCTGGAATGCTCTCTGGGCGCTCCGCTCTGACTTATATAGGCGGTGACCCCGCCCCCTTATGCCATCACAGTCCCTGGGCATGCTGGGACTGTGACGTTTTAGGGGGCGTGGTCACCAGGTGATGTTGACCACGCCCCCTAAAACGTCACAGTCCCAGCATGCCCAGGGACTGTGACCGCATAAGGGGGCGGCGTCACCGAAGATAGCGGAGGAGCCCAGCAGAAGACCCGGAGAGCGCGGAGAACAGGTCGAACAGTGGAAGAAAAGGCCGGAGACAGCGGAGAAGAACCGGAGAGAATCGCACAGAGAGCGATTCTCTGGGGGGCGGGGTCACCGCCTATATAAGTCAGAGCGGAGCGCCCAGAGAGCATTCCAGCCAGAGAGAGCGTCGTGTCAACATCGGAAGAGGAGAAGAAGAGAAGAGGGATGAAGGCAGAAGGCAGCAGACCGGGCTCCTCCACTATAGCAAAAGAGCGGCAAAAGAGCAGAAGATAGCAGAGGAGTCCGGCAGAAGACATGGAGAGCGCAGAGAACAGGTCGAACAGCGGAAGAAGAGAAGAGGGAAGAAGGCAGAAGGCAGCAGACCGGGCTCCTCCGCTATAGCAAAAGAGCGGCAAAAGAGCAGAAGATATCGGAGGAGCCCAGCAGAAGACCCGGAGAGCGCGGAGAACAGGTCGAACAGCGGAAGAAAAGGCCGGAGACAGCGGAGAAGAACCGGAGAGACCCCCGAAGCTGGAAGAGGACCCCCCCGGAGCTGTCAAATAAATTACTTTAAAAACCTGTGCAGTGTGTTTTTTTTATTGACACTTTTTCCCCATACTCATTCACATAGGGTGGGGGGTGGGGATCTGAGGGCTCCCTTATTAAAGGAGGCTCCCGGATTCCGATAAGCCCCCCGCCTGCAGATCCCAACAACCAACAGCCAGGGTTGTCGGGAAGAGGCCCTTGTCCTCATCAACATGGGGACAAGGTGCTTTGGGGGGGCCTGCAGCGCGCCCCTCTTCCCCAAAGTACCCATCCCCCATGTTGAGGGCATGTGGCCTGGCACAGTTCAGGAGGGGGGGGCTCGCTCGTCCCCACCCCCTTTCCTGACCGGCCGGGCTGCGTGCTCAGATAAGGGTCTGGTGTGGATTTGGGGGGAACCCCCACGCTGTTTTTTCGGAGTAGGGGTTCCCCTTAATATTCATACTAGACCGGAGGGCCTGGCATGCACCCGAAGGGGGAACCCATGCAGGTCTTTCTCGCACTGCCCTAATAGGAAGATGTCTTTTTCCTATTGCAGCGAGCACGGGATGTACCTCGCCGAGAACCAGCGCGGTCCTATCGCGCTGGAAACATTCTCGCGTGCAGGTACTCCTGTGTGTGCGCTGGTTCACACGCTGGATTAAGGATCTATCCAGCGAAGAGAAGAGGGAAGAGAAGAGGGAAGAAGGCAGAAGGAAGAGAAGAGGGAAGAAGGCAGAAGGCAGCAGACCGGGCTCCTCTGCTAGCAAAAGAGCGGGAAAAGAGCAGAAGATAGCGGAGGAGCCCGGCAGAAGACCCGGAGAGTGCAGAGAGCAGGTCAAACAGCGGAAGAAGAGAAGAGGGAAGAAGGCAGCAGACCGAGCTCCTCTGCTATAGCAAAAGAGCATAAGATAGCGGAGAAGCCTGGCAGAAGACCCGGAGAGCGCGGAGAACAGGTCGAACAGCGGAAGAAGAGAAGAGGGAAGAAGGCAGCAGACCGGGCTCCTCCGCTATAGCAAAAGAGCGGCAAAAGAGCAGAAGATAGTGGAGGAGCCTGGCAGAAGACCTGGAGAGCACGGAGAACAGGTCGAACAGCGGAAGAAAAGGCCGGAGACAGCGGAGAAGAACCGGAGAGACCCCCGAAGCCGGAAGAGGACCCCCCCCGGAGCTGTCTAATAAATTACTTTAAAAACCTGTGCAGTGTGTTTTTTTTATTGACACTTTTTCCCTAGGTGAATGGGTAGGGGTACCATGTACCCCATACTCATTCACATAGGGTGGGGGGCCGGCATCCGGGGGCCCCTTTATTAAAGGGGGCTCCCGGATTCCGATAAGCCCCCCTCCCGCAGACCCCGACAACCAACGGCCAGGGTTGTTGGGAAGAGGCCCTTGTCCTCATCAAGATGGGGACAAGGTGCTTTGGGGGGGCCGCAGCGCGCCCCCCTTCCTCAAAGTACCCATCCCCCATGTTGAGAGCATGCGGCCTGGTATGGTTCATCAGGGGGGGCGCTCGCTCGTCCCCACCCCCTTTCCTGACTTGCCGGGCTGCATGCTCAGATAAGGGTCTGGTATGGATTTTGGGGGGGACCCCACGCCGATTTTTCGGCTTAGGGGGTTCCCCTTAAAATCCATACCAGACCGAAGGGCCTGATATGCCCCTGGGGGTGGGGACCCCCACGCCATTTTTTAAAAAAATTTTGGCATGGGGGTCCCCTCCGAATCCATACCAGACCCTGGGTCACGATTTTTTTTTTAGCCGGCATTTTTTTTAACATTGAGCGGAAAGTCAGCTGACAGCTGATGACTCATAGGTTGTTAACCACTTCAATATCAGACACTTTTGCCTCTTCCCGCCCAGGACAATTTTCAGCTTTCAGCGCTGTCACACTTTGAATGACAATTCCGCGGTCATGCTACACTGTGCTCAAACAACATTTTTAGCATTTTGTTCCCACAAATAGAGCTTTCTTTTGGTGGTATTTGATCAACTCTGCAGTTTTTTTTGCTAAACAAACTAAAAAAGAACAAAATTTTGGAAAAAAAAAGGTTTTCTTTGTTTCAGTTATAAAATTTTGTTTTCTCCTTCACTGTCGGGCACTGATGAGGTGGCACTGATGAGGCGGCACTGATGGGCACTGACTGGCGGCTGTGATGGGCACTGACTGGCAGCTGTGATGGGCACTGACAGGCAGCTGTGATGGGCACTGACAGGCGGCACTGATGGGCAGATAGGCGGTACTGATTTCCACTGACAGGTGGCACTGATGGGCAGCACTGATGTTGAGGTACTGACAGGTTTTACTGCTGGGCACTGAGATGGGCACTGTGGTGGGCACTGATTAGCATTGATATGGGCACTGATTGGCACTTTGATGGGCACTGTGAGCTGTCTTTTAATTGGGGAACTGACTGACAGCTGAGGGGTCACATCTGAGGTGTTGTGGTACATCTAAAGGGGGCTGTGCTGAGAATCAATGTGCTGATTATCAGCAGAGACCCCCCTTCTGACAGGGAGAGCCGCGATCGGATCTCCCTGTCAGCGCGAACCAAGGAATGCCGTTTACCGGCACTTCCTGGTTCTCGCGATGATCAGCTGTGATTGGTCACAGCTGATCACGTGGTAAGAAGCCTCTGACAGAGGCTTCTTATCACGATCGGAGTTGTGGGGTGTCAGACAGAACCACTTCCCGGATGTCATTCTGCATACGGCGGGCGAGAAGTGGTTAAGGACGGGGCGGCCGGCTTCCCGGCCCCCTTCTTAGCAACCAGCTATATACAGCATAAAAAAAAGAAATAAAAAAAATGCAAATCGCGGTAAAAGCGCGGTACTTGCGTTTTGGATGCAGGTCCAGTGAAATCTATTACAAGCAAAATGCTGCATTTTGCGGGAAAAAAGTCCCTGACCCTTTCCAAAAATCCAGAGGCACAAAAATGCATTGATGTGAACATGTTCCATAGGAACCCATGTTAAAAAATTCCCATGCATTTCTGCAAAATGCATCAAAAAATGCATTAGTGTGAATAGAGCTTAAGGCCCTTTTCACACTGGGGCGGTGGGGCGTCTGCGGTAAAGCGGCACTATTTTTAGCGCCGCTTTACTGTCATATTAGTGTAGGGTGACCAGACATCCCCGGTTTCTGGGGACAGTCCCCGGATTGTGGACACTGTCCCCGGACCAAGTCTGTCCCCAGTTTTGTCCCCAGATTGGATTTGAACAGGGGCTGGGGCAATTTCAAAGACAGCCCATGCAGAATAAAAAGAAAAAATCTGAATTGCACCCCCCTCCCTCCTCTGGCGCTGCTACTAGCTTATGGGGGTTTATTTTTTTCCATTATCTGTGCCCCTTTCTGATGATCATGTGCTGGTCAGAGCGGAGGGACTATTTCTTCAGCTTCGGGCGCATGTTCTTCTGCCTTGGCTCAAGTCCCGGCCAGCCGCCTGCCTGCTTATCTCCTTGCCTTCCCTGGTGGAGTGATCTTCCTCTGCTCCCCACCCAGTAGTAGCCGGGGCCCGAAGAGTAAAGCCCCATACACACTATCAGATTTTCTGCTGATTTTTGTCTTCAGATTTACCAAAACCACGTCGTGCAAGAGCCTGCCTGATTGCCTACAAATTGAAACTCCTAAGGTTTGACCTCATATTATATGGTTTTGGTAAATCTGAAGGAAAAAATCAGCAGAAAATCTGATAGTGTGTATGGGGCTTTAGACTTGGCGGGCGGCGGAGACAGGCAAAGAGTCGTCGATTACTGCCATTACTAGTAAAAAAAAAAATATGTCCCCGGATTTCATTTAAAAAATCTGGTCACCTTATTTTAGCGGCGTTATTCGGCTGCTAGCGGAGTGGTTTTACCCCCCCCCCGGGGCGGTTTTAACCCCTATGCTAGCGGCCAAAAAGGGGTTAAATCCGCCCGCAAACGCCGCTGAATCGGCATTTTGCCGGCGGTATCAGCGCTGCCCCATTGATTCTAATGGGGAGGAGCAGGGAGTTCACCGCTCCAAAAAAGCTGCTGGCAGGACTTTTTGTGACGCCCTGCCAGCGCACCACTCCAGTGTGAAAGCCCTCACTGGAGTGAATGGAGCTGCTTCTTTAGGGCGTTTTTCAGGCGCTATTTTTAGTGCCGTAGCGCCTAAAAACGCCCCAGTGTGAAAGGGGCCTAAAGAAAGTCCTGCTAGCAGCATCTTTGGAGTGGTGTATAAACTGCTCCTGCCCATTGAAATCAATGGGACAGCGCGGCTATACCGCCAGCAAAACGGCGCTGCAGTGGTGTTTTGCGTGCGGATTTAACACCTTTTCGGCTGCTAGTGGGGGTTAAAACCGCTAGCGGCCGAATACCGCCAGTAAAGCAGCGCGAAAAATAGTGCCGTTTTAGCGCTGCCGCCCGCACCGCCCCAGTGTTAAAGGGGCCTACGGCCCCCCTCACACGGGCGGACCTTTCAGGTCTGCCTCGGACCTGAACGGACACTCCATAGACCTCTATGGAGAGTTGGATGTCAGTGGTGACATGCCGGCTGACATCCGACCCACTCCAATCCTAAAAAGTGTAACGGAAGAAAAAACTATTTTTCCATCCATCTGCGGATCGGATCGGGTGACGACGGACTCTACGGTCCATCATCATCCAATCCCCCATAGAGGAGAGCAGCACTCTGACAGGTCTGTCCCTGCACAGTGTGCAGAGACAGACCTGTCATCTGCCTGCCCAGCGGGGATTGATGGAGTGATCCCCCGCTGAGCAGAGCGGGCTCCGTACACGGGGTACAAAGTCCCATCGTGTGTATGAGACTTAAACACCAGAAATTCAAGTTTTCATATCTTTAAAGGTCACCATACACTGGCCAATCAGTTAGATCTTCCATAAATTAGATTCAGTGCAAGAGCCGGTTTGATTTTCTACAATTAGAAGTAATTCTTACAGTGCATCTTCCTATTACCGCTTTAGCCTAATGCTCTCTTTCCACTATTTCAACACCAAAGTTGCGTGATTTACAATGTGCTTTTTCGGCTTGTTTTCCACTATTGCAATTTGTCATGCCACTAGGGACTTAAAAGTTGCATCACAAGTTCTACCCCATGATTTACAATGAGTACCTTTCAGATGTCTGCGACTTCAAGTCGCAGCAACTTCAAAGTAGTCCCTGCACTATTTTGGTCCCACTTTGATGTGACTTGAGGTCCATAGACCTCAAAAATACACAGGCATTGCTTCAAGTTTTGGCAAAAAGTTGGGGGAAACTTGCGGCAAAAAGCACGCAACTTTGGGCTTTCAATAGTGGAAACCGAGCCTTAATGCCACGCGACTAATTCAAAACATCTGAGAAAAAGTCGCACTGAAGTTGGAACAAAGTAGTGCTAGAACTTTTTTTGGAGTTGCACCAATTAGAACGGGGGAACATTGAAATACATGTGTTTTGACTTGTCCTGCGACTTCACATGTGTCAAGTCGCACAACAACTCGCAGTAGTGGAAAGAGAGCTTAAGGCCACTTGGGATTGAAAAGTTGCATCACAAGTTGTACCCCATGATTTACAATGAGTACCGCTCATATGTGTGCGACTTGCTTACGCACATGCCGTATACACAGCGGAAAATAGGTACAGGAAAAGAGGCTTGGCTCCTATATTAAAGTTCAATGCCTGGAGGATCTAAATTATTAGTGATTGCGCTCCAACCCCAAAACGTAACAATGAAAAAGTATCCCAAACAGGTGGGGAAGAGAAAAGCTGGGTTAAATGGAAGGGCAACGACCAAATTAAAGTAGCAAATATATCACTTTATTGGCATGGACATAAATAACAGGTAGCAGGGTAATGACCCAGTGCAGTACTGTAACTATAAAAAATGGCGCCGACCACCTGTGAGGGTGAGTCTGTCGCATCCACAAACAGGGGGAACAAAAATGACATAAAACAAAAACATATAACAAAAACAAAAACAGGGTCCCGACGCACAGTAAATTGATGTCAGTCCTGCTGATCCAGTGGATAGTAGGGAGAGCTGTTGCTCAGTAGGGGTACAGGGCTGACATCAATCCCAGAGGTGGAGGGGCACTTGGAGGAGAAGGGGCAGGGAACTATGGGAGGGGGGAAAATCATGGAAAGTCCATGGAGCATCTGAGGGCTGATGATTGTGTCAGGAGTTGTCTTGCTGATGTCCACAAGGTAATGTATCCGGATAGTCTACGATAAGGGGGAAGGGCAGGTGATAGGTATCGTGCTGTGTGGAAGTGCATCACAGTTACAGCAAGTAGCTGATAAAGCAGAATACCCTGAGCTGGAGAAAATCACCAAGACTGGAAGCAGACATCAACTTGTAGGAGTTGCAATACATCAAGCTGTATAAACAGGGCGGTAGAAAAAACGGACAGTCTTACCATCTCAGACAGGTGCCATCATATTTGCAGGAGCTGACGTCTTCCCCGCTGAATCGCTGCACCGCTATGCGGTATTCAGAGTCCTTGCGTCAAGTGCAGGGTGCATGTCCATTCCTGGAAGTCTAGGATGGCCACCTCGGTATGCAGTCTCTACCGTCTCCTCCTCTGTTCCTCCTCAGTGCCCTGCGATCACGTGATCGGAGTCCTCCCGTAGAGTCATGTGCCCCTAAGCACCAATAGGGAATGATGCCTGGGCGTGGCGTCCGGGTGGAAATGACGTAACGCGTTTCACATATGAAAGTGTGTAGCTTTGTCTGACGTTTTGGTTTTGTTTTTGTTATATGTTATTGTTTTATGTCATTTTTGTTCCCCCTGTTTGTGGATGCGACAGACTCACCCTCACAGGTGGTCAGTGCCATTTTTTATAGTTACAGTACTGCACTGGGTCATTACCCTGCTACCTGTTATTTATGTCCATGCCAATAAAGTGATACTTTTTGCTACTTTAATTTGGTCGTTGCCCTTCCATTTAACCCCGCTTTTCTCTTCCACACGTATACACAGCGGGCACACATCTTTATTACAGAAATCCATAGTTGGCATGGAAATTAACCACTTGCTTACTGGGCACTTAAACCCCCCTGCTGTCCTGACCAATTTTCACCGCTGATCCATTTTGAATGACAATTGCGCGGTCATACTTAGCCAAATGTTTTTGGTTTTTTTTAAGTTCCCACAAATGGAGCATTCTTTGGGTGGTATTTGATCACCTGTGTGTTTTTCTTTTGTTCAAACAAAAGACAAGACAGATTTTTAAAAATAGTTTGGTATATTTTTGGATATTTTGATATTAAATTTTGCAAACAGGTAATTTTTCTCCTTCATTGATGTACGCTGATGAGGCGGCACTGATTGGTTACACTGATAGTGAGCACTGCTTGGGATCACTGGTGGGCATTGATAGGTGGCACTGGAAGGGGGTACTGGTGGGCACAGATGAGGCAGAATTGCCTCTTCGGGACCAATGTCCCTTGCACCTAAGCCGGTGATCAACTTTTATTTTTATCCTCATGCTGTCAGCGTGAGTAGAAAAAATAAACAGATCGGCCCTTACTTCGATCTGTGATCACCCGAGTCTCAGTGACTACGTCCTATGACAGCCTCACAGAAATTCAGGTCCACGCTGTGGCCGTCGTTTGGCTATAGCACAGACACCAAGTGGTTAATAGAAAAACAGATGCAGATTTCTAGGACTGGCCAAAAATAATGTTTAGAGCAGGGGTCTTCAAACTGCGGCCCTCCAGCTGTTTAGGAACTACAATTACCATCATGCCTAGTCATGTCTGTGAATGTCAGAGTTTTACAATGCCTCATGGAATGTGTAGTTCTGCAACAGCTGGAGGGCCGTAGTTTGAGGATCCCTGGTTTAGAGTCAAAGGCAACTGATGACTTTCTATTAAAGGTCTAAAGGGGCCATTAACATGCATCACAATTGATCCTAGGAATGTGTCTTTGCAAAGTTAAACTCATTAAAATCCTTTCTTATTTTTTCTTGGGGATAGACTGCAGAGGGATTATAAGTTTTGGGGGATGTCTACACCCCTGATAGGATGAAGACACCTACCAAATTTTGCCAATTTTGCATTCAAAATTATTCACTTTCTGTCACATAGCCAAACAGGAAGTGTGGGTAAAACCCTACCAATGTATGTCCTTGGGGACACACAGGTCAATCCAAATAGTTTCCCCATTCGGGAAATTGCATTCTAGCATTTTGCCATGTACATGCAAGGAAAAGAAAAAAACAGCATCTTTGCCTCTACATGATTGGATGATAAAATCACCAGTGCTACCCTTCTGATTTTCATCAACTACACTTGTATTGCAGAAAGGATTTGCCTTTAATAAACCCCAAAATACCTAATAATTTGGGGTGTACACAACAAAGTTGTCACGTACCTGATCGGAGTCTGAAGTGACGAGGTCGGCCTCCCTTGTATCTCCAACCCGGGTCCCGCTGAGAGTGGGAACAGAGGGACCCCAGGGAAAGGAGGAACACGAGTGCCTGTAGAAGTAACCCAGGAATCTTGAGGCAGATGATGCGACTTTAGGTAGGCAGGAAGTCGCAGCGGATCGCAGGAGCCGAGATGCAGGGACTTGACAGGCAGCTTGGAGCCAAACAGGAAACAGGAGCGGAGTCACAGGAATAGCCGGGTTCGGAAGCAGGCGGACAGCAAGGTACCAAATCATCAGGCGGAAGCAGAGTCAAGTAGGAAGCCGAAATCAGGAATCAGTGAATCAGGATATGGGAGAGTCCAGAAGCAAGGTCAGGGGAGCCAAGGTTCAGCAACGGATATCAAGCAGGCAGGTAACACAGGATACAGATACAGGAACAGCTGAAGATCAGTCAGCACCTGTCACAGTCAGTGTGTCCTTTAAATAGGCCGTCTGGCGCCAAAGGGCCGCGTGGACGCGCTCCCGCGGGCACGCCCATTCCTCTGTGCACGCGCATCGCCACGTCTGCGATCCGAAGAGACCTTCCCGAACGCATGCGTGCGTAAAGAGTCCTTTACGAACGTGCGTACCCGCGAGTGAATCCGGGACGCAACAGTTCTCTTACATTGCCCCCTCCTTACGGGCAGCCTCCGGATGCCCCTCAGGGGCTTCTTCTCTGGATGGTGCTGAAAAAATGCTCGTACCTTTTGCGGGGCATGTACGTTAGAAGCTGGTTCCCAGGAATTGTCTTCAGGGCCGTAGCCCTTCCATTTAATCAGAAACTGTGTTAGGCCATTCCTGGTTCTGCAGTCGAGAACGGCTTCTACCTCAAACTCTTCACTACCCTCAACGAGCAGTGGAGGAGGGTTTTCTGGATCCCGGTTAGAAAAGGGATTGGGTACTGATGTCTTCAACAAAGAAATGTGAAAAACAGGGTGAATTTTGAGATTCTTTGGTAAGGTAAGTTCAAAAGCCACAGAGTTGATCCTCCTTTTCACAGCAAAGGGCCCCAGGTATTTTGGACCGAGTTTCTTGGAGGGACACTTAAGTTTTAAATTAGCAGTGGATAGCCAGACCTTGTCTCCTGGATTCAGATTCAAGTTACCCCTCCTTTTCCTGTCAAAAAATCTTTTGTTATTAGCCTGAGCCTTAGAAATGGTGTCCTGAAGCACTTTATTGTTGGAGATGAACCAACTCAGTCTGTCTTGAACAGCAGGCACAGCAGAATCCACGGGTAATTCAGGCAAAAAGGAAGGGTGGTATCCATAATTGGCAAAAAAGGGTGTTTGCTTGGTAGCAGAGTGGATGGAATTGTTGTATGCAAATTCTGCTAGTGGAAGCAGAGGTGACCAATCGTCCTGTGAAAAAGAGGAGAAACAACGCAAATATTGCTCCAGCGTCTGGTTGGTTCTCTCCGTCTGTCCATTAGTTTGAGGATGGTAGGCAGAGGACAGACGGAGCTCGATGTTCAGGACTTCACAGAGAGATCTCCAGAATCTGGACGTGAACTGTACGCCTCGATCAGAAGTGATATTATCGGGAATACCATGTAGCCTCACTATCTCTCGGATGAATATGGAAGCAGTCTCAGCGGCAGACGGGGTTCCTTGCATGGGTAAAAAGTGTGCCATTTTAGTCAAGCGATCAACCACGACAAATATGGTGGTAAAGTCTTCAGACGGGGGAAGTTCCACAATGAAATCCATGGATATCATACTCCATGGTTTCTTAGGCACAGGAAGACATTCTAATAGGCCCCAAGTCTTGGCTCGGTCAGTCTTATTGCGTTGACAGGTCACACAGGATTTGACGTATCTTTTACAGTCTTGAATCAAGTCTGGCCACCAGAAAGAACGGGAAATTAGGTTGATACTCTTGTGAATCCCGAAGTGGCCTGCCAAAGGATGATCGTGGCAACGCTTCAGGACAGAAACCCTGAACTGCTCCGGGACAAAGACCTGTTCCTTATGGTAATACAGCCCGTCCTTGAGTTGAAGAGATAAGTCTTGGGAAGGGGGATGCTCCAACAACTCAGCTCTTATTTGGGACGTCAGGTTGGTTTAGAGAAGAAGAAAGTTTTTGGCAGGTAAAATGGTGTCAGCTTCGGAAGGATGAACAGGATCATGGAACATGCGTGACAGCGCGTCTGGTTTCCCATTCTTAGAACCAGGGCGGAAGGTTATGTGGAATGTGAAACGGGAAAAGAACAATGCCCATCTTGCCTGCCGAGGTCTGAGTCGTTTAGCTGTTCTCAAATACTCGAGATTCTTATGGTCGGTGAAAATGAGTATAGGGTGCAAGGCTCCTTCTAACAGGTAGCGCCACTCCTCGAGGGCAGCTTTAATGGCCAACAGTTGCCGGTCCCCTACATCATAATTCTTCTCAGAGGGATTCAATTTCTTGGAGAAAAATGCCACAGGATGGAGTAGGGACTTGGGGCCCTGTCGCTGCGATAATATGGCTCCCACTGCGATCTCAGAGGCGTCCACCTCCAGAATATAGGGCAAGGAAGGGTCGGGATGCTTTAAGATGGGAGCTGAGGTGAACAAGGCTTTCAACTGTTCAAAAGATGTTTGTGCTTCAGTACTCCACCGGAAGGGAACATGCTGTTTGGTCAAAAGGGTGATAGCAGAAATAATACCAGAAAAGTTCTTAATAAATTTCCTATAGAAATTAGCGAATCCCACAAACCTTTGTACTGCCTTTCGATCTGTAGGAGCTGGCCATTCCAAAACAGCAGCGACTTTCTGGGGATCCATGGAGATCCCATCAGCGGAGATGACAAGTCCCAGGAATTGAATTGTCTGTTTCTCAAAATCGCACTTTTCAGCCTTGACATAGAGATGATGTTCACGAAGTTTACTCAAAAATTTTCTCACATGGGTATGGTGGATCTCGATAGAGTCAGAAAAGATAAGGATATCATCGAGATAGACAATGATAAACAGGTCAAGAAAGTTGCTGAAAGGTGGCTGGGGCGTTACAGAGACCGAAGGGCATAACTAAATATTCAAAATGCCCAAAGCGTGACCTGAAGGCAGTCTTCCATTCATCACCCTTTCTGATTCGCCCAAAATTGTAGGCACCTCTTAGATCTAGCTTGGAAAAAACTTGTGCTCCGCGTAGCTTCTGAAATTATTCGGGAATTAAGGGAAGTGGGTACCGGTTCTTGATAGTTATTTTGTTAAGGTCACGATAGTCAATACAGGGCCTCAGTGAGTGATCTTTTTTCTCCACAAAAAAGATACCAGCTCCTGCTGGGGAGGAAGAGGCTCGAATAAACCCTTTTTCTAGACTTTCATCAATGTATTTACGTAAGGCCTCTAGTTCAGGTTCCGAGAGAGGGTAAATTCGGCCGAAGGGAATTTCTGCCCCTGGTAGAAGTTCAATGGGACAATCGTAAGTCCGGTGGGGAGGTAAGCTCTCTGCACTCTTTTTATTAAATACGTCCAAGAATTCATGATAGACTGTGGGTACTAATTTCATAGTTTCAGGGTCCGAGTGGATGCAGAGGAGAGGAGCAGGAATAACAAACTTTTTCGGGTAACAATGTCTCTGACAATAATTAGAGGAAAATGAGATATCTCTGGTAAGCCAGTCAATATGAGGGTTATGGGCCCTTAGCCAGGGTAACCCCAGGATAACAGGAAACATGGGGGACTTTATGACGTCCAACCGGAGCAGCTCCTGATGTTCCGAAGAGGCTTGGCAAAAAATGGGTACAGTCTCTTGTGTAACAGGCCCAGACTTGAGACCAGAGCCATCTGCCAGATGCACAGTAAATTCCTGCCTCTTGGTACATACAGGAAGTTGATGTAAGGTAACAAAGGCTGAGTCCACAAAACAACTGCAAGCTCCGGAGTCTATAATTGCGGTTACAGGAATAGTCCTCCCTGGCAACTGAAACTGGAGCGAAAGAGGGAGGTGTAGCAGATCCCTCCCAGGAAGATGCAACATGTAAGGTGGCGTGGAAGTGGGCTTGGCAGGTCTTATGGGACAAGCTTGGATGAAATGACCCGCTCCTCCGCAGTAAAAGCATAGTCCGTCATGTACTCGCCGGAGGCGTTCAGAGGAAGATAGTGGTGGTCTTGAAAAGCTTCTGCGGGGAAACTCAGGGGGCTCCTTATTCTTGTAGGGGCCCCTTGGTAATCTGGACGTGATTGTGGAGACAGGAGCAATACTTCTTGAGAGAGTAACTGGCTTGGTACTAGCTTTCTCAGATTGCCTTTCACGCAATCGACGGTCAATTTGAATAACAAGATGGATCAGATCTTCCAGGGATGAGGGCACTCCTATTCAGGCAAGTTCGTCTTTTAATTCAATCTTATTTTATTGATAGGCAAAGTATCATTGCAAAGAAGTACAGTATACATATAAGTCGTTCAATAACATATATCAAAGATATACACTCGTATATTCGTAAACATTCGTGTAACACTGTTGTCGTACCATCTCATGGTTTAGATAATACGTGAACTTTGGTTGATTGATATGGTATATAAGCCTGTACACCTACGGCGTCTAACCTGGCTTAGTAATATTATGCGAGCACCACTATCTACTCAACGAGTGGTGCCCACGCATTGTATGTAGGCTAGGGCTTTTACTTCTGCGCTGAGCACGTTTTCTCTGAGGGGGAAGCTCTGTGTGTGACACCTTTCCGGTCTCATGAGCAAGTTCGTCTTTTAATTGGTCAGAGAGTCCAAGACGAAATTGATGATGTAAAGCGGCCTTATTCCACTGCGTATCTAAACTCCAGACACGGAAATCTGTTACATAGTCCTCCACGGATCTCAAGCCTTGTTGGAGTTTTCGCAGCGTAAATTCAGCAGTCTGTTGGAGGAAGGGGTCAGCATACAGCTGGGACATGGCTGAAAAGAAGGAGTCCGCGGAAGACAAGGCCGGATCATGGTGTTCTCTAAGGTGATGAGCCCAGGAGAGTGGTTCATTTCGTAGGAGTGTAATGATAAATCCCACTTTAATATGCTCGGATGAGAAGGTTCGTGGTAACAAAGAAAAATAAAGTTCACAGGCATTTCGAAAAGTGCGAAACAATTTGCGACCCCCTGAAAAATGCTCTGGCAAGGGTACTCTGGGTTCAGGAGGCAGAGAAGTTTCGTTGAGCAGGCAAAAGTCAGTCTGTACAGACGTATTTACAAGTGCAAGGAGAGTAGATGCAGATGAGACACCAAGCAGATTCGGTAGACGATCTTGCATCTGGTCCACGTCTTCTTGGAGATTCCGTACGGTATGGGCTAGTGCAGAAATTGCCCGGCAGATGTCCATAACAGGTGAGGCCTCCCTTTCAGACTCCATTGCTGGCTGACTGATACTGTCACGTACCTGATCGGAGTCTGAAGTGACGAGGTCAGCCTCCCTTGTATCTCCAACCCGGGTCCCGCTGAGAGTGGGAACAGAGGGACCCCAGGGAAAGGAGGAACACGAGTGCCTGTAGAAGTAACCCAGGAATCTTGAGGCAGATGATGCGACTTTAGGTAGGCAGGAAGTCGCAGCGGATCGCAGGAGCCGAGATGCAGGGACTTGACAGGCAGCTTGGAGCCAAACAGGAAACAGGAGCGGAGTCACAGGAATAGCCGGGTTCGGAAGCAGGCGGACAGCAAGGTACCAAATCATCAGGCGGAAGCAGAGTCAAGTAGGAAGCTGAAATCAGGAACCAGTGAATCAGGATATGGGAGAGTCCAGAAGCAAGGTCAGGGGAGCCAAGGTTCAGCAACGGATATCAAGCAGGCAGGTAACACAGGATACAGATACAGGAACAGCTGAAGATCAGTCAGCACCTGTCACAGTCAGTGTGTCCTTTAAATAGGCCGTCTGGCGCCAAAGGGCCGCGTGGACGCGCTCCCGCGGGCGCGCCCATTCCTTTGCGCACGCGCATTGGCACGTCTGCGATCCGAAGAGACCTTCCCGAACGCATGCGTGCGTAAAGAGTCCTTTATGAACGTGCGTACCCGCGAGTGAACCCGGGACGCAACAGTTCTCTTACAAAAGTGCTAGAGTGCAATTTGCATAATGGGGGCACTAGTTAGATTGACCTGTGTGTCCCCAAGGAAAAATTAGGGTTTTACTCTCACTTCCTGTTTGGCTATGACAGGAAGTGAAGCCAATTTTAAGAAAAGGGACAAAGCCCAACCTTTAAAAAAAAATAAAAAATAAAAATCTTGATTTCCCTCAAATGTCCACAATTGGAAAAGGATTGGCTTCAGCTTGATTTTAGTTCAGTGCTCTAAATCAGTGCTTCTCAACCCTGTACTCAAGTACCCCCCAACAGGCCATGTTTGCAGGTTTTCCTTCATCTTGCACAGGTGCTTTAAATCAAAGTCAATGGCTTTGTATTTTGGACAGCTATTTTAGAGAAGATAACATTTCCTAAACATGTCCTGTCAGGGGGGTACTTGAGGACTGAGGCTGAAAACCACTGCTCAAAAAAAAAATTGAATACTTACCACTCTGAAGTGTTACTTTCCTGGTCACTATCCATGGCAGCATATGCACAATCCATAAAAAAAAAAAAAAAAAAGGCAAAAATAGCTGCCCTGCAACTTATGAAATGAAATAAAAATAAAACAATGTGATCACCTTAATACATACAGATTGTACACAGATTGGGAGGAGCGGCGTGCTGACGTCACCACTATCCTCGCTGATCCCAGAAGCAACGGGCAGCAGTCTGAAGCCGGCCGACATTTGGTTTTATACGAGTTTTTATACAACGACATTGTAAGTGTATTTCTTAATTTTTTAATAAATTTGTCAAAACGTGTTACGCTATGGAAGCCTCTTTTACATATACTTTCATGGGGAACAAGTGCCCATCCATCATCTAGGAGATTCTTGGTAAGGAGACGCATTTGGGATCCGTTCTCAGTAAAGACCCGAGGCTGGGGTAGATACCCACACGCCTTCACGATCTCCTTAACAAGAGATCGAAGGAGCTGGTAAGGGGCAGTTTTTTTAAAGGTGGAGGAACTTTTCTGTCATCACGCTCTTCCGGGTGATAAGGTCACATGTTTCACACCGCTTGGATGACTGTTAACTCCTCCTTTGAAAGATTACTCGGCCAATGAACTTTTTACTCTATGCACTTTGGAATTGGACTGTACATGTTCATTGATCCATGGGTCATTTTATTATATTTGATTTATGATGACAATGAAACTTTTATCTTAACTGTTAGTCCACAATATATGGGTGTACAATCTGTATGTATTAAGGTGATCACATTGTTTTATTTTTATTTCATTTCATAAGTTTCAGCGCAGCTATTTTTGCTTTTTTTGTTTATTAAGTGGATGTGTCTCACATTTTTAGTTGCAGCTATACATTTCTCACATTATTCACTGTATATTTATATATACTTGTTTTTGGGATAGCGCAGTAATTTTACCTGTTTGAAGTATGCACAATCCATGCATGTGCTACCATGAAGGCACCAGGAAAGTAACTTAAAACTAAGGCCCCTTTCACACGATAAAGTCAGTTTTGATGGCGGACCTGAACGGGTGCTCCATGTTAGTCTATGGAGCGTTGGATGTCAGCGGAGACATGTCCGCTGACATCCGACCCGGTCCGATCCGCTAAAAGCAGACGGATGGCTCTACGTCCAGGTCCGTCGCTGGCGGATCGGGTGAGATCTGATGAAAACGGACATGCTGTCCATTTTCATCCGCTCCCTCCATAGGCAGCAGCGGCGCCTGACAAGCTCCTCCCCGCTCAGTGAGCAGAGAGGGACCTGTCATCCGCCGGCTCAGCGATGATCAATGGACTGATCTCCTGCTGAGCCGGCGGACCAAGGCGGGCTCCGTAGAAACGGAGTCCGCCTCGTGTGAAAGGGGCCTAAAACATTAAAAAAAATGAAAAAGGGATTTGTCCAAGACATGCCAATCAGCCTAGTTAAGCTGCAGCTGGGAAATCCGTTGCATGAAAAGAACACACATAAAACAAAGAATTTGAAACAATTTTATTGGACCAAAAAAAAAAAAACAGGAAAAGAAGCAAGGAAAGCAAAATACACACATGTGTGTTAATTTGAGACACTAACAGAATAGGTTTGACCCTTTTGCAGTGTATATTAACAGGAGTTAAAAGGAGTGCACCCACAAATGGACATCTATTAAGGATTAAAACAACATTAGGCACAACATCTTGAGAAAGAATTTTAAAAATAAGGCAGCACAGACAGTTAAATCAAAGTGAACAACGTAAAAACAAAAATTGCCAACATAAAAAAGATTTCATGGTAAAATAACCACCACTCAAAAAAAAAAACAGCAAACCAAAGTAACAAATAAATTGCATAAAAACTGTTTTGCAACAACATAACAAACAAAATACAAATAGAAAATACATGTGTTAGAAACTCGATAAGGACACACACAAATGTACTCTCTTGCCGGCCCCCACACACACAATCTTGGCTCTTTTCAGGGCAAAGTAAAGATTGCTAGCTGCAAACTTTATATAACATAGGTTTGTCTGCTAATGAGGCAATTGCAAACACATGGACAGTCCATTAAACACACAAAATGCAAGTTCACCCAATGTAGAGAGAACTTCAAAGTGGGTACACCTGTTAAGGATGTCCTTAAATTACTAACCCAAAAAACACACTCTGAGCATGCCCAGAAACATCCAAGTGCTGTTCACACACAAAAAGCACCACCAAAAAAACCAAAGTCCCTGAGCATGCTCAGAACAACCCAAATGCAGCAAGCACAAAATAAGCCACCCCACTGTCCAAAATTAAGCACATCATCCAGCATGCACCAAAATTACAGATGGGACAAAACACCCCCCAGTCCAGGGGGGCAACTATAGAGCCTAAAGTGCAAAAGTTATACAACAAATACCATTGCAGTCTAAGGGAACTGACTTGGCAATTTTACTAGTCCCCACTTGGCTGGCTTATCTTCTAGTAAGAGCCCATTCACACAGGGACGACTTGTCAGGCGACCTAGTCGCCTGACAAGTCGCCTCCCGTTCTGTACAATGGAACCGTTCTAATCGGAGCGACGCAAGTCGCTCCGACTTAGAAAAAGGTTCCTGTACGACTTTGGGGGCGACTTGGGGCGACTTGCATAGACTTCTGTACAGAAGTCATTTTGCAAGTCGTCACGGAAGTCGTTTGCAGGTCGCCTCGCTGAGGCGACCTGCAAGTCGTGTTGCCCCTGTGTGAATGGGCTCTTATTGGCCTTAAAATGAGTATGGGGCCCAGGTCCCACCCTAAGGGACATATATCAATGTCACCAATTGGACAACCCCAAAAACGAAACAAGGAGAAATGCCTTTAAATATGCCAAATTGCTTAAGGGCCAGTTCACACCAATGCTGTCCAGTGCATATTTTATGCATCAAAAATGCATGGAAATTCGGTTATATGGTGTGCAATGGCATAGTTCACACCAGTGCTTGCCGTTCCAGTGCGTTCCAGTTCCAGAAAAAAAAGTAGAACATGCTGCATTTTTTCTGCACTGGACTGTATTGAAAAGCTGTAAAACGCATCAAAAACGCAATGGAATGCACTTGTCCTTATTTAAGGTTAAGAAAAAAGAGGGGTGAAAAAAAGCACTGGACTGCATCAAAAACGTGCATGCAGAAAAGTACCTGGAACGCGTCCGGACTGCGTTTCTATGGTGTGAACTGGCCCTAAGGGCCCTAAGGGCAAAATCACACCATAGAAACGCAGTCCGGACGCGTTCCAGGTGCTTTTCTGCATGCACGTTTTTTATGCGTTCCAGTGGGTTTTTGGTGCATTTTTGATGCAGTCCAGTGCCCTCCCCCCTCTTTTTTCTTAACCTTAAGGCCTGATTCACACCTAAGCATTTTTAGTGCTTTTTGCATTTTGCAGATCTGCACTACAGTCCATTTAACATGGTTTCCTATGGAACACGTTCTGTAGTGCAAATCTGCAAAATGCAAAAAGCACTAAAAATGCATAGATGTGAATCAGGCCTAAATAAGGACAAGTGTATTGCAGTGCGTTTTTGGTGCATTTAGGTGCGTTCCAGTGTGTTTTTGATGCATTTTACAGCGTTCCAGTACAGTCCAGTGCATAAAAAATGCAGCATGTTCGACTTTTTTTTTGGGGAACTGGAAACGTACTGGAACTGCAAGCACTGGTGTAAACTATACCATTGAAAACCATATGACCTACTTTCCGTGCATTTTTGATGCAGAAAAAAAACTCACTGGACTGCATGTGGTGTGAACTGGCCCTTAAGGAATAAAAGTTATTTAAAACTACTCGCGGCTATAATGAAATGTCGGTCCGGCAATTAGGGATGAGCCGAACACCCCCCTGTTCGGTTCGCACCAGAACTTGCGACCAGGTAAAAAATGTGTTCGAACACACGAACACCATTAAAGTCTATGGGACAAGAACATGAATAATCAAAAGTGCTCATTTTAAAGGCTTATATGTAGGGATGAGCTTCGAGTCGAACTCATGTTCGACTCGAACATCGGCTGTTCGCAAGTTCGCCCAACAGCGAACAATTTGGGGTGTACGCGGCAAATTCGAATGCCGAGGAACACCCTTTAAAAGTCTATGGGAAAAATCAAAAGTGCTAATTTTAAAGGCTTTATATGCATGGTATTGTCATAAAAAGTGTTTGGGGACCTGGGTCCTGCCCCAGGGGACATGTATCAATGCAAAAAAAAGTTTTAAAAAATGCAGTTTTTTCAGGAGCAGTGATTTTAATAATGCTTAAAGTGAAACAATAAAAGTGTAATATCCCTTTAAATTTCGTACCTGGGGGGTGTCTATAGTATGCCTGTAAAGGGGCACATGTTTCCCGTGTTTAGAACAGTGTGACAGCAAAATGACATTTCAAAGGAAAAAAAGTCATTTAAAACTACTCGCGGCTATTAATGAATTGCCGGTCCAACAATACACATAAAAGTTCATTGATAAAAACGGCATGGGAATTCCCCACAGGGGAACCCCAAACCAAAATTTAAAAAAAAACATTGTGGGGTCCCCCAAAAATTCTATACCAGACCCTTATCCGAGCACGCAACCTGGCAGGCCGCAGGAAAAGAGGGGGGATGAGAGAGCGCCCCCCCTTGCTGAACCGTACCAGGCCACATGCCCTCAACATTGGGAGGGTGCTTTTGGGTAGCCCCCAAAACACCTTGTCCCCATGAGGACAAGGGCCTCATCCCCACAACCCTGGCCGGTGGTTGTGGGGGTCTGCAGGCGGGGGGCTTATCGGAATGTGGAACCCCCCTTCAACAAGGGGACCCCCAGATCCTGGCCCTCCCCCCTGTGTGAAATGGTAAGGGGGTACAAAAGTACCCCTACCATTTCACATAAAACTGTCAAAAATGTTAAAAATGACAAGAGACAGTTTTTGACAATTCCTTTATTTCTTCTATTTTCTATCTTCTTTCTTCTTTCTTCTATCTTGCTTCGGTTTCTTCCTCCATCTTCTTCTTCTGGTTCTTCCTCCGGTGTTCTCGTCCACCATCTCCTCCGCGGCGTCTTCTTCCCTTCTTCTCCTCGGGCCGCTCCACATCCATGGCATGGAGGGAGGCTCCCGCTCTTCTCTTCATCTTCAGAAGAGAAGATGAAGAAGAGAAGAAGATGAAGAAGAGAAGAAGATGAAGAGAAGAGCGGGAGCCTCCCTCCATGCCATGGATGCGGAGCGGCCCGCCGCGGAGGAGATGCTGGACGAGAACACCGGAGGAAGAACCAGAAGAAGAAGATGGAGGAAGAAACCGAAGGAAGATAGAAGAAAGAAGAAAGAAGAAAGAAGATAGAAAATAGAAGAAATAAAGGAATTGTCAAAAACTGTCTCTTGTCATTTTTAACATTTTTGACAGTTTTTTGTGAAATGGTAGGGGTACTTTTGTACCTCCTTACCATTTCACACAGGGGGAAGGGCCGGGATCTGGGGGTCCCCTTGTTAAAGGGGCTTCCAGATTTCGATAAGCCCCCGGCCTGCAGACCCCCACAACCACCGGCCAGGGTTGTGGGGATGAGGCCCTTGTCCTCATCAACATGGGGACAAGGTGCTTTGGGGGGGCTACCCCAAAGCACCCTCCCAATGTTGAGGACATGTGGCCTGGTATGGTTCAGGAGGGGGGCACTCTCTCGTCCCCCCCTCTTTTTCTGCGGCCTGCCAGGTTGCTTGCTCGGATAAGGGTCTGGTGTTGATTTTTGGGGGGACCCCACGCCAATTTTTTTTACATTTTGGCGCGGGGTTCCCCTTAAAATCTATACCAGACCTGAAGGGCCTGGTATGGATTTTTGGGGGGACCCCACGTAATTTTTTTTTTTTGGCGTGGGGTTTCCCTTAATATCCATACCAGACCTGAAGGGCCTGGTATTGAATTTCGGGGGAACCCCACGCATTTTTTTTCTGAATTGTGTTTGTTTTCTTAATGCTGTTTTTATCAATGAACTTGTTAGTGTTTTGCCGGACCGACATTTCATTAGAGCCGCATGAAGTGAACCAGCGTTAAAAAAAAAAAAAGTCTAGAGGTGCGCCCGTTCAACCTATGCAAATGTTTTTACATTGCCTGACATTTACTAATATTTTGCCGGCGCACTGAACTTAAGTATTTGAATAAGCGCAAATTCCGTTTGAGCATGTGCAGTCTATAATTTAACCTCCCGCAGTTTAAATGCCGACTTGTTCCGAGAAAGTCACTTTCTCGTTCTATATTGGCCATATTTGTGACTTGGGCAGTTAGTACAACACTTCCCCACATCACCCCACATCACCCCCATATTATTGGCACTTCCAGCTTGTTTAAATTTGAAGTTAAACATGCCGTGAACCAGGTCTATAGTGGCGTACAGATCACCTCTTCCCGTGCGCCGGGAAGAGAATAGTAAATGGGGGATCGCGCTGTGTTACCGGCGCAAATGCTTTGTAAATACGAAAATGTCATTTGCGCATCGGCGTGCACCGCAAGTCATGGCGCAAATGCTTCATAAAGCAGCCCCACTGTGTGCATCTTCAAAATTTGTTTTTTAAAATACTTTAAAACTTGTTTTTAAAAGCAAAAATACACGATAAAACGGTACAATTTTTGTGTGTTTTATATTCTGCCTAAAATATCAATGGTGTTCTTCATTTTTTGTTGAACATTATTGATGTTTTCCTATATATTTTCTAAATCAAGATTGCACCCCATTATCTCCCCGATGAGAATCTGGGCACTTTCACTTGTGAAATGAGATTCTTCTTCCACAACATCCACATCACCTAAAATAAAAAAACACACCATGTATTATAAATATGCAGGCATATATCTATTACCTGAAGCTGTGGTCTCAGACACTCACCTGTTGTGGTGACTATTTGGCCCACTTCATAAACCTCTCCTTCCTCCACATCCTCTGCTTGTGGTTTTTGGATTTCCCCTTCTTTCGGAGGTTGGGGTCCCTGGTGTCCTCTGATGTCCCAAGTGTTTTCTCCCCTATGTGGATAAAAAAAAGGTATACTTAGCACAAAGATATTTGGTGGCAGAAATAGGAATATGAAACATTGCTTGGAAGTGTCGTACAATTGTCTGTTTTGGCAGAGTTCCAAGCTGAAGAAATTTTTATTTCCTTTCTAAAGCTGGAATACTTACCTTTTTTGTTAAAGTTTCACACATGGAGACATCCTTAGTATCCATTGGAGTAGGGATGAGCCGAACACCCCCCGGTTCGGTTCGCACCAGAACCTGCGAACGGACCGAAAATTTTCACGAACGTTAGAACCCCATTGACGTCCTTTGGGTCTTGTATGGATATTATGGGGAACCCCGCACCCAAATTAAAATAAGGAAAGGTGTGGGGCCACAAGGCCCTTTGTACTCTGAACAGCAGTATACAGGCGGTGCAAACAAGACAGGGACTGTAGGTTTGTTGTTAAGTAGAATCTGTTTGTAATTTTGAACGGGTACATTTTTAACGTGTTTAGCTCCAGCCAAAAAATCTTTTTTAAGCTTTTTGGAAAACATAGGGAAGGGTTATCACCCCTGTGACATTTGTTTTGCTGTCTTTCCTCCTCTTCACAAGATTTCACCTCACTTTTTGTCCCAATGTTTTTTGAAAATTTGGGTTTTTTTGTGGAACAAGGATTGGAAAGCATCAGTGGAAAGGAGAAATGTTTTTCCCATATTAACTCTTACAGGAGGGAATTTTCCTTCCTAGGGGTAGATTTCATCTCACTTCCTGTTGTCTCCTTCCGTTTGCAAGTAGGAGTCGTTTGTAAGTTAGATGTTTGAAAGTAGGGGCCTGCCCTATATACTCAGCAGAAATTTGGGCCTTAGGTGTTGTTGTGGCCACAACACTGTAAGCCCTCACAGGGCCCTGCTGTGAAATATTAGATCAAGAATTGTAATTACATGCCCCTGTTGAACAGGGGCAGAAAAACTGGGCCTTTGGTGGTGGTGGTGCTGGTGCCACAACACTGTAAGTCCTCACTCGCTCTTGGTGGGTGCAGAAATGGGCCCTGCTGTGAAATATTAGATCAAGAATTGTAAGTACATGCCCCTGTTGAACAGGGGCAGAAAAATTGGGCCTTTGGTGGTGGTGGTGCTGGTGCCACAACACTGTAATGCCCCGTACACACGGTTGGGTTTTCCGATGGACAATGTCCGATCGGAGCGTGTTGTCGGAAATTCCGACCGTGTGTGGGCTCCATCGGACATTTTCCATTGGATTTTCCGACACACAAAGTTGGAGAGCAGGAGATAAAATTTTCCGACAACAAAATCCGTTGTCGGAAATTACGATCGTGTGTACACAAATCCGACGGACAAAGTGCCACGCATGCTCAGAATAAATAAAGAGATGAAAGCTATTGGCCACTGCCCCGTTTATAGTCCCGACGTACGTGTTTTACGTCACCGCGTTCAGAACAATCGGATTTTCCGACAACTTTGTGTGACTGTGTGTATGCAAGACAAGTTTGAGCCAACATCTGTCGGAAAAAATCCTAGGATTTTGTTGTCGGAATGTCGGAACAAAGTCCGACCGTGTGTATGCCCTATAAGTCCTCGAAATGGGCCCTGCTGTGAAATATTAGATCAAGAATTGTAATTACATGCCCCTGTTGAACAGGGGCAGAAAAATTGGGCCTTAGGCACTGGTGCTGGTGCCACAACACTGCAACCCCTCACAGACACTCTAGTTGGAATGCAGGAACGAGCCCTGCTGCAAAGTATTGCATCAAAAATTGTAATTACACGCCCCTGTTAAACAGGGGCTGAAAAATTGGGCCTTAGGCACTGGTGCTGGTGCCACAACACTGCAACCCCTCACAGACACTCTAGTTGGAACGCAGGAACGAGCCCTGCTGCAAAGTATTGCATCAAAAATTGTAATTACACACCCCTGTTAAACAGGGGCTGAAAAATTGTGCCTTAGGCACTGGTGGTGGTGCCCAGAACCAAAAATGTTCTTACAAGCTATCAGCATGATCATTGAGGAGGAAGAGGATAATTACTCAGGGATAGTCACTCAGCATCAGCATAGGCAGTCTTTGAAGGGATCTGAGATTTCAAAAAAAATTATTCGGTTACATCAGCATCAGGTGCTTGGTAGCTGGTGGTGATCCAAGACTGTTTCATTTTTATGAAGGTCAGTCGATCGACCGAGTCGGTGGACAGACGCACCCTGTGATTGGTTACCTCGCCTCCAGCAGCACTGAATGTGCGTTCTGAAAGAACGCTGGATGCAGGACAGGCCAGTAGCTCAATTGCATACTGTGCAAGCTCTGGCCAGTGATCCATCCTCAAGACCCAGTAACCCAGAGGATTTTCGGTGGGAAAGGTGTCCAAGTCTGATCTTGCCCCTAGGTATTCCCGCACCATGTAAAACAGACGCTGGCGATGGTTGCTGGAACCGATCATACCTTGGGGCTGCGGACCAAAAAATTGTCTGAACGCATCGGTCAGACAGCCACCTTCTCCACCGCTCCTTCTTTGACTGACCCTCAGCAACACGATGTCCAGAAACAGCAGTTTGTAACCTCCCAGTCTCTGGGAACGCGTTGCGCAGACCTTTCTGCAAGGCCTCCCGAAGGTGTTTCATCCTCTGCTCCCTCTGCGATGGCAAGATAAGGTCCGCAACCTTACCCTTGTAACGTGGATCAAGGAGGGTTGCCAGCCAGTATTGGTCCTTCTCCTTGATCCCACAAATACGAGGATCCTTACGCAGGCTTTGCAGGATCAGGGAGGCCATGCAGCGTAGGTTTGCTGAGGCATTCGGTCCGGAGTCCTCTGGGTCACTAAGGATGACATGGTCCGCAGCCACCTCCTCCCAGCCACATACAAGTCCATGTGTTTCTTGGGACTGATCCCTTAAAGACTGCTGCTGATGCTGAGTGCCAGGCTCAACCTCCATACTGACACAATCTTTCTCCTCCTCCTCCTCCTCGTCCTCTTCCTGTGTGATCGGCGGGCACGCAGGAACACTGTCTGGATAAAGGGGGCCTTGAGAGCTAAGGAAGTCCTCCTCTTCCTGCCTCTGTTCTGCCTCAAGTGCCCTGTCCATTATTCCACGCAGCGTGTGCTCCAACAGGTGGACAAGGGGGACAGTGTCACTGATGCATGCATTGTCACTGCTCACCATCCTCGTGGCCTCCTCAAATGGTGACAGGACAGTGCATTCATCCCTGATCATGGCCCACTGGTGTGGGGAAAAAAAACCAAGCTCCCCTGACCCTGTCCTGGTGCCATAGTCGCACAGGTACTCATTGATGGCCCTCTGCGGCGTGTGCAGCCGCTGCAGCATGGCCAACGTTGAGTTCCACCTGCTGGGCATGTCACAGATTAGGCGATTCTTGGGCAGGTTAAACTCCTTTTGGAGGTCCGTCAGCCGAGCACTGGCATTATATGACCGGCGGAAATGCACACAGACTTTCCTGGCCTGCCTCAGGACATCCTGTAAGCCCGGGTACCTGCCCAAGAACCGCTGCACCACCAAGTTAAGGACGTGAGCCAAACAGGGCACATGGGTCATTTGTCCCGGTCGGAGGGCAGAGAGGAGGTTGGTGCCATTGTCACAAACCACCATTCCTGTCTTAAGTTGGCGTGGCGTCAACCACCTCTGAAACTGCCCCTGCAGAGCTGACAGAACCTCTGCCCCAGTGTGGCTTCTGTCCCCCAAGCACACCAGCTCAAGCACCACATGGCATCTTTTGGCCTGCGTACTTGCGTAGCCCCTTGAACGACTACGGAGCACCGCTGGTTCCGAGGACAAAGCACAGGAAGAGGCCATGGAGGAAGAAGAAGAGGAGGGGGTGGAGGAGAGAGGTGTGTCACAATCATTAGCATTTTGGAGGCGTGGTGGCGGAACAACCTCCAACACTACTGCACCTTGTCCTGCATCCTTCCCAGCTGCCAGCAGAGTCACTCAATGCGCCGTGAAACTTAGGTAACGTCCCTGTCCATGCCTGCTGGACCATGAGTCAGCAGTAATATGCACCTTACCGCTGACCGCCCTGTCCAGCGAGGCATGGACATTGCCTTCCACATGCCGGTAGAGAGCCGGAATCGCCTTCCGTAAGAAAAAGTGTCGTTTGGTTACCTGCCACTGAGGAACCACACATTCCACAAACTCATGGAAGGGGGCAGAGTCTACCAACTGAAAAGGCAGCAGTTGAAGTGCTAGCAATTTTGTCAAGCTAGCATTCCACATGTGGATGGCTGGGAGCAAACTTCTTTCGGCGGTGCAGCAGCTGGGGCAGGGAAATTTGCCTGGTACAATCTGACGTCGGTGTACCAAAAGCAGATTGCCCACAAGTACTTGGCTGTGACACACCTAATTCTACACCTTCATTCCTCTCAGTGCAGGTCTCAGAGAGGACTGAAGGTATAGTGGGGTTGGAAATCTCAGCTGATGAGGAGCAAGGAGAGGCCCTCTTTGTTCTTTGGTGTGGGTCTTTTAGATACGCTTGCCAACGAACTGCATGGCAGGTCAACATATGTCTGGTCAAGCATGTGGTACCCAAGCGGGAGATGTTTTGGCCACGCGAGATACGCTTGAGACATATGTTGCAAATAGCAGCGGTGCGATCTGATGCACTCATCTCAAAAAAGGCCCACACCAAAGAACTTTTTGAATAATGAGCAGAGACTGCAGCGCCCTGCACATGTGGAGCTTTGGGGTGTGATGCAGTCAATGTGCTGCCCTTAGGCTGGCCCCTGGAGGGCATCCTGCCTCGTTGGTGATGTGCCGCCTCCTGCTCCTCCTCCTCCTCTCTCCTATCAGGCACCCACGTTGAGTCAGTGACCTCATCATCCCCTCCCTCCTCATCACTGGAGCTAACCTGGCAGTATGCTGCAGCAGGGGAAGCATGACTGCCAGATTAAGAAACAGAATATAGGGGATGGCGCTGTGTAAAGTGTAAGTGTTTAAAGTGCCAAGTGATGTAATCAATATAAATAAATTTAAAAATAATAAGTTGATCAGGAATTGGCCAATAAAGTGGGGTGATATATCATTAATGGAATTGCAAGTAATTAAAATACTGTACATAAAACAAAATCAATCCTTAAAAAATGTGAAATTAAAAAATAACAAATAGCAAATTAGCAAACATAAATTGGTTGTCAACCCACAGTGCAACCCACACAGTGCAATAATGTGCATATATCTATAAAAATTGAAAACAATCTGATATATGGAGATGTGTACATAAAAAGATTAATTCACCACAAAAATTAAAAAACATTAAAAAAAAAGCAATATTCAAAAAAAAAAAAAAAATATATATATATATATATATATATATATATATATATATCTAGTCCCAACTGCTGTATAGTACAAAAAGTTCAAATTAGTGATATAATTGCAGTGTAATAAATCGTGTAGCGTTTTTCCCAGACGATTATTATTCTTTAACAATGGAGAACCATGCAGCAATTTTTTGGCAATTTCCCCCAATGTGATTGCACTCACCGGAGCTCCCTGCCCCTGCAGGGGTATGAGCATAAATCCTCAGCCTTTAATCGCCCTGATCTCCCTGGTGCCAGTACTCTTCCACTCAGCCCAATCCAGGAGAACAACTTGTTGAGAAGGGAGGGAATGTGTGCACAGATCGCGCTGGGACTGGAGCCCAGCTTGTAAGTGGATGCCTGGCTGGGATCTGTGCTACAGCAAAGGGCAGTGAGTCCTCCCTCCCTTCTCAACAAGTTGTTCTCCTGGATTGGGCTAAGTGGAAGAGTACTGGCACCAGGGAGATCGGGGCGATTAAAGGCTGAGGATTTATGCTCATACCCCTGCAGGGCCAGGGAGCTCCGGTGAGTGCAATCATATTGGGGGAAATTGCCAAAAAATTGCTGCATGGTTCTCCATTGTTAAAGAATAATAATCGTCTGGGAAAAACGCTACACGATTTATTACACTGCAATTATATCACTAATTTGAACTTTTTGCACTATACAGCAGTTGGGACTAGATATATATATATATATATTTTTTTGAATATTGCTTTTTTTTTAATGTTTTTTAATTTTTGTGGTGAATTAATCTTTTTATGTACACATCTCCATATATCAGATTGTTTTCAATTTTTATAGATATATGCATATTATTGCACTGTGTGGGTTGCACTGCGGGTTGACAACCAATTTATGTTTGCTAATTTGCTATTTGTTATTTTTTAATTTCACATTTTTTAAGGATTGATTTTGTTTTATGTACAGTATTTTAATTACTTGCAATTCCACTAATGATATATCACCCCACTTTATTGGCCAATTCCTGATCAACTTATTATTTTTTAAATTTATTTATATTGATTACATCACTTGGCACTTTAAACACTTACACTTTACACAGCGCCATCCCCTATATTCTGTTTCTTAACCTTTTGGGGTATCACTGAGGTGTTCCCTACTTACATTGGGGGGCAGCAGTGTCTTAATAGTCTGAAGCGCGGACCCATTGATAGATCATGACTGCCAGATTGCTGTCCTTCTTGGGCACCCCCTCTGTCCGTGCTCATGTTACTGCCTTCATTGAGCTCAGTATCATCAGCAGAGCCTTCCAAACGCTGGGCATCCTCCTGGAGCATGTGCCCAGCGTTGGAGCATGTACCCAACACTGTGGTCAAACAGTTCGAGGGACTCCTCAGGAGGACATGGTGGGGCTAGGGAAGGAGTCACTGATGACATTGAGCCGAGGGAAGAGGCCGCTGCTTTGCCAGACAAAGTACCCTGGGCATGGGTGAGAGAGGATGAGGAGGATGAGGACAGGTTGGTCATCCACTCGACCAAGTCTTCCGCATGTTGCGGCTCAACACGGCCAGCTGCCGAAAAAAAGGCCAAGCGTGTCCCACGGCCACGTGCTGATGAGGATGCACCGTCTCCACGACCAGCACTAGACACAGAGCCTGCTTGCCCTCTCTTATTGGCTTGTGACTGTCTGCCTCTCCTTCTTGGCCTTCCAGACATACTAATGGCCTGTAGCTGCACTAAGCTGGGATATATATATATATATATATATATATATATATATATATATATATATATATATATATATATATATATAAATATATGTACTGATACTGCAGCTAGCAAAATCAACTGCCTGCCTGTAGTATTAGAACACCACCAACCTTCTTATCACGTACCTGGTAGAAGAGCCTGAATGGACGAGCAAGGCCTCCCTTACCACTCTGACTTAGGGCCCCTGATAGAGCAAACAGAAGGCACCAAAGTACAGAGTCGCACGAGTGCCCGAAAGTCTTTGGTGGTAGCAGGGTAGCGGGTTCCAGTCGTACTGGAGAGACACAGGGAAGCTTCCGCAGGAGACTAGCAGATGGCAGCAGGTGCAGATGACAACGACAAGCAGCAGGGTCAGACAGGCAGGGTCATACACGGCAGATCAAATCGGGTACTAGGTGCAGGCAGCATCGTAGTCAGGAACAAGCCGAGTCAAACCAGATCAGCAGTGCAGGAGCCAGGGAGAAAGCAGAAGATTAGTCACAGGACAAGCCGGGGTTGGTACAGGCAGAGTTCAAGGGAAGGTAACAAGACAAGCCAGGAATCAGGATACAGGTTCACAGGGTGCTGGATACTCAGAAGCTGAAGACAAGGCAGCACCAGGCCAAGCACCAGCTGGACTTAAATAGACCGTTTGGCGCCAACGTGAACACGCGCTAGTGCACGCGTTTGATACGTACGGATGTGTGCAGGTGCCGATCGTTACTCAGGAATGCGTGACGGCTACTGTTTGCGCTCTTGTTCGCGCATGCGCACGTCTAAATGCCAAAGCCCGGTTTCTGTGTGCAACAGGAATATGTCTTTTTCTGTGCCTTAGACATCTTCGAGGCTGTCTGCTAATGGGTGTATCCTGACATTGCCCCCCTCCAATGGGCAGCCTCCGGATGCCCAACTGAGCTAGTCTCTCCGGGTGGTTTTGACAGAATGCTTGGACAAGCCCGTTAGCATGAATATTGCCCTCTGGTTCCCATGAATTTTCCTCAGGTCCGTACCCTTTCCAGTTGACCAAGTACTGGACCTGATTCTGTCTCTTCCTGCAATCCATGATCGCCTCGACCTCGTACTCCTCTTCCCCATCTACCATTACAGGTGCAGGAGGGCTACTACTCCATTCGGGAAATGGATCTGGACTAGCAGGCTTTAGTAGAGATATATGGAAAACTGGGTGAATTCTGAAGGAATCCGCGAGTACCAACTCATAAGCCACATTATTGATCCTTTTCTTCACCCTGAAGGGTCCCACAAACCTAGGGCCCAGTTTTCTAGATGGGCAGGCTAATTTCAGATTAGTCGTAGCTAACCAGACCGGATCACCAGGTTCCAAAATCAACTCTCCCCGCTTCTTCTTGTCAAAGGATTCTTTATAGTCTTCCTGGGCCTTGGTCATGGTCTTCTGTAACAACTGATTGTTGGACCTGAAAAAGTTTATCGTGTCCTGAACTGCCGGAACAGGGCATTCTGGAGCGGAGGCAGTCAAAAATGAAGGGTGGAACCCATAGTTGGCGAAGAATGGGGCTTGTTTAATGGCAGAATGCTCTGAATTATTATACACAAACTCCGCCAGAGGTAATAGTGCCACCAAGTCATCCTGCGAGAAGGAAGAAAAACAGCGTAAGTATTGCTCTAACGTCTGGTTGGTTCTTTCAGTTTGACCATTGGTCTGTGGGTGGTAAGCTGATGAAAAGGATAGTTCGATTTTCAAGGATTTACACAAGGCTCTCCAAAATCTGGACGTGAATTGTACCCCGCGGTCCGACACGATATTGGCAGGAAGTCCATGCAGTCTCACAATCTCTTTAATAAAGACCTGCGCTGTCTCAGAAGCAGACGGGGTACCCTTCATGGGTAGGAAATGCGCCATCTTCGACAACCGATCTATGACTACAAAGATGGTAGAGTAACCTTCGGAAGGAGGGAGCTCAATGATAAAATCCATAGAAATCATTTGCCAGGGTCTATCTGGAACTGGAAAGGGTCTCAACAATCCCCAGGATCTTGTTCGGCTATATTTATTTCTGGCGCAGGTAGGGCAGGTTCCAATGTACTTCTTTCAGTCTTCTTTTAAACAAGGCCACCAAAAGGTACGCTGTAAAAGTTCAGTTGTCTTGTGGACTCCAAAGTGTCCTGCAAGGGCATGGTCAAGGCAGAGACCCAAGGTGGAGACTCGTAAACCTTCAGGCACAAAGATTTTGTTGTTGTGCCATAAAAGGCCATCTTTAGCTTGTAGCGTCATCCCAGGGGATGGTGAGACATCAATAGTGGCTTGTCTAATCTGTGACAACAAATCTTCCTGTAATAAAAGAAAACTTCCAGGAGGAAGAATGGTATCCGGAGAAACTGGTTCTTCTGTCGTGCCAAACATTCGAGACAGAGCATCCGACTTAATGTTCTTAGATCCCGGCCTGTAGGTAATATGAAAAACGAATCTTGTAAACAAGAGTGCCCACCTGGCCTGCCGGGGTTTTAAGCGCTTTGCGACTCGCAGATACTCTGAGTTTCGATGGTCGGTGTAGATCAGGATCGGATGAGCTGCACCTTCCAGTAGGTATCTCCACTCTTCGAGAGCAGCTTTAATTGCCAGAAGCTCACGGTCTCCTACGTCGTAGTTTTTCTCTGCCGGGGACAACTTGCGAGAAAAGAATGCCACAGGATGCAGTAGGGACTTGGCCCCTTGGCGTTGAGACAGAACTGCCCCTACTGCGGTCTCTGATGCGTCTACCTCTAGGACGAACGGCAGAGCAGGTTCTGGATGACGTAGTATAGGTGCAGCTGTGAAAAGAACTTTCAGAGTTTCAAATGCGGTTTGCGCCTCGGAAGACCACTGAAACCGTTGAGATTGTCTTGTCAGTTGAGTTATGGGAGAAATTATTGCGGAAAATCCCCTGATAAACTTTCTATAGAAGTTTGCAAATCCTACGAACCGTTGCACCCCTTTCTTGTCCGTTGGAGCCGGCCAATCCAGGATGGCCGAGACCTTCTGAGGATCCATCTTAATGCCACCTGTGGAAAGGACAAGGCCCAGGAACTGGATGCTTTGGCATTCAAATTCCACTTTTCTACTTTTGCAAACAAGCAGTGCTGTCTGAGTCGAACCAAAACCTTTCTGACATGTTCTCGATGAGCTTCTAAAGAAGGGGAAAAAATCAAGATATCGTCAAGATATACAATAACAAATAAGTCTAAATAGTCCCGGAAAACATCATTAATAAAGTGCTGGAACATTGCTGGGGCATTACATAGCCCAAAGGGCATCACCAAGTATTCAAAATGTCCAAACCTGGTACGAAAGGCCATCTTCCATTCGTCACCTTCACGAATACGTACCAGGTTATATGCCCCTCGCAAGTCTAACTTTGTGAAGATGACAGCAGAACGGAGTCTCTGAAACAGCTCTGGTACTAGAGGCAAGGGGTATCGGTTTTTAATCGTGATTTTATTTAAGTCCCAGTAATCCACACACGGGCGAAGGGAAAGATCTTTTTTCTCAACAAAGAAAATCCCAGCTCCGGCTGGGGATGTAGAGGGACGGATAAATCCCTTTCTCAGGCTGTCATCAATATAGATTTTCAAGGCGGCAAGTTCAGGCTCAGTCAAGGGAAAGATTCGCCCGAAAGGTATCTCGGCCCCAGGGAGGAGCTCGATGGGGCAGTCGTATGGTCTATGTGGAAGTAGAGTCTCAGCCCCCTTCTTACTGAACACATCGGCAAAGTCTTGGTAGGGTGCCGGAATGGAAGAACGGGTTTCATCATCTGAGTCCATGCACAGCAAGGGGGATGGATGACAGAACGGTCTGGAGAAGCAATGTTGCTGGCAGTAGAGAGAGGGAAACTCGATTTTTCCCGACATCCCAATGGATACAGGGATTATGTGCCTGGAGCCATGGCATACCCAAAATGATAGGGAATCATAGTGAAGCTATGGCATCCAGACGTAACAGTTCTCTGTGGTCACCAGAAATAGTAGCTACTAATGGGACAGTCTCCTGGGTAACCGGACCGGATTTAATATGTGACCCGTCTGCCAGGTGGATAGAGAGTCCATGAGCTTTGGGTTGCAGGGGAATCTTATGTTGAAGAGCAAAAGTCAAATCATGATGACTGGCTGGCAGGGAAAAAAGTCAGGCATTTTTGAGTCTTGGCAGGACAGGATCTCACATAATGGCCATCCTTCCCACAGTACAGACACAAGTAGTTCTGACGACGGTACAGGCGTTCCTCTGGAGAGAGGGAGGGATGGAACCTGCCGGGTTGAGCTGGACTAGATGGACCAGGCTCTTGTGGTAACAACCCTAGAGGCTGGAATCATTCAGCTGATCTCTCGGCACTGCGTTCTCTCAGACGTCTGTCAATTTGAATTGTCAGGTGGATGAGGGCTTCTAAGGATTCAGGTACTCCAACACGAGCCAGCTCATCTTTTAGGGGTTTGGATAGTCCTAGTTGAAATTGGTAACAGAGAGCAGCACTGTTCCATTCGACGTCTGCGCTCCAGCGTCTAAAGTCCGTTACATAGTCCTCAGCGGCTCGGTGGCCTTGCTGGAGCGCATGCAGAGCAGACTCGGCCGTGGCAGTTCGCAGAGGGTCCTCGTAGATTCGAGCCATGGATGCAAAGAAAGAGGTCAGGCTTGACAGACAGGGATTGTCCTGTTCCAGTAAATGGTGAGCCCAGGACTGAGGTTCACCCTGCAGGAGGGATATTACAAACCCCACTTTGGTGGTCTTCTGAGAGAAGGTCTGGGGCTGTAATGAAAAATACAGGATACAGGCATTCTGAAAAGTCCTGAACTTGCCACGGTTGCCAGAAAACTTCTCTGGGATAGGAACCCGGGGTTCCGGTGACTGCATTATTAAAGCAGGTGTCGGAGAAAGTTCATGAATCCGTTCTTCCAGCTGGCTGTAACTTTCTTGCAGACTCTTGACTGTTTGGGTAAATGCAGTTAGGTGATGACACAGCTGCTCTACCGGGGAGGTTGCTCGTTCAGGCTCAGTCATGGCTGCCTTGTACTATCACATACCTGGTAGAAGAGCCTGAATGGACGAGCAAGGCCTCCCTTACCACTCTGACTTAGGGCCCCTGATAGAGCAAACAGAAGGCACCAAAGTACAGAGTCGCACGAGTGCCCGAAAGTCTTTGGTGGTAGCAGGGTAGCGGGTTCCGGTCGTACTGGAGAGACACGGGGAAGCTTCCGCAGGAGACTAGCAGATGGCAGCAGGTGCAGATGACAACGACAAGCAGCAGGGTCAGACAGGCAGGGTCATACACGGCAGATCAAATCGGGTACTAGGTGCAGGCAGGATCGTAGTCAGGAACAAGCCGGGTCAAACCAGATCAGCAGTGCAGGAGCCAGGGAGAAAGCAGAAGATTAGTCACAGGACAAGCCGGGGTCGGTACAGGCAGAGTTCAAGGGAAGGTAACAAGACAAGCCAGGAATCAGGATACAGGTTCACAGGGTGCTGGATACTCAGAAGCTGAAGACAAGGCAGCACCAGGCCAAGCACCAGCTGGACTTAAATAGACCGTTTGGCGCCAACGTGAACGCGCGCTAGTGCGCACGTTTGATACGTACGGATGTGTGCAGGTGCCGATCGTTGCTCAGGAATGCGTGACGGCTACTGTTTGCGCTCTTGTTCACGCATGCGCACGTCTAAATGCCAAAGCCCGGTTTCTGTGTGCAACAGGAATATGTATTTTTCTGTGCCTAATGCCGCGTACACACGAGCGGACTTTACGGTGGACTTTGCCCGGCGGACTGGATTTCGTCGGACAATTCGATGTGTGTGGGCTCCAGCGGACTTTGTTTTCTCAAAAGTTGGACGGAATTAGATTTGAAACTTGTTTAAAATTTATCCGTTGAAATCGAGTCCGGTCGAAAAGTCCGCCGTCTGTATGCTAGTTCGACGGACTAAAAAGCCACGCTAGGGCAGCTATTGGCTACTGGCTATGAACTTCCTTGTTTTAGTCCAGTCGTACGTCATCACGTATGAATTCGACGGACTTTGGTGGATTGTGTGTAGGCAAGTCCGTTCATTCAGAAAGTCCGTCGGAAAGTACGTCGAAAAATCCGCCGGGCAAAGTCCGCCGTAAAGTCCGCTGGTGTGTACGCGGCATTAGACATCTTCGAGGCTGTCTGCTGATGGGTGTATCCTGACACTTCTACAGGTGGCTTTAGCTGAACACTGTGAGCAGGACGCACCCCACTAACTTGTAGGTTTAGCAGAACACTGTGAGCAGAACGCACTGCACTAACTGTAAATAGTCTAGCTGCCTGACTGTGGTACTAATAGGATCAAAAGAACACCAGTAATTTTCTTCAGGTAGCTGTATATACTGTAACAAGACAAGCCTGCCTGTCAGTAAGAAGATAACAGGAACGGATCTAGCTGAACACTGTGAGCAGGACGCACCCCACTAGCTTGTAGGTTTAGCAGAACACTGCGAGCAGGACGTACCCCACTAACTTGTAGGTTTAGCAGAACACTGTGAGCAGGACGAACTGCACTAACTGTAAATAGTCTAGCTGCCTGACTGTGGTACTAATAGGATCAAAAGAACACCAGTAATTTTCTTTAGGTAGCTGTAAATACTGTAACAAGACAAGCCTGCCTGTCAGTAGGAAGATAACAGGAACGGATCTAGCTGAACACTGTGAGCAGGACGCACTGCACTAACTTTAAATAGTCTAGCTGCCTGACTGTGGTACTAATAGGATCAAAAGAGCACCAGTAATTTTCTTCAGGTAGCTGTAAATACTGTTACAAGACAAGCCTGCCTGTCAGTAGGAAGATAACAGGAACGGATCTAGCTGAACACTGTGAGCAGGACGCACTGCACTAACTTTAAATAGTCTAGCTGCCTGACTGTGGTACTAATAGGATCAAAATAACACCAGTAATTTTCTTCAGGTAGCTGTAAATACTGTTACAAGACAAGCCTGCCTGTCAGTAGGAAGATAACAGGAACGGATCTAGCTGAACACTGTGAGCAGGACGCACTGCACTAACTTTAAATAGTCTAGCTGCCTGACTGTGGTACTAATAGGATCAAAAGAACACCAGTAATTTTCTTCAGGTAGCTGTAAATACTGTTACAAGACAAGCCTGCCTGTCAGTAGGAAGATAACAGGAACGGATCTAGCTGAACACTGTGAGCAGGACGCACTGCACTAACTTTAAATAGTCTAGCTGCCTGACTGTGGTACTAATAGGATCAAAAGAACACCAGTAATTTTCTTCAGGTAGCTGTAAATACTGTTACAAGACAAGCCTGTCTGTCAGTAGGAAGACAACAGGAACGGATCTAGCTGAACACTGTGAGCAGGACGCACTGCACTAACTTTAAATAGTCTAGCTGCCTGACTGTGGTACTAATAGGATCAAAAGAACACCAGTAATTTTCTTCAGGTAGCTGTAAATACTGTTACAAGACAAGCCTGCCTGTCAGTAGGAAGATAACAGGAACGGATCTAGCTGAACACTGTGAGCAGGACGCACTGCACTAACTTTAAATAGTCTAGCTGCCTGACTGTGGTACTAATAGGATCAAAAGAACACCAGTAATTTTCTTCAGGTAGCTGTAAATACTGTTACAAGACAAGCCTGCCTGTCAGTAGGAAGATAACAGGAACGGATCTAGCTGAACACTGTGAGCAGGACGCACTGCACTAACTTTAAATAGTCTAGCTGCCTGGCTGTGGTACTAATAGGATCAAAAGAACACCAGTAATTATCTTCAGGTAGCTGTAAATACTGTTACAAGACAAGCCTGCCTGTCAGTAGGAAGATAACAGGAACGGATCTAGCTAAACTGAATACAGTGTATATATATATATATATGCAACACCTGGGATGCATATATATACACAATACACTGTAAGTGCAGCTAAATGACTGACTGTCCTGCCTAATCTAGCTAACTCAAATGAAATGGCACTGTCTCTCTCTCTCTCTATCTCTCAGCACACCCCGGAACACGTGCAGGCGGCCTTATATAGTGTGGGGCGTGTACTAAATCCCCTGAGCCATAATTGGCCAAAGCCTCCTTGGCTTTGGCCAATTACGGCTCTATGTTCAGGCAGCGCTGTGATTGGCCAAGCATGCGGGTCATAGTGCATGCTTGGCCAATCATCAGCCAGCTATGCACTGCGATGCCGCAGTGAATTATGGGCCGTGACGCACCACACGAATTTGGCGCGAACGGCCCATATCGTTCGCAATTCGGCGAACGACCGAACAGCCGATGTTCGAGTCGAACATGGGTTCGACTCGAACACGAAGCTCATCCCTACTCACAAATAGCTAGCATTGAAGCCCAACACAGAACTGACCCGACCCCTATACGCACGTCCCAATTATTGACCTTGAGACAAGAACTGAGATTGCTTCTCCTACACTCCTTTGAACATTTACATTGCAAGTTTAAGGCCTCTTCATACTCCACCTCCAACAAAGCGGGGAAAAAATTAGCACAACGTCTTAAAGGATAGAGGACCAAAGCTAAAATAAATTATCTTATCCATCCACACACTAAAACACGCCTGACCAATCCGCAAGATATAGCGAACGATTTTAGTGACTACTACAGTGACATATAATATCCACGATGACCCTTCTACATTTCATCCCACGGATGAGGATATCCACACCTTCTTAGATCACACATCACACTTCCGACTCTGACAGAAACACAACTACAACAACTAAACAAACCTTTCACTGACCTACCCTTGGGGAAAGCACCGGGCCCCGATGGGCTGACAGGGGAATACTACAGAAATTACACCGCTCGGTTGACACCTCACTTAGCCCAACTTTTCAACTCCGCTGCCCTTTTCTTCCAGTTTCCCTAAAGAATCATTAAACACTAGAATTATAACTCTCCCGAAACAAAGCAAAGGACCCCACCTCTCCCCAAAAATTTTGCCTCATATCCTTACTAAACTTGGACGTAAAAATGTATGCCAAAACCATTGCCAGATGCCTACTAGACATAATGCCAGACCTAATTCATCTGGACCAATCAGGGTTCACCAAAGGGAGACAAGCCCCTGACGCTACCAGACGTATGATAAACTTAATCCATCATGCAGAATCCAGTGGAACGCCTTCTCTGCTGCTGTCTTTAGATGCAGAGAAGGCGTTCGACAAGGTCCACTGGAACTATTTACAAAAGGTTCTGCAAAAATTTGGCTTCAAAGATCATATCTACAGAGGTATTATGGCACTCTACTCTACGCCATCAGCACATGTTTACTCCACAGATATGTTATCCCAATAATTCAACATCACGAACGGTACCCGCCAAGGGTGCCCTCTCTCTCCAATCATCTTCAACCTGCTGATGGAACCCTTGGCGGAACACATACACTCAAACCCTCAAAGTTCTGGTCTATAAATAGGCAGAACCTCACACAAAATCAGCCTCTTCGTGGATGATGTGGAGGCGTGGCTGCCGTGGAAAAAATGGTCTGGAGCTGCAAATTTCTTATGATAAGTGTAATAGTTATCTTCTGGCTTGATACTACAATAAGTTTAGTTTAAGCAACATTAAGCCTGGGATTTTATGGTCCATCAGTACCACCTATTAGATCTCCTCCGAGCAACAAAAGTGGTCCCATTTGGGGATCTTGGAGGAGTAGCAACCACATGTTCTGAGGGACCATTGATCTCAACCTACTCCTATTTTTTTGTTTTTTTTATGCCCATATGGTTCATACATAAGGAAGTCTCTGTTTGTTTTACCCATAGCTAATGCAATTTGCTGTTATATGTACTTCCTAAAATGTACCTCAAGGTACAGTGTGTACATTGTTTACTTATGTTTTATTACAAAACAATAAAAATTATTGAAAGGAAAATACAAGATATCACTGCACAGTATCTCACAAAAGTGAGTACACCCCTCATATTTTTGTAAATATAGTTTATTAAATCTTTCCATGTGACAACACTGAAGAAATGACAATTTGCTACAATGTAAAGTAGTGAGAGTACAGCTTGTATAACAGTGTAAATTTGCTGTCTCCTCAAAATAACTCAACATACCGCCATTAATGTCTAAACCGCTGGCAACAAATTTGAGTACACCCCTAAGGGAGAATCTCCAAATTGGGCCCAATTAGCCATTTTCCTTCCCCAGTGTCATGTGACTCGTTAGTGTTACAAGGTCTCAGGTGTGAATGGGGAGCAGGTGTGTTAAATTGGGTGTTATCGCTTTCACTCTCTCAAACTGGTCACTGGAAGTTCAACATAGGACCTCATGGCAAAGAACTTTCTGAGGATCTGAAAAAAAGAATTGTTGCTCTACGTAAAGATTGCCTAGGCTATAATAAGATTGCCAAGACCCTAAAACTGAGCTGCAGCACGTTGGTTAAGAACATACAGCAGTTTAACAGGACAGGTTCCACTTAGAACAGGCCTCACCATGGTCAACCAAAGAAGTTGAGTGCACGTGCTCAGCACCATATCCAGTCTTTGGGAAATAGATGTATGAGTGCTGCCAGCAGTACTGCAGAGGTTGAAGGGGTGGGGGGGTCAGCCTGTCAGTGCTCAGACCATACGCCGCACACTGCATCAAATTTGTCTGCATGGCTGCCTTCCCAGAAGAAAGCCTTTTCTAAAGATGATGCATAAGAAAGCCCACAAACAGTTTGCTGAAAACAAGCAGACTAAGGACATGGATTACAGGATCCATGTCCTGTGGTCTGATGAGACCAAGATAAACTTATTTGATTCAGATGGTGTCAAGCGTTTGTGGCGGCAACCAGGTGAGGAGTACAAAGACAAGTGTGTCTTGCCAAGCATGGTGGTGGGAGTGTCATGGTCTGGGGCTGCATGAGTGTTGCCAGCACTGGGGAGCTACAGTTCATTGAGGGAACCATGAATGCCAACATGTATTGTGACATACATGAAGCCAAGCATGATCCCCCCCCTTCGGAGACTGGGCCGCAGAGCAGTATTACAACAAAATAACGACCCCAAACACACCTCCAAGACAACCATTGCCTTGCTAAAGGAGCTGAGGGTAAAGGTGATGGACTGGCCAAGTATGTCTCCAGACCTAAACCCTATTGAGCTTCTGTGGGGAATCCTCAAACAGAAGGTGGATGAGCGCAAGACTTTTAACATCCACCAGCTCCATGATGTCGTCATGGAGGAGTGGAAGAAGACTCCAGTGGCAACCTGTGAAGCTCTGGTGAACTCCATGCCCAAGAGTGTTAAGGCAGTGCTAGAAAATAATGGTGGCCACATAAAATATTGACACTTTGGGCCCAATTCGAACATTTTCACTCACTCGCAGTGTACTCACTTTTGTTGCCAGCAGTTTAAACATTAATGGCTGTGTGTTGAGTTTTGAGGGGACAGCAAATTTACACTGGTATACAAGCTGTACACTCACTACTTTACATTGTAGCAAAGTGTCATTTCTTCAGTGTTGTTACATGAAATTATATAATAAAATAAAATATTTACAAAAATGTGAGGAGTGTACTCACTTTTGTGAGATACTGTATCTATCTATCTATCTATCTATCTATCTATCTATCTATCTATCTATCTATCTATCTATCTATCTATCTATCTATCTATATACAGTATCTCACAAAAGTGAGTACACCCCTCACATTTTTGTAAATATTTTATTATATCTTTTCATTTGACAACACTGGAGAAATGACACTTTGCTACAATGTCACATGAAAAGATACAATAAAATATTTACAAAAAAGTGAGGGGTGTACTCACTTTTGTGAAATACTGTATATGATAACTGCTAGCACCGCCTATGGCCGGCTTTAGAGTATTTATTGGATTTTTTTGCTATCTGTCTGTGTCCCCACTTGGGTGATTCATCTCTGTTTTGTCCTGGTGACCATTGACACAAAGACAGAAAATGATCAGAAATCTAAACTTAAAGGTTATCACCTAAAAACAGAAATAGAGACTAAAACTTCCAGTGGTGACTGCTGTCCCAGTGACAACAATCCTGGAATTTCCTTCATTTTGGAGCGATTACCTCACTTTATGTTGCATCTCCTAGACATAAAATGAAGACATTTCCCCCATAGGACACAGACAGCAAAAAAGAAGAGAGATTGAGAGATTTCAACTATTTCCAATTTTATCCAAAACTAGCAAAAGCATTTAAGCTTTAACATAAAATTTAAAGTGATTGTAAAGCTTTGATTATTAAAAAAAACAAAAACAAACATGTCATACTTACCTCCACTGTGCAGCTCGTTTTGCAAAGAGTGACCCCGAACACCATCTTCTGGGGTCCCTCGGTGGCTCTCACGGCTCCTCCTGCATCAGATAACCCCCTAGGAGTAGAGCTCTCCCGGGGGGTTAACTTGTGGGTGCACTCCCGAGTCCATCATTCGGCGTCCATAGCCGCCGAATGTATGACTCGGGCCCGCCCCCGCATCATTGGAATTGATTGACAGCAGCAGGAGCCAATGGCTGCGCTGCTATCAATCTATCCAATCAAGAGCTGAGAACCCCGGGCAGAGGGACAGCGTGTCCCCTCCGGGTGAAGTTCCAGGGCTCAGGTAAGTAAAATAGGGGGGCTGGGGGGCCGGTCACTGCCAGGTGTTTTTTCAGCTTAATGCATAGATGCATTAAGGTGAAAAAGCACAAGGGTGTACAACCCCTTTAAACATATTTGGCAGGCAACATACATAATCAAAGCAGACAATTACAGTGATATTAGACCCTAAAACAAAAATGTATTATCGTGCAGTTTACTAATTCTTTCCTAATTTTTTGTTTTTGGGTTTAACACCACTTTAAATTTTCATCTTTAGTTATTCTGACACCTGGAAGATGATTTACTAAAGGAGTTGACATATGTACATAGTTACATAGTTTGTAAGAATGAATAAAGACACAAGATCAACTTGTGTGGGGGTGTGTGTGTGTATTATGTGTCTCTACCAATTCCAATATCCCTGTATATTGTGTTCAATAAAATGCCCATCTAAGAGTTTTTTTTATATTAGCAACATCCTTACCGCTCTAACAGTAAAAAAACCCTTACGCAGTTTAAAGTTTAACCGCTTTTTATCCAACTTCATTGAGCGGCCTCGTGTCTTCTTGAGTGACCTGAAAATCAATACCGTATTTATCGGCGTATAACACGCACCGGCGTATAACACGCACCCCAATTTAGGAGGGAATTTTAAGGAAAAAAAACTTTTAGGAGGGAAGTTGAAGGGAAAAAACTTACATTTAAATGCCCATCATTGCAGCTTTCTCAGTGCAGCCTTGCCCCAGTGCAGCCTTGTCAGTGCAGCCTTGTCAGTGCAGCCTTCCCCAGTGCAGCCTTGTCAGTGCAGCCATGTCAGTGCAGCCTTCCCCAGTGCAGCCTTGTCAGTGCAGCCATGTCAGTGCAGCCTTGTCAGTGCAGCCTTGTCAGTGCAGCCTTGTCAGTGCAGCCATGTCAGTGCAGCCTTCCCCAGTGCAGCCTTCCCCAGTGCAGCCTTGCCCAGTGCAGCCTTGCCCAGTGCAGCCTTCCCCAGTGCAGCCTTCAATCCTCTGTCTTCAAAATCGCCGACCGCGATTTGAAAATGGCGCCGCCGAAATACACAGAGCCGGTCCTCGGCTCTTTCCCGCGGCTCTCGTTCACTTTCGGCTCCACTCGTAGTCCCGAGTGGAGCTATCCGAACCTAGCCGAGTAGGTTCGGATAGCTCCGCTTGGGACTACGAGTGGAGCCGAAAGTGAACGAGAGCCGCCGGAAAGAGCCGAGGACCGGCTCTGTGTATTTCGGTGCCGGCGGCGCCATTTTCAGATCGCGGTCGGCGATTTTGAAGTTGTGCAGCTCGGGATCGCATGGGATCGGCGTATAACACGCACCTGCGACTTTCCCCTGATTTTAAGGGGAAAAAAGTGCGTGTTATACGCCGATAAATACGGTAGTTTCTTCCCTATGCTGGAATCACCATTAGGATATTCGTATATCGCTATCATATCCCCTCTTGGGCATCTCTTCTTCGGGGAGAATAAGTTGGTTTGTAAACATTCCTCATAACTGACATCCTCCAGCCCTCTTACTAGTTTTGTTGCTCTTCTCTGGACTCTCTCCAGTTCCAGCACATCCCTTCTGTGGACTGGAGACCAGAACTGGGCGTCATACTCATGATGTGGCCGAACCTGAGTTTTGTACAGTGGTAGAATTATAGTTTATCTCTTGCGTAAATGCCCTTATTAATGCATGCTAATACAGTGGAACCTCAGTTTTCAAGTAACGCGGTTAACAAGCGTTTTGCAAAACAAGCACTGTATTTTTAAAAATCCTAACTCGGTTTGCGAGTGTTGTCTCGCAAAACAAGCAGGATTCAGGCCAAAAGCGGTGTGCAGTACCGCTTTTGGCCTGAGGTGGAGAGTGCCGGAGCCGAACAGTGCCGATCGTCGGCGTTCGGAAATGCACGGAAAGGCCCGAGGACAGTTAGGCTCGTGAATGGAGTCTTTCCGTGGTTTGCCGAGGTCAGCCAAAGTGTGCTTGGGCCTTTTCGGCCGTTTCCGAGGCTCTCCAGTGCCCCCCCTTGGCCTATGAGGTATGTATGATGGGACTTCAGCGCCCCCCCGGCCTCTGGCCGCATGCGGTATTGCATCCCATTGAAGTCAATGCAGAACAAATTATTTTCGTTTCCATTGTCTTCAATAGGAAAACTCGCTTTGTTATGCGAGTACTTTGGATTGCGAGCATACTCCTGGAACGGATTATGCTCGTAATCCGAGGTTCCACTGTACTCTACTGGCCTTGCATAGTGCAGCTTTCTCATTGAATACCATTGCTGAGCCAGTGATCTACTAGGGCCCCTAGATCTTTTTCCATCCTCGATTCCCCCAGAGGTTACCCCCGCCCCCCAGCATGTAACTTACATTAATATTTTTAGGCCCCAAGTGCATCACTTTTCATTTCCCTACATTGAACCTAATTTGCCATGTGTTTGCCCCCCCCTCTATTTTATCTAGGTCTTCCTGTAGAGTCTGTTCTGAAGGTATTACCCAGCTTAGCCTTGTATAATCAGCAAGATTTAATTATTTATGCCAACCTCTTTATCATTTATGATCAAGTTAAACAGGATTGGTCCCAAGACAGAGCCCTGGGGTACGCCACTTATAACTGCAGACCATACAGATGATACACTATTTATCACCAACCTCTGGATGTGCCCCTGTAACAAGTTTTTTATCCAGGTACATGCACTATCATCAGCACCAACAGACCTCAATTTGTGGATTAAGCATTTATGGGAGACCGTGTCTAATGCTTTGGCGAAGTCTAGATAGAAACATTGATATTAGGCTGGCTAGCCTGTAGCTTCCAAGTATATATCTCGGCCCATTCTTGAATATTGGTACCACATTAGCTTTACGCCAATAATCCGCTGTTACTGTTCCAGTCAGTAAGCTTTCCTTAAAGATGAAGAATAACGGTCTAGCAATGACCTGGCTAAGTTCTTTGAGGACTCTCAGGTACAAGCCATCTGGTCCTGGTGATTTGTTCACATTAAGTTTTTCCAGTCATTTTAGAACACTGGCTTCTGTTAGCCACAAATGCATATTCCTTGCTCTGTTGCTAACAACACTGCCTTGCTTATTATGCCCTTCCCTTTCCATAGTAAAAACTGAAGACAAGAATGTATTTATTACAGTTGTCTTATCTTTGTCACGTCTAACCAACTTCCCTTCTTCATCCTTCAGCGGCCAATATGCTCCGACTTTGCTTTTTTACTATTAATATATTTTTAAAAATGTGGGGATTTTTTTTACTCTTCACCCCTATGTATCTATCGTGGTCTGTTTTTGCTGCCCTGATTACGCTCTTACATTATTTATTGCATTCTTTGTAGTGCTTGAATGTGTCCCCTTGGCCTTATATTTTTTAAACATGTAAGGGGTTTCGGGACTTTGAATGAGGTATGTATGATGGGACTCAACAAGTATAGCCAAGTAATAGAAAATGTGTTTATTGTCTAAAAGACACAACAATAACATGCAGCAGTGAATACATTGAGTATAGTAAACACATAGACAGCATATTGCAAAACATAAGCATATAATTGTCAACTTGTACATGATATGGTTAAAAAGGTAATCCTCCATAAAGAATCCTGAGAACACAGATGATGTCCTATAAGTAAAACCAAATGCATAATTGTAAAACTGACGCGTTTCATGGCAATAAAGCCACTCTTCAGGGGCGAATGCGTAGTAAATTTGAATCTGCAGAGAGACATAAGCACATCACATATTGTCTCTGATCATGCAACCCCACTGAGGGGAGCAGAGACATTAGGTGGAAAGGGTGAGAAATTATCCATCTCCTGCACTACTTACATGTTGGCAGCATGTGAAGATATGTAATCTGGAGCAGTTGGGCCAGCATAATTGTCTGTGCCGGGAGCTGAGGTTGGGTCTGTAGCAAGAAAAGGAACAGGAATGAAGGTGATTCCTGAGGACATGCATGTCCAACCAAGGGTGCATTAGGGGCCTCAATCTAGAAATAAATGATAATTGTACAATAGTGTAAAACCCAAGTGTAACGAGCCCCTGTTCGCTCGAATCCACTCTCCCGACACTCCTCTGTGGCTATTGAACCAGATTGCAGATCGCAACGTCTGATGGTTCAGTCATCCGATGCCCTGGGACCAGAACTACAGGTATGTGCTGTTCTAATCCAGTTGTGATAGCTCAGAACAAACACCAGGCAGGCTGTATGTAAGTTCAAACAGAAATCTCTTTTATTGAAAGGAATACAGGCTCTTTTATACAGTAAAAGAGGAGGTGCATACCTCCTGCTCATATTACTCTGAACATACACCTGTGACCAGAAACCTAATTAACATGGGCTAATTAACTAATCCCTTTAGACAGCCTAGATGGCTCAGTCATGACCTTTAGGCCAGACTGGCTGTCTTGTAGCACAGAAAACCCAATCAACATTATCACAAATCAACACCGAACTCTTCTTCATACAATAGCAGAGTTAATTAACACAAACAACAATGGGGATCTAATGACTCTTAGATCCCATACTAGACTTATTTACAATACACATTCTAGCAGGCAACAGACAGACAGGTGGAGTTGATGACACCAGCATCTCCTCACAGGATGTGTCCCAACAGTATGAATCAGTCTTATCAGCAGGGGGGCTGCTGGAGGAATCCCCCCTCCCTCTACAGGGACACACATCCCAAATGACCACAGCAAAGAGTCCACAACAGAATGAGACAACATACAATATATACATATATACACGATTGAGTCTGATTAGTACAGATCAGACTGGATTTCTAATTCACCTTGCAGAGTATTGTTCCCTTAAAATCCAGGGCCCATAATCTGTTGGCAAGAGGCTTGCGTCCAGTCCCCTCCAATAGCCTCTGTCCCGGGTGAGTCTGTCACACCAAGTAGGCTAGAAAGAATTAAAAAATGAAACCCCCGAGCCAAGTGAATGTGACAGAGAATAGAAAGTGACATATATGTGTAATTATACACATGCATGCCAGAGAATGTAAGTGAATCCTAGAAATAAGTAAATAGAAACTAGGACATGTTTTTCTGTGCCTTTTTACACTTGGATTTAGCCACCCAATTTCTTTTATATTTGTTGCCCATTGGAATACACTGGCTACTGCCATTACCTAAAATGTTCACTCAAAAAGAGTGAAGTTTCACTTTAATTACCCAGTCATGTGCAAATGAACATGCATGAGCTGGAGTGAATCTTTACTCTTTTTTTTAATGAACATTTTCAACTATTTTAGTAACTCAGCCTCCATGGATCTATAAAATAAAACTGATTATTCTGAAATTGACCACCTACTGTTCTAACCCCAAGCTGATTTATGGTCTAATTTTTCTAATTATCACAGATGCTCCTTTTTAAAATGGAGGTTTCTTTGTATTACCTAGAAAAAATGGAGGGGACACTAGGGAGGAGAAAAGAGGATTGCTGCTCACCCCTTAAAAATTAGAACAAAAAAGGAAGGTTTCCCCACATTGGGGTTTTTAGGCAGCACAATAACAGATGTAGTCAATGTTGTATGAAAAAATATAACAATTTTAACACTTTTTAGCACCGCCCGCCAGAGCAAACAACCACCTGGAAAGCACCAAATCACCTGCGATGAAGATTTGCAAGGAAAAATAATAACTTAAAAGCCCATATTAAGGTAGTCAGGTTTGATCTGTGGGCTAAAAAAGTCACTAAAGAATCAAGGGCATTATAAGTATGATATATATGGCCCAAACCAACAGGGGAGTTCTGAACCATATTTTTCTGGTGTATGTTTAAAAAGAAATACCGTATAAAGAAACAAATATGGTAGGTATGGTAAGTATTATGTCTGTGCTAGAAAAAGAAATGGTAGTGACAGAGTAAAAGAAAGTAAGAGAGAAGGGGTAAGGGAGTGAATTGAAGCATACAATCTAGGTGTGGTAGAATGTGAAAAAAGCATGTAAGGTGCAAACAGGTGCCAGTGAGTGGGAGGGGGGAGGAGAGGATAGGGGAAGGGGGGGGAGGGGGGGAAGGGGAAAAAGGGGGAAAAAAGGGGGGACCGTTGGGGAATGGTGGTGTAGAAAAATAATGTATTATTATTACCTCAAACAGGTGCTAAATAGCACATGTGGATGCATCAGGTTGTCCCATATACCTAGAATGTTGCTTGTTAGCCAATCCGGGATTGGTCATAAGCTGTATAAGACTCAGGTGATAGTATCCAAAAACTGAGTCAACCAGTCTAGAAATAAGCAAAGTATATAATTGTAAAAAGTGTGACCACATATATTGTCAGTGGTCGAAAAATATTAACAATCATAGGGGTCAGTAGACCCCGATTATTTTGGGCAACACGATGCTATAATAACACATGGCTATAAAGGTGTACTTACTGTGTGGTAGCCGAAAGTGACAGCAGGAGTGGTAACAGGCAGCAGGGTGTGTTTGCAGTTCACCAGATAGGAGGAAATTGAAAACATACATCAAGTATAGGTTTTTATACCCATATTTCTAGACTGGTTGACTCAGTTTTTGGATACTATCACCTGAGTCTTATACAGCTTATGACCAATCCTGGGTTGGCTAACAAGCAACAGTCTAGGTATATGGGACAACCTGATGCATCCACATGTGCTATTTAGCACCTGTTTGAGGTAATAATAATACATTATTTTTCTACTCCACCATTCCCAAACGGTCCCCCCTTTTTTCCCCCTTTTTTCCCGTCCCCCCCCTTCCCCCCCCCCTCCCCTATCCTCTCCTCCCCCCTCCCACTCATTGGCACCTGTTTGCACCTTACATGCCTTTTTCACATTCTACCACACCTAGATTGTATGCTTCAATTCACTCCCTCACCCCTTCTCTCTTACTTTCTTTTACTCTGTCACTACCATTTCTTTTTCTAGCACAGACATAATAATACCATACCTACCATATTTGTTTATTTATACGGTATTTCTTTTTAAACATACACCAGAAAAATATGGTTCAGAACTCCCCTGTTGGTTTGGGCCATATATATCATACTTATAATGCCCTTGATTCTTTAGTGACTTTTTTAGCCCACAGATCAAACCTGACTACCTTAATATGGGCTTTTCAGTTATTATTTTTCCTTGCAAATCTTCATCGCAGGTGATTTGGTGCTTTCCAGGTGGTTGTTTGCTCTGGCGGGCGGTGCTAAAAAGTGTGACCTCTCGTAAGCCACGTTGCTTCTCACCATCCTGGTCTGGGTTGTGACGGCGGTAGAGGAGGTTGGAATCCCCCTCTGGAGAAGAGGACAAAGCAATATATCTTTTAAAGGGATCTCCATGTGGGAACTTGTGTTTTCCGTTGGACATACTTTTACTTGGTAATTATACTGTATTGATGTATCGCATAATCAATGTAGTTCATATTATATTTATATGAATGGAACATGTATATGTATATCAACCCTATTTTCATGTTCTCCCCAGCAGACTGATCCTCTGAAGAAGACCCCAACTATAGGGGTTGAAACGCATCAGGTTTAATGTTCATGATATAAAGTATTGCTATGAACAAATGTCTGCTTATGTATGTTCAGCCAATTATTCTTTTAAAATAATTCCCACTGGAGCTCATTGTTTTTAACTCTGATGATATATTATTATCCAATAAAATTGTTATATTTTTTCATACAACATTGACTACATCTGTTATTGTGCTGCCTAAAAACCCCAATGTGGGGAAAACTTCCTTTTTTGTTCTTTGTATTACCTATAACTGCAAGTGGATGGGTAAAAAAGGTAGACGATGCATATTTGTGTTTCTTCAAATATGAACATTTAGTGTATCTTCACATATACCTCCAAGAAGGGTAAGATTATGGCACAGTTAAGAACTGGAACTCAACAGTTCCAGTGACTTTCAGTCTAAGATGAAGTGCATTAAAAAAACACTCAGTGCTGATTGTGATCAAGTATATCCTCTTTCCATGATTGCCTTCCCTTTCTCCAAACACTCACAAGATCTTTAGACCTCTTAAACGAATAAGCGGGTCTCACATGTTTTTTTATTGCCCCAGGCACTGCTTCCCTTTCCTCTTTTATTTTCCCTGGTAACAGCCCGATCACACATAAGCAGAGACAAAAAGCAATTCATCACATAAAACCATATTTTATTCGTAAAACCATCACATGATAAAAAGTATTGCAAATTACACTCAGGTCCATAAATATTGGGACATTGACACAATTCTAATCTTTTTGGCTCTATACACCACCACAATGGATTTAAAATGAAACAAACAAGATGTGCTTTAACTGCAGACTTTCAGCTTTAATTTGAGGGTATTTACATCCAAATCATGGGAAAGGTGTAGGAATTACAACAGTTTGTATATGTGCCTCACACTTTTTAAGGGACCAAAAGTATTGGGACAGATTAACAATCATCCATCAAACTTTCACTTTTTAATACTTGGTTGCAAATCCTTTGCAGTCAATTACAGCCTGAAGTCTGGAATGCAGACATCACCAGACACTAGGTTTCATCCCTGGTGATGCTCTGCCAGGCCTCTACTGCAACTGTCTTCAGTTCCTGCTTGTTCTTGGGGCATTTTCCCTTCAGTTTTGTCTTCAGCAAGTGAAATGCATGCTCAATCGGATTCAGGTCAGGTGATTGACTTGGCCATTGCATAACATTCCACTTCTTTCCCTTAAAAAACTCTTTGGTTGCTTTCGCAGTATGCTTCGGGTCATTGTCCATCTGCACTGTGAAGCGCCGTCCAATGAGTTCTGAAGCATTTCGCTGAATATGAGCAGATAATATTGCCCGAAACACTTCAGAATTCATCCTGCTGCTTTTGTCAGCAGTCACATCATCAATAAATACAAGATAACCACTTCCATTGGCAGCCATACATGCCCACACCATGACACTACCACCATCATGCTTCACTGATGAGGTGGTATGCTTTGGATCATAAGCAGCTCCTTTCCTTCTCCATACTCTTCTCTTCCCATCACTCTGGTACAAGTTGATCTTGGTCTCATCTGTCCATTGGATGTTGTTCCAGAACTGTGAAGGCTTTTTCAGATGTTGTTTGGCTAATCTGGCCTTCCTATTTTTGAGGCTCACCAATGGTTTACATCTTGTGGTGAACCCTCTGTATTCACTCTGGTGAAGTCTTCAATTGATTGTTGACTTTGACACACATACACCTACCTCCTGGAGAGTGTTCTTGATCTGGCCAACTGTTGTGAAGGGTGTTTTCTTCACCAGGGAAATAATTATTCGGTCATCCACCACAGTTGTTTTCCGTGGTCTTCTGGGTCTTTTGGTGTTGCTGAGCTCACCGGTGCGTTCTTTCTTTTTAAGGATGTTCCAAACAGTTGATTTGGCCACACCTAATGTTTTTGCCATCTCTCTGATGGGTTTGTTTTGTTTTTTCAGCCTAATGATGACTTGCTTCACTGATAGTGACAGCTCTTTGGATCCCATATTGAGAGTTGACAGCAACAGATTCCAAATGCAAATAGCACACTTGAAATGAACTCTTGACCTTTTATTTGCTCCTTGTAAATGGGATAATGAGGGAATAACACACACCTGGCCATGGAGGTCCCTTAAAAAGTGGGAGGCACATATACAAACTGTTGTAATTCCTACACCATTCACCTGATTTGGATGTAAATACTCTCAAATTAAAGCTGAAAGTCTGCAGTTAAAGCACATCTTGTTCGTTTCATTTCAAATCCATTGTGGTGTGGTGGTGTATAGAGCCAAAAGGATTAGAATTATGTCGATGTCCCAATATTTTTGGACCAGACTGTATGTCCATGGGCAGGTGGATGTAAACACATTATCATTTGTATACCTATGCCTACATCCTTGCCTGTTCTATTTCAATTTTTTTAAACACAAGAAGGCTGTCTTTTTCTGTTTAGATGGATCTGAACTGATGTAAACGGATGCCCTCTGTTTACATCTGTTCTGTTTATGTCCGTTTTTAGGCAGAAAACATTTTTTGTTTATAACAGTTTGAAACAGCTAAAAAAAAGATGCAAACAGGGATGTAACCTGATTTAAACTGAACAAAACAGGGGACTGCAGGCAGCACTTACTAAATGAAACATAGCTAAATGTAAACAATAGGGATGAGCCGAACACCCCCCGGTTCGGTTCGCACCAGAACCTGCGAACGGACAGAAAATTTGCACGAACGTTAGAACCCCATTGACGTATATGGGACTCGAATGTTCGAAATCAAAAGTGCTCATTTTAAAGGCTAATTTTCATGGTATTGTCCTAAAAAGGGTTTGGGGACCCGGGTCCTGCCCCAGGGGACATGTATCAATGCAAAAAAAACTTTTAAAAACGGCCGTTTTTTCGGGAGCAGTGATTTTAATGATGCTTAAAGTAAAAAAAAAAAGTGAAACATTCCTTTAAATATCTTACCTGGGGGGTGTCTATAGTATGCCTGTAAAGTAGCGCATGTTTCCCGTGCTTAGAACAGTCCCTGCACCAAATGACATTTTTAAAGGAAAAAAAGTCATTTAAAACTGCTTGCGGCTTTAATGTAATGTCGTGTCCTGGCAATATGGATGAAAATCAGTGAGACAAACGGCATGGGTACCCCCAAGTCCATTACCAGGCCCTTTGGGTCTTGTATGGATATTAAGGGGAACCCCGCACCCAAATTAAAAAAGGAAAGGTGTGGGGCCCCCAGGCCCTATATACTCTGAACAGCAGTATACAGGCAGAGCAAACAAGACAGGGACTGAAGTAGAATCTGTTTGTAATTTTGAACTAGTACATTTTCAAAGTGTAGCTCCAGCCAAAAAATCTTTTTTAAGCTTTTTGGAAAACAAATGTAAGGGTTTTCACCCCTGTGATAATTGATTTGCTGTCTATGCTACTCTTCAGAAGATTTCACCTCACTTTTTGCCCCAAAGACAAATGTTTTTTGAAAATTTGGGGTTTTTAGTGAAACAAGGATTGGTGATAAAGCATCAGTGTAAAGGAGAAAAGTTTTTCCCATATTAACTCTTACAGGAGAGAATTTCCCTTCCTATGGGGTAGATTTCATCTCACTTCCTGTTGTCTCCTTCCGTTTGCAAGTAGGAGTCGTTTGTAAGTTGGATGTTTGAAAGTAGGGGCCTGCCCTATATACTCAGCAGTAGGGATGAGCTTCGTGTTCGAGTCGAACCCATGTTCGACTCGAACATCGTCTGTTCGCCCATTCGCCGAATTGCGAACGATATGGCTGTTCGCGCCAAATTCGTGTGGCGCGTCACGGCCCATAATTCCCTGCGGCATTGCAGTGCATTGCTGGCTGGTGATTGGCCAAACATGCACTATGACCCGCATGCTTGGCCAATCACAGCGCCGTCTGAACAGAGAGCCGTAATTGGCCAAAGCCAAGGAGGCTTTGGCCAATTATGGCTCAGGGGATTTAGTACACGCCCCACACTATATAAGGCCGCCTGCACAGCGGCCCTGTGTAGTGTATGTTCCGGCGTTGAAAGAGATAGACAGAGAGACAGTGTCATTTGATTTGAGTTAGATAGATTAGGCAGAACAGTCAGTCAGTTAGCTGCACTTACAGTATATTGTGTAGACTATTTACAGTTAGTGCAGTGCGTCCTGCTCACAGTGTTCAGCTAGATCCGTTTCTGTTATCTTCTTACTGAAATGCAGGCTTGTCTTGTTACAGTATATATAGCTACCTGAAGAAAATTGCTGGTGTTCTTTTGATCCTATTAGTACCACAGTCAGGCAGCTAGACTATTTACAGTTAGTGCAGTGTGTCCTGCTCACAGTGTTTAGCTAAAACTACAACTAAAACTACAAGTTAGTGGGGTGCGTCCTGCTCACAGTGTTCAGCTAAACCTAGAAGTTAGTGGGGTGCGTCCTGCTCACAGTGTTCAGCTAAACCTACAAGTTAGTGCGGTGCGTCCTGTTCACAGTGTTCAGCTAAAACTACAAGTTAGTGGGGTGCGTCCTGCTCACAGTGTTCAGCTAAACCTACAAGTTAGTGCAGTGTGTCCTGCTCACAGTGTTCAGCTAAAACTACAAGTTAGTGCGGTGCGTCCACCTCACAGTGTTCAGCTAAAACTACAAGTTAGTGCGGTGCGTCCACCTCACAGTGTTCCGCTAAACCTACAAGTTAGTGCGGTGCGTCCTGCTCACAGTGTTCAGCTAAAACTACAAGTTAGTGCTGTGCGTCCTGCTCACAGTGTTCAGCTAAACCTACAAGTTAGTGTAGTGAGACCTCTGCACAGTGTTCATCTAAAGCTACAAGTTAGTGCAGTGCATCCTGCTCACAATGTTCAGCTAGATCCGTTCCTGTTATCTTCTTACTGTCAGGCAGGCTTGTCTTGTTACAGTATATACAGCTAATTGAAGAAAATTACTGGTGTTCTTTTGATCCTAATAGTACCACAGTCAGGCAGCTAGACTATATACAGTTAGTGCAGTGCGTCCTGCTCACAGTGTTCAGCTAGATCCGTTCCTGTTATCTTCTTACTGACAGGCAGGCTTGTCTTGTTACAGTATATACAGCTACCTGAAGAAAATTGCTGGTGTTCTTTTGATCCTATAAGTACCACAGTCAGGCAGCTAGACTATTTACAGTTAGTGCAGTGCTTCCTGCTCACAGTGTTCAGCTAAATCTACAAGTTAGTGGGGTGCGTCCTGCTCACAGTGTTCAGCTAAACCTACAAGTTAGTGGGGTGCGTCCTGCTCACAGTGTTCAGCTAAACCTACAAGTTAGTGCGGTGCGTCCTGCTCACAGTGTTCAGCTAGAACTACAAGTTAGTGGGGTGCGTCCTGCTCACCGTGTTCAGCTAAACCTACAAGTTAGTGCTGTGCGTCCTGCTCACAGTGTTCAGCTAAACCTACAAGTTAGTGTGGTGCATCCACCTCACAGTGTTCAGCTAAACCTACAAGTTAGTGCGATGCGTCCTGCTCACAGTGTTCAGCTAAAACTACAAGTTAGTGCTGTGCGTCCTGCTCACAGTGTTCAGCTAAACCTACAAGTTAGTGGGGTGCGTCCTGCTCACAGTGTTCAGCTAAAACTACAAGTTAGTGTGGTGCGTCCACCTCACAGTGTTCAGCTAAACCTACAAGTTAGTGCGGTGCGTCCTGCTCACAGTGTTCAGCTAAAACTACAAGTTAGTGCTGTGCATCCTGCTCACAGTGTTCAGCTAAAACTACAAGTTAGTGTGGTGCGTCCACCTCACAGTGTTCAGCTAAACCTACAAGTTATTTTTTTGCGAGCTCTGCACAGTGTTCACCTAAAGCTAACTGTAGAAGGTTGGTGGTGTTTTCCTGATCCTATCACTACCGCAGGAAGCTAAAAAAGCTACAAGTTAGTTTTTTGCGAGCTCTGCACAGTGTTCAGCTAAAGCTACTTGTAGAAGGTTTCTGGTGTTCTCATACTACAGGCAGGCAGTTGATTTTGCTAGCTGCAGTATCAGTATATATATATATATATATATATATATATATATATATATATATATATATATATATATATATATATATCCCAGCTTAGTGCAGCTACAGGCCATTAGTATGTCTGGAAGGCCAAGAAGGAGAGGCAGACAGTCATAAGCCAATAAGAGAGGGCAAGCAGGCTCTGTGTCTAGTGCTGGTCGTGGAGATGGTGTGTCCTCATCAGCACGTGGCCGTGGGACACGCTTGGCTTTTTTTTCGGCAGCTGGCCGTGTTGAGCCGCAACATGCGGAAAACTTGGTCGAGTGGATGACCAAGCCGTCCTCATCCTCCTCTCTCACCCATGCCCAGGGTACTTTGTCTGGCAAAGCAGTGGCCTCTTCCCTCGGCTCAATGTCATCAGTGACTCCTTCCCTAGCCCCACCATGTCCTCCTGAGGAGTCCCTCGAACTGTTTGACCACAGTGTTGGGTACATGCTCCAGGAGGATGCCCAGCGTTTGGAAGGCTCTGATGATGATACTGAGCTCAATGAAGGCAGTAACATGAGCACGGACAGAGGGGGTGACCAAGAAGGACAGCAATCTGGCAGTCATGCTTCCCCTGCTGCAGCATACTGCCAGGTTAGCTCCAGTGATGAGGAGGGAGGGGATGATGAGGTCACTGACTCAACGTGGGTGCCTGATAGGAGAGAGGAAGAGGAGGAGGAGGCGGCACATCACCAACGAGGCAGGATGCCCTCCAGGGGCCAGCCTAAGGGCAGCCCATTGACTGCATCACACCCCAAAGCTCCACATGTGCAGGGCGCTGCAGTCTCTGCACGTTATTCAAAAAGTTCTTTGGTGTGGGCCTTTTTTGAGACGAGTGCATCAGATCGCACCGCTGCTATTTGCAACATATGTCTCAAGCGTATCTCGCGTGGCCAAAACATCTCCCGCTTGGGTACCACATGCTTGACCAGACATATGTTGACCTGCCATGCAGTTCGTTGGCAAGCGTATCTAAAAGACCCACACCAAAGAACAAAGAGGACCTCTCCTTGCTCCTCATCAGCTGAGATCTCCAACCCCACTATACCTTCAGTCCTCTCTGAGACCTGCACTGAGAGGAATGAAGGTGTAGAATTAGGTGTGTCACAGCCAAGTACTTGTGGGCAATCTGCTTTTGGTACACCAACGTCAGATTGTACCAGGCAAATTTCCCTGCCCCAGCTGCTGCACCGCAGAAAGAAGTTTGCTCCCAGCCATCCACATGCGCAGCGGTGGAATGCTAGCTTGGCAAAATTGCTAGCACTTCAACTGCTGCCTTTTCAGTTGGTAGACTCTGCCCCCTTCCGTGAGTTTGTGGAATGTGCGGTTCCTCAGTGGCAGGTACCCAAAGCCACTTTTTCTCATGGAAGGCGATTCCGGCTCTCTACCGGCATGTGGAAGGCAATGTCCATGCCTCGCTGGACAGGGCGGTCAGCGGTAAGGTGCATATTACCGCTGACTCATGGTCCAGCAGGCATGGACAGGGACGTTACCTAAGTTTCACGGCGCATTGGGTGACTCTGCTGGCAGCTGGGAAGGATGCATGACAAGGTGCAGTAGTGTTGCAGGTTGTTCCGCCACCACGCCTCCAAAATGCTAATGATTGTGACACACCTCTCTCCTCCACCCCCTCCTCTTCTTCTTCCTCCATGGCCTCTTCCTGTGCTTTGTCCTCGGAACCAGCGGTGCTCCGTAGCCGTTCAAGGGGCTACGCAAGTACGCAGGCCAAAAGATGCCATGCGGTGCTTGAGCTGGTGTGCTTGGGGGACAGGAGTCACACTGGGGCAGAGGTTCTGTCAGCTCTGCAGGGGCAGGTTCAGAGGTGGTTGACGCCACGCCAAGTTAAGGCAGGAATGGTGGTTTGCGACAATGGCACCAACCTCCTCTCTGCCCTCCGACAGGGACAAATGACCCATGTGCCCTGTTTGGCTCACGTCCTTAACTTGGTGGTGCAGCGGTTCTTGGGCAGGTACCCGGGCTTACAGGATGTCCTGAGGCAGGCCAGGAAAGTCTGTGTGCATTTCCGCCGGTCATATAATGCCAGTGCTCGGCTGACGGACCTCCAAAAGGAGTTTAACCTGCCCAAGAACCGCCTAATCTGTGACATGCCCACCAGGTGGAACTCAACGTTGGCCATGCTGCAGCGGCTGCACACGCAGCAGAGGGCCATCAATGAGTACCTGTGCGACTATGGCACCAGGACAGGGTCAGGGGAGCTTGGTTTTTTTCCCCACGCCAGTGGGCCAGGATCAGGGATGCATGCACTGTCCTGTCACCATTTGAGGAGACCACGAGGATGGTGAGCAGTAACAGTGCATGCATCAGTGACACTGTCCCCCTTGTCCACCTGTTGGAGCACACGCTGCGTGGAATAATGGACAGGGCACTTGAGGCAGAACAGAGGCAGGAAGAGGAGGACTTCCTTAGCTCTCAAGGCCCCCTTTATCCAGACAGTGTTCCTGCGTGCCCGCCAATCACACAGGAAGAGGACGAGGATGAGGAGGAGGAAGATTGTGTCAGTATGGAGGTGGAGCCTGGCACTCAGCATCAGCAGCAGTCTTTAAGGGATCAGTCCCAAGAAACACATGGACTTGTACGTGGCTGGGAGGAGGTGGCTGCGGACCATGTCGTCCTTAGTGACCCAGAGGACTCCGGAACGAATGCCTCAGCAAACCTACGCTGCATGGCCTCCCTGATCCTGCAAAGCCTGCGTAAGGATCCTCGTATTCGTGGTATCAAGGAGAAGGACCAATACTGGCTGGCAACCCTCCTTGATCCACGTTACAAGGGTAAGGTTGCGGACCTTATCTTGCCATCGCAGAGGGAGCAGAGGATGAAACATCTTCGGGAGGCCTTGCAGAAAGGTCTGTGCAACGCGTTCCCAGAGACTGGGAGGTTACAAACTCCTGTTTCTGGACAACGTGTTGCTGAGGCTTCGGTCAGTCAAAGAAGGAGCGGTGGAGAAGGTGGCCGTCTGACCGATGCGTTCAGACAATTTTTTGGTCCGCAGCCCCAAGGTATGATCGGTTCCAGCAACCATCGCCAGCGTCTGTTTTACATGGTGCAGGAATACCTAGGGGCAAGATCTGACTTGGACACCTTTCCCACCGAAAATCCTCTGGGTTACTGGGTCTTGAGGATGGATCACTGGCCAGAGCTTGCACAGTATGCAATTGAGCTACTGGCCTGTCCTGCATCCAGCGTTCTTTCAGAACGCACATTCAGTGCTGCTGGAGGCTTTGTAACCGATCACAGGGTGCGTCTGTCCACCGACTCGGTCGATCGACTGACCTTCATAAAAATGAATCAGTCTTGGATCACCACCAGCTACCAAGCACCTGATGCTGATGTAACCGAATAATTTTTTTTGAAATCTCAGATCCCTTCAAAGACTGCCTATACTGATGCTGAGTGACTATCCCTGAGAAATTATCCTCTTCCTCCTCAATCATCACGCTGATAGCTTGTAAGAACATTTTTGGTTCTGGATGCCACCACCAGTGCCTAAGGCACAATTTTTCAGCCCCTGTTTAACAGGGGCGTGTAATTACAATTTTTGATGCAATACTTTGCAGCAAGGCTCGTTTCTGCATTACAACTAGAGTTATCTGTGAGGGGTTGCAGTGTTGTGGCACCAGCACCAGTGCCTAAGGCCCAATTTTTCAGCCCCTGTTTAACAGGGGCGTGTAATTACAATTTTTGATGCAATAATTTGCAGCAGGGCTCGTTCCTGCGTTCCAACTAGAGTGTCTGTGAGGGGTTGCAGTGTTGTGGCTCCAGCACCAGTGCCTAAGGCCCAATTTTTCAGCCCTTGTTTAACAGGGGCGTGTGATTACAATTTTTGATGCAATACTTTGCAGCAGGGCTCATTTCAGCATTCCAACTAGAGTATCTGTGAGGGGTTGCAGTGTTGTGGCACCAGCACCAGGGCCTAAGGCCCAATTTTTCTGCCCCTGTTTGACAGGGGCGTGTAATTACAATTTTTGATGCAATACTTTGCAGCAGGGCTCAATCCTGCGTTCCAACTAGAGTGTCTGTGAGGGGTTGCAGTGTTGTGGCACCAGCACCAGTGCCTAAGGCCTAATTTTTCAGCCCCTGTTCAACAGGGGCATGTAATTACAATTCTTGATCTAATATTTTACAGCAGGGCCCATTTCTGCACCCACCAAGAGCGAGTGAGGACTTACAGTGTTGTGGCACCAGCACCACCACCACCACCACCAAAGGCCCAATTTTTCTGCCCTTGTTCAACAGGGGCATGTAATTACAATTCTTGATCTAATATTTCACAGCAGGGCCCATTTCTGCACCCACTAAGAGCGAGTGAGGACTTACAGTGTTGTGGCACCAGCACCACCACCACCACCACCACCAAAGGCCCAATTTTTCTGCCCTTGTTCAACGGGGGCATGTAATTAAAATTCTTCATCTAATATTTCACAGCAGGGCCCTGTGAGGGCTTACAGTGTTGTGGCCACAACAACACCTAAGGCCCAAATTTCTGCTGAGTATATAGGGCAGGCCCCTACTTTAAAACATCTAACTTACAAACGACTCCTACTTGCAAACGGAAGGAGAAAACAGGAAGTGAGATGAAATCTACACCTAGGAAGGGAAATTCTCTCCTGTAAGAGTTATTATGGGAAAAACATTTCTCCTTTCCACTGATGCTTTCCAATCCTTGTTCCACAAAAAAACCCAAATTTTCAAAAAACATTTTTCATTGGGACAAAAAGTGAGGTGAAATATTCTGAAGAGGAGGAAAGACAGCAAAACAAATGTCACAGGGGTGATAACCCTTCCCTATGTTTTCCAAAAAGCTTAAAAAAGATTTTTTGGCTGGAGCTAAACACGTTAAAAATGTGCCCATTCAAAATTACAAACAGATTCTACTTAACAACATACCTACAGTTCCTGTCTTGTTTGCACTGCCTGTATACTGCTGTTCAGAGTATATAGGGCCTGGTGGCCCCACACCTTTCCTTATTTTAATTTGGGTGCGGGGTTCCCCTTAATATCCATACAAGACCCAAAGGGCCTGGTAATGGACTGGGGGGTACCCATGCCGTTTGTTTCACTGATTTTCATCCATATTGCCAGGACCCGACATTACATTAAACCCGCAAGCAGCTTTAAATGAGATTTTTTTCCTTTAAAAATGACATTTGGTGCAGGGACTGTTCTAAACACGGGAAACATGCGCCATTTTACAGGCATACTATCGACACCCCCAGGTACGATATTTAAAGGAATATTTCACTTTTTTTTTACTTTAAGCATCATTAAAATCACTGCTCCCGAAAAAACGGCCATTTTTAAAAGTTTTTTTTTGCATTGATACATGTCCCCTGGGGTAGGACCCAGGTCCCCAAACCATTTTTAGGACAATACCATGCAAATTAGCCTTTAAAATTAGCACTTTTGATTTCGAACGTTCGAGTCCCATAGACATCAATGGGGTTCTAACGTTCGTGCAAATTTTCTGTCCGTTCGCAGGTTCTGGTGCGAACCGAACCGGGGGGTGTTCGGCTCATCCCTACTCAGCAGAAATTTGGGCCTTAGGTATTGTTATGGCCACAACACTGTAAGCCCTCACAGGGCCCTGCTTTGAAAATATTAGATCAAGAAATGTAATTACATGCCCCTGTTGAACAGGGTCAGAAAAATTGGGCCTTTGGTGATGGTGGTGGTGGTGCCACAACACTGTAAATCCTTACAGTTACACTTGGTGGGCGCAGAAACGGGCCCTGCTGTAAAATATTAGATCAAGAATTGTAATTACATGCCCCTGTTGAACAGGGCCAGAAAAATTGGGCCTTTGGTGGTGCTGGTGGCACAACACTGTAAGTCCTCACAGTTACTCTTGGTGGGCGCAGAAACGGGTCCTGCTGTGAAATATTAGATCAAGAATTGTAATTACATGCTACTGTTGAACAGGGCCAGAAAAATTGGGCCTTTGGTGGTGGTGGTGCTGTTGGCACAACACTGTAAGTCCTCACAGTTACTCTTGGTGGGCCCAGAAACAGGCCCTCCTGTGAAATATTAGATCAACATTTGTAATTACATGCCCCTGTTGAACAGGGCCAGAAAAATTGGGCCTTTGGTGGTGGTGGTGGTGCTGGTGGCACAACACTGTAAGTCCTCACAGTTACTCTTGGTGGGCGCAGAAATGGGCCCTGCTGTGAAATATTAGATCAAGAATTCTAATAACATGCCCCTGTTGAACAAGGCCAGAAAAATTGGGCCTTTGGTGGTGGTGGTGGTGCTGGTGGCACAACACTGCAACCCCTCACAGATACTCTAGTTGGAATGCAGGAACGAGCCCTGCTGCAAAGTATTGCATCAAAAATTGTAATTACACGCCCCTGTTAAACAGGGGCTGAAAAATTGGGCTTTAGGCACTGGTGCTGTTGAGACAACACTGCAACCCCTCACAGATACTCTAGTTGGAACGCAGGAACGAGCCCTGCTGCAAAGTATTGCATTCAAAATTGTAATTACATGCCCCTGTTAAACAGGGGCTTAAAAATTGGGCCTTAGGCACTGGTGGCGGCGCCCAGAACCAAAATTGTCCTTACAATCTATCAGCATGATCATTGAGGAGGAAGAGGATAATTACTCAGCATAACAGGATAGTCACTCAGCATCAGCATAGGCAGTCTTTGAAGGGGTCTGACATTTCCAAAAAAAAATATTCGGTTACATCAGCATCAGGTGCTTGGTATCTGGTGGTGATCCAAGACTTATTCATTTTTATGAAGCTCAGTCAATCGACTGAGTAGGTGGACAGACGCACCCTGTGATCGGTTACAAAGCCTCCAGCAGCACTGAATGTGCGTTCCTAAAGGAACGCACATTCAGGACAGGCCAGTAGCTCAATTGCATACTGTGCAAGCTCTGGCCAGTGATCCATCCTCAAGACCCAGTAACCCAGAGGATTTTCGGTGGGAAAGGTGTCCAAGCCAGATCTTGCCCCTAGGTATTCCTGCACCATGTAAAACAGACGCTGGCGATGGTTGCTGGAACCGATCATACCTTGGGGTTGCGGACTAAAAAATTGTCTGAACGCATCGGTCAGACGGCCACCTTCTTCACCCCTCCTTCTTTGACTGACCGAAGCCTCAGCAACACGTTGTCCAGAAACAGGAGTTTGTAACCTCCCAGTCTCTGGGAACGCATTGCACAGACCTTTCTGCAAGGCCTCCCGAAGGTGTTTCATCCTCTGCTCCCTCTGTGACGGCAAGATAAGGTCCGCAACCTTACCCTTGTAACGTGGATCAAGGAGGGTTGCCAGCCAGTATTGGTCCTTCTCCTTCATACCACGAATACGAGGATCCTTTCGCAGGCTTTGCAGGATCAGGGAGGCCATGCAGCGTAGGTTTGCTGAGGCATTCGGTCCGGAGTCCTCTGGGTCACTAAGGACGACATGATCTGCAGCCATCACCTCCCAGCAACGTACAAGTCCATGGGTTTCTTGGGACTCTAAATGATCCCTTAAAGACTGCTGCTGATGCTGAGTGCCAGGCTCCACCTCCATACTGACACAATCCTCCTCGTCCTCTTCCTGTGTGATCGGCGGGCACGCAGGAACACTGTCTGGATAAAGGGGACCTTGGGAGCTAAGGAAGTCCTCCTCTTCCTGCCTCTGTTCTGCCTCAAGTGCCCTGTCCATTATTCCACGCAGCGTGTGCTTCAACAGGTGGACAAGGGGGACAGTGTCACTGATGCATGCACTGTCACTGCTCACCATCCTCGTGGCCTCCTTAAATGGTGATAGGACAGTGTATGCATCCCTGATCATGGCCCACTGGCATGGGGGAAAAAAAACAAGCTCCCCTGACCCTGTCCTGGTGTCATAGTCGCACAGGTACTCATTGATGGCCCTCTGCTGCGTGTGCAGCTGCTGCAGCACGGCCAACATTGAGTTCCACCTCGTGGGCATGTCACAGATTAGGCGGTTCTTGAGCAGGTTAAATTCCTTTTGGAGGTCTGCCAGCCGAGCACTGGCATTATATGACCGGCGGAAATGCACACAGACTTTCCTGGCCTGCCTCAGGACATCCTGTAAGCCCGGGTACCTGCCCAAGAACCACTGCACCACCAAGTTAAGGATGTGAGCCAAACAGGGCACATGGGTCAGTTGTCCCTGTCAGAGGGCGGAGAGGAGGTTGATGCCATTGTCGCAAACCACCATTCCTGCCTTAAGTTGGCGTGGCATCAACCACCTCTGAACCTGCCCCTGCAGAGCTGACAGAACCTCTGCCGCAGTGTGGCTCCTGTCCCCCAAGCACACCAGCTCGACCACTGCATGGCATCTTTTGGCCTGCGTACTCTCCTATCATAGATAGACAGAAGAAGAAGACAGAGCCGTGTCTCATTTTTGGGGTGGATTATTTGTATGGGTTCCTTGTTCGGCTGATTGCAGTGTTCGGTAGCTGCCTCTGTGTTTGGATATGAAATGTCCTAAACAACTTTAACCCGTTTCATACTAGGGGTGTCGTTACAGGACCCACTACACTAACTTGTAGCTTTAGCTGAACACTATGCAGAGGTCGCACTACACTAACTTGTAGCTTTAGCTGAACACCGTGCAGAGGTCGCACTACACTAACTTGTACTTTTAGCTGAACACTGTGAGGAGGAAGCACTACACTAACTTGTAGCTTTAGCTGAACACTGTGCAGAGGTCATACTAAACTAAACTTTAGCTTTAGCTGAACACTGTGAGGAGGATGCACTACACTAACTTGTAGCTTTAGCTGAACACTGTGAGGAGGAAGCACTACACTAACTTGTAGCTTTAGCTGAACACTGTTCAGAGCACACACTACACTAACTTGTAGCTTTAGCTGAACACTGTGCAGAGGTCGCACTACACTAACTTGTAGTTTTAGCTGAACACTGTGAGGATGACGCACTACACTAACTTGTAGCTTTAGCTGAACACTGTGCTGAGGTCACACTAAACTAACCTGTAGCTTTAGCTGAACACTGTGAGGAGGACGCACTACACTAACTTGTAGCTTTAGCTGAACACTGTGAGGAGGAAGCACTAAACTAACTTGTAGCTTTAGCTGAACACTGTTCAGAGCACACACTACACTAACTTGTAGCTTTAGCTGAACACTGTGCAGAGGTCGCACTACATTAACTTGTAGCTTTAGCTGAACACTGTGCAGAGGTCGCACTACACTAACTTGTAGCTTTAGCTGAACACTGTGCAGAGGTCGCACTACACTAACTTGTAGTTTTAGCTGAACACTATGAGGAGGACGCACTACACTAACTTGTAGCTTTAGATGAACATTGTTCAGAGGACGCACTACATTAACTTGTAGCTTTAGCTGAACACTGTGCTGAGGTCGCACTACACTAATTCGTAGTTTTAGCTGAACACTGTGAGGAGGACGCACTACACTAACTTGTAGCTTTAGCTGAACACTGTGCAGAGGTCACACTAAACTAACCTGTATCTTTAGCTGAACACTGTGAGGAGGACGCACTACACTAACTTGTAGCTTTAGATGAACACTGTTCAGAGGACGCACTACACTAACTTGTAGCTTTAGCTGAACACTGTGCAGAAGTCGCACTACACTAACTTGTAGTTTTAGATGAACACTGTGAGGAGGGCGCACTATACTAACTTGAAGCTTTAGCTGAACACTGTGCAGAGGTTGCACTACACTAACTTGTAGTTTTAGCTGATCACTGTAAGGAGGACGCACTACACTAACTTGTAGCTTTAGCTGAACACTGTGCAGAGGTCACACTAAACTAACCTGTAGCTTTAGTTGAACACTGTGAGGAGGACGCACTACACTAACTTGTAGTTTTAGCTGAACAATATGAGGAGGACGCACTACACTAACTTGTAGCTTTAGATGAACACTGTTCAGAGGACGCACTATATTAACTTGTAGCTTTAGCTGAACACTGTGCTGAGGTCGCACTACACTAATTTGTAGTTTTAGCTGAACACTGTGAGGAGGACGCACTACACTAACTTGTAGCTTTAGCTGAACACTGTGCAGAGGTCACACTAAACTAACCTGTAGCTTTAGCTGAACACTGTGAGGAGGACGCACTACACTAACTTGTAGCTTTAGATGAACACTGTTCAGAGGACGCACTACACTAACTTGTAGCTTTAGCTGAACACTGTGCAGAGGTCGCACTACACTAACTTGTAGTTTTAGCTGAACACTGTGAGGAGGGCGCACTATACTAACTTGAAGCTTTAGCTGAACACTGTGCAGAGGTTGCACTAAACTAACTTGTAGTTTTAGCTGAACACTGTAAGGAGGACGCACTACACTAACTTGTAGCTTTAGCTGAACACTGTGCAGAGGTCACACTAAACTAACCTGTAGCTTTAGCTGAACACTGTGAGGAGGACGCACTACACTAACGTGTATCTTTAGCTGAACACTGTTCAGAGCACGCACTACACTAACTTGTAGCTTTAGCTGAACGCTGTGCAGAGGTCGCACTACACTAACTTGTAGGTTTAGCTGAACACTGTGAGGAGCACGCACTACACTAACTTGTAGCTTTAGCTGAACACTGTGCAGAGGTTGCACTAAACTAACTTGTAGCTTTAGCTGAACACTGTGCAGAGGTCACACTACACTAACTTGTAGCTTTAGCTGAACACTGTGCAGAGGTCGCACTACACTAACTTGTAGTTTTAGCTGAACACTATGAGGAGGACGCACTACACTAACTTGTAGCTTTAGAAGAACATTGTTCAGAGGACGCACTACATTAACTTGTAGCTTTAGCTGAACACTGTGCTGAGGTCGCACTACACTAATTCGTAGTTTTAGCTGAACACTGTGAGGAGGACGCACTACACTAACTTGTAGCTTTAGCTGAACACTGTGCAGAGGTCACACTAAACTAACCTGTATCTTTAGCTGAACACTGTGAGGAGGACGCACTACACTAACTTGTAGCTTTAGATGAACACTGTTCAGAGGACGCACTACACTAACTTGTAGCTTTAGGTGAACACTGTGCAGAGGTCGCACTACACTAACTTGTAGTTTTAGATGAACACTGTGAGGAGGGCGCACTATACTAACTTGAAGCTTTAGCTGAACACTGTGCAGAGGTTGCACTACACTAACTTGTAGTTTTAGCTGATCACTGTAAGGAGGACGCACTACACTAACTTGTAGCTTTAGCTGAACACTGTGCAGAGGTCACACTAAACTAACCTGTAGCTTTAGTTGAACACTGTGAGGAGGACGCACTACACTAACTTGTAGTTTTAGCTGAACACTATGAGGAGGACGCACTACACTAACTTGTAGCTTTAGATGAACACTGTTCAGAGGACGCACTATATTAACTTGTAGCTTTAGCTGAACACTGTGCTGAGGTCGCACTACACTAATTTGTAGTTTTAGCTGAACACTGTGAGGAGGACGCACTAAACTAACTTGTAGCTTTAGCTGAACACTGTGCAGAGGTCACACTAAACTAACCTGTAGCTTTAGCTGAACACGGTGAGGAGGACGCACTACACTAACTTGTAGCTTTAGATGAACACTGTTCAGAGGACGCACTACACTAACTTGTAGCTTTAGCTGAACACTGTGCAGAGGTCGCACTACACTAACTTGTAGTTTTAGCTGAACACTGTGAGGAGGGCGCACTATACTAACTTGAAGCTTTAGCTGAACACTGTGCAGAGGTTGCACTACACTAACTTGTAGTTTTAGCTGAACACTGTAAGGAGGACGCACTACACTAACTTGTAGCTTTAGCTGAACACTGCGCAGAGGTCACACTAAACTAACCTGTAGCTTTAGCTGAACACTGTGAGGAGGACGCACTACACTAACTTGTATCTTTAGCTGAACACTGTTCAGAGCACGCACTACACTAACTTGTAGCTTTAGCTGAACGCTGTGCAGAGGTCGCACTACACTAACTTGTAGGTTTAGCTGAACACTGTGAGGAGCACGCACTACACTAACTTGTAGCTTTAGCTGAACACTGTGCAGAGGTTGCACTAAACTAACTTGTAGCTTTAGCTGAACACTGTGCAGAGGTCGCACTACACTAACTTGTAGTTTTAGCTGAACACTGTGAGGAGGACGCACTACTCTAACTTGTAGCTTTAGCTGAACATTGTGCAGAGGTCGCACTAAACTAACCTGTAGCTTTAGCTGAACACTGTGAGGAGGACGCACTACACTAACTTGTAGCTTTAGATGAACACTGTTCAGAGGACGCATTACACTAACTTGTAGCTTTAGCTGAACACTGTGCAGAGGTCGCACTACACTAACTTGTAGTTTTAGCTGAACACTGTGAGGAGGGCGCACTATACTAACTTGAAGCTTTAGCTGAACACTGTGCAGAGGTTGCACTACACTAACTTGTAGTTTTAGCTGAACACTGTAAGGAGGAAGCACTACACTAACTTGTAGCTTTAGCTGAACACTGTGCAGAGGTCACACTAAACTAACCTGTAGCTTTAGCTGAACACTGTGAGGAGGACGCACTACACTAACTTGTATCTTTAGCTGAACACTGTTCAGAGCACGCACTACACTAACTTGTAGCTTTAGCTGAACGCTGTGCAGAGGTCGCACTACACTAACTTGTAGGTTTAGCTGAACACTGTGAGGAGCACGCACTACACTAACTTGTAGCTTTAGCTGAACACTGTGCAGAGGTTGCACTAAATTAACTTGTAGCTTTAGCTGAACACTGTGCAGAGGTCGCACTACACTAACTTGTAGTTTTAGCTGAACACTGTGAGGAGGACGCACTACTCTAACTTGTAGCTTTAGCTGAACATTGTGCAGAGGTCGCACTACACTAATTTGTAGTTTTAGCTGAACACTGTGAGGAGGACGCACTACATTAACTTGTAGGTTTAGCTGAACACTGTGAGGAGCACGCACTACACTAACTTGTAGCTTTAGCTGAACACTGTGCAGAGGTTGCACAACACTAACTTGTAGTTTTAGCTGAACACTGTGAGGAGGACTCACTACACTAACTTGTAGCTTTAGCTGAACACTGTGCAGAGGTCACACTAAACTAACCTGTAGCTTTAGCTGAACACTGTGAGGAGGACGCACTACCCTAACTTGTATCTTTAGCTGAACACTGTTCAGAGCACGCACTACACTAACTTGTATCTTTAGCTGAACACTGTGCAGAGGTCGCACTACACTAACTTGTAGCTTTAGCTGAACACTGTGTGGAGGACGCACTACACTAACTTGTAGCTTTAGATGAACACTGTTCAGAGGACGCACTACATTAACTTGTAGCTTTAGCTGAACACTGTGCTGAAGTCGCACTACACTAACTTGTAGTTTTAGATGAACACTGTGAGGAGGACGCACTACACTAACTTGTAGCTTTAGCTGAACACTGTGCAGAGGTCACACTAAACTAACCTGTAGCTTTAGCTGAACACTGTGAGGAGGACACACTACACTAACTTGTAGCTTTAGCTGAACACTGTGAGGAGGACGCACTACACTAACTTGTACCTTTAGATGAACACTGTTCAGAGGACGCACTACACTAACTTGTAGGTTTAGCTGAACACTGTGAGGAGCACGCACTACACTAACTTGTAGTTTTAGCTGAACACTGTGCAGAGGTTGCACTAAACTAACTTGTAGCTTTAGCTGAACACTGTGTGGAGGACGCACTACACTAACTTGTAGCTTTAGATGAACACTGTTCAGAGGACGCACTACATTAACTTGTAGCTTTAGCTGAACACTGTGCTGAGGTCGCACTACACTAACTTGTAGTTTTAGCTGAACACTGTGAGGAGGACGCACTACACTAACTTGTATCTTTAGCTGAACACTGTTCAGAGCACGCACCACACTAACTTGTAGCTTTAGCTGAACACTGTGCAGAGGTTGCACTACACTAACTTGTAGCTTTAGCTGAACACTGTGAGGAGGACGCACTACACTAACTTGTAGCTTTAGATGAACACTGTTCAGAGGACGCACTACACTAACTTGTAGCTTTAGCTGAACACTGTGCAGAGGTCACATTAAACTAACTTGTAGCATTAGCTGAACGCTGTGCAGAGGTCGCACTACACTAACTTGTAGGTTTGGCTGAACACTGTGAGGAGCACGCACTACACTAACTTGTAGCTTTAGCTGAACACTGTGCAGAGGTTGCACTAAACTAACTTGTAGCTTTAGCTGAACACTGTGCAGAGGTCGCACTACACTAACTTGTAGTTTTAGCTGAACACTGTGAGGAGGACGCACTACTCTAACTTTTAGCTTTAGCTGAACATTGTGCAGAGGTCGCACTACACTAATTTGTAGTTTTAGCTGAACACTGTGAGGAGGACGCACTACACTAACTTGTAGCTTTAGCTGAACACTGTGCAGAGGTCACACTAAACTAACCTGTAGCTTTAGCTGAACACTGTGAGGAGGACGCACTACACTAACTTGTATCTTTAGATGAACACTGTTCAGAGGACGCACTACACTAACCTGTAGCTTTAGCTGAACACTGTGCAGAGGTCGCACTACACTAACTTGTAGTTTTAGCTGAACACTGTGAGGAGGAGGTGCTACACTAACTTGTAGCTTTAGCTGAACACTGTGCAGAGGTTGCACAACACTAACTTGTAGTTTTAGCTGAACACTGTGAGGAGGACGCACTACACTAACTTGTAGCTTTAGCTGAACACTGTGCAGAGGTCACACTAAACTAACCTGTAGCTTTAGCTGAACACTGTGAGGAGGACGCACTACACTAACTTGTATCTTTAGCTGAACACTGTTCAGAGCACGCACTACACTAACTTGTATCTTTAGCTGAACACTGTGCAGAGGTCGCACTACACTAACTTGTAGCTTTAGCTGAACACTGTGTGGAGGACGCACTACACTAACTTGTAGTTTTAGCTGAACACTGTGAGGAGGACGCACTACACTAACTTGTAGCTTTAGCTGAACACTGTGCAGAGGTCACACTAAACTAACCTGTAGCTTTAGCTGAACACTGTGAGGAGGACGCACTACACTAACGTGTAGCTTTAGCTGAACACTGTGAGGAGGACGCACTACACTAACTTGTACCTTTAGATGAACACTGTTCAGAGGACGCACTACACTAACTTGTAGGTTTAGCTGAACACTGTGAGGAGCACGCACTACACTAACTTGTAGCTTTAGCTGAACACTGTGCAGAGGTTGCACTAAACTAACTTGTAGCTTTAGCTGAACACTGTGTGGAGGACGCACTACACTAACTTGTAGCTTTAGATGAACACTGTTCAGAGGACGCACTACATTAACTTGTAGCTTTAGCTGAACACTGTGCTGAAGTCGCACTACACTAACTTGTAGTTTTAGCTGAACACTGTGAGGAGGATGCACTACACTAACTTGTATCTTTAGCTGAACACTGTTCAGAGCACGCACTACACTAACTTGTAGCTTTAGCTGAACACTGTGCAGAGGTCGCACTACACTAACTTGTAGCTTTAGCTGAACACTGTGAGGAGGACGCACTACACTAACTTGTAGCTTTAGATGAACACTGTTCAGAGGACGCACTACACTAACTTGTAGCTTTAGCTGAACCCTGTGCAGAGGTCACACTAAACTAACCTGTAGCTTTAGATGAACACTGTGAGGAGGACGCACTACACTAACTTGTAGCTTTAGATGAACACTGTTCAGAGGACGCACTACACTAACTTGTAGCTTTAGCTGAACGCTGTGCAGAGGTCGCACTACACTAACTTGTAGCTTCAGCTGAACGCTGTGCAGAGGTCGCACTACACTAACTTGTAGGTTTAGCTGAACACTGTGAGGAGCACGCACTACACTAACTTGTAGCTTTAGCTGAACACTGTGCAGAGGTTGCACTAAACTAACTTGTAGCTTTAGCTGAACACTGTGCAGAGGTCGCACTACACTAACTTGTAGTTTTAGCTGAACACTGTGAGGAGGACGCACTACTCTAACTTGTAGCTTTAGCTGAACATTGTGCAGAGGTCGCACTACACTAATTTGTAGTTTTAGCTGAACACTGTGAGGAGGACGCACTACACTAACTTGTAGCTTTAGCTGAACACTGTGCAGAGGTCACACTAAACTAACCTGTAGCTTTAGCTGAACACTGTGAGGAGGACGCACTACACTAACTTGTAGCTTTAGATGAACACTGTTCAGAGGACGCACTACACTAACTTGTAGCTTTAGCTGAACACTGTGCAGAGGTCGCACTACACTAACTTGTAGTTTTAGCTGAACACTGTGAGGAGGAGGTGCTACACTAACTTGTAGCTTTAGCTGAACACTGTGCAGAGGTTGCACAACACTAACTTGTAGTTTTAGCTGAACACTGTGAGGAGGACGCACTACACTAACTTGTAGCTTTAGCTGAACACTGTGCAGAGGTCACACTAAACTAACCTGTAGCTTTAGCTGAACACTGTGTGGAGGACGCACTACACTAACTTGTAGTTTTAGCTGAACACTGTGAGGAGGACGCACTACACTAACTTGTAGCTTTAGCTGAACACTGTGCAGAGGTCACACTAAACTAACCTGTAGCTTTAGCTGAACACTGTGAGGAGGACGCACTACACTAACTTGTAGCTTTAGCTGAACACTGTGAGGAGGACGCACTACACTAACTTGTACCTTTAGATGAACACTGTTCAGAGGACGCACTACACTAACTTGTAGGTTTAGCTGAACACTGTGAGGAGCCCGCACTACACTAACTTGTAGCTTTAGCTGAACACTGTGCAGAGGTTGCACTAAACTAACTTGTAGCTTTAGCTGAACACTGTGTGGAGGACGCACTACACTAACTTGTAGCTTTAGATGAACACTGTTCAGAGGACGCACTACATTAACTTGTAGCTTTAGCTGAACACTGTGCTGAAGTCGCACTACACTAACTTGTAGTTTTAGCTGAACACTGTGAGGAGGACGCACTACACTAACTTGTATCTTTAGCTGAACACTGTTCAGAGCACGCACTACACTAACTTGTAGCTTTAGCTGAACACTGTGCAGAGGTCGCACTACACTAACTTGTAGCTTTAGCTGAACACTGTGAGGAGGACGCACTACACTAACTTGTAGCTTTAGATGAACACTGTTCAGAGGACGCACTACACTAACTTGTAGCTTTAGCTGAACACTGTGCAGAGGTCACACTAAACTAACCTGTAGCTTTAGATGAACACTGTGAGGAGGACGCACTACACTAACTTGTAGCTTTAGATGAACACTGTTCAGAGGATGCACTACACTAACTTGTAGCTTTAGCTGAACGCTGTGCAGAGGTCGCACTACACTAACTTGTAGCTTCAGCTGAACGCTGTGCAGAGGTCGCACTACACTAACTTGTAGGTTTAGCTGAACACTGTGAGGAGCACGCACTACACTAACTTGTAGCTTTAGCTGAACACTGTGAGGAGGACGCACTACACTAACTTGTAGCTTTAGATGAACACTGTTCAGAGGACGCACTACACTAACTTGTAGCTTTAGCTGAACACTGTGCAGAGGTCACACTAAACTAACCTGTAGCTTTAGATGAACACTGTGAGGAGGACGCACTACACTAACTTGTAGCTTTAGATGAACACTGTTCAGAGGACGCACTACACTAACTTGTAGCTTTAGCTGAACGCTGTTCAGAGGTCGCACTACACTAACTTGTAGCTTCAGCTGAACGCTGTGCAGAGGTCGCACTACACTAACTTGTAGGTTTAGCTGAACACTGTGAGGAGCACGCACTACACTAACTTGTAGCTTTAGCTGAACACTGTGCAGAGGTTGCACTAAACTAACTTGTAGCTTTAGCTGAACACTGTGCAGAGGTCGCACTACACTAACTTGTAGTTTTAGCTGAACACTGTGAGGAGGACGCACTACTCTAACTTGTAGCTTTAGCTGAACATTGTGCAGAGGTCGCACTACACTAATTTGTAGTTTTAGCTGAACACTGTGAGGAGGACGCACTACACTAACTTGTAGCTTTAGCTGAACACTGTGCAGAGGTCACACTAAACTAACCTGTAGCTTTAGCTGAACACTGTGAGGAGGACGCACTACACTAACTTGTAGCTTTAGATGAACACTGTTCAGAGGACACACTACACTAACTTGTAGCTTTAGCTGAACACTGTGCAGAGGTCGCACTACACTAACTTGTAGTTTTAGCTGAACACTGTGAGGAGGAGGTGCTACACTAACTTGTAGCTTTAGCTGAACACTGTGCAGAGGTTGCACAACACTAACTTGTAGTTTTAGCTGAACACTGTGAGGAGGACGCACTACACTAACTTGTAGCTTTAGCTGAACACTGTGCAGAGGTCACACTAAACTAACTTGTAGCTTTAGCTGAACACTGTGCAGAGGTTGCACAACACTAACTTGTAGCTTTAGCTGAACACTGTGTGGAGGACGCACTACACTAACTTGTAGTTTTAGCTGAACACTGTGAGGAGGACGCACTACACTAACTTGTAGCTTTAGCTGAACACTGTGCAGAGGTCACACTAAACTAACCTGTAGCTTTAGCTGAACACTGTGAGGAGGACGCACTACACTAACTTGTAGCTTTAGCTGAACACTGTGAGGAGGACGCACTACACTAACTTGTACCTTTAGATGAACACTGTTCAGAGGACGCACTACACTAACTTGTAGGTTTAGCTGAACACTGAGGAGCACGCACTACACTAACTTGTAGCTTTAGCTGAACACTGTGCAGAGGTTGCACTAAACTAACTTGTAGCTTTAGCTGAACACTGTGTGGAGGACGCACTACACTAACTTGTAGCTTTAGATGAACACTGTTCAGAGGACGCACTACATTAACTTGTAGCTTTAGCTGAACACTGTGCTGAAGTCGCACTACACTAACTTGTAGTTTTAGCTGAACACTGTGAGGAGGACGCACTACACTAACTTGTATCTTTAGCTGAACACTGTTCAGAGCACGCACTACACTAACTTGTAGCTTTAGCTGAACACTGTGCAGAGGTCGCACTACACTAACTTGTAGCTTTAGCTGAACACTGTGAGGAGGACGCACTACACTAACTTGTAGCTTTAGATGAACACTGTTCAGAGGACGCACTACACTAACTTGTAGCTTTAGCTGAACACTGTGCAGAGGTCACACTAAACTAACCTGTAGCTTTAGATGAACACTGTGAGGAGGACGCACTACACTAACTTGTAGCTTTAGATGAACACTGTTCAGAGGACGCACTACACTAACTTGTAGCTTTAGCTGAACGCTGTGCAGAGGTCGCACTACACTAACTTGTAGCATTAGCTGAATGCTGTGCAGAGGTCGCACTACTCTAACTTGTAGGTTTAGCTGAACACTGTGAGGAGCACGCACTACACTAACTTGTAGCTTTAGCTGAACACTGTGCAGAGGTTGCACTAAACTAACTTGTAGCTTTAGCTGAACACTGTGCAGAGGTCGCACTACACTAACTTGTAGTTTTAGCTGAACACTGTGAGGAGGACGCACTACTCTAACTTTTAGCTTTAGCTGAACATTGTGCAGAGGTCGCACTACACTAATTTGTATAAGAGCTCTTTATTTTTTATTTTTTATCATTTTCATCCAACCGGGATGGAGCGGCACCCCTATACCTCATATAAAGTCTCACTAATCCCCTTATTTTCCTCCCTATTAATATTAACCAATTAGGGATGATAGGCACACGGTGGCGTTAACCATAAATTTATAAAAAATATTTTTCTGACTCCCATCTCTGTTTGCCAGAGGCTTAATTGCCTCTCTAATCAATATATCACTTCCCAATCCAATATTTAACTTTTGTCTGTGTTGACATTTTAGTTTTGTTTTTTTTTCATTTTCCTTTTTTTGATTTCCAATTTTGGTTTCATTTTTTATTCTGTAGTTATTTATTTTCTAATCTTGTTTTTTTCTTACATGCACGCAGTGGTGCGCGCGTCTGTGGGTTTGCCGGGCCTGCCTCTTTGTCCCGTTCGGGAGCTGCGACGCGCACTGCGGACCCCCCCCACCCTGTTGTGACGGAGGGTGGGCGGGGCTTGTGCTCACTGCGCGTCGACGTCACACATCCCGGCCGGACACGCTGGCGCATACATAGCGTGGCGTCTGCCGTCCGAGTGATCACTATCTTCTGGCCCATTGGGGGGTTGACTTGGTCGACGCCGCTGCCGGTGGGACCATGAATGGTTTGGTTCCTGGGCTGTCGGCGTTCTCCCCTTCTCTCCCTATTTGTGGGCCAGCGTCTGACGTTGGGGACATGGTTGCGGGGGCTTGGCAGCTATGGACCCCATCCCCGCATGGATTCCGCACTCTGTTTGGTACACACCTGCTATCACCCACCACCCATGCACCAATGCATTTCTGGCCGGACATTCTGGTTATCAGGTACACATTCCCTCCTACCACCATTTGACTTTCCAACCTAGTCCCACTTTCCCTTTATCACTTTCCTGGCTTTCATTTTTTCCTTTTTCTTCTTCCCACTCCCGCTTTCTCTTCTCTCCCTTTCTTCTCCATTCTGTTCCTCACCTATTGCTCCTCTCGAATCACTCTGCCCATTCTACCCTCTCTCCCTTCCCCTTTAGTTCCCCTATTCCCCTCACTCTTTTCATGTCCTCACACCTTTTTTCCATTCACACAAATTTTCTTCACCCCTTTTATTCCCTCCCTTGCTCTACATCTTTCTCTCTCTACCCATTTCTTTTCACTTTTTGCCCACATCCACTCCACAGCCACATAATTTTCTTTTCCTTTACAGATTTGGCTTTCTTGTTCCAATACTATCTACATTGTTATTCCTGCGGGACGTCGTCCATTCCTGTGTTTTGCCCATTGCGGTATGTCCCCTCAGCTCCCGTGCGTGACATATTTGGTTTGGCCTGTGTGTTTCATGGCCGCACCGCCACTGTGTGGACCACACATGTAAGTGTACGGGCAGTTCGGGTCCATCAGGGAGGACCCTCCCTGCCTGTTTTGAGCTTTTTTCTTTCTTTTTTCCCCCATTTTCCGTTTTTCTTTTTTCTTTTTTCCTTTTCCTTTTCTCCTTTTTCCTTTCAATTAAATATTTTTCCTTCATTTTTTAGATTATCACTATGGTTCCTTGCTCCTGATGATAGGTTAAATACCTTGAAACGCGTAGAGCCAACAACAACCTAGTGTACACATTGATGCATCTGACCAGGTCGTTCCATATTAATTGTTTTTTTTCCCCCTACATTAACCCCCCCCCTTTTCTTTGTTTTCCATTTTTTCCATTTAATCATGTAATCATGCTCCAAATGTTTTTATACTATGTATTATGTATTGATTCCTTGTTGGAACATGTATGTATGTATATCTCTTTTGGCTTCAATGAATTGTAGTAGTTGTACGAATAATTTTATATATAGCATCATGCATTGAATTATTTGAATACAGAAACTCTATAACCATTTGATTCTATTAAAAGCTATCAATTTTATTCCTGCTCCCGTGTGTTTATATATAAAGTCCCGCTACCTCTTTATTTTTTATTTTTTATCATTTTCATCCAACCGGGATGGAGGGGGGGACCTGAGCGGCACCCCTATACCTCATATAAAGTCCCACTAATCCCCTTATTTTCCTCCCTATTAATATTAACCAATTAGGGATGATAGGCACACGGTGGCGTTAACCATACATTTATAAAAAATATTTTTCTGACTCCCATCTCTGTTTGCCAGAGGCTTAATTGCCTCTCTAATCAATATATCACTTCCCAATCCAATATTTAACTTTTGTCTGTGTTGACATTTTAGTTTTGTTTTTTTTTTTTTCATTTTCCTTTTTTTGATTTCCAATTTTGGTTTCATTTTTTATTCTGTAGTTATTTATTTTCTAATCTTGTTTTTTTCTTACATGCACGCAGTGGTGCGTGCGTCTGTGGGTTTGCCGGGCCTGCCTCTTTGTCCCGTTCGGGAGCTGCGACGCGCACTGCGGACCCCCCCCCCCACCCTGTTGTGACGGAGGGTGGGCGGGGCTTGTGCTCACTGTGCGTCGACGTCACACATCCCGGCCGGACACGCTGGCGCATACATAGCGCGGCGTCTGCCGTCCGAGTGATCACTATCTTCTGGCCCATTGGGGGGTTGACTTGGTCGACGCCGCTGCCGGTGGGACCATGAATGGTTTGGTTCCTGGGCTGTCGGCGTTCTCCCCTTCTCTCCCTATTTGTGGGCCAGCGTCTGACGTTGGGGACATGGTTGCGGGGGCTTGGCAGCTATGGACCCCATCCCCGCATGGATTCTGCACTCTGTTTGGTACACACCTGCTATCACCCACCACCCATGCACCAATGCATTTCTGGCCGGACATTCTGGTTATCAGGTACACATTCCCTCCTACCACCATTTGACTTTCCAACCTAGTCCCACTTTCCCTTTATCACTTTCCTGGCTTTCATTTTTTCCTTTTTCTTCTTCCCACTCCCGCTTTCTCTTCTCTCCCTTTCTTCTCCATTCTGTTCCTCACCTATTGCTCCTCTCGAATCACTCTGCCCATTCTACCCTCTCTCCCTTCCCCTTTAGTTCCCCTATTCCCCTCACTCTTTTCATGTCCTCACACCTTTTTTCCATTCACACAAATTTTCTTCACCCCTTTTATTCCCTCCCTTGCTCTACATCTTTCTCTCTCTACCCATTTCTTTTCACTTTTTGCCCACATCCACTCCACAGCCACATAATTTTCTTTTCCTTTACAGATTTGGCTTTCTTGTTCCAATACTATCTACATTGTTATTCCTGCGGGACGTCGTCCATTCCTGTGTTTTGCCCATTGCGGCATGTCCCCTCAGCTCCCGTGCGTGACATATTTGGTTTGGCCTGTGTGTTTCATGGCCGCACCGCCACTGTGTGAACAACACATGTAAGTGTACGGGCAGTTCGGGTCCATCAGGAAGGACCCTCCCTGCCTGTTTTGAGCTTTTTTCTTTCTTTTTTCCCCCATTTTCCGTTTTTCTTTTTTCTTTTTTCCTTTTCCTTTTCTCCTTTTTCCTTTCAATTAAATATTTTTCCTTCATTTTTTAGATTATCACTATGGTTCCTTGCTCCTGATGATAGGTTAAATACCTTGAAACGCGTAGAGCCAACAACAACCTAGTGTACACATTGATGCATCTGACCAGGCCGTTCCATATTAATTGTTTTTTTTCCCCCTACATTAACCCCCTCCTTTTCTTTGTTTTCCATTTTTTCCATTTAATCATGTAATCATGCTCCAAATGTTTTTATACTATGTATTATGTATTGATTCCTTGTTGGAACATGTATGTATGTATATCTCTTTTGGCTTCAATGAATTGTAGTAGTTGTACGAATAATTTTATATATAGCATCATGCATTGAATTATTTGAATACAGAAACTCTATAACCATTTGATTCTATTAAAAGCTATCAATTTTATTCCTGCTCCCGTGTGTTTATATATAAAGTCCCGCTACCTCTTTATTTTTTATTTTTTATCATTTTCATCCAACCGGGATGGAGGGGGGGACCTGAGCGGCACCCCTATACCTCATATAAAGTCCCACTAATCCCCTTATTTTCCTCCCTATTAATATTAACCAATTAGGGATGATAGGCACACGGTGGCGTTAACCATAAATTTATAAAAAATATTTTTCTGACTCCCATCTCTGTTTGCCAGAGGCTTAATTGCCTCTCTAATCAATATATCACTTCCCAATCCAATATTTAACTTTTGTCTGTGTTGACATTTTAGTTTTGTTTTTTTTTTCATTTTCCTTTTTTTGATTTCCAATTTTGGTTTCATTTTTTATTCTGTAGTTATTTATTTTCTAATCTTGTTTTTTTCTTACATGCACGCAGTGGTGCGTGCGTCTGTGGGTTTGCCGGGCCTGCCTCTTTGTCCCGTTCGGGAGCTGCGACGCGCACTGCGGACCCCCCCCCACCCTGTTGTGACGGAGGGTGGGCGGGGCTTGTGCTCACTGCGCGTCAACGTCACACATCCCGGCCAGACACGCTGGCGCATACATAGCGCGGCGTCTGCCGTCCGAGTGATCACTATCTTCTGGCCCATTGGGGGGTTGACTTGGTCGACGCCGCTGCCGGTGGGACCATGAATGGTTTGGTTCCTGGGCTGTCGGCGTTCTCCCCTTCTCTCCCTATTTGTGGGCCAGCGTCTGACGTTGGGGACATGGTTGCGGGGGCTTGGCAGCTATGGACCCCATCCCCGCATGGATTCCGCACTCTGTTTGGCACACACCTGCTATCACCCACCACCCATGCACCAATGCATTTCTGGCCGGACATTCTGGTTATCAGGTACACATTCCCTCCTACCACCATTTGACTTTCCAACCTAGTCCCACTTTCCCTTTATCACTTTCCTGGCTTTCATTTTTTCCTTTTTCTTCTTCCCACTCCCGCTTTCTCTTCTCTCCCTTTCTTCTCCATTCTGTTCCTCACCTATTGCTCCTCTAGAATCACTCTGCCCATTCTACCCTCTCTCCCTTCCCCTTTAGTTCCCCTATTCCCCTCACTCTTTTCATGTCCTCACACCTTTTTTCCATTCACACAAATTTTCTTCACCCCTTTTATTCCCTCCCTTGCTCTACATCTTTCTCTCTCTACCCATTTCTTTTCACTTTTTGCCCACATCCACTCCACAGCCACATAATTTTCTTTTCCTTTACAGATTTGGCTTTCTTGTTCCAATACTATCTACATTGTTATTCCTGCGGGACGTCGTCCATTCCTGTGTTTTGCCCATTGCGGCATGTCCCCTCAGCTCCCGTGCATGACATATTTGGTTTGGCCTGTGTGTTTCATGGCCGCACCGCCACTGTGTGGACCACACATGTAAGTGTACGGGCAGTTCGGGTCCATCAGGGAGGACCCTCCCTGCCTGTTTTGAGCTTTTTTCTTTCTTTTTTCCCCCATTTTCCGTTTTTCTTTTTTCTTTTTTCCTTTTCCTTTTCTCCTTTTTCCTTTCAATTAAATATTTTTCCTTCATTTTTTAGATTATCACTATGGTTCCTTGCTCCTGATGATAGGTTAAATACCTTGAAACGCGTAGAGCCAACAACAACCTAGTGTACACATTGATGCATCTGACCAGGCCGTTCCATATTAATTGTTTTTTTTCCGCCTACATTAACCCCCCCCCCTTTTCTTTGTTTTCCATTTTTTCCATTTAATCATGTAATCATGCTAAAATGTTTTTATACTATGTATTATGTATTGATTCCTTGTTGGAACATGTATGTATGTATATCTTTTTTGGCTTCAATGAATTGTAGTAGTTGTACGAATAATTTTATATATAGCATCATGCATTGAATTATTTGAATACAGAAACTCTATAACCATTTGATTCTATTAAAAGCTATCAATTTTATTCCTGCTCCCGTGTGTTTATATATAAAGTCCCGCTACCTCTTTATTTTTTATTTTTTATAATTTTCATCCAACCGGGATGGAGGGGGGGACCTGAGCGGCACCCCTATACCTCATATAAAGTCCCACTAATCCCCTTATTTTCCTCCCTATTAACACTAATTTGTAGTTTTAGCTGAACACTGTGAGGAGGACGCACTACACTAACTTGTAGCTTTAGCTGAACACTGTGCAGAGGTCACACTAAACTAACCTGTAGCTTTAGCTGAACACTGTGAGGAGGACGCACTACACTAACTTGTAGCTTTAGCTGAACACTGTGAGGAGGACGCACTACACTAACTTGTACCTTTAGATGAACACTGTTCAGAGGACGCACTACACTAACTTGTAGGTTTAGCTGAACACTGTGAGGAGCACGCACTACACTAACTTGTAGCTTTAGCTGAACACTGTGCAGAGGTTGCACTAAACTAACTTGTAGCTTTAGCTGAACACTGTGTGGAGGACGCACTACACTAACTTGTAGCTTTAGATGAACACTGTTCAGAGGACGCACTACATTAACATGTAGCTTTAGCTGAACACTGTGCTGAAGTCGCACTACACTAACTTGTAGTTTTAGCTGAACACTGTGAGGAGGACGCACTACACTAACTTGTATCTTTAGCTGAACACTGTTCAGAGCACGCACTACACTAACTTGTAGCTTTAGCTGAACACTGTGCAGAGGTCGCACTACACTAACTTGTAGCTTTAGCTGAACACTGTGAGGAGGACGCACTACACTAACTTGTAGCTTTAGATGAACACCGTTCAGAGGACGCACTACACTAACTTGTAGCTTTAGCTGAACACTGTGAGGAGGACGCACTACACTAACTTGTACCTTTAGATGAACACTGTTCAGAGGACGCACTACACTAACTTGTAGGTTTAGCTGAACACTGTGAGGAGCACGCACTACACTAACTTGTAGCTTTAGCTGAACACTGTGCAGAGGTTGCACTAAACTAACTTGTAGCTTTAGCTGAACACTGTGTGGAGGACGCACTACACTAACTTGTAGCTTTAGATGAACACTGTTCAGAGGACGCACTACATTAACATGTAGCTTTAGCTGAACACTGTGCTGAAGTCGCACTACACTAACTTGTAGTTTTAGCTGAACACTGTGAGGAGGACGCACTACACTAACTTGTATCTTTAGCTGAACACTGTTCAGAGCACGCACTACACTAACTTGTAGCTTTAGCTGAACACTGTGCAGAGGTCGCACTACACTAACTTGTAGCTTTAGCTGAACACTGTGAGGAGGACGCACTACACTAACTTGTAGCTTTAGATGAACACTGTTCAGAGGACGCACTACACTAACTTGTAGCTTTAGCTGCACACTGTGCAGAGGTCACACTAAACTAACCTGTAGCTTTAGATGAACACTGTGAGGAGGACGCACTACACTAACTTGTAGCTTTAGATGAACACTGTTCAGAGGACGCACTACACTAACTTGTAGCTTTAGCTGAACGCTGTGCAGAGGTCGCACTACACTAACTTGTAGCTTCAGCTGAACGCTGTGCAGAGGTCGCACTACACTAACTTGTAGGTTTAGCTGAACACTGTGAGGAGCACGCACTACACTAACTTGTAGCTTTAGCTGAACACTGTGCAGAGGTTGCACTAAACTAACTTGTAGCTTTAGCTGAACACTGTGCAGAGGTCGCACTACACTAACTTGTAGTTTTAGCTGAACACTGTGAGGAGGACGCACTACTCTAACTTGTAGCTTTAGCTGAACATTGTGCAGAGGTCGCACTACACTAATTTGTAGTTTTAGCTGAACACTGTGAGGAGGACGCACTACACTAACTTGTAGCTTTAGCTGAACACTGTGCAGAGGTCACACTAAACTAACCTGTAGCTTTAGCTGAACACTGTGAGGAGGACGCACTACACTAACTTGTAGCTTTAGATGAACACTGTTCAGAGGACGCACTACACTAACTTGTAGCTTTAGCTGAACACTGTGCAGAGGTCGCACTACACTAACTTGTAGCTTTAGCTGAACGCTGTGCAGAGGTCGCACTACACTAACTTGTAGCATTAGCTGAATGCTGTGCAGAGGTCGCACTACACTAACTTGTAGGTTTAGCTGAACACTGTGAGGAGCACGCACTACACTAACTTGTAGCTTTAGCTGAACACTGTGCAGAGGTTGCACTAAACTAACTTGTAGCTTTAGCTGAACACTGTGCAGAGGTCGCACTACACTAACTTGTAGTTTTAGCTGAACACTGTGAGGAGGACGCACTACTCTAACTTTTAGCTTTAGCTGAACATTGTGCAGAGGTCGCACTACACTAATTTGTAGTTTTAGCTGAACACTGTGAGGAGGACGCACTACACTAACTTGTAGCTTTAGCTGAACACTGTGCAGAGGTCACACTAAACTAACCTGTAGCTTTAGCTGAACACTGTGAGGAGGACGCACTACACTAACTTGTAGCTTTAGCTGAACACTGTGAGGAGGAAGCACTACACTAACTTGTAGCTTTAGCTGAACACTGTGAGGAGGACGCACTACACTAACTTGTAGCTTTAGCTGAACACTGTGCAGAGGTCGCACTACACTAACTTGTAGTTTTAGCTGAACACTGTGAGGAGGACGCACTACACTAACTTGTAGCTTTAGCTGAACACTGTGCAGAGGTCACACTTAACTAACCTGTAGCTTTAGCTGAACACCGTGAGGAGGACACACTACACTAACTTGTAGCTTTAGCTGAACACCGTGAGGAGGACGCACTACAATAACTTGTAGCTTTAGCTGAACACTGTGAGGAGGACGCACTACACTAACTTGTAGCTTTAGCTGAACACTGTGCAGAGGTCACACTACACTAACTTGAAGTTTTAGCTGAACACTGTGAGGAGTACACACTATACTAACTTGTAACTTTAGCTGAACACTGTGCAGAGGTCACACTAAACTAACCTGTAGCTTTAGCTGAATACTGTGAGGAGGACGCACTACACTAACTTGTAGCTTTAGCTGAACACTGTGAGGAGGACGCACTACACTAACTTGTACCTTTAGATGAACACTGTTCAAAGGACGCACTACACTAACTTGTAGCTTTAGCTGAACACTGTGCAGAGGTCGCACTACACTAAGTTGTAGGTTTAGCTGAACACTGTGAGGAGCACGCACTACACTAACTTGTAGCTTTAGCTGAACCCTGTGCAGAGGTCGCACTAAACTAACTTGTAGCTTTAGCTGAACACTGTGCAGAGGTCGCACTACACTAACTTGTAGTTTTAGCTGAACACTGTGAGGAGGACGCACTACACTAACTTGTAGCTTTAGCTAAACACTGTGCAGAGGTCACACTAAACTAAAATGTAGATTTAGCTGAACACTGTGCAGAGGTCACACTAAACTAACCTGTAGCTTTAGCTGAACACTGTGAGGAGGACGCACTACACTAACTTGTAGCTTTAGCTGAACACTGTGAGGAGGACGCACTACACTAACTTGTAGCTTTAGATGAACACTGTTCAGAGGACGCACTACACTAACTTGTAACTTTAGCTGAACGCTGTGTAGAGGTCGCACTACACTAACTTGTAGGTTTAGCTGAACACTGTGAGGAGCATACACTAAACTAACTTGTAGCTTTAGCTGAACACTGTGCAGAGGTTGCACTAACCTAAATTGTAGCTTTAGCTGAACACTGTGCAGAGGTCGCACTACACTAATTTGTAGTTTTAGCTGAACACTGTGAGGAGGACGCACTACACTAACTTGTAGCTTTAGATGAACACTGTTCAGAGGACGCACTACATTAACTTGTAGCTTTAGCTGAACACTGTGAGGAAGACGCACTACACTAACTTGTAGCTTTAGCTGAACACTGTGAGGAGGACGCACTACACTAACTTGTACCTTTAGATGAACACTGTTCAGAGGACGCACTACACTAACTTGTAGCTTTAGCTGAACACTGTGCAGAGGTCGCACTACACTAACTTGTATGTTTAGCTGAACACTGTGAGGAGCACGCACTACACTAACTTGTAGCTTTAGCTGAACACTGTGCAGAGGTCGCACTAAACTACCTTCTAGCTTTAGCTGAACACTGTGCAGAGGTCGCACTACACTAACTTGTAGTTTTAGCTGAACACTGTGAGGAGGACGCACTGCACTAACTTGTAGCTTTAGTTGAACACTGTGCAGAGGTCACACTAAACTAACCTGTAGCTTTAGCTGAACACTGTGCAGAGGTCACACTAAACTAACCTGTAGCTTTAGCTTAACACTGTGAGGAGGACGCACTACACTAACTTGTAGCTTTAGCTGAACACTGTGAGGAGGACGCACTACACTAACTTGTAGCTTTAGCTGAACGCTGTGCAGAGGTCACACTTAACTAACCTGTAGCTTTAGCTGAACACCATGAGGAGGACGCACTACACTAACTTGTAGCTTTAGCTGAACACTGTGAGGAGGACGCACTACATTAACTTGTAGCTTTAGCTGGACACTGTGCAGAGGTCGCACTACACTAACTTGTAGTTTTAGCTGAACACTGTGAGGAGGACGCACTACACTAACTTGTAGCTTTAGCTGAACACTGTGCAGAGGTCACACTTAACTAACCTGTAGCTTTAGCTGAACACCGTGAGGAGGACACACTACACTAACTTGTAGCTTTAGCTGAACACTGTGCAGAGGTCGCACTACACTAACTTGTAGCTTTAGCTGAACACTGTGAGGAGGACGCACTACACTAACTTGTAGCTTTAGCTGAACACTGTGCAGTAGGGATGAGCCGAACACCCCCCCGGTTCGGTTCGCACCAGAACCCGCGAACGGACCAAAAGTTCGCACGAACGTTAGAACCCCATTGACGTCTATGGGACTCGAACGTTCAAAATCAAAAGTGCTCATTTTAAAGGCTAATTTTCATGGTATTGTCCTAAAAAGGGTTTGGGGACCCGGGTCCTACCCCAGGGGACATGTATCAATGCAAAAAAAACTTTTAAAAACGGCCGTTTTTTCGGGAGCAGTGATTTTAATGATGCTTAAAGTAAAAAAAAAAAGTGAAATATTCCTTTAAATATCGTACCTGGGGGGTGTCTATAGTATGCCTGTAAAGTGACGCGTGTTTCCCATGTTTAGAACAGTCCCTGCACCAAATGTCATTTTTAAAGGAAAAAATCTCATTTAAAACTGCTTGCGGGCTTAATGTCATGTCGGGTCATGGCAATATGGATGAAAATCAGTGAGACAAACGGCATGGGTACCCCCCCAGTCCATTACCAGGCCCTTTGGGTCCTGTATGGATATTAAGGGGAACCCCGCACCCAAATTAAAATAAGGAAAGGCCCTATATACTCTGAACAGCAGTATACAGGCGGTGCAAACAAAACAGGGACTGTAGGTTCGTTGTTAAGTAGAATCTCTTTGTAATTTTGAACGGGTACATTTTTAACGTGTTTAGCTCCAGCCAAAAAATCTTTTTTAAGCTTTTTGGAAAACATAGGGAAGGGTTATCACCCCTGTGACATTTGTTTTGCTGTCTTTCCTCCTCTTCAGAAGATTTCACCTCACTTTTTTGTCCCAATGAAAAATGTTTTTTGAAAATTTGGGTTTTTTTGTGGAACAAGGATTGGAAAGCATCAGTGGAAAGGAGAAATTGTTTTCCCATATTAACTCTTACAGGAGAGAATTTCCCTTCCTAGGGGTAGATTTCATCTCACTTCCTGTTGTCTCCTTCCGTTTGCAAGTAGGAGTCATTTGTAAGTTAGATGTTTGAAAGTAGGGTCCTGCCCTATATACTCAGCAGAAATTTGGGCCTTAGGTGTTGCTGTGGCCACAACACTGTAAGCCCTCACAGGGCCCTGCTGTGAAATATTAGATCAAGAATTGTAATTACATGCCCCTGTTGAACAGGAGCTGAAAAATTAGGCCTTAGGCACTGGTGCTGGTGCCACAACACTGCAACCCCTCACAGACACTCTAGTTGGAACGCAGGAACGAGCCCTGCTGCAAAGTATTGCTTCAAAAATTGTAATTACACGCCCCTGTTAGACAGGGGCAGAAAAATTGGGCCTTAGGCACTGGTGCTGGTGCCACAACACTGCAACCCCTCACAGACACTCTAGTTGGAACGCAGGAACGAGCCCTGCTGCAAAGTATTGCTTCAAAAATTGTAATTACACGCCCCTGTTAGACAGGGGCAGAAAAATTGGGCCTTAGGCACTGGTGCTGGTGCCACAACACTGCAACCCCTCACAGACACTCTAGTTGGAACGCAGGAACGAGCCCTGCTGCAAAGTATTGCTTCAAAAATTGTAATTACACGCCCCTGTTAGACAGGGGCAGAAAAATTGGGCCTTAGGCACTGGTGCTGGTGCCACAACACTGCAACCCCTCACAGACACTCTAGTTGGAACGCAGGAACGAGCCCTGCTGCAAAGTATTGCATCAAAAATTGTAATTACACGCCCCTGTTAGACAGGGGCAGAAAAATTGGGCCTTAGGCACTGGTGCTGGTGCCACAACACTGCAACCCCTCACAGACACTCTAGTTGGAATGCAGGAACGAGCCCTGCTGCAAAGTATTACATCAAAAATTGTAATTACACGCCCCTGTTAAAGAGGGGCTGAAAAATTGTGCCTTAGGCACTGGTGGTGGCGCCCAGAACCAAAAATGTTCTTACAAGCTATCAGCGTGATGATTGAGGAGGAAGAGGATAATTACTCAGGGATAGTCACTCAGCATCAGCATAGGCAGTCTTTGAAGGGATCTGAGATTTCAAAAAAAATTATTCGGTTACATCAGCATCAGGTGCTTGGTAGCTGGTGGTGATCCAAGACTGATTCATTTTTATGAAGGTCAGCCGATCGACCGAGTTGGTGGACAGACGCACCCTGTGTTCGGTTACCACGCCTCCAGCAGCACTGAATGTGCGTTCCGAAAGAACGCTGGATGCAGGACAGGCCAGTAGCTCAATTGCATACTGTGCAAGCTCTGGCCAGTGATCCATCCTAAAGACCCAGTAACCCAGAGGATTTTCGGTGGGAAAGGTGTCCAAGTCTGATCTTGCCCCTAGGTATTCCTGCACCATGTAAAACAGACGCTGGCGATGGTTGCTGGAACCGATCATACCTTGGGGCTGCGGACCAAAAAATTGTCTGAACGCATCGGTCAGACGGCCACCTTCTCCACCGCTCCTTCTTTGACTGACCGAAGCCTCAGCAACACGTTGTCCAGAAACAGGAGTTTGTAACCTCCCAGTCTCTGGGAACGCGTTGCACAGACCTTTCTGCAAGGCCTCCCGCAGATGTTTCATCCTCTGCTCCCTCTGCGATGGCAAGATAAGGTCCGCAACCTTACCCTTGTAACGTGGATCAAGGAGGGTTGCCAGCCAGTATTGGTCCTTCTCCTTGATACCACGAATACGAGGATCCTTACGCAGGCTTTGCAGGATCAGGGAGGCCATGCAGCGTAGGTTTGCTGAGGCATTCGGTCCGGAGTCCTCTGGGTCACTAAGGACAACAACGTCCGCAGCCACCTCCTCCCAGCCACGTACAAGTCCATGTGTTCCTTGGGACTGATCCCTTAAAGACTGCTGCTGATGCTGAGTGCCAGGCTCCACCTCCATACTGACACAATCTTCCTCCTCCTCCTCCTCGTCCTCTTCCTGTGTGATCGGCGGGCACGCAGGAACACTGTCTGGATAAAGGGGGCCTTGAGAGCTAAGGAAGTCCTCCTCTTCCTGCCTCTGTTCTGCCTCAAGTGCCCTGTCCATTATTCCACGCAGCGTGTGCTCCAACAGGTGGACAAGGGGGACAGTGTCACTGATGCATGCACTGTCAGTGCTCACCATCCTCGTGGCCTCCTCGAATGGTGACAGGACAGTGCATGCATCCCTGATCATGGCCCACTGGCGTGGGGAAAAAAAACCAAGCTCCCCTGACCCTGTCCTGGTGCCATAGTCTCACAGGTACTCATTGATGGCCCTCTGCTGCGTGTGCAGCCGCTGCAGCATGGCCAACGTTGAGTTCCACCTGGTGGGCATGTCACAGATTAGGCGGTTCTTGGGCAGGTTAAACTCCTTTTGGAGGTCCGTCAGCCGAGCACTGGCATTATATGACCGGCGGAAATGCACACAGACTTTCCTGGCCTGCCTCAGGACATCCTGTAAGCCCGGGTACCTGCCCAAGAACCGCTGCACCACCAAGTTAAGGACGTGAGCCAAACAGGGCACATGGGTCAGTTGTCCCTGTCGGAGGGCAGAGAGGAGGTTGGTGCCATTGTCGCAAACCACCATTCCTAAAAAGAAAGGGGGGGAAGGACACCTTAAAGTCATCCAATAGTAGGTTCTAGGGTGACAAACGGGGGGAGGGGAATTCCCTCCCACTGTGGTAATTAATCAGATTAATATGCCTCTCATGTCACCCGTATCATTAATCATGTAACTCAGTGGTATGTAGCTGACTAGCTGTCAAACGGTTGTTCAATGGACCATAAAGCATATATAAGAAAGGGAAGGAAGGGGTCAAGAGGAGATCCCCCCAAAAAAAGATGGTCCGCTCAAGAACAAACAGTTGAACCTACAAAAACTTTATTGTGTCACAATATGTAGAAACATAATCCAACAACCATGTGTATTTAAAAATAGGGCAGATAAAAGTCCTATTGTGTGCTGGTGGCCACCACAGACATTACACATATATCTCATGCATTCATGCACTCACACTCATCAATTAAAGTCACTAGAGACCCGGGTCTATACAATTTCACTGGAATTCCAGAGCTGGATTGGCTACATGAGTGGGTAGACTAGGTCCTTGTAGGTAAAGTGCAAGTGCTAATACACAACAAAAGTCCCCTCGGATGTGAACCAATGGCTGGTTAGACATATGTATGTGTCATTCAACCAGAGCCAAGGAAGGAAACGGTGTCCTGATTGTGTGGTGAACAATTGCAACTCAAGCAACCTCACAAAGAGGGCTTTTAAGGATGGACGGAAAATGGCCATAAACAAAATGCCTCATGAATGTGAGGGTACATTTTAGCTCACCGTCTGACGTCTTCAATGAAGAAGGAGTAGAGCCCAAAGGAGTTGCTGATGGCCGCGTTCGTGTGGATTTGAAAACACGTTCATGCAGTATTAGCTTGTTGTGGGCATGAGCGGGTTACTTCCGGGTATCCTCCGGCAGAAGGTAAGGTGAGTCACAAGGGTCAAGCTTGTTAGTGTCTCATATCCAATGGTATAAACAATCCGGAGAGACGCTCGGCGTCCGTGTTCACCGCAGAGGTTTCACCTGATATCCCAAATCTTGATTGATCCGATCAGGATCGTTAGGGATGTTCACATCCAATTTGGAAGGATTTGTAGTTAGAGTGTGAGAGTCTGTGTGCCACCTGCACATGGGTCAAATGCTGAGCGCTTTCGCTTGTTGCCAAGCTTCTTCAGAGCTAATGTGGTATCAGTAGCTGGATGCTTAAATAGCCAGAAGGCTAGTGTTCAATTTCCTGTCTTCATAATTAACACCTGAATACCATAGCTTGACCATAATTGCAATCACCAAAAATGTGCCAATCACACCCATACATACATCTATTTAGACAAAACCATTGAGGGTAGTGGATACATAAAGATTCAATCTGATTGACTTGTGTATGTGGTCAGATTTGAATATTGCATCTCTTACCATCATGAAATAACGGAAAAAGGCTTGTCAAGCAACTGCTATCAATACATAAAAGCCAATTGAGGAATGCTGCATTTCCAAAAACAAACCGTGCATATATAACCATATACTAAATAATAATAATAATAATAATAATAAGATAGTCAAAATAGTGATATATGGAAGCAAGAGGGAACAGTCTATTGTTCCGTATTAAATTGCAGCACATATCAACATCCTGACAATAAACAGAGATGTCCCAATAATTTATCAAAAATTGCATGGCATACACACACGGAATGAAAATAATGAGTATGAATATATGCAACCAACCATCGCTTTGGCCAGATTAAATGGCAGCTTACGTCCCATGTATTGTCATCCACACACGGGATAAAATCATTGTTACCAGTGAGATTGCCTGTGAAGTCGCATGAGACAACTTAGTACAAAGTGATTCCGGATAATCCGGATATGTAGTTACATATAGGCATTACACTGGTATTACCCGCACATGGAACAACAGAATAATCTGTTGTACAGATTATAATTTAAAATATGAAAATTTCATAATCTGGGGGCAGTGCGGCTTCAATTCAATCAGTTGGTTGGTAGCCAAATGATCGAGGCAAGCTGGGATGGAATGAGGTCATGGGCCACTGTCTCGCATAGGTTACGTCTCACATGTCACTCACTGATATTCGTGTAGAGAGCAGAGACATGGTCGTGAGCAACACTACACACAGTCAATTTTCTTTAAAAGCTGCCCGTTATGGGCAGGAGAAGATGTGGATCCTCGGTTAGAACCAATCAATTTTCGGATGGGAACATTTAGATTGTGAATATTTAAGTCATTGTTCCAAAAATGGAGATAAATTAAATTCATTGTTCAATCCAAAAGGCTGCATGCTGTTTAACCACTTCCCGCCCGCCCTATAGCGGATTGACGTCCGGGAAGTGGTTGTGTTATCCTGACTGGGCGTCATATGACGTCCTTCAGGATAACATGCCGCAGCGCGCCCCCGGGGGCGCGCATCGCGGCGATCGGTGGAGCGGTGTGTCAGTCTGACACACCGCTACACTGATCTTGGTAAAAAGCCTCCGGCGGAGGCTCTTTACCACGTGATCAGCCGTGTCCAATCACGGCTGATCATGCTGTCAATAGGAAGAGCCGTTGATCGGCTCTTCCTCACTCGCGTCTGACAGACGCAAGTAGAGGAGAGCCGATCGGCGGCTCTCCTGGCAGGGGGGGTCTGCGCTGATTGTTTATCAGCGCAGCCCCCCCGCAGATCACCCCACTGGACTACCAGGGATGCCACTAGGACCACCAGGGAAGGGGCAACGTGGATGGCCAGGTATGTACCCCATGGCCATCCACATGTGCCCAATCTGTGCCAATCAGTGCCCACAAATGGGCACTGATTGGCACTATTATTCCAAAGATCTGCCCAGCAATGCCCAGATCTGCCCAGCAATGCTATATCAGTGCCCCCTGTCATTGCCCATCTGTGCCACCTGTCATTGCCCATCGGTGCCACCTGTCAGTGCCCATCTGTGCCCATCTGTGCCCATCAGTGCCCACCTATCAGTGCCCATCAGTGCCACACATCAGTGCCACACATAAGTACCCATCAGTGCCACCCATATATGCCAATCAATGCCACATACGAGTGCCCATCAGTGCCGCCTATGTGTGCCCATCGGTGCCACCTATGAGTGCCTATCAGTGCCGCATACCAGTGCCACCTATCAGTGCCCATCAGTGCCACCTATCAGTGCCCATCAGTGCCGCCTATCAGTGCCCATCATCAGTGCCCGTTAGTGCCACCTCATCAGTGCCACCTCATCGGTGCCCATCAGTGCCGCCGTATCAGTGCCCATCAGTGCAGCTATATCAGTGCCCATTATTGAAGGAGAAAGCGTACTTATTTACAAAAAAATGTAACAGAAACAAAGAAAAACTTGTTTTTTTTCGAAATTTTCAGTCTTTTTTTATTTGTTGCGCAAAAAATAAAAACCGCAGAGGTGATCAAATACCACCAAAAGAAAGCTCTATTTGTGGGAACAAAATGATAAAAAAATTGTTTGGGTACAGTGTAGCATGACCGCGCAATTGTCATTCAAATTGCAACAGCGCTGAAAGGTGAAAATTGGGCTGGGCGGGAAGGTGTCTAAGTGCCTGGTATTGAAGTGGTTAAATAGAAGATCCACATCTTCTCCTTCTGGCATAAGATCTTATCAAAATCTCCACGTCTATGGGGCAAATTAAGCTTGTATATACCCTTAACCCTAAGGCCATCCGGTTTACCTTCATGTTTATCAAGAAAGTGTAACGACAGTGGCCGGTCATCATCCTTGTTGATAATACTTTGGATGTGTTCGCCAGTTCTGACTTTTAGCTCTCTTTTGGTCTTGCCAACATAAATAAGGCCACACGGGCAGGTCAACATATAGACTACCCGTGTGGTTGTACAGTTGATAAAATTATTGATTCTAAATTGTCTTTTATTGTCAGAACTGGCGAACACATCCGTCCTATCCACGTGCCTACATATATGGCATCTACCGCAACTGTACATACCCCTAAGGGGTGGAAGGTCAGTAAGCCAGCTGCGTTTTTTAGGGCGGGTGTACTCTGAGTGTACCAAGCGATCCCTTAAATTTGTAGCTCTACGGGCAGTGAGCAGAGGTTTTTTGCTGACAAGCTTTCCCAAAATGGGGGCCTCAGATAAAATGTGCCAATGTCGGCCCAGAATTCCTTTGATTTGGTCCCACTGGGTACCAAATTTGGTAATGATTCTAAGGGGAGGGTGGCTTGAGGTTTTTGCTTTTTCTTTAGTAGAGTTCACCAACAAAGACGATCTATTTGTCTGTAGTGCTCTTTTTCTAGCACGTCTGATGTCCGTATGCGAGTAACCCCTATCACGAAACCTCCCATGTAGGTCATACATTTCCCTGTGGAAATCCCCCTCCTCTGAACAGTTCCTTCTTGCGCGGAGGAACTGTCCCACGGGGATACCCCGTTTCAGAGATGCGGGATGGTGGCTGGACGCTAGCAGTAAAGTGTTTGCCGCTGTGTCTTTTCGAAAGGTTTTTGTATGTAACTTATCATCCCTGACAAACACCGTAAGGTCCAGAAATGACAATTCATTGGTGTCATACGTATATGTTAACCTAATATTACGGTCGTTGTCATTAAGTTCATTAATGAATTGTGTCAATTCAGATGGCAGGCCGTCCCAAATCATGATCACGTCATCGATGTACCTCAGCCACAAACGACAGTGGCTGAGGTACATCGACGAGGGGTACACACACTCAGACTCCCAAAGGCCAAGGTGCAGGCATGCATATGATGGGGCCCATGGGGCACCCATCGATGTGCCCCTAATTTGTTTGTAGTATATCCCAAGAAATTGGAAATAGTTGTTTTCTAACATAAATTGCAATAGTTCAATGATAAATTCATTTTGGCCTGCTAATGACGGAAATTTATTTTCCAAAAAGAATTGTGTCGCTGCTAGTCCCCATCTGTGCGGAATTGACGTGTATAACGACTCCACGTCAATTCCGACCAGTAACATGCCTTTGGGTATCGATATGTCTTCCAGGTGCCCCAAAACATCCCGTGTGTCCTGAACATATGATGGTAGTTCATGTACAAGTTCTTTAATCAGTGCGTCCACATACTTACCGACCCTCTCGAGGGGACCCTTTACAGCTGATACAATTGGTCTCCCCGGGGGGTCGGTAATGGACTTATGTAATTTAGGGATTGTGTATAGGGTAAGGATGTTGAATTCACTGACTCTGAGGTATTCGAGTTCCCTTTTGGTAACTAGACCTGCTTCAAGGGCTAGTTTAAGTCTGATATCATTTGGGGAAAAGGGTTCTGGTGTAGACGTAGATATGTAGATCCATCACGGAGAAGGCGCATGGTTTGCTCCTCATATAGAGTATGTGACATAAGGACCGTGTTGCCTCCCTTATCGCTTGCTTTAATAACAATATCCTTTGCATTTTCTAATTCCCGTAGGGCCCTTCTCTCTTCCCGGCTAAGATTGTCATATCCTTTATATTCCCAATTGACCCCCATAAGGTCCCTTTTTACTTGTTCCAAAAAGAGCTGGATATGTCTATGTTTGGACAGGGGGGGCATTTTTTGGGATTTAATCGTCAGTTGGGATGGGCGGGGGCAGCTAGGCGACACTTGGGTGGCTTCCCCTTCTGAGTTCCACTGTTGATTTTCATCAAGGAGGGCTATTAGGGCTTCGAGAGAGTCGCGCTCTTGTTTGTCTAGTTGGTCCGTGTCTATATCTTGGGTGTCCCTCTTTGCATGCCAGTACCTAAAAATTAATTTCCTCAAGAACAAATTGATATCTTTGAAGACCTCAAATTCGCTCATCGTTGTAGTGGGGGAGAATGTTAGGCCTTTTTGCAGCAGTGAAATGTGGTGGTGATTTAGGGGGAAATCTGATAGGTTAACAACCTTCAGATCAGATTGTATTTGCTTATCAAGCAGTTGCTTGACAAGCCTTTTTCCGTTATTTCATGATGGTAAGAGATGCAATATTCAAATCTGACCACATACACAAGTCAATCAGATTGAATCTTTATGTATCCACTACCCTCAATGGTTTTGTCTAAATAGATGTATGTATGGGTGTGATTGGCACATTTTTGGTGATTGCAATTATGGTCAAGCTATGGTATTCAGGTGTTAATTATGAAGACAGGAAATTGAACACTAGCCTTCTGGCTATTTAAGCATCCAGCTACTGATACCACATTAGCTCTGAAGAAGCTTGGCAACAAGCGAAAGCGCTCAGCATTTGACCCATGTGCAGGTGGCACACAGACTCTCACACTCTAACTACAAATCCTTCCAAATTGGATGTGAACATCCCTAACGATCCTGATCGGATCAATCAAGATTTGGGATATCAGGTGAAACCTCTGCGGTGAACACGGACGCCGAGCGTCTCTCCGGATTGTTTATACCATTGGATATGAGACACTAACAAGCTTGACCCTTGTGACTCACCTTACCTTCTGCCGGAGGATACCCGGAAGTAACCCGCTCATGCCCACAACAAGCTAATACTGCATGAACGTGTTTTCAAATCCACACGAACGCGGCCATCAGCAACTCCTTTGGGCTCTACTCCTTCTTCATTGAAGACGTCAGACGGTGAGCTAAAATGTACCCTCACATTCATGAGGCATTTTGTTTATGGCCATTTTCCGTCCATCCTTAAAAGCCCTCTTTGTGAGGTTGCTTGAGTTGCAATTGTTCACCACACAATCAGGACACCGTTTCCTTCCTTGGCTCTGGTTGAATGACACACACATATGTCTAACCAGCCATTGGTTCACATCCGAGGGGACTTTTGTTGTGTATTAGCACTTGCACTTTACCTACAAGGACCTAGTCTACCCACTCATGTAGCCAATCCAGCTCTGGAATTCCAGTGAAATTGTATAGACCCGGGTCTCTAGTGACTTTAATTGATGAGTGTGAGTGCATGAATGCATGAGATATATGTGTAATGTCTGTGGTGGCCACCAGCACACAATAGGACTTTTATCTGCCCTATTTTTAAATACACATGGTTGTTGGATTATGTTTCTACATATTGTGACACAATAAAGTTTTTGTAGGTTCAACTGTTTGTTCTTGAGCGGACCATCTTTTTTGGGGGGATCTCCTCTTGACCCCTTCCTTCCCTTTCTTATAAACCACCATTCCTGCCTTAAGTTGGCATGGCGTCAACCACCTCTGAACCTGCCCCTGCAGAGCTGACAGAACCTCTGCCCCAGTGTGGCTCCTGTCCCCCAAGCACACCAGCTCAAGCACCGCATGGCATCTTTTGGCCTGCGTACTTGCGTAGCCCCTTGAACGCCTACGGAGCACCGCTGGTTCCGAGGAAGAGGCCATGGAGGAAGAAGAAGAGGAGGGGGTGGAGGAGAGAGGTGTGTCACAATCAGCATTTTGGAGGCGTGGTGGCGGAACAACCTCCAACACTACTGCACCTTGTCCTGCATCCTTCCCAGCTGCCAGCAGAGTCACCCAATGCGCCGTGAAACTTAGGTAACGTCCCTGTCCATGCCTGCTGGACCATGAGTCAGCGGTAATATGCACCTTACCGCTGACCGCCCTGTCCAGCGAGGCATGGACATTGCCTTCCACATGCCGGTAGAGAGCCGGAATCGCCTTCCGTGAGAAAAAGTGGCGTTTGGGTACCTGCCACTGAGGAACCGCACATTCCACAAACTCACGGAAGGGGGCAGAGTCTACCAACTGAAAAGGCAGCAGTTGAAGTGCTAGCAATTTTGCCAAGCTAGCATTCAACCGCTGGGCATGTGGATGGCTGGGAGCAAACTTCTTTCGGCGGTGCAGCAGCTGGGGCAGGGAAATTTGCCTGGTACAATCTGACGTCGGTGTACCAAAAGCAGATTGCCCACAAGTACTTGGCTGTGACACACCTAATTCTACACCTTCATTCCTCTCACTGCAGGTCTCAGAGAGGACTGAAGGTCTAGTGGGGTTGGAAATCTCAGCTGATGAGGAGCAAGGAGAGATCCTCTTTGTTCTTTGGTGTGGGTCTTTTAGATACGCTTGCCAACGAACTGCATGGCAGGTCAACATATGTCTGGTCAAGCATGTGGTACCCAAGCGGGAGATGTTTTGGCCACGCGAGAAACACTTGAGACATATGTTACAAATAGCAGCGGTGCGATCTGATGCACTCTCTCAAAAAAGGCCCACACCAAAGAACTTTTTGAATAATGCGCAGAGACTGCAGCGCCCTGCACATGTGGAGCTTTGGGGTGTGATGCAGTCAATGTGCTGCCCTTAGGCTGGCCCCTGGAGGGCATCCTGCCTCGTTGGTGATGTGCCGCCTCCTCCTCCTCCTCCTCCTCTCTCCTATCAGGCACCCACGTTGAGTCAGTGACCTCATCATCCCCTCCCTCCTCATCACTGGAGCAAACCTGGCAGTATGCTGCAGCAGGGGGAGCATGACTGCCAGATTGCTGTCCTTCTTGGGCACCCCCTCTGTCCGTGCTCATGTTACTGCCTTCATCGAGCTCAGTATCATCATCAGAGCCTTCCAAACGCTGGGCATCCTCCTGGAGCATGTACCCAACACTGTGGTCAAACAGTTCGAGGGAATCCTCAGGAGGACATGGTGGAGCTAGGGAAGGAGTCACTGATGACATTAAGCTGAGGGAAGAGGCCGCTGCTTAGCCAGACAAAGCACCCTGGGCATGGGTGAGAGAGGATGAGGAGGATGAGGACGGCTTGGTCATCCACTCGACCAAGTCTTCCGCATGTTGCGGCTCAACACGGCCAGCTGCCGAAAAAAAGGCCAAGCGTGTCCCATGGCCACGTGCTGATGAGGATGCACCGTCTCCACGACCAGCACTAGACACAGAGCCTGCTTGCCCTCTCTTATTGGCTTGTGACTGTCTGCCTCTCCTTCTTGGCCTTCCAGACATACTAATGGCCTGTAGCTGCACTAAGCTGGGATAGAACACCTGTAATTTTCTTCAGGTAGCTTTATATACTGTAACCAGACAAGCCTGCCTGTCAGTAGGAAGATAACAGGAACGGATCTAGCTGAACACTGTGAGCAGGACGCACTGCACTAAATGTAAATAGCAGGAACGGATCTAGCTGAACACTGTGAGCAGGACGCACTGCACTAAATGTAAATAGCAGGAACGGATCTAGCTGAACACTGTGAGCAGGACGCACTGACTGCACTAAATGTAAATAGCAGGAACAGATCTAGCTGAACACTGTGAGCAGGACGCACTGCACTAAATGTAAATAGCAGGAACGGATCTAGCTGAACACTGTGAGCAGGACGCACTGCACTAAATGTAAATAGCAGGAACAGATCTAGCTGAACACTGTGAGCAGGACGCACTGCACTAAATGTAAATAGCAGGAACGGATCTAGCTGAACACTGTGAGCAGGACGCACTGCACTAAATGTAAATAGCAGGAACGGATCTAGCTGAACACTGTGAGCAGGACGCACTGCACTAAATGTAAATAGCAGGAACGGATCTAGCTGAACACTGTGAGCAGGACGCACTGCACTAAATGTAAATAGCAGGAACGGATCTAGCTGAACACTGTGAGCAGGACGCACTGACTGCACTAAATGTAAATAGCAGGAACAGATCTAGCTGAACACTGTGAGCAGGACGCACTGCACTAAATGTAAATAGCAGGAACGGATCTAGCTGAACACTGTGAGCAGGACGCACTGCACTAAATGTAAATAGCAGGAACGGATCTAGCTGAACACTGTGAGCAGGACGCACTGCACTAAATGTAAATAACAGGAACGGATCTAGCTGAACACTGTGAGCAGGACGCACTGCACTAAATGTAAATAGCAGGAACGGATCTAGCTGAACACTGTGAGCAGGACGCACTGCACTAAATGTAAATAGCAGGAACGGATCTAGCTGAACACTGTGAGCAGGACGCACTGCACTAAATGTAAATAGCAGGAACGGATCTAGCTGAACACTGTGAGCAGGACGCACTGCACTAAATGTAAATAGCAGGAACGGATCTAGCTGAACACTGTGAGCAGGACGCACTGCACTAAATGTAAATAGAAGGAACGGATCTAGCTGAACACTGTGAGCAGGACGCACTGCACTAAATGTAAATAGCAGGAACGGATCTAGCTGAACACTGTGAGCAGGACGCACTGACTGCACTAAATGTAAATAGCAGGAACAGATCTAGCTGAACACTGTGAGCAGGACGCACTGCACTAAATGTAAATAGCAGGAACGGATCTAGCTGAACACTGTGAGCAGGACGCACTGCACTAAATGTAAATAGCAGGAACGGATCTAGCTGAACACTGTGAGCAGGACGCACTGCACTAAATGTAAATAGCAGGAACGGATCTAGCTGAACACTGTGAGCAGGACGCACTGCACTAAATGTAAATAGCAGGAACGGATCTAGCTGAACACTGTGAGCAGGACGCACTGCACTAAATGTAAATAGCAGGAACGGATCTAGCTGAACACTGTGAGCAGGACGCACTGACTGCACTAAATGTAAATAGCAGGAACAGATCTAGCTGAACACTGTGAGCAGGACGCACTGCACTAAATGTAAATAGCAGGAACGGATCTAGCTGAACACTGTGAGCAGGACGCACTGCACTAAATGTAAATAGCAGGAACGGATCTAGCTGAACACTGTGAGCAGGACGCACTGCACTAAATGTAAATAGCAGGAACGGATCTAGCTGAACACTGTGAGCAGGACGCACTGCACTAAATGTAAATAACAGGAACGGATCTAGCTGAACACTGTGAGCAGGACGCACTGCACTAAATGTAAATAGCAGGAACGGATCTAGCTGAACACTGTGAGCAGGACGCACTGCACTAAATGTAAATAGCAGGAACGGATCTAGCTGAACACTGTGAGCAGGACGCACTGCACTAAATGTAAATAGCAGGAACAGATCTAGCTGAACACTGTGAGCAGGACGCACTGCACTAAATGTAAATAGCAGGAACGGATCTAGCTGAACACTGTGAGCAGGACGCACTGCACTAAATGTAAATAGCAGGAACGGATCTAGCTGAACACTGTGAGCAGGACGCACTGCACCAAATGTAAATAGTCTAGATAGAAGATAACAGGAACGGATCTAGCTAAACTGAATACAGTGTATATATATATATATGCAACACCAGGGATGCATATATATACACAATACACTGTAAGTGCAGCTAACTGACTGACTGTTCTGCCTAATCTATCTAACTCAAATCAAATGACACTGTCTGTCTCTCTCTCTATCTCTCAGCACACCGGAACACACACTACACAGGGCCGCCGTGCAGGCGGCCTTATATAGTGTGGGGCGTGTACTAAATCCCCTGAGCCATAATTGGCCAAAGCCACCCTGGCTTTGGCCAATTACAGCCCTCTCTACTGACGGCGCTGTGATTGGCCAAGCATGCGGGTCATAGTGCATGCTTGGCCAATCATCAGCCAGCAATGCACTGCGATGCCGCAGTGAATTATGGGCCGTGACGCGCCACACGAATTTGGCGCGAACGGCCCATATCGTTCGCAATTCGACGGACGGTCGAACAGCCGATGTTCGAGTCGAACATGGGTTCGACTCGAACACGAAGCTCATCCCTACTGTGCAGAGGTCGCACTACACTAACTTGTAGTTTTAGCTGAACACTGTGAGGAGGACGCACTACACTAACTTGTAGCTTTAGCTGAACACTGTGCAGAGGTCACACTTAACTAACCTGTAGCTTTAGCTGAACACCGTGAGGAGGACACACTACACTAACTTGTAGCTTTAGCTGAACACCGTGAGGAGGACGCACTACAATAACTTGTAGCTTTAGCTGAACACTGTGAGGAGGACGCACTACACTAACTTGTAGCTTTAGCTGAACACTGTGCAGAGGTCGCACTACACTAACTTGAAGTTTTAGCTGAACACTGTGAGGAGTACGCACTACACTAACTTGTAGCTTTAGCTGAACACTGTGCAGAGGTCACACTAAACTAACCTGTAGCTTTAGCTGAACACTGTACGGAGGACGCACTACACTAACTTGTAGCTTTAGCTGAACACTGTGAGGAGGACGCACTACACTAACTTGTACCTTTAGATGAACACTGTTAAGAGGACGCACTACACTAACTTGTAGCTTTAGCTGAACACTGTGCAGAGGTCGCACTACACTAAGTTGTAGGTTTAGCTGAACACTGTGAGGAGCACGCACTACACTAACTTGTAGCTTTAGCTGAACACTGTGCAGAGGTCGCACTAAACTAACTTGTAGCTTTAGCTGAACACTGTGAAGAGGTCGCACTAAACTAACTTGTAGCTTTAGCTGAACACTGTGCAGAGGTCGCACTACACTAACTTGTAGTTTTAGCTGAACACTGTGAGGAGGACGCACTACACTAACTTGTAGCTTTAGCTGAACACTGTGAGGAGGACGCACTACACTAATTTGTAGCTTTAGCTGAACACTGCAGAGGTCGCACTACACTAACTTGTAGTTTTAGCTGAACACTGTGAGGAGGACGCACTACAGTAACTTTTAGCTTTAGCTGAACACTGTGCAGAGGTCACACTAAACTAACTTGTAGCTTTAGCTGAACACTGTGCAGAGGTCGCACTACACTAACTTGGAGCTTTAGCTGAACACTGTGAGGAGGACGCACTACACTAACTTGTAGCTTTAGATGAACACTGTTCAGAGGATGCACTACATTAACTTGTAGCTTAAGCTGAACACTGTGCTGAGGTCGCACTACACTAACTTGCAGTTTTAGCTGAACACTGTGAGGAGGACGCACTACACTAACTTGTAGCTTTAGCTGAACACTGTGCAGAGGTGACACTAAACTAACCTGTAGCTTTAGCTGAACACCTTGAGGAGGACGCACTACACTAACTTGTAGCTTTAGCTGAACACTGTGAGGAGGACGCACTATACTAAATTGTAGCTTTAGATGAACACTGTTCAGAGGATGCACTACACTAACTTGTAGCTTTAGCTGAACACTGTGCAGAGGTCGCACTACACTAACTTGTCGTTTTAGCTGAACACTGTTCAGAGGACGCACTACACTAACTTGTAGCTTTAGCTGAACACTGTGAGGAGGACGCACTACACTAACTTGTACCTTTAGATGAACACTGTTCAGAGGACGCACTACACTAACTTGTAGCTTTAGCTGAACACTGTGCAGAGGTCGCACTACACTAACTTGTAGGTTTAGCTGAACACTGTGAGGAGCACGCACTACCAACTTGTAGCTTTAGCTGAACACTGTGCAGAGGTCGCACTAAACTAACTTGTAGCTTTAGCTGAACACTGTGCAGAGGTTGCACTACACTAACTTGTAGGTTTAGCTGAACACTGTGAGGAGCACGCACTACACTAAGTTGTAGCTTTAGCTGAACACTGTGCAGAGGTTGCACTAAACTAACTTGTAGCTTTAGCTGAACACTGTGCAGAGGTCGCACTACACTAACTTGTAGTTTTAGCTGAACACTGTGCAGAGGTCACACTAAACTAACCTGTAGCTTTAGCTTAACACTGTGAGGAGGACGCACTACACTAACTTGTAGCTTTAGCTGAACACTGTGAGGAGGACGCACTACACTAACTTGTAGCTTTAGCTGAACGCTGTGCAGAGGTAGCACTACACACTGTGAGGAGGACGCACTACACTAACTTGTAGCTTTAGCTGAACACTGTGCAGAGGTCACACTTAACTAACCTGTAGCTTTAGCTGAACACCGTGAGGAGGACGCACTACACTAACTTGTAGCTTTAGCTGAACACTGTAAAGGAGGACGCACTACACTAACTTGTAGCTTTAGCTGAACACTGTGCAGAGGTCGCACTACACTAACTTGTAGCTTTAGCTGAACACTGTGCAGAGGTCGCACTACACTAACTTGTAGCTTTAGCTGAACACTGTGAGGAGGACGCACTACACTAACTTGTAGCTTTAGCTGAACACTGTGCAGAGGTCACACTACACTAACTTGTAGTTTTAGCTGAACACTGTGAGGAGGACGCACTACACTAACTTGTAGCTTTAGCTGAACACTGTGCAGAGGTCACACTTAACTAACCTGTAGCTTTAGCTGAACACTGTGCAGAGGTCACACTACACTAACTTGTAGTTTTAGCTGAACACTGTGCAGAGGTCGCACTACACTAACTTGTAGCTTTAGCTGAACACTGTGCAGAGGTCGCACTACACTAACTTGTAGCTTTAGCTGAACACTGTGAGGAGGACGCACTACACTAACTTGTAGCTTTAGCTGAACACTGTGCAGAGGTCACACTACACTAACTTGTAGTTTTAGCTGAACACTGTGAGGAGGACGCACTACACTAACTTGTAGCTTTAGCTGAACACTGTGCAGAGGTCACACTACACTAACTTGTAGTTTTAGCTGAACACTGTGAGGAGGACGCACTACACTAACTTGTAGCTTTAGCTGAACACTGTGAGGAGGACGCACTACACTAACTTGTAGGTTTAGCTGAACACTGTGCAGAGGTCGCACTACACTAACTTGTAGGTTTAGCTGAACACTGTGAGGAGTATGCACTACACTAACTTGTAGCTTTAGCTGAACACTGTGCAAAGGTCACACTAAACTCACCTGTAGCTTTAGCTGAACACTGTGAGGAGGACGCACTACACTAACTTGTAGCTTTAGCTAAACACTGTGAGGAGGACGCACTACACTAACTTGTACCTTTAGATGAACACTGTTCAGAGGACGCACTACACTAACTTGTAGCTTTAGCTGAACACTGTGCAGAGGTCGCACTACACTAACATGTAGCTTTAGCTGAACACTGTGAGGAGCACGCACTACACTAACTTGTAGCTTTAGCTGAACACTGTGCAGAGGTCGCACTAAACTAACTTGTAGCTTTAGCTGAACACTGTGCAGAGGTCGCACTACACTAACTTGTAGTTTTAGCTGAACACTGTGAGGAGGACGCACTACACTAACTTGTAGCTTTAGCTAAACACTGTGCAGAGGTCACACTAAACTAACCTGTAGCTTTAGCTGAACACTGTGCAGAGGTCACACTAAACTAACCTGTAGCTTTAGCTGAACACTGTGAGGAGGACGCACTACACTAACTTGTAGCTTTAGCTGAACACTGTGAGGAGGACACACTACACTAACTTGTAGCTTTAGATGAACACTGTTCAGAGGACGCACTACACTAACTTGTAGCTTTAGCTGAACGCTGTGCAGAGGTCGCACTACATTAACTTGTAGGTTTAGCTGAACACTGTGAGGAGCATGCACTAAACTAACTTGTAGATTTAGCTGAACACTGTGCAGAGGTTGCACTAAACTAAATTGTAGCTTTAGCTGAACACTGTGCAGAGGTCGCACTACACTAACTTGTAGTTTTAGCTGAACACTGTGAGGAGGACGCACTACTCTAACTTGTAGCTTTAGCTGAACATTGTGCAGAGGTCGCACTACACTAATTTGTAGTTTTAGCTGAACACTGTGAGGAGGACGCACTACACTAACTTGTATCTTTAGCTGAACACTGTGCAGAGGTCACACTAAACTAACCTGTAGCTTTAGCTGAAAACTGTGAGGAGGACGCTCTACACTAACTTGTAGTTTTAGCTGAACACTGTGAGGAGGACGCACTACACTAGCTTGTAGCTTTAGCTGAACACTGTGCAGAGGTTGCACTACACTAACTTGTAGTTTTAGCTGAACACTGTGAGGAGGACGCATTACACTAACTTGTAGCTTTAGCTGAACACTGTGCAGAGGTCGCACTACACTAACTTGTAGTTTTAGCTGAACACTGTGAGGAGTATGCACTACACTAACTTGTAGCTTTAGCTGAACACTGTGCAAAGGTCACACTAAACTAACCTATAGCTTTAGCTGAACACTGTGAGGAGGACACACTACACTAACTTGTAGCTTTAGCTGAACACTGTGAGGAGGACGCACTACACTAACTTGTACCTTTAGATGAACACTGTTCAGAGGACGCACTACACTAACTTGTAGCTTTAGCTGAACACTGTGCAGAGGTCGCACTACACTAACTTGTAGCTTTAGCTGAACACTGTGAGGAGCACGCACTACACTAACTTGTAGCTTTAGCTGAACACTGTGCAGAGGTCGCACTAAACTAACTTGTAGCTTTAGCTGAACACTGTGCAGAGGTCGCACTACACTAACTTGTAGTTTTAGCTGAACACTGTGAGGAGGACGCATTACACTAACTTGTAGCTTTAGCTGAACACTGTGCAGAGGTCACACCAAACTAACCTGTAGCTTTAGCTGAACACTGTGAGGAGGACGCACTACACTAACTTGTATCTTTAGGTGAACACTGTTCAGAGCACGCACTACACTAACTTGTAGCTTTAGCTGAACACTGTGCAGAGGTCGCACTACACTAACTTGTAGCTTTATCTGAACACTGTGAGGAGGACGCACTACACTAACTTTTAGCTTTAGATGAACGCTGTTCAGACGGCGCACTACATTAACTTGTAGTTTTAGCTGAACACTGTGAGGAGGACGCACTACACTAACTTGTAGCTTTAGCTGAACACTGTGCAGAGGTCACACTAAACTAACCTGTAGCTTTAGCTGACCACTGTGAGGAGGACGCACTACACTAACTTGTATCTTTAGGTGAACACTGTTCAGAGCACGCACTACACTAACTTGTAGCTTTAGCTGAACACTGTGCAGAGGTCGCACTACACTAACTTGTAGCTTTATATGAACACTGTGAGGAGGACACACTACACTAACTTGTAGCTTTAGATGAACGCTGTTCAGAGGGCGCACTACATTAACTTGTAGTTTTAGCTGAACACTGTGAGGAGGACGCACTACACTAACTTGTAGCTTTAGCTGAACACTGTGCAGAGGTCACACTAAACTAACCTGTAGCTTTAGCTGAACACTGTGAGGAGGACGCACTACACTAACTTGTAGCTTTAGCTGAACACTGTGAGGAGGATGCACTACACTAACTTGTACCTTTAGATGAACACTGTTCAGAGGACGCACTACACTAACTTGTAGCTTTAGCTGAACACTGTGCCGAGGTCGCACTACACTAACTTGTAGGTTTAGCTGAACACTGTGAGGAGCATGCACTACACTAACTTGTAGCCTTAGCTAAACACTGTGCAGAGGTCGCACTAAACTAACTTGTAGCTTTAGCTGAACACTGTGCAGAGGTCGCACTACACTAACTTGTAGTTTTAGCTGAACACTGTGAGGAGGACGCACTACACTAACTTGTAGCTTTAGCTAAACACTGTGCAGAGGTCACACTAAACTAACCTGTAGCTTTAGCTGAACACTATGAGGAGGTCGCACTACACTAACTTGTAGCTTTAGCTGAACACTGTGAGAAGGAAGCACTACACTAACTTGTAGTTTTAGCTGAACACTGTTCAGAGCACGCACTACACTAACTTGTAGCTTTAGCTGAACACTGTGCAGAGGTTGCACTACACTAACTTGTAACTTTAGCTGAACACTGTTCAGAGGATGCACTACACTAACTTGTAACTTTAGCTGAACACTGTGCAGAGGTCGCACTACACTAACTTGTAGCTTTAGCTGAACACTGTGAGGAGGACGCACTACACTAACTTGTAGCTTTAGATGAACACTGTTCAGAGGATGCACTACATTAACTTGTAGCTTTAGCTGAACACTGTGCTGAGGTCGCACTACACTAACTTGTATTTTTAGCTGAACACTGTGAGGAGGACACACTACACTAACTTGTAGCTTTAGCTGAACACTGTGCAGAGGTCACACTAAACTAACCTGTAGCTTTAGCTGAACACCGTGAGGAGGACGCACTACACTAACTTGTAGCTTTAGCTGAACACTGTGAGGAGGACGCACTACACTAACTTGTAGCTTTAGCTGAACACTGTGCAGAGGTCGCACTACACTAACTTGTAGTTTTAGCTGAACACTGTTCAGAGCACGCACTACACTAACTTGTAGCTTTAGCTGAACACTGTGCAGAGGTCACACTAAACTAACTTGTAGCTTTAGCTGAACACTGTGCAGAGGTCGCACTACACTAACTTGTAGTTTTAGCTGAACACTGTGAGGAGGAAGCACTACACTAACTTGTAGTTTTAGCTGAACACTGTTCAGAGCACGCACTACACTAACTTGTAGCTTTAGCTGAACACTGTGCAGAGGTCGCACTACACTAACTTGTAGCTTTAGCTGAACACTGTGCAGAGGTCGCACTACACTAACTTGTAGTTTTAGCTGAACACTGTGAGGAGGACGCACTACACTAACTTGTAACTTTAGCTGAACACTGTGCAGAGGTCACACTAAACTAACCTGTAGCTTTAGCTGAACACTGTGAGGAGGACGCACTACACTAACTTGTAGCTTTAGCTGAACACTGTGAGGAGGACGCACTACACTAACTTGTACCTTTAGATGAACACTGTTCAGAGGACGCACTACACTAACTTGTAGCTTTAGCTGAACACTGTGCAGAGGTCGCACTACACTAACTTGTAGGTTTAGCTGAACACTGTGAGGAGCATGCACTACACTAACTTGTAGCTTTAGCTGAACACTGTGCAGAGGTCGCACTAAACTAACTTGTAGCTTTAGCTGAACACTGTGCAGAGGTCGCACTACACTAACTTGTAGTTTTAGCTGAACACTGTGAGGAGGACGCACTACACTAACTTGTAGCTTTAGCTGAACACTGTGCAGAGGTCGCATTACACTAACTTGTAGTTTTAGCTGAACACTGTGAGGAGGATGCACTACACTAACTTGTAGCTTTAGCTGAACACTGTGCAGAGGTCGCACTAAACTAACTTGTAGCTTTAGCTGAACACTGTGAGGAGGACGCACTACACTAACTTGTATCTTTAGGTGAACACTGTTCAGAGCACGCACTACACTAACTTGTAGCTTTAGCTGAACACTGTGCAGAGGTCGCACTACACTAACTTGTAGCTTTAGCTGAACACTGTGAGGAGGACGCACTACACTAACTTGTAGCTTTAGATGAACGCTGTTCAGAGGGCGCACTACATTAACTTGTAGTTTTAGCTGAACACTGTGAGGAGGACGCACTACACTAACTTGTAGCTTTAGCTGAACACTGTGCAGAGGTCACACTAAACTAACCTGTAGCTTTAGCTGAACACTGTGAGGAGGACGCACTACACTAACTTGTAGCTTTAGCTGAACACTGTGAGGAGGATGCACTACACTAACTTGTACCTTTAGATGAACACTGTTCAGAGGACGCACTACACTAACTTGTAGCTTTAGCTGAACACTGTGCCGAGGTCGCACTACACTAACTTGTAGGTTTAGCTGAACACTGTTCAGAGGACGCACTACACTAACTTGTAGCTTTAGCTAAACACTGTGCAGAGGTCACACTAAACTAACTTGTAGCTTTAGCTGAACACTGTGAGGAGGACGCACTACACTAAATTGTAGCTTTAGCTGAACACTGTGCAGAGGTCACACTAAACTAACCTGTAGCTTTAGCTGAACACTGTGAGGAGGTCGCACTACACTAACTTGTAGCTTTAGCTTAACACTGTGAGGAGGAAGCACTACACTAACTTGTAGTTTTAGCTGAACACTGTTCAGAGCACGCACTACACTAACTTGTAGCTTTAGCTGAACACTGTGCAGAGGTTGCACTACACTAACTTGTAACTTTAGCTGAACACTGTTCAGAGGATGCACTACACTAACTTGTAACTTTAGCTGAACACTGTGCAGAGGTCGCACTACACTAACTTGTAGCTTTAGCTGAACACTGTGGGGAGGACGCACTACACTAACTTGTACCTTTAGATGAACACTGTTCAGAGGACGCACTACATTAACTTGTAGCTTTAGCTGAACACTGTGCTGAGGTCGCACTACACTAACTTGTAGTTTTAGCTGAACACTGTGAGGAGGACGCACTACACTAACTTGTAGCTTTAGCTGAACACTGTGCAGAGGTCACACTAAACTAACCTGTAGCTTTAGCTGAACACCGTGAGGAGGACGCACTACACTAACTTGTAGCTTTAACTGAACACTGTGAGGAGGTCGCACTACACTAACTTGTAGCTTTAGCTGAACACTGTGCAGAGGTCACACTACACTAACTTGTAGTTTTAGCTGAACACTGTTCAGAGGACGCACTACACTAACTTGTAGTTTTAGCTGAACACTGTGAGGAGGATGCACTACACTAACTTGTAGCTTTAGCTGAACACTGTGCAGAGGTCGCACTACACTAACTTGTAGCTTTAGCTGAACACTGTGCAGAGGTCACACTAAACTAACTTGTAGCTTTAGCTGAACACTGTGAGGAGGACGCACTACACTAACTGTAAATAGTCTAGCTGCCTGACTGTGGTACTAATAGGATCAAAAGAACACCAGCAATTTTCTTCAGGTAGCTGTAAATACTGTAACAAGACAAGCCTGCCTGTCAGTAGGAAGATAACAGGAACGGATCTAGCTAAACTGAATACAGTGTGTATATATTTTTATATACAACACCTAGGATGCATATAAATACACAATACACTGTAAGTGCAGCTAACTGACTGACTGTCCTGCCTAATCTATCTAACTCAAATGAAATGACACTGTCTCTCTCTATCTCTCAACACGCCGTAACACACTACACAGGGCCGCCGTGCAGGCGGCCTTACATAGTGTGGGGCGTGTTCTAAACCCCCTGAGCCATAATTGTCCAAAGCCACCCTGGCTTTGGCCAATTACAGCTCTCTCTACTGACCTCGCTGTGATTGGCTAAGCATGCGGGTCATAGTGCATGCTTGGCCAATCATCAGCCAGCAATGCACTGCAATGCCGCAGTGAATTATGGGCCGTGACGCGCCACACAAATTTGGTGCGAACGGCCCATATCGTTCGCAATTCGACGAACGGTCGAACAGACGATGTTCGAGTCGAACATGGGTTTGACTCGAACACGAAGCTCATCCCTAGTAAACAATAACAAACTGTGACGACACTCCGAGTAAGAAAGGGGTTAAAGCCGTTTAGGACATTCCCTTCCCGAACACCATGGCAGCTACCGAACACTTCAATCACCCGAACAAGGAACCCATACAAATAATTCTCCCCCAAATACGAGACAAGATGCTCTGTCTTCAGGTCTCCAGCCACAATAGACAATAGAATACAGTCACACCCCAACCATCACAGCAAAGAGTCCACAACGGGATGAGACAGCACACATTATATATACAAATATACAGCATTGAGTCTGACTAGCACAGATCATAGTGGGGTTCTCATTCACCCTGTGCCCCTATTAGTGACTTCCGTCACATGGCTCCCTCCTTGTGGAACACTCTGGGTAAACTTGGGGATGTCCGGAGCATTGCCATTTTGCTTGCATTGCCATTTCCGTAGCTGATGGTGAAATTGTAAGGTTGCAGGGCTAAGCTCCACCTCAGCAACCTACCATTGTCTACTGAGACCCGGTTCAGCCAGACCAATGGGTTGTAGTTGGTAACTAATGAAAATTCCTGTCCGTACAAATAAGGGTTTAACTTTTTAAGTGCCCAGACCAGGGCCAAGCACTCCTTCTCCACTGCTGCATAGCTCACTTCCCGGGGTAATAGCTTTCTGCTCAGGTATGCGACAGGGTGTTCTCTTCTATCCTCCCTGATTTGGCTCAGCACAGTCCCCAGTCCAAACATGGAAGCGTCTGGGTCTCAGCAGCAAGTGGGCCGGTTCCAACAGCACGGGTCTGGGCACGGGTAGTCACTGGGTTGGCTTCAGCCATGCCCATCGGGACGTAAGCAGAAATGAGGGGGGCTAAATCATTTCCCAGTAGTACATCTGCTGACAAATCCTTCATCACCCCCACATTGACGTGCCCTGAACCAACCCCCCAATCCAGGTGAACATGGACAACGGGTAGCCGGAAAATGGTGCCTCCTGCTACCCTTACGACTACAGTGTCCCCGGTGTGTTGGCTCTCTAGGATGAGGTTCTTCTGTAGTAGGGTTATGGTGGCGCCAGTATCACGTAGGCCATTGGCTAACTTTCCATTAACCTGCCTGTGTTGCTGCCTGTTGTCCTGGTTAGCTGCTTGTACTGGATCCGCCTCGTGCAGGATGCCCCAACGTTCTTCCTCCTCAACGCAGTGAGCCGCAGGCATGGATGTGCGGGGATTCCCCCCTCCACAAGTGGGAATGCCTGGCTGGATTCAACGAACAGTCTGGTTTTTTGTGCCCTAGCTGTTTACACCCGAAACACCTGAGTGGTTGTGAGTAGTCCTGGGAGTTGAACCTGGGCTGCCGGGAATAAGTGGCCGCTGGAGGTGGTGCTGTAGGGCGGTACAACTGTGGTTGGTAGGCGCCAGCTGGAGGGGGTGCCGCTGATTGATAATCCACCCGAGCTGTTGTCCTGACCACAGGGTTATCCAGTTTGCGGGCGTCTGTGTATTCGTCTGCCAGGCGAGCTGCTTCAGGCAAGGCGAAATGTTTTCGGTCCCGGACCCACTCTCTGACTTCTGGGGACAGCTTGTCAAAGAAGTGCTCCAGCAGGAACAGCTGCAGCACCTCTTCCACAGATACTGCTTGGCATCCAGTGACCCAGTGGGATGCCGTGCAGTGTAGGCGGCATGCCCACTCGGTATATGAGTCTCCAGTCTGCTTGCTCGTCTCTCGGAACCGCCTCCGGTATGCCTCCAGTGTGATGGCATACCTGGCCAAAAGTGCTTCTTTTACCAGCCCATAGTTAATATCCTTGTCTGGGATGGCCCTGAATGCTTCACTGGCCCGGCCGGACAATTTCCCAGACAAAATGGTAACCCATTCCTCTGTGGGCACCCGGTGTAGAGCACATTTCCGTTCAAAATCTGCAAGGTACCCATCAATCTCCCCTTCTGTTTCAATGAAATTTTTAAAAGCAGCAAAATGTACCTTTCTCCTTTCAGTTGGTGCTGTTGTGACTCCCACTGCTTCAGCACCTCTTTGCTGTAGCCAATTTGCATCCACAGCCGCTATAACTCGGTGATCTCCGCTGTAGGGTTAGGGCCATAATGTGCCAGTCTTATGTTAACAGCCCAATCAAAACTTGCCTCTTTGGGTGTCCTGTCTGTTACGCTGGGCCTTTCAGTTATGTTGGGTCTTTCGGCTCTATCCATTTCAACTAGTTCTTTGATAATGTCCCTCTTCTTACGGTTGTTGGCCGGTCGGCCCCAGTTCTCCAGTAAGTCCTTGAGGGTAGAGCGCTTTAGCCATTCCTACTGTGATTCCATTGGCTTGTGTCCTCTTGTAGCTGTCCTTCTGGGCTGTGGGAATGATCCCGCTGCTTGCCACCAGTTGTGACTACACCCCAAGTACAAAAGGGGTTAAAGCCGTTTAGGACATTCCCTTCCCGAACACCAAGGCAGCTACCGAACACTTCAATCAGCCCAACAAGAAACCCATACAAATAATTCTCCCCCAAATAGGAGACAAGATGCTCTGTCTTCAGGTTTCAAGCAGGCACCCCTGATCTAAAGGGTCTTGTGCTCACATTGGCCAGTTAGAATCTTTGATTATTTTTATTCCATTAAATGAAAGGTGCTCGCTTTTTCTTCAATTTTATTGTGCCTTCCTACGTGAGCATCTCAGCCATCATGTGTAAATAAAATAGTGAAAAAGAAAGACAGCTAGGTGTATTTTGTTAGTGTGTGTACCTATACTTAAGGTCTATTGCGATACACAGCCATCCTGCGCATGAAGATATGACCATCTGCCAGAAATCTACCCAGAAAGAAGACCTGGAGCATAATTTATTGCCAGAGAGCTACAGATAATAACACACAGATGGACAACAGCTAGGATGTTGTAAAGTTTATAAATTAACTTTTACTGTCAGACAGCAAACAATGTCGTCTGTACAGTGTGCAGTATAAACTGTTATAGGTGTATTTATTTGTATTTAGATATTTAGAATAGATTAAGCATTCATAATTACTATATTTAACTTTTTACTTTTATTACTATCTTGATGGTCAACTACTTTGACTCAGAGGAGCAGTAGAAAGGCCTTTGTAGCTACTCAACTATCTAATATAATAAGACTTTAAAGTAATTAAGGTTGTAAACTACAGAACACCTGCTGCATCCTGGCATGAAATTCAGATCTAACTAAATATTATGATATAGTTTCATTTCATGACTTCCTTGTAGATAAAAATTGGCTTTTATCTAAGATTGACTCTAGTATCATATTCTACCGAGCACACCCAAGATGGCTGCCTCACCATCTGCCCCAGTAGTAGATAAAGCGCTTTGAGTACCCAGGGGGATACTATAGAAATATTAATTAAATTAAATGTAAAAGATTAAAACCTGTACTGTAGATGATTTAAATGTTCTCATTTTATTTACATCTACAGTTTACTTCTTAACTTATCGGAAGAGCTCCTCTTTTTTTGTATTCACCAAAATGGTATTCAGAAAAAACACTTTTGCTGCAATTTTATGATAAGAGCATTCAAAGTCAAATGCATACGATAACTGCTCCTGATTGTCACTTATTAAAGAATTAAATTGAAAGTGAAGGCCCTGGAACACCAGGACAATGGAATTACCCACAAAATTACCCCATTTTGGAAAAAAAAACACTCCAACGTATATTCTATGATGTAATATGAGTCTTTTAACCACTTCAATACAGGGCACTTAGACACCTTCCTGCCCAGACCAATTTTCAGCTTTCAGCGCTGTCGCAGTTTGAATGACAATTGCGCGGTTATGCTACACTGTGCCCAAACTAAATTTTTATCATTTTGTTCCCACAAATAGAGCTTTCTTTTGGTGGTATTTGCGTTTTTTATTTTTTGCTAAACAAATAAAAAAAAGAAAAGATAAAAGTTTTGCTTTTGTTTCTGTTAAAAAAATTGTAAATAAGTAAGTTTTCTCTTTCACTGATGGGCACTGATAAGGCGGCACTGACAGGCACTGATACGGCGGCACCGATGAGGTGGCACCAATGAGCGGGCACTGACGATGAGCACTGATATGCGGCACTGATGGGCACTGGTAGGCGGCACTGATGGGTGGCACTCATATGCAGCACTGATGGGCATTGATAGGCGGCACTGATGGGCACTGATGGGTGGCACTGGGTGGCACTGGTTGGCACTGATGTGCACTGATGGGCGACACTGATAGGCAATGAAAGGCGGCACTGCTGGGCACTGCTAGGCACTGATAGGGTGGCACTGATAGGCGGCACTGATAGGCGGCACTGCTGGGCACTGATGGGCACTGATAGGCGGCACTGCTGGGCACTGATGGGCACTGATACACGGCACTAAAATGAGGCACTGATGGGCATCCCTGGTGGCACTGGCAGTGGTAGGCATTGCAGTGGGCACTGACTGGCAGCTGCCTGGGCACAGATTGGCAGCTGCCTGGGCACACAGTGTCATTTCCCTGGTGGTCTAGGGGCATACCTGGTGGTCCAGTGTGGATCGCTTCCCTGGTGGTCCTGGGCGGCTTCCCTGGTGGTCCTGGGTAGGATCCGAGGAGGGGCTGTGCTGATAAACAATCAGCACAGACCCCCCCTGTCAGGAGAGCAGCCGATCGGCTCTCCTCTACTTGCGTCTGTCAGACGCGAGTGAGGAAAAGTCGATCACTGGCTCTTCCTAGTTACATCGTGATCAGCCGTGATTGGACACGGCTGATCACGTGGTAAAGAGTCTCCGTCAGACTGACACCCCGCAACAATGATCGCCGCGATGCGCGCCCCCGGGGGCGCGCAGCGGCTCGATATTCCTGATCACGTCATATGACGTCCGATCAGGAATATCAAACCACTTTGCCGCCGTCATTCTGTAATAGGGCGGGCGGCAAGTGGTTAAACATGTAATTTTTGTAGAAAATGTGGAAAGAAAATATAAATGTATTTTTTTTTACAAATTTCAATTTGTACATTATTTCTAACACACAGCATGTACATAGCAACATTTACACCCCAAAATAGATTCTGCTACTTGTCCTGAGTATGGCAATACCACTTGTGTGAGACTTTTACACAGCCTAGCCACATACAGAGGCCCAACATCCAAGTAGCACCTTCAGCTGTTCTAGGGACATAAATTACACATCTAATTTCCTGGCAACCTATCGCATTTTTGAAGGTCCTTAATTTTTCTAACACATAGCATGTACATACTAATTACAACCCAAAACACATTCTGCTGAGCATAGGGTAAACAAAAGATTACCTGTGGTTTTGGTAGTGCAGTGGTCTACAGAGGAGAGCAGGCAGGGACATGATCTTTTAAAAAGTTTGTTTAGTTTCAATCTGTACTTGGCCCTCTTCCTGAGAATATATTGTTTGCATCCGGCGTGGATAAGGAATTCGTCCACACAAATACATTTTAGCAAATCGCTTAGAAAATTGATTTATTAGTGGGCGTATTTTATATAATTTATCAGTGGCGTCGGGAGGGGGGGCTGGAGCCCCGAGTGGGCCCCCAAAAAGCTCCGGGTCTCGGGCATTCACAACTCCATTATTAGCCCAGAGCGGAGACAGATCTGACCCCATGCGCGGCCGAGTGACATAGCAGGTCCCGCCTTGTGGAGCCAGCAGCGCCTATGATGGGTGTCACACTGGTCTAATGCCGGGACTGCGGGACGTGTGACTTCCATCATAAGTGCTGCAGGCTCCAGAAGGCAGGAATTACAACTCGGGCGCGTCACTATGAGAAGATCCCCACTTGGCGCTCGGGCGTGCGGCCCTCCTCTTCTGGCTTTGGCTGTCCGCTGTCTACTGTGATGGGCGTGCTGCACACTATGGCTGAGCTGCAGGAGGAGGTCACCTGAAGTATGGCCAGGTAGGTCAGTCTATGTCAGGTAGGCCAGTGTGGGTCAGGTAGGTCAGTGTGGGTCAGGTAGGTCAGTGTGTGTCAGGTAGGTTAATGTGTGTCAGGTAGGTCAGTGTGGGTCAGTTAGGAGAGTGTATGTCAGTGTATGTCAGTGTGGGTCAGGTAGGTCAGTGTCTGTCAGGTAGGTCAGTGTGTGTCAGTGTGAGTCAGGTAGGTCAGTGTACGTCAGGTAGGTCAGTGTATGTCAGTGTGGGTTAGGTAGGTCAGTGTATGTCAGGTAGGTCAGTGTATGTCAAGTAGGTCAGTGTGTGTCAGTGTGGGTCAGGTAGGTCAGTGTGGGTCAGGTAGGTCAGAGTGCATCAGGTAGGTCAGTGTGTGTCAGGTAGGTCAGTGTAGGTCAGTGTGGGTCAGGTAGGTCAGTGTGGGTCAGTGTAATGGCCAGTGTGGTTCAGGTAGGTGAGTTTAGTGGTCAGCATTGATGGGCACTGGTAAGCCAAGCTGCAACCAGCAAGTGAGCTTACACCTCGCCACACATCACACCCTCCCCCTGGTGCCTGGCTTGGACTTCGAGCTGAAGGCCCTGGTCTTTTTGCCACCTAGCCACGCCCCTGTAATTTATCATGGTTGGGAGGATCTTGGAGAGGGCACTGAGTTGTCATTGAAATGCAAGAAGTGCATGATCATGTCATAGCGTGTCCTGGACATGACAGCAGAATAAATCAGCATGTGATGGATAAGGTGGGTGGACCAGTAGGCATGCAATTCATTTTTCTTTGTAAGCCACATATTAAATGTAAGGCCCAAAAATAATTTTACCTCCTCTACTGTCAGATGCCACCAATGAAACATACGGGCATAGGACAAGTTGGGGTTGGTGGCAATATGTTGCTCTGCAAAAAGATTTGTTTGGTCCATGATTTACTACAGCAAATCTTGATGGAAAATCAAATACAAATAATCTAATTCAGAAAAATTATGAGTGTTGGGCTGCACACCTGGCTGAAGGCTGTCATAATGGGTTTTCCAGGGCATCTGGAAGATTTTGGTTTGGGCCCAGATTCTTTGAGTCTGGTGCATTATTCCAGTGCTGGTAATGGGTCTTTCTTCCTGGGGTCTATCTCTGTTGATGTCGGTGCCATTGGGGTGTATGGTGCTGCTAGTGGTAGGCAGGTCTTCTGATCTTCTTATTCTTTTGGAAGGGACCGTTTCCTCCTCTGATTCAGTCCCCGATTCATTACTTGCTTGTATTGCGAATCAGAATCGGATGGTGAGACCTCCCCACTGCTCTCCTCATCCGACATAGTAAGGATTGTATATGCCTTCTCAGATTTAAAATATCTTTTGGACATGGCGGCTGATGTGAAGCTGTGATTTGCACACTGCTGATGGGCGGCATTGATGTTGGCTCTGTGATGGGTGACATTGATTAGGCTGCACTAATGGGCTGTGCTGACAGATCTACTGATGGCGGCACTTATGCCCTGTACACACGGGCAGACTTTTTCGACCAAACTTGTCCGCCAGAACGAATCCGTCGGACAATCCGACCGTGTGTGGGCTTCATCGGACTTCCGACGAACCTTTTCGGTCAAAAATCCAACGGACTTTAGATTTGAAACATGTTTCAAATCTTCCCGCCGGAACCAGTTCCTATCTGGAAGCCCGTTCGTCTGTATGCTGGTCCGACGGACCAAATACGACGCAAGGGCAGCTACAGCACCTGCCCGCGAGAATGTTTCCAGTGCGATCGGCAGGGTACTATACTTCTTGCGCTAGCTGCAATAGGAAAAACACATTTTCCTATTGCAGCGAGCGCGAGAAAGGCGACAATGTCCCTTATGTCTGGTATGAATTTTAAGGGGAACTCCCTACGCCGAAAAAACGTTGTGGGGGTCCCCCCAGAATCCATACCAGACCCTTATCTGAGCACGCAGCCCGGCCAGTCAGGAAAGGGGGTGGGGACGAGCACCCCCCCTTAACCGTACCAGGTCGCATGCCCTCAACATGGGGGGGTGGGTGCTTTGGGGCGGGGGGGCGCCCTGCGGCCCCCCGACCCCAAAGCATCTTGTCCCTATGTTGATGAGGACAAGGGCCTCTTCCCGACAACCCTGGCCGTTGGTTGTCAGGGTCTGCGGGTGGGGGGCTTATCGGAATCCGGGAGCCCCCTTTAATAAGGGGGCCCCCAGATCCCGGCCCCCCCACCTTATGTGAATGAGTATGGGGTACAACTAGACAAGTTTTTAAAGTAATTTATTAGGCAGCTCCGGGGGTCTTCTTCCGACTTCGGGCGTCTCTTCCAACTTCTCTGCTCTCTACGGCCTCTTCTTCCGGTGTCCGGTTCTTCTCCCGCTCTCCAGCCTCTTCTCCGCTCTCCAGTTCTTCTCCCGCTCTCCGGTTCTTCTGCTGGGCTCCTCCGCTATCTTCTGCTCTTTTGCCACTCTCTTTCTAGCGATGGCCCGGTCTTCTTCATCGTTTTCTTCCCTGTTCTCTTCTTCCGATGTTGACACAACGTTCTCTCCCGCTGTAATGCTGTGTTTACGGTGCACAACGACTTATATAGGCATGGGGCGTGGTCACCGGGTGATGTCACCCGGTGACCCCACCCCTTATGATGGCACGGTCCCAGCAACTCCATTCAAATAGTGTGTGTGTAATTAACTCGATTACCAATCCCCCCCCTAAACTCCATCCTAATAGTGTGTGTCATTTACTTGATCTCCAATCCCCTCCCCCCTAAACTCCATCCAAATAGTGTGTGTGTAATTAACTCGATTACCAATCCCCTCCCCCCCCCATAAACTCCATCCAAATAGTGTGTGTGTCATTAACTCAATTTCCAATCCCCCCCCTAAACTCCATCCAAATAGTGTGTGTGTCATTTACTTGATTTCCAATCCCCTCTCCCCCCTAATAATTTGGTATAATGTTCTGTGGTGTTAATTTTAAAAAAGCAAATATATGTTGCACTTTGCAAAATGCATTTGCACTCTGCAAGTGCATTTGCTTCAGGGCTTAAGTTCTCGACAGGCATCTCTTCCCAGGCTCTGGGGATCATTATCCCAGAGACCTGTTCTGCCATCATTCAGGTCCTGCAGAAGGACTATATTATGGTAAGAATTTTTATCCTTTATTAGCATCACATGTTATTTTATTTAATGTTTGATAATGTAATGTATTTCTTTACTCAAACACTACTTACCATCATTGCAATATAGTGTGAATGTCCCCTTTTTGTCTTCATGCATGCAGTAATTTTTTCATGTTCTTTTTTGTCCTGCATGCATATTTGACTTCACTAACCTCCCCAGCATGCAATGCTGGGCACATATCCACCTAGTCTACTCACTTTGAATGTATTTTGTCAGCTGCATTGTAGTTTTCTTCCCCTAAACTCCATCCAAATAGTGTGTGCATGTCATTAACTCGATTTCCAATCCCCCCCTAAACTCCATCTAAATAGTGTGTGTGTCATTTACTTGATTTACAATCCCCCCTCCCTAAACTCCATCCAAATAGTGTGTGTGTCATTTACTTGATTTACAACCCCCCCCCCAAACTCCATCCAAATAGTGTGTGTGTCATTTACTTGATTTCCAATCCCCCCCCCTAAACTCCATCCAAATAGTGTGCGTCTCATTTACTTGATTTCCAATCCCCCCCCCTAAACTCCATCCAAATAGTGTGTGTGTCATTTACTTGATTTACAACCCCCCCCCCTAAACTCCATCCAAATAGTGTGTGTGTCATTTACTTGATTTCCAATCCCCTCCCCCCCTAAACTCCATCCAAATAGTGTGTGTGTAATTAACTCGAGTACCAATCCCCTCCCCCCCTAAACTCCATCCAAATAGTGTGTGTGTAATTAACTTGATTACCAATCCCCTCCCCCCTAAACTCCATCCAAGTAGTGTGTGTGTCATTAACTCGATTTCCAATCCCCTCCCCCCCTAAACTCCATCCAAATAGTGTGTGTGTCATTTACTTGATTTCCAATCCCCCCCTAATAATTTGGTATAATGTTCTGTGGTTTTGATTTTAAAAAAGCAAATATATGTTGCACTTTGCAAAATGCATTTGCACTTTGCAAGTGCATTTGCTTCAGGGCTTTAGTAAAGTTCTCGACAGGCATCTCCTCCCAGGCTCTGGGGATCATTATCCCAGAGACCTGTTCTGCCATCATTCAGGTCCTGCAGAAGGACTATATTATGGTAAGAATTTTTATCCTTTATTAGCATCACATGTTATTTTATTTAATGTTTGATAATGTAATGTATTTCTTTACTCAAACACTACTTACCATCATTGCAATATAGTGTGAATGTCCCCTTTTTGTCTTCATGCATGCAGTAATTTTTTCATGTTCTTTTTTGTCCTGCATGCATATTTGCCTTCACTAACCTCCCCAGCATGCAATGCTGGGCACATATCCACCTAGTCTACTCACTTTGAATGTATTTTGTCAGCTGCATTGTAGTTTTCTTCCCCTAAACTCCATCCAAATAGTGTGTGCGTGTCATTAACTCGATTTCCAATCCCCCCCTAAACTCCATCCAAATAGTGTGTGTGTCATTTACTTGATTTACAATCCCCCCTCCCTAAACTCCATCCAAATAGTGTGTGTGTCATTTACTTGGTTTACAACCCCCCCCCCCAAACTCCATCCAAATAGTGTGTGTGTCATTTACTTGATTTCCAATCCCCCCCCAAACTCCATCCAAATAGTGTGTGTGTCATTTACTTGATTTCCAATCCCCCCCCCTAAACTCCATCCAAATAGTGTGCGTCTCATTTACTTGATTTCCAATCCCCCCCCCTAAACTCCATCCAAATAGTGTGTGTGTCATTTACTTGATTTACAACCCCCCCCTAAACTCCATCCAAATAGTGTGTGTGTCATTTACTTGATTTACAACCCCCCCCCCCCAAACTCCATCCAAATAGTGTGTGTGTCATTTACTTGATTTCCAATCTCCTCCCCCCCTAAACTCCATCCAAATAGTGTGTGTGTGTGTTCTGTGTGTGTTCTGTCATTTACTTGATTTCCAATCCCCTCCCCCCCTAAACTCCATCCAAATAGTGTGTGTGTCATTTACTTGATTACCAATCCCCCCCCACACTCCATCCAAATAGTGTGTGTGTAATTAACTCGATTACCAATCCCCCCCCAAAACTCCATCCAAATAGTGTGTGTGTCATTTACTTGATTTACAACCCCCCCCCAAACTCCATCCAAATAGTTTGTGTGTCATTTACTTGATCTCCAATCCCCTCCACCGCCAAACTACATCCAAATAGTGTGTGTGTAATTAACTCGAGTACCAATCCCCTCCCCCCCTAAACTCCATCCAAATAGTGTGTGTGTAATTAACTTGATTACCAATCCCCTCCCCCCTAAACTCCATCCAAATAGTGTGTGTGTCATTAACTCGATTTCCAATCCCCTCCCCCCCTAAACTCCATCCAAATAGTGTGTGTGTCATTTACTTGATTTCCAATCCCCCCCCTAATAATTTGGTATAATGTTCTGTGGTTTTGATTTTAAAAAAGCAAATATATGTTGCACTTTGCAAAATGCATTTGCACTTTGCAAGTGCATTTGCTTCAGGGCTTTAGTAAAGTTCTCGACAGGCATCTCCTCCCAGGCTCTGGGGATCATTATCCCAGAGACCTGTTCTGCCATCATTCAGGTCCTGCAGAAGGACTATATTATGGTAAGAATTTTTATCCTTTATTAGCATCACATGTTATTTTATTTAATGTTTGATAATGTAATGTATTTCTTTACTCAAACACTACTTACCATCATTGCAATATAGTGTGAATGTCCCCTTTTTGTCTTCATGCATGCAGTAATTTTTTCATGTTCTTTTTTGTCCTGCATGCATATTTGCCTTCACTAACCTCCCCAGCATGCAATGCTGGGCACATATCCACCTAGTCTACTCACTTTGAATGTATTTTGTCAGCTGCATTGTAGTTTTCTTCCCCTAAACTCCATCCAAATAGTGTGTGCGTGTCATTAACTCGATTTCCAATCCTCCCCCTAAACTCCATCCAAATAGTGTGTGTCTCATTTACTTGATTTCCAATCCCCCCCCTAAACTTCATCCAAATAGTGTGTGTGTCATTTACTTGATTTACAATCCCCCCCCCCTAAACTCCATCCAAATAGTGTGTGTGTCATTTACTTGATTTACAACCCCCCCCCAAACTCCATCCAAATAGTGTGTGTGTCATTTACTTGATTTACAATCCCCTCCCCCCCTAAACTCCATCCAAATAGTGTGTGTGTGTTCTGTGTGTGTTCTGTCATTTACTTGATTTCCAATCCCCTCCCCCCCTAAACTCCATCCAAATAGTGTGTGTGTCATTTACTTGATTACCAATCCCCCCCCACACTCCATCCAAATAGTGTGTGTGTAATTAACTCGATTACCAAACCCCCCCTAAACTCCATCCAAATAGTGTGTGTGTCATTTACTTGATTTACAATCCCCCCCCCCAAACTCCATCCAAATAGTGTGTGTGTCATTTACTTGATTTACAATCCCCCCCCCAAACTCCATCCAAATAGTGTGTGTGTCATTTACTTGATCTCCAATCCCCTCCCCCCTAAACTCCATCCAAATAGTGTGTGTGTAATTAACTTGATTACCAATCCCCTCCCCCCCTAAACTCCATCCAAATAGTGTGTGTGTAATTAACTTGATTACCAATCCCCTCCCCCCTAAACTCCATCCAAATAGTGTGTGTGTCATTAACTCGATTTCCAATCCCCTCCCCCCCCTAAACTCCATCCAAATAGTGTGTGTGTCATTTACTTGATTTCCAATCCCCCCCCCCTAATAATTTGGTATAATGTTCTGTGGTGTTGATTTTAAAAAAGCAAATATATGTTGCACTTTGCAAAATGCATTTGCACTCTGCAAGTGCATTTGCTTCAGGGCTTTAGTAAATGAGCAGAAGCTCTGCTGATTTCCATCATCCAATCATGTGCAAGCCACAAAGTTTTTGGATTAATTGCCCTTGCATGTGATTGGGTACTCCTTGCAACATGAAGCCTTTACCTTACCTCATTTACTAAGCTGAGGAGCAACTGCACTTGCAGAGTGCAACAACTGCACTTTTCAAACTGCACAGTCTTGTAGCCTCTAGTAAATCAAGCCCTGCGTGTCCTTAAACTTGATTTCTAATTTCACCACCCCCTAAAATGCAACAATATGCCATCAGAGGGGGTGAGCAATCTGTTAAGTGTGCCTTTCCACATTATTTATTAAAATAGATTTAAATTATTTAATGTTATACTGATACTGGGCAATAATGTTTTAAGTGTAATGTTCTTGCAATGTTATTTTCAAAATTACTGAGTTTTGGTTTCTTGTTTAATTCCCCAGTTTCCTTCAACGCCACAGGAATGGCAGACTGTGGCATCCCATTTTGCCACCCGTTGGGAGGTCATACTATTTTAATTATAAGGGGTTCCATAGTATTGTCTTAATGGCGGTGGTGTCGGCACAATATGACTTTCTGTATGTGGACGTGGGGAAGAATGGCCGGATGTCGGATGGAGGAGTATTTCGCCAGACGGAGTTCTACCAGCGTCTCCAGAGTGGTGGCCTGGGATTGCCACCTGATGTGGATAACGTGGAAGGACTCCCCTTTGTCTTCATAGCAGATGAAGCCTTCACTCTTAGCAAGCACCTCATGAGGCCATTCCCCCAAAGCACCCTCACCCCGGAGAGGAGGGTTTTTAATTTCCGGCTGGCCAGAGCGAGAAGAGTTGTTGAGAATGCTTTTGGGATTCTGGCCAGCCGGTTCTGCCTGTTTCAGACATAGATAAACCTTGCGGAATACAAATACCGCAGGTCAGCCTGATTTTGTAGGAGGAGTCGGGATGTATTTAAACCCTCGCTCCTTCCTCCTTGCCTGTCGACGGTGTCTCTCGTGTTGCAGTGGTGGCTCCGTCGTCACTTCTGGTTTCGGCACTTCCGGTTTTCGTTCAGCGTGATGGCAGCTCGGGTTGGGCTGCAGCAGGTTCATATTGTTTCTCTAGGCACTCACGCCTGCGGTTTATGCAGGTGGGAGTCTCGAGGGGGTGCTGCCTGCCTTTTCACGCACAGGTCAGGTGAATGGCAGCGCCCAGCCTCGGTCTCCAGAGCCGGCTCCTCCACCCTCGGTAAATCTTTATTTTCTCACCCCACTGTGGAGCGCTGCTCCATCGTCCGATTCCCCTCTATCCTCCCCCGATCATCCCCGGACAGTGTACAGTCAGTTCAGAGCACGGAGGGGGCGGTGCCACTCAGTCTGAAGCCTGGCCGTATGTCCGAGGAGCGGGGCTTGTCCAGGTAATGGGATGGACAAGGGTAGTGTGGGTTGGGCTCATAGCAGTGGTTGTAGGCATGGCTGAGGGGGTGGGTTAGTCTCGGTTCATTCTGACTGGTGTGCAGATTCCTGCTTACCAGTCAGAAGTGTGGGCTGGGCGTGTCTGTGGGTATGTAAGTCTCGGAATATGCAGCATGGCATATCCGAAACTACATTTCCCGTCATCCTCCTTGATACATAACGTCACGACCATATTGGATGCCGGAGATGGCAGCCAGGGAGAGGGCTCTAAGGCATTCATGGCCCTGGTTCGGCCGGTCCGCCAGAATCGCCAAGCTGGGTACTGGCACTGGGTGTTAGGAGCATGGATGAGGAATCCCCTGCTGGGGGTACCGCGTGCTGGCACCCAGTGCAGTTGGGAATTAGACAGCTTTCTTGCACCTAGCACCGTGGTTTCGACTGCAGGTTTGTCAGGTGAGTGGGTGCCCACATTGCCCGTTGTAGTGCATTTTGGCCAGTTATAAGGACTTAGAAAAAAAAAAATGTGTTCAGTCTACAATCAGTTTTAACTTAGCTCTCAAATGTCGCAGCTTTCGTATCTCGTTCTCGCTCACATTTTTGTCAGGCGACTTTACATTTCTCATGTGATTTTTTACATTTCTTATGTGATTTACGTTTCTCATGCGATGTCACGTTTCTCATGTGATGTCACGTTTCTCTTGTGTTTTTACGTTTCTCTTGCGATGTTACGTTTCTCATGCGATTTTACGTTTCTCATGCAATGTTAGGTTTCTCATGCGATTTCACGTTTCTCATGTGATTCTACGTTTCTTATACAATGTCAGGTTTCTCATGCAATGTCACGTTTCTCATGCGATTTTATGTTTCTCATGCAATGTCACGTTCCTCATGCAATGTCACGTTTCTCTTGCGATTTTAAGTTTCTCATGCGATTTTACGTTTCTCTTGCGATGTTATGTTTCTCATGCAATGTCACGTTTTTCTTGCGGTTTTACATTTTTCATGCAATTTTGCGTTTCCTATGCGATTTTACGTTTCTTATGCAATTTTACGTTTATCTTGCGTTTTTACGTTTTTCTTGCGATGTTATGTTTTTCTTGCGATGTTACGTTTCTCTTGCGATGTTACATTTCTCATGCGATTTTACGTTTCTCATGCGATTTCAAGTTTCTCATGCAATGTTATGTTTCTCATGCGATTTTACATTTTGCATGCAATGTTAGGTTTCTCATGCGATTTTACGTTTCTCATGTGATTCTACGTTTCTCATACAATGTCACGTTTCTCATGCAATGTCACGTTTCTCATGCGATTTTACGTTTCTCATGCAATGTCATGTTTCTCATGCAATGTCTTGTTTCTCTTGCGATTTTACATTTCTCGTGCGATTTTACGTTTCTCTTGCGATGTTACGTTTCTCATGCAATGTCATGTTTCTCTTGCGGTTTTACATTTTTCATGCGATTTTACGTTTCTTATGCGATTTTACGTTTCTCTTGCGATTTACGTTTCTCATGCAATTTACGTTTCTCATGCGATTTTTCGTTTCTCATGCAATGTTAGGTTTCTCATGCGATTTTACGTTTCTCATGTGATTCTACGTTTCTCATACAATGTCACGTTTCTCATGCAATATCACGTTTCTCATGCAATGTTATGTTTCTCATGCAATTTTACGTTTCTCAGGCAATGTTAGGTTTCTCATGCGATTTTACGTTTCTCATGATTCTACGGTTCTCATACAATGTCATGTTTCTCATGCAATGTCACGTTTCTCATGCAATTTTACGTTTCTCATGCAATGTCACGTTTCTCTTGTGATTTTACATTTCTCATGCAATTTTACATTTCTCATGCGATTTTACATTTATCATGCGATTTTACATTTATCATGAGCCAAACACCCCCCGGTTCGGTTCGCACCAGAACCTGCGAACGGACCGGAAATTTGCACAAACGTTAGAACCCCATTGACATCTATGGGACTCGAACCTTCGAAATCAAAAGTGCTCATTTTAAAGGCTAATTTGCATGGTATTGTCCTAAAAAGGGTTTGGGGACCCGGGTCCTGCCCCAGGGGACATGTATCAATGCAAAAAAAACTTTTAAAAATGGACGTTTTTTCAGGAGCAGTGATTTTAATTATGCTTAAAGTAAAAAAAAAAAAAAAAGTGAAATATTCCTTTAAATATCGCACCTGGGGGGTGTCTATAGTATGCCTGTAAAGTGGCGTATGTTTCCCGTGCTTTAGAACAGTCCCTGTACAAAATGTCATTTTTAAAGGAAAAAAAGTCATTTAAAACTGCTTGCGGCTTTAATGTAATGTCGGGTCCTGGCAATATGGATGAAAATCAGTGAGACAAACGGCATGGGTACCCCCCAGTCCATTACCAGGCCCTTTGGGTCTTGTATGGATATCAAGGGGAACCCCGCACCCAAATTAAAAAAGGAAACAGCAGTATACAGGCTCTGTACTCTGAACAGCAGTATACAGGCAGTGCAAACAAGACAGGGACTCTAGGTTTGTTGTTAAGTAGAATCTGTTTGTAATTTTGAACTGATACATTTTTAATGTGTTTAGCTCCAGCCAAAAAATCTATTTTAAGCTTTTTGGAAAACATAGGGAAGGGTTATCACCCCTGTGACATTTGTTTTGCTGTCTGTGCTCCTCTTCAGAAGATTTTACCTCACTTTTTGTCCCAATGACAAATGTTTTTTGAAAATTTGTTTTTTTTTGTGAAACAAGGATTGGTGATAAAGCATCAGTGGAAAGGAGGAATGTTTTTCCCATATTAACTCTTACAGGAGAGAATTTCCCTTCCTAGGAGTAGATTTCATCTCACTTCCTGTTGTCTCCTTCCGTTTGCAAGTAGGAGTCGTTTGTAAGTTGGATGTTTGAAAGTAGGGGCCTGCCCTATATACTCAGCAGAAATTTGGGCCTTAGGTGTTGTTGTGGCCACAACACTGTAAGCCCTCACAGGGCCCTGCTGTGAAATATTAGATCAAGAATTGTAATTACATGCCCCTGTTGAACAGGGGCAGAAAAATTGGGCCTTTTGGTGGTGGTGGTTGTGCTGGTGCCACAACACTGTAAGTCCTCACTCGCTCTTGGTGGGCGCAGAAACGGGCCCTGCTGTGAAATATTAGATCAAGAATTCTAATTACATGCCCCTGTTGAAGAGGGGCTGAAAAATTGGGCCTTAGGCACTGGTGCTGGTGCCACAACACTGCAACCCCTCACAGATACTCTAGTTAGAATGCAGGAACGAGCCCTGCTGCAAAGTATTGCATCAAAAATTGTAATTACAAAAAAATTGGGCCTTAGGCACTGGTGGCGGCGCCCAGAAAAAAAAATGTTCTTACAAGCTATTAGCGTGATCATTGAGGAGGAAGGATAATTACTCAGGATAGTCACTCAGCATCAGCATAGGCAGTCTTTGAAGGAATCTGAGATTTAAAAAAAATGTTTTCGGTTACATCAGCATCAGGTGCTTGGTAGCTGGTGGTGATCCAAGACTGATTCATTTTTATGAAGGTCAGTCGATCGACCGAGTCAGTGGACAGACGCACCCTGTGATCGTTTACAAAGCCTCCAGCAGCACTGAATGTGCGTTCCGAAAGAACGCTGGATGCAGGACAGGCCAGTAGCTCAATTGCATACTGTGCAAGCTCTGGCCAGTGATCCATCCTCAAGACCCAGTAACCCAGAGGATTTTCGGTGGGAAAGGTGTCCAAGTCAGATCTTGCCCCTAGGTATTCCTGCACCATGTAAAACAGACGCTGGCGATGGTTGCTGGAACCGATCATACCTTGGGGCTGCGGACTAAAAAAATTGTCTGAACGCATCAGTCAGACGGCCACCTTCCCCACCGCTCCTTCTTTGACTGACCGAAGCCTTAGCAACACGTTGTCCAGAAACAGGAGTTTGTAACCTCCCAGTCTCTGGGAACGCATTGCACAGACCTTTCTGCCTCCCGAAGATGTTTCATCCTCTGCTCCCTCTGCGATGGCAAGATAAGGTCCACAACCTTACCCTTGTAACGTGGATCAAGGAGGGTTGCCAGCCAGTATTGGTCCTTCTCCTTGATACCACGAATACGAGGATCCTTACACAGGCTTTGCAGGATCAGGGAGGCCATGCAGCATAGGTTTGCTGAGTCCTCTGGGTCACTAAGGACGACAGGGTCCGCAGCCACCTCCTCCCAGCCACGTACAAGTCCATGTGTTTCTTGGGACTGATCCCTTAAAGACTGCTGCTGATGCTGAGTGCCAGGCTCCACCTCCATACTGACACAATCCTCCTCCTCCTCTTCCTGTGTGATCGGCGGGCACGCAGGAACACTGTCTGGATAAAGGGGGCCTTGAGAGCTAAGAAAGTCCTCCTCTTCCTGCCTCTGTTCTGCCTCAAGTGCCCTGTCCATTATTCCATGCAGCGTGTGCTCCAACAGGTGGACAAGGGGGACAGTGTCACTGATGCATGCACTGTCACTGCTCACCATCCTCGTGGCCTCCTCAAATGGTGACAGGACAGTGCATGCATCCCTGATCATGGCCCACTGGCGTGGGGAAAAAAAACCAAGCTCCCCTGACCCTGTCCTGGTGCCATAGTCGCACAGGTACTCATTGATGGCCCTCTGCTGCCTGTGCAGCTGCTGCAGCATGGCCAACGTTGAGTTCCACCTGGTGGGCAAGTCACAGATTAGGCGGTTCTTGGGCAGGTAAACTCCTTCTGGAGGTCTGCCAGCCAGGCACTGGCATTATATGACCAGCAGAAATGCACACAGACTTTCCTGGCCTGCCTCAGGACATCCTGTAAGCCCGGGTACCTGCCCAAGAACCGCTGCACCACCAAGTTAAGGACGTGAGCCAAACAGGGCACATGGGTCATTTGTCCCTGTCGGAGGGCAGAGAGGAGGTTGGTGCCATTGTCACAAACCACCATTCCTGCCTTAAGTTGGCATGGCGTCAACCACCTCTGAACCTGCCCCTGCAGAGCTGACAGAACCTCTGCCCCAGTGTGGCTCCTGTCCCCCAAGCACACAAGCTCAAGCACCGCATGGCATCTTTTGGCCTGCATACTTGCGTAGCCCCTTGAACAGCTACTGAGCACCGCTGGTTCTGAGGACAAAGCACAGGAAGAGGCCATGGAGAAGGAAGAAGAGGAGGGGGTGGAGGAGAGAGGTGTGTCACAATCATTAGTAGTGGCATTTTGGAGGCGTGATGGCGGAACAACCTCCAACACTACTGCACCTTGTCCTGCATCCTTCCCAGTTGCCAGCAGAGTCACTCAATGCGCGGTGAAACTTAGGTAACGTCCCTGTCCATGCCTGCTGGACCATGAGTCAGCGGTAATATGCACCTTACCACTGACCGCTCTGTCCAGCGAGGCATGGACATTGCCTTCCACATGCCAGTAGAGAGCCGGAATCGCCTTACGTGAGAAAAAGTGGCTTTTGGGTACCTGCCACTGAGGAACCGCACATTCCACAAACTCACGTAATGAGGCAGAGTCTACCAACTGAAAAGGCAGCAGTTGAAGTGCTAGCAATTTTGCCAAGCTAGCATTCAACCGCTGGGCATGTGGATGGCTGGGAGCGAACTTCTTTCGGCGGGGCAGCAGCTGGGGCAGGGAAATTTGCCTGGTACAATCTGACGTCGGTGTACCAAAAGCAGATTGCCCACAAGTACTTGGCTGTGACACACTTGGCTGTTCTACACATTCCTCTTAGTGCAGGTCTCAGAGAGGACTGAAGGTATAGTGGGGTTGGAGATCTCAGCTGATGAGGAGCAAGGAGAGGTCCTCTTTGTTCTTTGGTGTGGGTCTTTTAGATACGCTTGCCAACAAACTGCATGGCAGGTCAACATTTGTCTGGTCAAGCATGTGGTGCCCAAGCGGGAGATGTTTTGGTCACGCGAGATACGCTTGAGACATATGTTGCAAATAGCAGTGGTGCGATCTGATGCACTCGTCTCAAAAAAGGCCCACACCAAAGAACTTTTGGAATAGCGCGCAGAGACAGCAGCGCCCTGCACATGCGGAGCTTTGGGGTGTGATGCAGTCAGTGTGCTGCCCTTAGGCTGGCCCCTGGAGGGCATCCTGCCTCGTTGGTGATGTGCCTCCTCCTCCTCCTATCTCCTATCAGGTACCCATGTTGAGTCAGTGACCTCATCATCCCCTCCCTCCTCATCACTGGAGCAAACCTGGCAGTATGCTGCAGCAGGGGGAGCATGACTGCCAGATTGCTCTCCTTCTTGGGCACCCCCCTCTGTCCGTGCTCACGTTACTGCCTTCATCTAGCTCAGTATCATCATCAGAGCCTTCTAAACGCTGGGCATCCTCCTGGAGCATGTACCCAACACTGTGGTCAAACAGTTCGAGGGACTCCTCAGGAGGACATGGTGGGGCTAGGGAAGGAGTCACTGATGCCATTGAGCCGAGGGAAGAGGCCGCGTTGGCAGCTGCTTTGCCAGACAAAGTACCCTGAGCATGGGTGAGAGAGGATGAAGAGGATGAGGACGGCTTGGTCATCCACTCGACCAAGTCTTCCGCATGTTGCTGCTCAACACGGCCAGCTCCCGAAAAAAAGGCCAAGCGTGTTCCACGGCCACGTGCTGATGAGGATGCACCGTCTCCGCAACCAGCACTGTTGCCTCTAGACACAGAGCCTGCTTGCCCTCTTTTATTGGCTTGTGACTGTCTGCCTCTCTTTGTTGGCCTTCCAGACATACTAATGGCCTGTAGCTGCACTAAGCTGGGATATATATATATATATATATATATATATATATATATATATATATATATATATATATATATATATATACTGATACTGCAGCTAGCAAAATCAACTGCCTGCTTGTAGTATGAGAACACCACCAACCTTCTACAGGTAGCTTTAGCTGAACACTGTGCAGAGCTTGCAAAAAAATAACTTGTAGCTTATTTAGCTGCCTGCGGTAGTGATAGGATCAGGAAAATACCACCAACCTTCTACAGGTAGCTTTAGGTGAACACTGTGCAGAGCTCGCAAAAAAATAACTTGTAGCTTATTTAGCTGCCTGCGGTAGTGATAGGATCAGGAAAACACCACCAACCTTCTACAGGTAGCTTTAGGTGAACACTGTGCAGAGCTCGCCAAAAAATAACTTGTAGCTTATTAAGCTGCCCGCGGTAGTGATAGGATCAGGAAAACACCACCAACCTTCTACAGGTAGCTTTAGGTGAACACTGTGCAGAGCTCGTAAAAAATAACTTGTAGCTTATTTAGCTGCCTGCGGTAGTGATAGGATCAGGAAAACACCACCAACCTTCTACAGGTAGCTTTAGGTGAACACTGTGCAGAGCTCGCAAAGAACTAACTTGTAGCTTATTTAGCTGCCTGTGGTAGTGATAGGATCAGGAAAACACCACCAACCTTCTACAGGTAGCTTTATCTGAACACTGTGCAGAGCTCGCACTACACTAACTTGTAGCTTTAGCTGAACACTGTTCAGAGGACACGCTACACTAACTTGTAGCCTTAGCTGAAGACTGTGCAGAGGTCGCACTACACTAACTTGTAGTTTTAGCTGAACACTGTGAGGAGGACGCACTACACTAACTTGTAGCTTTAGCTGAACACTGTGCAGAGGTCGCACTACACTAACTTGTAGTTTTAGCTAAACACTGTGAGGAGGAAGCACTACACTAACTTGTAGCTTTAGCTAAACACTGTGCAGAGGTTGCACTACACTAACTTGTAGTTTTAGCTGAACACTGTTCAGAGGATGCACTACACTAACTTGTAACTTTAGCTGAACACTGTGCAGAGGTCGCACTACACTAACTTGTAGTTTTAGCTGAACACTGTGAGGAGGAAGCACTACACTAACTTCTAGCTTTAGCTGAACACTGTGAGGAGGATGCACTACACTGACTTTTAGTTTTAGCTGAATACTGTGCAGAGGTCACACTAAACTAGCTTGTAGCTTTAACTGAACACTGTGAGGAGGACGCACTACACTAACTGTAAATAGTCTAGCTGCCTGACTGTGTTACTAATAGGATCAAAAGAACACCAGCAATTTTCTTCAGGTAGCTGTAAATTCTGTAACAAGACAAGCCTGCCTGTCAGTAGGAAGATAACAGGAACAGATCTAGCTAAACTGAATACAGTGTATATATATATATATATATATATATATATATATATATATATATATATATATATATATACAACACCTGGGATGCATATATATACACAATACACTGTAAGTGCAGCTAACTCACTGACTGTCCTGCCTAATCTATCTAACTTAAATCAAATGACTGTCTCTCTTTCTATCTCTTTCAACGCCGGAACACACACTACACAGGGCCGCCGTGCAGGCGGCCTTATATAGTGTGGGGCGTGTACTAAATCCCCTGAGCCATAATTGGCCAAAGCCTCCTTGGCTTTGGCCAATTACGGCTCTCTGTTCAGACGGTGCTGTGATTGGCCAAGCATGCGGGTCATAGTGCATGCTTGGCCAATCATCAGCCAGCAATGCACTGCAATGCCGCAGTGAATTATGGGCTGTGACGCGCCACACGAATTTGGCGCGAACGGCCCATATCGTTTGCAATTCGGCGAACGGGCAAACAGACGATGTTCGAGTCGAACATGGGTTCGACTTTAACACAAAGCTCATCCCTACACCTCATCAAAGTTTTCAAACAGGGTTCTATGGGAACTAACGTCATTTTCCTCTGTCCCTCGGACAGCAAGGGGAGATGGTTGGGCCGGTAATCTCATGGACAATCAGTCTACCTCAGATGGTGTCAAACAGTTCCAGGTCTTTACTCTTTGTTGTATATAGGCTGATTTGACTGCCCTTTCAGTTCCATTTTTCAATTACTATAGGTTCATCAGTAAGGTAGTGTTTACAGCAGCAGATGTTCTGTCTCATTTTAGTTACCAGATTTTCCAGCAGGTCCCAGCCACGTACCCATGTGCTACAACGTCCTGGCTTTTGTGCTACAATTGAAGCTTGGTCTACAAGTCGTTGTCAGTTTAAGCCTAGGAAGGCTGGTTACATGGCCTGGGATACCTTCCAGGTTTTTCCGTCTCAGTGTCCTAGGTTCTATTTGTTACATACATTCTATATCTACTTGCGTTCATTGCCTTTTGCCACTTTCAGGTCAAGCTTTCCACAAGCTGGCTCCCAGTCACAGTCCTAGATCGACTCATGGTGGCATCAGAGGAAGTACCCAGGGACGGGCCACTTTGCTTGTCCCTGGTGCTCCCTTCTTCACTAGCGCAGTGCATAAAACATTGCCATACCCTGCTCCCATACCTAGGTTGGCCATTCTTTTAGGATAGGTGCAGTTTCTGCTGCTTCTCGCCAAGGGGTCTGTGTTTCACGTTGGGGAGTAGTTAGGTAGGTGAAATTCAGCATGTATCTCCGGATACATCCCGGATCCACTTGTGGAGATGTCATGGGCTTTCATGCGGTTTGGCTGCTCAATGTCACATACGGTTACTTTTCATCAATCCTTTGCTAGCTCATACTACTGTATTATTTTTGCCCCCTTTTAGGCATACTGACCATGTGACTTTCGGCACACCTCAGGTCACTTTTCCCGTTTCCACTCAGACCTTTCCAATACGATTACATGAGACTTTGAGTACAAATGGAAGGCTGACCGCAGGTCAGCCTGATTTTGTAGGAGGAGTCGGGATGTATTTAAACCCTCGCTCTTTCCTCCTTGCCTGTCGACGGTGTCTCTCATGTCCCACCCACCCTTCTCCTTTTTCTTGTTATCTCTACTCTTTTACTTATACTTGGGAATGCCCCCTTTTAGGCATACTGACCATGTGACTTTCGGCACACCCCAGGTCACTTTTCCCGTTTGCACTCAGACCTTTCCAATACGATTACATGAGACTCTGAGTACAAGCTTAATTATATAATTTTAGCGTGCTGCATCCTGCACAACTTTTTGAATAAACATTCCCCAAATTATATTTTACCAGTTGGGCCTGAGGCTGGACTTATTATTAGTGACAATCTGACGGGCCTGGATACTGTCCGTACTGGCTTGGTCGCCCCAAAGTGCCCGTCAAGTTCATGATCAATATGTCAATTATTTTATGGGTAGGGGGGCCATTGCAATGCCCCAGAATATTTAATTTGTTAAAATAAAAAAATCTTGATCAAATCCTGAATTATATTTATTGCTTGCCTTTCTTTTTGGCTTTCTCCAAGGTTATCGTAGAGCACTTGTAGTGCCAAGTGTATTTTCCTTTAGTAAATAAGCACCATTGTCACTGTAAACAACTATTACCTTTAAACAAACTGATATTGAGCATTGAAAGAAGAAGCCACACATTTTGTTCATTACTAAACAGATTTTTTAACATTTGGTGTACATTCACTTGTGCGTTTGTAAAAAATGTTGATAGTCAAAAGTATATATATATTTTGAAATTTTCAACAAAATAATTATGTTTTATTTTTTTACATTATTTTTTTTTGTTTTAACAAAGGGGCCTCAATATTTTATTTTTGTTTTTGTTTGTTTTTTAAAACAGGCCTCTATTTTTTTTTTGTTTTTTTATTTTGTAAAAACAGGCCTCTATTTTTTTTGTTTTTTTATTTTGTAAAAACAGGCCTCTATTTTATTTATTTTTTTTATTTTGTAAAAACAGGCCTCTATTTTTTTTTTCTGGTAATAAAAAACAACAGGCGTCCTTTTTTTTATTATAATTTTTGGAAACAGGCATATAATTTAAAGAATATAAAAGAGAAGGCCCAGAATGGGGTCAGCAAACAAGGAAATGAAGAACATGATCAATGTTTTTTTGCTTGAAAAAGGGCATTTAGATTCTCCCCAAAATATCGATCATGTTCTTCATTTCCTGCTGCATACGATCCAGCCGATTCCGCATTAAATCAATCTCCCCATTCCAGGCCATTATCTGACCAATTAGGCGTTGTGCACTGTCTGTGCTAAAATGTTCACCAAGACCTAAAATTGAATGAAAAAAAGATGTGTTTAGAAATATGCAGCCATACATAGATTACCTTACCATAAGCTGGTGTCTCAGACACTGACCTGGTGGGGTGCCCATGTCGCATACTTCATAAACATCCCCGGGGGTGGCGCTGTTGCTTGCTTCAAGCACAACCAGATCACCTAAAATAGAGGAGAAAACTTTATTACCCAAATATTCAGCCATACATAGATCAACGTAAGCTGATGTGTCAGACACTCACCTGGTGGGGTGCCCGTGTCACCCACCTCTCCTTCCTCCACATCCTCTGTGGGGCTTGTGCTGATTTCTCAATTATGGTGTTGCAGTTGGGGGGACTGGATTCATTTTGTCTGAGTCTTTTCTCCCCTATGTGAAGGAAACAAAATATATACTTAGCACACAGATATTTTAGTACATGAATAGTAATCTTAAAACATTGTAGTGAAGTGGTGTACAAATTGTCTGTTTGGGCAGAGTTCCTAGTTGAATACATAAAAAAAATTTATTTACACATATCTAGATAGATATAGATATCTAGATAGATATCTATCTAGATATCTATATAGATACCTATATATATATCTATAGATAGATAGATAGATAGATAGATAGATAGATAGATAGATAGATAGATAGATAGATAGATAGATAGATAGATAGATAGATAGATCTAAAAATTATCTAAAAAATATAGATAGATTTAAAGATATAGGTGTGAATATATGTAACGAGGTTTATTAAGATCGTTTCAAACGATATAAACTCGTACATTAAAGAAAAGCACATGGAGCAGTATACAAGGTGATAAACAGAATATGAACACACGACAAGTACTTTACTTTTTTTCAGCACTTTACAGATCCGTCTGTACTGATCCGGCTCCCGGAGTTTGAGGTCAGACCATCTTTTCCGAATCTGATCTTTTGAGCGCCGTACCCCAAAAGAAAGATACAATGTCTTCACCAAATTCGCCATTATTTTGGATTTTCTAAAATTAGGCCGGGTGTACGGTCCATACTTCCCATCATAGTCATTTTTTCACAGAATTGCCACCATTTCCACCATCTCTTTAAAGGACATATTGGAGGCCTTAAATCTCTGCTTTCTCTACATTCCGGCCTCTGGGCTTTCGTCGCTACCTGAGGTAGTACACACCTGCTGTGTCTCCGCCATTGTTCCTCCCAGTACGCACCGTAGAAAGAAGGGGCGGAGAATATTCGTTAAAAAAGAACGTCAGGGGCGGGCGACGCAGGCGGAGTTTCACACATGCACAGTGTATAAAGAGAGGTATTACGCATGTGTCGTACGTACGTTCTGTGCGTAGAGACAAGGGGCGGAGAATATAAGTTAAAATAGAACGTCAGGGGCGGGCGACGCAGGCGGAGTTTCACACATGCGTAGTGCCTAAAAATTGTTAGTACGCATGTGTTGTAAGTACGTTCTGTGTGCAGAGACAAGGGGCTGAAAATATGCGTAAAAAAAGAATGTCAGGGGCGGGCAAAGCAGGCGGAGTTTCACGCATGCGCAGTGTATAAAACGTTATTACGTATTGTGTCGTACGTACGTTCTGTGCGTAGATGATAGTGGACCGGGACGCTATAAACAAAGGTAATTTAAAAAATTTTAATTTGGGAAACACTTTGTAGCAAACAGCCTATATGGCTTGACAGATTGATGAGGCTTATGTTGGGATAAGATGATGAGGGTTTAGCTGAAACATAAAGTGTTTTTTGTCTTGTGTCTTTATCTTTTACAGAAACTATGAATGCAAAATTTAAGGAGCCAGAATTTCTGTCGGCTTTTATTGATCAGTACAGGGAGATGAGGAATCTGTGGGAGGTCAAACACCCTCAATATTATCTAAAGCATGTAAGGAAGTCAACGCTGGAGAGACTTCTGACATTTGTCCAGACGTACATCCCAGAAGCAACGATGGAGATGTTGTTATCGAAAATTGGGATCTTGAGGAATATGTATAAGAGGGAGCATAACAAGATCCAGAATTCCCTGAGATCAGGAGCATCAGCAGATGATGTATATGTACCCAGGCTGTGGTACTACAATAAACTATGTTTTCTTGATGACCAGGGCATCACTTTCAACCCTTCCCTCCACCCTTCCCTCCACCCTTCCATGCACTCTTCCATGCACCCTTTCCTCCACCCCAGCAGAGGCTGATGAGGACCAAGCTGGGTCTTCCATCCTGGAAGAACCTGATATGACCATCTTGAGTAAGGTAAATTAATTTAAAAAATATTAATATTAATATGTTAACTAGATGTTATAATTGATTAAAATCATTTTTTCCTAAAAATGATGTATACATATCAATTGACAGTAGTGGCCAAACATGTTTGTCACCTGCTTTAAAAAATAATGGTGTCAGATTTCTATACTCTTATTAATAGATGTATTAACATTGAATTTGCAAGTCATGAGAAGAAAATTGTGTGTCATTGATGAACCAAAAACAAACAACTAAAACTATGTCCCTTTTTTATACACAGGATGAGGTCAGTCAGGAGGAAAGTGGGGAAAGTGGCAGGCAGGAGGAGGCCGGGCTCAGGGACAGCCAGGAGGAGGCCAGACCCCGTGTCATCCAGGAGAAGGCCGGACCCTGTGTCATCCAGGAGGAGGCAGGACCCTGTGTCATCCAGGAGGAGGCAGGACCCTGTGTCATCCAGGAGGAGGCCGGACCCAGTGTCAGGCAGGAGGTGGCTGGGCCCAGTAGGAGCCTGACCCAATCCCAAGTGGCTTCCCTCTGCCTTCCTACAAAAGGGGACAGGAAGGGGACGGTGACACAGGAGGCATCCCTGCGCCTCATGAGAGAGGCCACAAATTTTTTGAAGAGGCCTATGGGTGTTATTTAGCCAGCAGGCTGCTTCAAATGGAGTGGGGACAACGCCTCATTTGTGAAAAACTGTTTGCTGAAACTATACACAAGGGGCTGAAGGGCGAGCTAACTGCCAACACACAAATAAATGAGGCAGCCCCCCCTCCTCCTCCTCCTTCTCTTCCTGCCACAACTCAACCACCAGAGCCACAGCCTCCAAGGAAGGCTGCAGGGAAGGGTGCAGGGAAGGGTGCAGGGCAGCGTGGAGGGAAGGCTGCAGGGAAGAGAAGAAAGTGATGACCTGGGTTCAGTCTGGTCTGACAGAATTCTGGACCAGATTGTGCTCCCTCTTATATGGACTCCTCAAGATCCCAATTTTCTTGTCCACAGACTTTTGCCAGCGTTGACTTCCTCTTTATTTTCTTTTTACCATAAATACATGGATATTTTAGTTTATGAAAAGACTTTATGTGTTTTAATTAACATCATTGATTTAGAGACAATGTCAAATTAACAAGGGACAACAACCTCCTTGAGGTTGCAAAAACACAAAAAAAAAAAAAATATAATGTTCTAGTGGTAACTTTTACAAAAAATAAATAAATATATAACCAAAAAAGGTTCTTTGTGTTAACTTTATATACAAAAAAAAATGTATTTGTGTTAAATTTAAGAACTACATAAATAAAAAAAAATGGTTCTTTGTGGTAACTTTACAAACCCAAAATATAAAATAATGTAGATAAAGTTAAAATAATTTCGACAATAATCATAAAACAAAATATTGATGAAATCTAAAATAAAATATGACTCCAAAAAAACAAAAAAATTGTAAACATTAGTATGGAGATATGGCTTTTCAAAAAAATACTATATCATTCATGAGATCAAGAGAAATAATCCAGAAATCAGTTTGGGAGAACTCTGTGTGAATAGGAACAGCAAAACATCTTCGTTCTTATAGCATTATTAAAGAAGACATCAATGCGCTGCATTCAACGATCACAGAATTTGCAGCGTGAGGAATGTGCTACCTACAATACAAACACTAGTTTTACTAGACCGAGTGCTTCCGTTTAGTATTTGCTTCTGAGCATGCGTCGTTTTTTTGTCCGCCAAACTAGCATACAGACGAGCGGATTTCTGGGTCCGGCGGAGTTACGACGTGAAGATTTGAAGCAAGTTCCAAATCTAAAGTCTGTCAGATTTGCGGCTGGAAAAGTCAGCTGAAAGTCCGGGGAAGCCCACACACGATCGGATTGTCCGCCGGATTTGGTCCGTTGGCGTCCATCGGACTTTGTAGATGAAAAGTCCGACCGTGTGTACGGGGCATTCGTTTAACTTCTATAGTTGGGAAGATACTGGAAAGTTTAATAAAAGACCACATAGACAAGTTCCTGCTAGAAAAAAAATATTTTTATTTTTTATTTTTTTTAACATGTTTATTGAGATAACTCACAGTACAGAATGTATCCTTCAAAAGACAAAGTTCAGTTTACAATAATATCTCTTTACATCCAGAACTTTATGTGTGCTCTACATAGAACGAGAAATGAAACATAATGTTAACGTCAGCAGAATTGGATCTAAAGCCTCATAGGGCACATAGAACTATGGACTGACCAGACACCCCTGACGGGATCACACTGTGTCTTGGTCTAGACCTGATTGATACTTATGTAGAAAATGCCCTTACCCATAAGAGATCAAGAGCCGCCTCCCCGGAGCCACTGATTCGCAACGGAGAGACTGCACCGATTCCCAAGGGTGAACCTCTGCACCTTATAATATAGCAAATTATACTATCTCGTGCAAAATTAGAAGAATATCCAACATAAACTTGATTTGTTAAAAGAACCGTAGTCATCTATCCTTGCGTTATCTGGGGAATAGATGAAATAGGTAGAAGGTAAAGAAGAAGAGAGAGAAGGAGAGAGGAATAGAGAGAGAGACTGCCATGTATAACTGACCTGAAGAGGAGGCTCCAGGGACCAGGGAGAGACCTATATGCCCAGCCCAGGGCTCCCAGATTGCTTCAAAGGTTTTGAAATTGTCCTGAATTTCTCTTACTACTCTCTCCTGGGTCATGATCCAAGAGATTTTGCGTTTAGCCACTGCTAGGGAAATTTTTGGTGTCTTCCAGGCTTTAGCGATAGTAACTTTCGCTCCTAAAAGCATGAAAGTAATCAGCCGATGGGAAAACTTAGGAATCTTTGGGATTTGTTCATTCAGTAGAGCAATTTGTGGAGTCTTATGGATTGGTAGGTTTGTTACTTTGCGGATAAGATTAAAAATCTTATTCCAAAAACCTCTTATTCTTGGGCATTCCCACTATATATGAAGCGTGGAACCCTGGGCTTGGCAATCCCTAAAACACAGAGGAGATGAGGAGGGAAACATTCTGTTCAATCTTAACGGAACCAAATACCATCTGGTCATCACTTTCCAATTAGCTTCTATTAAAGAAATATTCATTATACCTTTGTGAGTTCTGATTCCTCTTCCGTGCCATGTCTCCAGGTCCCAGGTCTCTTGTAAGTCCTTCTCCCAGGCCTCCATATAGGAGAATTTAGTGGCAGGTTCTAGTAGGGAAGTATATATTATGGATATGCCCCCTTTATGCTCTGAACCCTGGTCGCACCAGCGTTCATACTCGAAAAGGTCGGGGGGCGGGTTTGTTTTTCCAAATTGTATGAAGAAAGTGGGAAATTTGATAAAATCTAAATTTTTCTGAGGCCGGGATCTCCAGCTTATCCATACAGAATTTCAGGGAAATGGGGCCCGAAGGAGTAAAGTAGTGTCCAATCCTGTACATCCCCTTATCTAACCACCATTGAAATGTTTTGATATCCATACCCGGTCTGAAGAGGGGGTTATGGAAGATGTGGGCCAGTGGTTGAATGGGGGACGTCAAAGAGGGCGAGTGTTTTATAACATCCCATAATCTCATGGAATGTGAAAGAGTGGGGGACATGATAGGGGGTCTATTTTTGTGAGGAAACCAAAGGAGAAAATCTAACGTGTATGTAGGTACCGCCTGTCTTTCTATATTAATCTAATCTGGGATTTCGTGTTTGAAGTAGATCGTTGATAGTTGGGCTAATCTGGCAGCTTGGTAGTATTTGAAAAGGTCTGGAAGACCTAGACCTCCTTTTGTTTTTTGGCTGTATAGGACCTTTCTCGCCAGTCTATATCCCTTCTTACCCCAAATGTATTTGATTATTTTGTCTTGAAATGATTTTAAATGATCTTTCTTGATAGGAATCGGGAGGGAACGGAAAAGATAGAGTAGTCTGGGTAATAGAGTCATCTTAATGGAATTGATTTTACCTATCCATGAAATATTGTGATGGGACCAGGCAAGGAAATCCTTCTCTAGTTTACGGTACATGGGAGGAAAATTTGCTTGGTATAAGAGTTCAAATTTTAAGGTGAGATTTATCCCTGTATAACGAATTGAATTGTCGCTCCACTTAAATTTAAAGGACTGTTTCAGTTGGTCTACTAGGGCTGTGGGAAGAGAAACATTCAGTGCCTGTGATTTAGCCATGTTCACTTGTAGACCCGATAAATCCCCGAAAGAGTCCAGGAGCTTGTTAATATTAGGTAAAGAAGTGATTGGGGAGGTGACGAAGAGCAGAATATCGTCTGCGAAAAGAGCGCATTTATGGACTGAGTGTCCGCACCTTACCCCGTGGATATTGACGTTTGTTCTGATTGCAATGGCCAATGATTCAATTGCAATGGCAAAGATTATTGGAGAGAGAGGACACCCCTGCCTGGTCCCTCTAAAAATCGGAATGGGATTAGAAACATATCCCTGAAGTTTGACCCTGGCCACCGGACTTGAGTAAAGAGATTGTAGGATCCCCATAAAATGTTCCCCAAAACCCCAACTACGAAGGGTAGAGAACAAGTAAGACCATGAAAGCGAGTCAAACGCCTTTCTTAAATCTAACGATAACAACAGGCCTTCCTGCTGGGGAGTTCCATCCCAGGCAGATTGAAGGATTGAGACAATATCTGTCGCCCTCCTAACTTGGTCCGGGCCCTGTCTGCCTGGGATGAAACCCACCTGATCCCTATGAATGAATGAGCTTAGTCTATTGGCTAATATTTTGGTTAATATCTTCAAATCATTGTTAATAAGGGAGATGGGTCTAAAGTTTTCTACAAGGGAAGGGTCCTTATCAGGTTTAGGAATAACTGAGATGAAGGCTGAGTTTGCATGGGTTTCAATGGGTTCACCCCTTCTTTTGTAATGAAAAAATTTTGTAAGATGAGGAGCTAGGGTAACCGCGAATGTTTTGTAATAAATGTTTGAGAAGCCATCTGGGCCTGGGGCGGAGTTAACTTTTAAATTCTTAATAACTTCTAGGGTTTCCTCAGTAGAAAAAGAAGCGTCCATCAGATCTACATGACTTTTCTGAAGGTGAGGAAGTTTTAAATCTGCCATAAATTCATCAAATCTGGACTCCCCGATATGATTTCCCTTTTTGTATAAGTTTGTATAAAAATCTTGAAATGATTGTAGGATGCGTTGAGGATTTAAGGAGAATGTGCCGTCTTGCTGCCTGATCTTGGGTAGAGCAAATGTGCGTGTTTTGGGGGAGAGCTTAGAGGCCAAAATTGTGTGCATTTTGTCTCTATGCTGGTAAAATTTTGCGCCTGTCTAATGCAGGGAAACCTCGGCTTTAACTGTCAGGGCCAAGTTTAATGCCACCCTCGCGGCATCGAGTTGTGCTGTATTGATCTTAGAAGGGTCTAATTTATGTTGCTTACATAGAGCTGCAAAGTTATCTTCCAGTTTAATAACATCAGAGGCTTTCTCTTTTTTAAGTTGTGATGTCATTTGGATCAATTTACCTCTGATCGTTGCCTTGTGGGCAACCCAGACTGTTTCCGCCGAGGTTCCTTCTACATCATTTAGTATAAAGAATTCCTTCAGAGCCTTCTCAATTATAGTAACTTGGATCGGGTCTTTAAGGATGGATTCCTTAATTCTCCATTGAGGGGGGGGGGGGTTATGTTGCAGCTCTCGCATTACTAGAATGACCATCGAATGATCCGACAGGGAGGAGTCCTTAATGAAAGATTTCTTAACTAGGGGTATGTGATGAGTTGAGATGAAAATGTGATCTATTCTAGAATAGGATTGGTGGGGATTTGAAAAGTGAGTATAGTCCCTACAGGTTGGGTTGGTTTCTCTCCAGATATCTGCAAGACCATAATTAAAGATCATTTTAGCAATTTTAGTGCTAATCTTTTTAGGGCGCGTCATTTGGGTTGAAAGAGGTCTAGATTTATCCAGGGATAAGTCAAATGCCATGTTGGTGTCCCCTCCCAAAATCATTATTCCCTCCAGCAATGGTTCTAGCGTTTGAAACATAATGTGAAAAAATTTAGCTTGGCCTCTGTTAGGGGAGTACTAAGAGACCAGGGAGTACATTTGGTTATTTAGCAATCCCTTCACCAGGATAAATCTGCCCTCCGTATCCTTATAAACCTGAGTTGTCTTAAATTGGCAGGATCTAGCAAACAGAATTGCTATCCCCTTTGTTTTGTCCTGAGCGTTTGCTAAATAGAAGAGGGGATAATGTGCATGCAGGAAGGAGGGATTGTACTGCACTGGAAAATGTGTTTCCTGCAGGAACACCACGTCCATTTTTTTGGAGCGGTATTCCTGTAGAACCTTCCTTCTTTTAATCGCTGAGTTTAGTCCCTGCACATTGTGGGATACAATTCTAAGCGATGACGAGTTTACGGTGTTAGAAGGCGTTAATAGGTATGAAAATAGATGTGTCGTTGTGTTTCACACTTACCCCATGGTGCCTTGACTTGATCAGCCCTGAAATAGTAGCTTGTTGAGACCTGGGACCTGGAGTCTCCGGATACACAAGAATTCTCTGAGTGCTGGCAATCAAAAAGAGAAGATTAGTGAAAGAAGAAAAAAGAAAGTAAAGAAGAAGAAAAAGAAGGCCATACAGGGGCCTGTAACGAAGGAAGGGTGAAAAGCCCCCCCCTACGTTAGTAGATAACAACATTGAGCAGCCCTCAAAGAGGACTGGCATCCCATCGCCCAAATACAGAATAACCATACTGGGGGAATGGGAGAGCACGCATGGCTGCTGTCCGAGCCATAATCGACTAAGGACTATGATACTCAAAAAACCTCTGTTATATAAAAAATAGACTTTGCATCAGAGTCCAGTATTGTAATTAAAAAGCTGTGAAAGGAACCAGTCCGTCAGGATTTATCACAACAAAAAAATAACAACTTATAAAAATAAAAAAAAGTAAAGGAATGAGCCGGGGTATTATTAGAAACATCAAAAAACTTGGAGCCCCTCATATGAAAAACAAAAAAGGGCTTTTGGTAATATCGGGATGGGGGGAAAATCCCCAAATGTATGACACTTGGGGGGGGATCGCAGACTGTGGGACTTCATTATGAAAGTGTAGAAACCCATCATGGTGTGCATCTTCCGTGAAGAAGTCCCTGAGCATCCCTAGGCATGATGCCCTGGTTTAGGGGAGTCAGTCTCGCTTAATGCAAAAGGAATAGTTCCTGTGTCCAGTTGTGGAGCGGTCTCTTCATAGGCCAAGAGGATTGAAGAGGTGATAGTCGAAAAATGTGGGGAATAGACGGTATCCATTTTGGTTACATGACCTTGCTTCCAACCGAATATGTGGTATAATGGGGTTCTGTTAGGGGGACCCAACCACTAAAGATGACGTGAGGGTATGCAAGGTTATTACCCTTCATGAACTTGCCATGAGGAGAGAATAAAGAAAAAAGAATAAACAGCAACGTTGAGCTTCAGGTAGGCATTTGATCCTTCGCTCGCTTGGTTTTGTTCGCCTTCCATAGTGGAGAAAGGGGGCTGGCTGGAGATGATCTTTTGGAGGAACTTGCCTGCATGTTGGAAGTGTCCATGTCTCCAGACTCCAGGGTAATAAATTTTAGGGCCAACAGGACTTGCTCTCCTTCTGTGAAGAGTGAGTTTTTCCATTAAATGTAAACTTGAGGGCAAAAGGAAAGGCCCACCAGTATTTTATTTCTTTCTGGGAAAGACCAAGCAGTAATGGTTTTAATGCTCTGCGTCTTTGAATGGTCATTGGGGAAATGTCAGCAAAGATCTGTATATCCTGACCTTGGAATGATATGATTGACTGTTTCCTGGATATCCTCATGATCTCTTTCTTCACACTGTAATGGTGTGGTTTTACTACTATATCCCTGGGGTTCCCGTCTCTCCTGGGGGGGCCCAGTGACCTATGTGCTCTGTCCAGCTCCAGCTTGTGTGGTGGTATTGCAGGGATTAGAAATTGTATGAGATCTTGTATGGCTTTAGGTGCATCAGAAACTGATTCCGGAATACCTCTCACCCTAAAATTATCTCTTCTGGAACGATTTTCGAGGTCGTCAATACGGTTTAACGCCACTTCCAGTTGGTCCTGTATTACTTGTATATGGTCTGTATTCTGATTAGCCCTGGAGACCGTTATGTCCAGCTTATGTTCTATGTCTTCCATTCTAGAGCCAAGGTTCTGGAAGTCTGCTCTTATATCAGCAGTGATCTTGCTGGCTGTATTAGCAAGCCCTCGATCAAGCATTTCAGAGAATTTAATGAATAAATCCCCTACGTTTAAGGGAATGTCCTGTGTCTGTCCCGAGGCCTGCTCCTGGTTGTATAATGGAGCGTTCCCTGGGAATGGTGTGTTGTTCATGGGAGAAAGCATATAGTTTTCAAATGTGCGTTCATACAGTGAAACTGTTGAGGCTGGCGAGGGGGTTGCAGTGTTGTGGCTACCCAGGTTCGTTTGGGGGTGAAGGATAGAGTGGCTGGGTTAATCACTTGCCTGTGCTCCGCGTGTCCCCCTGCATGTGTGTCTCGTGGCTGAGACGCGGCCGCCATCTTGGTCGCGGCCTGCTTTCCTTCGGCCGTAAATTGAGGCCCCAGGTCTCGACGGACCGAGCTGCTGGACATCCCGGTGTTCTATAGTTGTTCCCCGTGCTATCCCCGTCCAGATCGGGCTTCCTTCGGGGCCAGTTCCTGCGCTAGTGCGACTCGTTGGCTCGGGCAGAGCGGAGCTCCTGGCTTACGCGGCCATGTTGGGAGACGCGCGCATGCGCACTGAGAAAAAAAATATTTTAAGTAACACAGACAGAATGGATTAATGAAAGACAGATCAGATTTATTTTTATGAGGAGGTGAGCAAAACCTTGGACAAAGGAATGGCAGTGGACGTAGTATATTTAGATTTTGCCAATGTGTTTGACACAGTTTGACACAGTTTGCCAAACACCAGTGGCAGCTGGTGCTTAACATTTTTGGGGGCGCAAATAAACTGAAAAATTCTGAAAAATACTGAAAAAAAAAACATCAATTGCAGCCTCACTGTGCCATCAATTGCAGCAACTCTGCCCATCAATAGCATCCACTGTGCCCATCAAATGTAGCCACTGTGCTCTTTAAATGCAACCACTGTGCCCATCAAATGCAGCCACTGTGCCATCAAATTGCAGAAACTATACCCATCAAATGCAGCCACTGTGCCTATCAAATGTAGCCACTGTGCCCTTTAAATGCAGCCACTGTGCCCATCAAATGCATCTTTTAGGGTGTGCCCCCCAAATCTTTATTTGTTTATGGCTCTTCAGGTGCTTCAAAAATACACCCCCGCCGCTGTAATTCAGGCGCCCGGCGTCTGAAAAGGGGCCGGACAGCTGAATAGGGGGTGGCGGCGGCAGCGATAGATAGATTCATGCAAAGCATGAATCTAACCATTATTTATAGAGGGGGTGATCTGGAGAGAGGGGGTGGTGCCCGTGCGCCCTTAATGGACAGGACACCCCTGCTACACAAGGCTAATGTGTAAGGTAAAGTCTACAGGCTTGGAAAAATCAGTTTGTAAATGTATAGAAAACTGGCTTAAAGACCAAATTCAGAGAGCAGTGGTTAATGATTTATACTCTTAATGGTCCAAGGTTATTAGTGGTGTACCCCAAGGTTCGGTGTTGGGACACTTACTTTTTAATGTATTTATAAATGATATAGGGTCTGGGATTAGAAAGTACCATTTTAGTGTTTGCAGATAACACAAAGCTATTCAGTGGAATAACATCTTTACAGGATGTCTCAAATTTACACGCCGACCTCAATGCACTGTTTCATTGGAAAACTATGTAGCAAATAAGGTTTAATGTTGATAAATGTAAATGTATGCACTTGGAAGCTAGAAACATGCATGCATCTTACATACTAGGAGGAGAACAGCTGGGGGAGTCGATGGTGGAGAAGAATCTGGGTGTTCTGGTAGAGCATAGGCTTAATAATAGCATGCAATGTCAAGCTGCAAACAAAATCCTTTTTTATAAGGCCACTTTTACACTGAATTGGCAGCCGCTTTACTGTCATTTTAGCAGCGCTTTTTGGCCGCTAGCGAGGCACTTTTAACCTCCACTAGTGGCTGAAAAAGGGTTAAAGCGCCCGTAAAGCGTCACTACTGAAGCACTTTGCAGGCGCTTCGGCAGTGTTGGCCATTGATTTCAATGCCAGGGGTGTTTTGGGAGCGGTGTATTCACCGTTCCTAAACCGCCCCAAAGATGCTGCTTGTAGGATTTTTTTCCCATTCTACAAGCACACCACTCCAGTGTGAAAGCACTCGGGCTTTCACACTGGAGTGACAGGAGAGGCACGTTACAGGAGCTTTGCGGGTGCTATTTTTAGCACTAAAACGCCTGTAAAGCGCCTCAGTGTGAAAGTGGCCTAAGAGAGGCATGGACTTTAGAGAGAAAGAGACATAATTTTGCCCCTGTACAAATAATAAGTAAGACCTCATCTGAAATGTGAAAAATAGAAAACACATGCAGCGCTAAAATTATGCGTTTACATATTCAACACATATTAATAAAAAAGTGCTGAAAATATAAAAAAATATCTATTAAGTGATATGTGTGTTTGTTAAACACATAAACAAATTAAAATAAAATAAAAGTCCAAAAGTATGTGGTAAATCATATGTTAATTAACAACACATGGGGGCTCCAAGGCGTAGATGGTGCCACAACTTCACATGGGGTGGAGACTGGAACCAACTCTGTATGGGGACACCTCACACTTGAATCATCTGCGTGCTCAAAGAGGACTGCGAATGGTAAAAATGGGTAACCTTACCAGAACAGATGGACACAGTCACCGTACGGTGGAGTGTCATACAGACTTGAGGGATCCAATGGTCCCAGGGATACCTGGCTTTAGAGGTCCTGGTGAGGAGTCACGTCCAAGTCGACCGTCACCGTTCAGGGGTGTGGAAGTTCTTGATCGGGATGTCGGTCAGGATACCTCTCTCAGATAGACGGGGTGTGTGAAGAAAAAATAGCTAGGGCTCAGCAGGGTCCCATTCATGAAAGGAGACAAGGATGAAAAAATCTCCACATAGGGCATGAATCAATTAGATAAGAGGCTTTTATTGAAAAGCTGAAAAAAGTGCTACAACGCACTCCAAAGTATAAAATGTGATCACAAAGAGAATAAAAAATGGGATAAAATTGCGTGGTAACAAGGCATTTACAGGCATTATGCCTATGCATCCTATTTTGCACATTTCTTACCACATTGTTTCATGCTGGCAGCTACCACTTATATAATTTTGTAATAGCGCAATAATTGATCGTTTTCATTGTTTCTCATCTGAAATGTGCAGTTCAGTTTTGGGCACCAGTTCAATAAAAAGGATATTGGGGAACTGGAAAAAGTGTAGAGAAGGGCAACCAAACTAAAAAGAGGCATGGAGAAGCTCAGCTATGAGGAACGAGTAGCTGAACTGAATTTATTCTCTTAAGAAGAGGAGATAAAGGGGGATATGATCAACATGTATAAATACATAAACGTGGTCCATATATTGAACTTGGTGTTGAGTTATTCACTTTAAGCTCATCACAGAGGACAGGGGGGACTCTTTACATCTGTAGGAAAAGAGATTTATTCTCCAAATATGTAAATGCTTCTTCACAGTAATGCCCTGTACACACGGTCGGATTTTCCAACCGAAAATGTGCGATCAGGGCTTGTTATCGGAAATTCCGACTGTGTGTGGGCTCCATAGGACTTTTTCCATCAGATTTTCCGACACACAAAGTTTGAGAGCAGGCTATAAAATTTTCCAACAACAAAATCTGATTGCGTCAATTCCAACCGTGTGTGGACAATTCCGATGCACAAAGTGCCACGCATGCTCAGACTAAATTCCGAGATGGAACTGCTCGGTCTGGTAAAATTAGCGTTCGGAATGGGTATAGCACTTTTGTCACGCTGCAATGTTTTAAATTGTTTAATGCAGCGCACTCACTTTTTCTTTATAATGCTAGAAGAATAAAGTAGTTTTGCTGCTTATATTCACACAGAGTTCTCACAAACTTCTTTCTTTATTATTTTTCATGATTTCATCAATATAATATTTTTATTTGTCACATCTACCGAAAAAAAAATTTTTTTTGGATGTTTTTATCTTAAATATGTTTTTTTTGGATTTTTTTAAAGCCTGATCTTGTGTTTTATTCTTTTTTACTCCAGAATAGTTTTGGGTGTGTTTTGTGTGTCAAGTTACCACAACACCATTATTATCTTGTATTATTCTATCTCAAGGAGATTGCTCAGTGTTGGTGTCTCTTGTTAATTTCACATTGTATTTTTGAAATGTACCTGCCTCCTCACAAACAAACTGTCCTTTTTGAAGGAAAACAAACAGGGGTCCTAACCAAATAAAGAGGGAGGCAACGCTGGAGAAACAGCAAAAATTGGCGAAGCCTTTGGCCCCCCAGGGCACACATCAATTATTTTCCTGCAAAATTGGTGGCCTGAGGAGTTCATATATATATAGGGGAGTACAATCTGGTCCAGAAGTCCAAGAGATCATGAACAGCAGCAGATGACATGTATGTCCCCAGGCTGTGGTCATACAAGAGCATCTTTTGCCTGCATCTTTTGTCAGACCAGACTGAACCCAGGGCCATCACTCTCTGGTCTTCCTTCCACGCTTCCTTCAATGCTGTGTCTGTGGTGGTGGAGTTGTGGCAGGAGGAGGAGGAGGATGATGCAACTCACTCAGGTGGGTGTGATTTCGCCCCTCCACCCCTTATTTAATGTTTGATAAATTAGTTCCCCACACATGAGGCGTTGGCCCTCCTGCATGTCCTGCAGTTTGGTGGCAGCCATTGAGGCAAAGGCCTCTTCACAAGTGGGGGTGGCTCTGAGGGACACAGAAGCCTCCTGAATCAGCCTGAGTGCGGAATCCTCCACATTACTCCCCTTCATGGGTCTTTTGTTTGGAAGGCGGAGGGGAGGAACCCGGGATTCTGTCAGGGTCCTACTGGGCCCGGCCTTCTCCTGACTGCTACTTACCCCCGCCTCCTGGCTGCCACTAACTCCCGCCTCCTCCTGGCTGCCACATTCCATAGCCTCCTCCTGTGTGCCACATTCCACAGCCTCCTCCTGGCTGAGGTCTTCCTGTGTATGAAAAAGGGACATAGTTTTAGTTTTTTCTTCATCAATCACACACAATTTTCATCTCATGACTGTTGAAAATTGAATGTTAACAAATATAACAGATTATCATTCTGAGCCCATCATTTTTCCTTCTTGTCCCAATTATTTTGCCCACTACTGTCTATTGATATGTAAAACACTTTATTAAATCAGCAATTATGCCGCGTACACACGGTCGGACTTTTCGTCTACAAAAGTCCAACGGACGCTGACGGACTAAAGCTGGCTGGTAATCCGATCGTGTGTGGGCTTCTCCGGACTTTCAACATACTTTTTTAGCCTCAAATCCGACGTACTTTAGATTTGAAACATGCTTCAAATCTTTACTTCGTAACTACGACGGACCCCGAAATCCGCTCGTCTGTGTGCTAGTCCGACGGACAAAAAGCCACGCTAGGGCACCTATTGGCTACTGGCTATGAACTTCCTTATTTTAGTCCGGTGTACGTCATCACGTACGAATCCGTCGGACTTTTGTGTGGTCGTGTGTAGGCAAGTCCGTTCGTTAGAAAGTATGCCGCAAGTCCGCCGCAAGTCCGCCGAAAGTCTGCCGGAAGTCTGTCGGACAGGCTGTCTGACTTTTGTAGACGAAAAGTCCGACCGTGTGTACGCGGCATTAGTGATCAATACTAACATCTAGTAAACATCATTTATTTATTGACCAGAAATCTGTAGAACAATGCTATACCTGGCTCCAGCTGGGCTCCTCCACTTCTTCCTGGCTGGAAGTCCCAGGTTGGACATCGAGTGGAAGGAAGAGTGGAAGGAAGAGTGGAGAGGGATTCCCTGACTTCAGTCTGGTCTGTCAGAAATTGCAGTCTCTCATAGTACCACAGCCTGGGTACATAAATGTCATCTGCTGCAGCTCCTGATCTCCTGGACCTTCTCACGCTCCCTAAGATAAGTGCTCCTCAGGCCACCAATTTTGGCTTTTAAATAGGGGATGGTTGCCGTGGGGACCACCGGCTTCACCAACTCCAGCAGTTTCTCCAGCGCTGCCTGCCTCTTTTGTTTGAGATTATAAAGTGGATGTTTCACCTGCCACAGACAGGGCAGCTCCCTGTACTTGTCTATGAACAGGGGGAGGAAGTTGTGGTCATTGAAGCCATCCATTTTCTCTGCAAGACACAACACAAGACAAACCCTAATGTCAGGCTAAACTCTCCTAATCTTGTCCCAATATAGGCCTCAATCTATAAGCAGTATAGGGCCAAGTTTAAATGTTACCTTTGTTATCACGATCGGCGCTTCCGATATTCCTTCCTCCGCTCACAGATCGTACATACTACGCACGCGTGTTACGCTTTATATACACTGTACATGCATGAAACTCCGCCCGCCCCTGACGTTCTTTCTAGTCCATTCCCCACCCCTTCTCGTTCGGCGCAGTGGGGAAGAGCACATGGCGGAGACACAACAGGTGCGTGCTAATTACAGCAACGAGGAGGAGGAGGAGGAGGAGGAAAGCCCGGAGGCAGAAATGTCAGGATCCCGGAGGAGACAATTTAAGGCATCAAATATGTCCTTCGTGGAGATGGTGGAGATGGTCGACATCCTGAAGAGGGCTGACTATGACGGGAAGTATGGACCTTACCCCAACCCCAATGTCAGAAAGGCCAAGATCATGACTAAAGTTGTGAAGAGTCTACACAGGAATTTTGGGGTACGGCGATCCAAGGATCAACTCAGGAAGCAGTGGTCGGACTTCAAATTAAGGGAGCACGATCATGTATAGAAGGATCAGGAGAGTGCTGCAAAAAAGTACCGGTAAGTAGTTGTCCTGTGTTCTTATTCGTTATTTTTATAACGTTCGTGCTGCTCAATGTGCTTTTCTTTACTGTTGTACAGTTTAAAATGGCAACTTTCATGTTCATGGACACATTATTCGTTAGTAGGAAACATTGTTCGTTCGGCCAATAAAACACCATGTTTTGTCCAGATGCATTATAATACATTTTTTTCTGGCCTACTTCTCTTAAAATAATTTTGTTGTCTAGATGGGTTTGTAACTAGAATGAAAAGCAAACTAGATTCTGTGTAAGGAGAGGATACTCAGCAGCTGTTTACACATCTGGACGCTGGAGCACTAGTGTGGGACACAAGAACACCCTTTTTATTAGGGGGCCCACACAGGTGCTCCAGTGTATACTATAGGGGTGACTCCATCTGTGAAGCTTGTACAAAACAGGTAAGTATTCAAGCTTGACAAAGTGACAAAATATTTCTTCGTCTTGGAACTCTGCCAAAACAGACAATTGTACCCCACTTCCAAGCAATGTTTCATATTCCTATTTCTGCCATCAAATATCTGTGTGCTAAGTATACCTATTTTTTTTTACATAGGGGAGAAAAGACTCAGAGGACACCACTCATCAGAGGAGAAAAACAGACCCCCCCACCTCATGAAGAAGTGGAAATGCCACAAAGCCAACAAGAGGGGGAGGGAGACATTGTGGAAGTTGTCACCACAACAGGTGGGTGTCTGCGACCACAGCCTCAGGTAAGAGATGGATGCTGGCATATTTATAATACATGGTGTGTTTTTGTTTCTATATTTTAGGTGATCGTGATGTTGTGGATGAAGGTCATTTCACCAGTGAAAGTGCCCAGATCCTGATCGGGGAGATCATGGGGTGTAATAGGGACTTGGAAAACATCAAGCAAAACATCAATGATGTTCAAAACAAAATGAAGAACATCATTGATGTTTTAGGGAGAGTTTAAAACCCCTCAAAATCCCTAATTTTTTTCGGCCTTTTTTCACGAATTTTTTTTTCACATTTTTTAACATATTCTCGAAAAGCCAAATTTTTGAAGATGCACACAGTGTGTCAACATGTGCTATCTGCCATTACAGGAGATCAATGTATGCGTTTTGGGGGTGCAACCCCTTCCTCAATAATAAAGTAGCTGAGAGGAAGGGGTTGCACCCACAAAACATGTCCATTGATTCACATAAAGTCGCTAAACATAAAGTCGCTAAACATTAAAACACAGATCTGACATGTGCTGAGAATTGACACAATGGCATATAGGATAAATGCACATAAAGTCGCTAAACATTAAAACGCAGATCTGACAAGTGTTGAGAATTGATGCAATTGCATATGGGGTAAATGCACATAAAGTCACTAAACATTAAATCGCAGATCTGACAGGTGGATATATGTGAAGGAAAAGTTTGTGGCTAGCTTCATAAGCGAATAAAGAAGTGGAGATGGTCGGATAGTGCACCAATCACCGTATTCAAACCCGTGCTCCACACGCCCCTCTGGGGTTCAAACTCACCACAAAGTTGCAGATAATAAGCATTCACGCTCTCCCACTGATTTACTGCTGGGCCGGCTTGGAAATCCACATCATCAGCGCATATAAGGAAAAAAAAAGATAGGCTCCACATAGAGTAGTACTATTTTCCAAAGGTTTTATTAAAGATGTGTGTTGTCCAAGTTGTATATAAAAAAAGCCTTGCTGTTTCACATAACTGCCGTCAATATCCTCTCATCCAGTGACTTAGCATCAGGTTTCCAAGTTGACAGTGTTCAGCCAAAGGAACAGAAATGGATCGTAAATGCCAGAAAGCCGTGCGGGAGACACTCTGAACCAGTGAGCCGCTCAGTACAAATCTTTCCCAAAAACTATGCTGGACATTAGAGCACAGTATATGTAGATCTATTCAATATGCCATGAGATCGTTCCCTATGGGTGTTACTTACTAAAGGCAAATCCACTTTGTACTACAAGTGCAGTTTCAGTGCAGTCTCAAGTGCACTTGTAGTACAAAGTGTCTTTGCCTTTAGTAAATAACACCCAACAGTGCTTTATAATTTTACACAATCACGCTATTTTCAGGACTCCCCAAATTTCAGTCAGGGTCAGCTAAAAGAAAATCAAGCAGTAAATCAAACCTAATATTTGTTCAGTTTAAAATATTTTTTTTATTTAAAAAATGTCTCAGACATTGCCTGGCATATTGATGGCCCTTCTACCCGCAAAGTATTCAGTGTATCTTATACGGACCTCGCGGGCACTCTGGGGGGGCAAGCCAGGACGGCCAGCTTCAAGCACCGTCAGGGTTGGTTCATTGAGATTAATAATTCCGGCTTCAGGCCCAACTAAGCCAGCATAGTTTACAGAATTTCGCCTTAAAAAGTTGTGGAGAACACAGCAAGCCAGGATGACGTGATTGAGTTTATATTCTGCCATGTGTATCGGTGTAAGAAATAGGCGGAACTGGCTGGCCATTATTCCAAACGTGTTCTCCACCACTCTTCTGGCTCTGGCCAGCCGGTAATTAAAAACCCTCTGGTCTGGGCTGAGGGTCCTCATAGGGAATGGCCGCATAAGATGGTCCCCCAGCGCAAATGCTTCATCCGCAACAAAGACGAATGGGAGTCCTTCCCCATTGTCTTCTGGAGGTGGCAAGTCCAAGCTGCCATTCTGGAGACGCCTGTAGAACTCTGTGTGGGCAATGACTCCACCATCTGACATCAGGCCATTCTTCCCCATGTCCACATACAGGAATTCGTAAGTAGCCGACACCTCTGCCAACATCACAATACTATTGAACCCCTTGTAGTTGTAATAGTACGATCCCGAGTTGGGTGGTGGGATGATGTGGACGTGTTTCCCATCAATTGCCCCTCCGCAGTTAGGAAAGTCCCACCGCTGGGCAAAGTGTGAGGCCTCAGTCTGCTATTCCTGTGGGTTGGAAGGAAACTGTGGAGTCAAACAAGAAAAAAAATTAATCATTTTGCACTTAAACATGGAAAGCAGATTAGACACAAACATTCTTGGCCAACATTAGTATAACATTTAGTTTAGGGAGTATTTTAAGACAAAAGGTATAAGGTCCACCTATCAGATTCCTCCCCCCCTCTCATGGGCCATTTTTTAAATTTTATGGGGGGGTGGGAGATGTTTTGGACAGGTAACCCTCTCCACTACATTGAGAGATGAGTGCCTAAATAATGTGTGTTACTTTGGCCAGCCCCTACTTACTTACACTATTGGCAGCCCACTGGACAGGTAAGAAGTGTCATAATACAAAGATATAAATACACACTGTACACATTTTAGCACATTTTTACATTCTGCTATTACCTATCAAGATAATAATAGGATACAAAAACTTTGAACATTACCATTTTAAAGTATTCAGGCAGGCCCTTGCACAACATGCTTTGGGGAATCCATCCATAAATATGACCACAAAAGAGGTGGGTATAGTGTGTATGGGTTTGGCAAAGTCAGCAGATCGAGGATTGGTATCAGCTGAGTTAGCAGTTGGGGGAGGGAGGGTTCCAAATAATTTTGGGACCCCCCAAAAAAAAACCTCTGGCACTCTGCCTGCATTTAAAGCACAAATCACAATTTTACACATTTTAGGGGGTATTTAGGGTAAAGCACTACTATGGAGCTGACAAAATACATTGTTAAGTGACTACACGAGGTGAATATAGGGCCAGGAGAGCATGCTGGGGAGGTAAGTGAAGGCAAATATGTATGAAGGACAAAAAAAAACAAAAAAATAAAAATACAGCATGCATGAGGAGAAAGGGGACATTCACAGCATATTACAATCATGGTAATTAGGGAATAAGGAAAGAAATACAATACATTAGCAAACATTCTATACTATAAAATGTGATGTTAAAGGATAAAAATCTTACCTTAATATACTCCTTCTGCAGGACCTGGATGATGGCAGAACAGGTCTCCGGGATAATGATCCCCAGAGCCTGGGGGGAGATGCCTGTGGAGAACTTGAGGTCCTGCAGGCTCCTCCCCATCGCCAAGTATCGCAGGGTGATGACCAGCCTTTGCTCCGGAGTGATGGCTTGCCTCATGCAGGTATCCTGCCTGCTAATATAAGGGGTCAGCAAAGCCAACAAACGGGGAAATACGGGGTCCATCATCCGGAGAGAGTTCCTGAAATCATCAGGATTATTCTCACGGAGCAAAGGCATGTGACAGAACTGTTCACACTGGAGCAACCAATTCTTGGTCCATGAACTCCTCCTCACCCTGTTCATGGACTGGGCTTGTGTCAAAGTAAGAACCCCAACACCAAGCCCCCGCACAGCACGAACTCTACGATGAGTACGTACACGCAACATGGCTAGAAAACGGTTGGCTGCTCAGAACGAAGTAACAGAACGCACTGAAGAACAGCAAGGCCTGTGAAGAGCGACCTGAAAATCAGTAACGAACAAACAAGAACACAATGACAAGTTAATGGTAACTCGCTGCATGCACTGAAGAACAGATACAAACCCACAAGCACAAACTGAACACCAGAAAAACGAACTGAAAACCATGAGTCTGAAAAAGCACGAATCGTCTCTCACCAAACTTTTACTAACACGAGATTAGCAAAAGGAGCCCAGGGGGTGCCGCACTTGGTACTGAACTTCCATTTTATAGTCTCGTCGTCGTGTACGTGACCGAGTTCTTGGCGTTCGGAAATTCCGACAACTTTGTGCGACCGTGTGTATGCAAAACAAGTTTGAGCCAACATCCGTCTGAAAAAATCCATGGATTTTGTTGTCGGAATGTCCGATCAATGTCCGACCGTGTGTACAGGGCATAAGAGCTATGAAAATGTGGAATAAACTCCCTCAAGAGCTGGTTCTGGCCAGCTCAGTAGATTGTTTTAAGAAAGGCATGAATTCTTTCCTAGATACACATAATATAACTGGATACTAATATTTATAGGTGTAGTTGATCCGGGAACATCCAAACTCCTCTTGGGAGATCAGGAAGGAATTTTTTGCCCTGCTGGCTGGAGCAAATTGGATTGTGCTTTATTGTTTTTTTTTTTTGCCTTTCTCTGAATCAACTGTGGGTATAGTATTGTTTATTTGTTTCCCCCCTTTCTATTGGTTGAACTGGATGGACTTGTGTCTTTTTTCAAGCAGACTAACAATGTAACTATGTAGCTCTGCCAAAGTCTTTACAAAACTAGACTTTCTGGTACATAAAACCTAGAACCAGATATGGACTTTTTGAGTCCTTGGTTATGCCTTTTGGCTTCCTGCAACTTTCCAACACTTCATTTTGAGATCTACTGAACCATTGACTGCTTGTCTGGATAATATTCTCATCTTTTCTAATAACTTGGGGGGAGCATCGCAAGCATGTTTGCACTGTCTTTAAAAGGTTAAGAAAGGTTAAGGAAGAACCAACTTTATATTAATGAAGGAGATGTCGCTCTAGGCAGAAGTCCCATACACACCCACCCTGCTAAAGCAAACAGGTGCAGGCTCAGCGGTAGATCAAAATGTAAGAAAATTCCTGGATGGCCGCCCACCGATTCAACAACTTTATTATGTCAATATGAAATCCATACAATCAGTCCATACAATGCAGTGGTATGGGGGCAATAGTAACGCGTTTCACACCGTGGGTCAGTGCTTAATCATAGCTAATGTGGGATTGTTTGTCTGTGCATATATATGGGTAAAAGGCCAATCAAAGGTAACTCATCAAGACCACCCCTACACACTTTCCTATCAAGGAACACATGAAGGAGTTCATCACCTTTACCCTCAGCTTCTTTAACAAAGCAGTGGTCATCTTGGAGGTGTGTTTTGGGTCATTATCATGTTGGAATACTGCCCTGCGGCCCAGTCTCCGAAGAGAGGGGATCATGCTCTGCTTCAGTATGTCACAGTTCATGTTGGCATTCATGGTTCCCTATATGAACTGTAGCTCCCCAGTTCCGGCTGCACTCATGCAGCCCCAGACCTCGACACTTGACTGTAGGCAAGACACACTTATCTTTGTACTCCTCACCTGGTTGCCGCCACACACGCTTGACATTATCTGAGTTTATCTTGGTCTCATCACACCACAGTACATGGTTCCAGTAATCCATGTCCTTAGTCTGCTTGCCTTTAGCATACTGTTTGCGGACTTTCTTGTTCATCATCTTTAGAAGAGGCTTCCTTCTGGGACGACAGCCATGCAGACCAATTTGATGCAGTGTATGGTCTGAGTGCTGACAGTCTGACTCCCCCCACCCCTTCAACCTCTGCAACAATGCTGGCAGAACTCATACGTCTATTTCCCAAAGGCAACCTCTGGATATGACGCTGAGCACGTGCACTCAACTTCTTTGGTCCACCATGGCAAGGCCTGTTCTGAGTGGAACCTGTCCTATTAAACCGCTGTATGGTCTTGGCCACCATGCTTCAACTCAGTTTCAGGGTCTTTGCTTCTTTTAGCCTAGGCCATCTTTATGTAGAGCAACAATTCTTTTTTTCAGATCCTCAGAGAGTTCTTTGCCATGAGGTGCCATGTTGAACTTCCAGTGACCAGTATATAAGGATGAGAGTGATAACACCAAATTTAACACACCTGCTCCTCATTCACATCTGAGACCTTGTAACTCTAACAAGTCACATGACACCGGGGAGGGAAAATGGATAACTGGGCCCAATTTGGACATTTTCACTTAGGGGTATACTCACTGTTGCCAGCGGTTTAGACATTAATGGCTGTATGTTGAGTTATTTTGAGGGAACAGCAAATTTACACTGTTATACAAGCTGTACACTGTTGAAATCGTATTTGTGTTGCAATCACATATTTTTAAGAATTAGCGGTGGATAATTAAACTTTATTATGAATAATACATAAACACCCCAAACTACAGGAGAAACCTCCGCTAAACTTATAGAATAGAATAAGAAGGGCCCTTTATTTATCCAAAAGGAGGACAAAAGTGATTTCTTACAAAATATGAGTATATTGTATTATTTCATTTAAATGTCAATCTATACCAGGGTAGAGAGAGAAACGAGAGAGAGTTCTATCGATTAATAAATTATGTTATTTAATTTAATTTCATTTAATTATGTTTAATTTATATTTAATTTTTTTATTTATTTAAGAGAAGAGTAACAAAACCAGGAAGCTAGATGAATGGCCATCATGCTGTATAGCATGTGTCCCCCATTGTGGAATAAACACGCTGAAGTCAATGTGAAGGGACCAATCTAGATAATCCTAAGAGCGTGTCTCACTTGTAAAAGTGAGCGCTGTCCCACTCAAAGTTAAGGCCTGCTGGTTTTCTGGTATTCATATTGAAGATCAGGAAAACTTCTTTTTTGCACAAGGTTCTGAATTTATCACCAACACTTCATTTTGAGATCTATTGAACCAGTGTTTGCTTATCTGGATGATAATCCAATCTTTTCTAATAACCTGGGGGAGCATTGCAAGCATGTTTGCACTGTTTTTGAAAGGTTAAGGAAGAACCATCTTTATATTAATGTGGAGAAAAGTAAGTTTGAACTAACCCAGATGCAGTTCTTGGGATATATTATTTCTCCTAAAGGAGTGAGCATGGATCCTGAGAAGATCAAAGTAGTGGTGGATTGGCCTGCCCCTAAAAACATTAAGGAAATACAATTTGTTGGATTTGCCAACTTCTACAGACAATTCATAAGAAACTTCTCTAAAGTGATAGCACCAATTACACAGCTAACAAAGAAAGGGATGCCCTTTGGGTGGTCACCTGAGGCACAGACTGCTTTTAGTAAGCTAAAGATTCTTTTCACTTCTGCACCAATATTGGTACAACCCGATCCTGGAATTCCTTTTACAGTGTAGGCCTCAGACTAGGCCGTGGGAGCTATCCTTTCTCAGCGAAAAGAAAAAAAGATCAGCTTCATCCTTGTGTGTATTTCTCTCACTTAACCACTGGTACATTTACATTGGCAGAATGGCACGGCTGGGCAAATGGGCTTACAGGTATGTCCCTTTGAATTTGCCGCCTGCCGGGAGCTCCGTAAATGAGGTTGCGGGTCCCGCGGACTCGATTGCCGGGGGTCTCACGGAGCTGAAGAACAAGGAGATGCTAATGTAAACAAGCATCTCCTCGTTCTGCCTAGTGACTCCACTCCAAAGACATGCTGGTAGGTTAATTGGCTTCTGTCCAAAAAAATTGGCCCCAGTACATAAATGTGAGTTGGGGACCTTGGATTGTGGGCTCCTTGAGGGTAGGGACCAATATGAGTGTGCAATGTATGTGTGGAGTGCTGCATAAATTGTAGGGATAATTGTAGACACGCACCCACACTCACGCAGGGTGAACTGGATGGACTGGTGTCTTTATTCAACCTTACTAACTATGTAACTATGTAGTGACACTGTCACTGATCATAGCTCCCTGTGATTGGGATCTATGATCAGTGAAGTGCCATTCATAGCCCATCCCCCTAACAGTTAGAAACACTCCCCAGGACACACTTAACCCCTCCCTAGCCCCCTAATGGTTAACCCCTTCACTGCCAGTGTAATTTGTACAGTAATCAGTGCAATTTTATAGCACTGATCGCTGTAAAAATGACAATGGTCCCAAAAATGTGTCAAAATTGACTGATGTGTCACAGTCATGATAAAAATCGCAGATTGACATTAGGGATGAGCCGAACACCCCCCCCCCCCCCCGGTTTGGTTCGCACCAAAACCTGCGAACGGACCGAAAATTCACACGAACGTTAGAACCCCATTGACGTCTATGGGACTCGAATGTTCGAAATCAAAAGTGCTCATTTTAAATGGTAATTTGCATGGTTTTGTCCTAAAAAGGGTTTGGGGACCCGGGTCCTGCCCCAGGGGACATGTATCAATGCAAAAAAAAACTTTTAAAAACCAACTTTTTTTGGGAGCAGTGATTTTAATGATGCTTAAAGTTAAAAAAAGTGAAATATTCCTTTAAATATCGTACTTGGGGGGTGTCTATAGTATGCCTGTAAAGCGTTTCCCGTGCTTAGAATAGTCCCTGCACAAAATGTCATTTTTAAAGGAAAAAAAGTCATTTAAAACTGCTTGCGGCTTTAATGTAATGTCGGGTCCTGGCAATATGGATAAAAATCAGTGACAAACAGCATGGGTACCCCCCAGTCCATTATCAGGCCCTTTGGGTCTTGTATGGATATTAAGGGGAACCCCGCACCTAAATTAAGAAAAGGAAAGGCGTGGGGCCACCAGGCCCTATATACTCTGAACAGCAGTATACAGGCGGTGCAAACAAGACAGGGACTGTAGGTTTATTGTTAAGTAGAATCTGTTTGTAATTTTGAACTGGTACATTTTTAACGTGTTTAGCTCCAGCCAAAAAATCTATTTTAAGCTTTTTGGAAAACATAGAGAAGGGTTATCACCTCTGTGACATTTGTTTTGCCGTCTGTACTCCTCTTCAGAAGATTTCACCTCATTTTTTGTCCCAATGACAAATGTTTTTTGAAAATTAGCGCGCGTCCACGTTAGCGCACGTCCGCCTGCGGGCGTTACCTTTTGACATGCCCCGTAGTGTGGGCGTGCGGGGGCGCGGCGCGCCTTGGCGAATCGGCGCGTGCACGAGCATGGCGTTTTGGCGCCAATCAGCCTATTTGAAGCCTGCCTCTACGCTGACCCGGTGCTGCCTGATCAAACAGCTCTGTACCTTGTTCCGTGATCATCCTGTGTTCCTGTATCCTTGTAGTGTTTACCCGTTGTGACCCGGCTTGCCTTTGGACCTTCCTTGACTGCTGCCTGAACCCGACCCCGGCTCGTTTGACCTTGTTTCTGCCTAATCCCTTGTACCGTTGCCGCCTGCCCGTTGCCGACCTCTGCCTGTGTGTGTCCAGCCTGATTAGCTCCTGCTCAGCATCTGCTCTACCAAAGCCTGAAGATCGTGCTCCAGGACTCTAACTTCAGGCCCTCATACCACTCCGCATTCGCGGGCCTCCTGTCTACTCTACCAGGGGCCCCGAATCGGATACGTAAGGGAGCCTACCCTCTGTCCAAGTGGACTCATCCGTCTGGTAAGTGTGGGACCTGACACTAGGGGTAGATTTTATCTCACTTCCTGTTGTCTCCTTCCGTTTGCAAGTAGGAGTCGTTTGTAAGTTGGATGTTTGAAAGTAGGGGCCTGCCCTATATACTCAGCAGAAATTTGGGCCTTAGGTGTTGTTGTGGCCACAACACTGTAAGCCCTTACAGGCCCCTGCTGTGAAATATTAGAGCAAGAATTGTAATTACATTCCCCTGTTCAACAGGGGCAGAGAAATTGGGCCTTTGGTGGTGGTGGTGCTAGTGCCACAACACTGTAAGTCCTCATTCGCTCTTGGTGGGCGCAGAAACGGGCCCTGCTGTGAAATATTAGATCAAGAATTGTAATTACATGCCCCTGTTGAACAGGGGCTGAAAAATTGGGCCTTAGGCACTGGTGCTGGTGCCACAACACTGCAACCGCTCACAGATACTCAAGTTGGAACGCAGAAACGAGCCCTGCTGCAAAGTATTGCATCAAAAATTGTAATTACACTCCCCTGTCAAACAGGGGCTGAAAAATTGGGCCTTAGGCACTGGTGCTGGTGCCACAATACTGCAACCCCTCACAGATACTCTAGCTGGAATGCAGGAACGAGCCCTGCTGCAAAGTATTGCATCAAAAATTGTAATTACATGCCCCTGTTAAACAGGGGCTGAAAAATTGGGCCTTAGGCACTGGTGCTGGTGCCCAGAACCAAAAATGTTCTTACAAGCTATCAGCATGATCATTGAGGAGGAAGAGGATAATTACTCAGGATAGTCACTCAGCATCAGCATAGGCAGTCTTTGAAGGGATCTGAGATTTCAAAAAAAATTATTCAGTTACATCAGCATCAGCTGCTTGATAGCTGGTGGTGATCCAAGACTGATTCATTTTTATGAAGGTCAGTCGATCGACCGAGTCGGTGGACAGACGCACCCTGTGATCGGTTACAAAGCCTCCAGCAGCACTGAATGTGCGTTCCGAAAGAACGCTGGATGCAGGACAGGCCAGTAGCACAATTGCATACTGTGCAGGCTCTGGCCAGTGATCCATCCTCAAGACCCAGTAACCAAGAGGATTTTCGGTGGGAAAGGTATCCAAGTCAGATCTTGCCCCTAGGTATTCCTGCACAATGTAAAACAGACGCTGGCGATGGTTGCTGGAACCGATCATACCTTGGGGCTGCGGACCAAAAAATTGTCTGAACGCATCGGTCAGACAGCCACCTTCTCCACCGCTCCTTCTTTGACTGACCGAAGCCTCAGCAACACGTTGTCCACAAACAGGAGTTTGTAACCTTCCAGTCTCTGGGAACGCATTGCACAGACCTTTCTGCAAGGCCTCCCGAAGATTTTTCATGCTCTGCTCCCTCTGCGATGGCAAGATAAGGTCTGCAACCTTACCCTTTTAACGTGGATCAAGGAGGGTTGCCAGCCAGTATTGGTCCTTCTCCTTGATACCACGAATACGAGGATCCTTACGCAGGCTTTGCAGGATCAGGGAGGCCATGCAGCATAGGTTTGCTGAGGCATTCGGTCCGGAGTCCTCTGGGTCACTAAGGACGACATGGTCCGCAGCCGCCTCCTCCCAGCCACGTACAAGTCCATGTGTTTCTTGGGACTGATCCCTTAAAGACTGCTGCTGATGCTGAGTGCCAGGCTCCACCTCCATACTGACACGATCCTCCTCCTCCTCATCCTCGTCCTTTTCCTGTGTGATCGGTGGGCACGCAGGAACACTGTCTGGATAAAGGGGGCCTTGAGAGCTAAGGAAGTCCTCCTCTTCCTGCCTCTGTTCTGCCTCAAGTGAGAAAAAAAGGGGGGTTGAATCGCGCTAAAACAGATTGGTGATCATACACATCATCACCAAACCAAATATTTAGAACTAAGTGAAGAGTTCCCCTTTAGTGTATACATAATATACAAAACATATGTCAAATGAAACATCAATCCAAAAATAAAATGTTCAAAGTGATAATAAAAAGTCCATGTATAAAAAATAAATCACCCAAGTGATATGAAAGTATCTTAAAAAAGTTCCAAAAAACATAAATTCTTGCTGTGAGAAGAAAAAAGCGTGCTTGCTCCACCACCGTGAAATCAGACTGGCCGCTTACCAGAAACTCATGATCCCCCGTTACAGAGGATCAGAGAAAGCTGTTTGTTAATACTGCTTCGAACCATGACCAATGGATCAGAGACCTTATACCGAGATGGGACATCAAAGACTGCAGGGTAAGGCTAAAGATGTTCACACTGACAGGTACTCAGATATCAGCCCACAGCATTGCAGATACGGTCATAGAAGGAAAAAAAAGGCTCCATATAGTGTAAAATCATTGACTTTATTGGATAAGTAAAAAGTTAAACTCACATGTTAGTAGACAATAGTAAGCATGTAGTGTAGTCTGGAGCGCCGGCCGGAAGCTCACAGACAGCACGTCCTACTGGAAACAACAGCAGCAATTTTTCGTGATAGAGTCACATCATCACTGTGTTTGTGTTACATAGATGAATCACGGCTATAATTGTTATTGTTTATGTATTTCACTGTAGCGCTGTTATTCCCCTCATTTTTCTTATCTGCCTCAAGTGCCCTGTCCATTATTCCATGCAGCGTGTGCTACAACAGGTGGACAAGGGGGACAGTGTCACTGATGCATGCACTGTCACTGCTCACCATCCTCGTGGCCTCCTCAAATGGTGACAGGACAGTGCATGCATCCCTGATCATGGCCCACTGGCATGGGGAAAAAAACCAAGCTCCCCTGACCCTGTCCTGGTGCCATAGTCGCACAGGTACTCATTGATGGCCCTCTGCTGCGTGTGCAGCCACTGCAGCATGGCCAACGTTGAGTTCCACCTGGTGGGCATGTCACAGATTAGGTGGTTCTTGGGCAGGTTAAACTCCTTTTGGAGGTCTGCCAGCCGAGCACTGGCATTATATGACCGGCAGAAATGCACACAGACTTTCCTGGCCTGCCTCAGGACATCCTGTAAGCCTGGGTACCTGCCCAAGAACCGCTGCACCACCAAGTTAAGGACGTGAGCCAAACAGGGCACATGGGTCATTTGTCCCTGTCGGAGGGCAGAGAGGAGGTCAGTGCCATTGTCGCAAACCACCATTCCTGCCTTAAGTTGGCATGGCATCAACCACCTCTGAACCTGCCCCTGCAGAGCTGACAGAACCTCTGCCCCAGTGTGGCTCCTGTCCCCAAAGCACACCAGCTCAAGCACCGCATGGCATCTTTTGGCCTGCATACTTGCGTAGCCCCTTGAATGGCTACGGAAGACCGCTGGTTCTGAGGACAAAGCACAGGAAGAGGCCATGGAGGAAGAAGAAGAGGAGGGGGTGGAGGAGAGAGGTGTGTCACAATCATTAGTAGTGGCATTTTGGAGGCATGTAACAACCTCCAACACTACTGCACCTTGTCCTGCATCCTTCTCAGCTGCCAGCAGACTCACCCAATGCACGGTGAAACTTAGGTAACGTCCCTATCCATGCCTGCTGGACCATGAGTCAGCGGTAATATGCACCTTACCGCTGACCGCCCTGTCCAGCGAGGCATGGACATTGCCTTCCACATGCCAGTAGAGAGCCGGAATCGCCTTCCGTGAGAAAAAGTGGCGTTTGGGTACCTGCCACTGAGAAACCGCACATTCCACAAACTCATGGAAGGGGACAGAGTCTACCAACTGAAAAGGCAGCAGTTGAAGTGCTAGCAATTTTGCCAAGCTAGCATTCAACCGCTGGGCATGTGGATGGCTGGGAGCGAACTTCTTTCGGCGGTGCAGCAGCTGGAGCAGGGAAATTTGCCTGGTACAATCTGCACGTCGGTGTACGGAAAGCAGATTGCCCACAAGTACTTGGCTGTGACACACCTAATTCTACACCTTCATTCCTCTCAGTGCAGGTCTCAGAGAGGACTGAAGGTATAGTGGGGTTGGAGATCTCAGCTGATGAGGAACAAGGAGAGGTCCTCTTTGTTCTTTGGTGTGGGTCTTTTAAATACGCTTGCCAACGAACTGCATGGCAGGTCAACATATGTCTGGTCAAGCATGTGGTGCCCAAGCGGGAGATGTTTTGGCCACGCGAGACATGCTTGAGGTATATGTTGCAAATAGCAGCGGTACGATCTGATGCACTTGTCTCAAAAAAGGCCCACACCAAAGAACTTTTTGAATAACGCGCAGAGACTGCAGTGCCCAGCACATGAGGAACTTTGGGGTGTGATGCAGTCAGTGTGCTGCCCTTAGGCTGGCCCCTGGAGGGCATCCTGCCTTGTTGGTGATGTGCCGCCTCCTCCTCCTCCTCTCTCCTATCAGGCACCCACGTTGAGTCAGTGACCTTATCATCCCCTCCCTCCTCATCACTGGAGCAAACCTGGCAGTATGCTGCAGCATGGGGAGCATGACTTCCAGATTGCTGTCCTTCTTGGGCACCCCCTGTGTCCGTGCTCACGTTACTGCCTTCATCAAGCTCAGTATCATCATCAGAGCCTTCCAAACGCTGGGCATCCTACTGGAGCATGTACCCAACACTGTGGTCAAACAGTTCGAGAAACTCCTCAGGAGGACATGGTGGGGCTAGGGAAGGAGTCACTGAAGACATTGAGCCAAGGGAAGAGGCCGCTGCTTTGCCAGACAAAGTACCCTGAGCATGGGTGAGAGAGGATGAGAAGGATGAGGACGGCTTGGTCATCCACTCGACCAAGTCTTCCGCATGTTGTGGCTCAACGCGGCCAGATGCCGAAAAAAAGGCCAAGCATGTCCCACGGCCACGTGCTGATGAGGATGCACCGTCTCCACGACCAGCACTGTTGCCTCTAGACACAGAGCCTGCTTGCCCTCTTTTATTGGCTTGTGACTGTCTGCCTCTCCTTGTTGGCCTTCCAGACATACTAATGGCCTGTAGCTGCACTAAGCTGGGATATATATATATATATATATATATATATATATATATATATATATATATATATATATATATATATGTACTGATACTGCAGCTAGCAAAATCAACTGCCTGCCTGTAGTATGAGAACACCACCAACCTTCTACAGGTAGCATTAGCTGAACACTGTGCAGAGATCGCAAAAAACTAACTTGTAGCTTATTTAGCTGCCTGCGGTAGTGATAGGATCAGGAAAACACCACCAACCTTCTACAGGTAGCTTTAGGTGAACACTGTGCAGAGCTCACACTACACTAACTTGTAGCTTTTTTAGCTGCCTGCGGTAGTGATAGGATCAGGAAAACACCACCAACCGTCTACAGGTAGCTTTAGCTGAACACCGTGCAGAGCTCGCAAAAAAATATCTTGTAGGTTTAGCTAAACACTGTGAGGAGGACGCACTACACTAACTTGTAGCTTTAGCTGAACACTGTGCAGAGGTCTCACTACACTAACTTGTAGCTTTAGCTGAACACTGTGCAGAGGTCGCTAGACACTAACTTGTAGCTTTAGCTGAACACTGTGCAGAGGTCGCACTACACTAACTTGTAGTTTTAGCTGAACACTGTGAGCAGGACGCACTACACTAACTTGTAGCTTTAGCTGAACACTGTGAGGAGGACGCACTACACTAACTTGTAGCTTTAGCTGAACACTGTGCAGAAGTCGCACTACAATAACTTGTAGTTTTAGCTGAACACTGTGAGCAAGACGCACTACACTAACTTGTAGCTTTAGCTGAACACTGTGCAGAGGTCTCACTACACTAACTTGTATTTTTAGCTGAACACTGTGAACAGGACGCACTACACTAACTTGTAGCTTTAGCTGAACACTGTGCAGAGGTCTCACTACACGAACTTGTAGTTTTAGCTGAACACTGTGCAGAGGTCGCACTACACTAACTTGTAGTTTTAGCTGAACACTGTGAGCAGGACGCACTACACTAACTTGTAGCTTTAGCTGAACACTGTGCAGAGGTCTCACTACACTAACTTGTAGTTTTAGCTGAACACTGTGATCAGGACGCACTACACTAACTTGTAGCTTTAGCTGAACACTGTGTTGAGGTCTCACTACACTAACTTGTAGTTTTAGCTGAACACTGTGCAGAGGTCGCACTACACTAACCTGTAGTTTTAGCTGAACACTGTGAGCAGGATGCACTACACTAACTTGTAGCTTTAGCTGAACACTGTGCTGAGGTCTCACTAAACTAACTTGTAGTTTTAGCTGAACACTGTGCAGAGGTCGCACTACACTAACATATAGTTTTAGCTGAACACTGTGAGCAGGATGCACTACACTAACTTGTAGCTTTAGCTGAACACTGTGCAGTGGTCTCACTACACTAACTTGTAGTTTTAGCTGAACACTGTGAGATGGACACACTACACTAACTTGTAGCTTTATCTGAACACCGTGCTGAGGTCTCACTACACTAACTTGTAGTTTTAGCTGAACACTGTGCAGAGGTCGCACTACACTAACTTGTAGTTTTAGCTGAACACTGTGAGCAGGACGCACTACACTAACTTGTAGCTTTAGCTGAACACTGTGCAGAGGTCGCTCTACACTAACTTGTAGTTTTAGCTGAACACTGTGAGCAGGACGCACTACACTAACTTGTAGCTTTAGCTGAACACTGTGCAGAGGTCTCACTACACTAACTTGTAGTTTTAGCTGAACACTGTGCAGAGGTCGCACTACACTAACTTGTAGCTTTAGCTGAACACTGTGCAGAGGTCTCACTACACTAACTTGTAGCTTTAGCTGAACACTGTGCAGAGGTCTCACTACACTAACTTGTAGTTGTAGCTGAACACTGTGCAGAGGTCGCACTACACTAATATGTAGTTTTAGCTGAACACTGTGAGCAGGATGCACTACACTAACTTGTAGCTTTAGCTGAACACTGTGCAGAGGTCTCACTACACTAACTTGTAGTTTTAGCTGAACACTGTGAGCAGGACGCACTACACTAACTTGTTGCTGTAGCTGAACACTGTGAGGAGGACGCACTACACTAACTTGTAGATTTAGCTGAACACTGTGCAGAGGTCACACTACAATAACTTGTAGTTTTAGCTGAACACTGTGAGCAGGACGCAATACAATAACTTGTAGCTTTAGCTGAACACTGTGCAGAGGTCTCACTACACTAACTTGTAGTTTTAGCTGAACACTGTGAGCAGGACGCACTACACTAACTTGTAGCTTTAGCTGAACACTGTGAGCAGGATGCACTACACTAACTTGTAGCTTTAGCTGAACACTGTGCAGAGGTCTCACTACACTAACTTGTAGTTTTAGCTGAACACTGTGAGCAGGACGCACTACACTAACTTGTAGCTTTAGCTGAACACTGTGCTGAGGTCTCACTACACTAACTTGTAGTTTTAGCTGAACACTGTGCAGAGGTCACACTACACTAACATGTAGTTTTAGCTGAACACTGTGAGCAGGACACACTACACTAACTTGTAGCTTTAGCTGAACACTGTGCTGAGGTCTCACTACACTAACTTGTAGTTTTAGCTGAACACTGTGCAGAGGTCGCACTACACTAACTTGTAGCTTTAGCTGAACACTGTGCAGAGGTCGCACTACACTAACTTGTAGTTTTAGCTGAACACTGTGAGCAGGACGCACTACACTAACTTGTAGCTTTAGCTGAACACTGTGAGGAGGACGCACTACACTAACTTGTAGCTTTAGCTGAACACTGTGCAGAAGTCGCACTACAATAACTTGTAGTTTTAGCTGAACACTGTGAGCAAGACGCACTACACTAACTTGTAGCTTTAGCTGAACACTGTGCAGAGGTCTCACTACACTAACTTGTATTTTTAGCTGAACACTGTGAACAGGACGCACTACACTAACTTGTAGCTTTAGCTGAACACTGTGCAGAGGTCTCACTACACGAACTTGTAGTTTTAGCTGAACACTGTGCAGAGGTCGCACTACACTAACTTGTAGTTTTAGCTGAACACTGTGAGCAGGACGCACTACACTAACTTGTAGCTTTAGCTGAACACTGTGCAGAGGTCTCACTACACTAACTTGTAGTTTTAGCTGAACACTGTGATCAGGACGCACTACACTAACTTGTAGCTTTAGCTGAACACTGTGTTGAGGTCTCACTACACTAACTTGTAGTTTTAGCTGAACACTGTGCAGAGGTCGCACTACACTAACCTGTAGTTTTAGCTGAACACTGTGAGCAGGATGCACTACACTAACTTGTAGCTTTAGCTGAACACTGTGCTGAGGTCTCACTAAACTAACTTGTAGTTTTAGCTGAACACTGTGCAGAGGTCGCACTACACTAACATATAGTTTTAGCTGAACACTGTGAGCAGGATGCACTACACTAACTTGTAGCTTTAGCTGAACACTGTGCAGTGGTCTCACTACACTAACTTGTAGTTTTAGCTGAACACTGTGAGATGGACACACTACACTAACTTGTAGCTTTATCTGAACACCGTGCTGAGGTCTCACTACACTAACTTGTAGTTTTAGCTGAACACTGTGCAGAGGTCGCACTACACTAACTTGTAGTTTTAGCTGAACACTGTGAGCAGGACGCACTACACTAACTTGTAGCTTTAGCTGAACACTGTGCAGAGGTCGCTCTACACTAACTTGTAGTTTTAGCTGAACACTGTGAGCAGGACGCACTACACTAACTTGTAGCTTTAGCTGAACACTGTGCAGAGGTCTCACTACACTAACTTGTAGTTTTAGCTGAACACTGTGCAGAGGTCGCACTACACTAACTTGTAGCTTTAGCTGAACACTGTGCAGAGGTCTCACTACACTAACTTGTAGCTTTAGCTGAACACTGTGCAGAGGTCTCACTACACTAACTTGTAGTTGTAGCTGAACACTGTGCAGAGGTCGCACTACACTAATATGTAGTTTTAGCTGAACACTGTGAGCAGGATGCACTACACTAACTTGTAGCTTTAGCTGAACACTGTGCAGAGGTCTCACTACACTAACTTGTAGTTTTAGCTGAACACTGTGAGCAGGACGCACTACACTAACTTGTAGCTGTAGCTGAACACTGTGAGGAGGACGCACTACACTAACTTGTAGATTTAGCTGAACACTGTGCAGAGGTCACACTACAATAACTTGTAGTTTTAGCTGAACACTGTGAGCAGGACGCAATACAATAACTTGTAGCTTTAGCTGAACACTGTGCAGAGGTCTCACTACACTAACTTGTAGTTTTAGCTGAACACTGTGAGCAGGACGCACTACACTAACTTGTAGCTTTAGCTGAACACTGTGAGCAGGATGCACTACACTAACTTGTAGCTTTAGCTGAACACTGTGCAGAGGTCTCACTACACTAACTTGTAGTTTTAGCTGAACACTGTGAGCAGGACGCACTACACTAACTTGTAGCTTTAGCTGAACACTGTGCTGAGGTCTCACTACACTAACTTGTAGTTTTAGCTGAACACTGTGCAGAGGTCACACTACACTAACATGTAGTTTTAGCTGAACACTGTGAGCAGGACACACTACACTAACTTGTAGCTTTAGCTGAACACTGTGCTGAGGTCTCACTACACTAACTTGTAGTTTTAGCTGAACACTGTGCAGAGGTCGCACTACACTAACTTGTAGTTTTAGCTGAACACTGTGCAGAGGTCTCACTACACTAACTTGTAGTTTTAGCTGAACAATGTGCAGAGGTCGCACTACACTAACTTGTAGCTTTAGCTGAACACTGTGCTAAAGTCTCACTACACTAACTTGTAGCTTTAGCTGAACACTGTGCAGAGGTCTCACTACACTAACTTGTAGCTTTAGCTGAACACTGTGCAGAGGTCTCACTACACTAACTTGTAGTTTTAACTGAACACTGTGCAGAGGTCGCACTACACTAACTTGTAGTTTTAGCTGAACACTGTGAGCAGGACGCACTACACTAACTTGTAGCTTTAGCTGAACACTGTGCAGAGGTCTCACTACACTAACTTGTAGTTTTAGCTGAACACTGTGAGCAGGGCACACTACACTAACTTGTAGCTTTAGCTGAACACTGTGCTGAGGTCTCACTACACTAACTTGTAGTTTTAGCTGCACACTGTGCAGAGGTTGCACTACACTAACCTGTAGTTTTAGCTGAACACTGTGAGCTGGATGCACTACACTAACTTGTAGCTTTAGCTGAACACTGTGCAGAGGTCTCACTACACTAACTTGTAGTTTTAGCTGAACACTGTGCTGAGGTCTCACTACACTAACTTGTAGTTGTAGCTGAACACTGTGCAGAGGTCGCACTACACTAACATGTAGTTTTAGCTGAACACTGTGAGCAGGATGCACTACACTAACTTGTAGCTTTAGCTGAACACTGTGCAGAGGTCTCACTACACTAACTTGTAGTTTTAGCTGAACACTGTGAGCAGGACGCACTACACTAACTTGTAGCTGTAGCTGAACACTGTGAGGAGGACGCACTACACTAACTTGTAGTTTTAGCTGAACACTGTGAGCAGGGCACACTACACTAACTTGTAGCTTTAGCTGAACACTGTGCTGAGGTCTCACTACACTAACTTGTAGTTTTAGCTGCACACTGTGCAGAGGTTGCACTACACTAACCTGCAGTTTTAGCTGAACACTGTGAGCTGGATGCACTACACTAACTTGTAGCTTTAGCTGAACACTGTGCAGAGGTCTCACTACACTAACTTGTAGTTTTAGCTGAACACTGTGCTGAGGTCTCACTACACTAACTTGTAGTTGTAGCTGAACACTGTGCAGAGGTCGCACTACACTAACATGCAGTTTTAGCTGAACACTGTGACCAGGACGCACTACACTAACTTGTAGCTTTAGCTGAACACTGTGCTGAGGTCTCACTACACTAACTTGTAGTTGTAGCTGAACACTGTGCAGAGGTCGCACTACACTAACATGTAGTTTTAGCTGAACACTGTGAGCAGGATGCACTACACTAACTTGTAGCTTTAGCTGAACACTGTGCAGAGGTCACACTACAATAATTTGTAGTTTTAGCTGAACACTGTGAGCAGGACGCACTACACTAACTTGTAGCTTTAGCTGAACACTGTGCAGAGGTCTCACTACACTAACTTGTAGTTTTAGCTGAACACTGTGAGCAGGACGCACTACACTAACTTGTAGCTTTAGCTGAACACTGTGAGGAGGACGCACTACACTAACTTGTAGCTTTAGCTGAACACTGTGCAGAGGTCGCACTACAATAACTTGTAGTTTTAGCTGAACACTGTGAGCAAGACGCACTACACTAACTTGTAGCTTTAGCTGAACACTGTGAGGAGGACGCACTACACTAACTTGTAGCTTTAGCTGAACACTGTGCAGAGGTCGCACTACACTAACTTGTAGTTTTAGCTGAACACTGTGAGCAGGACGCACTACACTAACTTGTAGCTTTAGCTGAACACTGTGCAGAGGTCTCACTACACTAACTTGTAGTTTTAGCTGAACACTGTGAGAAGGACGCACCACACTAACTTGTAGCTTTAGCTGAACACTGTGCTGAGGTCTCACTACACTAACTTGTAGTTTTAGCTGAACACTGTGCAGAGGTCGCACTACACTAACCTGTAGTTTTAGCTGAACACTGTGAGCAGGATGCACTACACTAACTTGTAGCTTTAGTTGAACACTGTGCTGAGGTCTCACTACACTAACTTGTAGTTTTAGCTGAACACTGTGCAGAGGTCGCACTACACTAACTTGTAGTTTTAGCTGAACACTGTGAGCATGATGCACTACACTAACTTGTAGTTTTAGCTGAACACTGTGCAGAGGTTGCACTACACTAACTTGTAGTTTTAGCTGAACACTGTGAGCAGGACGCACTACACTAACTTGTAGCTTTAGCTGAACACTGTGCAGAGGTCACTCTACACTAACTTGTAGTTTTAGCTGAACACTGTGAGCAGGACGCACTACACTAACTTGTAGCTTTAGCTGAACACTGTGCAGAGGTCTCACTACACTAACTTGTAGTTTTAGCTGAACACTGTGCAGAGGTCGCACTACACTAACTTGTAGCTTTAGCTGAACACTGTGCAGAGGTCTCACTACACTAACTTGTAGCTTTAGCTGAACACTGTGCTGAGGTCTCACTACACTAACTTGTAGTTGTAGCTGAACACTGTGCAGAGGTCGCACTACACTAACATGTAGTTTTAGTTGAACACTGTGAGCAGGATGCACTACACTAACTTGTAGCGTTGGCTGAACACTGTGCAGAGGTCTCACTACACTAACTTGTAGTTTTAGCTGAACACTGTGAGCAGGACGCACTACACTAACTTGTAGCTTTATCTGAACACTGTGCTGAGGTCTCACTACACTAACTTGTAGTTTTAGCTGAACACTGTGCAGAGGTCGCACTACACTAACTTGTAGTTTTAGCTGAACACTGTGAGAAGGACGCACCACACTAACTTGTACCTTTAGCTGAACACTGTGCTGAGGTCTCACTACACTAACTTGTAGTTTTAGCTGAACACTGTGCAGAGGTCGCACTACACTAACCTGTAGTTTTAGCTGAACACTGTGAGCAGGATGCACTACACTAACTTGTAGCTTTAGTTGAACACTGTGCTGAGGTCTCACTACACTAACTTGTAGTTTTAGCTGAACACTGTGCAGAGGTCGCACTACACTAACTTGTAGTTTTAGCTGAACACTGTGAGCAGGATGCACTACACTAACTTGTAGTTTTAGCTGAACACTGTGCAGAGGTTGCACTACACTAACTTGTAGTTTTAGCTGAACACTGTGAGCAGGACGCACTACACTAACTTGTAGCTTTAGCTGAACACTGTGCAGAGGTCACTCTACACTAACTTGTAGTTTTAGCTGAACACTGTGAGCAGGACGCACTACACTAACTTGTAGCTTTAGCTGAACACTGTGCAGAGGTCTCACTACACTAACTTGTAGTTTTAGCTGAACACTGTGCAGAGGTCGCACTACACTAACTTGTAGCTTTAGCTGAACACTGTGCAGAGGTCTCACTACACTAACTTGTAGCTTTAGCTGAACACTGTGCTGAGGTCTCACTACACTAACTTGTAGTTGTAGCTGAACACTGTGCAGAGGTCGCACTACACTAACATGTAGTTTTAGCTGAACACTGTGAGCAGGATGCACTACACTAACTTGTAGCGTTAGCTGAACACTGTGCAGAGGTCTCACTACACTAACTTGTAGTTTTAGCTGAACACTGTGAGCAGGACGCACTACACTAACTTGTAGCTTTATCTGAACACTGTGCTGAGGTCTCACTACACTAACTTGTAGTTTTAGCTGAACACTGTGCAGAGGTCGCACTACACTAACTTGTAGTTTTAGCTGAACACTGTGCTGAGGTCTCACTACACTAACTTGTAGTTGTAGCTGAACATTGTGCAGAGGTCGCACTACACTAACATGTAGTTTTAGCTGAACACTGTGAGCAGGATGCACTACACTAACTTGTAGCGTTAGCTGAACACTGTGCAGAGGTCTCACTACACTAACTTGTAGTTTTAGCTGAACACTGTGAGCAGGACGCACTACACTAACTTGTAGCTTTATCTGAACACTGTGCTGAGGTCTCACTACACTAACTTGTAGTTTTAGCTGAACACTGTGCAGAGGTCGCACTACACTAACTTGTAGTTTTAGCTGAACACTGTGAGCAGGACGCACTACACTAACTTGTAGCTTTAGCTGAACACTGTGCAGAGGTCACACTACAATAACTTGTAGTTTTAGCTGAACACTGTGAGCAGGACGCACTACACTAACTTGTAGCTTTAGCTGAACACTGTGCAGAGGTCTCACTACACTAACTTGTAGTTTTAGCTGAACACTGTGAGCAGGACGCACTACACTAACTTGTAGCTTTAGCTGAACACTGTCAGGTGGACGCACTACACTAACTTGTAGCTTTAGCTGAACACTGTGCAGAGGTTGCACTACAATAACTTGTAGTTTTAGCTGAACACTGTGAGCAAGACGCATTACACTAACTTGTAGCTTTAGCTGAACACTGTGCAGAGGTCTCACTACACTAACTTGTAGTTTTAGCTGAACACTGTGAACAGGATGCACTACACTAACTTGTAGCTTTAGCTGAACACTGTGCAGAGGTCTCACTACACGAACTTGTAGTTTTAGCTGAACACTGTGCAGAGGTCGCACTACACTAACTTGTAGTTTTAGCTGAACACTGTGAGCAGGACGCACTACACTAACTTGTAGCTTTAGCTGAACACTGTGCAGAGGTCTCACTACACTAACTTGTAGTTTTAGCTGAACACTGTGAGCAGGACGCACTACACTAAGTTGTAGCTGTAGCTGAACACTGTGAGGAGGACGCACTACACTAACTTGTAGGTTTAGCTGAACACTGTGCAGAGGTCACACTACAATAACTTGTAGTTTTAGCTGAACACTGTGAGCAGGACGCACTACACCAACTTGTAGCTTTAGCTGAACACTGTGCAGAGGTCTCACTACACTAACTTGTAGTTTTAGCTGAACACTGTGAGCAGGACGCACTACACTAACTTGTAGCTTTAGCTGAACACTGTGAGGTGGACGCACTACACTAACTTGTAGCTTTAGCTGAACACTGTGCAGAGGTCGCACTACAATAACTTGTAGTTTTAGCTGAACACTGTGAACAGGATGCACTACACTAACTTGTAGCTTTAGCTGAACACTGTGCAGAGGTCTCACTACACGAACTTGTAGTTTTAGCTGAACACTGTGCAGAGGTCTCACTACACTAACTTGTAGTTTTAGCTGAACACTGTGAGCAGGACGCACTACACTAACTTGTAGCTTTATCTGAACACTGTGCTGAGGTCTCACTACACTAACTTGTAGTTTTAGCTGAACACTGTGCAGAGGTCGCACTACACTAACTTGTAGTTTTAGCTGAACACTGTGAGAAGGACGCACCACACTAACTTGTACCTTTAGCTGAACACTGTGCTGAGGTCTCACTACACTAACTTGTAGTTTTAGCTGAACACTGTGCAGAGGTCGCACTACACTAACCTGTAGTTTTAGCTGAACACTGTGAGCAGGATGCACTACACTAACTTGTAGCTTTAGTTGAACACTGTGCTGAGGTCTCACTACACTAACTTGTAGTTTTAGCTGAACACTGTGCAGAGGTCGCACTACACTAACTTGTAGTTTTAGCTGAACACTGTGAGCAGGATGCACTACACTAACTTGTAGTTTTAGCTGAACACTGTGCAGAGGTTGCACTACACTAACTTGTAGTTTTAGCTGAACACTGTGAGCAGGACGCACTACACTAACTTGTAGCTTTAGCTGAACACTGTGCAGAGGTCACTCTACACTAACTTGTAGTTTTAGCTGAACACTGTGAGCAGGACGCACTACACTAACTTGTAGCTTTAGCTGAACACTGTGCAGAGGTCTCACTACACTAACTTGTAGTTTTAGCTGAACACTGTGCAGAGGTCGCACTACACTAACTTGTAGCTTTAGCTGAACACTGTGCAGAGGTCTCACTACACTAACTTGTAGCTTTAGCTGAACACTGTGCTGAGGTCTCACTACACTAACTTGTAGTTGTAGCTGAACACTGTGCAGAGGTCGCACTACACTAACATGTAGTTTTAGCTGAACACTGTGAGCAGGATGCACTACACTAACTTGTAGCGTTAGCTGAACACTGTGCAGAGGTCTCACTACACTAACTTGTAGTTTTAGCTGAACACTGTGAGCAGGACGCACTACACTAACTTGTAGCTTTATCTGAACACTGTGCTGAGGTCTCACTACACTAACTTGTAGTTTTAGCTGAACACTGTGCAGAGGTCGCACTACACTAACTTGTAGTTTTAGCTGAACACTGTGCTGAGGTCTCACTACACTAACTTGTAGTTGTAGCTGAACATTGTGCAGAGGTCGCACTACACTAACATGTAGTTTTAGCTGAACACTGTGAGCAGGATGCACTACACTAACTTGTAGCGTTAGCTGAACACTGTGCAGAGGTCTCACTACACTAACTTGTAGTTTTAGCTGAACACTGTGAGCAGGACGCACTACACTAACTTGTAGCTTTATCTGAACACTGTGCTGAGGTCTCACTACACTAACTTGTAGTTTTAGCTGAACACTGTGCAGAGGTCGCACTACACTAACTTGTAGTTTTAGCTGAACACTGTGAGCAGGACGCACTACACTAACTTGTAGCTTTAGCTGAACACTGTGCAGAGGTCACACTACAATAACTTGTAGTTTTAGCTGAACACTGTGAGCAGGACGCACTACACTAACTTGTAGCTTTAGCTGAACACTGTGCAGAGGTCTCACTACACTAACTTGTAGTTTTAGCTGAACACTGTGAGCAGGACGCACTACACTAACTTGTAGCTTTAGCTGAACACTGTCAGGTGGACGCACTACACTAACTTGTAGCTTTAGCTGAACACTGTGCAGAGGTTGCACTACAATAACTTGTAGTTTTAGCTGAACACTGTGAGCAAGACGCATTACACTAACTTGTAGCTTTAGCTGAACACTGTGCAGAGGTCTCACTACACTAACTTGTAGTTTTAGCTGAACACTGTGAACAGGATGCACTACACTAACTTGTAGCTTTAGCTGAACACTGTGCAGAGGTCTCACTACACGAACTTGTAGTTTTAGCTGAACACTGTGCAGAGGTCGCACTACACTAACTTGTAGTTTTAGCTGAACACTGTGAGCAGGACGCACTACACTAACTTGTAGCTTTAGCTGAACACTGTGCAGAGGTCTCACTACACTAACTTGTAGTTTTAGCTGAACACTGTGAGCAGGACGCACTACACTAAGTTGTAGCTGTAGCTGAACACTGTGAGGAGGACGCACTACACTAACTTGTAGGTTTAGCTGAACACTGTGCAGAGGTCACACTACAATAACTTGTAGTTTTAGCTGAACACTGTGAGCAGGACGCACTACACCAACTTGTAGCTTTAGCTGAACACTGTGCAGAGGTCTCACTACACTAACTTGTAGTTTTAGCTGAACACTGTGAGCAGGACGCACTACACTAACTTGTAGCTTTAGCTGAACACTGTGAGGTGGACGCACTACACTAACTTGTAGCTTTAGCTGAACACTGTGCAGAGGTCGCACTACAATAACTTGTAGTTTTAGCTGAACACTGTGAGCAAGACGCACTACACTAACTTGTATCTTTAGCTGAACACTGTGCAGAGGTCTCACTACACTAACTTGTAGTTTTAGCTGAACACTGTGAACAGGATGCACTACACTAACTTGTAGCTTTAGCTGAACACTGTGCAGAGGTCTCACTACACGAACTTGTAGTTTTAGCTGAACACTGTGCAGAGGTCGCACTACACTAACTTGTAGTTTTAGCTGAACACTGTGAGCAGGACGCACTACACTAACTTGTAGCTTTAGCTGAACACTGTGCAGAGGTCTCACTACACTAACTTGTAGTTTTAGCTGAACACTGTGAGAAGGACGCACTACACTAACTTGTAGCTTTAGCTGAACACTGTGCTGAGGTCTCACTACACTAACTTGTAGTTTTAGCTGAACACTGTGCAGAGGTCGCACTACACTAACCTGTAGTTTTAGCTGAACACTGTGAGCAGGATGCACTACACTAACTTGTAGCTTTAGCTGAACACTGTGCTGAGGTCTCACTACACTAACTTGTAGTTTTAGCTGAACACTGTGCAGAGGTCGCACTACACTAACATGTAGTTTTAGCTGAACACTGTGAGCAGGATGCACTACACTAACTTGTAGCTTTAGCGGAACACTGTGCAGAGGTCTCACTACACTAACTTGTAGTTTTAGCTGAACACTGTGAGCAGGACGCACTACACTAACTTGTAGTTTTATCTGAACACTGTGCTGAGGTCTCACTACACTAACTTGTAGTTTTAGCTGAACACTGTGCAGAGGTCGCACTACACTAACTTGTAGTTTTAGCTGAACACTGTGAGCAGGACGCACTACACTAACTTGTAGCTTTAGCTGAACACTGTGCAGAGGTCGCACTACACTAACTTGTAGTTTTAGCTGAACACTGTGAGCAGGACGCACTACACTAACTTGTAGCTTTAGCTGAACACTGTGCAGAGGTCTCACTACACTAACTTGTAGTTTTAGCTGAACACTGTGCAGAGGTCGCACTACACTAACTTGTAGCTTTAGCTGAACACTGTGCAGAGGTCTCACTACACTAACTTGTAGCTTTAGCTGAACACTGTGCAGAGGTCTCACTACACTAACTTGTAGCTTTAGCTGAACACTGTGAGCATGACGCACTACACTAACTTGTAGCTTTAGCTGAACACTGTGCAGAGGTCTCACTACACTAACTTGTAGTTTTAGCTGAACACTGTGATCAGAGCGCACTACACTAACTTGTAGCTTTAGCTGAACACTGTGCTGAGGTATCACTACACTAACTTGTAGTTTTAGCTGAACACTGTGCAGAGGTTGCACTACACTAACCTGTAGTTTTAGCTGAACACTGTGAGCAGGACGCACTACACTAACTTGTAGCTTTAGCTGAACACTGTGCAGAGGTCGCTCTACACTAACTTGTAGTTTTAGCTGAACACTGTGAGCAGGACGCACTACACTAACTTGTAGCTTTAGCTGAACACTGTGCAGAGGTCGCACTACACTAACTTGTAGTTTTAGCTGAACACTGTGAGCAGGACGCACTACACTAACTTGTAGCTTTAGCTGAACACTGTGCAGAGGTCTCACTACACTAACTTGTAGTTTTAGCTGAACACTGTGCAGAGGTCGCACTACACTAACTTGTAGCTTTAGCTGAACACTGTGCAGAGGTCTCACTACACTAACTTGTAGCTTTAGCTGAACACTGTGCAGAGGTCTCACTACACTAACTTGTAGCTTTAGCTTAACACTGTGAGCATGACGCACTACACTAACTTGTAGCTTTAGCTGAACACTGTGCTGAGGTCTCACTACACAAACTTGTAGTTTTAGCTGAACACTGTGCAGAGGTCGCACTACACTAACTTGTAGTTTTAGCTGAACACTGTGAGCAGGACGCACTACACTAACTTGTAGCTTTAGCTGAACACTGTGCTGAGGTCTCACTACACTAACTTGTAGTTTTAGCTGAACACTGTGCAGAGGTCGCACTACACTAACCTGTAGTTTTAGCTGAACACTGTGAGCAGGATGCACTACACTAACTTGTAGCTTTAGCTGAACACTGTGCTGAGGTCTCACTACACTAACTTGTAGTTTTAGCTGAACACTGTGCAGAGGTCGCACTACACTAACATGTAGTTTTAGCTGAACACTGTGAGCAGGATGCACTACACTAACTTGTAGCGTTAGCTGAACACTGTGCAGAGGTCTCACTACACTAACTTGTAGTTTTAGCTGAACACTGTGAGCAGGACGCACTACACTAACTTGTAGCTTTATCTGAACACTGTGCTGAGGTCTCACTACACTAACTTGTAGTTTTAGCTGAACACTGTGCAGAGGTCGCACTACACTAACTTGTAGTTTTAGCTGAACACTGTGAGCAGGACACACTACACTAACTTGTAGCTTTAGCTGAACACTGTGCAGAGGTCTCACTACAATAACTTGTAGTTTTAGCTGAACACTGTGAGCAGGACGCACTACACTAACTTGTAGCTTTAGCTGAACACTGTGCAGAGGTCTCACTACACTAACTTGTAGTTTTAGCTGAACACTGTGAGCAGGACGCACTACACTAACTTGTAGCTTTAGCTGAACACTGTGAGGTGGACGCACTACACTAACTTGTAGCTTTTGCTGAACACTGTGCAGAGGTCTCACTACACTAACTTGTAGTTTTAGCTGAACACTGTGAGCAGGACGCACTACACTAACTTGTAGCTTTAGCTGAACACTGTGCTGAGGTCTCACTACACTAACTTGTAGTTTTAGCTGAACACTGTGCAGAGGTCGCACTACACTAACCTGTAGTTTTAGCTGAACACTGTGAGCAGGATGCACTACACTAACTTGTAGCTTTAGCTGAACACTGTGCTGAGGTCTCACTACACTAACTTGTAGTTTTAGCTGAACACTGTGCAGAGGTCGCACTACACTAACATGTAGTTTTAGCTGAACACTGTGAGCAGGATGCACTACACTAACTTGTAGCGTTAGCTGAACACTGTGCAGAGGTCTCACTACACTAACTTGTAGTTTTAGCTGAACACTGTGAGCAGGACGCACTACACTAACTTGTAGCTTTATCTGAACACTGTGCTGAGGTCTCACTACACTAACTTGTAGTTTTAGCTGAACACTGTGCAGAGGTCGCACTACACTAACTTGTAGTTTTAGCTGAACACTGTGAGCAGGACACACTACACTAACTTGTAGCTTTAGCTGAACACTGTGCAGAGGTCTCACTACAATAACTTGTAGTTTTAGCTGAACACTGTGAGCAGGACGCACTACACTAACTTGTAGCTTTAGCTGAACACTGTGCAGAGGTCTCACTACACTAACTTGTAGTTTTAGCTGAACACTGTGAGCAGGACGCACTACACTAACTTGTAGCTTTAGCTGAACACTGTGAGGTGGACGCACTACACTAACTTGTAGCTTTTGCTGAACACTGTGCAGAGGTCTCACTACACTAACTTGTAGTTTTAGCTGAACACTGTGAACAGGACGCACTACACGAACTTGTAGCTTTAGCTGAACACTGTGCAGAGGTCGCCCTACACTAACTTGTAGTTTTAGCTGAACACTGTGAGCAGGACGCACTACACTAACTTGTAGCTTTAGCTGAACACTGTGCTGTGGTCTCACTACACTAACTTGTAGTTTTAGCTGAACACTGTGCAGAGGTCGCACTACACTAACCTGTAGTTTTAGCTGAACACTGTGAGCAGGATGCTCTACACTAACTTGTAGCTTTAGCTGAACACTGTGCTGAGGTCTCACTACACTAACTTGTAGTTTTAGCTGAACACTGTGCAGAGGTCGCACTACACTAACATGTAGTTTTAGCTGAACACAGTGAGCAGGATGCACTACACTAACTTGTAGCTTTAGCTGAAAACTGTGCAGAGGTCTCACTACACTAATTTGTAGTTTTAGCTGAACACTGTGAGCAGGATGCACTACACTAAATTGTAGCTTTATCTGAACATTGTGCTGAGGTCTCACTACACTAACTTGTAGTTTTAGCTGAACACTGTGCAGAGGTCGCACTACACTAACTTGTAGTTTTAGCTGAACACTGTGAGCAGGACGCACTACACTAACTTGTAGTTTTAGCTGAACACTGTGCAGAGGTCGCACTACACTAACATGCAGTTTTAGCTGAACACTGTGAGCAGGAAGCACTACACTAACTTGTAGCTTTAGCTGAACACTGTGCAGAGGTCTCACTACACTAACTTGTAGTTTTAGCTGAACACTGTGAGCAGGATGCACTACACTAAATTGTAGCTTTATCTGAACATTGTGCTGAGGTCTCACTACACTAACTTGTAGTTTTAGCTGAACACTGTGCAGAGGTCGCACTACGCTAACTTGTAGCTTTAGCTGAACACTGTGAGCAGGACGCACTACACTAACTTGTAGCTTTAGCTGAACACTGTGCAGAGGTCGCACTACACTAACTTGTAGTTTTAGCTGAACACTGTGAGCAGGATGCACTACACTAACTTGTAGCTTTAGCTGAACACTGTGCAGAGGTCACACTACACTAACTTGTAGTTTTAGCTGAACACTGTGAGCAGGACGCACTACACTAACTTGTAGCTTTAGCTGAACACTGTGCAGAGGTCTCACTACACTAACTTGTAGTTTTAGCTGAACACTGTGAGAAGGACGCACTACACTAACTTGTAGCTTTAGCTGAACACTGTGCTGAGGTCTCACTACACTAACTTGTAGTTTTAGCTGAACACTGTGCAGAGGTTGCACTACACTAACCTGTAGTTTTAGCTGAACACTGTGAGCAGGATGCACTACACTAACTTGTAGCTTTAGCTGAACACTGTGCTGAGGTCTCACTACACTAACTTGTAGTTTTAGCTGAACACTGTGCAGAGGTCGCACTACACTAACATGTAGTTTTAGCTGAACACTGTGAGCAGGATGCACTACACTAACTTGTAGCGTTAGCGGAACACTGTGCAGAGGTCTCACTACACTAACTTGTAGTTTTAGCTGAACACTGTGAGCAGGACGCACTACACTAACTTGTAGCTTTATCTGAACACTGTGCTGAGGTCTCACTACACTAACTTGTAGTTTTAGCTGAACACTGTGCAGAGGTCGCACTACACTAACTTGTAGTTTTAGCTGAACACTGTGAGCAGGACACACTACACTAACTTGTAGCTTTAGCTGAACACTGTGCAGAGGTCTCACTACAATAACTTGTAGTTTTAGCTGAACACTGTGAGCAGGACGCACTACACTAACTTGTAGCTTTAGCTGAACACTGTGCAGAGGTCGCACTACACTAACTTGTAGTTTTAGCTTAACACTGTGAGCAGGACGCACTACACTAACTTGTAGCTTTAGCTGAACACTGTGAGGTGGACGCACTACACTAACTTGTAGCTTTTGCTGAACACTGTGCAGAGGTCTCACTACACTAACTTGTAGTTTTAGCTGAACACTGTGAACAGGACGCACTACACGAACTTGTAGCTTTAGCTGAACACTGTGCAGAGGTCGCACTACACTAACTTGTAGTTTTAGCTGAACACTGTGAGCAGGACGCACTACACTAACTTGTAGCTTTAGCTGAACACTGTGCTGTGGTCTCACTACACTAACTTGTAGTTTTAGCTGAACACTGTGCAGAGGTCGCACTACACTAACCTGTAGTTTTAGCTGAACACTGTGAGCAGGATGCTCTACACTAACTTGTAGCTTTAGCTGAACACTGTGCTGAGGTCTCACTACACTAACTTGTAGTTTTAGCTGAACACTGTGCAGAGGTCGCACTACACTAACATGTAGTTTTAGCTGAACACAGTGAGCAGGATGCACTACACTAACTTGTAGCTTTAGCTGAACACTGTGCAGAGGTCTCACTACACTAATTTGTAGTTTTAGCTGAACACTGTGAGCAGGATGCACTACACTAAATTGTAGCTTTATCTGAACATTGTGCTGAGGTCTCACTACACTAACTTGTAGTTTTAGCTGAACACTGTGCAGAGGTCGCACTACACTAACTTGTAGTTTTAGCTGAACACTGTGAGCAGGACGCACTACACTAACTTGTAGTTTTAGCTGAACACTGTGCAGAGGTCGCACTACACTAACATGCAGTTTTAGCTGAACACTGTGAGCAGGAAGCACTACACTAACTTGTAGCTTTAGCTGAACACTGTGCAGAGGTCTCACTACACTAACTTGTAGTTTTAGCTGAACACTGTGAGCAGGATGCACTACACTAAATTGTAGCTTTATCTGAACATTGTGCTGAGGTCTCACTACACTAACTTGTAGTTTTAGCTGAACACTGTGCAGAGGTCGCACTACGCTAACTTGTAGTTTTAGCTGAACACTGTGAGCAGGACGCACTACACTAACTTGTAGCTTTAGCTGAACACTGTGCAGAGGTCGCACTACACTAACTTGTAGTTTTAGCTGAACACTGTGAGCAGGATGCACTACACTAACTTGTAGCTTTAGCTGAACACTGTGCAGAGGTCACACTACACTAACTTGTAGTTTTAGCTGAACACTGTGAGCAGGACGCACTACACTTACTTGTAGCTTTAGCTGAACACTGTGCAGAGGTCTCACTACACTAACTTGTAGTTTTAGCTGAACACTGTGAGAAGGACGCACTACACTAACTTGTAGCTTTAGCTGAACACTGTGCTGAGGTCTCACTACACTAACTTGTAGTTTTAGCTGAACACTGTGCAGAGGTTGCACTACACTAACCTGTAGTTTTAGCTGAACACTGTGAGCAGGATGCACTACACTAACTTGTAGCTTTAGCTGAACACTGTGCTGAGGTCTCACTACACTAACTTGTAGTTTTAGCTGAACACTGTGCAGAGGTCGCACTACACTAACATGTAGTTTTAGCTGAACACTGTGAGCAGGATGCACTACACTAACTTGTAGCGTTAGCGGAACACTGTGCAGAGGTCTCACTACACTAACTTGTAGTTTTAGCTGAACACTGTGAGCAGGACGCACTACACTAACTTGTAGCTTTATCTGAACACTGTGCTGAGGTCTCACTACACTAACTTGTAGTTTTAGCTGAACACTGTGCAGAGGTCGCACTACACTAACTTGTAGTTTTAGCTGAACACTGTGAGCAGGACACACTACACTAACTTGTAGCTTTAGCTGAACACTGTGCAGAGGTCTCACTACAATAACTTGTAGTTTTAGCTGAACACTGTGAGCAGGACGCACTACACTAACTTGTAGCTTTAGCTGAACACTGTGCAGAGGTCGCACTACACTAACTTGTAGTTTTAGCTTAACACTGTGAGCAGGACGCACTACACTAACTTGTAGCTTTAGCTGAACACTGTGAGGTGGACGCACTACACTAACTTGTAGCTTTAGCTGAACACTGTGCAGAGGTCGCACTACAATAACTTGTAGTTTTAGCTGAACACTGTGAGCAAGACGCATTACACTAACTTGTAGCTTTAGCTGAACACTGTGCAGAGGTCTCACTACACTAACTTGTAGTTTTAGCTGAACACTGTGAACAGGACGCACTACACTAACTTGTAGCTTTAGCTGAACACTGTGCAGAGGTCTCACTACACGAACTTGTAGTTTTAGCTGAACACTGTGCAGAGGTCACACTACACTAACTTGTAGTTTTAGCTGAACACTGTGAGCAGGACGCACTACACTAACTTGTAGCTTTAGCTGAACACTGTGCTGAGGTCTCACTACACTAACTTGTAGTTTTAGCTGAACACTGTGCAGAGGTCGCACTACACTAACCTGTAGTTTTAGCGGAACACTGAGAGCAGGATGCACTACACTAACTTGTAGCTTTATCTGAACACTGTGCTGAGGTCTCACTACACTAACTTGTAGTTTTAGCTGAACACTGTGCAGAGGTCGCACTACACTAACATGTAGTTTTAGCTGAACACTGTGAGCAGGATGCACTACACTAACTTGTAGCGTTAGCGGAACACTGTGCAGACGTCTCACTACACTAACTTGTAGTTTTAGCTGAACACTGTGAGCAGGACGCACTACACTAACTTGTAGCTTTATCTGAACACTGTGCTGAGGTCTCACTACACTAACTTGTAGTTTTAGCTGAACACTGTGCAGAGGTCGCACTACACTAACTTGTAGTTTTAGCTGAACACTGTGAGCAGGACACACTACACTAACTTGTAGCTTTAGCTGAACACTGTGCAGAGGTCTCACTACAATAACTTGTAGTTTTAGCTGAACACTGTGAGCAGGACGCACTACACTAACTTGTAGCTTTAGCTGAACACTGTGCAGAGGTCGCACTACACTAACTTGTAGTTTTAGCTTAACACTGTGAGCAGGACGCACTACACTAACTTGTAGCTTTAGCTGAACACTGTGAGGTGGACGCACTACACTAACTTGTAGCTTTAGCTGAACACTGTGCAGAGGTCGCACTACAATAACTTGTAGTTTTAGCTGAACACTGTGAGCAAGACGCATTACACTAACTTGTAGCTTTAGCTGAACACTGTGCAGAGGTCTCACTACACTAACTTGTAGTTTTAGCTGAACACTGTGAACAGGACGCACTACACTAACTTGTAGCTTTAGCTGAACACTGTGCAGAGGTCTCACTACACGAACTTGTAGTTTTAGCTGAACACTGTGCAGAGGTCACACTACACTAACTTGTAGTTTTAGCTGAACACTGTGAGCAGGACGCACTACACTAACTTGTAGCTTTAGCTGAACACTGTGCTGAGGTCTCACTACACTAACTTGTAGTTTTAGCTGAACACTGTGCAGAGGTCGCACTACACTAACCTGTAGTTTTAGCGGAACACTGAGAGCAGGATGCACTACACTAACTTGTAGCTTTATCTGAACACTGTGCTGAGGTCTCACTACACTAACTTGTAGTTTTAGCTGAACACTGTGCAGAGGTCGCACTACACTACCATGTAGTTTTAGCTGAACACTGTGAGCAAGACGCATTACACTAACTTGTAGCTTTAGCTGAACACTGTGCAGAGGTCTCACAACACTAACTTGTAGTTTTAGCTGAACACTGTGAACAGGACGCACTACACTAACTTGTAGCTTTAGCTGAACACTGTGCAGAGGTCTCACTACACGAACTTGTAGTTTTAGCATGAACACTGTGCAGAGGTCGCACTACACTAACTTGTAGTTTTAGCTGAACACTGTGAGCAGGACGCACTACACTAACTTGTAGCTTTAGCTGAACACTGTGCTGTGGTCTCACTACACTAACTTGTAGTTTTAGCTGAACACTGTGCAGAGGTCGCACTACACTAACCTGTAGTTTTAGCTGAACACTGTGAGCAGGATGCACTACAATAACTTGTAGCTTTAGCTGAACACTGTGCTGAGGTCTCACTACAATAACTTGTAGTTTTAGCTGAACACTGTGCAGAGCTCGCACTACACTAACATGTAGTTTTAGCTGAACACAGTGAGCAGGATGCACTACACTAACTTGTAGCTTTAGCTGAACACTGTGCAGAGGTCTCACTACACTAACTTGTAGTTTTAGCTGAACACTGTGAGCAGGATGCACTACACTAAATTGTAGCTTTATCTGAACATTGTGCTGAGGTCTCACTACACTAACTTGTAGTTTTAGCTGAACACTGTGCAGAGGTCGCACTACACTAACTTGTAGTTTTAGCTGAACACTGTGAGCAGAACGCACTACACTAACTTGTAGCTTTAGCTGAACACTGTGCAGAGGTCGCACTACACTAACTTGTAGTTTTAGCTGAACACTGTGAGCAGGACGCACTACACTAACTTGTAGCTTTAGCTGAACACTGTGCAGAGGTCTCACTACACTAACTTGTAGTTTTAGCTGAACACTGTGCAGAGGTTGCACTACACTAACTTGTAGCTTTAGCTGAACACTGTGCAGAGGTCTCACTACACTAACTTGTAGCTTTAGCTGAACACTGTGCAGAGGTCTCACTACACTAACTTGTAGCTTTAGCTGAACACTGTGCAGAGGTCTCACTACACTAACTTGTAGTTTTAGCTGAACACTGTGCAGAGGTCGCACTACACTAACTTGTAGTTTTAGCTGAACACTGTGAGCATGACGCACTACACTAACTTGTAGCTTTAGCTGAGCACTATGCAGAGGTCTCACTACACTAACTTGTAGTTTTAGCTGAACACTGTGAGCAGGGCGCACTACACTAACTTGTAGCTTTAGCTGAACACTGTGAGGTGGACGCACTACACTAACTTGTAGCTTTAGCTGAACACTGTGCAGAGGTCGCACTACAATAACTTGTAGTTTTAGCTGAACACTGTGAGCAAGACGCATTACACTAACTTGTAGCTTTAGCTGAACACTGTGCAGAGGTCTCACTACACTAACTTGTAGTTTTAGCTGAACACTGTGAACAGGACGCACTACACTAACTTGTAGCTTTAGCTGAACACTGTGAGGTGGACGCACTACACTAACTTGTAGCTTTAGCTGAACACTGTGCAGAGGTCGCACTACAATAACTTGTAGTTTTAGCTGAACACTGTGAGCAAGACGCATTACACTAACTTGTAGCTTTAGCTGAACACTGTGCAGAGGTCTCACTACACTAACTTGTAGTTTTAGCTGAACACTGTGAACAGGACGCACTACACTAACTTGTAGCTTTAGCTGAACACTGTGCAGAGGTCTCACTACACGAACTTGTAGTTTTAGCTGAACACTGTGCAGAGGTCACACTACACTAACTTGTAGTTTTAGCTGAACACTGTGAGCAGGACGCACTACACTAACTTGTAGCTTTAGCTGAACACTGTGCTGAGGTCTCACTACACTAACTTGTAGTTTTAGCTGAACACTGTGCAGAGGTCGCACTACACTAACCTGTAGTTTTAGCGGAACACTGAGAGCAGGATGCACTACACTAACTTGTAGCTTTATCTGAACACTGTGCTGAGGTCTCACTACACTAACTTGTAGTTTTAGCTGAACACTGTGCAGAGGTCGCACTACACTACCATGTAGTTTTAGCTGAACACTGTGAGCAAGACGCATTACACTAACTTGTAGCTTTAGCTGAACACTGTGCAGAGGTCTCACAACACTAACTTGTAGTTTTAGCTGAACACTGTGAACAGGACGCACTACACTAACTTGTAGCTTTAGCTGAACACTGTGCAGAGGTCTCACTACACGAACTTGTAGTTTTAGCATGAACACTGTGCAGAGGTCGCACTACACTAACTTGTAGTTTTAGCTGAACACTGTGAGCAGGACGCACTACACTAACTTGTAGCTTTAGCTGAACACTGTGCTGTGGTCTCACTACACTAACTTGTAGTTTTAGCTGAACACTGTGCAGAGGTCGCACTACACTAACCTGTAGTTTTAGCTGAACACTGTGAGCAGGATGCACTACAATAACTTGTAGCTTTAGCTGAACACTGTGCTGAGGTCTCACTACAATAACTTGTAGTTTTAGCTGAACACTGTGCAGAGGTCGCACTACACTAACATGTAGTTTTAGCTGAACACAGTGAGCAGGATGCACTACACTAACTTGTAGCTTTAGCTGAACACTGTGCAGAGGTCTCACTACACTAACTTGTAGTTTTAGCTGAACACTGTGAGCAGGATGCACTACACTAAATTGTAGCTTTATCTGAACATTGTGCTGAGGTCTCACTACACTAACTTGTAGTTTTAGCTGAACACTGTGCAGAGGTCGCACTACACTAACTTGTAGTTTTAGCTGAACACTGTGAGCAGGACGCACTACACTAACTTGTAGCTTTAGCTGAACACTGTGCAGAGGTCGCACTACACTAACTTGTAGTTTTAGCTGAACACTGTGAGCAGGACGCACTACACTAACTTGTAGCTTTAGCTGAACACTGTGCAGAGGTCTCACTACACTAACTTGTAGTTTTAGCTGAACACTGTGCAGAGGTTGCACTACACTAACTTGTAGCTTTAGCTGAACACTGTGCAGAGGTCTCACTACACTAACTTGTAGCTTTAGCTGAACACTGTGCAGAGGTCTCACTACACTAACTTGTAGCTTTAGCTGAACACTGTGCAGAGGTCTCACTACACTAACTTGTAGTTTTAGCTGAACACTGTGCAGAGGTCGCACTACACTAACTTGTAGTTTTAGCTGAACACTGTGAGCATGACGCACTACACTAACTTGTAGCTTTAGCTGAGCACTATGCAGAGGTCTCACTACACTAACTTGTAGTTTTAGCTGAACACTGTGAGCAGGGCGCACTACACTAACTTGTAGCTTTAGCTGAACACTGTGCTGAGGTCTCACTACACTAACTTGTATAAAGAAAAAAAGGAGGGGCAAGTGGGACTTTAAATGAAGCATGTCAATTGAAAGTATAATGATGAATACATGCGAGTGGGTAAAATGATTGGATTTAATTTATAGTCAAGTCCATGATTTTGATGCATACAGTACCAATAAAGTAGTATAAATACAGACATAATCGCATGAATTGATATATAAGCGTATTTAGCAGTAACAATCAAGGAAACTCAGTAGTGTAAACAAATCAATGGACATACATATATGCAATTCATAACAGAAATACATGAATTAAAATCGCCAATCAAAATCACAAAATCGCATGAAATGAGAAAACTCGATAAAAAATTGATAAATGTCAGGGATATGATTTAGGCTTGATAGGGCATCCTTAGTTTGCGAACCCGACGCGTTTCTTGGCTTCTTGCCAGTCATCAGGGGTGGGATGCATAATTTAACTGAGAAAAACAAAGGAATATCATAAACATTGATACATGTGGAACCTCCGGCCAATAGAGAAAATCGTATCAGAAATGTCCAAATTGTCTACTTTGAATGGAGAAGCTACTTACAAAATAGCCAAAAAGTCAAGAAGAGTCACCAGCAATGGGATCTGTTAGGGTGTGAGATATAACCGTCTCAACCGGGGTTGAGGCAGGGCACCGACCATCCTTCCAAAGTAATTGGAGGGTGGGCCAGGAGAGACCACAGCCGACTGATTCCTGAGCCCTCAATATACTGGTCAATGAGTTGTAAATGGGAAAATCTGCAGAAAATTAAAAAAATGGGATGTGTCAAAGAAAGTAAAACTGGGAGTAGAAAGTGTTGGATGAATGGAATGACTGAAAGAAATGTGTGCTTGGTGCATATGAAAAAAGTAAATGTGTGAAAAATAAGATAATAAGGGGAAATGAAAATAAAAATAAAAAATAAAAATAAAATAGATGCATGAAAATGCACATGAAAAAAGATAAGTGAAGAAACCCATAAGAAATGTGTGAAGATAGAGGATGTCCTGCACTGGGTAAATAGGTGAGAGGATGGGAATGTGTGTACTGTAAGCAGAAAAAAAGATATAAAAAATATATATTAATTACCCATGTGTTGAATAGTGGCTGCTTAACAGAGGTGGGTGGGGGAAGGGGGCGTGACCGGATGGGCGGGTGTGTGTTGAGAGGCAGCATGGAGTGAGTGTGAGCATGGACGCTGTGTGCTCCGTCCCTCCTCCGTTCTCATCTCTCTCTTCCCTGGCCGTATGAACGGCATACTGGATGGCTCTGGCTCCCTTGTCGCTCGGTGCCTCGCTGCCCCTCCTCTCTCTCTGCTAAAGGTGTGCTGAGGAATCCTCTGGGTGAGACGTCATCCCCTGCACGCTGCTGTGAGATAAGCAGCTTTACTTTCACTTTCCCATCTCTACACTAGTCATGGAATAGAAGTCGGCCAGAGCTGGTACAGTATGGAGTCACTAGTATAGTAACTAGATGCTGTTTTAAAAATTGTTAGACAATCCTCGGACTAGAAGTAAATCCTGGTAATATGACATCTGTGTAGTAACAGAGTTATTTATGTGAGTCAGTGTGTTGACCTGCCTGCTGCTTGGGTAATACTAAGTCTGGGTGCAGAGTGTGCTAATATAGGAAGCAAAGTATATTCTCCTTTTTTTTTTTTTTTTTTTTTTTTGTGTGCTGTTGACTAGCTAAAGCCCTGGGACCCCTGGGATCCTCAACAGATGCAAGGAGAGAGGTTTAGGTAGGGGTTGGGATACTCGGCGTATGAACCCCACTAACCGTATTTTGATGGCGACTGCCTTAGCGGCATTTAACCAACTGTATAAAACTACGGTGTAGGTGAGGGGCTGCACCAATTTAAGTTGTAGCTGTGGAGTTTATGTGGGTAGGGAGTTGCCCCACACCTGCCATCTAAGGTACTGTGGCTTCCTTCTGTGTGAGCTCTCTTTTTCTTTACAGGGGTGTACAAGAGTGTAGAGAGGAGAGACTTACTCCGCTTTATACACTTTATGGTATATGCTCTGTACAGCGGGTAGTTGAGTGCTGATGGGTGCAGCGGCTTCCCTTTCTTCCCCCTCTCTCCTTCGTTCCTTTTGGATTTGTGGAGGACGTTGGTAACTGTCAGTCTCTAATTTGTTGCTGTTAGAGTATATATATACCTATAAGTGTAAATGATGCAGAATCTACGTTCCTCTAAAGAGAAAAACCCGCAGCATGCGGCAGCAGTATCAGCAGCAGCAAAACTGGAGCAATATGCCCATGCCTCTGCTCTGACCCCTCCAAAAAAGGGGTCGCAGCAGAAGGGTCATCAAGGGGGGGCATCGGATAGGAAAAGCCAGGGCCAGCCTCAATTACAGCCCTTAGGGGCTGTGCCGGCTACCCAGCCTTCCAAATCTTTATGTAATAAAGGCCCAGGGCTAAGTGATCAAAACACAAACGTAAACTCGGAGCTAATAAATGACCCGAATTTACCCTTGAACAGAGAACCAACTATAACGGACGTATACATGGCTGTAGGGGTGTGTAACGGCTCGCTTAAAGATCTTTGTGAACAGATGAAAGGTGTTAAAGCAGATCTGTTATTGGTTAGACAAGATCTGCAGAAAACGGCCGAGAGAACAACGGCCCTGGAAGAAAGAGTCAGTGGGCTAGAAGATAATGTGCTCCCAATAACCAAAGAAATAAAATGGCTGAAGGAACAGCTATCTAAACAAGCCTCTAAGTTAGATGAGATGGAGAACAGGAGTAGAAGAGATAATGTGAGGCTGATAGGTTTACCCGAAAGGAGTGAGGGCGCCAACCCAATTGCATTCCTAGAAAAATGGCTGGGGGAGCTAATCGGGAAAGAATCATTCTCGGCTTCGTTTTCCATCATAAGAGCTCATAGGATCCCTTTCAGGGCACCATCGGAGGGGGGCCACCCGAGACCCCTCCTCCTGAGATTTCTTAATTACCAGGATAAAGTAACCTTATTACGGAAGATCAGGGAAGCAGGGGAGGTTTTTTTTAAAGGAGCAAAAATATCGTTTTATTCCGACTTCTCTCCGGATTTGCAGAGGCGTAGGGCAGAGTTTACCCAGGCAAAACGCAATCTACAAAAATTTAAGTTGCCCTATGCTCTTTTATATCCGGCAAGGTTGCGGGTTGCGGCTCTGGGGGAGACTCTGTTTTTTAACTCCCCTGCCGAAGTTGAGAAGTGGCTGGAAGATAATAGGGAAAAAATCACGAATTTTACGTAGAGAATGGGGGAAGATATAATAGGCCGGGATATCAATAGGATGGCACGACAAGGCATTGGGAGGTACAGGGGCTGTATTTTTGTTTGTTTGTTTTTTTTCTTGTTCTTGCTTTTTTTCTTTTTTTTTTTTTTTTCCACCCCTTTCTGCCATCTGTTAATGCTTTTTGTTATAAGGGGATGGGAGGGGATGGGTGCACACAGCTATTTGTGGGTAGGGTGGTGTGGGGTTGTGTGTGGAAGATTTGGTGTAAAAGGTTGGTGTTAGTGTAAGAGGCAACGGTCATGGTAAACCCCCAGGGGGTACACCTAGATAGGTGGGTACGGGTGGGGGGGGGGGATGGGGTGGGAGGGTAGGGGAGGTTAGGTGGGGAGGGAAGGGAAGGGAAGGGGTGGGAAGATGGGAGGGAGGGGAAATAGGGGGGGTAAATCATTCCTTACGAACACTTATACCACTAGAAATTATAACGGAGGTATCCAGACCTTCCTTAAGATTATTTTTGCACATACAGGCACTTTTTATAGTAAATAGGTTTTTGGTTGTTCTACACGCACATGCAAGCACCGTCTATGGCAAATTTATGCCCAAAGTAAGGCTAATATAGCCAAAATGAATACGTGGTCTAGTGGCCAAGTATGCACACACACGGAACTGTTATCACAGCCACTAGGAGGAGAAAAATTTGTTTTGGGTTAGTGTTATATATATTAAATTTCTCTTATATCTTTCTGTTATATACGTTTGTATGTGTCGGGGTAAAGGATATTCCTCAGTCTTTAGATGTTAGCTAAGACTCTGAAAATAGGATCCTGGAATGTCAGGGGCCTAGGTACACCACTTAAAAGATTAGCAGTGTTCTCTATGATGGAGAGTTGTGGGGCTGATCTGGTCTGTCTGCAGGAAACCCACCTAACCAAGGAAACTATTCATCACCTACAGATTAAAAAATTTCAAACCCAATTTCATGCGGTTCACTCCTCCTACAGTAGGGGAGTGAGTGTTTTGGTAAAGTCTGGGGTGAAGTTTTCCTGCAGCCAGGTCAGGATAGACGAGTTGGGTAGATACATCTTCTTATTATGTTCTATTGAAAACGCCAGGTATGTGGTGGCAAATATATATATCCCTCCGCCCTTTAATCTGGATGTCTTGCTTAAACTGCATGAATTTTTGCTAGATAAAAAAGAGGTGCCGATTGTAGCAATGGGGGACTTCAACGAGGTTCTAGATAAAGGGCTGGATAGATTCCCACTACGAAAAAGCTCAGAGGACTCAGTAAGGAGTCGGTTAAGCTTCTTTCTGGAAGAAGTGGGATTAATGGATTTGTGGAGGGCACGGAACCCAGGCGTGCTGCAATATACTTGCTGTTCTGCATCTTACTCCGTGCTTTCAAGGATAGACCTAGCCCTAGGAAATGATAGGGCTCTCCAGATGGTAGAAAAAATAACATACTGGCCAAGAGGCATCTCAGACCACTCACCTATGGTAGTCATTTTAAATCTTGGGGAGCCTAGGCCCCGGAAGAACTGGAGTATAAGCCCATACTGGTTTGAAATTATTAAAAAGACGGATGGGATACTTTCCTCCTTAAGGGAGTTTGTTGAGATCAATCAGGGAACGGTGTCCCCTTCTACGCTATGGGACGCCCTTAAGGCTTTTTTTAGGGGGGTCCTGATACAGCAGATAGCTACATTCAACAAAGAGGCTAGAAGGGAGGAGGAGAGCTTGTTGAGAGACGCTCTTGAAGCAGAAAACAACTATACTTGCAACCCAACCCCGGAAACGGAGAGTATCTGGCAAGAGAAACAACAAGTATATAAATCAGTGGTTATACAGAAAGCAGAAACCAGGCGGTTACTCCAAAGACAGGAATCTATGGTGGAGGGCGAGAGAATGGGAAGGACACTGGCTATGCTAGCAAAATCCAATGCAGCTCCATCCACGGTTCTCGCGATTAGATCCCAGAGCGGTGAGGTAGTATCAAGCACCTTAAAAATAGTACAAGCCTTCAGGGATTACTATAAAAAACTGTACTCCTCCCAGAAGAGGGGTAAGGAGGCTGAGATGGAGGACTTCCTAAGGGGGTTAGACATCCCCACCATATCACAGGAAGAAAGAGATATATTAGATGCCCCAATATCTATAGCAGAATTACACCAAGCAGTAGCAGGCATGGCAACCCATAAGTCGCCCGGACCAGATGGTCTTCCAATTGAGACCTACAAACACTATGGTGAAGTGTTGATCCCCGAACTGCTGAAAGTTTTGGGGGGGGCGCTTGAGGGGGGCCAATTACCTGCCTCAATGCTAGAAGTAACTATTATTGTATTACAGAAAGAAGGGAAAGATCCCTTGGATATGGCCGCCTATAGACCAATTTCTCTCTTATGCACGGACGTAAAAATTCTGGCCAAAGTGCTGGCAGCAAGATTGAATGGGGTTATCCACAAGCTGATCCACGAGGACCAGGCGGGCTTCATAGCCAATAGATCCACGAGCCTGAATATTAGAAGGGCGTTTTTGAATGTACAGACCCCAATGGTGAACGAGGGTTCGAGAGCGTTGATGACCCTTGATGTATCCAAGGCTTTTGATAGCGTGGAGTGGGGCTATATGTGGCGCGTGCTGGAGATCTTTGGATTTGGCTCTGCCTTTATAGGGTGGATTAGAATGCTATATACTCGACCCAAGGCAAGATTAAAAATTAACAACGAATTGTCGGACTGGTTTGAGCTGGAGAGTAGGGATGAGCCGAACACCCCCCTGTTCGGTTCGCACCAGAACATGCGAACAGGAAAAAATTCGTTCGAACACGCGAACACCGTTAAAGTCTATGGGACACGAACATGAATAATCAAAAGTGCTAATTTTAAAGGCTAATATGCAAGTTATTGTCAATAAAAGTGTTTGGGGACCTGGGTCCTGCCCCAGGAGACATGAATCAATGCAAAAAAAAGTTTTAAAAACGGCCGTTTTTTCAGGAGCAGTGATTTTAATAATGCTTAAAGTCAAACAATAAAAGTGTAATATCCCTTTAAATTTCATACCTGGGGGGTGTCTATAGTATGCCTGTAAAGGGGCGCATGTTTCCTGTGTTTAGAACAGTCTGACAGCAAAATGACATTTTGAAGGAAAAAACACATTTAAAACTACCCGCGGCTATTGCATTGCCGACAATACACATAGAAGTTCATTGATAAAAACGGCATGGGAATTCCCCACAGGGCAACCCCGAACCAAAATTAAAAAAAAAAAATGATGTGGGAGTCCCCCTAAATTCCATACAAGGCCCTTCAGGTCTGGTATGGATTTTAAGGGGAACCCCACGCCAAAAAAAAAAAAAAAAAACGGCGTGGGGTCCCCCTAAAAATCCATACCAGACCCTTATCCGAGCACGCAACCTGGCAGGCCGCAGGAAAAGAGGGGGGGACGAGAGTGCGCCCCCCCCCCTCCTGAACCGTACCAGGCCACATGCCCTCAACATTGGGAGGGTGCTTTGGGGTAGCCCCCCAAAACACCTTGTCCCCATGTTGATGAGGACAAGGGCCTCGTCCTCACAACCGTGGCCGGTGGTTGTGGGGGTCTGCGGGCGGGGGGCTTATCGGAATCTGGAAGCCCCCTTTAACAAGGGGACCCCCAGATCCCGGCCCCCCCCCTGTGTGAAATGGTAAGGGGGTACTTACCCCTACCATTTCACTAAAAAACTGTCAAAAATGTTAAAAATGACAAGAGACAGTTTTTGACAATTCCTTTATTTAAATGCTTCTTCTTTCTTCCTTCATCTTCTTCTTCTTCTGGTTCTTCTGGCTCTTCTGGTTCTTCCTCCGGCGTTCTCGTCCAGCATCTTCTCCGCGGCGTCTTCTATCTTCTTCTCCTCGGGCCGCTCTGCACCCATGGCATGAGGGGAGGCTCCCGCTCTTCTCTTCATCTTCTTCTCTTCTTCATCTTCTTCTTCATCTTCTTCTTCCTTCTTCTCTTCTTCATGTCTTCTCCGGGCCGCTCCGCAGCCATGCTGTGGCATGGAGGGAGGCTCCCGCTGTGTGACGGCGTCTCTTCGTCTGACGGTTCTTAAATAATGGGGGGCGGGGCCACCCGGTGACCCCGCCCCCCTCTGACGCACGGTGACTTGACGGAACTTCCCTGTGACGTCACGGGGAATGCCACAGGGAAGTCCCGTCATGTCACCGTGCGTCAGAGGGGGGCGGGGTCACCGGGTGGCCCCGCCCCCCGTTATTTAAGAACCGTCAGACGAAGAGACGCCGTCACACAGCGGGAGCCTCCCTCCATGCCACAGCATGGCTGCGGAGCGGCCCGGAGAAGACATGAAGAAGAGAAGAAGGAAGAAGAAGATGAAGAAGAAGATGAAGAAGAGAAGAAGATGAAGAGAAGAGCGGGAGCCTCCCCCCTCATGCCATGGGTGCGGAGCGGCCCGAGGAGAAGAAGATAGAAGACGCCGCGGAGAAGATGCTGGACGAGAACGCCGGAGGAAGAACCAGAAGAGCCAGAAGAACCAGAAGAAGAAGAAGATGAAGGAAGAAAGAAGAAGCATTTAAATAAAGGAATTGTCAAAAACTGTCTCTTGTCATTTTTAACATTTTTGACAGTTTTTTAGTGAAATGGTAGGGGTAAGTACCCCCTTACCATTTCCCACAGGGGGGGGGCCGGGATCTGGGGGTCCCCTTGTTAAAGGGGGCTTCCAGATTCCGATAAGCCCCCCGCCCGCAGACCCCCACAACCACCGGCCACGGTTGTGAGGATGAGGCCCTTGTCCTCATCAACATGGGGACAAGGTGTTTTGGGGGGCTACCCCAAAGCACCCTCCCAATGTTGAGGGCATGTGGCCTGGTACGGTTCAGGAGGGGGGGGCCGCACTCTCGTCGCCCCCTCTTTTCCTGCGGCCTGCCAGGTTGCGTGCTCGGATAAGGGTCTGGTATGGATTTTTAGGGGGACCCCACGCCGTTTTTTTTTTTTTTTTGGCGCGGGGTTCCCCTTAAAATCCATACCAGACCTGAAGGGTCTGGTATGGAATTTAGGGGGAACCCCACGTCAATTTTTTTTTTAAATTTTGGCTGGGGTTCCCCTTAATATCCATACCAGACCTGAAGGGCCTTGTATGGAATTTAGGGGGACCCCCACATCATTTTTTTTTTTATTTTGGTTCGGGGTTCCCCTGTGGGGAATTCCCATGCCGTTTTTATCAATGAACTTCTATGTGTATTGTCGGCAATGCAATAGCCGCGGGTAGTTTTAAATGAGTTTTTTCCTTCCAAATGTCATTTTGCTGTCAGACTGTTCTAAACACAGGAAACATGCGCCCCTTTACAGGCATACTATAGACACCCCCCAGGTACGAAATTTAAAGGGATATTACACTTTTATTGTTTGACTTTAAGCATTAATAAAATCACTGCTCCTGAAAAAACGTCCGTTTTTAAAACTTTTTTTTGCATTGATCCATGTCTCCTGGAGCAGGACCCAGGTCCCCAAACACTTTTTATGACAATAACTTGCATATAAGCCTTTAAAATTAGCACTTTTGATTTCTCCCATAGACTTTTAAAGGGTGTTCTGCGGCATTCGAATTTGCCGCGAACACCCCAAATTGTTCGCTGTTCGGCGAACTTGCGAACAGCCAATGTTCGAGTAGAACATGAGTTCGACTCGAACTCGAAGCTCATCCCTACTGGAGAGGGGGACGAGGCAGGGGTGCCCACTCTCCCCTCTGTTGTTTGCACTAGCGATGGAACCCCTGGCCATTTCCATAAGGGGAAGTCGAGCGATAACCGGCTTCCAGAGAAAAAGAGGCGAGGAAAGAATCGCATTGTATGCGGATGACATTCTGTTATTTTTGGGAGACTCGAGGAAATCGCTACCGGGAGCAATGAGGATAGTGGAGGACTTCGGCAGTTTTTCTGGCTTAGAGATAAACTGGGAGAAATCAGAGTTTCTGCCGATAGACCCCATAAATGAGACAATAGCACCTGGTATGCCTCAAGTGGTAACAGTGGAAGCTCTGAAGTACCTAGGGATAGTCCTGACGAAGGACCCTGCTCTATATATCAGTAAAAACCTTGTCCCTCTATTAACAAAATTTAAATGAAAAATAGGAATTTGGAGACGCCTACCTCTATCAGTTGCAGGAAGATGTAGCTTAATAAAAATGATATGGATGCCACAACTGCTATACGTCTTGCATAATTCCCCTGTCTGGATAGGTAAGAAGTGGTTTAAAAAAATTGACAGTCTCTTTAGGGAATTGATTTGGAAGGGGAAACAAGCCAGGATCCGTCTTGGAGTGCTCCAGCTCCCTACCCAGGAGGGGGGCTTTGCCCTCCCACATCCCGAGAGTTATTTTTACTCAACTCAGTTGCAGCAATTATTGGGCTGTGGGATACCGAAAGGAGGCACCCCTAATGGCAAGTTACTGTTGTTGAGCTCCACACATAATACAATTATTGAAGCCCTAGAGGCGGACGCGTTCCATGATAAATTTCCAACAATTAAATTGATAATCAAACTTTGGAAAACAGTTAAGAAAAAGATGGGGTATGGAGCCTTAACAGTCTACTCTCCTATTTGGAACAACCGTAATTTGCAGGAAGTTCTTAAGATAGGCATATTTAGAGAGTGGGAGAAGCTTGGTCTCAGTAAGCTAAGTCAATTATATAACGACTCTGGGTTAAAGAAATTTTCAGAACTGGTTGGGGAGTTTAAGCTTCCCCGGGGGTCTTTCTTCCTATATGTCCGGTTGGAACATGCCCTTAAAGCACAATTTAAAGCCCAGACTCCGAGATGGGAAGAGATGCCTCTATTTCAGTGCATAATTCAAATAACCCCCACTAGAGGGGTAATTTCAAGAATTTATGACCAATTAAGCAAATCGGTTAATAGCAGGGAAATACTCCTTGGGGTAAAGGCTAAATGGGAAGAGGAGGTGGGAGGAATGACCCAGGAACAATGGGCGAGAATTTTGGAGTTGGGAGCGCAGGTTTCTGTGACCCCTTCACAGAGACTCTCACACTTAATGCTGTTAAACAGAGCCTATTATACTCCTAAAAGACTTTTTAAATTTGGGAGAAGGCCCAATGACAACTGCCCCAGGTGTCGAAGGATGGGAGATCTCATTCACATGGTGTGGAGGTGTCCCAAGCTGTTTAGATACTGGGAGGAGGTGACTGGGAACTTGGAAAATATTTTCGGCACGACAGTGGCAAACGAGGCCTTGGTTTGTATTCTGGGGCATAGAAGAGTGATGGGAGAAAGGTTGAGTACTACCTTAGCTGTCACGCGGGCCCTGTTTCAGGCTAGAAAGTTGATAGCACTTAGATGGCAGGTAAAGGAGCCCCCCACTGTGAAAGACTGGATCTCTACAATGAATGAAACCTTGGGTAGGGAAAGAATGGAGTACATAAAAAGGGGCAATCTTCAGGAATTTGAGAGCATGTGGAAGATGTGGATAGAGAAAGTGAAGAGTCATTAATAGTGGGATCTGCATAGACACGGAATAGACTGAGGGATGGGCTTAATATAGGTATATAGGCAACTGGTATCCTTGCAGGCAAAGGATGCTATAATAAAGTGTTTCTGGATATGAACTTTTTTAGTTAAATATATAGTTTAGTAGGGTATAGGATAAACATATAGGGAGCAGGTGGGGGGGGGGGGATCGGGGTATTAGGGCATAGGTAATTTGGTACACAATACAGGCTGGGTCAGTAGAAGATGGGCAAGGGAGCCCACAAGATCATTTTTACAAACCTCTCTTCTTGTATTTTTTGTTGGTGTTTTTGTCCTTTTTCTAAAAAAAAAAAAAAAAAAAAAAAAACTTGTAGCTTTAGCTGAACACTGTGCTGAGGTCTCACTACACTAACTTGTAGTTTTAGCTGAACACTGTGCAGAGGTCGAACTACACTAACATGCAGTTTTAGCTGAACACTGTGAGCAGGATGCACTACACTAACTTGTAGCTTTAGCTGAACACTGTGCAGAGGTCTCACTACACTAACTTGTAGTTTTAGCTGAACACTGTGAGCAGGACGCACTACACTAACTTGTAGCTTTATCTGAACACTGTGCTGAGGTCTCACTACACTAACTTGTAGTTTTAGCTGAACACTGTGCAGAGGTCGCACTACGCTAACTTGTAGCTTTAGCTGAACACTGTGAGCATGACGCACTACACTAACTTGTAGCTTTAGCTGAACACTGTGCAGAGGTCGCACTACACTAACTTGTAGTTTTAGCTGAACACTGTGAGCAGGATGCACTACACTAACTTGTAGCTTTAGCTGAACACTGTGCAGAGGTCACACTACACTAACTTGTAGTTTTAGCTGAATACTGTGAGCAGGACGCACTACACTAACTTGTAGCTTTAGCTGAACACTGTGCAGAGGTCTCACTACACTAACTTGTAGTTTTAGCTGAACACTGTGAGAAGGTCGCGCTACGCTAACTTGTAGTTTTAGCTGAACACTGTGAGCATGACGCACTACACTAACTTGTAGCTTTAGCTGAACACTGTGCAGAGGTCGCACTACACTAACTTGTAGTTTTAGCTGAACACTGTGAGCAGGACGCACTACACTAACTTGTAGCTTTAGCTGAACACTGTGCAGAGGTCTCACTACACTAACTTGTAGTTTTAGCTGAACACTGTGAGAAGGACGCACTACATTAACTTGTAGCTTTAGCTGAACACTGTGCTGAGGTCTCACTACACTAACTTGTAGTTTTAGCTGAACACTGTGCAGAGGTCGCACTACACTAACATGTAGTTTTAGCTGAACACTGTGAGCATGATGCACTACACTAACTTGTAGCGTTAGCTGAACACTGTGCAGAGGTCTCACTACACTAACTTGTAGTTTTAGCTGAACACTGTGAGCAGGACGCACTACACTAACTTGTAGCTTTATCTGAACACTGTGCTGAGGTCTCACTACACTAACTTGTAGTTTTAGCTGAACACTGTGCAGAGGTCGCACTACACTAACTTGTAGTTTTAGCTGAACACTGTGAGCAGGACACACTACACTAACTGGTAGCTTTAGCTGAACACTGTGCAGAGGTCACACTACAATAACTTGTAGTTTTAGCTGAACACTGTGAGCAGGACACACTACACTAACTTGTAGCTGTAGCTGAACACTGTGCAGAGGTCTCACTACACTAACTTGTAGTTTTAGCTGAACACTGTGAGCAGGACACACTACACTAACTTGTAGCTTTAGCTGAACACTGTGAGGTGGACGCACTACGCTAACTTGTAGTTTTAGCTGAACACTGTGAGCAGGACGCACTACACTAACTTGTAGCTTTAGCTGAACACTGTGCAGAGGTCGCACTACACTAACTTGTAGTTTTAGCTGAATACTGTGAGCAGGATGCACTACACTAACTTGTAGCTTTAGCTGAACACTGTGCAGAGGTCACACTACACTAACTTGTAGTTTTAGCTGAACACTGTGAGCAGGACGCACTACACTAACTTGTAGCTTTAGCTGAACACTGTGCAGAGGTCTCACTACACTAACTTGTAGTTTTAGCTGAACACTGTGAGCAGGACGCACTACACTAACTTGTAGCTTTAGCTGAACACTGTGAGGTGGACGCACTACGCTAACTTGTAGTTTTAGCTGAACACTGTGAGCAGGACGCACTACACTAACTTGTAGCTTTAGCTGAACACTGTGCAGAGGTCGCACTACACTAACTTCTAGTTTTAGCTGAACACTGTGAGCAGGATGCACTACACTAACTTGTAGCTTTAGCTGAACACTGTGCAGAGGTCACACTACACTAACTTGTAGTTTTAGCTGAACACTGTGAGCAGGATGCACTACACTAACTTGTAGCTTTAGCTGAACACTGTGCAGAGGTCACACTACACTAACTTGTAGTTTTAGCTGAACACTGTGAGCAGGACGCACTACACTAACTTGTAGCTTTAGCTGAACACTGTGCAGAGGTCTCACTACACTAACTTGTAGTTTTAGCTGAACACTGTGAGAAGGACGCACTACACTAACTTGTAGCTTTAGCTGAACACTGTGCTGAGGTCTCACTACACTAACTTGTAGTTTTAGCTGAACACTGTGCAGAGGTTGCACTACACTAACCTGTAGTTTTAGCTGAACACTGTGAGCAGGATGCACTACACTAACTTGTAGCTTTAGCTGAACACTGTGCTGAGGTCTCACTACACTAACTTGTAGTTTTAGCTGAACACTGTGCAGAGGTCACACTACAATAACTTGTAGTTTTAGCTGAACACTGTGAGCAGGACGCACTACACTAACTTGTAGCTTTAGCTGAACACTGTGCAGAGGTCTCACTACACTAACTTGTAGTTTTAGCTGAACACTGTGAGCAGGACGCACTACACTAACTTGTAGCTTTAGCTGAACACTGTGAGGTGGACGCACTACACTAACTTGTAGTTTTAGCTGAAAACTGTGCAGAGGTCGCACTACAATAACTTGTAGTTTTAGCTGAACACTGTGAGCAAGACGCATTACACTAACTTGTAGCTTTAGCTGAACACTGTGCAGAGGTCTCACTACACTAACTTGTAGTTTTAGCTGAACACTGTGAACAGGACACACTACACTAACTTGTAGCTTTAGCTGAACACTGTGCAGAGGTCTCACTACACAAACTTGTAGTTTTAGCTGAACACTGTGCAGAGGTCGCACTACTATAACTTGTAGTTTTAGCTGAACACTGTGAGCAGGACGCACTACACTAACTTGTAGCTTTAGCTGAACACTGTGCTGAGGTCTCACTACACTAACTTGTAGTTTTAGCTGAACACTGTGCAGAGGTCGCACTACACTAACCTGTAGTTTTAGCTGAACACTGTGAGCAGGATGCACTACACTAAGTTGTAGCTTTATCTGAACACTGTGCTGAGGTCTCACTACACTAACTTGTAGTTTTAGCTGAACACTGTGAGCAGGACGCACTACACTAACTTGTAGCTTTAGCTGAACACTGTGCTGAGGTCTCACTACACTAACTTGTAGTTTTAGCTGAACACTGTGCAGAGGTCGCACTACACTAACCTGTAGTTTTAGCTGAACACTGTGAGCAGGATGCACTACACTAACTTGTATCTTTAGCTGAACACTGTGCTGAGGTCTCACTACACTAACTTGTAGTTTTAGCTGAACACTGTGCAGAGGTCGCACTACACTAACAAGTAGTTTTAGCTGAACACTGTGAGCAGGATGCACTACACTAACTTGTAGCTTTAGCTGAACACTGTGCAGAGGTCTCACTACACTAACTTGTAGTTTTTGCTGAACACTGTGAGCAGGACGCACTACACTAAATTGTAGCTTTATCTGAACATTGTGCTGAGGTCTCACTACACTAACTTGTAGTTTTAGCTGAACACTGTGAGCAGGACCCACTACACTAACTTGTAGCTTTAGCTGAACACTGTGCAGAGGTCTCACTACACTAACTTGTAGTTTTAGCTGAACACTGTGAGCAGGACGCACTACACTAACTTGTAGCTTTAGCTGAACACTGTGCAGAGGTCGCACTACACTAACTTCTAGTTTTAGCTGAACACTGTGAGCAGGATGCACTACACTAACTTGTAGCTTTAGCTGAACACTGTGCAGAGGTCACACTACACTAACTTGTAGTTTTAGCTGAACACTGTGAGCAGGATGCACTACACTAACTTGTAGCTTTAGCTGAACACTGTGCAGAGGTCACACTACACTAACTTGTAGTTTTAGCTGAACACTGTGAGCAGGACGCACTACACTAACTTGTAGCTTTAGCTGAACACTGTGCAGAGGTCTCACTACACTAACTTGTAGTTTTAGCTGAACACTGTGAGAAGGACGCACTACACTAACTTGTAGCTTTAGCTGAACACTGTGCTGAGGTCTCACTACACTAACTTGTAGTTTTAGCTGAACACTGTGCAGAGGTTGCACTACACTAACCTGTAGTTTTAGCTGAACACTGTGAGCAGGATGCACTACACTAACTTGTAGCTTTAGCTGAACACTGTGCTGAGGTCTCACTACACTAACTTGTAGTTTTAGCTGAACACTGTGCAGAGGTCACACTACAATAACTTGTAGTTTTAGCTGAACACTGTGAGCAGGACGCACTACACTAACTTGTAGCTTTAGCTGAACACTGTGCAGAGGTCTCACTACACTAACTTGTAGTTTTAGCTGAACACTGTGAGCAGGACGCACTACACTAACTTGTAGCTTTAGCTGAACACTGTGAGGTGGACGCACTACACTAACTTGTAGTTTTAGCTGAAAACTGTGCAGAGGTCGCACTACAATAACTTGTAGTTTTAGCTGAACACTGTGAGCAAGACGCATTACACTAACTTGTAGCTTTAGCTGAACACTGTGCAGAGGTCTCACTACACTAACTTGTAGTTTTAGCTGAACACTGTGAACAGGACACACTACACTAACTTGTAGCTTTAGCTGAACACTGTGCAGAGGTCTCACTACACAAACTTGTAGTTTTAGCTGAACACTGTGCAGAGGTCGCACTACTATAACTTGTAGTTTTAGCTGAACACTGTGAGCAGGACGCACTACACTAACTTGTAGCTTTAGCTGAACACTGTGCTGAGGTCTCACTACACTAACTTGTAGTTTTAGCTGAACACTGTGCAGAGGTCGCACTACACTAACCTGTAGTTTTAGCTGAACACTGTGAGCAGGATGCACTACACTAAGTTGTAGCTTTATCTGAACACTGTGCTGAGGTCTCACTACACTAACTTGTAGTTTTAGCTGAACACTGTGAGCAGGACGCACTACACTAACTTGTAGCTTTAGCTGAACACTGTGCTGAGGTCTCACTACACTAACTTGTAGTTTTAGCTGAACACTGTGCAGAGGTCGCACTACACTAACCTGTAGTTTTAGCTGAACACTGTGAGCAGGATGCACTACACTAACTTGTATCTTTAGCTGAACACTGTGCTGAGGTCTCACTACACTAACTTGTAGTTTTAGCTGAACACTGTGCAGAGGTCGCACTACACTAACAAGTAGTTTTAGCTGAACACTGTGAGCAGGATGCACTACACTAACTTGTAGCTTTAGCTGAACACTGTGCAGAGGTCTCACTACACTAACTTGTAGTTTTTGCTGAACACTGTGAGCAGGACGCACTACACTAAATTGTAGCTTTATCTGAACATTGTGCTGAGGTCTCACTACACTAACTTGTAGTTTTAGCTGAACACTGTGAGCAGGACCCACTACACTAACTTGTAGCTTTAGCTGAACACTGTGCAGAGGTCTCACTACACTAACTTGTAGTTTTAGCTGAACACTGTGAACAGGACGCACTACACTAACTTGTAGCTTTAGCTGAACACTGTGAGGTGGACGCACTACGCTAACTTGTAGTTTTAGCTGAACACTGTGAGCAGGACGCACTACACTAACTTGTAGCTTTAGCTGAACACTGTGCAGAGGTCGCACTACACTAACTTCTAGTTTTAGCTGAACACTGTGAGCAGGATGCACTACACTAACTTGTAGCTTTAGCTGAACACTGTGCAGAGGTCACACTACACTAACTTGTAGTTTTAGCTGAACACTGTGAGCAGGACGCACTACACTAACTTTTAGCTTTAGCTGAACACTGTGCCGAGGTCACACTACACTAACTTGTAGTTTTAGCTGAACACTGTGAGCAGGACGCACTACACTAACTTGTAGCTTTAGCTGAACACGGTGCAGAGGTCTCACTACACTAACTTGTAGTTTTAGCTGAACACTGTGAGAAGGACGCACTACACTAACTTGTAGCTTTAGCTGAACACTGTGCTGAGGTCTCACTACACTAACTTGTAGTTTTAGCTGAACACTGTGCAGAGGTTGCACTACACTAACCTGTAGTTTTAGCTGAACACTGTGAGCAGGATGCACTACACTAACTTGTAGCTTTAGCTGAACACTGTGCTGAGGTCTCACTACACTAACTTGTAGTTTTAGCTGAACACTGTGCAGAGGTCGCACTACACTAACATGTAGTTTTAGCTGAACACTGTGAGCAGGATGCACTACACTAACTTGTAGCGTTAGCTGAACACTGTGCAGAGGTCTCACTACACTAACTTGTAGTTTTAGCTGAACACTGTGAGCAGGACGCACTACACTAACTTGTAGCTTTATCTGAACACTGTGCTGAGGTCTCACTACACTAACTTGTAGTTTTAGCTGAACACTGTGCAGAGGTCGCACTACACTAACTTGTAGTTTTAGCTGAACACTGTGCAGAGGTCGCACTACACTAACTTGTAGTTTTAGCTGAACACTGTGCAGAGGTCGCACTACACTAACTTGTAGTTTTAGCTGAACACTGTGAGCAGGACACACTACACTAACTTTTAGCTTTAGCTGAACACTGTGCAGAGGTCATACTACAATAACTTGTAGTTTTAGCTGAACACTGTGAGCAGGACGCACTACACTAACTTGTAGCTTTAGCTGAACACTGTGCAGAGGTCACACTACACTAACTTGTAGTTTTAGCTGAACACTGTGAGCAGGACGCACTACACTAACTTGTAGCTTTAGCTGAACACTGTGAGGTGGACGCACTACACTAACTTGTAGTTTTAGCTGAACACTGTGCAGAGGTCGCACTACAATAACTTGTAGTTTTAGCTGAACACTGTGAGCAAGACGCATTACACTAACTTGTAGCTTTAGCTGAACACTGTGCAGAGGTCTCACTACACTAACTTGTAGTTTTAGCTGAACACTGTGAACAGGACACACTACACTAACTTGTAGCTTTAGCTGAACACTGTGCAGAGGTCTCACTACACAAACTTGTAGTTTTAGCTGAACACTGTGCAGAGGTCGCACTACTATAACTTGTAGTTTTAGCTGAACACTGTGAGCAGGACGCACTACACTAACTTGTAGCTTTAGCTGAACACTGTGAGCAGGACGCACTACACTAACTTGTAGCTTTAGCTGAACACTGTGCTGAGGTCTCACTACACTAACTTGTAGTTTTAGCTGAACACTGTGCAGAGGTCGCACTACACTAACATGTAGTTTTAGCTGAACACTGTGAGCAAGACGCATTACACTAACTTGTAGCTTTAGCTGAACACTGTGCAGAGGTCTCACTACACTAACTTGTAGTTTTAGCTGAACACTGTGAACAGGACGCACTACACTAACTTGTAGCTTTAGCTGAACACTGTGCAGAGGTCTCACTACACGAACTTGTAGTTTTAGCTGAACACTGTGCAGAGGTCGCACTACACTAACTTGTAGTTTTAGCTGAACATGGTGAGCAGGACGCACTACACTAACTTGTAGCTTTAGCTGAACACTGTGCTGTGGTCTCACTACACTAACTTGTAGTTTTAGCTGAACACTGTGCAGAGGTCGCACTACACTAACCTGTAGTTTTAGCTGAACACTGTGAGCAGGATGCACTACACTAACTTGTAGCTTTAGCTGAACACTGTGCTGAGGTCTCACTACACTAACTTGTAGTTTTAGCTGAACACTGTGCAGAGGTCGCACTACACTAACCTGTAGTTTTAGCTGAACACAGTGAGCAGGATGCACTACACTAACTTGTAGTTTTAGCTGAACACTGTGAGCAAGACGCATTACACTAACTTGTAGCTTTAGCTGAACACTGTGCAGAGGTCTCACTACACTAACTTGTAGTTTTAGCTGAACACTGTGAACAGGACGCACTACACTAACTTGTAGCTTTAGCTGAACACTGTGCAGAGGTCTCACTACACGAACTTGTAGTTTTAGCTGAACACTGTGCAGAGGTCGCACTACACTAACTTGTAGTTTTAGCTGAACACTGTGAGCAGGACGCACTACACTAACTTGTAGCTTTAGCTGAACACTGTGCTGAGGTCTCACTACACTAACTTGTAGTTTTAGCTGAACACTGTGCAGAGGTCGCACTACACTAACCTGTAGTTTTAGCTGAACACTGTGAGCAGGATGCACTACACTAACTTGTAGCTTTATCTGAACACTGTGCTGAGGTCTCACTACACTAACTTGTAGTTTTAGCTGAACACTGTGCAGAGGTCGCACTACACTAACATGTAGTTTTAGCTGAACACTGTGAGCAAGACGCATTACACTAACTTGTAGCTTTAGCTGAACACTGTGCAGAGGTCTCACTACACTAACTTGTAGTTTTAGCTGAACACTGTGAACAGGACGCACTACACTAACTTGTAGCTTTAGCTGAACACTGTGCAGAGGTCTCACTACACGAACTTGTAGTTTTAGGTGAACACTGTGCAGTAGTCGCACTACACTAACTTGTAGTTTTAGCTGAACATGGTGAGCAGGATGCACTACACTAACTTGTAGCTTTAGCTGAACACTGTGATGTGGTCTCACTACACTAACTTGTAGTTTTAGCTGAACACTGTGAACAGGACGCACTACACTAACTTGTAGTTTTAGCTGAACACTGTGCAGAGGTCGCACTACACTAACATGTAGTTTTAGCTGAACACTGTGAGCAGGTTGCACTACACTAACTTGTAGCTTTAGCTGAACACTGTGCTGAGGTCTCACTACACTAACTTGTAGTTTTAGCTGAACACTGTGAACAGGACGCACTACACTAACTTGTAGTTTTAGCTGAACACTGTGCAGAGGTCGCACTACACTAACATGTAGTTTTAGCTGAACACAGTGAGCAGGATGCACTACACTAACTTGTAGCTTTAGCTGAACACTGTGCAGAGGTCTCACTACACTAACTTGTAGTTTTAGCTGAACACTGTGAGCAGGACGCACTACACTAACTTGTAGCTTTATCTGAACACTGTGCTGAGGTCTCACTACACTAACTTGTAGTTTTAGCTGAACACTGTGCAGAGGTCGCACTACACTAACTTGTAGTTTTAGCTGAACACTGTGAGCAGGACGCACTACACTAACTTGTAGCTTTAGCTGAACACTGTGCAGAGGTCGCACTACACTAACTTGTAGTTTTAGCTGAACACTGTGAGCAGGACACACTACACTAACTTGTAGCTTTGGCTGAACACTGTGCAGAGGTCTCACTACACTAACTTGTAGTTTTAGCTGAACACTGTGAACAGGACGCACTACACTAACTTGTAGTTTTAGCTGAACACTGTGCAGAGGTCGCACTACACTAACATGTAGTTTTAGCTGAACACAGTGAGCAGGATGCACTACACTAACTTGTAGCTTTAGCTGAACACTGTGCAGAGGTCTCACTACACTAACTTGTAGTTTTAGCTGACCACTGTGAGCAGGATGCACTACACTAAATTGTAGCTTTATCTGAACATTGTGCTGAGGTCTCACTACACTAACTTGTAGCTTTAGCTGAACACTGTGCAGAGGTCGCACTACACTAACTTGTAGTTTTAGCTGAACACTGTGAGCAGGATGCACTACACTAACTTGTAGCTTTAGCTGAACACTGTGCAGAGGTCGCACTACACTAACTTGTAGTTTTAGCTGAACACTGTGAGCAGGACGCATTACACTAACTTGTAGCTTTAGCTGAACACTGTGCAGAGGTCTCACTACACTAACTTGTAGTTTTAGCTGAACACTGTGCAGAGGTTGCACTACACTAACTTGTAGCTTTAGCTGAACACTGTGCAGAGGTCTCACTACACTAACTTGTAGCTTTAGCTGAACACTGTGCAGAGGTCTCACTACACTAACTTGTAGCTTTAGCTGAACACTGTGCAGAGGTCTCACTACACTAACTTGTAGTTTTAGCTGAACACTGTGCAGAGGTCGCACTACACTAACTTGTAGTTTTAGCTGAACACTGTGAGCAGGACGCACTACACTAACTTGTAGCTTTAGCTGAACACTGTGCAGAGTTCTCACTACACTAACTTGTAGTTTTAGCTGAACACTGTGAGCAGGGCGCACTACACTAACTTGTAGCTTTAGCTGAACACTGTGCTGAGGTCTCACTACACTAACTTGTAGTTTTAGCTGAACACTGTGAGCATGACGCACTACACTAACTTGTAGCTTTAGCTGAACACTGTGCAGAGGTCTCACTACACTAACTTGTAGTTTTGGCTGAACACTGTGAGCAGGGCGCACTACACTAACTTGTAGCTTTAGCTGAACACTGTGCTGAGGTCTCACTACACTAACTTGTAGTTTTAGCTGAACACTGTGCAGAGGTTGCACTACACTAACCTGTAGTTTTAGCTGAACACTGTGAGCTGGATGCACTACACTAACTTGTAGCTTTAGCTGAATACTGTGCAGAGGTCTAACTACACTAACTTGTAGTTTTAGCTGAACACTGTGCTGAGGTCTCACTACACTAACTTGTAGTTGTAGCTGAACACTGTGCAGAGGTCGCACTACACTAACATGCAGTTTTAGCTGAACACTGTGAGCAGGACCTACTACACTAACTTGTAGCTTTAGCTGAACACTGTGCTGAGGTCTCACTATACTAACTTGTAGTTGTAGCTGAACGCTGTTCAGAGGTCGCACTACACTAACATGTAGTTTTAGCTGAACACTGTGAGCAGGATGCACTACACTAACTTGTAGCTTTAGCTGAACACTGTGCAGAGGTCTCACTACACTAACTTGTAGCTTTAGCTGAACACTGTGCTGAGGTCTCACTATACTAACTTGTAGTTGTAGCTGAACACTGTTCAGAGGTCGCACTACACTAACATGTAGTTTTAGCTGAACACTGTGAGCAGGATGCACTACACTAACTTGTAGCTTTAGCTGAACACTGTGCAGAGGTCTCACTACACTAACTTGTAGTTTTAGCTGAACACTGTGAGCAGGACGCACTACACTAACTTGTAGCTTTATCTGAACACTGTGCAGAGGTCTCACTACACTAACTTGTAGTTTTAGCTGAACACTGTGAGCAGGACGCACTACACTAACTTGTAGCTTAGCTGAACACTGTGAGGTGGACGCACTACACTAACTTGTAGCTTTAGCTGAACACTGTGCAGAGGTCGCTCTACAATATCTTGTAGTTTTAGCTGAACACTGTGAGCAAGACGCACTACACTAACTACTAGCTTTAGCTGAACACTGTGCAGAGGTCTCACTACACTAACTTGTAGTTTTAGCTGAACACTGTGAACAGGACGCACTACATTAACTTGTAGCTTTAGCTGAACACTGTGAGCAGGACGCACTACACTAACTTGTAGCTTTAGCTGAACACTGTGCAGAGGTCTCACTATACTAACTTGTAGTTTTAGCTGAACACTGTGAGAAGGACGCACTACACTAACTTGTAGCTTTAGCTGAACACTGTGCTGAGGTCTCACTACACTAACTTGTAGTTTTAGCTGAACACTGTGCAGAGGTCGCACTACACTAACCTGTAGTTTTAGCTGAACACTGTGAGCAGGATGCACTACACTAACTTGTAGCTTTAGCTGAACACTGTGCTGAGGTCTCACTACACTAACTTGTAGTTTTAGCTGAACACTGTGCAGAGGTCGCACTACACTAACATGTAGTTTTAGCTGAACACTGTGGGCAGGATGCACTACACTAACTTGTAGCTTTAGCTGAACACTGTGCAGAGGTCTCACTACACTAACTTGTAGTTTTAGCTGAACACTGTGAGCAGGACGCACTACACTAACTTGTAGCTTTATCTGAACACTGTGCTGAGGTCTCACTACACTAACTTGTAGTTTTAGCTGAACACTGTGAGCAGGACGCACTACACTAACTTGTAGCTTTATCTGAACACTGTGCTGAGGTCTCACTACACTAACTTGTAGTTTTAGCTGAACACTGTGCAGAGGTCGCACTACACTAACTTGTAGTTTTAGCTGAACACTGTGAGCAGGACGCACTACACTAACTTGTAGCTTTAGCTGAACACTGTGCAGAGGTCGCACTACACTAACTTGTAGTTTTAGCTGAACACTGTGAGCAGGACACACTACACTAACTTGTAGCTTTAGCTGAACACTGTGCAGAGGTCTCACTACACTAACTTTTAGTTTTAGCTGAACACTGTGCAGAGGTCGCACTACACTAACTTGTAGCTTTAGCTGAACACTGTGCAGAGGTCTCACTACACTAACTTGTAGCTTTAGCTGAACACTGTGCAGAGATCTCACTACACTAACTTGTAGCTTTAGCTGAACACTGTTCAGAGGTCTCACTACACTAACTTTTAGTTTTAGCTGAACACTGTGAGCAGGACGCACTACACTAACTTGTAGCTTTAGCTGAACACTGTGCAGAGGTCTCACTACACTAACTTGTAGTTTTAGCTGAACACTGTGAGCAGGTCGCACTACACTAACTTGTAGCTTTAGCTGAACACTGTGCAGAGGTCTCACTACACTAACTTGTAGTTTTAGCTGAACACTGTGCAGAGGTTGCACTACAGTAACCTGTAGTTTTAGCTGAACACTGTGAGCTGGATGCACTACACTAACTTGTAGCTTTAGCTGAACACTGTGCAGAGGTCTCACTACACTAACTTGTAGTTTTAGCTGAACACTGTGAGCAGGACGCACTACACTAACTTGTAGCTTTATCTGAACACTGTGCTGAGGTCTCACTACACTAACTTGTAGTTTTAGCTGAACACTGTGAGCAGGACGCACTACACTAACTTGTAGCTTTATCTGAACACTGTGCTGAGGTCTCACTACACTAACTTGTAGTTTTAGCTGAACACTGTGCAGAGGTCACACTACACTAACTTGTAGTTTTAGCTGAACACTGTGAGCAGGACGCACTACACTAACTTGTAGCTTTAGCTGAACACTGTGCAGAGGTCGCACTACACTAACTTGTAGTTTTAGCTGAACACTGTGAGCAGGACACACTACACTAACTTGTGGCTTTAGCTGAACACTGTGCAGAGGTCTCACTACACTAACTTTTAGTTTTAGCTGAACACTGTGCAGAGGTCGCACTACACTAACTTGTAGCTTTAGCTGAACACTGTGCAGAGGTCTCACTACACTAACTTGTAGCTTTAGCTGAACACTGTGCAGAGATCTCACTACACTAACTTGTAGCTTTAGCTGAACACTGTTCAGAGGTCTCACTACACTAACTTTTAGTTTTAGCTGAACACTGTGAGCAGGACGCACTACACTAACTTGTAGCTTTAGCTGAACACTGTGCAGAGGTCTCACTACACTAACTTGTAGTTTTAGCTGAACACTGTGAGCAGGGCGCACTACACTAACTTGTAGCTTTAGCTGAACACTGTGCAGAGGTCTCACTACACTAACTTGTAGTTTTAGCTGAACACTGTGCAGAGGTTGCACTACAGTAACCTGTAGTTTTAGCTGAACACTGTGAGCTGGATGCACTACACTAACTTGTAGCTTTAGCTGAACACTGTGCAGAGGTCTCACTACACTAACTTGTAGCTTTAGCTGAACACTGTGCTGAGGTCTCACTACACTAACTTGTAGTTGTAGCTGAACACTGTGCAGAGGTCGCACTACACTAACATGTAGTTTTAGCTGAACACTGTGAGCAGGATGCACTACACTAACTTGTAGCTTTAGCTGAACACTATGAAGAGGTCTCACTACACTAACTTGTAGTTTTAGCTGAACACTGTGAGCAGGACGCACTACACTAACTTGTAGCTTTAGCCGAACACTGTGAGGAGGACGCACTACACTAACTTGTAGCTTTAGCTGAACACAGTGCAGAGGTCGCACTACAATAACTTGTAGTTTTAGCTGAACACTGTGAGCAAGACGCACTACACTAACTTGTAGCTTTAGCTGAACACTGTGCAGAGGTCTCACTACACGAACTTGTAGTTTTAGCTGAACACTGTGCAGAGGTCACACTACACTAACTTGTAGTTTTAGCTGAACACTGTGAGCAGGACACACTACACTAACTTGTAGCTTCAGCTGAACACTGTGTAGAGGTCTCACTACACTAACTTGTAGTTTTAGATGAACACTGTGAGCAGGACGCACTACACTAACTTGTAGCTTTAGCTGAACACTGTGCTGAGGTCTCACTACACTAACTTGTAGTTTTAGCTGAACACTGTGCAGAGGTCGCACTACACTAACCTGTAGTTTTAGCTGAACACTGTGAGCAGGACGCACTACACTAACTTGTAGCTTTAGCTGAACACTGTGCAGAGGTCGCACTACACTAACATGTAGTTTTAGCTGAACACTGTGAGCAGGATGCACTACACTAACTTGTAGCTTTAGCTGAACACTGTGCAGAGGTCTCACTACACTATCTTGTAGTTTTAGCTGAACACTGTGAGCAGGATGCACTACACTAACTTGTAGCTTTAGCTGAACACTGTGCTGAGGTCTCACTACACTAACTTGTAGTTTTAGCTGAACACTGTGCAGAGGTCGCACTACACAAACTTGTAGTTTTAGCTGAAAACTGTGAGCAGGACGCACTACACTAACTTGTAGCTTTAACTGAACACTGAGCAGAGGTCGCACTACACTAACTTGTAGTTTTAGCTGAACACTGTGCAGAGGTCGCTCTACAATATCTTGTAGTTTTAGCTGAACACTGTGAGCAAGACGCACTACACTAACTACTAGCTTTAGCTGAACACTGTGCAGAGGTCTCACTACACTAACTTGTAGTTTTAGCTGAACACTGTGAACAGGACGCACTACATTAACTTGTAGCTTTAGCTGAACACTGTGAGCAGGACGCACTACACTAACTTGTAGCTTTAGCTGAACACTGTGCAGAGGTCTCACTATACTAACTTGTAGTTTTAGCTGAACACTGTGAGAAGGACACACTACACTAACTTGTAGCTTTAGCTGAACACTGTGCTGAGGTCTCACTACACTAACTTGTAGTTTTAGCTGAACACTGTGCAGAGGTCGCACTACACTAACCTGTAGTTTTAGCTGAACACTGTGAGCAGGATGCACTACACTAACTTGTAGCTTTAGCTGAACACTGTGCTGAGGTCTCACTACACTAACTTGTAGTTTTAGCTGAACACTGTGCAGAGGTCGCACTACACTAACATGTAGTTTTAGCTGAACACTGTGGGCAGGATGCACTACACTAACTTGTAGCTTTAGCTGAACACTGTGCAGAGGTCTCACTACACTAACTTGTAGTTTTAGCTGAACACTGTGAGCAGGACGCACTACACTAACTTGTAGCTTTATCTGAACACTGTGCTGAGGTCTCACTACACTAACTTGTAGTTTTAGCTGAACACTGTGAGCAGGACGCAGTACACTAACTTGTAGCTTTATCTGAACACTGTGCTGAGGTCTCACTACACTAACTTGTAGTTTTAGCTGAACACTGTGCAGAGGTCGCACTACACTAACTTGTAGTTTTAGCTGAACACTGTGAGCAGGACGCACTACACTAACTTGTAGCTTTAGCTGAACACTGTGCAGAGGTCGCACTACACTAACTTGTAGTTTTAGCTGAACACTGTGAGCAGGACACACTACACTAACTTGTAGCTTTAGCTGAACACTGTGCAGAGGTCTCACTACACTAACTTTTAGTTTTAGCTGAACACTGTGCAGAGGTCGCACTACACTAACTTGTAGCTTTAGCTGAACACTGTGCAGAGGTCTCACTACACTAACTTGTAGCTTTAGCTGAACACTGTGCAGAGATCTCACTACACTAACTTGTAGCTTTAGCTGAACACTGTTCAGAGGTCTCACTACACTAACTTTTAGTTTTAGCTGAACACTGTGAGCAGGACGCACTACACTAAATTGTAGCTTTAGCTGAACACTGTGCAGAGGTCTCACTACACTAACTTGTAGTTTTAGCTGAACACTGTGAGCAGGGCGCACTACACTAACTTGTAGCTTTAGCTGAACACTGTGCAGAGGTCTCACTACACTAACTTGTAGTTTTAGCTGAACACTGTGCAGAGGTTGCACTACAGTAACCTGTAGTTTTAGCTGAACACTGTGAGCTGGATGCACTACACTAACTTGTAGCTTTAGCTGAACACTGTGCAGAGGTCTCACTACACTAACTTGTAGCTTTAGCTGAACACTGTGCTGAGGTCTCACTACACTAACTTGTAGTTGTAGCTGAACACTGTGCAGAGGTCGCACTACACTAACATGTAGTTTTAGCTGAACACTGTGAGCAGGATGCACTACACTAACTTGTAGCTTTAGCTGAACACTATGAAGAGGTCTCACTACACTAACTTGTAGTTTTAGCTGAACACTGTGAGCAGGACGCACTACACTAACTTGTAGCTTTAGCCGAACACTGTGAGGAGGACGCACTACACTAACTTGTAGCTTTAGCTGAACACAGTGCAGAGGTCGCACTACAATAACTTGTAGTTTTAGCTGAACACTGTGAGCAAGACGCACTACACTAACTTGTAGCTTTAGCTGAACACTGTGCAGAGGTCTCACTACACGAACTTGTAGTTTTAGCTGAACACTGTGCAGAGGTCACACTACACTAACTTGTAGTTTTAGCTGAACACTGTGAGCAGGACGCACTACACTAACTTGTAGCTTTAGCTGAACACTGTGTAGAGGTCTCACTACACTAACTTGTAGTTTTAGATGAACACTGTGAGCAGGACGCACTACACTAACTTGTAGCTTTAGCTGAACACTGTGCTGAGGTCTCACTACACTAACTTGTAGTTTTAGCTGAACACTGTGCAGAGGTCGCACTACACTAACCTGTAGTTTTAGCTGAACACTGTGAGCAGGATGCACTACACTAACTTGTAGCTTTAGCTGAACACTGTGCAGAGGTCTCACTACACTATCTTGTAGTTTTAGCTGAACACTGTGAGCAGGATGCACTACACTAACTTGTAGCTTTAGCTGAACACTGTGCTGAGGTCTCACTACACTAACTTGTAGTTTTAGCTGAACACTGTGCAGAGGTCGCACTACACAAACTTGTAGTTTTAGCTGAAAACTGTGAGCAGGACGCACTACACTAACTTGTAGCTTTAACTGAACACTGAGCAGAGGTCGCACTACACTAACTTGTAGTTTTAGCTGAACACTGTGAGCAGCATGCACTACACTAACTTGTAGCTTTAGCTGAACACTGTGCAGAGGTCTCACTACACTAACTTGTAGTTTTAGCTGAACACTGTGCAGAGGTCACACTACACTAACTTGTAGTTTTAGCTGAACACTGTGAGCAGGACGCACTACACTAACTTGTAGCTTTATCTGAACACTGTGCTGAGGTCTCACTACACTAACTTTTAGTTTTAGCTGAACACTGTGAGCAGGACGCACTACACTAACTTGTAGCTTTATCTGAACACTGTGCTGAGGTCTCACTACACTAACTTGTAGTTTTAGCTGAACACTGTGCAGAGGTCGCACTACACTAACTTGTAGTTTTAGCTGAACACTGTGAGCAGGACGCACTACACTAACTTGTAGCTTTAGCTGAACACTGTGCAGAGGTCGCACTACACTAACTTGTAGTTTTAGCTGAACACTGTGAGCAGGACGCACTACACTAACTTGTAGCTTTAGCTGAACACTGTGCAGAGGTCTCACTACACTAACTTTTAGTTTTAGCTGAACACTGTGCAGAGGTCGCACTACACTAACTTGTAGCTTTAGCTGAACACTGTGCAGAGGTCTCACTACACTAACTTGTAGCTTTAGCTGAACACTGTGCAGAGGTCTCACTACACTAACTTGTAGCTTTAGCTGAACACTGTGCAGAGGTCTCACTACACTAACTTTTAGTTTTAGCTGAACACTGTGAGCAGGGCGCACTACACTAACTTGTAGCTTTAGCTGAACACTGTGCAGAGGTCTCACTACACTAACTTGTAGTTTTAGCTGAACACTGTGCAGAGGTTGCACTACAGTAACCTGTAGTTTTAGCTGAACACTGTGAGCTGGATGCACTACACTAACTTGTAGCTTTAGCTGAACACTGTGCAGAGGTCTCACTACACTAACTTGTAGCTTTAGCTGAACACTGTGCTGAGGTCTCACTACACTAACTTGTAGTTGTAGCTGAACACTGTGCAGAGGTCGCACTACACTAACATGTAGTTTTAGCTGAACACTGTGAACAGGATGCACTACACTAACTTGTAGCTTTAGCTGAACACTATGAAGAGGTCTCACTACACTAACTTGTAGTTTTAGCTGAACACTGTGAGCAGGACGCACTACACTAACTTGTAGCTGTAGCTGAACACTGTGAGGAGGACGCACTACACTAACTTGTAGATTTAGCTGAACATTGTGCAGAGGTCACACTACAATAACTTGTAGTTTTAGCTGAACACTGTGAGCAGAACACAGTACACTAACTTGTAGCTTTAGCTGAACACTGTGCAGAGGTCTCACTACACTAACTTGTAGTTTTAGATGAACACTGTGAGCAGGACGCACTACACTAACTTGTAGCTTTAGCTGAACACTGTGCTGAGGTCTCACTACACTAACTTGTAGTTTTAGCTGAACACTGTGCAGAGGTCGCACTACACTAACCTGTAGTTTTAGCTGAACACTGTGAGCAGGATGCACTACACTAACTTGTAGCTTTAGCTGAACACTGTGCAGAGGTCTCACTACACTATCTTGTAGTTTTAGCTGAACACTGTGAGCAGGATGCACTACACTAACTTGTAGCTTTAGCTGAACACTGTGCTGAGGTCTCACTACACTAACTTGTAGTTTTAGCTGAACACTGTGCAGAGGTCGCACTACACAAACTTGTAGTTTTAGCTGAAAACTGTGAGCAGGACGCACTACACTAACTTGTAGCTTTAACTGAACACTGAGCAGAGGTCGCACTACACTAACTTGTAGTTTTAGCTGAACACTGTGAGCAGCATGCACTACACTAACTTGTAGCTTTAGCTGAACACTGTGCAGAGGTCTCACTACACTAACTTGTAGTTTTAGCTGAACACTGTGCAGAGGTCACACTACACTAACTTGTAGTTTTAGCTGAACACTGTGAGCAGGACGCACTACACTAACTTGTAGCTTTATCTGAACACTGTGCTGAGGTCTCACTACACTAACTTTTAGTTTTAGCTGAACACTGTGAGCAGGACGCACTACACTAACTTGTAGCTTTATCTGAACACTGTGCTGAGGTCTCACTACACTAACTTGTAGTTTTAGCTGAACACTGTGCAGAGGTCGCACTACACTAACTTGTAGTTTTAGCTGAACACTGTGAGCAGGACGCACTACACTAACTTGTAGCTTTAGCTGAACACTGTGCAGAGGTCGCACTACACTAACTTGTAGTTTTAGCTGAACACTGTGAGCAGGACGCACTACACTAACTTGTAGCTTTAGCTGAACACTGTGCAGAGGTCTCACTACACTAACTTTTAGTTTTAGCTGAACACTGTGCAGAGGTCGCACTACACTAACTTGTAGCTTTAGCTGAACACTGTGCAGAGGTCTCACTACACTAACTTGTAGCTTTAGCTGAACACTGTGCAGAGGTCTCACTACACTAACTTGTAGCTTTAGCTGAACACTGTGCAGAGGTCTCACTACACTAACTTTTAGTTTTAGCTGAACACTGTGAGCAGGGCGCACTACACTAACTTGTAGCTTTAGCTGAACACTGTGCAGAGGTCTCACTACACTAACTTGTAGTTTTAGCTGAACACTGTGCAGAGGTTGCACTACAGTAACCTGTAGTTTTAGCTGAACACTGTGAGCTGGATGCACTACACTAACTTGTAGCTTTAGCTGAACACTGTGCAGAGGTCTCACTACACTAACTTGTAGCTTTAGCTGAACACTGTGCTGAGGTCTCACTACACTAACTTGTAGTTGTAGCTGAACACTGTGCAGAGGTCGCACTACACTAACATGTAGTTTTAGCTGAACACTGTGAACAGGATGCACTACACTAACTTGTAGCTTTAGCTGAACACTATGAAGAGGTCTCACTACACTAACTTGTAGTTTTAGCTGAACACTGTGAGCAGGACGCACTACACTAACTTGTAGCTGTAGCTGAACACTGTGAGGAGGACGCACTACACTAACTTGTAGATTTAGCTGAACATTGTGCAGAGGTCACACTACAATAACTTGTAGTTTTAGCTGAACACTGTGAGCAGAACACAGTACACTAACTTGTAGCTTTAGCTGAACACTGTGCAGAGGTCTCACTACACTAACTTGTAGTTTTAGCTGAACACTGTGAGCAGGACGCACTACACTAACTTGTAGCTTTAGCCGAACACTGTGAGGAGGATGCACTACACTAACTTGTAGCTTTAGCTGAACACAGTGCAGAGGTCGCACTACAATAACTTGTAATTTTAGCTGAACACTGTGAGCAAGACGCACTACACTAACTTGTAGCTTTAGCTGAACACTGTGCAGAGGTCTCACTACACGAACTTGTAGTTTTAGCTGAACACTGTGCAGAGGTCACACTACACTAACTTGTAGTTTTAGCTGAACACTGTGAGCAGGACGCACTACACTAACTTGTAGCTTTAGCTGAACACTGTGTAGAGGTCTCACTACACTAACTTGTAGTTTTAGATGAACACTGTGAGCAGGACGCACTACACTAACTTGTAGCTTTAGCTGAACACTGTGCTGAGGTCTCACTACACTAACTTGTAGTTTTAGCTGAACACTGTGCAGAGGTCGCACTACACTAACCTGTAGTTTTAGCTGAACACTGTGAGCAGGACGCACTACACTAACTTGTAGCTTTAGCTGAACACTGTGCAGAGGTCGCACTACACTAACATGTAGTTTTAGCTGAACACTGTGAGCAGGATGCACTACACTAACTTGTAGCTTTAGCTGAACACTGTGCAGAGGTCTCACTACACTATCTTGTAGTTTTAGCTGAACACTGTGAGCAGGATGCACTACACTAACTTGTAGCTTTATCTGAACACTGTGCTGAGGTCTCACTACACTAACTTGTAGTTTTAGCTGAACACTGTGCAGAGGTCGCACTACACTAACATGTAGTTTTAGCTGAACACTGTGAGCAAGACACATTACACTAACTTGTAGCTTTAGCTGAACACTGTGCAGAGGTCTCACTACACTAACTTGTAGTTTTAGCTGAACACTGTGAACAGGACGCACTACACTAACTTGTAGCTTTAGCTGAACACTGTGCAGAGGTCTCACTACACGAACTTGTAGTTTTAGGTGAACACTGTGCAGAGGTCGCACTACACTAACTTGTAGTTTTAGCTGAACATGGTGAGCAGGACGCACTACACTAACTTGTAGCTTTAGCTGAACACTGTGATGTGGTCTCACTACACTAACTTGTAGTTTTAGCTGAACACTGTGAACAGGACGCACTACACTAACTTGTAGTTTTAGCTGAACACTGTGCAGAGGTCGCACTACACTAACATGTAGTTTTAGCTGAACACTGTGAGCAAGACACATTACACTAACTTGTAGCTTTAACTGAACACTGAGCAGAGGTCGCACTACACTAACTTGTAGTTTTAGCTGAACACTGTGAGCAGCATGCACTACACTAACTTGTAGCTTTAGCTGAACACTGTGCAGAGGTCTCACTACACTAACTTGTAGTTTTAGCTGAACACTGTGCAGAGGTCACACTACACTAACTTGTAGTTTTAGCTGAACACTGTGAGCAGGACGCACTACACTAACTTGTAGCTTTATCTGAACACTGTGCTGAGGTCTCACTACACTAACTTTTAGTTTTAGCTGAACACTGTGAGCAGGACGCACTACACTAACTTGTAGCTTTATCTGAACACTGTGCTGAGGTCTCACTACACTAACTTGTAGTTTTAGCTGAACACTGTGCAGAGGTCGCACTACACTAACTTGTAGTTTTAGCTGAACACTGTGAGCAGGACGCACTACACTAACTTGTAGCTTTAGCTGAACACTGTGCAGAGGTCGCACTACACTAACTTGTAGTTTTAGCTGAACACTGTGAGCAGGACGCACTACACTAACTTGTAGCTTTAGCTGAACACTGTGCAGAGGTCTCACTACACTAACTTTTAGTTTTAGCTGAACACTGTGCAGAGGTCGCACTACACTAACTTGTAGCTTTAGCTGAACACTGTGCAGAGGTCTCACTACACTAACTTGTAGCTTTAGCTGAACACTGTGCAGAGGTCTCACTACACTAACTTGTAGCTTTAGCTGAACACTGTGCAGAGGTCTCACTACACTAACTTTTAGTTTTAGCTGAACACTGTGAGCAGGGCGCACTACACTAACTTGTAGCTTTAGCTGAACACTGTGCAGAGGTCTCACTACACTAACTTGTAGTTTTAGCTGAACACTGTGCAGAGGTTGCACTACAGTAACCTGTAGTTTTAGCTGAACACTGTGAGCTGGATGCACTACACTAACTTGTAGCTTTAGCTGAACACTGTGCAGAGGTCTCACTACACTAACTTGTAGCTTTAGCTGAACACTGTGCTGAGGTCTCACTACACTAACTTGTAGTTGTAGCTGAACACTGTGCAGAGGTCGCACTACACTAACATGTAGTTTTAGCTGAACACTGTGAACAGGATGCACTACACTAACTTGTAGCTTTAGCTGAACACTATGAAGAGGTCTCACTACACTAACTTGTAGTTTTAGCTGAACACTGTGAGCAGGACGCACTACACTAACTTGTAGCTGTAGCTGAACACTGTGAGGAGGACGCACTACACTAACTTGTAGATTTAGCTGAACATTGTGCAGAGGTCACACTACAATAACTTGTAGTTTTAGCTGAACACTGTGAGCAGAACACAGTACACTAACTTGTAGCTTTAGCTGAACACTGTGCAGAGGTCTCACTACACTAACTTGTAGTTTTAGCTGAACACTGTGAGCAGGACGCACTACACTAACTTGTAGCTTTAGCCGAACACTGTGAGGAGGATGCACTACACTAACTTGTAGCTTTAGCTGAACACAGTGCAGAGGTCGCACTACAATAACTTGTAATTTTAGCTGAACACTGTGAGCAAGACGCACTACACTAACTTGTAGCTTTAGCTGAACACTGTGCAGAGGTCTCACTACACGAACTTGTAGTTTTAGCTGAACACTGTGCAGAGGTCACACTACACTAACTTGTAGTTTTAGCTGAACACTGTGAGCAGGACGCACTACACTAACTTGTAGCTTTAGCTGAACACTGTGTAGAGGTCTCACTACACTAACTTGTAGTTTTAGATGAACACTGTGAGCAGGACGCACTACACTAACTTGTAGCTTTAGCTGAACACTGTGCTGAGGTCTCACTACACTAACTTGTAGTTTTAGCTGAACACTGTGCAGAGGTCGCACTACACTAACCTGTAGTTTTAGCTGAACACTGTGAGCAGGACGCACTACACTAACTTGTAGCTTTAGCTGAACACTGTGCAGAGGTCGCACTACACTAACATGTAGTTTTAGCTGAACACTGTGAGCAGGATGCACTACACTAACTTGTAGCTTTAGCTGAACACTGTGCAGAGGTCTCACTACACTATCTTGTAGTTTTAGCTGAACACTGTGAGCAGGATGCACTACACTAACTTGTAGCTTTATCTGAACACTGTGCTGAGGTCTCACTACACTAACTTGTAGTTTTAGCTGAACACTGTGCAGAGGTCGCACTACACTAACATGTAGTTTTAGCTGAACACTGTGAGCAAGACACATTACACTAACTTGTAGCTTTAGCTGAACACTGTGCAGAGGTCTCACTACACTAACTTGTAGTTTTAGCTGAACACTGTGAACAGGACGCACTACACTAACTTGTAGCTTTAGCTGAACACTGTGCAGAGGTCTCACTACACGAACTTGTAGTTTTAGGTGAACACTGTGCAGAGGTCGCACTACACTAACTTGTAGTTTTAGCTGAACATGGTGAGCAGGACGCACTACACTAACTTGTAGCTTTAGCTGAACACTGTGATGTGGTCTCACTACACTAACTTGTAGTTTTAGCTGAACACTGTGAACAGGACGCACTACACTAACTTGTAGTTTTAGCTGAACACTGTGCAGAGGTCGCACTACACTAACATGTAGTTTTAGCTGAACACTGTGAGCAGGTTGCACTACACTAACTTGTAGCTTTAGCTGAACACTGTGCTGAGGTCTCACTACACTAACTTGTAGTTTTAGCTGAACACTGTGAACAGGACGCACTACACTAACTTGTAGTTTTAGCTGAACACTGTGCAGAGGTCGCACTACACTAACATGTAGTTTTAGCTGAACACAGTGAGCAGGATGCACTACACTAACTTGTAGCTTTAGCTGAACACTGTGCAGAGGTCTCACTACACTAACTTGTAGTTTTAGCTGACCACTGTGAGCAGGATGCACTACACTAAATTGTAGCTTTATCTGAACATTGTGCTGAGGTCTCACTACACTAACTTGTAGCTTTAGCTGAACACTGTGCAGAGGTCGCACTACACTAACTTGTAGTTTTAGCTGAACACTGTGAGCAGGATGCACTACACTAACTTGTAGCTTTAGCTGAACACTGTGCAGTTGTCGCACTACACTAACTTGTAGTTTTAGCTGAACACTGTGAGCAGGACGCACTACACTAACTTGTAGCTTTAGCTGAACACTGTGCAGAGGTCTCACTACACTAACTTGTAGTTTTAGCTGAACACTGTGCAGAGGTCGCACTACACTAACTTGTAGCTTTAGCTGAACACTGTGCAGAGGTCTCACTACACTAACTTGTAGCTTTAGCTGAACACTGTGCAGAGGTCTCACTACACTAACTTGTAGCTTTAGCTGAACACTGTGCAGAGGTCTCACTACACTAACTTGTAGTTTTAGCTGAACACTGTGCAGAGGTCGCACTACACTAACTTGTAGTTTTAGCTGAACACTGTGAGCAGGACGCACTACACTAACTTGTAGCTTTAGCTGAACACTGTGCAGAGTTCTCACTACACTAACTTGTAGTTTTAGCTGAACACTGTGAGCAGGGCGCACTACACTAACTTGTAGCTTTAGCTGAACACTGTGCTGAGGTCTCACTACACTAACTTGTAGTTTTAGCTGAACACTGTGAGCATGACGCACTACACTAACTTGTAGCTTTAGCTGAACACTGTGCAGAGGTCTCACTACACTAACTTGTAGTTTTGGCTGAACACTGTGAGCAGGGCGCACTACACTAACTTGTAGCTTTAGCTGAACACTGTGCTGAGGTCTCACTACACTAACTTGTAGTTTTAGCTGAACACTGTGCAGAGGTTGCACTACACTAACCTGTAGTTTTAGCTGAACACTGTGAGCTGGATGCACTACACTAACTTGTAGCTTTAGCTGAATACTGTGCAGAGGTCTAACTACACTAACTTGTAGTTTTAGCTGAACACTGTGCTGAGGTCTCACTACACTAACTTGTAGTTGTAGCTGAACACTGTTCAGAGGTCGCACTACACTAACATGTAGTTTTAGCTGAACACTGTGAGCAGGATGCACTACACTAACTTGTAGCTTTAGCTGAACACTGTGCAGAGGTCTCACTACACTAACTTGTAGCTTTAGCTGAACACTGTGCTGAGGTCTCACTATACTAACTTGTAGTTGTAGCTGAACACTGTTCAGAGGTCGCACTACACTAACATGTAGTTTTAGCTGAACACTGTGAGCAGGATGCACTACACTAACTTGTAGCTTTAGCTGAACACTGTGCAGAGGTCTCACTACACTAACTTGTAGTTTTAGCTGAACACTGTGAGCAGGATGCACTACACTAACTTGTAGCTGTAGCTGAACACTGTGAGGAGGACGCACTACACTAACTTGTAGATTTAGCTGAACACTGTGCAGAGGTCACACTACAATAACTTGTAGCTTTATCTGAACACTGTGAGCAGGACGCACTACACTAACTTGTAGCTTTATCTTAACACTGTGCAGAGGTCTCACTACACTAACTTGTAGCTTTAGCTGAACACTGTGAGGTGGACGCACTACACTAACTTGTAGCTTTAGCTGAACACTGTGCAGAGGTCGCTCTACAATATCTTGTAGTTTTAGCTGAACACTGTGAGCAAGACGCACTACACTAACTACTAGCTTTAGCTGAACACTGTGCAGAGGTCTCACTACACTAACTTGTAGTTTTAGCTGAACACTGTGAACAGGACGCACTACATTAACTTGTAGCTTTAGCTGAACACTGTGAGCAGGACGCACTACACTAACTTGTAGCTTTAGCTGAACACTGTGCAGAGGTCTCACTATACTAACTTGTAGTTTTAGCTGAACACTGTGAGAAGGACGCACTACACTAACTTGTAGCTTTAGCTGAAAACTGTGCTGAGGTCTCACTACACTAACTTGTAGTTTTAGCTGAACACTGTGCAGAGGTCGCACTACACTAACCTGTAGTTTTAGCTGAACACTGTGAGCAGGATGCACTACACTAACTTGTAGCTTTAGCTGAACACTGTGCTGAGGTCTCACTACACTAACTTGTAGTTTTAGCTGAACACTGTGCAGAGGTCGCACTACACTAACATGTAGTTTTAGCTGAACACTGTGGGCAGGATGCACTACACTAACTTGTAGCTTTAGCTGAACACTGTGCAGAGGTCTCACTACACTAACTTGTAGTTTTAGCTGAACACTGTGAGCAGGACGCACTACACTAACTTGTAGCTTTATCTGAACACTGTGCTGAGGTCTCACTACACTAACTTGTAGTTTTAGCTGAACACTGTGAGCAGGACGCACTACACTAACTTGTAGCTTTATCTGAACACTGTGCTGAGGTCTCACTACACTAACTTGTAGTTTTAGCTGAACACTGTGCAGAGGTCGCACTACACTAACTTGTAGTTTTAGCTGAACACTGTGAGCAGGACGCACTACACTAACTTGTAGCTTTAGCTGAACACTGTGCAGAGGTCGCACTACACTAACTTGTAGTTTTAGCTGAACACTGTGAGCAGGACACACTACACTAACTTGTAGCTTTAGCTGAACACTGTGCAGAGGTCTCACTACACTAACTTTTAGTTTTAGCTGAACACTGTGCAGAGGTCGCACTACACTAACTTGTAGCTTTAGCTGAACACTGTGCAGAGGTCTCACTACACTAACTTGTAGCTTTAGCTGAACACTGTGCAGAGATCTCACTACACTAACTTGTAGCTTTAGCTGAACACTGTTCAGAGGTCTCACTACACTAACTTTTAGTTTTAGCTGAACACTGTGAGCAGGACGCACTACACTAACTTGTAGCTTTAGCTGAACACTGTGCAGAGGTCTCACTACACTAACTTGTAGTTTTAGCTGAACACTGTGAGCAGGGCGCACTACACTAACTTGTAGCTTTAGCTGAACACTGTGCAGAGGTCTCACTACACTAACTTGTAGTTTTAGCTGAACACTGTGCAGAGGTTGCACTACAGTAACCTGTAGTTTTAGCTGAACACTGTGAGCTGGATGCACTACACTAACTTGTAGCTTTAGCTGAACACTGTGCAGAGGTCTCACTACACTAACTTGTAGTTTTAGCTGAACACTGTGAGCAGGACGCACTACACTAACTTGTAGCTTTATCTGAACACTGTGCTGAGGTCTCACTACACTAACTTGTAGTTTTAGCTGAACACTGTGAGCAGGACGCACTACACTAACTTGTAGCTTTATCTGAACACTGTGCTGAGGTCTCACTACACTAACTTGTAGTTTTAGCTGAACACTGTGCAGAGGTCGCACTACACTAACTTGTAGTTTTAGCTGAACACTGTGAGCAGGACGCACTACACTAACTTGTAGCTTTAGCTGAACACTGTGCAGAGGTCGCACTACACTAACTTGTAGTTTTAGCTGAACACTGTGAGCAGGACACACTACACTAACTTGTAGCTTTAGCTGAACACTGTGCAGAGGTCTCACTACACTAACTTTTAGTTTTAGCTGAACACTGTGCAGAGGTCGCACTACACTAACTTGTAGCTTTAGCTGAACACTGTGCAGAGGTCTCACTACACTAACTTGTAGCTTTAGCTGAACACTGTGCAGAGATCTCACTACACTAACTTGTAGCTTTAGCTGAACACTGTTCAGAGGTCTCACTACACTAACTTTTAGTTTTAGCTGAACACTGTGAGCAGGACGCACTACACTAACTTGTAGCTTTAGCTGAACACTGTGCAGAGGTCTAACTACACTAACTTGTAGTTTTAGCTGAACACTGTGAGCAGGGCGCACTACACTAACTTGTAGCTTTAGCTGAACACTGTGCAGAGGTCTAACTACACTAACTTGTAGTTTTAGCTGAACACTGTGCTGAGGTCTCACTACACTAACTTGTAGTTGTAGCTGAACACTGTGCAGAGGTCGCACTACACTAACATGCAGTTTTAGCTGAACACTGTGAGCAGGACCTACTACACTAACTTGTAGCTTTAGCTGAACACTGTGCTGAGGTCTCACTATACTAACTTGTAGTTGTAGCTGAACACTGTTCAGAGGTCGCACTACACTAACATGTAGTTTTAGCTGAACACTGTGAGCAGGATGCACTACACTAACTTGTAGCTTTAGCTGAACACTGTGCAGAGGTCTCACTACACTAACTTGTAGCTTTAGCTGAACACTGTGCTGAGGTCTCACTATACTAACTTGTAGTTGTAGCTGAACACTGTTCAGAGGTCGCACTACACTAACATGTAGTTTTAGCTGAACACTGTGAGCAGGATGCACTACACTAACTTGTAGCTTTAGCTGAACACTGTGCAGAGGTCTCACTACACTAACTTGTAGTTTTAGCTGAACACTGTGAGCAGGACGCACTACACTAACTTGTAGCTGTAGCTGAACACTGTGAGGAGGACGCACTACACTAACTTGTAGATTTAGCTGAACACTGTGCAGAGGTCACACTACAATAACTTGTAGCTTTATCTGAACACTGTGAGCAGGACGCACTACACTAACTTGTAGCTTTATCTTAACACTGTGCAGAGGTCTCACTACACTAACTTGTAGCTTTAGCTGAACACTGTGAGGTGGACGCACTACACTAACTTGTAGCTTTAGCTGAACACTGTGCAGAGGTCGCTCTACAATATCTTGTAGTTTTAGCTGAACACTGTGAGCAAGACGCACTACACTAACTACTAGCTTTAGCTGAACACTGTGCAGAGGTCTCACTACACTAACTTGTAGTTTTAGCTGAACACTGTGAACAGGACGCACTACATTAACTTGTAGCTTTAGCTGAACACTGTGAGCAGGACGCACTACACTAACTTGTAGCTTTAGCTGAACACTGTGCAGAGGTCTCACTATACTAACTTGTAGTTTTAGCTGAACACTGTGAGAAGGACGCACTACACTAACTTGTAGCTTTAGCTGAACACTGTGCTGAGGTCTCACTACACTAACTTGTAGTTTTAGCTGAACACTGTGCAGAGGTCGCACTACACTAACCTGTAGTTTTAGCTGAACACTGTGAGCAGGATGCACTACACTAACTTGTAGCTTTAGCTGAACACTGTGCTGAGGTCTCACTACACTAACTTGTAGTTTTAGCTGAACACTGTGCAGAGGTCGCACTACACTAACATGTAGTTTTAGCTGAACACTGTGGGCAGGATGCACTACACTAACTTGTAGCTTTAGCTGAACACTGTGCAGAGGTCTCACTACACTAACTTGTAGTTTTAGCTGAACACTGTGAGCATGACGCACTACACTAACTTGTAGCTTTATCTGAACACTGTGCTGAGGTCTCACTACACTAACTTGTAGTTTTAGCTGAACACTGTGAGCAGGACGCACTACACTAACTTGTAGCTTTATCTGAACACTGTGCTGAGGTCTTACTACACTAACTTGTAGTTTTAGCTGAACATTGTGCAGAGGTCGCACTACACTAACTTGTAGTTTTAGCTGAACACTGTGAGCAGGACGCACTACACTAACTTGTAGCTTTAGCTGAACACTGTGCAGAGGTCGCACTACACTAACTTGTAGTTTTAGCTGAACACTGTGAGCAGGACACACTACACTAACTTGTAGCTTTAGCTGAACACTGTGCAGAGGTCTCACTACACTAACTTTTAGTTTTAGCTGAACACTGTGCAGAGGTCGCACTACACTAACTTGTAGCTTTAGCTGAACACTGTGCAGAGGTCTCACTACACTAACTTGTAGCTTTAGCTGAACACTGTGCAGAGATCTCACTACACTAACTTGTAGCTTTAGCTGAACACTGTTCAGAGGTCTCACTACACTAACTTTTAGTTTTAGCTGAACACTGTGAGCAGGACGCACTACACTAACTTGTAGCTTTAGCTGAACACTGTGCAGAGGTCTCACTACACTAACTTGTAGTTTTAGCTGAACACTGTGAGCAGGGCGCACTACACTAACTTGTAGCTTTAGCTGAACACTGTGCAGAGGTCTCACTACACTAACTTGTAGTTTTAGCTGAACACTGTGCAGAGGTTGCACTACAGTAACCTGTAGTTTTAGCTGAACACTGTGAGCTGGATGCACTACACTAACTTGTAGCTTTAGCTGAACACTGTGCAGAGGTCTCACTACACTAACTTGTAGTTTTAGCTGAACACTGTGAGCAGGACGCACTACACTAACTTGTAGCTTTATCTGAACACTGTGCTGAGGTCTCACTACACTAACTTGTAGTTTTAGCTGAACACTGTGAGCAGGACGCACTACACTAACTTGTAGCTTTATCTGAACACTGTGCTGAGGTCTCACTACACTAACTTGTAGTTTTAGCTGAACACTGTGCAGAGGTCGCACTACACTAACTTGTAGTTTTAGCTGAACACTGTGAGCAGGACGCACTACACTAACTTGTAGCTTTAGCTGAACACTGTGCAGAGGTCGCACTACACTACCTTGTAGTTTTAGCTGAACACTGTGAGCAGGACACACTACACTAACTTGTAGCTTTAGCTGAACACTGTGCAGAGGTCTCACTACACTAACTTTTAGTTTTAGCTGAACACTGTGCAGAGGTCGCACTACACTAACTTGTAGCTTTAGCTGAACACTGTGCAGAGGTCTCACTACACTAACTTGTAGCTTTAGCTGAACACTGTGCAGAGATCTCACTACACTAACTTGTAGCTTTAGCTGAACACTGTTCAGAGGTCTCACTACACTAACTTTTAGTTTTAGCTGAACACTGTGAGCAGGACGCACTACACTAACTTGTAGCTTTAGCTGAACACTGTGCAGAGGTCTCACTACACTAACTTGTAGTTTTAGCTGAACACTGTGAGCAGGGCGCACTACACTAACTTGTAGCTTTAGCTGAACACTGTGCAGAGGTCTCACTACACTAACTTGTAGTTTTAGCTGAACACTGTGCAGAGGTTGCACTAGAGTAACCTGTAGTTTTAGCTGAACACTGTGAGCTGGATGCACTACACTAACTTGTAGCTTTAGCTGAACACTGTGCAGAGGTCTCACTACACTAACTTGTAGCTTTAGCTGAACACTGTGCTGAGGTCTCACTACACTAACTTGTAGTTGTAGCTGAACACTGTGCAGAGGTCGCACTACACTAACATGTAGTTTTAGCTGAACACTGTGAGCAGGATGCACTACACTAACTTGTAGCTTTAGCTGAACACTATGAAGAGGTCTCACTACACTAACTTGTAGTTTTAGCTGAACACTGTGAGCAGGACACACTACACTAACTTGTAGCTTTAGCCGAACACTGTGAGGAGGACGCACTACACTAACTTGTAGCTTTAGCTGAACACAGTGCAGAGGTCGCACTACAATAACTTGTAGTTTTAGCTGAACACTGTGAGCAAGACGCACTACACTAACTTGTAGCTTTAGCTGAACACTGTGCAGAGGTCTCACTACACGAACTTGTAGTTTTAGCTGAACACTGTGCAGAGGTCACACTACACTAACTTGTAGTTTTAGCTGAACACTGTGAGCAGGACACACTACACTAACTTGTAGCTTTAGCTGAACACTGTGTAGAGGTCTCACTACACTAACTTGTAGTTTTAGATGAACACTGTGAGCAGGACGCACTACACTAACTTGTAGCTTTAGCTGAACACTGTGCTGAGGTCTCACTACACTAACTTGTAGTTTTAGCTGAACACTGTGCAGAGGTCGCACTACACTAACCTGTAGTTTTAGCTGAACACTGTGAGCAGGACGCACTACACTAACTTGTAGCTTTAGCTGAACACTGTGCAGAGGTCGCACTACACTAACATGTAGTTTTAGCTGAACACTGTGAGCAGGATGCACTACACTAACTTGTAGCTTTAGCTGAACACTGTGCAGAGGTCTCACTACACTATCTTGTAGTTTTAGCTGAACACTGTGAGCAGGATGCACTACACTAACTTGTAGCTTTAGCTGAACACTGTGCTGAGGTCTCACTACACTAACTTGTAGTTTTAGCTGAACACTGTGCAGAGGTCGCACTACACAAACTTGTAGTTTTAGCTGAAAACTGTGAGCAGGACGCACTACACTAACTTGTAGCTTTAACTGAACACTGAGCAGAGGTCGCACTACACTAACTTGTAGTTTTAGCTGAACACTGTGCAGAGGTCGCTCTACAATATCTTGTAGTTTTAGCTGAACACTGTGAGCAAGACGCACTACACTAACTACTAGCTTTAGCTGAACACTGTGCAGAGGTCTCACTACACTAACTTGTAGTTTTAGCTGAACACTGTGAACAGGACGCACTACATTAACTTGTAGCTTTAGCTGAACACTGTGAGCAGGACGCAGTACACTAACTTGTAGCTTTATCTGAACACTGTGCTGAGGTCTCACTACACTAACTTGTAATTTTAGCTGAACACTGTGCAGAGGTCGCACTACACTAACTTGTAGTTTTAGCTGAACACTGTGAGCAGGACGCACTACACTAACTTGTAGCTTTAGCTGAACACTGTGCAGAGGTCGCACTACACTAACTTGTAGTTTTAGCTGAACACTGTGAGCAGGACACACTACACTAACTTGTAGCTTTAGCTGAACACTGTGCAGAGGTCTCACTACACTAACTTTTAGTTTTAGCTGAACACTGTGCAGAGGTCGCACTACACTAACTTGTAGCTTTAGCTGAACACTGTGCAGAGGTCTCACTACACTAACTTGTAGCTTTAGCTGAACACTGTGCAGAGATCTCACTACACTAACTTGTAGCTTTAGCTGAACACTGTTCAGAGGTCTCACTACACTAACTTTTAGTTTTAGCTGAACACTGTGAGCAGGACGCACTACACTAACTTGTAGCTTTAGCTGAACACTGTGCAGAGGTCTCACTACACTAACTTGTAGTTTTAGCTGAACACTGTGAGCAGGGCGCACTACACTAACTTGTAGCTTTAGCTGAACACTGTGCAGAGGTCTCACTACACTAACTTGTAGTTTTAGCTGAACACTGTGCAGAGGTTGCACTACAGTAACCTGTAGTTTTAGCTGAACACTGTGAGCTGGATGCACTACACTAACTTGTAGCTTTAGCTGAACACTGTGCAGAGGTCTCACTACACTAACTTGTAGCTTTAGCTGAACACTGTGCTGAGGTCTCACTACACTAACTTGTAGTTGTAGCTGAACACTGTGCAGAGGTCGCAATACACTAACATGTAGTTTTAGCTGAACACTGTGAGCAGGATGCACTACACTAACTTGTAGCTTTAGCTGAACACTATGAAGAGGTCTCACTACACTAACTTGTAGTTTTAGCTGAACACTGTGAGCAGGACGCACTACACTAACTTGTAGCTGTAGCTGAACACTGTGAGGAGGACGCACTACACTAACTTGTAGATTTAGCTGAACATTGTGCAGAGGTCACACTACAATAACTTGTAGTTTTAGCTGAACACTGTGAGCAGAACACAGTACACTAACTTGTAGCTTTAGCTGAACACTGTGCAGAGGTCTCACTACACTAACTTGTAGTTTTAGCTGAACACTGTGAGCAGGACGCACTACACTAACTTGTAGCCGAACACTGTGAGGAGGACGCACTACACTAACTTGTAGCTTTAGCTGAACACAGTGCAGAGGTCGCACTACAATAACTTGTAGTTTTAGCTGAACACTGTGAGCAAGACGCACTACACTAACTTGTAGCTTTAGCTGAACACTGTGCAGAGGTCTCACTACACGAACTTGTAGTTTTAGCTGAACACTGTGCAGAGGTCACACTACACTAACTTGTAGTTTTAGCTGAACACTGTGAGCAGGACGCACTACACTAACTTGTAGCTTTAGCTGAACACTGTGTAGAGGTCTCACTACACTAACTTGTAGTTTTAGATGAACACTGTGAGCAGGACGCACTACACTAACTTGTAGCTTTAGCTGAACACTGTGCTGAGGTCTCACTACACTAACTTGTAGTTTTAGCTGAACACTGTGCAGAGGTCGCACTACACTAACCTGTAGTTTTAGCTGAACACTGTGAGCAGGACGCACTACACTAACTTGTAGCTTTAGCTGAACACTGTGCAGAGGTCGCACTACACTAACATGTAGTTTTAGCTGAACACTGTGAGCAGGATGCACTACACTAACTTGTAGCTTTAGCTGAACACTGTGCAGAGGTCTCACTACACTATCTTGTAGTTTTAGCTGAACACTGTGAGCAGGATGCACTACACTAACTTGTAGCTTTAGCTGAACACTGTGCTGAGGTCTCACTACACTAACTTGTAGTTTTAGCTGAACACTGTGCAGAGGTCGCACTACACAAACTTGTTGTTTTAGCTGAAAACTGTGAGCAGGACGCACTACACTAACTTGTAGCTTTAACTGAACACTGAGCAGAGGTCGCACTACACTAACTTGTAGTTTTAGCTGAACACTGTGAGCAGCATGCACTACACTAACTTGTAGCTTTAGCTGAACACTGTGCAGAGGTCTCACTACACTAACTTGTAGTTTTAGCTGAACACTGTGCAGAGGTCACACTACACTAACTTGTAGCTTTAGCTGAACACTGTGCAGAGGTCTCACTACACTGACTTGTAGCTTTAGCTGAACACTGTGCAGAGGTCTCACTACACTAACTTGTAGCTTTAGCTGAACACTGTTCAGAGGTCTCACTACACTAACTTGTAGTTTTAGCTGAACACTGTGCAGAGGTCGCACTACACTAACTTGTAGTTTTAGCTGAACACTGTGAGCAGGACGCACTACACTAACTTGTAGCTTTAGCTGAACACTTTGCGGAGGTCTCACTACACTAACTTTTAGTTTTAGCTGAACACTGTGAGCAGGGCGCACTACACTAACTTGTAGCTTTAGCTGAACACTGTGCTGAGGTCTCACTACACTAACTTGTAGTTTTAGCTGAACACTGTGCAGAGGTTGCACTACACTAACCTGTAGTTTTAGCTGAACACTGTGAGCTGGATGCACTACACTAACTTGTAGCTTTAGCTGAACACTGTGCAGAGGTCTCACTACACTAACCTTTAGTTTTAGCTGAACACTGTGCTGAGGTCTCACTACACTAACTTGTAGTTGTAGCTGAACACTGTGCAGAGGTCGCACTACACTAACATGCAGTTTTAGCTGAACACTGTGAGCAGGACGCACTACACTAACTTGTAGCTTTAGCTGAACACTGTGCTGAGGTCTCACTACACTAACTTGTAGTTGAAGCTGAACACTGTGAGCAGGACGCACTACACTAATTTGTAGCTTTAGCTGAGCACTGTGCAGGGGTCTCACTACACTAACTTGTAGTTTTAGCTGAACACTGTGAGCAGGACGCACTACACTAACTTGTAGCTATAGCTGAACACTGTGAGGAGGACGCACTACACTAACTTGTAGCTTTAGCTGAACACTGTGCAGAGGTCTCACTACACTAACTTGTAGCTTTAGCTGAACACTGTGCAGAGGTCTCACTACACTAACTTTTAGTTTTAGCTGAACACTGTGAGCAGGACGCACTACACTAACTTGTAGCTTTAGCTGAACACTGTGCAGAGGTCTCACTACACTAACTTGTAGTTTTAGCTGAACACTGTGAGCAGGGCGCACTACACTAACTTGTATCTTTAGCTGAACACTGTGCAGAGGTCTCACTACACTAACTTGTAGTTTTAGCTGAACACTGTGCAGAGGTTGCACTACAGTAACCTGTAGTTTTAGCTGAACACTGTGAGCTGGATGCACTACACTAACTTGTAGCTTTAGCTGAACATTGTGCAGAGGTCTCACTACACTAACTTGTAGCTTTAGCTGAACACTGTGCTGAGGTCTCACTACACTAACTTGTAGTTGTAGCTGAACACTGTGCAGAGGTCGCATTACACTAACATGTAGTTTTAGCTGAACACTGTGAGCAGGATGCACTACACTAACTTGTAGCTTTAGCTGAACACTATGAAGAGGTCTCACTACACTAACTTGTAGTTTTAGCTGAACACTGTGAGCAGGACGCACTACACTAACTTGTAGCTGTAGCTGAACACTGTGAGGAGGACGCACTACACTAACTTGTAGATTTAGCTGAACATTGTGCAGAGGTCACACTACAATAACTTGTAGTTTTAGCTGAACACTGTGAGCAGAACACAGTACACTAACTTGTAGCTTTAGCTGAACACTGTGCAGAGGTCTCACTACACTAACTTGTAGTTTTAGCTGAACACTGTGAGCAGGACGCACTACACTAACTTGTAGCTTTAGCCGAACACTGTGAGGAGGACGCACTACACTAACTTGTAGCTTTAGCTGAACACAGTGCAGAGGTCGCACTACAATAACTTGTAGTTTTAGCTGAACACTGTGAGCAAGACGCACTACACTAACTTGTAGCTTTAGCTGAACACTGTGCAGAGGTCTCACTACACGAACTTGTAGTTTTAGCTGAACACTGTGCAGAGGTCACACTACACTAACTTGTAGTTTTAGCTGAACACTGTGAGCAGGACGCACTACACTAACTTGTAGCTTTAGCTGAACACTGTGTAGAGGTCTCACTACACTAACTTGTAGTTTTAGATGAACACTGTGAGCAGGACGCACTACACTAACTTGTAGCTTTAGCTGAACACTGTGCTGAGGTCTCACTACACTAACTTGTAGTTTTAGCTGAACACTGTGCAGAGATCGCACTACACTAACCTGTAGTTTTAGCTGAACACTGTGAGCAGGATGCACTACACTAACTTGTAGCTTTAGCTGAACACTGTGCAGAGGTCTCACTACACTATCTTGTAGTTTTAGCTGAACACTGTGAGCAGGATGCACTACACTAACTTGTAGCTTTAGCTGAACACTGTGCTGAGGTCTCACTACACTAACTTGTAGTTTTATCTGAACACTGTGCAGAGGTCACACTACACTAACTTGTAGTTTTAGCTGAACACTGTGTGCAGGACGCACTACACTAACTTGTAGCTTTATCTGAACACTGTGCTGAGGTCTCACTACACTAACTTGTAGTTTTAGCTGAACACTGTGAGCAGGACGCACTACACTAACTTGTAGCTTTATCTGAACACTGTGCTGAGGTCTCACTACACTAACTTGTAGTTTTAGCTGAACACTGTGAGCAGGACGCACTACACTAACTTGTAGCTTTATCTGAACACTGTGCAGAGGTCTCACTACACTAACTTGTAGCTTTAGCTGAACACTGTGCAGAGATCTCACTACACTATCTTGTAGTTTTAGCTGAACACTGTGAGCAGGATGCACTACACTAACTTGTAGCTTTAGCTGAACACTGTGCTGAGGTCTCACTACACTAACTTGTAGTTTTAGCTGAACACTGTGCAGAGGTCGCACTACACAAACTTGTAGTTTTAGCTGAAAACTGTGAGCAGGACGCACTACACTAACTTGTAGCTTTAACTGAACACTGAGCAGAGGTCGCACTACACTAACTTGTAGTTTTAGCTGAACACTGTGAGCAGCATGCACTACACTAACTTGTAGCTTTAGCTGAACACTGTGCAGAGGTCTCACTACACTAACTTGTAGTTTTAGCTGAACACTGTGCAGAGGTCACACTACACTAACTTGTAGTTTTAGCTGAACACTGTGAGCAGGACGCACTACACTAACTTGTAGCTTTATCTGAACACTGTGCTGAGGTCTCACTACACTAACTTGTAGTTTTAGCTGAACACTGTGAGCAGGACGCAATACACTAACTTGTAGCTTTATCTGAACACTGTGCTGAGGTCTCACTACACTAACTTGTAGTTTTAGCTGAACACTGTGCAGAAGTCGCACTACACTAACTTGTAGTTTTAGCTGAACACTGTGAGCAGGACGCACTACACTAACTTGTAGCTTTAGCTGAACACTGTGCAGAGGTCGCACTACACTAACTTGTAGTTTTAGCTGAACACTGTGAGCAGGACGCACTACACTAACTTGTAGCTTTAGCTGAACACTGTGCAGAGGTCTCACTACACTAACTTTTAGTTTTAGCTGAACACTGTGCAGAGGTCGCACTACACTAACTTGTAGCTTTAGCTGAACACTGTGCAGAGGTCTCACTACACTAACTTGTAGCTTTAGCTGAACACTGTGCAGAGGTCTCACTACACTAACTTTTAGTTTTAGCTGAACACTGTGAGCAGGACGCACTACACTAACTTGTAGCTTTAGCTGAACACTGTGCAGAGGTCTCACTACACTAACTTGTAGTTTTAGCTGAACACTGTGAGCAGGGCGCACTACACTAACTTGTATCTTTAGCTGAACACTGTGCAGAGGTCTCACTACACTAACTTGTAGTTTTAGCTGAACACTGTGCAGAGGTTGCACTACAGTAACCTGTAGTTTTAGCTGAACACTGTGAGCTGGATGCACTACACTAACTTGTAGCTTTAGCTGAACACTGTGCAGAGGTCTCACTACACTAACTTGTAGCTTTAGCTGAACACTGTGCTGAGGTCTCACTACACTAACTTGTAGTTGTAGCTGAACACTGTGCAGAGGTCGCATTACACTAACATGTAGTTTTAGCTGAACACTGTGAGCAGGATGCACTACACTAACTTGTAGCTTTAGCTGAACACTATGAAGAGGTCTCACTACACTAACTTGTAGTTTTAGCTGAACACTGTGAGCAGGACGCACTACACTAACTTGTAGCTGTAGCTGAACACTGTGAGGAGGACGCACTACACTAACTTGTAGATTTAGCTGAACATTGTGCAGAGGTCACACTACAATAACTTGTAGTTTTAGCTGAACACTGTGAGCAGAACACAGTACACTAACTTGTAGCTTTAGCTGAACACTGTGCAGAGGTCTCACTACACTAACTTGTAGTTTTAGCTGAACACTGTGAGCAGGACGCACTACACTAACTTGTAGCTTTAGCCGAACACTGTGAGGAGGACGCACTACACTAACTTGTAGCTTTAGCTGAACACAGTGCAGAGGTCGCACTACAATAACTTGTAGTTTTAGCTGAACACTGTGAGCAAGACGCACTACACTAACTTGTAGCTTTAGCTGAACACTGTGCAGAGGTCTCACTACACGAACTTGTAGTTTTAGCTGAACACTGTGCAGAGGTCACACTACACTAACTTGTAGTTTTAGCTGAACACTGTGAGCAGGACGCACTACACTAACTTGTAGCTTTAGCTGAACACTGTGTAGAGGTCTCACTACACTAGTAGTTTTAGATGAACACTGTGAGCAGGACGCACTACACTAACTTGTAGCTTTAGCTGAACACTGTGCTGAGGTCTCACTACACTAACTTGTAGTTTTAGCTGAACACTGTGCAGAGGTCGCACTACACTAACCTGTAGTTTTAGCTGAACACTGTGAGCAGGACGCACTACACTAACTTGTAGCTTTAGCTGAACACTGTGCAGAGGTCGCACTACACTAACATGTAGTTTTAGCTGAACACTGTGAGCAGGATGCACTACACTTACTTGTAGCTTTAGCTGAACACTGTGCAGAGGTCTCACTACACTATCTTGTAGTTTTAGCTGAACACTGTGAGCAGGATGCACTACACTAACTTGTAGCTTTAGCTGAACACTGTGCAGAGGTCTCACTACTCTAACTTGTAGTTTTAGCTGAACACCGTGCAGAGGTCACACTACACTAACTTGTAGCTTTAGCTGAACACTGTGCAGAGGTCTCACTACACTAACTTGTAGCTTTAGCTGAACACTGTGCAGAGGTCTCACTACACTAACTTGTAGCTTTAGCTGAACACTGTGCAGAGGTCTCACTACACTAACTTGTAGTTTTAGCTGAACACTGTGCAGAGGTCGCACTACACTAACTTGTAGTTTTAGCTGAACACTGTGAGCAGGACGCACTACACTAACTTGTAGCTTTAGCTGAACACTGTGCAGAGGTCTCACTACACTAACTTTTAGTTTTAGCTGAACACTGTGAGCAGGGCGCACTACACTAACTTGTAGCTTTAGCTGAACACTGTGCTGAGGTCTCACTACACTAACTTGTAGTTTTAGCTGAACACTGTGCAGAGGTTGCACTACACTAACCTGTAGTTTTAGCTGAACACTGTGAGCTGGATGCACTACACTAACTTGTAGCTTTAGCTGAACACTGTGCAGAGGTCTCACTACACTAACCTTTAGTTTTAGCAGAACACTGTGCTGAGGTCTCACTACACTAACTTGTAGTTGTAGCTGAACACTGTGCAGAGGTCGCACTACACTAACATGCAGTTTTAGCTGAACACTGTGAGCAGGACGCACTACACTAACTTGTAGCTTTAGCTGAACACTGTGCTGAGGTCTCACTACACTAACTTGTAGTTGAAGCTGAACACTGTGAGCAGGACGCACTACACTAATTTGTAGCTTTAGCTGAGCACTGTGCAGGGGTCTCACTACACTAACTTGTAGTTTTAGCTGAACACTGTGAGCAGGACGCACTACACTAACTTGTAGCTATAGCTGAACACTGTGAGGAGGACGCACTACACTAACTTGTAGATTTAGCTGAACACTGTGCAGAGGTCACACTACAATAACTTGTAGTTTTAGCTGAACACTGTGAGCAGGACGCACTACACTAACTTGTAGCCTTAGCTGAACACTGTGCAGAGGTCTCACTACACTAACTTGTAGTTTTAGCTGAACACTGTGAGCAGGACGCAGTACACTAACTTGTAGCTTTAGCTGAACACTGTGAGCAGGATGCACTACACTAACTTGTAGCTTTAGCTGAACACTGTGCAGAGGTCGCACTACATTAACTTGTAGTTTTAGCTGAATACTGTGAGCAGGACGCACTACACTAACTTGTAGCTTTAGCTGAACACTGTGCTGAGGTCTCACTACACTAACTTGTAGTTTTAGCTGAACACTGTGCAAAGGTCGCACTACACTAACTTGTAGTTTTAGCCGAACACTGTGAGCAGGACGCACTACACTAACTTGTAGCTTTAGCTGAACACTGTGAAGAGGTCGCACTACAATAACTTTTTAGCTTTAGCTGAACACTGTGCAGAGGTCTCACTACACTAACTTGTAGCTTTAGCTGAACACTGTGCAGAGGTCTCACTACACTAACTTGTAGTTTTAGCTGAACACTGTAAAGAGGTCGCACTACACTAACTTGTAGTTTTAGCTGAACACTGTGAGCAGGATGCACTACACTAACTTGTAGCTTTAGCTGAACACTGTGCAGAGGTATCACTACACTAACTTGTAGTTTTAGCTGAACACTGTGAGCAGGACGCACTACACGAACTTGTAGCTTTAGCTGAAAACTGTGCTGAGGTCCTACTACACTAACTTGTAATTTTAGCTGAACACTGTGCAGAGGTCGCACTACACTAACTTGTAGCTTTAGCTGAACACTGTGAGCAGGACGCACCACACTAACTTGTAGCTTTAGCTGAACACTGTGCAGAGGTCGCACTACAATAACTTGTAGTTTTAGCTGAATACTGTGAGCAGGACGCACTACACTAACTTGTAGTTTTAGCTGAACACTGTGCTGAGGTCTCACTACACTAACTTGTAGTTTTAGCTGAACACTGTGCAGAGGTCGCACTACACTAACTTGTAGTTTTAGCTGAACACTGTGAGCAGGACGCACTACACTAACTTGTAGCTTTAGCTGAACACTGTGCAGAGGTCACACTACAATAACTTGTAGTTTTAGCTGAACACTGTGAGCAGGACGCACTACACTAACTTGTAGCTTTAGCTGAACACTGTGCAGAGGTCACACTACAATAACTTGTAGTATTAGCTGAACACTGTGAGCAGGACGCACTACACTAACTTGTAGCTTTAGCTTAACACTGTGCAGAGGTCTCACTACACTAACTTGTAGCTTTAGCTGAACACTGTGCAGAGGTCTCACTACACTAACTTGTAGTTTTAGCTGAACACTGTGCAGAGGTCGTACTACACTAACTTGTAGTTTTAGCTGAACACTGTGAGCAGGACGCACTACACTAACTTGTAGCTTTAGCTGAACACTGTGCAGAGGTCTCACTACACTAACTTGTAGTTTTAGCTGAAAACTGTGCTGAGGTCTCACTACACTAACTTGTAGTTTTAGCTGAACACTGTGCAGAGGTCTCACTACACTAACTTGTAGCTTTAGCTGAACACTGTGCAGAGGTCTCACTACACTAACTTGTAGCTTTAGCTGAACACTGTGCAGAGGTCTCACTACACTAACTTGTAGTTTTAGCTGAACACTGTGCAGAGGTCGCACTACACTAACTTGTAGTTTTAGCTGAACACTGTGAGAAGGACGCACTACACTAACTTGTAGCTTTAGCTGAACACTGTGCAGAGGTCTCACTACACTAACTTTTAGTTTTAGCTGAACACTGTGAGCAGGGCGCACTACACTAACTTGTAGCTTTAGCTGAACACTGTGCTGAGGTCTCACTACACTAACTTGTAGTTTTAGCTGAACACTGTGCAGAGGTTGCACTACACTAACCTGTAGTTTTAGCTGAACACTGTGAGCTGGATGCACTACACTAACTTGTAGCTTTAGCTGAACACTGTGCAGAGGTCTCACTACACTAACCTTTAGTTTTAGCAGAACACTGTGCTGAGGTCTCACTACACTAACTTGTAGTTGTAGCTGAACACTGTGCAGAGGTCGCACTACACTAACATGCAGTTTTAGCTGAACACTGTGAGCAGGACGCACTACACTAACTTGTAGCTTTAGCTGAACACTGTGCTGAGGTCTCACTACACTAACTTGTAGTTGAAGCTGAACACTGTGAGCAGGACGCACTACACTAATTTGTAGCTTTAGCTGAGCACTGTGCAGGGGTCTCACTACACTAACTTGTAGTTTTAGCTGAACACTGTGAGCAGGACGCACTACACTAACTTGTAGCTATAGCTGAACACTGTGAGGAGGACGCACTACACTAACTTGTAGCTTTAGCTGAACACTGTGCAGAGGTCTCACTACACTAACTTGTAGCTTTAGCTGAACACTGTGCAGAGGTCTCACTACACTAACTTTTAGTTTTAGCTGAACACTGTGAGCAGGACGCACTACACTAACTTGTAGCTTTAGCTGAACACTGTGCAGAGGTCTCACTACACTAACTTGTAGTTTTAGCTGAACACTGTGAGCAGGGCGCACTACACTAACTTGTATCTTTAGCTGAACACTGTGCAGAGGTCTCACTACACTAACTTGTAGTTTTAGCTGAACACTGTGCAGAGGTTGCACTACAGTAACCTGTAGTTTTAGCTGAACACTGTGAGCTGGATGCACTACACTAACTTGTAGCTTTAGCTGAACATTGTGCAGAGGTCTCACTACACTAACTTGTAGCTTTAGCTGAACACTGTGCTGAGGTCTCACTACACTAACTTGTAGTTGTAGCTGAACACTGTGCAGAGGTCGCATTACACTAACATGTAGTTTTAGCTGAACACTGTGAGCAGGATGCACTACACTAACTTGTAGCTTTAGCTGAACACTATGAAGAGGTCTCACTACACTAACTTGTAGTTTTAGCTGAACACTGTGAGCAGGACGCACTACACTAACTTGTAGCTGTAGCTGAACACTGTGAGGAGGACGCACTACACTAACTTGTAGATTTAGCTGAACATTGTGCAGAGGTCACACTACAATAACTTGTAGTTTTAGCTGAACACTGTGAGCAGAACACAGTACACTAACTTGTAGCTTTAGCTGAACACTGTGCAGAGGTCTCACTACACTAACTTGTAGTTTTAGCTGAACACTGTGAGCAGGACGCACTACACTAACTTGTAGCTTTAGCCGAACACTGTGAGGAGGACGCACTACACTAACTTGTAGCTTTAGCTGAACACAGTGCAGAGGTCGCACTACAATAACTTGTAGTTTTAGCTGAACACTGTGAGCAAGACGCACTACACTAACTTGTAGCTTTAGCTGAACACTGTGCAGAGGTCTCACTACACGAACTTGTAGTTTTAGCTGAACACTGTGCAGAGGTCACACTACACTAACTTGTAGTTTTAGCTGAACACTGTGAGCAGGACGCACTACACTAACTTGTAGCTTTAGCTGAACACTGTGTAGAGGTCTCACTACACTAACTTGTAGTTTTAGATGAACACTGTGAGCAGGACGCACTACACTAACTTGTAGCTTTAGCTGAACACTGTGCTGAGGTCTCACTACACTAACTTGTAGTTTTAGCTGAACACTGTGCAGAGATCGCACTACACTAACCTGTAGTTTTAGCTGAACACTGTGAGCAGGACGCACTACACTAACTTGTAGCTTTAGCTGAACACTGTGCAGAGGTCGCACTACACTAACATGTAGTTTTAGCTGAACACTGTGAGCAGGATGCACTACACTAACTTGTAGCTTTAGCTGAACACTGTGCAGAGGTCTCACTACACTATCTTGTAGTTTTAGCTGAACACTGTGAGCAGGATGCACTACACTAACTTGTAGCTTTAGCTGAACACTGTGCTGAGGTCTCACTACACTAACTTGTAGTTTTATCTGAACACTGTGCAGAGGTCACACTACACTAACTTGTAGTTTTAGCTGAACACTGTGTGCAGGACGCACTACACTAACTTGTAGCTTTATCTGAACACTGTGCTGAGGTCTCACTACACTAACTTGTAGTTTTAGCTGAACACTGTGAGCAGGACGCACTACACTAACTTGTAGCTTTATCTGAACACTGTGCTGAGGTCTCACTACACTAACTTGTAGTTTTAGCTGAACACTGTGAGCAGGACGCACTACACTAACTTGTAGCTTTATCTGAACACTGTGCAGAGGTCTCACTACACTAACTTGTAGCTTTAGCTGAACACTGTGCAGAGGTCTCACTACACTATCTTGTAGTTTTAGCTGAACACTGTGAGCAGGATGCACTACACTAACTTGTAGCTTTAGCTGAACACTGTGCTGAGGTCTCACTACACTAACTTGTAGTTTTAGCTGAACACTGTGCAGAGGTCGCACTACACAAACTTGTAGTTTTAGCTGAAAACTGTGAGCAGGACGCACTACACTAACTTGTAGCTTTAACTGAACACTGAGCAGAGGTCGCACTACACTAACTTGTAGTTTTAGCTGAACACTGTGAGCAGCATGCACTACACTAACTTGTAGCTTTAGCTGAACACTGTGCAGAGGTCTCACTACACTAACTTGTAGTTTTAGCTGAACACTGTGCAGAGGTCACACTACACTAACTTGTAGTTTTAGCTGAACACTGTGAGCAGGACGCACTACACTAACTTGTAGCTTTATCTGAACACTGTGCTGAGGTCTCACTACACTAACTTGTAGTTTTAGCTGAACACTGTGAGCAGGACGCACTACACTAACTTGTAGCTTTATCTGAACACTGTGCTGAGGTCTCACTACACTAACTTGTAGTTTTAGCTGAACACTGTGCAGAAGTCGCACTACACTAACTTGTAGTTTTAGCTGAACACTGTGAGCAGGACGCACTACACTAACTTGTAGCTTTAGCTGAACACTGTGCAGAGGTCGCACTACACTAACTTGTAGTTTTAGCTGAACACTGTGAGCAGGACGCACTACACTAACTTGTAGCTTTAGCTGAACACTGTGCAGAGGTCTCACTACACTAACTTTTAGTTTTAGCTGAACACTGTGCAGAGGTCGCACTACACTAACTTGTAGCTTTAGCTGAACACTGTGCAGAGGTCTCACTACACTAACTTGTAGCTTTAGCTGAACACTGTGCAGAGGTCTCACTACACTAACTTTTAGTTTTAGCTGAACACTGTGAGCAGGACGCACTACACTAACTTGTAGCTTTAGCTGAACACTGTGCAGAGGTCTCACTACACTAACTTGTAGTTTTAGCTGAACACTGTGAGCAGGGCGCACTACACTAACTTGTATCTTTAGCTGAACACTGTGCAGAGGTCTCACTACACTAACTTGTAGTTTTAGCTGAACACTGTGCAGAGGTTGCACTACAGTAACCTGTAGTTTTAGCTGAACACTGTGAGCTGGATGCACTACACTAACTTGTAGCTTTAGCTGAACACTGTGCAGAGGTCTCACTACACTAACTTGTAGCTTTAGCTGAACACTGTGCTGAGGTCTCACTACACTAACTTGTAGTTGTAGCTGAACACTGTGCAGAGGTCGCATTACACTAACATGTAGTTTTAGCTGAACACTGTGAGCAGGATCCACTACACTAACTTGTAGCTTTAGCTGAACACTATGAAGAGGTCTCACTACACTAACTTGTAGTTTTAGCTGAACACTGTGAGCAGGACGCACTACACTAACTTGTAGCTGTAGCTGAACACTGTGAGGAGGACGCACTACACTAACTTGTAGATTTAGCTGAACATTGTGCAGAGGTCACACTACAATAACTTGTAGTTTTAGCTGAACACTGTGAGCAGAACACAGTACACTAACTTGTAGCTTTAGCTGAACACTGTGCAGAGGTCTCACTACACTAACTTGTAGTTTTAGCTGAACACTGTGAGCAGGACGCACTACACTAACTTGTAGCTTTAGCCGAACACTGTGAGGAGGACGCACTACACTAACTTGTAGCTTTAGCTGAACACAGTGCAGAGGTCGCACTACAATAACTTGTAGTTTTAGCTGAACACTGTGAGCAAGACGCACTACACTAACTTGTAGCTTTAGCTGAACACTGTGCAGAGGTCTCACTACACGAACTTGTAGTTTTAGCTGAACACTGTGCAGAGGTCACACTACACTAACTTGTAGTTTTAGCTGAACACTGTGAGCAGGACGCACTACACTAACTTGTAGCTTTAGCTGAACACTGTGTAGAGGTCTCACTACACTAGTAGTTTTAGATGAACACTGTGAGCAGGACGCACTACACTAACTTGTAGCTTTAGCTGAACACTGTGCTGAGGTCTCACTACACTAACTTGTAGTTTTAGCTGAACACTGTGCAGAGGTCGCACTACACTAACCTGTAGTTTTAGCTGAACACTGTGAGCAGGACGCACTACACTAACTTGTAGCTTTAGCTGAACACTGTGCAGAGGTCGCACTACACTAACATGTAGTTTTAGCTGAACACTGTGAGCAGGATGCACTACACTTACTTGTAGCTTTAGCTGAACACTGTGCAGAGGTCTCACTACACTATCTTGTAGTTTTAGCTGAACACTGTGAGCAGGATGCACTACACTAACTTGTAGCTTTAGCTGAACACTGTGCAGAGGTCTCACTACTCTAACTTGTAGTTTTAGCTGAACACTGTGCAGAGGTCACACTACACTAACTTGTAGCTTTAGCTGAACACTGTGCAGAGGTCTCACTACACTAACTTGTAGCTTTAGCTGAACACTGTGCAGAGGTCTCACTACACTAACTTGTAGCTTTAGCTGAACACTGTGCAGAGGTCTCACTACACTAACTTGTAGTTTTAGCTGAACACTGTGCAGAGGTCGCACTACACTAACTTGTAGTTTTAGCTGAACACTGTGAGCAGGACGCACTACACTAACTTGTAGCTTTAGCTGAACACTGTGCAGAGGTCTCACTACACTAACTTTTAGTTTTAGCTGAACACTGTGAGCAGGGCGCACTACACTAACTTGTAGCTTTAGCTGAACACTGTGCTGAGGTCTCACTACACTAACTTGTAGTTTTAGCTGAACACTGTGCAGAGGTTGCACTACACTAACCTGTAGTTTTAGCTGAACACTGTGAGCTGGATGCACTACACTAACTTGTAGCTTTAGCTGAACACTGTGCAGAGGTCTCACTACACTAACCTTTAGTTTTAGCAGAACACTGTGCTGAGGTCTCACTACACTAACTTGTAGTTGTAGCTGAACACTGTGCAGAGGTCGCACTACACTAACATGCAGTTTTAGCTGAACACTGTGAGCAGGACGCACTACACTAACTTGTAGCTTTAGCTGAACACTGTGCTGAGGTCTCACTACACTAACTTGTAGTTGAAGCTGAACACTGTGAGCAGGACGCACTACACTAATTTGTAGCTTTAGCTGAGCACTGTGCAGGGGTCTCACTACACTAACTTGTAGTTTTAGCTGAACACTGTGAGCAGGACGCACTACACTAACTTGTAGCTATAGCTGAACACTGTGAGGAGGACGCACTACACTAACTTGTAGATTTAGCTGAACACTGTGCAGAGGTCACACTACAATAACTTGTAGTTTTAGCTGAACACTGTGAGCAGGACGCACTACACTAACTTGTAGCCTTAGCTGAACACTGTGCAGAGGTCTCACTACACTAACTTGTAGTTTTAGCTGAACACTGTGAGCAGGACGCAGTACACTAACTTGTAGCTTTAGCTGAACACTGTGAGCAGGATGCACTACACTAACTTGTAGCTTTAGCTGAACACTGTGCAGAGGTCGCACTACATTAACTTGTAGTTTTAGCTGAATACTGTGAGCAGGACGCACTACACTAACTTGTAGCTTTAGCTGAACACTGTGCTGAGGTCTCACTACACTAACTTGTAGTTTTAGCTGAACACTGTGCAAAGGTCGCACTACACTAACTTGTAGTTTTAGCCGAACATTGTGAGCAGGACGCACTACACTAACTTGTAGCTTTAGCTGAACACTGTGAAGAGGTCGCACTACAATAACTTTTTAGCTTTAGCTGAACACTGTGCAGAGGTCTCACTACACTAACTTGTAGCTTTAGCTGAACACTGTGCAGAGGTCTCACTACACTAACTTGTAGTTTTAGCTGAACACTGTAAAGAGGTCGCACTACACTAACTTGTAGTTTTAGCTGAACACTGTGAGCAGGATGCACTACACTAACTTGTAGCTTTAGCTGAACACTGTGCAGAGGTATCACTACACTAACTTGTAGTTTTAGCTGAACACTGTGAGCAGGACGCACTACACGAACTTGTAGCTTTAGCTGAAAACTGTGCTGAGGTCCTACTACACTAACTTGTAATTTTAGCTGAACACTGTGCAGAGGTCGCACTACACTAACTTGTAGCTTTAGCTGAACACTGTGAGCAGGACGCACCACACTAACTTGTAGCTTTAGCTGAACACTGTGCAGAGGTCGCACTACAATAACTTGTAGTTTTAGCTGAATACTGTGAGCAGGACGCACTACACTAACTTGTAGTTTTAGCTGAACACTGTGCTGAGGTCTCACTACACTAACTTGTAGTTTTAGCTGAACACTGTGCAGAGGTCGCACTACACTAACTTGTAGTTTTAGCTGAACACTGTGAGCAGGACGCACTACACTAACTTGTAGCTTTAGCTGAACACTGTGCAGAGGTCACACTACAATAACTTGTAGTTTTAGCTGAACACTGTGAGCAGGACGCACTACACTAACTTGTAGCTTTAGCTGAACACTGTGCAGAGGTCACACTACAATAACTTGTAGTATTAGCTGAACACTGTGAGCAGGACGCACTACACTAACTTGTAGCTTTAGCTTAACACTGTGCAGAGGTCTCACTACACTAACTTGTAGCTTTAGCTGAACACTGTGCAGAGGTCTCACTACACTAACTTGTAGTTTTAGCTGAACACTGTGCAGAGGTCGTACTACACTAACTTGTAGTTTTAGCTGAACACTGTGAGCAGGACGCACTACACTAACTTGTAGCTTTAGCTGAACACTGTGCAGAGGTCTCACTACACTAACTTGTAGTTTTAGCTGAAAACTGTGCTGAGGTCTCACTACACTAACTTGTAGTTTTAGCTGAACACTGTGCAGAGGTCTCACTACACTAACTTGTAGCTTTAGCTGAACACTGTGCAGAGGTCTCACTACACTAACTTGTAGCTTTAGCTGAACACTGTGCAGAGGTCTCACTACACTAACTTGTAGTTTTAGCTGAACACTGTGCAGAGGTCGCACTACACTAACTTGTAGTTTTAGCTGAACACTGTGAGAAGGACGCACTACACTAACTTGTAGCTTTAGCTGAACACTGTGCAGAGGTCTCACTACACTAACTTTTAGTTTTAGCTGAACACTGTGAGCAGGGCGCACTACACTAACTTGTAGCTTTAGCTGAACACTGTGCTGAGGTCTCACTACACTAACTTGTAGTTTTAGCTGAACACTGTGCAGAGGTTGCACTACACTAACCTGTAGTTTTAGCTGAACACTGTGAGCTGGATGCACTACACTAACTTGTAGCTTTAGCTGAACACTGTGCAGAGGTCTCACTACACTAACCTTTAGTTTTAGCAGAACACTGTGCTGAGGTCTCACTACACTAACTTGTAGTTGTAGCTGAACACTGTGCAGAGGTCGCACTACACTAACATGCAGTTTTAGCTGAACACTGTGAGCAGGACGCACTACACTAACTTGTAGCTTTAGCTGAACACTGTGCTGAGGTCTCACTACACTAACTTGTAGTTGAAGCTGAACACTGTGAGCAGGACGCACTACACTAATTTGTAGCTTTAGCTGAGCACTGTGCAGGGGTCTCACTACACTAACTTGTAGTATTAGCTGAACACTGTGAGCAGGACGCAGTACACTAACTTGTAGCTTTAGCTGAACACTGTGAGCAGGATGCACTACACTAACTTGTAGCTTTAGCTGAACACTGTGCAGAGGTCGCACTACATTAACTTGTAGTTTTAGCTGAATACTGTGAGCAGGACGCACTACACTAACTTGTAGCTTTAGCTGAACACTGTGCTGAGGTCTCACTACACTAACTTGTAGTTTTAGCTGAACACTGTGCAAAGGTCGCACTACACTAACTTGTAGTTTTAGCCGAACACTGTGAGCAGGACGCACTACACTAACTTGTAGCTTTAGCTGAACACTGTGAAGAGGTCGCACTACAATAACTTTTTAGCTTTAGCTGAACACTGTGCAGAGGTCTCACTACACTAACTTGTAGCTTTAGCTGAACACTGTGCAGAGGTCTCACTACACTAACTTGTAGTTTTAGCTGAACACTGTAAAGAGGTCGCACTACACTAACTTGTAGTTTTAGCTGAACACTGTGAGCAGGATGCACTACACTAACTTGTAGCTTTAGCTGAACACTGTGCAGAGGTATCACTACACTAACTTGTAGTTTTAGCTGAACACTGTGAGCAGGACGCACTACACGAACTTGTAGCTTTAGCTGAAAACTGTGCTGAGGTCCTACTACACTAACTTGTAATTTTAGCTGAACACTGTGCAGAGGTCGCACTACACTAACTTGTAGCTTTAGCTGAACACTGTGAGCAGGACGCACCACACTAACTTGTAGCTTTAGCTGAACACTGTGCAGAGGTCGCACTACAATAACTTGTAGTTTTAGCTGAACACTGTGAGCAGGACGCACTACACTAACTTGTAGCTTTAGCTGAACACTGTGCAGAGGTCTCACTACATTAACTTGTAATTTTAGCTGAATACTGTGAGCAGGACGCACTACACTAACTTGTAGTTTTAGCTGAACACTGTGCTGAGGTCTCACTACACTAACTTGTAGTTTTAGCTGAACACTGTGCAGAGGTCGCACTACACTAACTTGTAGTTTTAGCTGAACACTGTGAGCAGGACGCACTACACTAACTTGTAGCTTTAGCTGAACACTGTGCAGAGGTCACACTACAATAACTTGTAGTATTAGCTGAACACTGTGAGCAGGACGCACTACACTAACTTGTAGCTTTAGCTTAACACTGTGCAGAGGTCTCACTACACTAACTTGTAGCTTTAGCTGAACACTGTGCAGAGGTCTCACTACACTAACTTGTAGTTTTAGCTGAACACTGTGCAGAGGTCGTACTACACTAACTTGTAGTTTTAGCTGAACACTGTGAGCAGGACGCACTACACTAACTTGTAGCTTTAGCTGAACACTGTGCAGAGGTCTCACTACACTAACTTGTAGTTTTAGCTGAAAACTGTGCTGAGGTCTCACTACACTAACTTGTAGTTTTAGCTGAACACTGTGCAGAGGTCGCACTACACTAACTTGTAGCTTTAGCTGAAAACTGTGCTGAGGTCTCACTACACTAACTTGTAGTTTTAGCTGAACACTGTGCAGAGGTTGCACTACACTAACTTGTAGTTTTAGCTGAACACTGTGAGCAGGATGCACTACACTAACTTGTAGCTTTAGCTGAACACTGTGCAGAGGTCTCACTACACTAACTTGTAGTTTTAGCTGAACACTGTGAGCAGGACGCACTACACGAACTTGTAGCTTTAGCTGAAAACTGTGCTGAGGTCCTACTACACTAACTTGTAATTTTAGCTGAACACTGTGCAGAGGTCGCACTACACTAACTTGTAGCTTTAGCTGAACACTGTGAGCAGGACGCACTACACTAACTTGTAGCTTTAGCTGAACACTGTGCTGAGGTCGCACTACAATAACTTGTAGTTTTAGCTGAACACTGTGAGCAGGACGCACTACACTAACTTGTAGCTTTAGCTGAACACTGTGCAGAGGTCTCACTACATTAACTTGTAGTTTTAGCTGAATACTGTGAGCAGGACGCACTACACTAACTTGTAGCTTTAGCTGAACACTGTGCTGAGGTCTCACTACACTAACTTGTAGTTTTAGCTGAACACTGTGCAGAGGTCGCACTACACTAACTTGTAGTTTTAGCTGAACACTGTGAGCAGGACGCACTACACTAACTTGTAGCTTTAGCTGAACACTGTGCAGAGGTCACACTACAATAAATTGTAGTATTAGCTGAACACTGTGAGCAGGACGCACTACACTAACTTGTAGCTTTAGCTTAACACTGTGCAGAGGTCTCACTACACTAACTTGTAGCTTTAGCTGAACACTGTGCAGAGGTCTCACTACACTAACTTGTAGTTTTAGCTGAACACTGTGCAGAGGTCGTACTACACTAACTTGTAGTTTTAGCTGAACACTTTGAGCAGGACGCACTACACTAACTTGTAGCTTTAGCTGAACACTGTGCAGAGGTCTCACTACACTAACTTGTAGTTTTAGCTGAAAACTGTGCTGAGGTCTCACTACACTAACTTGTAGTTTTAGCTGAACACTGTGCAGAGGTCGCACTACACTAACTTGTAGCTTTAGCTGAAAACTGTGCTGAGGTCTCACTACACTAACTTGTAGTTTTAGCTGAACACTGTGCAGAGGTCGCACTACACTAACTTGTAGTTTTAGCTGAACACTGTGAGCAGGACGCACTACACTAACTTGTAGCTTTAGCTGAACACTGTGCAGAGGTCGCACTACAATAACTTGTAGTTTTAGCTGAACACTGTGAGCAGGTCGCACTACACTAACTTGTAGCTTTAGCTGAACACTGTGCAGAGGTCTCACTACACTAACTTGTAGCTTTAGCTGAACACTGTGCAGAGGTCTCACTACACTAACTTGTAGTTTTAGCTGAACACTGTGCAGAGGTCGCACTACACTAACTTGTAGTTTTAGCTGAACACTGTGAGCAGGATGCACTACACTAACTTGTAGCTTTAGCTGAACACTGTGCAGAGGTCTCACTACACTAACTTGTAGTTTTAGCTGAACACTGTGAGAAGGACGCACTACACCAACTTGTAGCTTTAGCTGAAAACTGTGCTGAGGTCTTACTACACTAACTTGTAATTTTAGCTGAACACTGTGCAGAGGTCGCACTACACTAACTTGTAGCTTTAGCTGAACACTGTGAGCAGGACGCACTACACTAACCTGTAGCTTTAGCTGAACACTGTGCAGAGGTCGCACTACAATAACTTGTAGTTTTAGCTGAACACTGTGAGCAGGACACACTACACTAACTTGTAGTTTTAGCTGAACACTGTGCAGAGGTCGCACTACACTAACTTGTAGTTTTAGCTGAACACTGTGAGCAGGACGCACTACACTAACTAGTAGCTTTAGCTGAACACTGTGCAGAGGTCACACTACAATAACTTGTAGTATTAGCTGAACACTGTGAGCAGGACGCACTACACTAACCTATAGCTTTAGCTGAACACTGTGCAGAGGTCTCTGTACACTAACTTGTAGCTTTAGCTGAACACTGTGCAGAGGTCTCACTACACTAACTTGTAGTTTTAGCTGAACACTGTGCAGAGGTCGCACTACATTAACTTGTAGTTTTAGCTGAACACTGTGAGCAGGACGCACTACACTAACTTGTAGCTTTAGCTGAACACTGTGCAGAGGTCTCACTACACTAACTTGTAGTTTTAGCTGAACACTGTGAGTAGGACGCACTACACCAACTTGTAGCTTTAGCTGAAAACTGTGCTGAGGTCTCACTACACTAACTTGTAGTTTTAGCTGAACACTGTGAGCAGGACGCACTACACTAACTTGTAGTTTTAGCTGAACACTGTGAGCAGGACGCACTACACTAACTTGTAGCTTTAGCTGAACACTGTGCAGAGGTTTCACTACACTAACTTGTAGCTTTAGCTGAACACTGTGCTGAGGTCTCACTACACTAACTTGTAGTTTTAGCTGAACACTGTGCAGAGGTCGCACTACACTAACTCGTAGTTTTAGCTGAACACTGTGAGCAGGACCCACTACACTAACTTGTAGCTTTAGCTGAACACTGTGCAGAGGTCTCACTACACTAACTTGTAGTTTTAGCTGAACACTGTGAGCAGGACGCACTACACTAACTTGTAGCTTTAGCTGAACACTGTGAGGAGGACGCACTACCCTAACTTGCAGCTTTAGCTGAACACTGTGCACTACACTAACTTGTAGTTTTAGCTGAACACTGTGCAGAGGTCACACTAAACTAACTTGTAGCTTTAACTGAACACTGTGAGGAGGACGCCCTACACTAACTGTAAATAGTCTAGCTGCCTGACTGTGATACTAATAGGATCAAAAGAACACCAGCAATTTTCTTCAGGTAGCTGTAAATACTGTAACAAGACAAGCCTGCCTGTGAGTAGGAAGATAATAGGAACGGATCTACCTAAACTGAATACAGTGTGTATATATATATATATGCAACACCTGGGATGCATATATATACACAATACACTATAATTGCAGCTAACTCACTGACTGTCCTGCCTAATCTACCTAACTCAAATGAAATGACATTGTCTCTCTCTATCTAAGCACGCCGGAACACACTACACAGGGCCGCCGTGCAGGCGGCCTTATATAGTGTGGGGCGTGTTCTAAACCCCCTGAGCCATAATTGGCCAAAGCCACCATGGCTTTGGCCAATTACAGCTCTCTCTACCGGCGGCACTGTGATTGGCCAAGCATGCGGGTCATAGTGCATGCTTGGCCAATCATCAGCCAGCAATGCACTGCGATGCCGCAGTGAATTATGGGCCGTGACGCGCCACACAAATTTGATGCGAACTGCCCATATCGTTCGCAATTCAGCGAACGATCGAACAGCCGATGTTCGAGTCGAAAATGGGTTCCACTTGAACACGAAGCTCATCCATAATTGCCACCATTAATAGTAAAAAAAAATTATTAATAAAAATGTCATAAAACTAACCCCTATTTTGTAGACGCTATAACTTTTGCGCAAACCAATCAATAAACGCTTATTGTGATTTCTTTTACCAAAAATATGTAGAAGAATACTTAGCGACCTAAAGTGAGGAAAAAAATATTTTTTTATATATTTTTTTGGGCTATTTATTATAGCAAGAAGTAAAAAATAATGCGTTTTTTTCAAAATTGTCGCTCTATTTTTGTTTATAGCGCAAAAAATAAAAACTGCAGGGGTGATCAAATACCACCAAAAGAAAGCTCTATTTGTAGGAAAAAAAGGATGCCAATTTTGTTTGGGAGCCATGTCACACGACCGGGCAATTGTCAGTTAAAGTGACGCAGTGCCGAATCGCAAAAAGTGCTCTGGTCTTTGGCCAGCGAAATGGTCCGAGGCTTAAGTGGTTAATGTTGTCAGCTGAAAAAAATGATGACATTGGGAATAAGGAGTTGCTGGCAATTAACCGCTTCCCGACCGCCGCCTGTACATTTGCGTCGACACAATGGCACGGACAGGCAAATGGGTGTACAGGTACGTCCCTTTAAATTTGCCCCCGTGCCATCGCATGTGCGCACCCGCCGCGAGCTTCGTGAGTGTCATCGTGGGTCTAGCGGACTCGATGTCTGAGGGGATACCCGCGATCGTCTCACGGAGAGGAAGAACAGGGAAATGCTGGTGTAAACCAGCATTTCCCCATTCTGCCTAGTGACACGATCACTGATCACAGCTCCCTGTAATCGGGAGCGGTGATCAGTGTCGAGTCACACATAGCCCCTCCCCCTACACTTACAATCACTCCCTAGGACACAATTAACCCCTACAGTGCCACCTAGTGTTAACCCCCTCACTGGCAGTCACATTTACACAGTAATAAATGCATTTTTAATCGCACTGATCGATGTATAAATGTAAATGGTCCCAAAATAGTGCCCTAAAGTGTCCCATGTGTCCGCCATAATGTCGCAGTCACAATAAAAATTGCTGATCGCCGCCATTACTAATAAAAAAATATATATTAATAAAAATGCCATAAAACTATCCCCTATTTTGTAGACGCTATAACTTTTGCACAAACCAATCAATAAATGCTTACTGCGATTTTTTTTTACCAAAAATATGTAGAAGAATACATATTGGCCTAAACTGAGGAAAAAAAAAGTTTTTTTATATATTTTTTGGGGATATTTATTATAGCAAAAAGTAAAAAATAATGCGTTTTTTTTTTCAAAATTGTCACTTTTTTTTGTTTATAGCACTAGGAAAGAAACTCCAAATGTACAATCCTGCCTCAAAGAACTTCCTTGGGGCCACAAGTTTCAAGACATTCTTGAGTCTCTTCAAAGAGGGGTATGAGAATAACCCACTTCTCAATCATCCTCCCACGAATATCATCCTTGACTACAAGAAAGTTTTTTGGACTCATGCACATTGTCTCTATGTACCTGTCAGGGCTGGGCTCAGCTCTTCCTTCTCTGAGCTTGCCGCTCAGCTATCAGCTAATTGCCAGCTCCTATCTCTCCACAGTGACTCACCTGTTGATGATATCCTGTTCGTCAGTTCTGCCTACTTAAGCCGCCCAGTCCAGATGATCTCTGCCTTCGCCTTTGTCATATCTCTAGAGATGCTCTCCTGTGTTCCTGTTAAAGACTTGCTTGGCTGACATTTCTTCTGGCTCCAGATCCTGCTTGCTGTTCTACTATGCTGTTCTCTGGCTCCCTGACATTTTGGCTTGTCTGACTATCCGTCATGTTTTTACTACGTTTACTTTGTTTACCTTTTTCTATTATTATTAAACAAGTGTGATTTAACTGTACTTCTGTCTCAGTCTGATTCATGGTTTCTGACAGTACCTGAATCTGTTCAGGTTAAAGCTCTCAGGTTGGTTTATAGCTTGTGGGGCATTTTGGGGTTTCTAAGACTGAAGAACTTTTGTCACATTCCTTTTGGTGGCCTGGTTATAAGAAAGATGTTAAACACCATGTGGCCTCGTGCCTGACCTGTGCACACAATAAGAGTCCCCGAGCTTCTCCTTTGGGGTTGCTCCAGCCACTCACTGTTCCCATCAAGACCATGGGGGTCAGTTTCTATGGACTTTGTGATAGATTTACCCCTCTCAAAAGAAATTTCCACTATCTTGGTCATCATCGACCGTCTAACTAGGATGGCTCATTTTATACCTATTAAGGGGGCACCTTCTGCTGAACAAACTGTAGAGTTAATGGTTCGGGAAGTATTTAAACTACATGGAATTGCTGATGATGTGGTGTCTAATAGAGGAGTACAGCCTACTTCAAAATTTTGTAAAGGATTTTGCTCAGCTTTAGGTGTAACAGTCTATTTGTCCTCCCCTTTTCATTCTCATTCCAATGGCCAGACCGAGAAGACCAATCAAACCTCGGAGAAGTGCATTTAATGTTTTGTCAGTTATCTTCAGGATAACTTGGTGGATTATCTTCCTACAGCAGAGTTTGCTTATAACAATTGTAAACCTAACTCCAAGTCCTTTTTACTTAAACAGCGGGTACCATCCAGTTTTTATTCCTGATCTCCCTATCTCAACTTCAATTCCTTCTGTTCTTACCAGATTAACTACACTGCAGGAGAATCAGGAGAAATTGATCGAGACTTTGAGGGAGGCTAAGGAATGTTAGAAGAAGGCTGCTGATAGACATCGCAGATCACTTCCTTCCTTTGATGTGGGTGACAAGGTTTGGTTATCAACCAAAAATTTGAAGGTCCATGTTTCATCTGCAAATTTGGGTGAAAAGTTTGTGGGACCTTTCCAGATTTCTGCTCAAATCAACCCAGTTACCTTTCACTTAAAACATTCCAACAGTGTGAAGATTTACCCTGTTTTTCACATATCACTACTCAAACCATTTCATGAAAATTCTTCCACCTCCTCCAACTGTTAATGTATAGGGTGAAGAATAGGGATGAGCTTCGTGTTCGAGTCGAACCCATGTTCGACTCGAACATCGGCTGTACGCCCGTTCGCCGAATTGCGAACGATATGGGCCGTTCGCGCCAAATTCGTGTGGCGCGTCACGGCCCATAATTCACTGCGGCATCACAGTGCATTGCTTGCTGATGATTGGCCAAGCATGCACTATGACCCGCATGCTTGGCCAATCACAGCGCCGCCTGAACAGAGAGGCGTAATTGGCCAAAGCCAAGGAGGCTTTGGCCAATTATGGCTCAGGGGATTTAGTACACGCCCCACACTATATAAGGCCGCCTGCACGGCGGCCATGTGTAGTGTGTGTTCCAGCGTTCATTGAGAGAGAGAGAGAGAGACAGACAGTGTCATTTGATTTGAGTTAGATAGATTAGGCAGAACAGTCAGTCAGTTAGCTGCACTTACAGTGTATTGTGTATATATATGCATCCCAGGTGTTGCATATATATATATACACTGTATTCAGTTTAGCTAGATCCGTTCCTGTTATCTTCTAGACTATTTACATTTAGTGCAGTGCGTCCTGCTCACAGTGTTCAGCTAGATCCGTTCCTGTTATCTTCTAGACTATTTACATTTAGTGCAGTGCGTCCTGCTCACAGTGTTCAGCTAGATCCGTTCCTGTTATCTTCTAGACTATTTACATTTAGTGCAGTGCGTCCTGCTCACAGTGTTCAGCTAGATCCATTCCTGTTATCTTCTAGACTATTTACATTTAGTGCAGTGCGTCCTGCTCACAGTGTTCAGCTAGATCCGTTCCTGTTATCTTCTAGACTATTTACATTTAGTGCAGTGCGTCCTGCTCACAGTGTTCAGCTAGATCCGTTCCTGTTAAATTCTAGACTATTTACATTTAGTGCAGTGCGTCCTGCTCACAGTGTTCAGCTAGATCCGTTCCTGTTATCTTCCTACTGACAGGCAGGCTTGTCTGGTTACAGTATATAAAGCTACCTGAAGAAAATTACTGGTGTTCTATTTGATCCTATTAGTACCACGGTCAGGCAGCTAGACTATTTACATTTAGTACAGTGCGTCCTGCTCACAGTGTTCAGCTAGATCCGTTCCTGTTATCTTCCTACTGACAGGCAGGCTTGTCTGGTTACAGTATATAAAGCTACCTGAAGAAAATTACTGGTGTTCTATTTGATCCTATTAGTACCACGGTCAGGCAGTTAGACTATTTACATTTAGTACAGTGCGTCCTGCTCACAGTGTTCAGCTAGATCCGTTCCTGTTATCTTCCTACTGACAGGCAGGCTTGTCTGGTTACAGTATATAAAGCTACCTGAAGAAAATTACTGGTGTTCTGTTTGATCCTATTAGTACCACGGTCAGGCAGCTAGACTATTTACATTTAGTACAGTGCGTCCTGCTCACAGTGTTCAGCTAGATCTGTTCCTGTTATCTTCCTACTGACAGGCAGGCTTGTCTGGTTACAGTATATAAAGCTACCTGAAGAAAATTACTGGTGTTCTATTTGATCCTATTAGTACCACGGTCAGGCAGCTAGACTATTTACATTTAGTACAGTGCGTCCTGCTCACAGTGTTCAGCTAGATCCGTTCCTGTTATCTTCCTACTGACAGGCAGGCTTGTCTGGTTACAGTATATAAAGCTACCTGAAGAAAATTACTGGTGTTCTATCCCAGCTTAGTGCAGCTACAGGCCATTAGTATGTCTGGAAGGCCAAGAAGGAGAGGCAGACAGTCACAAGCCAATAAGAGAGGGCAAGCAGGCTCTGTGTCTAGTGCTGGTCGTGGAGACGGTGCATCCTCATCAGCACGTGGCCATGGGACACGCTTGGCCTTTTTTTCGGCAGCTGGCTGTGTTGAGCCGCAACATGCGGAAGACTTGGTCGAGTGGATGACCAAGCCATCCTCATCCTCCTCATCCTCTCTCACCCATGCCCAGGGTGCTTTGTCTGGCAAAGCAGCGGCCTCTTCCCTCAGCTCAATGTCATCAGTGACTCCTTCCCTAGCTCCACCATGTCCTGAGGATTCCCTCGAACTGTTTGACCACAGTGTTGGGTACATGCTCCAGGAGGATGCCCAGCGTTTGGAAGGCTCTGATGATGATACTGAGCTCGATGAAGGCAGTAACATGAGCATGGACAGAGGGGGTGCCCAAGAAGGACAGCAATCTGGCAGTCATGCTCCCCCTGCTGCAGCATACTGCCAGGTTTGCTCCAGTGATGAGGAGGGAGGGGATGATGAGGTCACTGACTCAACGTGGGTGCCTGATAGGAGAGAGGAGGAGGAGGAGGAGGCGGCACATCACCAACGAGGCAGGATGCCCTCCAGGGGCCAGCCTAAGGGCAGCACATTGACTGCATCACACCCCAAAGCTCCACATGTGCAGGGCGCTGCAGTCTCTGCGCGTTATTCAAAAAGTTCTTTGGTGTGGGCCTTTTTTGAGACGAGTGCATCAGATCGCACTGCTGCTATTTGCAACATATGTCTCAAGCATATCTCACGTGGCCAAAACATCTCCCGCTTGGGTACCACATGCTTGACCAGACATATGTTGACCTGCCATGCAGTTCGTTGGCAAGCGTATCTAAAAGACCCACACCAAAGAACAAAGAGGATCTCTCCTTGCTCCTCATCAGCTGAGATTTCCAACCCCACTAGACCTCCAGTCCTCTCTGAGACCTGCAGTGAGAGGAATGAAGGTGTAGAATTAGGTGTGTCACAGCCAAGTACTTGTGGGCAATCTGCTTTTGGTACACCGACGTCAGATTGTACCAGGCAAATTTCCCTGCCCCAGCTGCTGCACCGCCGAAAAAAGTTTGCTCCCAGCCATCCACATGCCCAGCGGTTGAATGCTAGCTTGGCAAAATTGCTAGCACTTCAACTGCTGCCTTTTCAGTTGGTAGACTCTGCCCCCTTCCGTGAGTTTGTGGAATGTGCGGTTCCTCAGTGGCAGGTACCCAAACGCCACTTTTTCTCACGGAAGGCGATTCCGGCTCTCTACCGGCATGTGGAAGGCAATGTCCATGCCTCGCTGGACAGGGCGGTCAGCGGTAAGGTGCATATTACCGCTGACTCATGGTCCAGCAGGCATGGACAGGGACGTTACCTAAGTTTCACGGTGCATTGGGTGACTCTGCTGGCAGCTGGGAAGGATGCAGGACAAGGTGCAGTAGTGTTGGAGGTTGTCCCGCCACCACGCCTCCAAAATGCTGATTGTGACACACCTCTCTCCTCCACCCCCTCCTCTTCTTCTTCCTCCATGGCCTCTTCCTCGGAACCAGCGGTGCTCCGTAGTCGTTCAAGGGGCTACGCAAGTACGCAGGCCAAAAGATGCCATGCGGTGCTTGAGCTGGTGTGCTTGGGGGACAGGAGCCACACTGGGGCAGAGGTTCTGTCAGCTCTGCAGGGGCAGGTTCAGAGGTGGTTGACGCCACGCCAACTTAAGGCAGGAATGGTGGTTTGCGACAATGGCACCAACTTCCTCTCTGCCCTCCAACAGGGACAAATGACCCATGTGCCCTGTTTGGCTCACTTCCTTAACTTGGTGGTGCAGCGGTTCTTGGGCAGGTACCCGGGCTTACAGGATGTCCTGAGGCAGGCCAGGAAAGTCTGTGTGCATTTCCGCCGGTCATATAATGCCAGTGCTCGGCTGACGGACCTCCAAAAGGAGTTTAACCTGCCCAAGAACCGCCTAATCTGTGACATGCCCACCAGGTGGAACTCAACGTTGGCCATGCTGCAGCGGCTGCACACGCAGCAGAGGGCCATCAATGAGTACCTGTGCGACTATGGCACCAGGACAGGGTCAGGGGAGCTTGGTTTTTTTTCCCCACGCCAGTGGGCCATGATCAGGGATGCATGCACTGTCCTGTCACCATTCGAGGAGGCCACAAGGATGGTGAGCAGTGACAGTGCATGCATCAGTGACACTGTCCCCCTTGTCCACCTGTTGGAGCACATGCTGCGTGGAATAATGGACAGGGCACTTGAGGCAGAACAGAGGCAGGAAGAGGAGGACTTCCTTAGCTCTCAAGGCCCCCTTTATCCAGACAGTGTTCCTGCGTGCCCGCCGATCACACAGGAAGAGGACGAGGAGGAGGAGGAGGAGGAGGAAGATTGTGTCAGTATGGAGGTGGAGCCTGGCACTCAGCATCAGCAGCAGTCTTTAAGGGATCAGTCCCAAGAAACACATGGACTTGTACGTGGCTGGGAGGAGGTGGCTGCGGACGTTGTCGTCCTTAGTGACCCAGAGGACTCCGGACCGAATGCCTCAGCAAACCTACGCTGCATGGCCTCCCTGATCCTGCAAAGCCTGCGTAAGGATCCTCGTATTCGTGGTATCAAGGAGAAGGACCAATACTGGCTGGCAACCCTCCTTGATCCACGTTACAAGGGTAAGGTTGCAGACCTTATCTTGCCATCGCAGAGGGAGCAGAGGATGAAACATCTTCGGGAGGCCTTGCAGAAAGGTCTGTGCAATGCGTTCCCAGAGACTGGGAGGTTACAAACTCCTGTTTCTGGACAACGTGTTGCTGAGGCTTCGGTCAGTCAAAGAAGGAGCGGTGGAGAAGGTGGCCGTCTGACCGATGCGTTCAGACAATTTTTTGGTCCGCAGCCCCAAGGTATGATCGGTTCCAGCAACCATCGCCAGCGTCTGTTTTACATGGTGCAGGAATACCTAGGGGCAAGATCAGACTTGGACACCTTTCCCACCGAAAATCCTCTGGGTTACTGGGTCTTGAGGATGGATCACTGGCCAGAGCTTGCACAGTATGCAATTGAGCTACTGGCCTGTCCTGCATCCAGCGTTCTTTCGGAATGCACATTCAGTGCTGCTGGAGGCGTGGTAACCGATCACAGGGTGCGTCTGTCCACCGACTCGGTCGATCGACTGACCTTCATAAAAATGAATCAGTCTTGGATCACCACCAGCTACCAAGCACCTGATGCTGATGTAACCGAATAATTTTTTTTGAAATCTCAGATCCCTTCAAAGACTGCCTATGCTGATGCTGAGTGACTATCCCTGAGTAATTATCCTCTTCCTCCTCAATCATCACGCTGATAGCTTGTAAGAACATTTTTGGTTCTGGGCGCCACCACCGGTGCCTAAGGCACAATTTTTCAGCCCCTGTTTAACAGGGGCGTGTAATTACAATTTTTGATGTAATACTTTGCAGCAGGGCTCGTTCCTGCATTCCAACTAGAGTGTCTGTGAGGGGTTGCAGTGTTGTGGCACCAGCACCAGTGCCTAAGGCCCAATTTTTCTGCCCCTGTCTAACAGGGGCGTGTAATTACAATTTTTGATGCAATACTTTGCAGCAGGGCTCGTTCCTGCATTCCAACTAGAGTGTCTGTGAGGGGTTGCAGTGTTGTGGCACCAGCACCAGTGCCTAAGGCCCAATTTTTCTGCCCCTGTCTAACAGGGGCGTGTAATTACAATTTTTGATGCAATACTTTGCAGCAGGGCTCGTTCCTGCATTCCAACTAGAGTGTCTGTGAGGGGTTGCAGTGTTGTGGCACCAGCACCAGTGCCTAAGGCCCAATTTTTCTGCCCCTGTCTAACAGGGGTGTGTAATTACAATTTTTGATGCAATAATTTGCAGCAGGGCTCGTTCCTGCGTTCCAACTAGAGTGTCTGTGAGGGGTTGCAGTGTTGTGGCACCAGCACCAGTGCCTAAGGCCTAATTTTTCAGCTCCTGTTCAACAGGGGCATGTAATTACAATTCTTGATCTAATATTTCACAGCAGGGCCCTGTGAGGGCTTACAGTGTTGTGGCCACAGCAACACCTAAGGCTCAAATTTCTGCTGAGTATATAGGGCAGGACCCTACTTTCAAACATCTAACTTACAAACGACTCCTACTTGCAAACGGAAGGAGACAACAGGAAGTGAGATGAAATCTACCCCTAGGAAGGGAAATTCTCTCCTGTAAGAGTTAATATGGGAAAACAATTTCTCCTTTCCACTGATGCTTTCCAATCCTTGTTCCACAAAAAAACCCAAATTTTCAAAAAACATTTTTCATTGGGACAAAAAGTGAGGTGAAATCTTCTGAAGAGGAGGAAAGACAGCAAAACAAATGTCACAGGGGTGATAACCCTTCCCTATGTTTTCCAAAAAGCTTAAAAAAGATTTTTTGGCTGGAGCTAAACACGTTAAAAATGTACCCGTTCAAAACTACAAAGAGATTCTACTTAACAACAAACCTACAGTCCCTGTCTTGTTTGCACCGCCTGTATACTGCTGTTCAGAGTATATAGGGCCTTTCCTTATTTTAATTTGGGTGCGGGGTTCCCCTTAATATCCATACAAGACCCAAAGGGCCTGGTAATGGACTGGGGGGTACCCATGCCGTTTGTCTCACTGATTTTCATCCATATTGCCATGACCCGACATGACATTAAACCCGCAAGCAGTTTTAAATGAGATTTTTTCCTTTAAAAATGACATTTGGTGCAGGGACTGTTCTAAACACGGGAAACACGCGTCACTTTACAGGCATACTATAGACACCCCCCAGGTACGATATTTAAAGGAATATTTCACTTTTTTTTTTTTACTTTAAGCATCATTAAAATCACTGCTCCCGAAAAAACGGCCGTTTTTAAAAGTTTTTTTTGCATTGATACATGTCCCCTGGGGTAGGACCCGGGTCCCCAAACCCTTTTTAGGACAATACCATGCAAATTAGCCTTTAAAATGAGCACTTTTGATTTTGAACATTTGAGTCTCATAGACGTCAATGGAGTTCTAACGTTCGTGCGAACTTTCGGTCCGTTCGCAGGTTCTGGTGCGAACCGAACCGGGGGGTGTTCGGCTCATCCCTAGTGAAGAAGAATTTGTGGTGGATAAAATTTCCTCACAAACCTGGCCCTAAGACTTCCAGAGGACATCCTGGGAGGAGGGGAGTACTGTCAGGGCCTGGACTTTTTGCTACCACTTGTTACCGACCTTTGGCTTGATCTTCGACTATGCTTCTGCCTGATCCCATCCTGCAACCACTTGTTACAGGCCCTTGGCTTGTTTACTGACTATGCTTCTGTTTGATCCTTACCCGCTATATCTGCTATTGGACCCCAGCTTGCTCACCTCCTGGTGGGGCGATCCTGAGGACCGTGACCCGGTAACTAATAAAAATAAAGAGGACTAGGTTGAGCTTTAATGTTAAAGAGATAACAAACACTTGACAGTGCAAAATACCCATTTTGAATAATGTATACATACATTTAACTTCCAGGTATACTTGGTAAGAAATGTTCTAGTGTATTGCAGCCCAAAGGTAAAAGAAATAGCAGTTGTAGTTCCCAGAATTTGCTGTACATAAAAGATTTTTGCATAAACATATGACAACTGTCTAGAAAGACCTAACATCGGGTTGTCGGCACTCTCACAAGTGTGGGACTCTAGCAAGGTACCCAATCGCAGTATATAACAGATGGGGTGCATTAACTCCCATGAACATGTGCAGGAGTAACATACACCCTGCCTGGTCAATTAGGGTCAATGAAGATTTGAACCCAGAAGATGTTGGCACTGGCAGTGCAGAATTTATAAGAGGGCAAAAGGGGAAACTGCCATGGGCCCCCCAAAACAGAAGGTGCCCCCTATACAAAAATAGTATAAAAAATATATTACATAATAATAATAATAAAATACTTTCTTTTATTAATTGTATGAAAAATGTGTGACTGTCAATTAGAATGTAAACCAACTTTGTGTATGAGGACCTGACGTGAACCTGAAGTACCCCGGACCCCCAAAGGTCTAAATCTGGCTCTGGGCACAGGCAAGGTAGCTCACAGATGTACAGCCCTGACCAAAAGTTTTAGGAATGACACAAATAATTTTCACAAAGTCTGTTACCTCCATTTTTGTGATGCCAATTTACATATACTGCAGAATGTTATGAAGTTTGATAAGATGAATTGTAATTAATTGAAAAGTCACTCTTTCCCATGAAAATAAACTAACCCCAAAAAACATTTCCACTGCATTTCAGCCCTGCCACAAAAGGACCAGCACACATTATGTTAGTTATTCTCTTGTTAATACAGGTGTCAGTGTTGACAAGGACAAGGCTGGAAATCACTCTGTAATGTGATTAGGTTAGAATAATAGAATGGAAGCTTTAAAAGGAGGCTGGTGCTTGAAATCATTGTTCTTACTCTGTTAACCATGGTTACCTGCAAGGAAACATGTGCAGTCATCATTGCTTTACACAAAAAGAGATTCACAGGCAAGAATATTGCTGCTCCTAAGATTGCACCTAAATCAATTATTATCGGATCATCAAGAACTTCAAGGAAAGAGGTTCAATTGTTGTGAATAAGGCTTCAGGGCACCCAAGAAAGTCCAGCAAGTGCCAGGACTGTTACCTTCAGTTAATTCAGGTGCAGGATCAGGGCACCACCAGTGTAGAGCTTCCTCAAGATTGGCAGCAGGCAGGTGTGAGTACATCTGCACGCACAGTGAGGTGAAGACTTTTTGAGGATGGCCTGGAGTCAAAAAGGGCAGCAAAGAAGCCACTTCTCTCCAAGAAAAACATCATGACAGACTGATATTCTCCAAAAGGTACAGGGATTGGACTGCTGAGAACTGGGCTAAAGTCATTTTCTCTGCTGAATCCACTTTCCGATTGTTTAGGGCATCCGGAAAAAACCTTGTCCAGAGGAGAAAAGGTGAGCGCTACCATCAGTCCTGTATCATACCAACAGTAAAGAATCCTAAAATCATTTATGTGTGGGGTTGCTTCTCAGCCAAGGGAATGGGTTCAATCACAATTTTTCCTAAGAACACAGCTATGAATAAAGAATGATACAAAAACATCTCCCGAGAGCAACTTCTCCCAACCATTCAAGAACACTTTGATGACTATCAATGCCTTTTTCAGCACAATGGGGCACCTTGCCATAAGAGAAAAGTGATAAGTGGCTTGGGTAACAAAACATAGAAATTTTGTGTCCATGGCCAGGAAACTCCCGAGATCTCAATCTTATTGAGAACTTGTTGTCAATCTTCAAGATGCGAGTGAACAAAAAAACACAAATTCTGACAAACTCCAAGCTTTGATTATGCAAGAATAGGCTGCCATCAATCAGGATGTGGCCCAGAAGTTGATTGACAGCATGCCAGTTCGAATTGCAGAGGTCTTGAAAGAGAAGGGTCAACACTGTAAATATTGACTCCTTGCATAAACGTAATGTAATTGTCAATAAAAGACTTTGACGGTTATGAAATGCTTGTAATTATACTTCAGTATACCATAGTAACATCTGACAAAAAGATCTGAAAACATTGAACCAGCAGACTTTGTGAAAATTAATATTTGTGTCATTCTCAAAACTTTTGGCCAGGGCTGTATTTCCAGAGAAGAGTTTGTATACAGTAGGTCTGCTTTATGCAACATTACGTAAATAACAGAAGACAGACGGGCTTTGTAATTGACAGCCCAGTAAACTATTAGATACAGCCAATGACAGCAGCAATGTGGGGTCAGTGAAAAAGGCATATCAGGGCCTGTCTGGGCACATGGGCCATAGGTTGCAGATGCCCAGTTTTACCAATCACTAAGTGCTAAGAATTTATTTGAGATTCTTTAATTTCACAGGTAAAAAAAATCTATTCATTATATATATATTTATTGTTCACATTCTTGGCTTTCATTTTTAATATTTTGTTGTCATTCATAAGGATTCCTACACTCTATGTATAGTATTTCGGTATAATAAAACTTGTAACCAAATTACTGCATATTAGTAGAAACTGAGTTCACTCAGCTGTGTCATTATAAGTGCACTAATATGGCTATAACATTGTTACATAGTGGATAGCTTGAATAAAGAAACCCACCGGTCTATCCATTTTAACCTGTGTGTGTTTATGTCACCACAAATTTTAATATACCCATACATGCCCACCCTAAAGAGTAACTCCACTTTGGTTGACAAAAAAAAACTATCTGGATGATCAATGTACACTGCAGGGATATTTTCTGGTCTGAAGAAAAGCTGTTTGTCAGACTAATTGCAGGCTAATTTTAAACAGGAAGGTCAGGTTTTATTATCATCAGCTGGTGCACTCTGTTTTCATAAGAAAGGCTGCAGTGTCAGGATGGGCGAACGGTTCGGACCCAGCATGAGTTCGGGCCAAACATTGGCTGCTCGGAAGTTCTCTGAACAACCAAATTAAAAGTCGTTCGACCATTTGTTCGGAACGCTGAATGACCACAATGCACTGTGCCGCCGCACAGTGCATTGAAAGCCCTGACTGGCTGAAGCAATGAAAGCTTCGCCCAATCAGGGCACAGAGCATTGTCAGAGCCATGATTGGACGCAGTCATGATGACTGTATCAAATCATGGCTCATTGCTCTTAATCCCGCGCCACATTATAAAAATATTCTTTCTATAGCGGCCATTTGTAGTGTGATAGCGGCGTGGAGAGAGATAGAACAGGGCTCTGTTCAGTGCTATTAGACAGTTAGTGTGCTATTCTGATTCTTTTGTCAGTGTAGAATATCAGTTTAGTGTGAATCTAGGGATAGTTCAGTGTGAGTGTAGTGCAACCATTCATTTTTACATTAGTGTTAATGTAGGGATAGTTCAGGGATTGTGAGTGTAGTGCGACCACCACTCATCTTTACATTAGAGTGAATGTAGGGATAGCTCAGTCAGTGAGAGTGTAGAGACCATTTTTTCTCTGTGTGTTACTGCATGATTAACGCCATATATTTTATTGCATTACTGCAAGTTTAACGGCATATATTTCATTGCTTTACTGCACGTTTAATGCCATATAGTTCTGTGTGTTACTGCAAGTTAAACAACGTATATTTCATTGCGTTACTGCAAGTTTAACGCTGTATATTTCATTGCGTTACTGCAAGTTTAACGCCATATAGTTCTGTGCATTACTGCAAGTTTAACGCCATATAGTTCTGTGCATTACTGCAATATTATAGTGTATCTGTGGAGTGTGTATGTCGTGGAAACACCACTTTCCATTGCTTAACCCCTTCAGCCCCGGAAGGATTTACCCCCTTCCTGACCAGAGCACTTTTTACAATTTGGCACTGCGTCGCTTTAACTGCTAATTGCGCGGTCATGCAATGCTGTATCCAAACGATATTTGCATCCTTTTCTTCCCACAAATAGAGCTTTCTTTTGATGGTATTTGATCACCTCTGCAGTTTTTATTTTTTGCGCTATGAATGGAAAAAGACCGAAAATTTTGAAAAAAAATGATATTTTCTACTTTAAGTGTATATTTATTGGTTTGCGCAAAAGTTATAGCGTCTACAAACTAGGGTACATTTTCTGGAATTTACACAGCTTTTAGTTTATGACTGCCTATGTCATTTCTTGAGGTGCTAAAATGGTAGGGCAGTACAAACCCCCCCCCAAATGACCCCATTTTGGAAAGTAGACACCCCAAGGAAATTGCTGAGAGGCATTTGAGCCCATTGAATATTTATTTATTTTGTCCCAAGTGATTGAATAATGACAAAAAAAAATTTTACAAAAAGTTGTCACTAAATGATATATTGCTCACACAGGCCATGGGCATATATGGAATTTCACCCCAAAATACATTCAGCTGCTTCTCCTGAGTACGGGGGTACCACATGTGTGGGACTTTTTGGGAGCCTAGCCGCGTACGGGGCCCCGAAAACCATCATTGCCTTCAGGATTTCTAAGGGCGTAAATTTTTGATTTCACTCTTCACTACCTATCACAGTTTTGAAGGCCATAAAATGCCAAGATGGCACAAACCCCCCCCCAAATGACCCCATTTTGGAAAGTAGACACCCCAAGCTATTTGCTGAGAGGCATGTTGAGTCCATGGAATATTTTATATCTTGCCACAAGTTGCAGGAAAATGACAAACTTTTTTTTTTTGCACACAGTTGTCACTAAATGATATATTGCTCAAACATGCCATGGGCATATGTGTAATTGCACCCCAAAATACATTCTGCTGATTCTCCTGAGTATGGGGATACCACATGTGTGGGACTTTTTGGGAGCCTAGCCGCGTACGGGGCCCCGAAAACCATCATTGCCTTCAGGATTTCTAAGGGCGTAAATTTTTGATTTCACTCTTCACTACCTATCACAGTTTTGAAGGCCATAAAATGCCAAGATGGCACAAACCCCCCCCAAATGACCCCATTTTGGAAAGTAGACACCCCAAGCTATTTGCTGAGAGGCATGTTGAGTCCATGGAATATTTTATATCTTGCCACAAGTTGCAGGAAAATGACAAACTTTTTTTTTTTTTTGCACAAAGTTGTCACTAAATGATATATTGCTCAAACATGCCATGGGCATATGTGTAATTGCACCCCAAAATACATTCTGCTGATTCTCCTGAGTATGGGGATACCACATGTGTGGGACTTTTTGGGAGCCTAGCCGCGTACGGGGCCCCGAAAACCATCATTGCCTTCAGGATTTCTAAGGGCGTAAAGTTTTGATTTCACTCTTCACTACCTATCACAGTTTTGAAGGCCATAAAATGCCAGGATGGCACAACCCCCCCCCCCCAAATGATCCCATTTTGGAAAGTAGACACCCCAAGCTATTTGCTGAGAGGCATGTTGAGTCCTTGGAATATTTTATATTTTGACACAAGTTGCGGGAAAGTGACAATTTTTTTTTTTGCACAAAGTTGTCACTAAATGATATATTGCTCAAACATGCCATGGGCATATGTGTAATTGCACCCCAAAATACATTCTGCTGATTCTCCTGAGTATGGGGATACCACATGTGTGGGACTTTTTGGGAGCCTAGCTTCATACGGGGCACCGAAATCCAATCACCGCCTTCAGGATTTCTAAGGGCGTAAATTTTTGATTTCACTCCTCACTACCTATCACAGTTTCGAAGGCCATAAAATGCCAAGATAGCACAAAACCCCCCAAAATGACCCCATTTTGGAAAGTAGACACCCCAAGCTATTTGCTGAGAGGCATGGTGAGTATTTTGCAGCTCTCATATGTTTTTTAAAATGAAGAAAGACAAGAAAAATGTATTTTTTTTTCTTTTTTCAATTTTCAAAAGTTTGTGACAAAAAGTGAGGTCTGCAAAATACTCACTATACCTCTCAGCAAATAGCTTGGGGTGTCTATTTTCCAAAATGAGGTCATTTGGGGGGGGGTTTGTGCCATCTGGGCATTCCATGGCCTCTGAAACTGTGATAGGCAGTGAAGAGTGAAATCAAAAATTTACGCCCTTAGAAAGCCTGAAGGCGGTGCTTGGTTTTCGGGGTCCCGTACGCGGCTAGGCTCCCAAAAAGTCTTACACATGTGGTATCCTCGTACTCAGGAGAAGCAACAGAATGTATTTTGGGGTGTAATTTCACATATTCCCATGGCATGTTTGAGCAATATATTATTTAGTGACAACAAAAAAAAAAAATGCAACTTGTGTCACAATATAAAATATTCCATGGACTCGACATGCCTCTCGGCAAATAGCTTGGGGTGTCTACTTTCCAAAATGGGGTCATTTGGGGGGGTTTGAACTGTCCTGGCATTTTATGCACAACATTTAGAAGCTTATGTCACACATCACCCACTCTTCTAACCACTCGAAGACAAAGCCCTTTCAGACACTTTTTGTTTACATGAAAAAATTATTTTTTTTTGCAAGAAAATTACTTTGAACCCCCAAACATTATATATTTTTTTTAAATCAAATGCCCTACAGATTAAAATGGTGGGTGTTTCATTTTTTTTTCACACAGTATTTGCGCAGCGATTTTTCAAACGCATTTTTTTTGGAAAAAACTCACTTTTTTAAATTTTAATGCACTAAAGCACACTATATTGCCCAAATGTTTGATGAAATAAAAAAGATGATCTTAGGCCGAGTACATGGATACCAAACATGACATGCTTTAAAATTGTGCACAAACGTGCAGTGGCCACAAACTAATTACATTTTTAAAAGCCTTTAAAAGCCTTTACAGGTTACCACTTTAGATTTACAGAGGAGGTCTACTGCTAAAATTACTGCCCTCGATCTGACCTTCGCGGTGATACCTCACATGCATGGTGCAATTGCTTGCGTTCGCCATTGCGCGAGAGCAGGGGGGGCAGGGGTGCTTTTTTTTTTTTGCTTTTTTTTTTTTTGCTTTTTTATCTAATTTTTAAACTGTTTCTTTCATTTTTATTTTTTTTTAATCATTTTTATTGTTATCTCAGGGAATGTAAATATCCCCTATGATAGCAATAGGTAGTGACAGGTACTCTTTTTTGAAAAAATTGGGGTCTATTAGACCCTAGATCTCTACTCTGCCCTCAAAGCATCTGACCACACCAATATTGGTGTGTTAAAATGCTTTCCCAATTTCCCAATAGCGCTGTTTACATCCGGCGAAATTAGTCATGAAATGCTCGTAGCTTCTGGTTTCTTAGGCCATAGAGGAGTTTGGAGCCATTCTGATCTCTGATCAGCTCTATGGTCAGCTGGCTGAATCACCGGCTGCATTTTAAGGTTCCCTGTTGGGACAGGAGAGCCAGAGAAAAACATGGACGACGGTGGGGGGGCATTCCCTCCCACTGCTTGTAAAAGCAGTCTAGAGGCTAATTAGCCGCTAGGATTGCTTTTACATGAAAGCCGACCGCTGGCTGAAAAGAATGATACCAAGATGATACCTAAACCTGCAGGCATCATTCTGGTATAACCACTCAAAGTCCAGCAACATACCAGTACGTTGCTGGTCCTTGTTGGGCATATATTGTAAACTTTTTTTTCATGCAGCCTGTGGGCTGAACGAAAAAAAGATATTGATCGGTGGGTATGCCCACCATTAGAACACCTCCCTTCACCCACCCACTTCTAATGATGGGCATACATGCACCATTTATATATGCCGAAGCATGGGGGCATACACCCACAAAAAGCAAATACAAAAAAAACATAGTAAAAAATAAAACATTTAACGCAACCTGTGCCTAAAATATATATATATGCCGAAGCATGGGGGCATCCTCCCGCAAAAGGCAGGAGCAAATCGCTCCTCCACCCACTGCTGCCCCCATGCTTCGGCATATATGCTGAAGTATGTAACTGTGGTGGTGAAATCACCTCCGACAGCGCTGGAGTCACGGCTTTATGTATCGTGGGAGCAAACGCTGTCGCTGTCAAGATAAATAAATCCGCGCTGCAGCTGAATGGCGTACCTGAAAACAAAAAAATGGTTAAAACACAGTAAACTATAAAAAATTACATACCTGAAAAGCAAACATGATAAAACATAACAACAATAAAACATTGAAGAATAGAATACAGTAAAAAAGAGCAGAACAATAGAGAGAAAATAGAGAGAGAGAGAACAATAAAACGACAACTATTTTTGTTTTTTTAATTTTATATTTTTTTTTTGTGTATTTTTTTTTACTTTTTTTTTTTTTTACATTTTTTTTTATAACTGTAACTTTTAAAACTGTAACGGTTCCAGGTTTGGGTCTCTCAAAATGCGATGGCATCTTGGGAGACCCTGTGAAAGTGTGTCCTAGTCTGTGCAATGCTGTACCCAAACTCAACTAGTGTATGGTAGCGCTCAGAACATTCACCAATGCAAAGACCAGGATGCCAGGACAGGAGGGACAATAATACCGGGTGTCACGCCTATATCCGCGCTTTCTGCAGACACATTTTCTTTGGGGGGCTCGTTTGGTAGGGGTACTCGAGAGGACATAAGGAGAATGCCTCTCATGCAGCCGGCTTACTGCATTTGGTTGGGGAAGGTGAGGTGGAGCACCGTCTGGAAACAGAAGGGCTCTGACGATCTCTTCCTGGAATTTAAGGAAGGATCCAGTCTGTCCTGAAGCTCTGTATAGCACATGAGCGTTCAGCAAAGCCAATTGAAATAAGTATACAAGACACTTTTTTGTACCAGTGTCTGGCCTTACGGGCAACTAGGTACGGCGCCAACAACTGGTCGTTGAGGTCCACCCCTCCCATATTTTGGTTATATTCGTGGACACAGAGGGGTTTCTCCACAACATCAGTCGCCATAGTAATTTGGACCGTCATGTCTGCATGAAGGGAGGTAAGAACGAAAACATTCTTATTGTCCCTCCACTTCATAGCGAGCAAATTATTACACCGCAAGCAGGCTCTCTCCCCCAGCCTAAGAGGGGAATCTACAAGCCGCTGGGGAAAGCCCCGGCGATTAGATCGCACGGTGCCACATGCTCCAATTTGATGATCAAAAAGGTGACTAAAAAGTGGCACGCTCGTGTAATATTTGTCCACATATAAATGGTACCCCTTTCCGAATAAGGGTGACACCAAGTCCCACACTATCTTGCCAGTGCTTCCTATGTAGTCAGGACAGTTTGTCGGCTCTACGTGACTATCTTTGCCCTCGTAAACCATAAAACGACATGTATAGCCTGTGGCCCTGTCACAGAGCTTATACATCTTGACCCCGTATCTGGCACGCTTGCTGGGAAGGTACTGTTTGAATGAGAAGCGGCCAGAAAATTTAATCAGTGACTCATCAACGCAGACAACTTGATGGGGAGTAAACAAGTCTGCAAAACGCTGGTTGAAGTGGTTTACGAGGGGCCGAATTTTGTAGAGCTGATCGTATTCAGGGTCTCCACGAGGACAACAGAGTTCATTGTCATTGAAGTGCATGAACTGCAAAATCTGCTCGTATCGTGCCCTGGCCATGGAAGCAGAGAACACGTGCATATGGTAAATTGGGTCAGTGGACCAATATGACCGCAACTCACTCTTTTTATTTATGCCCATGTTGAGGGAAAGGCCCAGAAAGATCTTAAATTCGGAGACCGTAATTGGTCTCCAATCTCTGGCAAGGGAGTACTGGGGATTAGCGGTGATGTGTTGACCAGCGTATAAATTGCTTTGGTCCACAATAGATCTATAGAGATCTTCGGTGAAAAACAGTGAATAAAAATCCAGTGGCATAATTCAACTGTTTCCACCTGAATTCCGGGTTGGCCAGTGAATGGGGGAAGTACGGGTGCTGCAGAAGTGGTGGGTTCCCAATTCGGATTGGCGAATGCAGCAGGAAGGGCACTATGGGCACGAAGGGCCTGTGTTTGTCTTCTTGGTGGCAGCGGGACACTACTAGTGCTTGCCACCTCACCAGCTTGAACTGCACTTATGGGACTCGCCATGTCACCACGTGATACTGCAGTGCTGGATGTACGACCAGGGTGTACTAGGCCGCTGGTGCTTGCCAGTTCACCAGAAGGAATAGAGGCACTAGTACTGCTCTGCTCCATACGAGGGACCTGCGGTACTTGCACTTCAAGGACAGAAGAAGAAGTTCGGGGTCTGGTACGCCTGACCTTGGCAGGGACCACAATTCCGTTGTCAGAGCTATCTGTCATGGAGCCGCTGTCGTCTACAGGATCGTATTCCGAGCCTGAATCTGACAGATGAGTGACTTCCTCTTCACTATCTGTCATGCTCAGAAATGTGTAGGCCTCTTCACTAGTGTACCTTCAATTTGCCATTTTGGGCTCTAAATTTAGGGGTACACTAGTGAGACTCACAGGCAAAAAAGCTCCTGACTGTCAGCGACTGTATCAAAACGCTACCAAAAAACTGTTAGCGATCGCAGGGATCAGGCCTGACTCTGCAAACGCTGCAGTTATGTGTGCTTAGTGTAAGTGTCAGTGATCGATCGATACTGCACTTGGGTGGGCTGGGCTGGGCTGGGCCGAGGGGCAAAACGCAGGTGCTAGCAGGTATCTGGGCTGATCCCGCTACCACTGCGTTTTTGAGGACCCTAAACTGCTGGGGATGCTAGTATAGATCTGATCGACTCAGATATTGATCCGTTCAGATACTATAGCACTAAGGGAGGTGTATGCTGCGTGTGTGGGTTTTAGCGGTACTGGCGCTAACCTGACGCTGCCTGGGGCGACGCAGACCTTATCTGACCCTAAAACTATAATAAACTATAATAAACAAACTAACTAACCAGCGTCACCCGTAACAATTATATGGTGATCACTGGTGAAAGGGTTAACTAGGGGGCAATCAGGGGGTTAAAACCTTTATTAGGTAGTATATAGGGGTCCCTGTCGCTATAAAACACTGACGGCGAACCCTTTATACTTACCTCCCTAACTAGCATCACCTGTGTCACTAATACAGCGATCAGAAAAACGATCGCTTAGTGACACTGGCAATGGGGGGTGATCACGGGGTTAAAACTTTATTAGGGGGGTTAGGGGGGTACCCTAGGCCTAAAGGGGGGTACCCCAGACCTAAAGGGGGCTAACCCTAACTGCCCTAACACCTATAACTGTCACAAACTGACACCAATGCAATAATCAGAAAAAAAAACTGCTTTTGGTGTCAGTGTGACATGGGGGTACAGGGAGGTGATCAGGGGGTGACTGGGGGGTGATGGGGGGTGACAAGTGTGCCTGCGTGTTCTACTGTTAGTGTAGTGTTGGTGCAAACTTACTTGGATGTCTTCTCTCCTCGGCGCCGGAATGAAAAGACCGGCTCGAGGAGATGTGACATCACTTCCTCCGCTTCTGTTTACATTACAGAAGCCGAGGAAACATCTCATTCGCCAGGAGCAATCGCAAGGGGGGAGCCACAAATGAGTGGCCTCCCCCTCACCTTTGATCGCCCCTGACCTGAATCCGACCGCCTCAGGCACCGGGGGGGGTCTGATTGGACCCCCCACCCGCAGGAAGGCAAGGACGTACCTGTAAGTCCTTTTGCCTGCCCGTGCCATTCTGCCGACGTACATCGGCAACTGGTTAAAGTGCATCCACCTACACATTTACACATCTTTATTACATTTTGTTAATAAGCACCCCCCACTCCCCCCATCATGTCTGGGAGGACAGCAAGGAGAGGCAGACGTTCCCATGGCCCTGTAAGGAGCGTATGTGACCACAAGCAAAGGTGGACGAGGTCAGTCCTCAGGCAGTGCATCATTCCCTCTGTTTAGTGATGTTGCCGTGCTATCCAGCCACAGCATGCAGAGGAGGTGGTAGACTGGCTTGCTAAACCATCCTCGTCCTCCTCATCCTTGGTCACCCAAGCAGAGACTAGTGCACAGTCCCCTGCAGCTGCCAGAGTGGCAAAACCTGCCTCCTTGTCCACAGCTATTCCTGCCATAGCCCCAGCATCAGGCATGGAGGAGTTATTTGAACACAGCATCAGCCACCTCCCACCACTCAGCCCATTGGCAAGAGCACCTAAAATCCACACAAAGGGGGCACAAATCTGTCCCTCCTCATTACTCACCTCAGTCTATCCCTGCTATACCTCATGACCTCTCAGCAGCCTCCACTGACAGGGATGATGGTATAGCCCAGGGTGTCCCAGATCCTTGCAGCACATCAGCCAGCAGCACACCACCAGCTGTAGACCATAGCTGTCAAATTTCTCTCCCCATCTGCTGCATCAGAAAAAAAAATACAGTCCCTGCCACCCATATGCCCAGCATCTAAATGCAAGCTTGTCAAAGCTGCTGGCTCTACAACTTCTGGCTTTCCGGCTGGTGGATTCTGCCCCCCCCCCCGTGAATTTGCAGAATGTGTTGTACTGCAATGGCAGGTTTCCAATCGATATTTCCTTTCACGTAAGGCCATTCCATCTCTCTAACATCACATTGAAGGCAATGTTGTGGCATTGTTGGGCAAGGCAGTCAGCCGCAAAGTCCATGTTGGTCCAGCAAGCATGGGCAGAGACAATATATTTAGTTCACAGCACACTAGGTAACTCTGCTTGCAACTCGGAAGGATGCAGGACAGGGCTCAGTGCTGCAGCTTGTTGTGCCCCCACGTCTCCATACAGCAGGTGATAATGCCAGATTCGTAAGCTCTACCCCCTCCTCCCCCTCCTCAATGCCCTCCTCTGCTGAATTGTCCTATGAACCTCAAGTACCCCCTAAGCTTTCAAAGGGCTATTCAATGAGTCAGGCTAGAAGGTACCATGCAGTTCTTCAGCTGGTGTGTCTAGGGGACAGGAACCACACCGGAACAGAGATTTTTGCAGCTCTGCAGGGACAGGCCCAGAGGTGGTTCACGCCAAGCCAGCTGGAACCAGGAATGGTGGTGTGTGATAATGGCACAAACCTCCTGTCCGCCCTTAGACAGGAAAAGTTGACAGATGTGCCATGCCTGGCACATGTCCTCAATTTGGTGGGGCAGCATTTCTTAAATAGGTACCCAGGGTTGAAAGATCTACTAAAGCAGGCCAGAAGAGTGTGTAGCCATTTTAAGCAGTCATACACAGCCAGTGCTCGGTTGGCTGAAATTCTGTGGGAATTCCACTTGCCTGTAAACCGCCTGATTTGTGACATGCCCACCAGGTGGAACTTGACTTTGGCAATGCTGCAGCAGAGGGCCGTCAGCGATTACCTGTGCGAGTATTGCACAACGACAGGCTCAGGCCAGCTCGTCTTTTTTCCCCACGCCAATATCTGCGCATAAAAGGATGTATGCACTGTACTGTCACCGGCAGAGGAAGACAGACGTCAAACAGTAAGACCCCTTTCACACTGGGGCACTTTTCAGGTGTGTTAGCGCCAAAAATAGCGCCTGTAAAGCGCCTAAAAAAAGCGCCTCTCAAGACACCCCAGTGTGAAAGCCTGAGTGCTTTCACACTGGGGCGGGTCACTTGCAGGACGGGAAAAAAAGTCCTGCAAGCAGCATCTTTAAGGTGGTACGGGAGCGATGTATACACCAATCCCACAATGCCCTGCCCATTGAAATGAATGGGCAGTGCTGCCGAAGCGCTTGCAAATCGCTTTGGCAGTGCCGCAACATGGGCGCTATTAACCCTTTCTTAGACTGCTAGCAAGAGTTAAAAGTGCCCTGCTAGTGGTAAACCCCCCCCCACTATAACAGTGGTAAAGTGCCGCTAAAACTAGCAGCGTTTTACCGCTAACGTCCGCACCGCCCCAGTGGGAAAGGGGTCTAAGAGATGGTTTTCCATCCGAAGAACCTTTGGGAGTAGTACGTGGCTGGGAGGAGGCAGTTCCAGATACTCTAATCTTCAGTGACTTCAAGGAGTCTGCTTCTCATGCCACCGCAAATTTGTGGTGCATGGGCTTCCTCATGCTTCAAATCCTGTGAAAGGACCCAAGAATACGTGCCGTAAAGGAGAAGGATCACTATTGGTTGACAACCCTCTTTGACCACAGTTATAAGGGGAAAGTCTCAGAACTCATCCTGTCCCCACAGAGAGTACAGAAGATGAACTCTCTTGAGTTCACCTTAAAGGGAAGTTTATGGCACGCTTTTCCCCGACTCTGGTAGGTTACAGTGTCATGGAAAAACCTAGTTTTGAGGCTTCTGTTGGTCAAGAGAGGAGCGGTGGAGAAGGCAGCCGCCTAAGTGATGCATTTCTCAATTTTTTTAGTCCTCGCCGTCCAGGGCTATCAGTTTCCACATCCCATCAGTAGCATCTGCATCACATGGGTGGACAATTATCTAAAGGCGAAAACAGAGATGGAGAGCTTTACAGTCGACTATCCACTGGCTTACTGGGTCATGAGAATAGACCAGTGGCCAGAACTTGCCCAGTATGTTATTGAGCTGGTGGGCTGCCCTGCATATAGTGTGCTTTCCGAACGGGCATTCAGTGCTGCTGGAGGTTTTGTTACTGATCATAGAACGCGTCTATCCACAGACTCGGTGGACTGTCTGACTTTTATAAAAATGAATCAGTCCTGCATTACCAGCAGCTTTGAAGCCCCTGATGCCGATGTTGCCGATTAAGTGTTTTTGGGATGTGAAATCTCTGCAGGACTTCTAGGCTGCCTAGTGTTGTGGGTGTTGATTTCATCTAGAATAATGTTTTTGGTGTAGGTTTCATGGGCACAATTAACACCCAAAGACCATTTTGTCCACACCTGTTTGACAGGTGCATATCATTACAATTTTTGACAGCAAGGCCAGTTCTTGCTTTCATCAAGAGTACCTCTATAGGGTTACGGTGTGAAGGCGCCACTGACACCCAAAGAACAATTTTTCTGCACCCCACACACAGTTGGACTAAGGGGACCCCCAGGCATTATATTGAAAGGAATTTTTCATTTTTATAATTTCACTTTAAGCATCAATAAATCACTGCTCATTTTAAGATGAAGTTTTTTACAAACTTTTATCATTGATACATGTCCCCCAGGGCAGTACCCGGACCACCATAATCATTGAATGCCCAAGTACTTGCACATAAGCCTTCAAAATTGGTACTTTAGATTTTTCACGTTCGGGTCCCATAGACTTCAATGGAGTTAATTATTCAGTTCCGAACTTTCCCGATGTTTCGAAAGTTCTGGTGAAAACCAAACAAGGGGTCGTTCGGCCCATCCCTAGTCAGGATCCCTTTATAAGTATTTAACCCATTGAGAATATCCCACCAAAAACCAAAATTCCTAAGGTATGCTTAAATTTTGACTTGTATCTTATTTCAGACATCTGAGAAAATCAGTGAGCCAATCCCACAAGCAGTTACATTTCTGGGGGTGTTCTGTACACCAACAGTGTACCGAACAAATCAAGGTTATCATATTGCATTGAATTTTACACAAAATTACAGTAATGGATATTTTCTTTACTTTTTTTTAATCTGTTAAAAAAACACCTTATATTAGCAACATTAAGAGAGTCATACTGGCCTCTCACACACAAACAGTAGCCCAGCTTTCCAACACCCCCAGATCACTGCGGAAAAAAAAAGGAAAGGTAAATTTTAATAATAATAAATTACAACAAGTGTAAGTTATTATTATCACTATACAGGATTTATGTAGCAACAGTTTAAAGTTTACAATCTAGTATATGTATATATATATATATATATATATATATATATATATATATATATATATATATATATATATATATATATATATATATACATATACTAGATTGTAAACTTTAAACTGTTGCTACATAAATCCTGTATAGTGATAATAATAACTTACACATTTTTGTAAATATTTTATTATATCTTTTCATGTGACAAAACTGAAGAAATTACACTTTGCAACAATGTAAAGTATTGAGTGTACAGCTTGTATAACAGTGTAAGTTTGCTGTCCCGTCAAAATAACTCAACACACCGCCATTAAATGTCTAAATCACTGGCAACAAAAGTGAGTACCCCCTAAGTGAAAATGTCTAAATTGGGCCCAATTAGTATTTTCCCTCCCTTCCTTCCGAAACCGTTTAGAAGTAAAGAAGACTATAGGCCGCTTGAGCAGCTCTGTATGAGAGAGAAATCAAGAAATACTATTTCTCAACTTCATAAAATTTTAATGTCTAAAGAGTAATTGGATGTACCTCTCTATATCAAGAAATGGGAAAGGGAATTAGGGACACAATGTAGTAAACACATGTTAGGAAAAATTTTGAAAATGATACACGGTTCTTCAGTTAACACCAAGACGACGGAAACACATTTTAAATGTTTAGCAAGGTGGTATGCTACACCAGACAAAATTTGCAAATTCCAACCGGATAAATCCGTGAATTGTTGGAGAGGGTGTATAAATATAGGAACAATGGCTCATATATGGTGGGAGTGCTCCATCATTAAAGCATACTGGAAGAAAATCATACAACTAATAAAGGAAATTACTAATAAAACTATAATGGAAGACCCATGGACATGTTTATTCCACGGGACAGAGGAGTCAATTAAGCAATATCAAACATCTATTGTCCCTATACTATTGGACGCTGCTAAGAGTCAGATTCCTAAAAAATGGCTGGAACCTGAGAGTCCCAAGACTCGCGAGTGGCTTTTTTGTGTAAAGGAAATCTATAATATAGAGTGTCTGGATGGTACTGGATCGGAATCAGATGAGGGGGCTGTACAACAAGACAAATGGGCAGGGTGGCTGAGGTTTAAGAATACGTGGAGTTATGTCGAGGAGGTTATTGGTTAAAGCCTAATGGGTTTAAATTTAGGGAACTATTGTCGGAAATCTGGTTTTCTGTATGTACAATTAAAATAACTGCAGGACGGGTGTGGGAGGGGGATGGGTTATTAGTTTAAATAGGGATATATGGGAAGTTCTTTTTTAAGCTGTATCTCAATGTATGGTTTTAGTTTTTGTATTTGTAAAACATAAATAAAGAATTAAAAGAGGAGAGCCCTTAAAACACTGCTCAACATCTTAATAGAAAAAGAACAAAAAAAATGTCCAAATTGGGCCCAATTAGCTATTTTCCTTCCTTCATGTGACTCGTTTGTGTTACAAGGTCTCAGGTGTGAATGGGGAGTAGGTGTGTTACATTTGGTGTTATCGCTCTCATTCTCTCATACTGGTCACTGGAAGTTCAACATAGCACCTCATGGCAAAGAACTCTCTGAAGATCTGAAAAAAAGAATTGTTGCTCTACATGAAAATGGCCTAGGCTATAAGAAGATTGCCAAGACCCTGAAACTGAGCACGGTGGCCAAGACCATACAGTGGTTTAAAAGTACAGGTTCCACTCAGAACAGGCCTCGCCATGGTCAACCAAAGAAGTTGAGTGCACATACTCAGTGTCATATCCAGAGGTTGTCTTTGGGAAATAGACATATGAGTGCTGCCAGCATTGCTGCAGAGGTTGAAGGGGTGGGGGGTCAGCCTGTCAGTGCTCTGACCATACGTCACACCCTGCATCAAATTGGTCTGCATGGGTATCGTCCCAGAAGGAAGCCTCTTCTAAAGATGATGCACAAGAAAGACAAGCAGACTAAGGACATGGATTACTGGTGATATACTTATTTGGTTGAGATGGTTTCAAGCGTGTGTGGCTGCAACCAGGTGAGGAGTACAAAGACAAGTGTGTCTTGCCTACAGTCAAGCATGGTAGTGGGAGTGTCGAGGTCTGGGGCTGCATGAGTGCTGCCGGAACAGTTCATATAGGGAACCATGAATGCCAATATGAACTGTGACATACTGAAGCAGATCATGATCCCCTCTGTTTGGAGACTGGGCCACAGGACAGTATTCCAACATGATAACAACCCCAAACACACCTCCAAGACAACCACTGCCTTGCTAAAGAAGCTGAAGGTAAAGGTGATTAACTGGCCAAGCATGTCTCCAGACCTAAACCCTATTGAGCATCTGTGGGGCATCCTCAATGGAAGGTGGAGGAGCGCAAGGTCTCTAACATCCACCAGCTCCGTGATGTCGTCATGGAGGAGTGAAAGAAGATTCCAGTGGCAAACTGTGAAGCTCTGGGGAACTCAATGCTCAAGAGGGTCAGGGCAGTGCTGGAAAATAATGGTGGCCACACAGAATATTGACACTTTGGGCCCAATTTGGACATTTTTACTTAGGGTTGTACTCACTTTTGTTGCCAGCAGTTTAGACATTAATGGCTGTTTGTTGATTTTTTTTGAGGGACAGCAACTTTACACTGTTATACAAGCTGTACACTTACTACTTTACATTGTAGCAAAGTGTAATTTCTTCAGTGTTGTTACATGAAATTATATAATAAAATATTTACAAAAATGTGAGGAGTGTACTCACTTTTGTGAGATACTGTATCTATCTATCTATCTATCTATCTATCTATCTATCTATCTATCTATCTATCTATCTATCTATCTATCTATCTATATACAGCATCTCACAAAAGTGAGTACACCCCTCACATTTTTGTAAATATTTTATTATATCTTTTCATGTGACAACACTGGAGAAATGACACTTTGCTCAATGTAAAGTAGGGAGTGTACAGCTTCTATAACAGTGTAAATTAGCTGTCCCCTCCAAATAACTAAACACACAGCCATTAATGTCTAAACCGCTGGCAACAAAAGTGAGTACACCCCTATGAAAATGTCTGTATTCCAACTGCCTTAACCCTCTCAGGCATGGAGTTCACCAGAGTTTTACAGTTTGCCACTGGAGTCCTCTTCCATTCCTCCATGACGACATCACGGAGCTGGTGGATGTTAGAAACCTTGCGCTCCTCCACCTTCCGTTTGAGGATGCCCCATAGATGCTCACTAGGGTTTAGGTCTGGAGACATGCTTGGCCAGTCCATCACCTTTACCCTCAGCCTCTTTAGCAAGGCAGTGGTCATCTTGGAGGTGTGTTTGGGGTCGTTATCATGTTGGAATACTGCCCTGCGGCCCAGTCTCAGAAGGGAGGGGATCATGCTCTTCTTCGGTATGTCACAGTACATGTTGGCATTCATGGTTCTTCAATGAACTGTAGCTCCCCAGTGCCAGCAGCACTCATCCAGCCCCAGACCATGACACTCCCACCACCATGCTTGACTGTAGGAAAGACACACTTGTCTTTGTACTCCCCACCTGGTTGCCACCACACATGGTTGACACCATCTTAACCAAATAAGTTTATCTTGGTCTCAACTGACCACAGGACATGGTTCCAGTAATCCATGTCCTTAGTCTGCTTGTTTTCAGCAAACTGTTTGCGAGCTTTCTTGTGCATCATCTTTAGAAGAGGCTTCCTTCTGGGACAACAGCCATGCAGACCAATTTGATGCAGTGTGCAGCGTATGGTCTGAGCACTGACAGGATGACCACCCACCCCTTCAACCTCTGCAGCAATGCTGGCAGCACTCATACGTCTGTTTCTCAAAGACACCCCCTGGTTATGACACTGAGCACGTGCACTCAAGTTCTTTGGTCGACCATGCCGAGGCCTGTTTCAGGGTCTTGGCAAACTTCTTATAGCCTAGGCCATTTTCATGTAGAGCAACAATTCTTTTTTTCAGATCCTCAGAGGGTTCTTTGCCATGAGGTGCCATGTTGAACTTCCAGTGACCAGTATAAGAGAATGAGAGTGAAAACACCAAATTGAACACACCTGCTCCCCATTCACACCTGAGACTTTGTAACACTAACGAGTCACATGACACCGGGGAGGGAAAATGGCTGATTGGGCCCAATTTGAACATTTTGACTTAGGGGGGTACTCACTTTTGTTGCCAGTGGTTTAGACATTAACCACTTCAGCCCCGGAAGGATTTACCCCCTTCCTGACCAGAGCACTTTTTACAATTTGGCACTGCGTCGCTTTTTTTTTTTTTTTTCTTCTTTTTCCCTTTTATCATTTCAAGTTTATTGAAAGAAAGAAAGAAACATAGAAATGCACTGTATATTGCAAATTTTGCAGATGCAACTGCGTACTTTTCGTCTTTTACAAAATAAACTGTTATGGGGCGTACACACGGTCGGACTTTTCGTCTACAAAAGTCCAACGGACGCCGACGGACTAAAGCTGGCTGGTAATCCGATCGTGTGTGGGCTTCTCCGGACTTTCAGCTGACTTTTTCAGCCTCAAATCCGACGGACTTTAGATTTGAAACATGCTTCAAATCTTTACGTCGTAACTACGACGCACCCCGTCTGTGTGCTAGTCCGACGGACAAAAACCCACGCTAGGGCAGCTATTGGCTACTGGCTATGAACTTCCTTATTTTAGTCCGGTGTACGTCATCACGTACGAATCCGTCGGACTTTTGTGTGGTCGTGTGTAGGCAAGTCCGTTCGTTAGAAAGTCTGCCGCAAGTCCGCCGCAAGTCCGCCGAAAGTCCGCCGGAAGTCTGTCGGACAGGCTGTCGGACTTTTGTAGACGAAAAGTCTGACCGCGCGTACGCCCCATTAGTGTCAAACTCGTGTAGAGGTCTCATTGCTTATCAAACACCAAAAAGCTAATGTTGTTTCCACTGAGTTAACTATGTGTCTATATAAAGTATAATATTTCTGTCTACACTGCACAATCCATTGCGACAGAAATCTCTTATCAGGTGTTCAGAGTATTTATTATTGAAAACATGTAGAAGTGTGGTCTCTGTGGCTATCTGAGACAATCTTACTCTCGCCTAAGGGAGAAGTACATGTAACGTAGGTATATTCCAGTGAGGACATAGATTAAAGGTCAGCCAGGGAGAAATAAGGAAGTAGATGTAGAAACAGAAGTAAGTAAAAGTGGAGTAGGAAAGAATGGGGTGAAGGACACAAATAAGGTACAGAGGCAAGGCACCCGCCCAGGACTCCAACGTCCTCCCCGTCCCTAATTCAGGTAGGAAAATCTGCAGAGTATTTGAAAATCAACCAAGGTTGCCATGTTTTGTGGAATCGTTCAATATGGCCTTTGTCTTGGCCCAGTGTGTCTTCCATTTCGTGGATCTCACTAACCCTCGACATCCAATCCCTAACAGAGGGAGTAGACGAAAACAACCAGTGTAGAGGTATTTGAGATTTAGCTGCATTGAGGAGATGAATCGTCAATGAGCGTTTGTAGCATTTAAAAGAAGAATTGGACAGATGTAATAGACAGCATGCTGGGGTCAGTTCTACTCTGGTTTCTGTAATTTTTTTAATTAAGGTCTTTACTTCATTCCAGTGTGGTTCAATTTTGGAACAGTACCACCAAATGTGGGCTAGTGTGCCTTTTTCAGAGAGACATCTCCAGCAAGTGTCCGGTTTTTGTGTATCCCATTTGTGTAATTTGTCAGGTGTACTGTACCAATGGGTCAGGAGTTTGTAATTTGTCTCTTGCAGTTTTGTGCTTATGGAACATTTGTGCGCTAGAATAGCCACTGGGTCGCTTTAACTGCTAATTGCGCGGTCATGCAATGCTGTACCCAAACTAAATTTGCGTCCTTTTCTTCCCACAAATAGAGCTTTCTTTTGATGGTATTTGATCACCTCTGCGTTTTTTATTTTTTGCGCTATAAACGGAAAAAGACCGAAAATGTTGAAAAAAAATGATATTTTCTACTTTTTGTTATAAAAAAAATCCAATAAATTCAATTTTAGTCATGACCCTATTTTGGAAAGTAGACACCCCAAGGAAATTGCTGAGAGGCATGTTGAGCCCATTGAATATTTATTTTTTTTGTCCCAAGTGATTGAATAATGACAAAAAAAAATTACAAAAAGTTGTCACTAAATGATATATTGCTCACACAGGCTATGGGCATATGTGGAATTACACCACAAAATACATTCTGCTGCTTCTACTGAGTACGTGGATACCACATGTGTAGGACTTTTTGGGAGCCTAGCCGCATACGGGGCCCCAAAACCAAGCACCGCCTTCAGGATTTCTAAGGACGTAAATTTTTTCTTTCACTCCTCACTACCTATCACAGTTTTGAAGGCCATAAAATGCCAAGATGGCACAAACCAACCCCCCCAAATGACCCCATTTTGGAAAATAGACACCCCAAGCTATTTGCTGAGAGGCATGTTGAGTCCATGGAATACTTTATATTTTGCCACAAGTTGCATGAAAATGACAAACTTTTTTTTTTTGCACAAAGTTGTCACTAAATGATATATTGCTCAAACATGCCATGGGCATATGTGGAATTACACCCCAAAATACATTCTCCTGCTTCTCCTGAGTACGGGGATACCACATGTGTGGGACTTTTTGGGAGCCTAGCCGCGTACGGGGCCCCGAAACCAAGCACCGCCTTCAGGATTTCAAAGGGCGTAAATTTTTGATTTCACTCCTCACTACCTATCACAGTTTTGAAGGCCATAAAATTCCAAGATAGCACAACCCCCCCCAAATGACCCCATTTTGGAAAGTAGACAGCCCAAACTATTTGCTGAGAGGCATGGTGAGTATTTTGCAGCTCTCATTTGTTTTTGAAAATAAAGAAAGACAAGAAAACTTTGTGACAAAAAGTGAGGTCTGCAAAATACTCACTATACCTCTCAGCAAATAGCTTGGGGTGTCTACTTTCCAAAATAGGGTCATTTGGGGGGTTTTGTGCCACCTGGGCATTCCATGGCCTCCAAAACTGTGATAGGCAGTGAAGAGTGAAATCAAAAATTTACGCCCTTAGAAAGCCTGAAGACGGTGCTTGGTTTTCGGGGTCCCGTACGCGGCTAGACTCCCAAAAAGGCTTACACATGTGGTATCCCCGTACTCAGAAGAAGCAACAGAATGTATTTTGGGGTGTAATTTCGCATATTCCCATGGCATGTTTGAGCAATATATTATTTAGTGACAACTCTGTGCAAAAAAAAAAAATGTGTCTTTTTCCCGCAACTTGTGTCACAATATAAAATATTCCATGGACTCGACATGCCTCTCGGCAAATAGCTTGGGGTGTCTACTTTCCAAAATGGGGTCATTTGGGGGGGTTTGAACTGTCCTGGCATTTTATGCACAACATTTAGAAGCTTATGTCACACATCACCCACTCTTCTAACCACTCGAAGACAAAGCCCTTTCTGACACTTTTTGTTTACATGAAAAAATTATTTTTTTTTGCAAGAAAATTACTTTGAACCCCCAAACATTATATATTTTTTTAAAGCATATGTCCTACAGATTAAAATGGTGGGTGTTTCATTTTTTTTAGCACAGTATTTGTGCAGCGATTTATCAAACGCATTTTTTGGGGAAAAAACACACTTTTTTAAATTTTAATGCACTAAAACACACTATATTGTCCAAATGTTTGATGAAATAAAAAAGATGATCTTAGGCCGAGTACATGGATACCAAACATGACATGCTTTAAAATTGCGCACAAACGTGCAGTGGCGACAAACTAAATACATTTTTAAAAGCCTTTAAAAGCCCTTACAGATTACCACTTTAGATTTACAGAGGAGGTCTACTGCTAAAATTACTGCCCTCGATCTTACCTTCGCGGTGATACCTCACATGCATGGTGGAATTGCTGTTTACATTTGATGCAAGAGCGACGCTTGCCTTTGCGTGAGAGCAGGGGGGGACAGGGGTGCTTTTTTTTTTTCTTTTTTTTTTTTCTTTTTTATCTTATTTTTAAACTGTTCCATTCATTTTTTATTTTTTTTAATCATTTTTATTGTTATCTCAGGGAATGTAAATATCCCCTATGATAGCAATAGGTAGTGACAGGTACTCTTTTTTGAAAAAACTTTTAGACCCTAGATCTCTCCTCTGCCCTCAAAGCATCTGACCACACCAAGATCGGTGTGAAAATGCTTTCCCAATTTCCCAATGGCGCTGTTTACATCCGGCGAAATCTAAGTCATGAAATGCTCGTAGCTTCCGGTTTCTTAGGTCATAGAGATGTTTGGAGCCCCTCTGGTCTCTGATCAGCTCTATGGTCAGCTGTCTGAATCACCGGCTGCATTCTCAGGTTCCCTGTTGGGACAGAAGAGCCAGAGAAAAACATGGAAGATGGTGGGGGGGATTCCCTCCCACTGCTTGTTAAAGCAGTCTAGAGGCTAATTAGCTGCTAGGATTGCTTTTACATGAAAGCCGACCACTGGCTGAAAAGAATGATACCAAGATGATACCTAAACCTGCAGGCATCATTCTGGTATAACCACTCAAAGTCCAGCAACATACCAGTACGTTGCTGGTCCTTGTTGGGCATATATTGTAAACTTTTTTTTCATGCAGCCTGTGGGCTGAATGAAAAAATTAGATTGATCGGTGGGTATGCCATCCATTAGAATACCTCCCTTCATCCACCCACTTCTAATGATGGGCATACATGCACCGTATATATATGCCGAAGCATGGGGGCATCCTCCTGCGAAAGTTAGGAGCAAATCGCTCCTCCGCCCTCTGCTGCCCCCACGCTTCGGCATATATGCTGAAGTATGTAACTGTGGTGGTGAAATCACCTCTGACAGCGCTGGAGTCACGGCTTTATATATCGTGGGAGCAAACGCTGTTGCTGTCAAGATAAATAAATCCGCTCTGCAGCTGAATGGCGTACCTGAAAACAAAAAAATGGTTACCAATAAAACACAGTAAAGTATAAAAAAATTGCATATCTGAAAAGCAAACATGGTAAAACATAATAACAATAAAACATTGCAGAATAGAACAAAAAAGAGCAGAACAATAGAGAGAGAATAGAGAGAGAGAGAACAATAAAACGACAACTATTTAGGTTTTTTTTATTTTATATATTTTTTTATATTTTATATATCTCTCTATAGGCAGTGTGACTTTTCATACCCATCCTGGACCACACGTTTTGTATTGTGCACTTCTCTGATATGAAATAACTTATTGTTGAACTTCTGTCCAGCCACACTCTTGGACACTTATCTATCTTGGATGGGTAATCCCCATGTCCGAGTTTTCATGTATATAGATGGTTTTGTATAGCAACAACTTCATTAAGTATTTTTGCATATAGATGACTTGTGGTTTTTTAATAATCAGTGTTTTATTTATGTTTTTTCAATAAACTATTTTTGTAACATATTTGGTGTCACTGTGCCTATAAAGTTCAAAGTCCCTCCCTTCTTCTTTTAGGAATTCCATGTAGTTTAAAAAATTATTGAACCATTACCTCTGCAGTATGTTCAGCAGAGGGTACCACTTAACTGGAATAAAATGAGCCATCTTAGTGAGACGGTCAACGACTACCAGGATGGTGGTCATCCCTTTTGGAAGAGGAAGGTCGACCACAAAGTCCATAGAAATTGACCCCCATGGTCTTGATGCAATAGGCAGTGGTTGAAGTAACCCCAGAGAAGGTGTGTCTTATTGCGAGCACAGGTTAGACACGATGCCTCATAACTCTTGACATCTTTCTAGTACACAGGTATTCCAGGTGGCTCATCAAGTAGAGTCACCGGCAGACAGAGCAGAGGTCCCAGATTCAAGTCCAGGTCCTAACACTGTCGGTGGCCCTTGAGGGTGCCCCCTAGTCAAGGTGGTTGACTCTTTGCCTGGGGCTCGGGTGCTGGAGGAACTGCCAAGGCAATTTACCCCGCCCGCGGGTGGTGTGTCCGGATGTGAGCTGTAGCGGACGGTAACAGGAGCTCTGACCATCCTCCTGCGCACCATCTGTGCTTCTGATCGCTGATGAGTCTCCATTCTTAGCCTGCATCTATCCCCTGCTTTATACTCAGTTCCGGCTCCCTGTCATCTCTCACTGAACTGTCGGCTGCATACTCTTGCCTGCATGGCCCGCTGCCATCTCATGGCCTGAGATGCCTAAATCCCCAGGCTCCTGGTGTGCTGCACCAGGAGCGTGCTGACAGGTAGAGGATGCCAATGCACTGCAGGGCATATGGCACCCCCTATTTGAGTCAGCTCACAGCCCTGCATAGCCTCCACTTTGCCACGGTGTGCCATCATTCCATATCCCAAGCAATTACACCGCAATAGAGCCTGCACTCACAGCCCCGGTTTCCATCTGACAGCCGGGCATTCACATCTCAGCCTGACACTTCATTGTGAGCCTCCTCCACATCCCATCAGTGAACCCCGTCATCTACCACGACACCTGACCAGCATCTGCCACGAGTGAGCAACCCCCTGCAGCTGCAGATGTCCATCTAACACAGTCTATTACTCCATCTGCAGCTGCCGAACATCCCTCCTGCATGTCATCTCAAGTTATTGCCCTGCTTAGCTTAGTATCGTCCGCAAATACAGAGATTGAACTGTTTACCCCATCCTCCAGGTCATTTATGAACAAATTAAATAGGATTGGTCCCAGCACAGAACCCTGTGGGACCCCACTACCCACCCCTGACCATTCCAAGTAGTCCCCATTTATCATCACCCTCTGAACTCGCCCTTGCGACAGTTTTCAATCCATGTACTTACCCTATGGTCCATGCCAACGGACCTTATTTTGTACAGTAAACGTTTATAAGCAACTGTGTCAAATGCTTTTGCAAAATCCAGATACACCACGGCTATGGGCCTTCCTTTATCTAGACGGCAACTCATCTCCTCAAAGAAGGTTAATAGATTGGTTTGGCAAGAACGATTCTTCATGAATCCATGCTGATTACTGTTGATGATACCGTTTCCATTACTAAAATCTTGTATATAGTCCCTTATCATCCCCTCCAAGAGCTAGCTCACTATTGATGTTAGGCTAACTGTTCTGTAATTCCCAGGGGTGTATTTTGGGCCCTTTTTAAATATTGGTGCTACATTGGCTTCTCTCCAAAATGCTGGTACCATTCCAGTCCGTAGACTGTCAGTAAAAATTAGGAACAATGGTCTGGCAATTACTTGACTGAGTTCCTCAAGTACCCTCGGGTGCAAGCCATCCGGTCCCAGTGATTTATTAATGTTAATTTTTCCAAGTCTAATTCTAATTCTGTCCTCTGTTAGCCATGAGGGTGCTTCCTGTGATGTGTCACGAGGATAAACACTGCAGTTTTGGTTACTGAAGCCCCCCCCCCAGATTCCCTCGTGAAGACTGAGGAGAAGAATTCATTCAATACCTTCGCCATCTCCTCATTCTTTGTAACCAGGTGTCCTTTCTCATTCTTTATGGGGTCAATATGGTCTGTCCTCCCTTTTTTACTGTTTACATACTTAAAGAATTTCTTGGGATTTTTTTTCTCTCCTCCGCTATGTGTCTTTCGTGTTCTATCTTAGCCACCCTAATTGCACCCTTACATTTCTTGTTGGATTCTTTATAAAGTTTGTATGCAGATGATGATCCCTCAACCTTGTATTTTTTGAAGGCCTGCTCTTTTGCTTTTATATGCATTTTTACATTGGCGTTAAGCCATCCAGGACTTTTGTTAGCTCTTTTAAATTTATTACCCAATGGGATGCACTTATTTAATATGGTCTTAAAGCGAACCCATCTTTCCTCCGTGTTCTTTGTTCCTAAGGTTTTAAGAATGCCAATGAGTCTTTTATTGATTCAAACCAAAGGACGCAGTATTTTTTTTTTTTTTTGAGTTTTAAAATGTTTATTCGAAAGATATAACAGTTGTACAAAAAAAGAATAAAGCCCACATGCGGAGCTAGAGCAATATGAGGGGAATCTCCATCATATACAAAGAAGGTACAAAACAAATAAAACAAGGGAATGAACAAGGTTTGATAGGTAGAACATTCCTAAATGACTCTGCAAGCGGTCACCCCCGGCCTGGCCCCCCCCCCGCGACCATGTATTTCGGGGGGGCTAGGCCGCTCCCCTGAACATGGTACAAGAAAAGCACAATGGGAGTCACGTTAATTAGGTTATTATGGTATTGACAGTAGAAACCTATGGTGTTCAAGTGGAGATCATCGGGGAGGGTTCAAGTGGAGTTTCCTCTTTGCTCAAATGATTTGAAACACTTGACAGAAGAGCCATTCCGGAGTTTTAGCAAACTCCAGAATGCGTAGTGGGCTGGCTCAGCTTAAGGTTGATCATAGGGTAGAAGAGGAGGAGGAAGCGGGAAGAGGAAGAGAAAGGGGAGAGGAATGGTAAAAAAGAAAAGAAAAGGTGGAGATAGGAACCCTCGCGAAGGAAAAAGATCACGGGCCATCAGCATGTCTTGCTCAGGCTTCTGTTCCTCAGGGTAGTAGAGAGATTCCTATATATTTAGCCCAGGGTTCCCAAATAAGTCTAAATTTCTCTGATGTGTCGATTATGGCGTTGGGAATTTTTTCCTGAGACATGATCCAGGAAATTTTTCGTTTTGTTAGGTAAAAGGAGACTGAGGGGGGCTATTGTAATCTTAGTCCCCGGGAGGATAAAGTGGATTAGGGATTGGGTCCGTTTGGGTACATGAGGAACTTGGTTGTTAAGGAGAGCTATTGTGGGATCCTGTTTCACTGCGTATCCAGTGGATTTGCGGATGAGATAAAAGATTTTGTTCCAGTACCCTCTAATTCTGGGGCATTCCCAGAAGATATGAAGGAAGGAGCCTATGTGGCCACATCCTTTAAAGCAATGTGGGGAAGACTGAGGGTAAAATTTGGTGAGGCGTGTGGGGACTAGATACCAGCGAGAGATGACTTTGATGTCCGCTTCCACAAGGGAACTGTTGAGGATACCCCTGTTGAGGATACCCCTGTAGCAGGCAAAATTAGAGTGCCATTTGTCCAGGTCCCACTTAAACTGGAGATCTCGTTCCCAATTCAGCATGTAGGTCGCTTTCTCTGAGGGTTCGGCTAAGGCTGAATAGATCAGGGCTCACGGCTGAGGAACGCCAAAGCTCATATTGGAGTTACAGAAAGCGGGTTCTCAGAATATTTCCACACCTGGAAGAAATGTAGTAGTTGGTTGTATCGGAACGTTTCCGAAGGTGGCATATCTAGTTTAGAAATGCAATAGCTAAGAGAGATAGGGCCGTTACCGTTGAAGTATTGCCCTATTCTGTAGAGGCCCTTGTCAAGCCACCACCTAAATGCCTGGATGTTGAGACCCAGGGGAAACAGGGGGTTGTGAAAAGTATGCAAGAGGGGACGCCAGGCCGAAGTGAGGGAGTGTCATTTGTGTAGAGAGTCACATAGGGTCAAGGAATGTGAGAGTGTGGGGGAAAGAATTGGGGGTCGATCTTTCTGTGGGCTCCAAACTAGGAAATCGAGAGTATGGTTGGGGGTCGCCTGTCTTTCTATGTCTACCCAGTCTGGTTTTGGTCCTTTGGTATAAATGACAGAGAATTGGCATAGTTGGGCAGCTTGATAGTACCACCAAAGATTAGGTAGTCATAGTCCCCCTTTTTTCCTGGGTCTAAATAGCACCGTCTTGGATAGGCGATGTCCTTTACTGCCCCAGATGAAGCGTATAATCGCTGACTGCAGTTTATGGGTATGGGGAGGGAGCGGAAGAGGTACAAAATTCTGTGCAGCAAGGTCATCTTGACTGCATTCACTCTCCCCAGCCAGGACATTTTATATAGGGACCATTGAGTGAGGTCTTCTGCCAATCTCTTAAACATAGGAGGGTAATTGCATTGGTGCAGTTAATCAAAATATCGTTTATTGAGCATTTTAGATGCGTTGACATACGGATGTGTGAAAGAGCTTAGAAAGGATTATAGAAAATAACTTTCTTGAACAACAATAAAGTGCAACAGGCACTACATACAGAATGATTACATTGACAGTGCTGCATGGCGAGGTACGGTAGATATCTAACATGCAAAAGGCTAACATGAATACCATATTGATTAAGGCTTGGTGGGTAAACCGTATTGATCACACAGAGACATGGGGGGTTAAACCTGGGGGTGATTCCTTATTCTGTGGCGTTGCAAGTGGAGGAGTCTGCAGTCCATCTGTCCCAAATTTTATGGAATTTGGTTGGAAATCCCCTGTAGATGTAAAGTACTTTTTTATAGGGGAGAGTGCTGTTAACAGCTCGCATCCATTGTTGCAACGTGGGGGGGGGGGATTCCCTCAACCATAGTTTGGCGATCTGTAACCTGGCCAGGAACAGAGTTTCTTGCAAGAATATATTCAGGTATTTTTTGCTTTCAGGTAGTGAGAGAAGTCCCAGTATACACTGTCTGGGGCACACAGTCAGAGGGGAGCCCATGCGATCGGGCAGGAATTGGACCACTTGGGTCCAATATTCACGTATCGGGGGGCACGTCCAGAGCGGGTGGTAGAAGGTGCTAGTTGGGTGTCTGCATCTGGGGCAGTTGGGATTGTGTCCAGGGTTGTATTTGGATATGCGGTGAGGTGTAAGGTATGACCTTTGTGGAATATAGAGGTGAGTAAGGCGGTCCGACAGTTTAAGAGATACAATCTTAGAAGTGACAAGTGCCTCCTCCCAGTCCTCATCTGTTATTGTGCCCAGGTCGGTCACCCATTGGGTTTTGAGTAGAGAAGCTGTGGTTTGTACCGTGGGTAGTAGGAGATAGTTGTATATCTGTGAGATAAGTTTTTTAGGGTCTGTCCCAGAGATTATGTCCACTAGTAGCATAATTTCAAGGATTGGGATGGATTCCCTGAATTGGGTGTTAAGGGCGTGGCGGAGCTGCAGGAATCTGAAGAACATGTGATTAGGTAGGGCAAAGGTTTCTTTCAGGGCTTGAAAGGGCTTGACCGTGCCATTGGCAATTACTTATGTTAGATATATTATTCCCCTTTCAATCCACAGGGCATTGTCAGGGATGGATGCCAACTCTGGCAATTGTGGATTATTCCATAGGGGTGTGTGTGAGTGAGGGTCAGGCGCCCTGCCAAGGCGCATAGCCTGTTGCCATATTTTCCGGTGGTGGAAGAGCATGTGGTGCCGATCTATGGTGCGGGGCAGGCCGCGGGGACCGCAGAACAAAATTTGAAAGGGGTGGGACAATGGGCTGGGGATTTGGGAACAGATTAAGGTGGAGTATCTCTCCCTATCTTCGTGGTTTATATAAAAGAAGTGAGAGAGCTGGGAGGCTACATAGTATGTAAAAAGATCTGGTACTGCTGTGCCACCAAGGTCACTTGAGAACCCTCCACTGCAACTTGTGTCGGGAGGAGCCCCAAATGAAGGTATTTAAGATTGATTCCATAGATTTAAATATTCGCTGAGGGATATAAAGGGGTGCTTGCCAGAAGATGTAGAGAAGTTTAGGGAGTATAATCATCTTAACTAGGTTTATGCGTCCCATAACCCCCAGTGGGAGACGGGACCATGTCTGTGTCTTGGTTTTGAGAGTTGAGTATAGGGGTTCGATGTTAAGGGCAATATAGTCTTGTAGGGAGCGAGAAATCTGGATACCCAGGTATTTGAGCTTGTCTGTTCTGACTAGGGGGAGCGAGGCTTGGTCGGCGGTGGGGACAGCGAAGTCTAGGGGGAGAATTTGGGATTTGTCCCAGTTTATTTGCAGGCCGGAAAATGCTCCAAAATCTGTAATAAGTTGTAGGGCTGTCTGAAGGGACGGACCAGCATCTGCCAGGTAAAGGAGCATATCGTCGGCATATAGGCTGATTAGCTCTGTCATATATCCGCATCTGAGACCTTTGATATTAGGGTGGTTTCTAAGAGCTATTGCTAAAGGTTCTACAGCTAGAGCGTATAGTAGTGGCAAGATGGGGCAGCCCTGTCGCGTACCACGGGAGAGTGGGAAATGGGGGGGGGTTCTACCATTTACAAGGATACGTGCAGTGGGACTTTGATAGAGAAGCTGAAGCCATTTAATAAATTTCGGCCCAAACCCAAACCTGCGGAGGCATTCCCATAGATACCTCCACTCCACAGAGTCGAATGCCTTTGCGGCATCGAGGCTAACCACTACTCTGGACCCTGCATTGTCATGGTGGGATTGTAGATTCATGTGGAGTCTCCGGAGATTAAAGGCCGTGTTTTTATTGGGCATGAACCCGGTTTGGTCGGGATGAATGAGATTTAGAATGACTTTGTTTAGGCGTAGGGCTAGGATTTTGGCGAGTATTTTGACGTCCAGCTGAAGAAGGGAAATTGGGCGATACGACTCGGGGAAGTGGGGGTCCTTACTGGGCTTGGGTATCAATACTATTAGTGCTTCACCCATAGAGGCCGGGAGTATACCAGTGTCAAAGATGTGGGAGTACAGTTTACATAGTTTAGGGACTAGGATTTCTCCGAATTGGTTATAAAATTCTAGGGGGAGTCCGTCGGATCCGGGCGCCTTGGACGGAGGAAGTTGAGAGAGGGCCTCCGTTATGCAGTCAGTAGTGATAGGGGCATCTAATTGTTCAATTTGTGGTGAGGTGAGCATGGGAAAATCAATGTGCAGCAGGAAACTCTTGGGAGTAGTTAGCTCTTGAGGAATACAGGTTAGAGTAAAAGGTCCTGAACTCGTCAGCCACCAGATCTGGGTCTGTAATACTAGCTCCAGAAGCTGATTGGAGGGAGACTACCACTGGGGGCGTATGTTCTAGGTGTGCCATGTACGCGAGGAGCCTACCAGCTCTCTCACCATGTTCAAAAATGCGCTGCTTAGTGAAGAAAATGCCTTGTTTGGCTTTCTCATAATGTAGCTGTTCGGTCAGTCTGGATTGCGCGCGCACGAGAGTGGCGTTAGCTGTTGTTGGGTCACTCTGGAATGTTTGCTCAAGTGAATTGAGATAATCCTCCACCTGGCGGAGCACCGCTTTAGAGGTGGCCTTGTGTCTATTAATGTGTACAGAGAGTATTATGCGAGCGTGTAATTTGAATGTGCCCCAGACATTCCCGTCCGAAGTGGAACCCTCATTTATGCGGAAAAAATGCTCCCATTCAGATTGAATCGTGTCTAGGTTAGGTAATGTGGATAGCCAAAACGGGTTAAGCCTCCAAATGTGCTCTGATGGGGGGAGGGGAATCGTGGGGTAATCCAGTAGGAAGAGTGATCAGAGAGAACCCTGGTGTCAAAACCCGCGTCTAGAAGATGTGGCAGGAGTGGGGGGGTAAGGAGGATAAGGTCAATGTGAGACAGGGCCAGACGGGAGGGGGTGAAGCAGGAGTAACGTGAGATCAGTGGGTACTTATGTCGCCATGTGTCGGTGAGGGAGAATTCCGTAAGGAATCTCCCAAATCTGGTGGCTCCGGGTACAGTGGGGGACACTCTATCTACGCTCGGGTCTATAACCATATTAAAGTCTCCTGCCCATATGGCAGGCACAGAAGGGTGTTGGGCCATGAAGGCTATCCCACGCTGCAGTAGAGTGAATTGGAATGGGGGGGTATGTAGAAGGCTAGGAGAAGTATCGCTGTGCCTTGCACAGTGGCATGCAGAAATAGTGTGCGGCCCTGGGGATCCGACTGCAGGGAGTGCAGCTGGAATTGAGTCGACTTGGCTACGAGGATCGCTACCCCTCGGGAGTTAGAAGCATAGGGGGCATGATACATCCAGCCCACCCATGGTTTTTTAAGGCACATTTGTTTCTGACCCACTAGGTGGGTTTCCAGGAGGATCGAAATATCTGCTTTGTGGTATTTGAGGTGCGATAGGATTGCCACCCGCTTGGCCTTGTCCCCAAGCCCTCGGACATTCCAGGTTACGATTTTAAGGGGGGCCATAGGGTGAGGTGTGGAATGAAGATAAGCAGTCGGATGCCAAGGGAGCAACTCATGACATTAGACATCAGCACATAAATAATACCTTTGCATGGAAAAAAAAAAGACATACATAAGCTGTAATACATGTTGTAAAAAGTAATAATGATAATAATAAAAGGAGAGATGTGGTAGTCCATGAGGTACGTCAAGGCAATGTAAAAAACGAAAAAAAGAAAGGTTGTAAAAAATCACAAAAAATAAACGTTCTGCAAACACACTGGACCAGCAGGGCAGATAGAACACACACCTGCCACCTAAGGTGTTAGGGGCAGGGGCTGGCCAGGGAAACAGCTTTGGGTGTTCGGTGATCGGGGGTGGCACATGTGCCAAGTTCCTGGGGTGACCGATAAGGTCCTCAGGGCGAACAAGCTGGAAGTCGCACAGCCGTGCAGGCATATGTCCAGTTCAGGGGAGTGAGCATGCAGGCGAGCCGCTCGAGACTCACAGTTAGAGCATAATGGCGGGGGTTTGCTGCACGGTACATAGGATGGGGAAGAATGGGAGCATGCACATGTATCCAGAGGGGGTGGGGAGGAGGAGAAGCATGGAGGGGACGGAATAAACAAGAAGACTTTCAACTCACAGTTATATGCCGGTGAATAAGAGAAGTGTGCGCTATGGCACTTCAGCGTCCTGCGGGGTGTGTTGGCAGCGGGTAGTAAATGGGGGTCTATGAGCCAGTCGGGTCAGCCGCTCCTCGTCGTTCCAGCCAGGAGATAACAGTTTGCGGGTCTTCAAAAAATTGCGCTTTGCCGTCACTCACCACCCGGAGCCTGGCGGAAAAGAGCATCGCGTACGGTAGATGTTGAATCCGCAACTGTCGCTTAGCCTCGGTGAATCTTGCTCTTTTCTTTTACACCTCGGCTGAGAAGTCCGGATAGACTGCCACTGTGACATTGCCGAGGGGTATGTTGCCGCGCTCACGAGTAAGCCGGAGGATGGTGTCCCGGTCCCTGTAGTTCAGGAACTTGGCAATGAAAGTGCGTGGTGGGGCGCCATTGGGGGGAGGTTTTGCTGAAAGGCGGTGGGCGCGCTCCACCACGAATGTTGAGGAGAATGCATCTCTGCCGAACGTTTTGATAAGTAGATTCTCGAGAAATGTTGGGGGGTCTGCACCCTCAGACCTTTCAGGGAGCATCATGAAGCGCAGGTTACATCTGCGAAGGCGGTTCTCCATGTCATCCTGCTTGGAGAGAACCGCATTGAGTTGATATTGGAGCTGCTCTGTGGTGACTTGGAGCGGGTGGATGCCATCCTCCACGTGGCTAACACGTCGCTCGGTCTCAGAAACACGCTCCCGGAGCTTGTGGATGTCCTGTCTAATCAGGGAGATGTCCACCTTCACCTCCTCAATCCTGGAGGTAAGTGTGGATTGGCACATAGCGATGGCCTTGAGTACCCGAGTTGTGTCTCCAGACGCCTGCTCCTCCTCTCCCTGGTGCGAAGTGGCGCCATCTTCATCTCCAGGTTCCCGTTCCTCGTTGCGGTATTTACCAAGTTTAGCGATGGCACCCGCTTTTTTCGTAGGGGACATGGTGCTGCCGATCTCGGTATGCAATTGATGATACTTGTGTGGCTTTATACGGGGAGAAACAACCCCCAGGATCAGGTTTAAGGATTTTGCTCGAGCGGAGCTCTCACACTGCACGTCCTATTCCATGCGGCTCCAGACCACGCCCCTGCATTGGTGCAGTTGCTTAACTTTAGAAGTGAGCTGAATGCCCAGGTAAGTGAGAGAAGAAGGGCTCCAGGAAAAGGGGGAGTGTTTTTTAGCCTATCGATTAGGTCTTGGGGGATGGAAATGTTAAGGGCAGTTGATTTGGTCATGTTAACCTGCAGACCTGAGACTGATCCAAATGTTTTAAGGAGTTTGAGGATATTGGGAGTGGATATGAGAGGGGAGGTGACAAAAAGAAAAACATCGTCGGGGAATAAGGCACATTTGTGGGTCAATTGACCACATTTCACCCCATGTATATCCGGGTGTTGTCTGATGGCTAATGCTAAAGTTTCTATCGTAATGGCGAAAAGGATGGGGGAAAGGGAGCATCCTTGCCTGGTACCTTTCAGGATGGGGAATTGATCTGAGAGGTGACCTTGTAGTTTGATTTGGGCTTTAGGGGAAGAATATAGGGTTTCCAGGGTTCTAGTAACCCCATTTCTGTAAGGTGGTGAAGAGATAGGGCCAGGTGACCATGTCAAAGGCCTTTTGAAGATCTATAGAAAGGATATATCCCTCCTGGGATGGGCCTCCATCCCAAGAGGATTGCATGAGGGAAATTAAGTTAACTGCTCTCCTAATCTGGTCCGGCCCCTACCTCCCGGGGATGAATCCCACCTGGTCCTTGTGAATATAGGTGTCGATGAAGGAAGACAGTCTGTTAGCTAAGATTTTCGTCATAATCTTTAAATCGTTGTTAATTAACGAAATTGGTCTATAGTTCCCCACTTCACTGGGGTCTTTACCCTGTTTGAGAATAACGGTGATATATGCAAGATTGGCTGCCGGTTCCAGGGGGGGCCCGCACGTAGGGAGTTGTAGAGACGGACCAGACGAGGAGAGAGGACCTCAGAAATTTTTTGGTAATAAAGAGCCAAGAAGCCATCAGGGCCAGGGGCTGAGCCTTTTTTAAGATTTTTAATGACCTCTCGGACTTCACTTTCCTGGAAGGGAGATTCTAGGATAGAGCGATTTGAATCTGAGATCTTGAGTAGGTTTATACTCGTCCAGGAAATAATTAATAGAGTTGGGGTTATTCGGGTTGTGTGCAGAGTAAAGTAGAGTAGAAGGAATGAAACGTATCCAGAATTCTTTTAGGGTTCTGGGTTAGGGTACCTGAAAGGGATTTGATTTTGGGGAGAGAGAAAGTTTTTATCCTGGGGGAGAGCTTGCCGCCAAGTGTGGGCCGATTTTGTCGGCCTGTAGATAGAATCTGCCACTCACCCAGTGAAGATGTTTATCCGCATTAGAGGTCAGAGCTAGATTCAGGGCCACTCTAGCGATTTCAAGATTTGCACGGGTATCAGAGGTGGGGTTACGCTTGTGGGACCGGCTGAGGAAATTTAATTTTTTTTCTAGTTTTTCTATATCTACTTTCCTTTCTCTTTTTAATTTGGAAGCAAGCTGGACCATTTTTCCCCTTAAGACAGCTTTATGGGCCCCCCATAGGGTACTCGGGGTCGTGTCCCCAGTGTCATTAATGAGAAAAAATTCTCAGATATTCTTTTCAAGCATAATACAATAAACTGGGTTGGAAAGAAGGGATTCACTAAGGCGCCATTGAGGGGGACCTGGGGGGGGAAGGGAGCTGGTGGTTCTAAGTATAACCAAAGAGTGGTCAGACCAGCGTACTTCGTGAATTGATGCATGTGTGGCTGTGTGGATCGCTGAGTTGGGGATGAAGATGTGGTCAATTCTGGCGTACGTCTTATGTGGGGCCGAGTAATGTGTGTAGTCTATAGATATGGAGTTCAGTTCCCTCCAGGTGTCAATCAAGCCGAGGTCGTGTAATAGTCGGGCTATGCGAAGATTCTGTTTAGGGGGTTGTTTGAGATGTGATCTGTCCTGGGTTGACTTATCTAGCAAATGATCGAAAGTGATGTTGGAGTCACCTCCCATGATCACTCTCCCCTCCAGCAAGGGGGAGAGGGTTGACAACATGGGAGAGGAGAAAAAGGGCGCTTGGCCTCGGTTAGGGGCGTAGTATGAGATGATGGAATGCATCACCCCTTCAATGAGCCTTTTGATCATAATATATCTCCCGTCTGGGTCTTTAACTGTGTGTGAGTGGGAAAATGGAATCCGCTTAGCTAAAAGGATGGCAACCCCTCTTTTTTTGGAGTCAGCATTCGCCAAATAGAAGGTGGGGAAATTACGGTGGAGGAAGGATGGGGTATAGCTAGTGGGAAAATGAGTCTCCTGTAGTGATACAACATCAAGGCCTCTAGCGTGGTAGCTTTAAAATGCCTTTGGATTGAGAATTGAGACCATGCGTGTTGTGTGATGCAATCCTGAGAGACATGTGGTGGGGGTTCAAATCAGCCATGAGTGTCTGAGGGGGTTAGCGCGTACATGTGAGGGGAGCTTACCTCTGCCTCTGGAGATCTGGGAATGACCCTCAAGATCCATTCCTGAGAATATCTGGAAGTCCTGAGGACAGATCGGAGGGTATCCTTCGCAAAGGTTCTTGTGGATGGGAAGATTAGAGGAGGGAAGAAAGAGTATAGAAAGAGGAAGGGGTGAGAAGAAAGAATTAGAATCAATGAAATCAGACAAATACAGCGTATATCAAAGTAGCAACAGGACTGGCAAGCCAAGTCCTAGACCGAACCCCCCAGTAGGAGTGGAATCGGTGCAGAGGCAACCCTGGTAAAGGTTGCTGTCCTGGCGTCACCAGAGGAGGAGGCTCCTCTATGTTACAACAGATGGAGTGGCATGTTAGGCCGCTCCGGCCGTCAGGTCCCCCTATAGGGGAGGATAATGTTGTGGGACCCTTGAGGAAGGGAAAAATGAGGAGCATACAGGTTCAGAACAACAAAATACATCAGTAAATTAAATCTCCTGTCAACTATAAGGTAGGGGAGCCTCTGCCAGGGGAGGCGGGTAAGGGGAAGGGAAGGTGGGGGGGAGAGGGAGGAGGACTAAATACGTCCATGAGACGACAACTATCGGGATCATAACAAAGTGCAAACAGTCATAAACCAGTGGGTAATGTAACTCGCCGGGGTAGGGGACTGGAGGAGAGGAGGGTATCTCAATTAGCCACTGAAAAGGCTAACTGGATCCCGCCCAACGAGTCAACCAGTCACCAAAAGAGTGTAGGGCGGATCACTACACCGAAGAATCTGGCTGGCTCCAGAAGTGAGGATGCAGCATCCCGTCCGGGGTTTGGAGTAAGGGAGTTCATCTTGGGGGATGAGCGTCTCAATGCCTCTTTGAGAGTTGCTTGTTCCACAGTGGGGTCAGTGGGCAGTTCAGAGGGGGTCGCTTGGATGAGCCTGGCTTGGCTGCAGGTTGCTGAGGTGGGAATTCTTGAGCGAGGAATCCTAGTTGCAATAGCAAGCGTTCGCCATCTTGGAAGTTGGTGAATCCATATGATTTGTCTCTAAATTGAAACTGGAGACAGAAAGGTAATGACCAGTGGTATTTGATAGATTTTTGCGGCAGAATTTCAAGGAGAGACTTGAGGGATCTCCGCTTTTGAATAGTGGTGGGGGAGATATCGGCGAAAATTTGAATTCCCTGGAAGGAGAGATTTTCCAGATTGCGGGTTCTTCTCATTATGTCTTCTTTTACTCCATAATAGTGGAGTTTAACCACTATATCTCTTGGGAGTCCACCTTGTCGGGGGGTTGCAGGGCTCTATGTGCTCTATCCATCTTAAGTCTGTGGCCCTGGATGTTGGGGATAATGGCCTTGATCAAAAGCTTTACTGTGCTTGGTATATCAGAGACTGATTCCGGGTTCCCCCGTATACGGAAATTATATCTCCTGCTTCTATTTTCTAAGTCATCTAATTTGGCTAGCGCAGATTCGAGTTGATCTTGCAGCGTTTGGATACAGGTGGTATTTGGTTGGTGCGTGCAGCTGTGTTGTCTACTGCCTGCTCAATGGCATCCATGCGGGCACCTAAGCTTTGCAAATCAGCCTTAATGGTAGCTGTGATTTGTGTAGCATTTTGAGCTAGGCCTGCAGCCATCATCTCAGAGAAGCTGTGGAGCAGCTGTGACATGTCAGGGGGGTAGCCAGGCAGTGTGGGGAAGGCTGCTGTGGGGTGTGAAGGAGATCTCCCATTGTCCTGTTCAGCAGGGATTCCATGGAAGCTGGGGAGATCCCTTGAGGAATCATGTTACTTACAGGTGTTGCCAGCAAGGGGGAGGCTGCTGGTGTAATGGAGAAGGGTCAGCTATGGATTCCTGATCCTCCAGGCCTCCTCGTGTGTGCGCCGCGGCTGCCATCTTAGATGGTGCAGGGGCTGCCAGGCCAAAGTCCAGCTGACGGCTAATGTCCTTTTTGGGGGGGACACCCGGCATGTAAATCCGTGCCCTGGGTCCTCCGGAGGTGTGGGGGTCCATGTGAGGTGGGTCCCGCTCGATCAGACGGCTTGGGGGCTGAGAAGGGCCGGAGCGGTGGATCAATTTGTGATCCACCGCCCTCCACCAATGACAAGCCCCCATTTCCACTCCCAAAAGTGAGTCTTTTTTGTAATTGTTATCATTTTTTATCCTTTCTTATCATCCTCTCTTCACTGTATTGTCTGCTCCTACAGGCTGGCACCCTCTTCCTCTCCATTTATACTCATCCTGGTGTGCTGCAATCACACCTTTGCTGAGCTCCCACTTACTGGCTGGGTGACCTCTGCTGCATTTATGGGCACTGATGAGGCTGCATTTCTGTGGACTGGTGAGGCTGCATTTATGGGCACTGATGAGGCTGCATTGATGGGCACTGGTCAGGCTGCATTGATGTGGACTGGTCAGGCTGCATTAATGTGGACTGGTCAGGCTGCATTAATGTAGACTGGTCAGGCTGCATTGATGGGCACTGCTCAGGCTGCATTGATGGGCACTGCTCAGGCTGCATTGATAGGCACTGCTCAGGCTGCACTGATAGGCACTGCTCAGGCTGCATTGATAGGCACTGCTCAGGATGCATTGATAGGCACTGCTCAGGCTGCATTGATAGGCACTGCTCAGGCTGCATTGATGTGCAGTGCACTCTGTATGTCTGTAATGACACCCTGAGTATGAAAGGGGTTAAAGTTGTTTAAGACATTCTATACCCAAACACATAGGCAGCTACCAAACACTTCAATCAGCCGAACAAGGAACCCATACAAATAATTCTCCCCCAAGTACAAGACAAGGCTCTGTCTTGAGGTTCAAGCAGGAATGAATCTTTATTCAAACACATGTTATACAGAACCCACTTCAACACTTCCCCTCACCCTTAGAAAACGGCAGGTTAAACTGTCCAATGACAATGTACAAACAGGTCAGGTATGTTTGACTTTTCATCAGTAAACAGTCTTAACAGGGGGGCTGCTGGAGGAATCCCCCCTCCCTCTTTCCTCACAGCAAGACACTTAGACATCCCATAATAGTTGAGGCAGACAGCCACAATAGACAATAGAATACAGTCACACCCCAACCATCACAGCAAATAGTACACAACATAATGAGACAGCACACATTATATATACATATATAGAGCATTGAGTCTGACTAGCACAGATCATAGTGGGGTTCTCATTCACCTTGTGCCCCTATTAGTGACTCCCGTCACAATGGCATATCCAGGGTCCACAGAGTCTGTGTGTCTTGGGGACATGGACCTGAATCTAATGTAACACCACCTCCAGGGTCCCCAGGCATACAGCTCACAGCGAGCACCGTTCCCCCAAATGCCAGGGCCCATAATCGGTCAGCAAGAGGCTAGCATTCAGTCCCCTACAAAAGCCTCTGTCCCAGCTAGGTCTGTCACATCTCTCCTCTTTCAGCAGGAGACTAACACAGGAGGAGACCCCAGATGGGTTGACCCCGAAGTTAGTCAGTTCCAGTCCTCTAATGCTGGTATCCACACAGTACCCCAAACAAATTGTTCCAAACAGAGTATTACTCACCCAGCCAACCTCTACCTCTCTCAGAGAACATGCCCGCCGCTGGGGAGAGGCCTGGACTGGCCCTTCACCCTGGAGTCCTTTCAGCCACTGGAGTGAAGACAGGGTGACTGAGCTCACTCCATCATGCTGTTGAGGATCTGGGCTGACTGCCCAGCATCCCTGGGGTATACAGGTGGGGACTGAAGCCCCATCCACCCTTACAGGAAATTCGTCCTATGTTAGTTGAGGGCAGAGGCCAGCAGGACTCTGCCCTGTTGCCAGCCCTTCTGCTGGAAACCCCACACCATCTGCTCTGGTTAACTGTTGGGGAGGGAGGCCGACTGCCCTGGCTCCCTGGAACTCTATAGTTGTTGCCGGTGCTGGGCAGAGGTTGGTAGCACTCTCATCGGTTGCCAGCGCTTCAGCTGGGTTGGTGTCATCATTCTGGGGTGCCGTCTGCTGTTGGAACTCCCTTTCACTGGTATTGTCTCCCAGGTGTACGAACCCTTGTTGGGGAGGGAAAATGGCTGCTTTTCCTCCCTGCATCTCTGAAATCCACTGGGAAGTGATTGCCACCTTCTCACCATGAGCCTCCGAAACTGCCACAGGTGTCGGGCAGAGGTCTTGGACCCTCTGTACGGTGACCAGCGCCTCAGCTGGGGAAGCTCTTTGCAACTCCACAGATACTACTGTTGGTGCTGGGCAGAGCACACTGAAGTTTGGTCCTGATACCAACTCTTCTGCTGGACGCTCATCAGGTTGTTCTTCTTCAGCAGAAAAGTCTATCAAATCCCCTGTCTCTGCAACTGGTGTCTGGGGATAGAAGTTCACAATCTCCTGTCCGTGGAACCCAGAAGATGCTATCAGTGCTGGGCAGAGGTTAGCAGAACTCTGCCCTGTTGTCAGTACTTCAGCTTTGGGGATGGCAATATCCAGATTTTCCACTGCTGATTCTTCAGCCAGGATTTCGGAGATGTCAACTGGTATTTCCTGATAGTCCCAGGCAAAGGGAGCCCCACCCTGCTGCTGAACAGAGTCTAGTAGCTGTCTGTAGGCGATCTCCAGATCCCATTCCTGAATGGCCAGAAACTCCAAATCTTCCTGTGCCCAGTGCCCTTCCGAGACATTCAGTCTTCGCTCTCTGTGCTCCATTATTTCCTCCAAACGCCACTCCCAATCACTCCCAAAGTCAGGGTCCCTGGACAGCCTCCAATACAACAATCCCAGGCCATCATAGTTAAAGCCTTCCGTGGGGCTGTCATCCGCTGACAACGGGCACTTTTGGGCTACATACCACCGGAGGGCTCTGTAGCTCTCGTCCAACCGCATCTCTGCCCGGATCAGCCTGCTTAACCCAGCTGTCCACTCCTGCTTTGGTTGTTCCCCCAATAACAGCATTCGTACTTCATACTGCGACCAGTACCTTACATGGATGGAGGGGAGAACTTTTCCCTGGTGTTGCTGATCGAGAGCTAGCGCTTTCTTCCAGAGTTCGCAGTGGATAGAGTCAGACCATCCCAGCAGGACCTGCTCTGATACTGGTCCTCTATGCTGTATCTGCATCTCTCACAACCTCCTTCTGAATTCCTCTTCCATGGTGGGTGGTATCTGTACCTCTCCTCTCCTTTCAGTTGGTGCTGCTGTGACTTTTGCTGCTGCAGCACCTCTTTGCTGTAGCCAATTTGCATCCACAGCCACTATAACTAAGTCTATGATCTCCGCTGTACGGTTAGGACCATAAAGTGCCAGTCTTATTTTAACAGCCCGATCAAACCATGCCTCTTGGTTGTCCTGTCTGTTATGCTGGGCCTTTTGGTTATGTTGGGTCTTTCGGCTCTATCCATTTCGACTAGTTCTGCGATAATGTCCCTCTTCTTACGGTTGTTGGCCGGTCTGCCCCAGTTCTCCAGTAAGTCCTTGAGGGTAGAGCGCTTTAGCCGTTCATACTGTGCTTCCATTGTCCTGTGTCCTCTTGTAGCTGTCCTTCTGGGCTGTGGGAATGATCCCGCTGCTTGCCACCAGTTGTAACAACACCCCGAGTATGAAAGGGGTTAAAGTCGTTTAAGACATTCCATACCCAAACACAAAGGCAGCTACCGAACACTTCAATCAGACGAACAAGGAACCTGTACAAATAATTCTCCCCCAAGTACAAGACAAGGCTCTGTCTTGAGGTTCAAGCAGGAATGAATCTTTATTCAAACACATGCTATACAGATCCCATTTCAAAACACTCCCCCCCCCACCCTTGGAAAACAGGGCGGGTTAAACTGTCCAATGACAATGGACACACAGGTCAGGTGTGTTTAACTTCTCATCAGTAAACAGTCTTAACAGGGCTGCTGGAGGAATCCCCCCTCCCTCTTTCCTCACAGCAAAGACATAGACATCCCATAATAGTTGAGGCAGACACAATAGACAATAGAATACAGTCACACCCCAGCCATCACAGCAAATAGTACACAACATAATGAGACAGCACACATTATATATACATATATACAGCATTGAGTCTGACTAGCACAGATCATAGTGGGGTTCTCATTCACCCTTTGCCCCTATTAGTGACTCCCGTCACAATGGCATATCCAGGGTCCCCAGAGTCTGTGTGTCTTGGGGGGCATGGACCTGAATCTAATGTAACACCACCTCCAGGGTCCCCAGGCATACAGCTCACAATGAGCACCGTTCCCCCAAATGCCAAGGCCCATAATCCATCGGCAAGAGGCTAGCATTCAGTCCCCTCCAAAAGCCTTTGTCCCAGCTAGGTCTGTCACAATGTCTCTGTACGGCAAAGTTATTATAGCTGGTATATTGTTTTTGTAGCGCTGTAAATATTGGCATTTTACTAATGGCAATTTGGAATCCCTAGGAAACAATTATGTCAAAAAAAAAAATTACTATGAGTGCATGATATTCATAGAACAGTGGGCTTACGATTACTTTTTCATGCAGTACAAGGAAAGAGCTGTGTGTGAAGCAGCTAAATATTTCATCACTGCGACCAAGTTTTCAAGTTTGCCAAGCTAATAGCATGCACTGGCAGACCATTCATAGAGGGAGAATTTGTTAAAGAATGCCTTCTTTCTGTTGTGTCCAGAGAAGGCTGATATATTTAGTACAGTGAGTCTTTCAGGACCTACAATTACATGAAGGACTGAAGAAATGGGGGACAGTTTGCATCAGCATTTGCAAAACTCATCAAAAAAAAGTTGCTATTTTTCGTGGGACAAATTACTATTTTGAAGTTACCGTACATAGTTAGTCAGCTTGAAAAAAATATACAAGTCCATCTAGTTCAAATAAAAAAGAGAAAAAATACAATCTCATATAGATAATTCACCCTCAGTTGATCCAGGGGAAGGCGAAACATCCCAAAAAAAGAATGTTCCAATTTGCTACAGCAGGGGAAAAAATTCCTTCCTGATACCCCTAGAGGCAATCGGATTTTCCCTGGATCAACTTTACTTACATATGTTAGTACCCAGTTATATTATGTACATTTAGGAAAGAATCCAGGCCCTTTTAAAGCAATCAAATGAGCTTGCCAGAACCACCTCTGGAGGGAGTCTATTCCACATTTTCACAGCTCTTACTGTGGAGAAACCTTTCCGTATTTGGAGATGAAATCTTTTTTCCTCTAGATGTAAAGAGTGCCCCCTTGTCCTCTGTGATGACCTCAAAGTGAATAACTCAACACCAAGTTCACTGTATGGACCACTTATGTATTTGTACATGTTAATCATATCCCCCCCTTATTCTCCTCTTCTCAAAAGGACTGAATAGATTCAGTTCCTCTAAGCTTTCCTCATAGCTAAGCTCCTCAATGCCTCTTATCAGTTTGGTTGCCCTTCTCTGCACTTTCTCCAGTCCCCTATATCATTTTTGAGAACTGGTGCCCAAAACTGAACTGCATATTCCAGATGAGGTCTTACTAATAATTTGTACAGGGGCAAAATGATATCTCGCTCTCTGGAGTCGATACCTCTCTTAATACAAGAAAGAACTTTGCTAGCTTTGGAAACCGCAGCTTGGCATTGTATGCTATTATTGAGCTTATGATTTACCAAAACCCCCAGATCCTTCTCCACCATTGATTCCCCCAGTTGTACTCCCCCTAGTATGTATGATGCATGCAAATTCTAATGCCGCGTACACACGAGCGGACTTTACGGCGGACTTTGCCCGGCGGACTGGATTTCGTCGGACAATTCAATGTGTGTGGGCTCCAGCGGACTTTGTTTTCTCAAAAGTTGGACGGACTTAGATTTGAAACTTGTTTAAAATTTATCCGTTGAAATCGAGTCCGGTCGAAAAGTCCGCCGTCTGTATGCTAGTTCGACGGACAAAAAGCCACGCTAGGGCAGCTATTGGCTACTGGCTATGAACTTCCTTGTTTTAGTCCGGTCGTACGTCATCACGTACGAATTCGACGGACTTTGGTGGATTGTGTGTAGGCAAGTCCGTTCATTCAGAAAGTCCGTCGGAAAGTACGTCGAAAAGTCCGCCGGGCAAAGTCCGCCATAAAGTCCGCTCGTGTGTACGCGGCATTAGCCCCCAAGTGCATAACTTTACGCTTATCAACATTAAACCTCATTTGCCACTTAGTTGCCCAATTGAACAGTGCATTGAGGTCGGCTTGTAAATTAGAGACATCCTGTAAGGATGATATTCCACTGCATAGCTTAGTTTCATCTGCAAAGATAGAAATTGTACTTTTAATCCCAGCCCTACAGTACCTGACCGCGAGATTGTGTTTCCAGCGCAATCCCATCGCGCTGGTTCTCGGCAACAGGGTACTGTGCATGTCGCGCTGGCCCTCTAATCGGGAAAGGAAAACTTTTTTTTCCTTTCGCGATGAGTGACAGGCAGTGCTGACAGCTGTCTGGTATGAATCATGAGGGGCATACCAGGCCCCCACGCCGAAAAATCGGCGTGGGGGTCCCCCCCAAAATCCTTACCAGACCCTTATCCAAGCATGCAGCCCGGCCGGTCAGGAAAGGGGGTGGGGACGAGCAAGCGGCTCGGGAGAAGAGGCCGGAGAGAGCGGAGAAGTCGGAAGAAGATCCCCGAATTTGGAAGAAGACCCCGAAGTCGGAAGAAGACCCCCGGAGTCAGAAGAAGACTCCCGTCGCTGCCTAATAAATTACTTTTAAAACCTGTGCAGTGTGTTTTTATTGACACTTTTTTCCCTAGGTGAATGGCTAGGGGTACCATGTACCCTATACTCATCCACATAGGGTGGGGGGCTGGGATCTGGGGGCCCCCTTATTAAAGGGGGCTCCCGGATTCCGATAAGCCCTCTGCCCGCAGACCCCGACAACCAACGGCCAGGGTTGTCGGGAAGAGGCCCTTGTCCTCATCAACATGGGGACAAGGTGCTTTGGGGTGGGGGGGCCCGCAGGGCTCCCCCCTCCCCCAAAGCACTCTCCCCATGTTGAGGGCATGCAGCCTGGTACGGTTCAGGAGGGGGGGGGCGCGCGCTCGTCCCCACAGCCTTTCCTGACCAGCCGGGCTGCATGCTCGGATAAGGGTCTGGTAAGGATTTAGGGGGGGACCCCCACGCCGATTTTTCAGCGTAGGGGGTTCCCCTTAAAATTCATACCAGGCCTAAGGGCCTTGTATGCCCCTTGGGGGGGAACCCACGCTGTTTTTTTATTTAAAATTTGGCGCAGCGTTCCCCCTCATGATTCATACCAGACAGCTGTCAGCACTGCCTGTCGCTCATCGCAAAAAGAAAAAAAAGTTTTCCTATCCCGATGAGCGAGCCAGCTCGGCACTGGCTCCCGCGACGGGGCTCGCAGGTGTCAAATCTCGCCGATAACAGTGGCGAGATTGACACAATATCGCGGTTACCTACTGTATATCATTTATAAAGGTATTAAAAAGTAAGGGTCCCAGAACTGAACCTTGGGGTACACCACTGATAACCTTAGACCATCCAGAGTAAGAGTCATTAACCCCTACTCTCTGTCTTTTAGCCAGTTTTCTATCCATTTACAAATTGATCTTTCCAAGCCTGTAGACTATATCTTACACACCTTACCATACGCTGTGTGTGGGGAACTGTGTCAAATGCTTTTGCAAAATCCAACCATAGCACGTGCACAGCCACCCCTCTGTCCAGAGGAGCTTGCTGCACTGAAAAGCATCAAAGGAGCAACAACAGAAGAGGATATCTATGAAAAGGTTTGCCAAACTGTGAATGATTTAGAGCTGGACTGGGCTAAACTAGCCAGTGTGACAACTGATAGTGCTCCTAGCATGGTGGGTGTCTAAGAAAGGTGTGATTGCATGCATTAACCAAGAGATGGACAAACACAACCATTCACATCCAATAGTCGTAAACTGCCTTATCCACCAACAAGCGCTGTGTTGTAAATCACTGACGTGGGACTCTGTCATGAAAATTGTGGCATCTTGTGTTAACCTCATTAGAGCTCATGCACTAAACCACCGACAGTTTCAGGAATTTCTGTCTGAGCTAAATCTTGCCTATGAAGATATTCTGTACCACACAGAAGTCCATTGACTGAGACGAGGGAGAGTTTTGAAACGTTTTTATGACTTACTTCCACAGAATGACTTCCACAGATTTCTGCTTTTCTGCTTTCAAAAAAAAAATTACCAGAGCTTAAAGATGCAGCATGGAAATGACACCTTGCCTTTCTGACAGATGTAACAGAGCTACTCAACAGTTTCCATGTGCAACTTCAAGGAAAGGGGAAGCTCATCTGTGATATGCAATCACATGTGAAAGCATTTGAAGTAAAATTAGGCCTCCTCATTAAACAAGTGAAGGAGGAAAACTTCTGCCATCACCTTACAACTCAAAACCTGTTAGCGGAAAAACCATCAGTTGTATTCCCAAACAAAACATGTGTGCATTCATTGGAACAAGTTGCAAAATGAGTTTCAATTTAGATTTAACCACTTCAGCCCCGGAAGGTTTTACCTCCTTCCTGACCTTACTTTTTACAATTTGGCACTGCGTCGCTTTAACTGGTAATTGCGCGGTCATGCAATGTTGTACCCAAACAAAATTTGCATCCTTTTTTCCCCACAAATAGAGCTTTCTTTTGATGGTATTTGATTGCCTCTGCCATTTTTATATACGTAAAAAGACCGAAAATTTTGAGAAAAAATGAAATTTTCTACTTTTTGTTATAAAAAAAATCCAATAAACTCAATTTTAGTAATTCATTTAGGCCCAAATGTATTCCACCACATGTCTTTGGTAAAAAAAAGTCAATAAGCGTATATTTATTGGTTTGCGCAAAAGTTATAGCATCTACAAACACAGCTTTTAGTTTATGACTCCCTATCTCATTTCTTGAGGTGCTAAAATGGCAGGGCAGCACAACCCCCCCCCCCCAAATGAACCCATTTTGGAAAGTAGACACCCCAAGGAATTTGCTGAGAGGCATGTTGAGCCCATTGAATATTTAATTTTTTTTGTCCCAAGTGATTGAATAATGACAATTTTTTTTTTTTTGCCCAAAGTTGTCACTAAATGATATATTGCTCACACATGCCATGGTTATATGTGGAATTACACCCCAAAATACATTCTGCTGCTTCTCCTGAGTAAGGGGATACCACATGTGTGGGACTTTTTGGGAGCCTAGCTGCATACGGGGCCCCGAAAACCAAGCACTGCCTTCAGGATTTCTAAGGGTTTAAGTTTTTGATTTCACTCCTCACTACCTATCACAGTTTCGAAGGCCATAAAATGTCAAGATAGCACAACCCCCCCCCCCCCCAAGTGACCCCATTTTGGAAAGTAGACACCCCAAGCTATTTTCTGAGAGACATGGTGAGTATTTTGCAGCTCTCATTTGTTTTTGAAAATGAAGAAAGAAAAGAAAAATTTCTTTTTTTTTCTTTTTTCAATTTTCAAAACTTTGTGACAAAAAGCGAGGTCTGCAAAATATTCACCATACCTCTCAGCAAATAGCTTGGGGTGTCTATTTCCCAAAATGGGGTCATTTGGGGGGGGGGGGTTTGCCATATGGGCATTCCATGGCCCCTGAAACTGTGATAGGCAGTGAGGAGTGAAATCAAAAATGTACACCCTTAGAAAGCCTGAAGGCGGTGCTTGGTTTTTGAGGTCCCGTACGCTGGTATGGCTCCCAAAAAGTCTCACACATGTGGTATCCCTGTACTCAGGAGAAGCAACAGAATGTATTTTGGGGTGTCATTTCACATATTCCCATGTTATGTTTGAGCAATATATCATTTAGTGACAACTTTGTGCAAAAAAAAAAAAAAAAATTGTCTTTTCCTGCAACTTGTGTCACAATATAAAATATTTCATGGACTCGACATGCCTCTCAGCAAATAGCTTGGAGTGTCTATTTTCCAAAATGGGGTCATTTGGGGGGGGGGGGGGGGTTGAACTGTCCTGGCATTTTATGCACAACATTGACCCTACAGATTAAAATGGTGGGTGTTCCATTTTTTTCGCACAGTATTTGCGCAGCAATTTTTCAAATGCATTTTTTTGGGAAAAAACACACTTTTTTAATTTAAATGCACTAAAACACACTATATTGCCCAAATGTTTGATGAAATAAAAAAGATGATCTTAGGCCGAGTACATGGATACCAAACACGACATGCTTTAAAGTTGCGCACAAACGTGCAGTGGCAACAAACTACGTACATTTTTAAAAGCCTTTAAAAGCCTTTACAAGTTACCACTTTAGATTTACGGAGGAGGTCTACTGCTAAAATTACTGCCCTCAATCTGACCTTCGTGGTAATACCTCACATGCATGGTGCAATTGCTGTTTACATTTGACACCATACCAATGCTTGTGTTTGCCTTTGCGCGAGAGCAGGGGGGGGGGGGGCAGGGGTGCTTTTCTTTTTTTTTTTGCTTTTTTATCTTATTTTTAAACTGTTTCTTTCATTTTTTTATCATTTTTATTGTTATCCCCTATGATTGCAATAGGTAGTGACAGGTACTCTTTTTTGAAAAAAATGGATTCTATTAGACCCTAGATCTCTCCTCTGCCATCAAAGCATCTGACCACAACAAGATCGGTGTGATAAAATGCTTTCCCAATTTCCCAATGGCGCTATTTACATCTGGCGAAATCTAAGTCATGAAATGCTCATAGCTTCTAGTTTCTTAGGCTATAGAGATGATTGGAGCCATTTTGGTCTTTGATCAGCTCTATGGTCAGCTGGCGGAACCACTGGCTGCATTCTCAGGTTCCCTGTTGGGACAGGAGAGCCAGAGAAATCCATGGAAGATGGTGGGGGGGGACATTCCCTCCCACTGCTTGTAAAAGCAGTCTAAAGGGTTAATTAGCCAGTAGGATTGCTTTTACATGAAAGCCGACCGATGGCTGAAAAGAATGATACCAAGATGATGCCTAAACCCGCAGGCATCATTCTGGTATAACCACTCAAAGTCCAGCAACATACCAGTACGTTGCTGGTCTTTGTTGGGCATATATTGTAATCTTTTTTTTCATGCAGCCTGTGGGCTGAACGAAAAAAAGAGATTGATTGGTGGGTATGCCCACCATTAGAATACCTCCCTTCATCGACCCACTTCTAATTATGGGCATACATGCACCATTTTGTTTTTAACTGTGGTGGTGAAATCACCTCCTACAGCGCTAGAGTCACAGCTTTATGTATCTTGGGAGCAAACGCTGTTTCTGTCAAGATAAATAAATCCGTGCTGCAACTGAATGGCGTACCTGCTAAGCAAATGATGTTTAACAATAAAACAAAGTAACATTACAGTATAACAGTAATGCCCTGTACACACGGTCGGACATTGATCGGACTTTCCGACAACAAACTCCATGGATTTTTTCCGACGGATTTTGGCTCAAACTTGTCTTGCATACACACGGTCACACAAAGTTGTCGGAAAATCGTTCTAAACGCGGTGACGTAAAACACGTACGTCTGGACTATAAACGGGGCAGTAGCCAATAGCTTTCATCTCTTAATTTATTCTGAGCATGCGTGGCACTTTGTGCATCGGATTTGTGTACACACGATCGGAATTTCCGACAACAGATTTTATAGCAAGCTCTCAAACTTTGTGTGTCGGAAATTCCGATGGAAAATGTGTGATGGAGCCTACACACAGTCGGAATTTCCGACAACAAGGTCCTATCACACATTTTCCGTCGGAAAATCCGACCTTGTGTACAGGGCATAAGACATACCATACCTGCAAAGCAAATAAAAAAAAACATAGTAAAAAATAAAACATTTTTTAACGCAATCTGTGCCTAAAATATATATATGCCGAAGCATGGGGGCATCCGCCTGCAAAAGTTAGGAGCAAATCGCTCCTCCGCCCCTGCTGTCCCCATGCTTCGGCATATATGCTCTTTTTTTTAACTGTGGTGGTGAAATCACCTCCGACAGCGATGGAGTTACGGCTTTATGTATCGTGAGAGCAAACTCCGTCGGAACTCCGTAGAAAAGACCGTCAGAGTTCATTCCAACAGAAAAATCGGTTGTGTGTACGCGGCATAATGGTTCCAGGCTCGGGTCTGTCTCTCAAAATGTGATGGCATCTTGGGAGACCCTGTGAAAGTGTGCCTGGTCTGTGCAGTGCTGTACCCTACGCTAATACTCAACTAGTGTATGGTAGCATTCGAAACATTCACCAATGCAAAGACCAGGATTGTGTCTGCATGAAGGGAGGTAAGAACGAAAACATTCTTATTATCCCTCCACTTCACAGCGAGCAAATTATTACACTTAAAGCAGGCTCCCTCCCCAGCCTAAGACGGAAATCTACAAGCCGCTGGGGAAAGCCCCGCCAATTAGGTCACACGGTGCCACATGCTCCAATCTAATGATCAAACAAGTGACTAAAAAGTGGCACGCTTGTGTAATAATTGTCCACGTACAAGTGGTACCCCTATCCGAATAAGGGTGACACCAAGTCCCACACAATCTTGCCAGCGCTCCCTATGTAATCTGGGCAGTCTGGCAGCTCTACGTGGCTATCTTTTCCCTCGTAAACTATAAAATTACATGTATAGCCTGTGGCCCTGTCACAGAGCTTATACATCTTGACCCTGTATCTGGCATGCTTGCTGGGAAGATACTGTTTGAAAGACAAGCGGCCAGAAAACTTAATCAGGGACTCATCAACGCAGACAACTTGATGGGGAGTAAACAAGTCTGCAAAACTTTGGTTGAAGTGGTTTACGAGGGGCCGAATTTTGTAGAGCCAATCGTATCCAGGGTCTCCATGAGGATGACAGAGTTCATTGTTGTTGAAATGCATGAACCACAAGATCTGCTCATATCGTGCCCTGGTCATGGAGGCAGAGAACACGGGCATAGTATGAATTGGGTCAGTGGACCAATATGACCGCAACTCACTCTTTTTAGTTATGCCCATGAGGAGGGATAGGCCCAGAAAGATCTTACATTCGGAAACCGTAATTCGTTTCCAATCTTAGTTACATAGTTACATAGTTAGTCAGGTTGAAAAAAGACACAAATCTATCCAGTTCAACTTTAAAAACAATAAATAAATAAAATAACAAATATCGTAAAATCCAATATACCCAATTTTATACCCTCAGTTGATCCAGAGGAAGGCAAAAAACCCCAGGAGAGCATGCTCCAATTTGCTACAGCAGGGGATAAAATTCCTTCCTGATCGGATTTTCCCTGGATCAACTTTACCTATAAATGTTAGTACCCAGTTATATTATGTACATTTAGGAAAGTATCCAGGCCTTTCTTAAAGCAATCTACTGAGCTGGCCAGAACCACCTCTGGCGGGAGTCTATTTCACATTTTCACTTACTGTGAAGAAACCTTTGCATATTTGGAGATGAAATCTCTTTTCCTCTAGACGTAAAGAGTGCCCCCGTGTCCTCTGGGTTGACCGTAAAGAGAATAACTCAACACCAAGTTCACTATATGGCCCCCTTATGTAATTGAACATGTTGATCATATCCCCCCTTATTCTCCTCTTCTCAAGAGTGAATAAATTCAGTTCCTCTAATCTTTCCTCATAGCTGAGCTCCTCCATGCCTCTTATCAGTTTGGTTGCCCTTCTCTGCACTCTCCAGTTCCCCGATATCCTTTTTGAGAACTGGTGCCCAAAACTGAACTGCATGTCTGGCAATCTCTGGCAAGGGAGGACTGGGGAATAGCGGCGATGTATTGACCAGCATACAAATTGCTTTGGTTCACAATAGATCTATAGAGATCTTCTGTGAAAAACAGCGAACGAAGATCAAGTGACATAAAATCAACTGTTTCCACCTGAATGCCGGGTTGGCCAGTGAATGGGAGAAGTACGGGTGCTGCAGAAGTGGTGGGTTCCCAATTAGGATTGGCAAATGCAGCAGGAAGGGCACTATGGGCTCGACAGGCCTGTGTTTGTCTTCTTCTTGGTGGCAGTGGGACACTACTTGTGCTTGCCACTTCACCAGCTTGAACTGCACTTATGGGACTCACCACGTCACCACGTGTTACTGCAGTGCTGGTTTGACTACGACCAGGGTGTACTAGGCCGCTGGTGCTTGACAGTTCACCAGAAGGAATAGCGGCACTAGTACTTCTGTGCTCCATACCAGAGCCCTGCGGTTCTTGCACCTCAACAGCAGAAGAAGATTGGGGTGTGGTACGCCTGACCTTGGCAGGGACCACAACTTCGTTGTCAGAGCCATCTGTCATGGAGCCGCTGTCGTCTACAGGATCATATTCTGAGCCTGAATCTGACAGATGAGTGACTTCCTCTTCACTATCTGTCATGCTCAGAAACGCGTAGGCCTCTTCACTACTGTACCTTCGATTTGCCATTTTGGGCTCTAAATTTACTGGTACAGTAGTGAGACTCACAGATAAAAAAGCTCCTAGACTGTCAGCAAATGTAACAAACGCTACCAAAAAAACTGTTAGCAATCACAGGGATCAGGCCTGACTCTGCGAACACTGCAGTTATGTTTGTTTAGTGTTTTGTAAGTGGCAGTGATCGATCGATACTGCACTTGGGTGGGCTGGGGTGGGCTGGGCTGGGCGGAGGGGCAAAACGCAGGTGCTAGCAGGTATCTGGGCTGATCCTGCTAACACTGCGTTTTTGGGAACCCTAAACTGCTGGGGACGCTAGTATAGATCTGATCAGATCAGATATTGATCCGTTCAGATACTATACCACTAAGGGAGGTGTACGCTGCGTGCATTGGTGTTAGCGGTACTGGCACTAACCTGCCACTGCCTGGGGCAGCGCAGACCCTATCTGACCCTAAAACCTAACTGATATCACCCGCCGGGCAATCAGGGGGTTAAACCTTTATTAGGTAATAGACGGCGGGTGCCCTGACACTATACAAAACAAACTAACTAACCAGCGTCACCCATAACAGTTATACGGTGATCACTGGTGAAAGGATTAACTAGGGGGCAATCAGGGGGTTAAAACTTTTATTAGGTAGTATATGGGGGTACCTGACGCTATAAAAAGCTGATGGTGGAGGCGCATGCGCAGGGCCATCCAAGATGGCCACCTGAGACCGGAGCTCCGCACTGCCCCGGCCACACGGCTCACATAGCGGCAGAACAGGCCCAGCAAGCCACCCACAAACGGCCACATCGCGTGGTGGAGACACCCGAGCACCAGCACATGTTAGGGGGGACAGCTAGGAGGAACCTGGGAGCGCAGTTTGAGAGCGGGGAGCAGCGAGGGAATTCCAAGATGGCGGCCGCGTCTCAGCCACAAGACAGCACCATGGGAGAACGGAAGGAAAACAGGCAAGTGCTGGCTCCTGAAACCCTCTCCTATCCACCCCAGGCTTCTAGCTCCTTCCCCTGCAGCCAAACTCCATCCCCAGCATCCACTGTCTCACTGCTGGAAAGGTCCCTGGGACCCTATGGACTTTCCCCTATGGCATTAACCCCAGAACAGCCAGGGATTCCCACAGCCTCTGGAGACTCTGCTCAGGACAGGCCACTAACTGTAGCTGACCTTTTTGTCAAGTTTTCAGAGCTGCTCGATAGAGGTCTGACACAGATTGCAGACAGGATTACTGGGGACATTCGACCGGACTTTCAAAACTTGGGAACAAAAATAGAAACGATCAAGCACAAATTGGATACTACCATCTCAAGAGCCAATCAAAACACTGACCACATTCACTTCCTGCAGGAACAACTTGACACGGCACAGGCGAGGATCGACGATCTTGAAAATAGATGGAGAAGGGAGAATTTTAGAATGAGGAGTCTCCCAGAAACAATCGCGGATATCCCTACCACAGTCCAGGAAGTCATAAAGTACCTTATCCCAGCCGTACCAGAGCACAAGTGTCACGTACCTGATGGTGAGCCTGACGTGTAGAGGAAGGACTCCCGTACAAGGGCCGCTGGTAGTGGAACAGCTGGCGCTGGAGCACGGTGGAGTAAGAGTGCCTATGGAAGTCCTGAAGTCTGTGCAGGAAGTTGCCAGAAACACACAGGTGGACAGCTGGACTTGACTGGAAGCAGACAGGAGCATAGCTGGATCACTGGCAGGTCTCGGCAGCAGAGAGACAGATCAGATGACACAGCTGGCAGGAACCTAGTCAGGTCACAGGCAGATTTGGCAATGGCTAGGCAGATCAGGTACAACAGCAGGCAGGAGAGAGGTCAGGTCACAGGCAGGTTCGGCAGGTAGGCAGATCAGGTATAAACAGCAGGCAGGAGAGGGGTCAGGTCACAGGCAGGTTCGGCAGCAGGTAGGCAGATCAGGTATAAACAGCAGGCAGGAGAGAGGTCAGGTCACAGGCAGGTTCGGCAGCAGGTAGGCAGATCAGGTACAAACAGCAGGCAGGAGAGAAGTCAGGTAGCAGGCCGGAACGATAATCGGAAGTCAACACAGGTAGCAAGAATTCAGGTACACGCTGTAGACCAAGCAGTAACCAGCCAGTGCTAAGTCTGTGTTTAAATAGGCCGTCTGGCGCCAGTTCTGATGACAGGCGTGCGTTGCCTGTAACGTCTTCCCGATAGGATCAGGGGAAACTGCGGACGCCTGCTTCAGCTGTGACATGAGGTCGGACTGCAGCAACAGAAAATTTCTTGCTGGTAGGATAGTGTCAGGTACCGGTAAAACCTTTGGATCCTCGAACATACGTGACAGCGCATCAGGCTTGACGTTTTTTGATCCGGCTCTATAGGTGATGTGGAACAAGAACCTTGAAAAGAAAAGTGCCCATCGGGCCTGTCGAGGTTTTAGTCTTTTGGCAGTCCTTAAATATTCAAGGTTCTTGTGGTCTGTATAAATCAATATTGGGTGAGCGGCTCCTTCTAACAAATACCTCCACTCTTCCAGAGCGGCCGTTATGGCAAGAAGCTCCCGATCTCCCACGTCATAGTTTCTCTCCGCTGGAGCAAGTTTTCTAGAGAAGAAAGCTACCAGATGGACTAAATCCTTGGGACCTTGGTGCTGGGCCAGAACTCCCCCAACTGCACTTTCGGAAGCATCTACCTCCAGAATGTAAGGTAGTGCCGGATCTGGATGACTTAGTACAGGAGCAGTTGTAAACAGTCGTTTAGGAGTTTCAAAGGCAGCCTGGGCTTCAGGAGACCAGCGGAAATGAGTAGCCTGTTTGGTAAGTTGGGTAATTGGTGAGATGATAGCTGAAAAGTTCTTGATAAATCTGCGGTAAAAATTAGCAAACCCAACGAACCGCTGGATCCCCTTCTTATCAGTGGGCGCAGGCCAGGTCAGGTGTCAGAGAACCATTACAAACGCTCGTTCCCGTGCGCCAGCCAGACGTGTGGCACGAATGTGTGAACCCCGGACCAGGCACGCACATTAGTACTCTCATACGAACGAGTGCACGTCGGCGTGGGCATGTCCGCAAGCCAACGAATCACAGCACAGGGCGCCCTATTTAAAGGATCAGCATACTAGTATCAGTGCTGGATTGTCTCAGCTAGTTCCTGTATCCTTGATTGCTGTTTGATTGAACCTTGATCCTGAAACCTTGGCCTTCCTGACTACTCTTTTGGATTATCCCTGCAACTCTGTTTACTTCTGCTTCCTGTACTGAACCCTGCTTGAACTTCTGACCACGGCTATGTCTTCCGATCTTGTACCTCTCTGCCAGCCCATTGCCAACCTCCGCTAGCCCCTGACTACGAACCTGCCTATCGATTGTGCAACTTCTTGCCAGCACGTTGCCGACTCCTGCTTGTTCCCGACCTTGCAAGTTCTCCTGTTGGACTTTCCTGAACCTATCCAGGATCAACATCTCACCAGCATCTCTAGGCTCCGGTGTTCCTGATTCTGCCAACAGGCACCTGTACCCTTCCGTTGCCCTAGAAGCCCTGTCTCCACCTCCAGAGGTGTTAGGACCGGAACCGTGCAAGAGGCCACCCTTGTCATTTCAGACTCCACAGTAAGGTACGTGACATCAGGATTGCAGACACTTTTTGAGGGTCCATTTCAATCCCTCTGGTAGAAATGATCAAGCCCAAGAACTGGATACTCTGCCACTCAAACTCGCATTTCTCGGGTTTGGCATATAGTCCATGTAAGCGGAGACGGCAGAGAACATTCTTGACATGCTCCTGATGGTCAGCAAGGGAAGTAGAGAACACAAGAATGTCATCTAAATAAACAATAACGAAAATGTCCAGGTAGTCTTTGAAGACGTCATTGATAAAGTGTTGGAAGGTAGCCGGGGCATTACACAAGCCGAAGGGCATGATGAGATACTCGTAGTGGCCAAAACGGGTACGGAAGGCGGTTTTCCACTCGTCCCCCTGCCGTATGCGGATGAGGTTGTAAGCTCCCCTCAGGTCAAGTTTAGTAAAAATAGTAGCAGAACGAAGTCTTTGAAAAATCTCAGGAACCAAGGGAAGAGGATAATGGTTTTTCACCGAAATTTTGTTCAGGTCCCGGTAATCTACACATGGCCGTAGTGAATGGTCCTTCTTCTCCACGAAGAATATTCCCGCCCCGGCAGGTGAGGTAGAAGGGCGAATGAAGCCTTTCTGGAGGCTATCATCAATATATTCCTTTAGAGCTGCTAATTCTTTCTCAGACAGTGGGAAGATCCGACCAAACGGAATAGCAGCCCCAGAAAGGAGCTCAATGGGGCAATCGTAAGCCCTGTTTGGAGGTAAGGTGTCTTCTCCCCATTTGCTGAATACATCAAGGAACTCGTGATAGGCCCCAGGCACCTTTTGGCAAAGTTCAGCATCAACGTCCATACACAACAGGGTGGTGGGTGCAACAGTGGGATTAGACAGACAGTGCTTCTGGCAGTAAGATGATTGGTACTTGATACTGCCTGATTTCCAATCAACCACTGGGTTATGGGCCTGTAGCCATGGTAGACCCAAAATGACAGGGTACAGAGGTGAAGAAATGGCATCTAGACGCAAAAGTTCTTTATGACCGGTAGAGGTCGTAGTTAAGAGTGGAGGGGTTTCCTGGGTCACCAATCCGGACTTTATACGAGAGCCATCAGCCAGAAATATGGTAAATCCCTGCTCTTTGGATTGAAGAGGAATACCTTGTTGGGCAGCAAATGCCAGATCAACAAAGCAGCTGCACGCCCCAGAGTCCACAATTGCAGTAGCTGACACGCTTCTCCCTGGGAGCTGAAAGGTAACAGGAAGTGCCAATTGAGCAGAAGTTGCTGGCGGGACCGCCTGACTTGCTGGAGAAGCAGAGGGGGATCCACGTCCCTTAGCAGGACAAGTCCGTACATAGTGACCCGCCCCGCCGCAGTAGAGGCAGAAGTTGCCTTGAAGACGTCGTGTCCATTCCTCAGGGGACAGCAACAGGCAAATCAGGCCTAGTCGTGTGGGTGTTACAGTCTCTAATGCAGGAGAGGCCAACTTGACAGATGTCGGCCGAACAGGAACTGGAAACTTAGGCATCATCCATACAGATTGGGGAGGAACGGCTGACTTCTCCCGCCTGCGCTCTCGCAGACGGCGGTCGATCTGAATTGATAATGTAATTAAGTCCTAAGTCCTAGTGCTAACTCGTCTTTCAAGTCCTCCGATAACCCCAGGCGAAACTGATGTCGCAGGGCTGCGTTATTCCAGCCGGTATCTGCACTCCAGCACCTGAACTCCATTATATAGTCCTCGATCGCTCTGCGGCCTTGTTGAAGCGCATGGAGAGAGGGTCCTCGTATAATTTGGACATTGCCTGGAAGAAAGAGGACATAGTATTTAAGTCTTTTTTTCCAACAGACGATGAGCCCAGGTTTGGGGCTCACCTTGAAGTAGGGATATAATGAACCCCACCTTTGTAGTCTCTGCAGAAAAAGTCCGTGGCTGGAGTGAAAAATAAAGCTGACAGGCATTGCGGAATGCTCTGAACTTAGTCGGGTCTCCAGAAAATCTGTCAGTAGTGCGCATGCGCGAGAGCTCCGTAATGGCCGCCTAAGCCCGGAGCTCCGCACCACCCCGGACCGACGAGCGGCATATCCCCGGCCCCAGCAGGAGGAGGATAATCTCAAGCACTCCCCCCGCTTGAGGAATAGCGGGGGAACACGGTGAGATGGCACACAAGTCCGCCGTGATCTGGGCCCGCAATTTGCAGCGGTAGCGGCGGACGGGTCCACCAAGATGGCCGCCGACGGGGACACTGCTAGGCCTCACACAGCCTCACTTTACAAGGGATCAGAACAGCGTCCCATCCTCACCCCTCCGACCCTGACCTATGCCCAGGCAACACAGGGAGGCCACAACACGCTCCAGACCGAGCACCAGCACCAAGCTCCACAGGCTGCTCCCAGAGCCCCTCACAGCAGAGAGCAGGGGGAAGATGGCGCTTCTCCCTCAGGCATTCCCCCTCACCTCTCCTCCTATGCAGGCTTCCCACCTGGATACACACTTCAGGACATATCTGTCATGCAAGAGGAACTCTTCTCCAAATTTTCTACCCTCTTAGAAAAGGGCCTAGCCAACACTGCATCCCAGATCACAAATGCTATTAAATCAGACCTCTCTAACCTGGGCTCTAGGATGGAGGCGATGGAAGACAAAATTGACCATACAGTCGCCAGAACCAACCAGAACGCCGCACACCTCCAGTCAGTCCAAGAACAGCTAGAAACGGCCCTATCAAGAATTGACGAACTTGAGAACAGGTCCAGGAGGTACAACTTCCGAATTAGAGGCCTTCCTGAATCCTTCACGGATATCCCCCTCACGGTGCAGGACTTTATCTCGGACCTCATCCCCAACATCCCGCCCCATAGGCTGGAGCTGGACAGGGCGCACAGAGCCCTGGGTCCCCCGAGGAAAGACGGGACCCCGAGGGACATAATAGTTAAACCGCACTTCTACGTGGTAAAAGAGGAGGTAATGAGACAATCTCGCCTGAAGCCCAAGCTTCAACACCAGGGCCACCAAATTCAGGTCTTTGCGGACCTCGCTCAATCCACCATCCAAAGAAGACGCACTCTCAAACCCCTCCTGTCAGTGTTGATGGAACGAGACATCAAATACCGCTGGACATTCCCCTTCGCGGTAAAGTTCTCCATACAAGGCAAGACCCACACTTTCTCCAATCTCCCGGAAGGTGAAAAACTTTTCCTCTCCCTCAAGCTGATCTCCCAGGAAGCCCCCATGGAGCTCTCCTCATCTGCCTCAGGCTCATCCAAACGACCCCCCCCGGGCAGCCCAGTCTCTCCTCTCTGGATCAAGGGCCCCTCTAAGAAGAGCAAAGATGGCAAGCCCCCTTAACGGAGCAAGAAGACCCTCTTCTTACACACCCAGGCCTTTCACGGTCTTTCCTGCGGGGGACGTTCCCCCTTCTTTGAATGAGCTAACGCTCCTCTTTTCAATCCCAAGACCCCAACGAGACCTCAGGCACAGGTCCTCGATCTTAAAATTATTTTTTTTCTACAGACGGGACTAAGTCTACGGATGAAATTCTATAAAGAATCCATCCTACGGAGAACAGTTCTTGCGATCCCTTGGCCTTTTCGAGGCGGAAGAGAGTTCTCTTCCCATCCCAATCTGAGACTTTTACCAATGAGACCTCAGTTCCTAACAGCCCTCAATAACCAATTTCCTTTTCAGATCCAGGTTCCAGGTTGCAGGTCACCTATGGTAGATGGTCATGCTCCTCCCATGACATTGAATTACCTTCTCCCTGCTGTCATTTATTTATTTTATTTATTTTTTTTTTTTTTTTTTTTATTATCAGGTTTATTTCGGTTCTCAGCTCTGCTTGAATCCCTTTTACAGTTTCCACGAAAGTTTTTTCTGTACTGAAACAGCAGTAACAAATTGCACTTATTGAGTTGTAGATCTTACACCACGTTATGCAAATAGTATATATTTACGGTTCCTTAGAAGTATGGGTCCGGGGTGGTACCCATGCGCCTCCTCTCACCTCGAGTGTAAGCGGCCTGACACACCGCTTTCCTCCACGGGTCCTTCTAGAAGACCCTTGTCGCTACAGTTTTTGTCATTATTGTTGTTGTTTTTTTTATTTACTTGTCTCTCCTCCTTCTTCCCTCCTCTTCCTCTCACCTTTTCTTTTCCTCCTAGCTGGCCGTCTGGAGATCCCCCGATCCCTCCCACAAGCTACTATAGCACGAACCCGTCCACCTTCTCGTTTTCAAGGAGCTCTCCCCATCACAAGGTAAGCGGCTGCTGGGCCGGTGATCACTCCTCTCTCTGTTCCCATGACTGATCAAGTGTCTAGAGGCCTGGACCTTAGGGTCGCCTCTCACAATGTGCAGGGACTCAACTCTCCTAGGAAAAGAAGGGTCGCCTTAGACCATTATAAATCCCTCAAACTGGATGTAGTGCTCCTTCAGGAGACACACTTTCCGATTCGATTCAGTCCCAAGTTCTTACACGCCTTCTACCCATCATTCTTCATAGCCAACGCACCAAACAAAACCAAAGGGGTAGCAGTACTTTTCTCTAAAAATAGCAAATTTAACCACATCTCTGACCTTAAAGACCCAGAGGGTAGGTACATCCTTGTGAAGGGCACTCTGGAGGGAGTACTATACTCCATAATCTCTTACTATGCCCCTAATAAGGGTCAAGCATCCTTCTTCCAGAACCTCTTTGCAACTCTTGGCCCCCTCCTGGAGGGGAAAGTCATTTGGGGAGGGGACTCAAATGTAGCGTTTGATCAGGGTCTAGACAAAACCAACCCTCTCAAAGGAAAACTAACACGCCCCACCAAACTAAGCACTAGAATAGCTAAACTGATCCACTCCCAGGGGTTAGCAGATATTTAGAGGGAGCTGAATCCCACCTCCAGGGACTTTACTCACTTTTCCTCGCCCCACCAGACCTACGCAAGGATAGATCACATTCTTATCCAGACTAATCTCATTCCTCTTGCCACCAAAGCCAAAATCCTAGACATAGTCTGGTCGGACCACTCAATGGTCCTCCTGACTTTGAAAAATGTGCTATCGCGTAGTGGAGGCTCTTACTGGAAACTGAACGAGTCTCTCCTGGGGGATCCAGTTCAAGCCAAATTAGTAGCAGACGCGATCAAGGAATATTTTCGGTTAAATGATGTAGGTAATATCTCCCCCGAAACACTATGGGCAGCCCACAAGGCCTCGGTCCGTGGCGAGCTTATCAGACTAGCCACTAAAGTTAAAAAGGAGAGGATGATAGACATTCTCAGGCTGGAACAAAAATATATAGCTTTAAAAACCGAACATAAAAAATCCCCATCTAAAAACCTCAATGACAAATTAGACACAATTAGATTGGAACTCAACCTAGCTTTAACGGCAAAAGCTGAAAAACACATTAGATGGTGCGGTGCTAAATTCTACTGCCACAAAGACAGAGTCGGGACAATGCTAGCCGCGAAACTCTCCCCCAAGTTCCAATCTCGCACTTTCCCCAAAGTGCGCATAGCGGGTCAACCCCCCACGGCCAATCCATCCAAAATCACGACAGCCTTCCATGACTTCTACTCAGGCTTATACAAAGCCACGCAAACACAGAGCGACAGTTCGACCGTCTCCTTCCTCGAGAATGTAAAACTGCCATCTCTTTCCAAAGACCACAGAGATCTGATGGAGGAGCCCTTCTCCTCAGACGAAATTAAGGAAGTTATCAAAAACCTCAAGACAGGCTCGGCCCCCGGGCCGGACGGCTTGTCAGTCCCTTATTACAAAAAGTTCGGGGATATACTGGCCCCACACATGGCCAAATTTTTTAACTCTAAGAGAACGGGATCCCCACTGGACCCCCACTTGAATACGGCTTTCATAACAGTAATACCCAAACCAAATAAGAACCACGAAGAAGTAGAGAACTATAGGCCCATTTCCCTTATCAATAACGATCTCAAGATACTCACCAAAATCTTAGCCAACCGACTAGCCTCCTTCATCAAGCAGTACGTTCACAAAGATCAGGTAGGCTTCATTCCAGGAAGGCAGGGTCCAGATCAAATTAGGAGAGCGGTGGACATTGTCTCTATTCTCCAATCAAATTGGGACGGGGGCACTAAACAAGCAGGTATGTTGTTGTCACTAGATTTACATAAGGCCTTCGACTCGATCGAATGGCCTTACCTTTTCTCCATCCTGGAGAGATGGGGTTTCGGCGCTAGCTTCCTAGGGGTACTAAGATCCCTCTACTCCAACCCGGCGGCAATAATCCGACTGCAGGGACAATACTCCAAACCCCTTCAAATAACGAGAGGGACGAGACAGGGCTGCCCTCTCTCCCCTCTCATTTTTGCTATGGCCATTGAAACACTGGCAATAGCGATTAGATCAAACCCTAACATTCACGGCGTATCCTGTGGGGAACAAGTCCACAAGTGTGGGCTCTTCGCCGATGACATGCTCCTATTCATAACGTCCCCTATCACCTCACTCCCTAATTTATGCAAATTACTGAAAGATTTCTCTAACACCTCAGGCCTCAAGATGAACTACTCTAAATCTTCTGCCTTAAACATCTCCCTGCAGTCGGGTACGATTGCCGCTCTTAAAAGCTCCTTTGATTTCAAATGGAATGACCAATGGATAGATTACTTAGGAATCAAACTTCCAGCTAGGATAGATCAACTATACCCCCTAAACTTCCCGCCTATGTACCGGAAATTGTCAGCTGATCTGGGAGCTTGGTCCAAGGGTGAAATTTCCTGGCTGGGCAGAGTCCATGCTGTGAAGATGACTCTTCTTCCCAGACTGCTATATCTCTTCAGAGCCATCCCGATAAATATAACCAAAGAACACCTTTCCAATTTCCAAATGAAGATCACCAAATTTATCTGGGGGGGGAGAGGACATAGATTTCAACAAAAAACCCTATTCCTTCCAAGAGACCAGGGTGGCATGGGGGCCCCGCAGCTTCACTGGTACTTTCAAGCGGCCAGGCTGGCCCAACTGTCCACGGTTTACTCCAGGACAGAGAAACCAGACTGGATCCAAATAGAGCGACAGGCTGTCCCCACATACACCCTGGACTATCTCCTCTGGACCCCCCCCAAGCAGAGACCCCCAATTCTTTCCCCATCCCTATCTCAATCATTCCATTTATGGGATAATTTAAGAAAAAATTCGGCATTAATCTCTAGATGTCTTCCTTTAGCACACATATTCAATAACCCTGACTTTCCCCCCGGGTTGGATATTAAGGCTTTTCGTTGGTGGCTGGACAAGGGACTGTATCGAATCGGACACTTTTTCACGAATGAGGGTCCTATCTCCTTGGAGCAAGGAATAAGGCAACTGGAAATTCCACATTCTGAGCACTTCAGATTCCACCAAATTAGAAATTTCCTCTGTCAACGTTGGAAAAGGGGAATCCCCTCACACAACGCCTTTACGCTATACGAATCATGGTGTGGTTGCTCCTTTGAACAGAGAGGGGGGATCTCCGTCATCTACCAGTCACTAGCCTTGCACCCCCAAAAAAACCCCTACATGCTGGATTGGGAGAGGGATCTAGCCTTTGAATGGGAGATCTCTAAATGGAGATGTTCCTTCGACAGAGCCTTTAAAGGCATCAAAAACATCTCCTTAATCGAAGGAGGGGTTAAGGTCTTGACAAGGTGGTACCTCACACCTGTCAAGCTCTCCAGAATGTACCCAACAGCTGACCCCAGGTGCTTTCGGGGGTGTCAGCTAGTGGGCACAATGGCCCATGTGTGGTGGGAATGTCCCAGACTAAGGCCCTTCTGGAACAAGATTTTCTCCCTGATAAGGAAAACGACTCAGATCCAAATCCCGAAATCCCCAACCATAGCTCTTCTTAATGACAACTTTCCCGGGTTGCCGAAGAGCTCACGCAAACTGACACATTTCATACTCTTAGGTGCAAAACTCACCATTGCTAAGGCCTGGAAACAGCCCAAAGTCTCGGTGAAAGCGGCTATCCACAAAATCTCTTGGATCATGTCCCAAGAGAAATTGGCTAGCATCTTAGATGACAAAACTAAGCAATTTGAAGCTATATGGGAGCCCTGGGCAAAATTTGTCGGCATCTCTCTCATACCAGGAGTCCCACCCCAAAACTAACAGGGATCAACTTATGAGGCGGGGACCCCTCCAGACGGACGGCTAACATCTCTCTCACTCTTTTCCTTTCTCCTCTTCCTCCTTTCTGTCCTTCCAAATGTATTTTGTTTGATCCAGCCCCTCTGCTGGGGGAAATTAGGATAGTTCAACGGGTAATGACTGTAGTGTGTTTTCTGACCAGTTTTACTTCATTTTGAGACAATCATTACTCATCTCGTAGCTTGCTCCTCTCAGATAGGTGGTAGTCTCCACTGCTTTATTATATTGATCTTTGAGAACCTAGGGCCCTTGGTTAATACCTGGTCAGGAGAGGTGGGGGGCTCGCACTGTGCACAGCATGATCCCGTCAGGGGTGCCGGTGCGACCCCCTAGCGCCTCACTAGACGCCAGACAATCCCCCTAGGGAACACGTTCTATGTTCACATCAGTTGCAAGGTTTCAAGTATCGATTCCTATACACCAGAGTTAATCACAGTCAATGTGCCTTATAAATGCTAACGCTCTAGCCCCAGCAGGCATATCTTATGTACCAGAGGATGTTACAAGATATGTGATTTGAAATCCTGTATTGTATTTTATTTTATTTTATATAATTTTTTGTTTTTGTACAAAACCAATAAAAGATTTTGAAAGTAAAAATCATATAGTGGACACAATCCACTAAAACATATAGATGAATAAAAAGTGCTTCTATGTGCAGAAAATCTGTCAGGATTAGGTACTCGTGGTTCTGGGGATGTCATCATTGCAGCGGGAATGGCTGAAGAGAGCTGGACTTGCACATACTCCACAAGATGCACGTATTTCTCCTGCAGGGACTTGACCGCTTGAGTAAGGCCTGTGAGACATTGGCAGACTTCATGTAGGGGAGAGGTTCCTCCTGCAGGCTCAGTCATGGCTGCTTGGTACTGTCACGTACCTGATGGCAAGCCTGACGTGTAGAGGAAGGCCTCCCGTACAACTCCGGCTCAAGGGCCATTGGTAGTGGAACAGCTGGCGCTGGAGCACGGTGGAGTAAGAGTGCCTATGGAAGTCCTGAAGTCTGTGCAGGAAGTTGCCAGAAACACACAGGTGGATGGCTGGACTTGACTGGAAGCAGGCAGGAGCATAGCTGGATCACTGGCAGGTCTCGGCAGCAGAGAGACAGATCAGATGACACAGCTGGCAGGAACGTAGTCAGGTCACAGGCAGATTTGGCAACAGGTAGGCAGATCAGGTACAACAGCAGGCAGGAGAGAGGTCAGGTCACAGGCAGGTTTGGCAGCAGGTAGGCATATCAGGTATAAACAGCAGGCAGGAGAGAGGTCAGGTAACAGGCAGGTTCGGCAGCAGGTAGGCAGATCAGGTATAAACAGCAGGCAGGAGAGAGGTCAGGTCACAGGCAGGTTCGGCAGCAGGTAGGCAGATCAGGTACAAACAGCAGGCGGGAGAGAAGTCAGGTAGCAGGCCGGAACGATAATCGGAAGTCAGCACAGGTAGCAAGAATTCAGGTACACACTGTAGACCAAGCAGCAACCAGCCAGTACTAAGTCTGTTTTTAAATAGGCCGTCTGGCGCCAGTACTGATGACAGGCGTGCGCGCACGCGAGCGCGCAATCGCGCAAGCGCATTCACTGATGCGCCCGTGGTTGTTCTGTGAATCCCTTGCCGGCGCCTGCGAACAGGTGTGTGCCTGCGAGCATGAGCTGTATTCTGTGGACGACTTCCCTGACAACAAGCTGGAATTGGACAGGGCACCACTTCTATTCCGTTAAAGAAGAAATAAAGAAATATTCTAGACAGCAAACTCAGCTCAAATTCCAGGGACACAGCATTCAAATATTTGCTGACATTTCCCCCTTCACAATTCAAAAAAGACGGTCCCTGAAACCCCTTCTTCTAGCTCTTACCAAGAAGGACATCAAGTACAGGTGGGCCTTCCCCTTCGCTCTGAAGTTCACTTTCAGAGGCAAGCAATACTCCTTCTCCAGCTTTGTAGAAGGCGAGCGAATGCTACTAGACCTTAAAATCATCACTCAAGACTACTCAATGGACACTACCAACCCACAACAAGGATCCGTCAAGCGCCCCCACGCCGACAAGCCCCACATCACCCCTATGGGATAAGACCAAGACCAAGAAAGCAAAGGACAATCTACCCCCCTGAGGTTGAATAAAATAACGGGGACTTCGAATTCAATGGTTCTGACTTAACCATAAGGTCAGCTCTGGGTCTCCACTCTGCGAGACAGAACCTCAACATCTGTTTCTGCACACCTTTTTTTTCTTTTTTTAAGGAGGTGTTCATGCAAACTTTGCTGCTTCAGGACGTTTACATATAACCTCCCCTATTGTCACCCCAGTGACATTCTATCACGCAAGGGCTCACTGGGCTGTTCAGTGCTCATGAAGCCTCACAAGGCCCACGCTTGTTCTGTTCACTGTTTATCAGTTCTTTAAAGGGTACCGGTGAAGTTGTTTGGGGCTGGGGCAGTTGCCTAGTGCCTCCCCCTATCATTCGGATATGGTTTTTTCATGTCTGAGTGACAGGAAACTAGCCCCAGTAAAGGGCTATAATAAACTGTTTGTTTTGAATGTAGGAGGGGAGTAAATCTACAATGTTACTATATCTGTTGTAACGGAACGTCCCACACTCCGCTTGAGTGCTTCCATCAGTATACCACTTCCTCCTAGTCTGTACACAGATATCAGATATTCCAACCGCTCCCAAGCATAAAACAAGGCAACACTTGTTTCACTGCTAACATTTTTATTTAGAATCAAAATTACAAGACTTTATATGCCGTTGGAACCTCCTCTAACAATATAACTGTAACCTAATTAACATGAGCTAGTTATCTAACATGACCTTTTGCCCAGACTTGTGGTCACCGAGCTTCACACAGTACATTATACATTATCATAAGTACAACCACAGGACATTTTCACAATAGCAGGAGCTAATTACAATTAACAATACAAACAGTGCCCCCCCCCCCCCCCTCAGCCTTGTCATCAACAACTATAGTAGGAATAGACTGTTCGTCTCCTAGCCAGTCCTGGAGGCTAATGTGATCAGCTCACTCAATTAACATGTTGAGTTCAGAATCAAACAAACCAATAATAGTCTTTACATATATATCCTGGGAGATATTGGGGATAAATATTACTGTCCCATTTTAAGCAATCCAAGACTTACCCTCCAAGTCACCATTTCCCATATGGCATACACAGGGTCCCCAGAGTCTGTGTGTCCTGGGGGATCAGGACCCGAATCCACAGTAATACCACCTCAAGAGTCCCCAGGCATACAGCTCACAAAGAGCACCGTTCCCCCAAATGCCAGGGCCCATAATCGGTCGGCAAGAGGCTTGCATTCAGTCCCCTCCAAAAGCCTCGGGTGAGTCTGTCACATCTGTTTATCTCTTTTTCTATCTATTTTACTTTTCCCCTTTCTAGCCAACCTCGAGACTGTAACAATCGGCGGCAATGGCGATGTCACCATAAAGTCCCCTCCACTGCACTTCATCTCCCAGTGTCTATTAAGGTAGGTGATGTTGGCTGTTTCACCTCTCTGTAGTCTCACCTCCCCTTTGCATAATTTACCACAATGCACAAGAGTTAAATTCTCCCATGAAAAGGAGGAAGGCATTCCAAGCATATAAATCTCATCATGCTGACGTGGTCCTCTTGCAGGAAACTCACTTCCCGGGGCGGTAATCTCCCTTGTTCCTCCATGCCCACTTCCCACAATTTTACCAAATGTGGAAGACAAGACTAGGGGGGTGGCAATACTGTTTTCCAAGCATTGTAAATTCACAACCCAGCTGGAGCACAGAGACCAACATATCCGGCAGCCTGGTCCGACCATTCTATGGTGTCTCTGTGTCTCCGTAGGGACGCATATAGTCAAAATAAGTCAAATTGGAGACTTAATGAATCCACCCTTAGTGATCCCATCAGAGTGACAGAACTATTACAGATAGATAAAAAACAATGCAGCGCTAAAAATGAGCAATGATGTGAAAAATAAGTTAAAAATCAATGAAAAATCAATAAACATCTAATAATAGAGAGAAATATATATATATATACACCACAATGTATCATAAAGCCGTGCTATAAGTGTTCCATCAAAAGTGAGAATAAAGAAAATAAATAATAAGCATAATGAATAGAACTATTCAGGTGATAATAATCACAATACAAATGCATGAAAAAGTCCCATCACACATAGTGCAAAAGGCATATATATGAAAGTCCATGAAAAATCAAGGAACTAATCCCAAAAAACATGGTGAGAAGAATCCAGGCTCCCAAGAGTTAAATACACCCGAGTGAGTAATGAGGCTCCTTACCGACTACATTGACCACACAAGTGGTCTCAGCAAGCATAGGGAATTTTCAGGTCTCCCAACAACCTATACCGGCATCCTGTAATGAAGCTAGATCTGCATTTGCTCAGGAGATATAAATAGAAAAACTCCCATAGTGTAATCGTTCCACTTAAAAGGTTTATTGAAAAAAGAGATACACTTACAAACGAATCCGATCACATGGGCAAAAGATAGACAGCAAACAGGGATATCTCGGCGTCTCACAGGCTTCCCGCAAAGCACAAATTTCCCATCGGTTTCAACACAGGAGAGCAGCATGGTGACGTCAGCATCACAGGCCACGCCCTACGCGTTTTGTCACTACAGGACATCGTCTGGGGTTTGGGCCAAGAGACGTGATCACCACGCTCATGGTATAAATAGAGCCGCGGCGCCATCTTTAGTACTGGCCGCTATAGAGATGAGATGGGGAACAGGAATGGGCGCCGCCATATTAACAACCAGCCGCCCAATTACAAAGATATACTATAACATGGGAAGCCAAAAATAAGAGTTAATTTAGCGCCATCTAGAGGCTGAAATAATACTGACTAGATGGGAAATCAGTGCAATAATCAAGAAGTCACAGGAGACACCATACATAATATACAACACATTCATAATTAAATTTATATAATTAAAAATTATATAGATACATATACAAAGAAGTAATAAAAAAGAGATGCGGCGCTAAAATGTAATTAAACAAAAACACTCATAAGTGAAACAAGTAGGATTACACAAACCACTCAATAAATAATAAATAAATAATGAAGTGAATGAACGTGGGGATGAAAGCAAAATAATACACTAATATCCAATACAAAATCAATAAAAAGTGAATAAACACATTGGTATAAGCAATTCATACACTGATAACCAAGGAATAAATGGTGATTAATTGCTAAGAGTGAAATAAGGTAATATATTCAGTGAAAACATCCCAAAAAATAAATAAATAAATAAATAATTGATAAAAGTCCAGAATACATCAAATAACTAAAAAGGGGGAGGGATCCGTGATGGAAAGGAAAAAGTGCCACAAAAGTGCAAACAGGAGATCGTGACGTCACGGGCTGGCGGAATAGCTGGGATCTCAGATTGAGCTGAGGGAGAGCTGGTGGTGGCAGCGGATGCGGCTCCTCTGCAGAGCTCGGGGCATGATACTTGGATCCTTGTCTACCATCAATTGGAATATTGCAGAGACCACCAGCCATACCTAGAATTGCATGTGGAACAATTTCTTTCCAGAGAATAGAGAAGACAAGTTGTACAGAACTGCTGCAAGGAAATTCGTACAGTGGGAACGAGGAATTGGACATGGTGTGGCAATTACCTATCAAGAGTCAATAGAGAGAATAATTTACTATCTGAAAAAACTGCGTTCTTCTCCAAGGGACACATGTTCCATTACTTCTGATTTCTTAAAAGGAATCTGTAGTGTATCTTCAAGATATCACCTGCCGCTCACGGGCATCGTTTACTGAGGTTGTGGGGAGACCTATATATTCCCTATGCCGTTTGACTGCCGTAATAGCAGTCATCGGGATCTGGTAAGCGCATCCGATATTCCACCTTGGGTGTGAAGAGTCATAGAGGATTCCCCATCTGCATCTTTACCTCCTGTTTTCACTTTTGTGGCACTTTTTCCTTTCCATCACGGATCCCTCCCCCTTTTTAGTTATTTGATGTATTCTGGACTTTTATCAATTATTATTTTATTTTTTTTTTTTTTTTTGGGATGTTTTCACTGAATATATTACCTTATTTCACTCTTGGCAATTAATCACCATTTATTCCTTGGTTATCAGTGTATGAATTGCTTATACCAATGTGTTTATTCACTTTTTATTGATTTTGTATTGGATATTAGTGTATTATTTTGCTTTCATCCCCACGTTCATTCACTTCATTATTTATTTATTGAGTGGTTTGTGTAATCCTACTTGTTTCACTTATGAGTGTTTTTGTTTAATTACATTTTAGCGCTGCATCTTTTTTTTTATTACTTTCTATGAGATTTGGAGACTAGATCTTGGTGCAGGCTGCTTTTGTTGTCATAACACATTTATTTGATCATAACCCAGAGCGCAGCTTTTAAATAGTTTTTTTCTATCACATATACAAAGAAAAATCCATAATCAGCATTAAATTATAAAAAATAAAAAGATAAAAAATGAAATAAGAATAATATTATACCAAAAATAAAAAGATAAAAAAATATATTAAAAATTATTAAGAATTATTAATAAAAGAATTTATGTCCCAGTCCACATTAAGTCCGAAGGGCACATAGCTTTTCATATTGAATATCCATCTGGTTTCAAGCCTAGAGATGGCTCTGACTTTATTAGTACCCCTCCAATGACATTGAAGTTTAGCCAAAGATACAAAAAGCGTTCCCTTAATGTTTTTATCGTGGCACTTAGCATAATGCCTAGATAAATTATGTTTGCTGAACCCACGCCTGATGTTACCCACATGTTCAGACAAACGTACATGAAGGGCCCGCTTAGTACGCCCAGTATATTGTTTAGAACAAGGGCATTGTATCATGTACACTACATACTCTGTAGTGCACATAATGAAAGACTCGATATTGTAAACTTTATTAGTTTGAGTTGATTGAAAGTTATCACATCTACGACCTCTAAATGCATTGAGCTGGCAAATCTCACATCTTCTACAGGGGTGGAAACCATTCAAAAGTGGAAAAAAAGATATGGGTTTAGGGGGATCCACTATATTAGGAGTGATCATATGTCGTAAGGAGGGTGCACCTCTAAAAATAACCGCTGGGCGATCCGGAAGTGTAGGACCAAGTACTTTGTCGTTCTTTAACAAACCCCAATGTCTATTAAATATTCTTTTGACCAAAAAGTGCTGGTTAGAATATTGTGTTACCAAGGGGCAAGCAAATTGGTTATTGGGCATGATTAACCCTCCTGGCATCATTAAGTATGGTTTCCCTATCTAAATTGCCAACCTGAACAATGATGTTATTAATCTCTTCCTCGGGGTACCCTTTGTCCAAAAACCTAAGCTTCAGAGTCTGGGCCTGCTGTTGATAGTCAGAAATATTGGTGCAATTGCGCCTAATCCTCTGAAACTGGCCTTTGGGGACCGCTTTCAGCCACGGAGTATGATGACAACTACTCATTGGTATATAGGCATTGCGATCTGTCTCCTTAAAATATGTTGTTGTAACAAGTTGGCCATCTCTAACTTCAATGTTTAAGTCTAAGAAATGAATCTGAGATTTACTGGCCTCATATTGTAAGGAAATACCCTTATCGTTCTGGTTACGTTTCTGGAAAAAAACCTCAAGGGAGGGGAAGTCGCCTTCCCACTCTAAGAGTACATCATCAATGTATCTTTTCCAAAATCGCAGCTCCTTAGGCGGGTTGATGTCAATAACCTCACTCTCCCACCGAGCCATGAAAAGGTTCGCTAAACTAGGCGCGAACTTCGCGCCCATAGCGACACCAACTGCTTGCAAAAAGAAGTCGCCCCCAAACCAAAAATAATTGTGGCTTGTGGCGAAAACTAAAAGTTTCAAAATAAAGTCTTTCTGTATTGATGGCATGGAGAGGTCCTGCTCCAAATAGGACCTAACAGCCTCGTATCCATGTTGATGGGATATGACGGTATAGAGAGAGGCAACATCAGCCGTTGCCAGGATGCAACCCTCTCTCCAACCACAATCGACCAAGAGGTTAATAACTTGCGTCGTGTCCCTTAAAAAAGCAGGAGTATTAACAACATAGGGCTGCAAAAAATTATCCACATATCTACCAATTCTGGCTGTGATGGAATCAATGCCACTAATAATGGGGCGGCCAGGAGGTTTGGATAGATTCTTGTGGATTTTCGGCACATAATAAATTACTGGTACCTTCGGAGCAGAAGGCATCAGATATGCTTTTTCTTTCTTGTTCAAAATACCAGATTGGTACCCTTCATTGATGAGGGAAAGGAGTTCTTTTTTATATTTAAAAGTGGGGTTCGCCCCCAACTTTGTATATGTGACACTATCAGACAAAAGCCTATTGATCTCCTCCAGATAGTCGCTTTTGTTCAGAATAACTACACCACCACCCTTATCCGCAGGGCGTATGATGATGTCATTACGCAAACAAATATGTTTTAACCACTTGCCGACCGCCTAACGACGATATACGTCGGCAGAATGGCACGGGCAGGCAGAATCACGTACCCGCGGGAATCACCCCCCCCGGTGCCAGCGAATGGGAATCCTCCCCTGCCTGTGTGTAGTACACACAGGCAGAGGATGTGATGTCATCTCTCCTCGGCTCGGCAGTTTCCGTTCCGGCGCCGAGGAGAGAAGACATGTGAGTGCACCAACACACACACACACAGTAGAACATGCCAGGCACACATTACACCCCCGAACCCCCCCCCATCGCCCCCGATCACCCCCCAATCACCCCTCTCCCTCCCTGTCACACTGACACCAAGCAGTATTTTTTTTTTTTTTCTGATTACTACATGGTGTCAGTTTGTGACAGTTAGAAGTGGTAGGGCAGTTAGGGTTAGCCCCCTGTAGGTCTAGGGTACCCCCCTAACCCCCCCTAATAAAGTTTAACCCCTTGATCACCCCCTGTCGCCAGTGTCACTAAGCGATCATTTTTCTGATCGCTGTATTAGTGTCGCTGGTGACGCTAGTTAGGGACGTAAATATTTAGGTTTGCCGTCAGCATTTTATAGCGTCAGGGACCCCCATATACTACCTAATAAATATTTTAACCCCTTGATTGCCCCCTAGTTAACCCTTTCACCACTGATCACCGTATAACTGTTACGGGTGACGCTGGTTAGTTTGTTTATTTTTTATAGTGTCAGGGCACCCGCCGTTTATTACCGAATAAAGGTTTAGCCCCCTGATCGCCCGGCGGTGATATGCGTCGCCCCAGGCAGCGTCAGATTAGCGCCAGTACCGCTAACACCCACACACGCAGCATACGCCTCCCTTAGTGGTATAGTATCTGATCGCATCAATATCTGATCCGATCAGATCTATACTAGCGTCCCCAGCAGTTTAGGGTTCCCAAAAACACAGTGTTAGCGGGATCAGCCCAGATACCTGCTAGCACCTGCGTTTTTCCCCTCCGCCCGGCCCAGCCCACCCAAGTGCAGTATCGATCGATCACTGTCACTTACAAAACACTAAACGCATAACTGCAGCGTTCGCAGAGTCAGGCCTGATCCCTGCGATCGCTAACAGTTTTCTTGGTAGCGTTTTGGTGAACTGGCAAGCACCAGCCCCAGGCAGTGTCAGATTAGCGCCAGTACCGCTAACACCCACACACGCACCGTACACCTCCCTTAGTGGTATAGTATCTGATCGGATCAATATCTGATCCGATCAGATCTATACTGGCGTCCCCAGCAGTTTAGGGTCCCCAAACACGCAGTGTTAGCGGGATCAGCCCAGATACCTGCTAGCACCTGCGTTTTGCCCCTCCACCCGGCCCAGCCCAGCCCACCCAAGTGCAGTATCGATCGATCACTGTCACTTACAAAACACTAAACACATAACTGCAGCGTTCGCAGAGTCAGGCCTGATCCCTGCGATCGATAACAGTTTTTTTGGTAGCGTTTTGGTGAACTGGCAAGCACCAGCCCCAGGCAGTGTCAGGTTAGTGCCAGTACCGCTAACACCCACGCACGCACCGTACACCTCCCTTAGTGGTATAGTATCTGATCGGATCAATATCTGATCCGATCAGATCTATACTAGCGTCCCCAGCAGTTTAGGGTTCCCACAAACGCAGTGTTAGTGGGATCAGCCCAGATACCTGCTAGCACCTGCGTTTTGCCCCTCCGCCCGGCCCAGCCCAGCCCACCCAAGTGCAGTATCGATCGATCACTGTCACTTAAAAAACACTAAACGCATAACTGCAGCGTTCGCAGAGTCAGGCCTGATCCCTGCGATCGCTAACAGTTTTTTTGGTAGCGTTTTGGTGAACTGGCAAGCGCCAGTGGGCTAGTGCACCCCGGTCGTAGTCAAACCAGCACTGCAGTAACACTTGGTGACGTGGCGAGTCCCATAAGTGCAGTTCAAGCTGGTGAGATGGCAAGCACAAGTAGTGTCCCGCTGCCACCAAAAAGACAAACACAGGCCCGTTGTGCCCATAATGCCCTTCCTGCTGCATTCACCAATCCTAATTGGGAACCCACCGCTTCTGCAGCGCCCGTACTTCCCCCATTCACATCCCCAACCAAATGCAGTCGGCTGCCTGAGAGGCATTTTCTTTATGTCCTCCTGAGTACCCCTACCCAACGAACCCCCCCAAAAAAGATGTAGTGTCTGCAGCAAGCGCGGATATAGGCGTGACACCCGCTATTATTGTCCCTCCTGTCCTGGCAATCCTGGTCTTTGCATTGGTGGATGTTTTGAACGCTACCATTCACTAGTTGAGTATTAGCGTAGGGTACAGCATTGCACAGACTAGGCACACTTTCACAGGGTCTCCCAAGATGCCATCGCATTTTGAGAGACCCGAACCTGGAACCGGTTACATTTATAAAAGTTACAGTTACAAAAAAAGTGTAAAAAAAAAAAAACGCATACAAAAATATAAAACAAAAAAAAATAGTTGTCGTTTTATTGTTCTTTCTCTCTCTATTCTCTCTCTATTGTTCTGCTCTTTTTTACTGTATTCTATTCTGCAATGTTTTATTGTTATTATGTTTTATCATGTTTGCTTTTCAGGTATGCAATTTTTTATACTTTACTGTGCTTTATTGTTAACCATTTTTTTGTCTTCAGGTACGCAATTCACGACTTTGAATGGTTATACCAGAATGATGCCTGCAGGTTTAGGTATCATCTTGGTATCATTCTTTTCAGCCAGCGGTCGGCTTTCATGTAAAAGCAATCTTGCGGCTAATTAGCCTCTAGACTGCTTTTACAAGCAGTGGGAGGGAATGCCCCCCCCCCACCGTCTTCCGTGTTTTTATCTGGCTCTCCTGTCTCAACAGGGAACCTGAGAATGCAACCGGTGATTCAGCCAGCTGACCATAGAGCTGATCAGAGACCAGAGTGGCTCCAAACATCTCTATGGCCTAAGAAACCGGAAGCTACGAGCATTTTATGACTTAGATTTCGCCGGATGTAAACAGCGCCATTGGGAAATTGGGAAAGCATTTTATCACACCGATCTTGGTGTGGTCAGATGCTTTGAGGGCAGAGGAGAAATCTAGGGTCTAATAGACCCCAATTTTTTCAAAAAAGAGTACCTGTAACTACCTATTGCTATGATAGGGGATATTTACATTCCCTGAAATAACAATAAAAATGATTTAAAAAAAAAATGAAAGGAACAGTTTAAAAATAAGATAAAAAAGAAAAAAAAAAAACACTCCTGTCCCCCCTGCTCTCGCGCTAAGGCGAACGCAAGCGTCAGTCTGGCGTCAAATGTAAACAGCAATTGCACCATGCATGTGAGGTATCACCGCGAAGGTCAGATCGAGGGCAGTAATTTTAGCAGTAGACCTCCTCTGTAAATCTAAAGTGGTAACCTGTAAAGGCTTTTAAAGGCTTTTAAAAATGTATTTAGTTTGTCGCCACTGCACGTTTAAAGCATGTCATGTTTGGTATCCATGTACTCGGCCTAAGATCATCTTTTTTATTTCATCAAACATTTGGGCAATATAGTGTGTTTTAGTGCATTAAAATTTAAAAAAGTGTGTTTTTTCCCCAAAAAATGCGTTTGAAAAATCGCTGCGCAAATACTGTGTGAAAAAAAAAATGAAACACCCACCATTTTAATCTGTAGGGCATTTGCTTTAAAAAATATATATAATGTTTGGGGGTTCAAAGTAATTTTCTTGCAAAAAAAAAAAATTTTTTCATGTAATCAAAAAGTGTCAGAAAGGGCTTTGTCTTCAAGTGGTTACAAGAGTGGGTGATGTGTGACATAATCTTCTAAATGTTGTGCATAAAATGCCAGGACAGTTCAAAACCCCCCCAAATGACCCCATTTTGGAAAGTAGACACCCCAAGCTATTTGCTATTCGAGTCCATGGATTATTTTATATTGTGACACAAGTTGCGGGAAAGAGACAATTTATTTATTTTTTTTCACAAAGTTGTCACTAAATGATATATTGCTCAAACATGCCATGGGAATATGTGAAATTACATCCCAAAATACATTCTGTTGCTTCTCCTGAGTACGGGGATACCACATGTAAGAGACTTTTTGGGAGCCTAGCCGCGTACGGGACCCCGAAAACCAAGCACCGCCTTCAGGCTTTCTAAGGCCGTAAATTTTTGATTTCACTCTTCACTGCCTATCACAGTTTTGGAGGCCATGGAATGCCCAGGTGGCAAAACCCCCCCAAATGACCCCATTTTGGAAAGTAGACATCCCAAGCTATTTGCTGAGAGGTATAGTGAGTATTTTGCAGACCTCACTTTTTGTCACAAAGTTTTGAAAATTGAAAAAAGAAAAAAAAAAATATTTTTTCTTGTCTTTCTTTATTTTCAAAAACAAATGAGAGCTGCAAAATACTCACCATGCCTCTCAGAAAATAGCTTGGGGTGTCTACTTTCCAAAATGGGGTCATTTGGGGGGGTTTGTGCCACCTGGGCATTCCATGGCCTCCGAAACTGTGATAGGCAGTGAAGAGTGAAATCAAAAATTTACACCCTTAGAAATCCTGAAGGCGGTGATTGGTTTTCGGGGCCCCGTACGCAGCTAGGCTCCCAAAAAGTCCCACACATGTGGTATCTCCGTACTCAGGAGAAGTAGCTAAATGTATTTTGTGGTGTAATTCCACATACAGTATGCCCATGGCCTGTGTGAGCAATATAACATTTAGTGACAACTTTGTGCAAAAAAAAATGTTACTTTCCCGTAACTTGTGTCAAAATATAAAACATTCCATGGACTCAACATGCCTCAAAGCAAATAGCTTGGGGTGTTTACTTTCCAAAATGGGGTCATTTGGGGGGGTTTTAAGCCATCTGGGCATTTTATGGCCTTCAAAACTGTGATAGGTAGTGAGGAGTAAAATCAAAAATGTACGCCCTTAGAAATCCTGAAGGCAGCGATTGGTTTTTGGGGGCCCCGTACGCGGCTAGGCTCCCAAAAAGTCCCACACATGTGGTATCCCCATACTCAGGAGAAGCAGCTAAATGTATTTTGGGGTGCAATTCCACATATGCCCATGGCCTGTGTGAGCAATATATCATTTAGTGACAACTTTTTGTAATTTTTTTTTTTGTTATTATTCAATCACTTGGGACAAAAAAAATGAATATTCAATGGGCTCAACATGCCTCTCAGCAATTTCTCTAACATAACATACCTCTGCCATTATTGAGGGATTTCAATTTATCATGTTTCTTTCCCAATAAGAATTGAAGAAATGAGATACCTTTGTCGTTAAAATAGGTGAACCACCCCTCTAAATCAGTTTCACCTTTTTGTGGGCTCACTTCCCATCTTAAACTTCGAGGTACCATTTTTTGTGCAACATATTGCTCGAGATATGCTATATCCCAATTAGTGTGTAATTCTGTAATTCTGAAACTAAAAGATTTTTGAGTCTAAGGAACATACCGCCTATCTCATTGGTCTGTTCCGTGTTTCCATCAAAAACACCTTCTGTATTAATGTTATATTGAGATCTAAATTCAAAAATGTATTACAGACTCTACAAGAATACTTCAAGCTTAACGATACTGTAGAGATTACAGCAGAAACGCTATGGGCGGCACATAAAGCCACTATTAGGGGCAAATTAATACAAATTGCTTCACAACTAAAAAAGGAAAGACGTGGGGACCTAGCAAGGCTGGAACAGGATTATGAGGACCTCTGCAAAAAACACAAAATAGACCCCAAGAGTGTCCCTACATCATCTCTTGACTCAGCGAGACTAGCCCTAAACTTAGCACTGACAGCGAGAGCTGACAAACAGGTGGGAGCTAAGTTCTACCTTAAAAAGGACAAAATAGGCACAATGCTAGCTACTAAACTTACGCCAAAACATAAATCGTACTCACTTCCGAAGATTAGAAAAGCAGACGGCACCTTTACGCTAAACCCACAACGTATCCTAAAATCCTTTCAGGAATACTATACTGACCTATATAAAACTTCCGAAGATGGCATTACCCTTCCAACCTTGACGGATGCACATATTGCAGAAATGGAATCACCCATAACAACTGAGGAGGTCAGGGAGGTAATCAAAAATCTGAAAGGGGGCTCTGCTCCAGGCCCAGATGGTTTCTCAGTGCCTTACTATAAAACTTTCACAGAAACCCTAACACCGTACCTGACCAGGTTTTTTAATGCAAAGAGGGATGGGAAGCCACTCGGTAACACTCTTAATTCTGCATATATCACTGTAATTCCTAAACCTGACAAGGACGCAGGGGTAGTGGGGAACTATAGACCTATTTCATTGATCAATAAAGATTTAAAAATGTTGACCAAAGTCATGGCAAACCGCTTAGCATTATTCATAAATCAATATATTCACAAAGACCAGGTGGGATTCATACCGGCACGACAAGGCACTGACCAGGTGCGGAGAGCAGTAGACATAATCTCTATATTACAATCGGGATGGGAGGGGGCTCCCAAACAGGAAGGAATGCTCCTCTCTTTAGACCTACAGAAGGCCTTCGATTCAGTCTCCTGGCCATACCTGTTCTTAGTCCTCCAAAGATGAGGCTTCAGGAAAAACTTCTTGGGAATACTTAAGGCACTCTATTCCTATCCGGATGCAACAGTGAGACTACAGGGATATTATGCAGACCCAATTTCAATAGCCAAAGGAACTAGACAGGGGTGCCCACTCCCTCCCCTGATATTTGCCCTGGTAATTGAACTTCTAGCGCTAGCGATACGCTCAAATCCGGATATCAGGGGAGTGGAATGTGGCTCTTCCTCCCACAAATGCGCCTTATTCGCCGATGACCTATTACTTTTCCTAACTTACCCTGATTCACCTTTACCCTCTTTATGTTCTTTACTAGACACCTTTGCCTCAGTGTCAGGCCTTCAGGTCAATATGACAAAATCACAAGCACTTATATCCTTACCGCCCGATAGAGTTACATACTTGAAAAGTGCCTTTAAGTTCGTATGGGGGGAATCTTCCATAAGATACCTAGGACTCAACCTCACACCCAAAATAGAACAATTATACCAGGCCAATTCCCCCCCCCCACTTTCCGCAAATTAGAGTCTGACCTTATGAACTGGTCCCAACAAAAGTTATCCTGGGTGGGCAGAGTAAACTCGGTGAAGATGACCCTCTTGCCGAGGTTGCTCTACCTTTTCCGCGCGCTACCAATAGCGATCAAAAGAGATCATCTCAAATCATTTCAGGAAAAAATTACAAGGTTCATCTGGGATAAGAAAAGACCTCGATTTGCACAACGGACCTTATATAATTTGACTACACAAGGAAGTCTAGGCCTCCCAAACTTACTATGGTATTACCAAGCTGCAAGGCTGGCCCAGCTATCTACTATCTACCTCAGGGTTGAAAAACCAGATTGGGTAACTATAGAGAGACATGCAATCCCGAAAAACACACGCTAGACTATCTACTTTGGTCTCCCCCAAAAAATAGACCCCCAATTCTTTCCCCCACTCTCTCTCATTCTTTTAAGTTATGGGATAGCATGAGGGGGCTTCCCTTCCTGGTCACTGAGCTCCAACCGCTAGCACATATCTTCCATAACCCTGATTTCCAACCAGGGATAAATATTTCTGCATTTAAATGGTGGCTGGATAAGGGAGTGTACCGCATAGGGCATTTTTACTCTGCAACTGGACCCCTACCCCTGAAGCACTTTGAGGATAAACTGGATCTCCCTACTTCGGAGAGGTTCAAGTTTTATCAAATCTTCCACTTCCTCAATGCTATTTGGAAAAACAAGCCAAATCCCCCAAATGTTACAGAATACGAAAGATGGTGCGGGCAAACCATGGAACAGAGGGGAGGAATATTGGTAATCTACACATCACTAGCCAAAAACGCAGACAAACTACCTTATATGACAGCATGGGACAGGGACCTTCAGGAGGAACGAGACCTAGAGAATTGGCATGAGTCGTTTTCTAGATCTCTCAAATGTATGTACAACACCTCACTCTTAGAAGCCAATATAAAACTTTTCACAAGATGGTACCTAGTGCCCTCCAGACTAGCTTCCATATTTCCTGCCACCTCACCGCTATGCTTCAGGGGATGTCACAGCTTGGGGACGATGATACATAACATGGTGGGAATGCCCAAAAATCAGAAGATATTGGAAAAATATCTTCCACATCATACCTAAAGTTACAAAAGTGACCCAAAACCCATCCATAGCCCTTCTGAATGGCTACGTACCAAACATCCCCAAACTGTCACGCACATTGATCCGCTTTATTCTGACAGGGACGAAAATCTCAATTGCCAAAGCGTGGAAACAACCGAAAGTATCTATTAATGCCACGAAAAAGAAAATTTTGTGGATAATAGCCCAAGAAAGGCTTATCAGTGTGCTTCTAGATAAGTCCAAACAGTCTGAGGCAATCTGGGAACTGTGGGCTCAATATGTGGGAAAAATTTCTTTGTCCTCGGGGGGCCGCTATATGGGTGCCCGGAACAAACTCGCGGAATGTCTGGCAGTCCTTCTTTCTGCCAGTCCATGCCCGCTATCCTCGGTTCCCTCCTTTGCATCGGTGGGCGGTCTCTGCATGACCCCCCCCCCACGGTTCATGTGTGGGGGGGTGCCGTGCAGTCCCCGCCCAGGGTCCCTCTGCCCCGGCGGTGTCCATGTGACGACCCTCGGAGAGTATTTCCCAAACTGTCTTCCCCCTACACTTCAACACACTGCGTGCACACCTTCCCCCTTTATGGGGTGGTCTGCACTGTTCTGTTAGGTACACATTTCCGCCCATGCATCGGTGTAGTGACAGGTCACCCCTGCTCAGGCCCCCCCTTGTTTTTGAAATACAAATGTCTGGGGCTGTCGTGTATCTCTCCTCTCCAGCGTTCTATGTGGGAATGACACTGTTTCCCCAGCACCCCCCTCTGGATCGCACCAGTAATGATGCGAACCCGGGTTATGTTTGGCTGTCACCATGGTATCCTTCTTTCAGCGTCTGTCGACGCTGTAGGATTCCCCCGACCTCTGTAACCGATCAACAGTTGCGGTATGATTGGCCGAATCTCACGCCAATCACTGCCGCACCCACCCCCTTTCCCTCTTCCCATACTACGTCATCTTGGTTTCTCTTTCTCAGCGTCTGTTGACGCTGTCAGATCCCCTGGCACCGGCGATTGATGGGAGCGGCGCTATGATTGGCGGGATTTCACGCCAATCATCGCCGCACCCACCTCCTCTTCCTCCTTTTATACCCCACCCCCCAACGCCTGTGTCGGTGTCATTGTCTGACACGGCGGCGGAGAAGTGAGGCGGCTACTAACCACCAACGATACTGGCAATATTAGAGACCCAGGTAAGGCTACTCTCATACTACCTATTAGGATTTCTCTTACTTTATCCTTGTTATATGAATACGCCGCTCAATGTGCTTGCCAAGGAACACCATGGTAATACACATTGGGCTGCATTATACTCAGCCAACACTATCTCCATTCCTCTTCACAGATTTCCTTATAGGAGGTCTCCCCTGATCATTATAACTACAGCTGAGTCTGCTCATCCAGCACACCTGCGTCTTCCATGTGCTACTGGGCATATACTTCTTTACACATTTATACTGGGGTAAGTCACATATGCTGAGATTACTTTTTAACCCCTATTGTTTAGGAATACCCGCACATCTGCGTAGTCTGCAGTGCATCCTAAATACATGGTTATATTGCTGCTCCGACGCATGTTATCCTTGCGTCTTTAGCAGATATACACTTGATTACTATACAAGCTCCTCCCTTTTAGCATCTCAGCACATAAGGCTCTTCCTTTTCCCTTTTTTGTATTTCCAGACAATTCTCTTCTCTTCCTCCTCTCCTCTCCTGATCCTTTGGTCGCTGGGACCTCTTGGGGTAGCGTTGTCCCCCTCTCTGTGGGGATACACTGGGACCAGTGTGGATAAGGTGGGGCCGGAGACACGCCCGTTTCCCAATTTGGTTCTCTGGCGTCCAATGTGTGGTTGCCCCCAGGAATGCTTCCGACGGTTGGCCTCTTCTCCTGCTCATGCTTGGGTGTGTAATTAATATTTTTATTTTGTTTTTTTTTTTTGTTTTTTTTTTTTCTTTCTTCTTTCCTTCCTAGAATGATATCAAATGCAGCAAACATGTTCAATACATTTGTACCTAATTATAATGCTTCATGTTTTACCAGTGTAAAGTCTGCTTACCATTGCCCCTGATGAAGGGACTTTAACAGCCCCGAAACGCGTAGGCTCAGGTAGAAGACTACATGAATACATCTTTTGTTCGCTCACCAGCAGAATACTGTTTTTATTGTCAAACCGATTCATATGTTTGTATCTGTAGAAAAATCCTTTTGTATATTTTTACTTAATTGTATTAATAAAACCTGCTTTTTTACTCTTATTCTTTGTTGCCTTTAAAGTCCCACCACTCTCTGAGGGGTCTCTTCTCTCTTTTAAAGTTACAAAAGTGACCCAAAACCCATCCATAGCCCTTCTGAATGGCTACGTACCAAACATCCCCAAACTGTCACGCACATTGATCCGCTTTATTCTGACAGGGACGAAAATCTCAATTGCCAAAGCGTGGAAACAACCGAAAGTATCTATTAATGCCACGAAAAAGAAAATTTTGTGGATAATAGCCCAAGAAAGGCTTATCAGTGTGCTTCTAGATAAGTCCAAACAGTCTGAGGCAATCTGGGAACTGTGGGCTCAATATGTGGGAATTTCCTTAATACCCGGCATCGACAATCACTTATAGAATAACTTTAACTTCTCTAAGGTTGGCAACACTTTACTTTCTCCTTCTTCTCCCCCTTTATTCTTCTAACTACTCCTATAGTGTTCTCTACACTATAATCTTTCTTCCTTGATCGCACATTGTAGCCTAATAGGCTAGTGCAAATTGTTAACCAGGTTTGAATCCGGCCCTCATAGAGGGGCTGGAAGTTCTGTTATACAGAGCACTCATGAGAGATATACAGTCTCATTATTGGTTAGATAGAGGCCTCTGATGCACAAGCTACCACAAAAGGGGATAGAGTGCCCTCACTTCTCTCGACACAGCTAGAACCCAATGAGGGTGTTGGGAGATGAGGGTTCTCTTAGTTGCCCTTATACATAGCACTAGGCCGGGTACTGTCTAAGTTGAATGTATTGTTCTTGTGTATCAGACATAGCGATGCATTAGTGGATATTCATGTTATACAGTATTTTTCTGTCTGAAAACCATAAAATACTTTGAAATAAAAAGCTGATGGTGAACCTAAATACTTACCTGGCTCACCTGTGACACTAATACGGCGATCGGAAAAAAGATTGCTTAGTGACACTGGCGACAGCTATTGGTGTCACTGTGACAGGGGGTGCAGGGGGGGTGATCGAGGGTGATTGGGGGGTGATTAGTATGCCTGCGTGTTCTACTGTTCATGTAGTGTTGGTGCAAACTTACTTGATGTCTTCTCTCCTCGGAAGCCGGAACGAAAAGGCTTCACGAGGAGCAATGACATTACAGAAGCAGAGGAAGCATTCCATTCGCCAGGAGCGATTGCGAGGGGGTGGCCATGAATCAGTGGCCTCCCCCTCAGCACGGATCGCTCCTGAAGCGATGCTGACCACCTCGGGCACCATATGTTACTCTGCCAGCCTGTGCCATTTTGCCGCAGTATATCTGTGTGAGGCAGTTGGCAAGTGGTTAAAGAGCTTCATCTCCATGAACAAGACATACAGCTTTTCCAGAACCAATTTTCTATTGACATTGAAATTGTGGATCCGGGAGGTGCATGGGCGGAGCCTAGCGGAGCAGACATGCATTGTTAGAGCTCCACACCGCTGAGGAGAGAAGAGAAGGACAAAGCGGAGCCTGCAGGCTCAAAAGGTATCCATTTGAACCTTTTTGCCCCAGGGAACAAACTGTGAAAGTTTGGGCAGGAAATATGGTACTGGGAGGAAACCGTGGCAGAAATAAAAATCATCTCACAAAGAGCTCACAGGCACTCACTGCAACTAAAGCAGCTCCAGTCACCTCACAATATACAGCATCAGGGCGCTCTCACAGACAGAAAATGTCACAGCAAGACTCTCCATTTGAGTCAGATAAAGAACAAATCCTCTCACAAACTTCTCCACAAGCCTCCTCAGCATCCCCAGTAATATTATTACAATTTGAAAAGATGCTTCATAAGGCTTTAAAACAAACCTCAGACCAAATAACAAAAAGCCTAACCAAAGAAATAAGAGAGCTGGGAAACCGCACCGCAGCCTTAGAAATAAAAATGGATGAAATTGAAATTACAACCCAAGAAAATATAACAGAATTGGAACAATTAAAATAAGAGAATTTAATACTTCAAACTAAGCTCGAAGATTACGAAAATAGAGCCAGACGTTCAAACTTGCGCATAAGGGGAATACCTGAAACTGTGACAGACCTGCAATCTACTATTACTGCTCTAATACAAGAACTAAAGCCAGATATCCCTATTGAACGTTTAGAACTGGACAGAGTACACAGAGCCCTCACAGCCAAAAAGAAAGATGGACCCCCACGTGATATAATCACAAAATTTCATTATTACAGAACGAAAGAACAAATACTAATTGCTGCAAGAGAAAAAAAGGAACTCATTTTTCAAGGACACAATTATCAAATTTTTGCTGACCTATCCCAACTTACTATTACTAAAAGACGATCCATGAAACCCCAACTAATGGAACTGCAACGCCACAACATTATGTATCAATGGGGCTTCCCCTTTTCAGTCAGATTTAACTACCAAGGTACAATTTACAGAAGCAGATCAGCAGATGAACTACAACAAACCCTTTTAAAATTAAATCTGACAGAACCCACAAGCAGCAACTCTCCCACACGCAGAAGAATGGCATTATCTTCACCTTCAGGCAGCACCCAGAAAATTCCAGAACAAAATGGGAATCATCATTCTCACAAAAGAGGCCATTATGCCACATCATCCATGGACCAAGAAGATTCAATGGACTGACATCCTAATTCCTGATATCTCTTCATTTATTATACTAAGAGATGGTTCTCAATAAAAAACCTGTATTTATAACTGAATGTAACTGCATTCTGATAGTCACACACTGTGTGGGATCATGTTACATTTCAGTTATATTTCTTATTACTTCTGATTCATATAGCCTTAGAATATATAAGTGAAATAAGGAAATTCTTGTTCAGTTATATATTTTCAGGTAATAACAATAGATTTATTACTTTTTAGGACAAATATGTTCAATAATCCAGAAGTAATGGAAGCTTTTTCTTTCTTTTCTTAAAACAAATATATTATTACCTAACTAGTTCCTAGATCTATGTTTTTGTTTATTCTAATCTGAAGCAATACAACCTCAATTTTATGAGTTAACATATCTAAACAGTTACATATGAATAAAATATGTAATTGTTTACTTTAAAAGGGTTAAAATCCCAAAATAATTCAAACTATCTTCATCAATACCAAAGTTATTAACAGTACCTTTCTAACTGAATTATTTAGCCTAGGGCAAGACTAACCATATACAACCACCCTGGAATAAATAATTTCAACAAAAACTATATTCTGCACTCCAATTAATGAATCATCATTTTGATGTCTTTTGACATAGCACTTCTCTCCTGTAAGCGGAAGATCCGTGTACCCCCATTAGCCCTCCTCATTCTCCCAACCATATTATGTCTGAGTGTGACGAAGGCACTTATTCCCCTGAGAGAGATATTTATTCCCTTTCACGGGTAAATTGTGATTACTTGCAAAAAATAATTTATACAATGTATCATCTAATCTCATATGTTTTTTGTTTACTCTTTACTCCAGAATTCACTGGTTTCTTTTCTATCTTTTCATCTCTTCAGTCCACACAGGTTGATCTGCGCAGTCAGCTCTGCATAACAAAAAATAAGTCAAAACTATTTGATCTGTTACCATGGCACCACTGAATATACTTTCCCTGAATGTTCAGGGAATAAATGTCCCTCAAAAAAGGACCAAAGCCTTCCGTACTTTCCATAACAAGAAGGCTCACATAGTATGCCTCCAAGAAACACACTTCACCAAAGATTCTACTCCAAAATATATTTCTCCTTTTTATCAACAAATTTACACGGCTTCTGCCTGTACCAAACAAAGGGGTACTCTAATTGCATTTCACCGATCCACACCATTCACCTTATCATCAGAAATTAAAGACCCAGAAGGTAGATACCTGATACTCATGGGTTATATAATGGATACAGCAATCACGGTGATTTCCTACTACGCTCCTAACAAACAACCTACACCATTCCTCTCACATATATTACAAGTGATTAATACACACAAAATAGGAACAGTGATAATGTGCGGGGATTCGAACCAGGTCCTCCTCCCATTTCTAGATAAATCACCTTTTACATCATCCAAAATAACCTCTAGATTACCTTTTTCTCAACTTCTTTCCAAATACAATCTGGTAGATTCGTGGAGAGAAAGTAACCCAATGAAAAAGAAATTCACTTATTTCTCGCACCCTCATCACACCTTCACCAGAATAGATCATATTTTTCTAACAATAGGAATGATACCAGAAATTATTGCATCAGATATAATTCCGATTCCGTGGTCTGACCATAATGCAGTATACACTACTATAGCCTCAGCCATACCAAAAGCGCATGACCCAACGTGGTACTTACCGGACATAATGCTCAAACACCCACTACATCAGATGGCCATTGAACAAGCTTTAAAGGAATACATATCAATTAATAATACAACAGACATTTCCCCAATAACACTGTGGGAAGCTCATAAGCCTGTCTTGCGTGGTACAATACAAAGACAAATGGCACTATTTAAACGGGAACGCAAAAATCTAGCAAAAAAACTAGAACTCAATTTTAATGCAGCCTACATATCATTCCAAGATAATCCATCTCAGAGTACAAAATCTCATCTGGAAAAATCTAGATTGGAATACGATCTATTTCTCACTGAGTCAGTTGATAAATTCCTTAAACGCTCCAAACACAATTTCTACATGAATACAAACAAACCAGGTACATATTTGGCTCGGGCATTAAATTCAACTAACAAATCTTTCAAACCAATACGTTTGAAATTATCAAAAAATGTTTACACTTGTAATCCAGTTAAAATAGTCCATAAATTTCACTCACATCTCGCAACTTTATGCAAGACAAACAATGAATTTAATCCTACAGAGGCTGAATCCTTCTTCTCAAAAATAACCTTACCTGAGTTGTCTCAGAATCAAAAAAGCAGTTTGGATGAGCCTATAACTATAGATGAAGTTGCTAACGGCATAAAAGACCTAAAACTTAACAAAAGACCAGGCCCAGACGGCTACTCGGCTTTATACTATAAAACATTCTCAGAAATACTCTCTCCCATTCTCACTGAAACTTTTAACAAACTTCTAGAAGGACATTCTTTTCGGCAAGAAACACTAATAGCAATTGTTTGTATGATCCCAAAACCCCTTTCTGATGATACTTCCTGTGTGAATTATCGGCCTATCTCTCTGTTAAACCTTGATATTAAATTATTAGCAAAAATAATAGCAAAACGCCTCAATAGCATTATAGGAAAATTAATACATAGAGATCAAGTAGGCTTCATGCCAAATAGACAGGCAGGCGATAATATACGCAGGGCATTGTTATTGGCACATATTGCTAAAAAACGGAAAATCCCTTTATGTTTTCTATCTCTCGATATTAAGAGGGCATTTGACACAGTATCCTGGCAATATATGCAATATTCATTACAAAAATGGGGTTTTGGACCCCACTTTTTAACATGGATCAAAGCATTATATAATAAACCCAAAGCCTATATAAAATATGCTGGATACAAATCTGATGCCTTTAATATCGAAAGAGGTACCCAACAGGGTTGCCCATTATCTCCCTTATTATTTGCCCTTATACTCGAACCCATGGCCCAATACATCAGAACATGTATTACACACAAATTATGTATATTTGCAGACGATATATTACTTTTTCTATCATCACCACAGGTCTCTGGTCCTAACTTAATACCAGCTCTTGATGGATTTGCAGCCCTATCCGGCCTTATGATTAATCCTAAGAAATGCCTAGTGCTTAATATTTCACTCACAAACATGGAATTGATCCCGGCTAGGGCTGCACTCCCATTCACATGGGCAGAAAAATCAATCCCATATCTTGGAATTCATTTAACAGCATCTCATTCTGACTTATTCTCAACCAATTATCCTCCTGTATTAAGACAGATCACAAATCTAATAAAACAATGGTCGCAACTTCCTTTATCCTGGATAGGGAAGATTAATGCAATCAAAATGACTATTCTACCCAAATTGCTTTATCTATTCAGAGTCCTCCCTATTCCAATTCCTTCCTATTTTTTGAGAATAGTACAAAAAAGAGCAACTTTGTTTATATGGGGCTCTTCTAAACCACGTATACCTATACACACACTACATCTTCCCAAAAATAAAGGAGGCCTGGGATACCCTAATTTTACTAACTACTACAGAGCAGCACATTTGGCCAGTCTGTCCAAATACCATGCAAAACAGGAAATCCCATTATGGGTATTTATAGAGGCTTCAGAAAATGACCCTCTATTAATATCAAACTTGTTATGGCTTGATCCTAAAGACCGCTTTAAAATTCATAATCCCATAACTAAACACTTCTTATCTCTCTGGGATAAACTAAAAACCAAATATCAGTTACAATCTCCACACAATCCTCTCCTTTCTTTTATCAGAAATCCGGCCTTTTATCCGGCATGGATCTACCCAAATTCTTTTAAAGCTTGGACAACATCAGGCATTCAGACACTAAATGACTTCATAGCATCTAAATCATTCCTTTCATTCCCATCGCTTAGAGAAAAATATGATCTACCAAACTCTTAGATATTTAGATATCTCCAAATCAAAAATTTCTATACACCATTCCTAAAGGGGGATACACCATTATCCCAATTATCCATTTTTGAATCAATCTGTACAAAAGATCCATTTGCTAAAGGTACAATTTCATCACTTTATAATCAATTATATGGAGTAGTAAATCTTAATAGACCCTCTTACGTTCAGAGGTGGGAGGAGGACCTGGGACGAACTTTAGAAGACACGGACTGGTCTAACATATGGCTCACATCTAAGTCATCTTCACCCAACATCTTAGCACTGGAGACAAATTATAAAGTCCTAACTCGCTGGTACCTTTTACCTGCTAGAGTGGCAGAATATTCACCTAATACCTCAGCTCTTTGTTTTCGAGGATGCCCAGAAATAGGCACACATTTACACATATGGTGGACGTGCCCAGTAATCCAAACCTTCTGGAAGGAAGTCTTCGTGATTGCATCTAAAATATTTAAAAAAATAATACAACCAGATCCATATATAACTTTACTTAATCTAAAACCGGAATGGTTAACACTCTCTCAATTCAAACTTATGATCCAACTAATAACGGCTGCAAAACAAACAGTGGCCAAGGCATGGAAATCTCCTACATTGGTACTAGCAGAAACAATTCACAGAATGAATAATACAATGTCCCATGCTAAGATGGTAGCCATCGATCAAAATCAAATTCCAAAATTTGAAAAACTTTGGCATCCTTGGATAAAACAACAGTTCCTGTCAAATTTCAATGAATCTGTCCTGTTGCCATGGTAACAGATTAAATGACTTACAGAGACACCCATTCTAAGGCTTCAAAGAGAACTAAAAAGAATGATAAAATGACGAGCGGGACAACCTTGTGGACCATACCTCTGCCTTTCTACCCTTTTTCTTCTTTCTCTTTCCTTTTCTCCACCTTACGATTAAAGCTCATTATCAGAATTTATTTGACCTATATACACTTTACCTGTAAACAATATGTATAGTAGGTATAAATCATTTAAATACCTACAAAAGTAACTAAGGAAATAATATATATCTTTAATTTAGGTTTACGTGAACCCAAGGTTTAATATTTGAAATTTCATGATATTTACCTATATAAACCCTACTGTAAAACAATGAGCTTACTTTATAGATCCTTGTAAACTTACTTTATGTATCTTTATAATATTGTATACTCAATAAACTTCTTTTTTTTTTTTTACTTTATAACAAACTTTTATTTGCAAGATTGTACAAAAAACATAGAAAGCATTGGTACACATGTTTAACCACATACACGAGGTGTTCCGTATACAAAGAGCATGATACACTTATATTTTTATCATATAGTTAGTTCTTTAGGTTCTGGCATAATCCGTATACTTCCATACTCATACTTAGTAAGTATCAGGATAATCACAGTTTATGTGCATGTCGTAGACTCTTGTAACCATCTATCCCATACTCTGTTATATTTATTTGGACAACCTCTGTTAATATAAAGGAATTTTTTATATGGAAGGGTTGTGTTAATGTCTCTTTTCCAGTCCACCAAGTGAGGGGGTTCAGATCTCATCCACTGTCTGGCAATAATTTTCCTAGCCGAAAATAAAGTTTCATGTAGGAATATTAATGTGAATTTATCTAGTACATCTGGAAAAATCCCCAGGAGGCATTGCTTTGGGTCAAGGGTTAATGGAGACCCCATGTCGTCATGTAAGAAGGTAACTATTTGTTTCCAGTAATCTTGTATCCTATGACAGGACCATATAAGGTGAAAGAATGTGCCTGTTTCAGTTCCACACATTGGGCATGTGGTGGGTTGACTTCTTTTATATCTAGCTACCCTAAGAGGAGTGAGGTATGCGCGGTGAAGTATAAAGATCTGGGACAGTCTGTCTGAAAGTTTGGGTGAAACCAACTTGCATGTTTCCAAAGCCTCCTCCCACTCTTCATCCTCTATCCTTCCAACCTCCCTCTCCCATCTTGGTTTTAATGCGTAAGCTAATTTTGCAGAGGAAGGGGCGGATAACATGTTGTAAAAACAGGAGATTAGTTTTTTTGAGTCTGTATCCTTGACTATGGCTATAATAGAGTTAGGAGTGGGCTGTGGAAGACCTTGTGCAAACTGCGTTTGAATCGCATGACGGATCTGGAGATAACAAAAAAACATTTGATTCGGGATCTGGAACTCCATCTTAAGTGTCTCAAACGTTTTAAAAGTTCCATTCGTGAGCAGATGATGTAAATAGTATATGCCCTTGGCTGCCCATAAATCTGAGTTCTGGATTCCATTAAGTTCCTGCAACTTGTTATTATGCCAAAGTGGTGTATAGTCATTAAATGATGGTGTCTCTAGTTTGGAAGAAGCCAATTCCCATATGCGTCTATAATGATACAGCAAAGAGTGTCTATAATCTTTTGACTGTGTATTCCCTACACCCACTGCTATCCCATTTATTGGGTCCCCAGTATGTTGGGCCCAACGGGGGCTTAGTAGAATGAGAAAGCGTTCCTTGTCAGTTTTGTCAATATGAAATAGTTGGGATAGTTGTGACGCGATGTAATAATGGTTAAAATCAGGTAGTGCTGTTCCACCCATATCCGTTGGGTTTTTAAGTGTTTGCCATGAGAGTTTGTGTCTAGATTTCCCCCATATAAATGGTTTAAGTAGTGCTTCTAATAGTTTAAAATACTTAAGGGGTAGGTATACTGGAGTATGCCATAAGACGTACAGTACCTTAGGCAGTAGTACCATCTTTATTAAGTTGACCCGGCCCCATATTCCCAGGGGGAGGCGGGACCAGACCTGGATCTTAGATTTAATTAGGGAGAATAATGGTTCAATATTCAAAGAAATATATTCTACTGGATTCTTGGATATTTTAACGCCGAGGTATTTTATTATATCCACCCTTTGAAGAGGTAAATTAGACTGTGATTCTGTAGGTGGGAAACTATCGATTGGTAATATCTGTGACTTTCCCCAATTAATCCTCAAGCCCGAGAATTTCCCAAATTGTTCAATTACGTTAAGAGCTGTGTGTAGAGAGAGGCCAGGGTCTGCTAGATAGAGGAGAGTGTCATCTGCATAAAGGCTAATTTTCTCGGTGAGGGATCCGAATGTTAAACCTATTATCTCCTGGTTAGTACGGATGGACACGGCGAGGGGTTCTGATGCCAGAGCATATAGCAAAGGCGAGAGCGGGCATCCCTGTCTCGTACCTCTGCTTAGGCTAAATTCCTGAGAGGGGCATCCATTGGCCACCACTCGAGCAGTTGGTTGTTGGTATAACAGTTGCACCCATCTAATAAACTTGGGCCCAAATCCGTATCCTTCCATGCATCTCCACAGATAACTCCATTCGACCGAATCAAATGCCTTGGCTGTGTCTAATGTTACTATTACCCTTGTGCCTACATTATCGTGTTTGGCCTGGAGATTGATAAATAGCTTCCTTAAATTAAAGGAGGTGTTACGGCCCGGCATAAACCCTGACTGGTCCACATGTATAAGGGATAATATTACTTGGTTTAGACGCCTGGAGAGTACTTTGGCCAATATTTTAACATCTACTTGGAGTAAAGATATGGGGCGGTACGACTCAGGGTATCCTAGGTCTTTCCCTGGTTTCGGTATAAGTACTATCGTGGCCTCTCTCATGGATGCAGGTAGTGTTAAGGTTTCGAACATAGTGTTATACAGAGTCAGCAGTTTGGGTGTAAGTATCTCAGAAAAGTGTGCATAAAATTCAATGGGCAATCCATCAGACCCCGGGGATTTGGACTTGGCAAAGTCTGCAATAGCAATCTTTATTTCCTCTACCATGAGGGGTGCCTCAAGGAGTTCAATTTGACTCTCCGTGAGTTGTGGAAGTATGGTGTTGCTCAAAAACTGATCCATTATCGCCGTATCCTCCGAGACTGTTGATGTATAAAGTTCTGTAAAAAAATCTTTAAACTTGGATGACACGACAACAGGATCCGTGATCGGCTGTCTATCTCTATCGTGAAGCGTAATTACAATTGGGGGTTTGTCTTCACTATGAACAAGATATGCAAGCAATTTACCTGCTTTTTCTCCATGTTCAAACCATCGCTGTCTACTGAAGAATAATTTCTGCTTGGCTTTTTCATATTGCATCTGAGACACCACTCTTGTCTGTAGTTTAAGAGTATTAGCATTTGTTATGGATGGGTCAGCTATATATGCTTGTTCTGAAGAGGATAATTCTATGATTGCTTTATCTAGGGCTTCCGCGGAGTTTGTTTTAATTTGATTAATGCGTGAAGTCAGGGTCGCGCGGGCATGCAACTTAAACGTGTCCCACACTACTGGCGCGGGAGCAGAGTGTTCATTGTCAGTAAAAAACCGAGTCCATTCTACTTCAAGCATATCATCTTCTGGCAGCAAGGACAACCAGAATGGGTTCAAGCGCCAGGCCCGTTTCTGCTTAGCAAGGGACACGCCAAGGGTAATAGAGTAAAAGCTATGATCAGACAACAGTCTAGGTCCAAAGGACACTGTCAATAATCTAGGTAAAAGTTGTTTTGATATCAGAATGAAATCTATTCGGGACATCGAATTATGCGTGGAAGAGAAACATGAATAGGCATTAGTGTGCGGAAATTTATTTCTCCACGTGTCAATTAGATGAATGGATGAGGTTATTTTATGTAGTTTAGTGTCATTTGTATTCATTGCAGCTACTGTCAGTGGGCGAAGTCTGTCTAGAGTATCGTTCATTGTAGAATTAAAATCCCCCATCCATACTGCTTGCACCGTGGGGAATCTTGCCATGAAGGAGACACCCTCCAGTATTATAGTAATAGAGAACGGAGGGGGGACATAGAACGCTAAGATTAGGAAGGGTTCTCCATATAGTTTAGCAGATATGAAAACATATCTGCCCTGAGGGTCTGTGCATATCTCTCCTAGTTCAAAGTGTATGGATTTTGCAATTAAAATAGATACACCTCTGGAATGGGATGTAAACGTCGAGTGAAATGCCCATCCTACCCATGGGCGGCGCAGGGCCATCTGTAGCTTCCCATCTATATGGGTTTCCACCAGTGCTATTATATCAGCTCTCTGTTTCTTAAGGAATGTGAGGGTTGCCGACCTCTTAAGCGGTTCACGCAGGCCCCTCACATTCCAAGTGAGAAATTTTATAGATGCCATATGTTGTTCTCCCTAATTAATTTCAGTGTTAAGGTGTGTATCCTGAGTCTCACCAGTACCTCTATACAAAAATTATGCATTAATTTGTACCGTACTACAAAAAACAGTAGCAAAATCAAATTCTCAATATTATTCAAAAATCTATATTGATTCAAAAAGTGTGTACATAGAACTTCTTGCATTTTGAAAAGTAACTTAAACATTTTCCCTCCCCTCCCCCTCCCAGCCCTGCACTGACCCCAACCTGTGCGGGCATACCAATAAACTTCTTTTGACAAGGAAATTGTGGATCCGATTTACCAAATGGAACTGGCCGAACTACAGAATTGTGGCTCTCTGAAAGACATATTCAAGTCAAGCAGCCTTCTTAATTTCTATGCATCTCTCCCCTCTGAGACATAGAGACATATCTTAATCTCAGGAACCATGCACTCAAAAAGTCAAACATTTTTGGCATTTGTGAACGGACTTTTTCCAGAATTAAACATCTGAAATCTCCAACCTGATCCAGACTAACTGATGCACACTTGCATCACTTGTTATGACTAGCAGTGATAAATATGGAACTGGACATTGACCATCTTATTAGCCAAAAGCAGGCCCATACTTCCCATTGAAATACTAACAAGCTTGTTGATTACAATTGTTCTTCATTTTAAATATTTTTGTTTCCTGTTTATTTGCACTACAAAATAAGATATGTGCAGTGTGCATAGGAATTCATTCATAAGTTTTTTTCAAACTATAGTCCGGCCCCCCAACGGTCTTAGGGACTGTGAACTGGCCCCCCGTTTAAAAAGTTTGAGGACCCTTGCTCTACAGCACACAAATTAATCCTTTCCTGGAGGCACAGGAGCAAGTGAAGAGGACAGCAGGAGCAGGTCAGCACATCTGGAAGATCTCCTGAGAAGTCACCTGGGTGGGCTGGTGACTGATCAGTCTGGGAGGACTATCGAGAGAGTGTCAGTCTGGGAGGACTGTGGAGAAGTTAGCCAGGAGGGCTAGTGAAAGGACAGCGGCAGCCAGGAGGGCTGGCAGTGCCTAAAGAGGTGGTGCTGGGATCAGTGACCACAGTAAGGAAGTGCTGGAAAAGTGTGAGCTGTGTCACCCTACTTTTAAGTATAGGGGCTGTGAGTCCCTGCCTGTAATGGGCCTTTGCTACTAAAATTGCAACAAGATGACACAGCTCGAGTTCTGCTAACAAGTGAGTGCTGGAGGAAGCAGAGGAGTGTATATAGACTGTATATAGGAGAAGTGCCCCTGAAGTTTGTTTGGAAGTCAAGTGGGCATTTTATAAATGCCCCTATCCCCATCCAAGTTTATTACCCTGAATTTAAAAAAAAAAAGTCACAGACTGTTCTCTGTTTCTGGGTGACTGTGGAAGTTCGGTGTGCCTGGCTGTGTAGGGTGGGGGATCCCAGTTCATCTGCGGCCCTTATATAATAAGGCTTACCTGTAGCTACCGTGAATTTCTCCTGAACTTGCAATAGTTTAGGAGATATTCACTTTATACGCATGTGCCAACGTCATCGGCACATGCGCACTGAAGAGATGGCTCAGATGTGCCGTTTCTTCAGCTAGTGTGCCGTTACAAGCAGCATCGTGGCTCCGGCCAATCACAAGCCCACTATACCCGGAAGTAACTCCAGGAGACATGTCGCCGGCCAAAGCGGTGTGCCGGGACCGCTGCGGGGGCTTCAACCTAAGGTAAGTATATCATAATGAGCTAGTATGCTATGAATACTAGCTCATTATGCCTTTGTTTTGCAGGGGTTTTTTTTTTTCATTTTTTCTCTCCCCGTAGGTTTACAAACACTTTAAGGGGGTGCGCTACATATGAAAAAAAAATAATACTCCTCCATGTAATTATTAACATTTGGTTCCAAAGAATATTGTGGTTTATTGGAATTTGTGTTCTATAGTTGAACAACTGTTATCAATATTTTTGTATTCTATTTTTTTTTATTATTTTATTTTTTATTTATTTTATTATTTATTTTTTATTCTTAGTTTTGTACAACTGTTATTATTTTCTTTGTTGTTATTGCAGCAATATTCCTGGTATCTTTAAATTTTATGTATTACATTGTTTCCCACCTTTTTGGGGGGGGCATGTACCTAGTTTTGACAGGTACCTGCTCCCACTTCCGGCTAAGTTTGGCGCAGCAAACTCAGTTGGAAGTCAGGCCCCCCTCCTCCTTCCCCCGCAGCCATCCCATTCACAGAGGGCAGCATGCTTCATGCATGCGCAGTAGGGAACCGGCTGTGAAGCCGCAAAGCTTCACTGCCGGTTTCCCTTAGTGGAGATGGTGGCGACAGCACCCGATTGAAAAATCAGCTTGGTTGAGGACACCACTGGATTCCTGGACAGGTAAGTGTCCTAATATTAAAAAAGTCAGCAGCTACAGTATTAGTAGCTGCTGACTTTTAATTTTTTCTAAAGGAGCTCTTCTTTAAGCACCCCATTATTTGCAGGTGTAATTGTAAGATAGATTGCATAATTTATGTATAGTATAAAAATAATTGAATATATATATATCTCTAAATCTATATATATATATATATATATATATATATATATATATATATATATATATATATATATATATATATATATATATTTATATATATATATATATATTTATATATATATATATATATATATATATATATATATATATATATATATATATATATATATATATATATATATATATATACACACACACACATACATGGATTTTTTTTTTATACTTCATAATATACATATACTGTATATATACAAAATCTTTGTTCACTTGAATTGAGCAACAGTGACATAGCAACCTATACAGCTTAGAGTACTGCACTATAAGAAAAGGCTGGTGTGACTGTGAGATGGAAGTGTTTGGACATTTTAACTAGACACACACAGGAAGGGATGAGGTAAAAGAGGGATGAGCAAACTGTTGCTGCCACAGGGCCTCCCTATTCACATTGTAATGAGCCTGGCGTGTGCCTCATCTGCAGGGGAGGGAGTGTTGTAGGGAGGGGAAGAATGGATTCCACGCGCTAGGCTTATAGCAGCAAAGAACACTATCTTGGCATGTTGCATACAAAGGCTAGGCCACAGCTGAGGTCAGGAGGTGACTTTGGCTAAACAGACATATCATTTACACTGGTCTAGCTTCGGGACTCATCAGCACACTACTAAATGACAATAATCACCATGCTTTTACACCAGGTTTGTTTAGCAATACTTGGCAGATCTATCTATTGATAAAAGGATCATTTAGCCTGACATGATTTCGTTCTAATGCACTATGTATCAAATAACATGTTTTTATAAAATACTACTGTGTATATTCTATGAAATTTACAGCTGAATGATTTGGAACATCGAGGAGACATAAAACAGGTACATATGCATTTGGAAAACAAATAAAATGGTACTATAAAAAACAATGATGTGCAAGTGCAATAATCTGTAGCAACCAATTACATTTTACCTGCTATGAGTTTATTTTGATAAACAGCGAGTATACATGCTCACAAAGATTTTGCTGTCAGCCTCTGCATTCGTTGCACAGCAACAATCAGAATGGGAGACTGAGGGGCTGTGTTGCAGTACACATGTGCTCACATGAAACATACTGACAGGAAGAAGGAGCAGAGTAGAGCCGATGATCAGTTTGTTGCTGCACTTGAGGGCCCTTTCAGACATGCGGACCAATCATTTCATCAGTTAAGTCTCGATTTTTTCAAAAAAAAAAAAACGGATTAAGTTTCTCAGTTTTCATCAGTTTGTCATCAGTTTTTCATCTGTTTTTACATCAGTTTTTTTACATCTGTCAGCTAACCACTTGAGTTCCAGAGCCATTTTTTCATGCAAAAATAGACTGTTTACATCAGTTTTATGTCCGATCCCTTTTTTAAATGGAAGAAAAATAGGGCTTTGATCCGTTCCAAAAAAACGGATGTTGACAGAAGCAGATGTAAATGGATGATCATCCGTTTCTAGATCCAGCGATGCACAGGGACCTCAGGTAAGTATTAGGGGGGCTGCTGCACACAGAAGGCTTTTTAAATTAATGCATAGAATTACAACCATTAAAGTAATGTAATGTAAACCACTAATGTAATCCTGGAGATGGCTTTAGTACTAACAGAGAAAGTGTTTTCCTGGCAGTGTTGTCTGCCTGTGGTGTATGAACTTTGTGCATGAAGTACCCATTATGTTTAAAAAATATGTTATGGTCTCTAATGTCTCTAGGGCTCATTACCCTCTGTAAGCCTGGGTTCACACAGCAGGAAGTCCGGTGAGTCCCTGTACACCGATTCAGGTCTGAATTTCTGCCTGAAGTCGCACCTGATTCGGAGCCAAAGACGCACAGGACACTTTTTAAGTGAGGCAGCAACCATCCCGGAGGATGGTTGAGAGCCAGTCACACTCTCCTGTCACGTGAATTGGATGCAGAGAAACCCGTATCCAATTCGCATAAGTGTGAACCCAGCCTAAGAGATTTTAAATATGTATCTCAGGTAGGAACAAAACCACATAAAGGAGTTGATTTACTAAAACTGGAGAGTGAAAAATCTGGTGCAGCTGTGCATGGTAGCCATACAGCTTGTTCAAATAATGCTTAAAGCAGAGTTCCACCCTAAAGTGGAACTTCCGCTCATCGGATTCCTCCCCCCCTCCGGTGCCACGATTGGCACCTTTCAGGGGGGAGGGGGGTGCAGATACCTGTCTAATACAGGTATCTGCAGCTACTCCCGGGCTTAGATAGCAGCAGAATATCCGCAGATGCCCGCCCCCCTCCCATTGTGTTCTGGGAAACACAAGTTTTGCTTGCGTCTATCTAGCAAGGTTACTCTGTGGTATAAGCAAGGAAGCTGAGATTTCTGCAGTGTGTAAATGTGCTTTACTATATAAAGATGCTGTACATACAAAACTATTACAATCTTAGGAGTACAATACAAGACTGAGAGATATCTATAACAAGCAAAATGTCTATCAAATGAACAGCCTATAGTCTATATCAGTACTAAAACACTTAAAAGTTACTTATCTTCTGTTACTGTATGTTCGTGATCTCAATTGGCAACAATGCTTCTTGGACACCAGGCAGTGTTCTTGTATCATGAGTGGTGGCTTCTGATCTTCAAAGCATGATGTTGTGTGTCTGTGTGTGTCCCTTTTATGTGTCAGGCTGTTTGCCATAGCTACCAAACAGAAAACATGCCTGTTTACTGTAGCTGTAGAAACAATGGACTGTTGAAAACTGCATCTACGTACCCATTGTCTAATCAGGCCAACACCTGACAGTAATCTAACAGTCATTCTTTCAGTTTGAGAGCTGAAAGGACCTCAAACAACTAAATCTCTTTCTTGTGTACTGTATCAATAGAGACAATAGCCTGTTGAAAACTGTAACAATGATATCTACCGCCATTGTATAAAACAGCATTTGTTTGAGAAATCTTCTCAAGCCAAAAACTGACAATATCTCTATGACCAATCACTATTGTGTAATGTTATGTCCCATGTATCATAAGTCTGATTAATAAAAAAAAAATCATATTGTAACAAACGCAACACATTCCGCCCTAGATTGTTTTTTTTCTCAGACCACACACAAAATCTCTTCATTACTAAACTCATTCTAAACATTAATTTTCCTTGAATGCAACACCTCCCATTTCTGTCACTGAGAAGGTGTTTCAGTCTTTAACTAAAAAAGTTCATTAGAAAGTCCATTCTAAAGTTCTTTAGAAACAAGTCCAGGCTTGTAATACATCAAAGGCCTTGCTCTCCACAGCTCTTGCGATCTTCCGTCATTCCTTCCATCATGTAACCACTTTTCTCTGGTCTTCCTATGGATCAAATCGGAGACAGCCTGTAGAGTGGAAAACAAAGAGGATTATCTGTTCCTTCTATGGTAATAATACATAAACAGTAGATCCAGGCCCTTCAGCTAAAATCTCTCCTCTAAGTGGCTTCTTTCCTGGATATCTGACTAACACTTTGCCCCCTGCCTGTACCCACTTCTGACCCTCCCAAAGAACATCAATAGGGAGGAGAGGAAATATACTGATATTTCCCAGAAGATCACTGCTGTTTATTTTGGAAGGTTTGCTGTTAAGTAGCCTCAATTTCCACTCTTGCTGAGAAGTATCCACTAACCAGTCAGAGTCCCAGCCACTGACTTGAAGCTCACCTGTCAATGCAAACGTAGCTTCAAACCTTCCTGCCAGATTCCCTCTCATTCCTAGATAGGCTTCAGCTTCAGATATGTCACTCTTGGTTTCTATGTCATGGGAAGCAGTAACATGGTATCTGTTAAGCCCTGTTCTTTCAGGAACCTTACATAAATACTGAACTCTGCACTCCAGCTGTGGAATCTGTGCCCCAGCCCTTACCATCCTCTCATATGGTGTGCTTTTGGCTATTGGCCTAGAATTTAACAACATGACTGCCTGTGTGAGGACCCGATCCCACCCCCTTAGTGTATGTGTGGGTGTAAGTTTGCGTATCTGGTCCTTCAATAGCATGTTGTATCTTTCAATCAAACCAGCTGCCTGTGGATGGTATGGGATGTGGCACAACCAGTACACTCCAGAATCTTTGGCCCACTGCTGTACTGTTGATCCAGTGAAGTGTGAGCCGTTATCACTTTGGACTTGTTTGGGACAACCATAAGCAACGACAAGTTTCTGGAGCAGTTGAAGTGTTGCGGCTTGATCTGCACGTTTGCAAGGATGAACAAGCATAAGTCCTGAATAGGTGTCCACTGCAGTGCAACAATATCTCAGTCCATTGTTTCCCCAGGGCAGGGGACCGATGAAGTCAATCTGCCAGATCTCTGCAGGCCTCTCACCCCTCTTAATCGACCCAGTGGAGTACTTTTGCAATGGCCATTGTCGCACTTCTCCACACACTGTACAGTTCCCTATTACAGTCTTTATCATGTCCATGGATATAGGCAATCCTCTCTGCTGTGACCATTCATATGTTGCTTTCTGCCCCAAATGTCCAGATTGCTTGTGGGCCCAGTTGGCTAAGTTCATCAAGACAGGATCAATTGGCACAACTGCCTTCACTTTGGCAATTTCAACTGCAACTCTGTTATAGTTCTCAAAGTCTGGGACTAGGGGCACATGTGCATCAACATGCCCCACTTTTATGGTGCGGGAGTGAGCTTCCTTTCAGATGTAGTCCCAGACTTCCTTGCCTCCCCACACCACCTTTCCATGAATCATCCATTCATTGGACCTCCACGTGGGCATCCAAGTTGTCAGTCCTTTAAAAACCGCCCAACTGTCAGTGTAGATAGTGACATGGGAAGAAGGATCCTCCTGAAGAGTCATCACCACCGCTTTCAACTCTGCATACTGACTGGACCCTCCAATTCCGGTCTCCTGCAGGACTGTATCTGTACTTGGGTTGTAGGCTGCTGCTGTCCATTTACGTCCAGACGAGGTGACTATGGCTGAACCATCAGTGAACCATGCTGACTCCTTCATGTCTTCTGACAGAGACTCAAAGGGTGGAGCCTCTTAAATTGGGGATGACTGCAGCACAGGAATTTCTTCTTCTGGCCGGGTGCTGATAAAAGTGACAAGCCCTGCCAACTGTTTTGAAATGTCTCTAACATCCCCAGCTGCAATACCCCCTCTTTCTTGAAGGTACCACTTCCATTTCATCAGTGTCTGGTTCTGGGCTACAGCTGCCCTAGTGGTCAGTCCATTATCTCTCACCCATCCTATTTGCAATTCACAAATTCTTTAGCAAGAGGCTCCCACTTATTGTCTCTGGCCCAGACAGGTAAGCTGCACACTTCCTTCTGGCCACCAGAACCCTCTGCAGCCTTGCTTTTCCTAAACAGCTTATGCATCATTTTACCTAGCACAAGCTACACAACACACTACAGAAAAAACAGGTCTGCTTCAATTGAACTATAGCACAGACCGTGGCACGAGCCCCCAAATGTTTTGCTTGCGTCTATCTAACAAGGTTACTCTGTGGTATAAGCAAGGAAGCTGAGATTTCTGCAGTGTATAAATGTGCTTTACTATACAAAGATGCTGTACATACAAAAACTATTACAATATTAGGAATACAATACAAGACTGACAGATATCTATAACAAGCAAAATGCCTATCAAAGGAATAGTACAAATACACTTAAAGGTTACTTATCTTCTGTTACTGTATGTTCGTGATCTCCATGTTTGAGAAAGTCTGTCTCTGTGACACCAGAATGCTATGAGTCTTATAGAAAAATTATATTTTATATCAAACGCAACACACACACACACAGTTCCCAGAACACAACGGGGACCAGTGCAGAGGCGCAGCGCGACTCGCGCATGCGCAGTAGGGAACCAGGCAGTGAAGCCGCAACACTTCACTTCCCGATTCCCTGACCGAGGATGGTGGCGGGGGCAGCCGAGAGCCGAGCGATTGATCGGCTTCGGCTGCCAACATCGCTGGACCCTGGGACAGGTAAGTGTCCATTTATTAAAAGTCAGCAGCTGCAGTATTTGTAGCTGCTGGCTTTTAATATTTTTTTTTTAAGGTGGAGCTCCTCTTTAACGATAAAACCTGGAAGTTAATTGGTTTCTCTGCAGAGCTGCACTAGGTTTTGCAGTCACCTGTTTTAGTAAATCACCACAGAAGTGTTGCTACATAGTTTTAGGGCTTAGAAAAAACAAGCTCAAGAGAGGTCGTCCCTTACACCAGTTCCAGGTCCAAAAACTATATATACAGTGCTGTAAAAAAGTATTTGCCGCTTCCTGATTTTTGATTTGTTTGCATTTTTCTCACACTTTAATGATTCAAATCATCAAACAAATTTTAATATTACACAAAGATAACTCGAGTATATCCTAGATGCAGTTTTAAAATTATTATTTCATTTATTAAGGGAAAAAACCTGTTCAAACCTGCCTGACCCTATATGATAAAGTAATTGCCCCCTCTCATGCTGAATCATGAATGAACTGTGATTAACCACAATTTTTTGAAAGCGGAGTTAAATTTCACTTGCCACACACAGGCCTGATTACAGAAGCTGTCTGACAAAGTGAAGCACGCTAACAGATCACAAAAAGCCATACAGCATGCCACAATCTAAAAAAATTCAAGATTTGGGTTTGGCTGGGGGGGGGGGGGGGACGCACTATGTACAATGTTATTTCTGGGTCATGATGGGTACCATGCACTCTCTCCATCTGTATCCCATTTGAGCAGTATCGTGGAAGATGGGATGCGTGGGCCCTTGTTTCTGTTCTGATAATGCGGCCTTGATGCACCGTTAGAGGGGGGTAAGGGGGGGTCCCTACTGGGACCGGCCTAGGATAGAGGCGAGCTGCTATGGGGATCCTTCTGTCCCGAAGCTTCCTCTGCGGTGCATCAACGCCAAATGACCATAGAGTTTTAAGTTATACCATGTTACATATACAGGCCTGAAACATGGAGGCGCATTTGTATTTCTGCCTAGTTTTGTTTGCTCCCTCTTTTGTTAGGATGGTTAATATGTCATATTCAGTTTATCTGATTCATCAGGCTTCCAACCAGTGCATCTCCTTTCCACCAAAAATTTTCTCTGTAATATTTGTTACTATAGGTTATACCAATAACCGACACACAGCGCTCCTCGCTTTACCGACCACCCCCATATAGGGCGGCCTCCCGGTTGCTATACCTATTTTCCAGTATATCTGCCGGGAGTCCACAGAGTAATTCTATTACTAATTTAGTTTCTTCTCCTACCCAATTCCCTCCCCCTCCCTCCCTCACTCTAGTTTCCTCTTCTATCCCCCTCTCTCCCTCTCAGCCTCGACCCCCCTTATTCCCCTCCCTTTTTTCCGGTGCTGCTGCCCCTCAGCTAGGCGGGAACACTGGTTAGGGTTATTTGTCACCTCTTTGCCTTGTTAGTAGCTCTTGAAGCTGCGGGTGCCACAATGGGGCTCCTAAAGGTGACCTCCCTCAATGTACGTGGCCTCAACATTCCGGAAAAGCGTTCTCAACTCTTAGCTGACTTACGTAGAAGTAAAACTCAAATTGCCTTTTTACAGGAAACCCATTTCCATGGTGACCGTATTCCTAAACTAACTAACAGTTTGTTTCCGATGGCATACCACAGCATATCCCCCATCTCCAAATCTAAAGGGGTTAGCATTCTGATGGCAAAATCTGTACCATGGACGTTTGAGGCGCAGCGGGCAGACCCTCAGGGCCGCTTTCTCTTGATTAAGGGAAAGGTGTTTGATGTGCAGGTCACTTTTGCTAACGTATACTTCCCCAATATAGACCATGCAAAATTCCTATGCGGCTTGATACCCCAGCTGCTAGAATTCTCGGAAGGGATGCTTATCTTTGGAGGCGACTTGAACTTTGCCATGGACCCTTTATTGGATACTTCGCGAGGTGCTTCCCACCTCTCCTATGCCCGCCTTAAAAGGATGAAATCAGATCTCCACTCACTGAGTCTGACAGACCCATGGCGCCTATTACATCCCACAGACAGAGACTACTCCTACTTCTCACAAGTTCACCACTCATACTCGCGACTGGACTATTTACTCCTGTCCCATAAGGATCTGATGAGGGTAGTAGACTCATCCATAGATGTCATCTCCCTCTCAGACCACGCCCCAATACACCTGACGTTGCAAGTGGGACCTGGGACGAGATCCCCACCCTCGTGGAGACTAAACGAGTCACTATTACAATCTGAGGAGACTCGTGCTGAGGTGCAGGCCAAACTACAGGAATATTTTTCCTTGAATGAAGCATCGGTCCCCAATCCCTTAGTAATGTGGGAGGCGCACAAGCCGGTAATCAGGGGCATTTTGATAAGCATTGGGACACGTCTTAAAAGGGAAAGAAAGTGCAGATCTGAGGAGCTTCTTCTCCAAATCAAGACCTTAGAGTGTTCACATAAGGCCAGCCTAGCCCGCTCAGTCTACCAGGAGTTACTCAAAGCACGCGAAGAACTTCGCTCGCTCCTATTACATAAAACAAAAGAGAAACTGGCGTGGTCACGGCGTACGATGTACGAATTCTCAAATAAACCTGGTTCCCTACTGGCCAGAGCACTACGAGGCCCCCGTACCAAAACTTATATTCCGCACATCATGTCTCCATCAGGTCGGAAGGTGTATACATCATCTGACATGGCCAAGGAATTTTGCTCGTTTTACAGTGGTCTCTACAATATAGACAAGTCCCTTCCTGACGATCCCAACCATACAGGGGGATTTACCCCTCACACTTATTTAGCCTCCTCAGGCATGCCATCCCTATCGGCTGATATGGTGGAGGAAATGGAAGCACCCATCACGGTGGAGGAGCTGGGAGTTGCGTTGGCAAGCTCAAAGCCAAAGAAAGCTCCAGGCCCAGATGGACTTACCCCAGTCTATTACAAAACCTTTTTTGAGACGCTCTCCAAACCGTTAGTATTTGCACTCAATTCAATCACGAAGGGCAACTCCTTCCCCATAGATTCCCTTAGAGCATATATATCACTCATCCCCAAGGAGGGTAAGGATCTGCTTCGTTGTGGGAGCTACAGACCGATAGCCCTACTCAACACTGACTTGAAACTGTTTGCCAAGATCTTGGCAAACAGACTGCTTCCACATATTCCAAGCCTAATTCACAAAGACCAAGCAGGCTTTGTTCCTCAACGAGAACCCCGTGATAACACCATCAGGGTGCTCAACCTTGTACACGCTGCCAGGACCTCACGACGACCCCTTCTCCTGCTGTCAACAGAGGCGGAGAAGGCTTTCGATCGAGTGGATTGGACCTTCGTTAGGGCTACATTAGAACATATTGGCCTTCGCTCCTCGATGCTCAGTTGGATACTGTCACTCTACTCCAGCCCCACAGCTGCGGTGAAGGTTAATGAAACTAGGTCTGATTATTTCAATATCCGAAATGGTACCCGACAGGGCTGTCCCCTATCCCCACTGATCTTTATACTCACCCTGGAACCCCTGCTCTGTAAGATACGGGCAAACCAACATATTAAGGGCTTCCGCAAAACTTCAGGATCGCACAAGGTCGCTGCTTTTGCGGATGACCTCATTTTCTTCCTGACAGATCCTACCACTTCACTCCCTGTACTGCTTCACTCCCTGCAGGAATATGGGGCTCTCTCCCTTTTCAAAATAAACATGTCCAAATCTTCCATGCTCAATATTACTCTGGGCTCACGCATTATTCGGCACTTACGTTCGGAATACCAATTCCATTGGGCATCCGATACCATCCAATACCTGGGAGTGGCCATCACCCCAGACCCTGTCAACCTCTATCAAGCAAATTTTGCCCCTCTACTCCACAGGCTTAAAACAGATCTACAGCACTGGCATTCCCTTACCTTAACATGGTTCGGATGCTGTAATGCCATCAAGATGACAGAACTCCCGAAGGTACTCTATCTACTACAAGCCCTCCCCATTCACCTCCCATCCTCCTTCTTTAAGCGAATTGATGCATTGTTTCGAGAGTTTGTCTGGTCGCACCGGCAACCACGCATTAAATTGCAATTACTATACATGGCAAAACATAGGGGAGGGGTTGGATTACCGAACGTGAAAGCCTACTACAGGGCAACGCATCTCACCAGACTAATTGACTGGTACTGCCATGCTGAAGCCAAACAATGGGTCACAATGGAGATGGAAGACTCCGGGGGCACAGCCAAGAGTTGGCCATGGCTCACCACCCATATTCCAAAGACCCTCACTGACCATCCAACCCTAGGATGTACATTGCAAGTCATCAGGGAAACCTTTCGCAAAACCTCGATTTCCCCCATCCCCTCTCCTATGATACCGATTCTGGGTAACCCAGATTTTCCACCAGGCTGCCAGGGTCCACTTTATAGGTCCCTATCCGAAGAGAATAGATGGCCACACCTTTACGACTTTCTGGGACCAAATGGTCAACTTAACGCGGCTGCAGGATTGGATGACTTTAATCCGCCTTTGGACTTTTTCAGTAGACTCCAAATGCGTAACTATCTACGCCGATGCGCTCGGACTCTGGACAATCCACGTCCACTTACGGAGTTGGAACGTATCTGCCACCGCAGGGAACCCATACGCCATTCCTTATCCCTAATTTACTCATCTCTGATTGCCCCAGCGGAGGGGTTTGTCCCCCCCTTTCTCACTAAGTGGGAAGCTGACCTAGGAGTTTGCTTAGACGAATCACAAAGGGAAAAGATATTACATTTCACCCAAAAATCCTCTCTGGCCACCAGGGTTCAGGAGACATGTTACAAGATTGTGACCAGATGGTACAGAGTACCATCCACTCTGCACCGATTCTTTCCGCAGGTCTCCAATCTTTGCTGGCGCTGTGGATTGGGCGAAGGAACAATGTTCCACATTTTCTGGCAATGTCCCAAGATCAAATCATACTGGCGGGAGGTGACACGTACGATCGAACACCTGACGGGGGCCACTTTGGAGGAAGATCCTGGGGCTTGTCTGCTGCACCTCTCTAGACGACCAATTAAGAAATACAAAGCCTCCCTTACCATTCAGTTATTGAATGCTGCTAAGGCCTGCATCCCCTTATTTTGGAGATCAGAAACCCCACCAACGAAAGCCCAGTGGTATGCCAGGGTCAATGAACTGCGTGACATGGAAGATCTTACAGCCACTTTGTACAGCAGGGAGGAGGCCTTTCGGGAGACATGGCGTCCATGGCAATACTTTATTTACTCAGAAGCTTACCTCCGCGAGGTAACATAGTCTGAATGTATCCTGATGCTGGGGCCCCGCCTGGCGGGGGGGCCGCACCACCGTCCTTCCTCCTTACCCCTACATCTCCTCAACCTTTCCCCCTGCCTCCCCCTCACGTTCTCTTACACACCACAAGCCTTCCGTCTTCTTCTCCCGCTCTCCCTAATCCTCCCTCATCCCTTCCCTACTTTACTCCCCTCCTCTCGTCCCTCCGGCTAGGGGAAGATCTGGTCAGATATGTTGTATATCATGGTCTACATCACTCTTGGATAGTAACCCCTTGCTGGACTCCACTGACTGTCTAGGGAATTTTTTATCCCTGGCCAGTGGAGAGGCTCTCCCTTTTTAGCTAGTTGTGCTATGTTAATTTCTGTTTGGGCAGAATAATTGCATGATCTCATAGACCGAGTAAGGTCTCTCACAGGAAACTACCGTATCTGGGTAATAAGTTAGTTACTATACAAGACGCATCTACTCTGTTAAATACCATTCTTACCCCTCTGATCGTGTAAACAAGGGAAATGTGAATGTTTATGCTTATACCAGCATTGGACTTTGATATAGAACCATCCCTTTGTCTTTTGTTTTATTATATACATAAAAGCTGTATGTGATTTAACTTACCTGTCTATCACATTGTAACATGTTTTCTCTGAAAATAAAGGAATTTAAAAAAAAAAAAATTCAAGAACAGATTAGAAACAAAGTAATGGACACGTATCAGTCTAGGAAGGGTTTCAAAACCATTTCACACACGGTCCAATTGTTGGCATGGGACTGTTGGATGACAGACTCTTGTCCAAAAATCTTACCATTAGTACGCTCCTTTTGACAATTGTTGTCCAACTTTCGGCCAACAAATGTTGGATGCCAGGCTAGTAAATTTTTGGCAGAAGGGGCCCAAAGGGTGGTGCTCAAGAGCTGAAATTCCTCGTAGTATGTCACTAAGTTCATGTTTGTGGCTTAACAATTGTTTACTGTTAGTATGCAAGACAAGATCCTGGCACACACCCTTTTGACAAAAATCAGACGCTCGGTTGGCCAACAATCATACCGTGTGTACAAGGCTTAAGGCTTTGGAACTCCAGTGAACCATGGGAAGAGCCATTATACACAAATGGAGATAACTTGGAACAGTGGTGAACCTTCCTAGGAGTGGCCGGCCTACAAAGATTACTCCAAGAGCATGACGACGACTCATCCAGGAGGTCATAAAAGAACCTAGAACAACATCTAAAGATCTGCAGGCCTCACTTGCCTCAGGTAAGATCAGTGTTCATGATTCAACAATAAGAAAGACTGGGCAAAAATGGCATCCATGGGAGAGTTCCAAGGTCAAAGCCACTGCTGACCAAAAAGAACACAAAGGCTCATCTCACATTTACCAAAAACATCTTGATTATCCCCAAGACTTTTAAGCAAATATTCTGTGGACTGATGAGACAAAAATTTTACTTTTTGGAAGGTGTGCGTCCCATTACATCTGGCATAAAAAGAATACAGCATTTCATAACAAGAACATCATACCAACAGTCAGACATGGTGGTGGTAGCAGGATGTCTGGGGCTGCTTTGCAGCTTCAGGAGCTGGACGACTTACCATAATTGATGGAACCATGAATTCTAAACTCTACCAGAAAATCCTAAAGGAGAATGTCTGGCCATCAGTTTGTGACCTCAAGCTCAAGTGCACTTGGGTTATGCAGCAGGACAATGATCCGAAACACAACAGCAAGTCCACCTCCAAACAAAGCAAAATTTAGGTTTTGGTTTTGCCTATTCAAAGCCCAGACTTAAATGCAACTGAATTAAAACAATTCTGCAAAGAAGAGTGGGCCAAAATTGCTCCACAGCAATGTGAAAGACTCATTGCCAGTTATCGCAAAAGCTTGATTGCAGTTGTTGCCGCCAAGGGTGGCATAACCAGTTATTAGGTTTAGGGGGCAATTACTTTTTCACATAACGCCAGGCAGGTTTGGACAGCTTTTTTGGCTTAATAAATGAAACCATCATGTAAAAACTGCATTTTGTATTTACTCGGGTTATCTTTGTGTAATAAAATTTGTTTCATGATCTGAGTCATTTAAGTGTGACAAATATGCCAAAAATAAAAAAATCTGAAAGGTGGCAAATGGTTTTTCACAGCTTTGTAAATGTATTAAGATATACATGAATTAGTTCAGTTACCTGTTTCTCCTAACAGACATCCAAAATAATTTAGAACAGCATGTTACCAATCTCGTCAGGCATGTGATTATGCCTACATTTTGGGTCCTGCGTAGCTCCGAAATGTTGCACTTGTGCTTTTGTGATGTGATCTTTCTGCAATAAAAGCTTTGGACAACATTTTAAGATCCATGGTGTGCTGGCAAATATGTGCATTGAAACTGTAGAGCATCCATATCTATGTGTAATATCTGCACAAAAATGCGCAGTATTCCTCTGCAAAAAACAATGATAAATTCAAACAATATCTCCACTGGTTTGGTCAAAAAAACAAATCCTTCTACTGGGAAAAGCAGGAATATAGAGTTCAGTAGATTCTTTGAAAAGGCCCGTATTTATTCATTTTCTCTCTTTTTCTACATTGAAAACAACCATATTTATTTATCTTTAAAGAAGTGTACTTAATATAGGGATACCATTAATAAAAAAAAGAGCCAGAGGATGAACTGGGAGGTCAGACGTTTGGAGCTATAATTTCCTGCTTTGTTAATCTAAAGGATATGAGTAAGGACAGGCCTGATTCAGTATATCTCTTTAATGAAGGAAGATTTTTTTTTGTGAAGAAAATAATGTGCAGTTGATGGACATTGGTGCTTTTTATGAATTAATTTTGTAAGGCTAGGAGCAAAGGACTTTGCACATCATCACTTTAATTTGTGGATTCGTCATCTTTGGTTATTTACACCAAATAACTCTGACTCTAAGGCCTCATGCACACTGGACGTTTTAATAACGTTATAAAAACGCCAATAGCTTTGCAGTGAGTTTTTCTAGGGTTTTCAGCGTTTTTGCAATAGCGTTTTTTAGCATTAGTGTTTTTTAGCGTTTTTTTTTCAATGGGAGCAAAAACTTTAAAAATTCTGGTGAGCCATGTTTTTGAGCGTTTATCTGTTTTTTTAGGCGTTTGATGTTAGAGCGTTTTTACAGCTGAAAAACAGCTCTCAGAATCCACTAGTTTTGTTTTTCTTTTTACAGCCAAAAAACGCCCCAGCAAAAAACAGTTGATAACAGCCTATGTGTGCATGGACACATAGGATAACATGAGGAGAGTTTGACTGTAGAAATAAATGTCTGAAGCCAAACACAGCATCTGTAAAAATGTCCAAAAATGTCCAGTGTGCATGAGGCCTTATTATTCTATATTCATCTAGACAATATGGGCTTGCTTTTGTAACATTTTCTACCTGCAACTTATTTGCTTTATATTCTTCATTTTCTCAGCTTAATTTAATGATCTATCTTACTTTTACATGATTCCTTATTGCTGTGTCCCTGTAGCCACACTCAGATTTTTCAGATTTTGATGGTTGCCATAAGTTATGTGCCCTACATATGCGTAACTCTATGTGGGCATACAATTCCTTTGTGCAGAACACAATGAATGCTGGAATCACCTAAGTTGATTCTACTTTACACCTTCATACAATGCAGTATTTTAATAATGTTGCTGTGGTTACTCTCACTGATCCCTACTTTATTACTGTAGTAACGCAGGTGGTCGGCAGGGGGACCAGGTATTTAATTTACCCGGAAGTGTTAAGACCCATACACACTATTAGATTTTCTGCAGACTTTTGTCTTCAGATTTACCAAAACCATATAATATGAGGTCAAACCTTAACTGCTTCAGCCCCGGAAGAATTTACCCCCTTCCTGACCAGAGCACTTTTTGCGATTCGGCACTTATTACTTATTAGCACTTATTTTTTGTGCTATAAACAAAAAAAGAACGACAATTTTTACTTTTTGCTATAATAAATATCCCCCAAAAATATATAAAAAAACATTTTCCTCAGTTTTGGCCGATGTGTATTCTTCTACATATTTTTGGTTAAAAAGAAAAAAAAAAAAAAAAATCGCAATAAGCAAATATTGATTGGTTTACGCAAAAGTTATAGCGTCTACAAAATAGGGGATAGATTTATAGCATTTTTATTATTTATTTTTTTTACTAGTAATGGTGGCGATCTGCGATTTTTATCATGACTGTGACATTATGGCGGACATATCGGACAATTTTGACACGTTTTTGGAACCATTGGCATTAATACAGCGATCAGTGTGATTAAAAATGCATTCATTACTGTAAAAATGTCACTGGCAGTGAAGTGGTTAACACTAGGTGAAGGGGTTAACTATGTTCCCTGGGAGGTGATTCTAACTGAAGGGGGAGGGAATAAATACAGGAAGTGACAGATCGTGGTTCCTAGCTAATAGGAACACATGATCTGTCACTCCTGTCAGAACAGAACAGGGAAGTGTGTGTTTACATACACTCATCCCTGTTCTGTGTCCCCTGGTCACGATCGCTCGTGGCGGGCGTTCATCGCCACCGTCAGCCACAAGCATCAGCACCCCCGCTGTGCAGCAGGCACACACACGCCTGCTATCCGGACCTTGCGAGATCACATACAGTAACGTGATTTTGCACAGGGGAGCCAGCCTGCCGCAGTAAATCTGCGGTGGCTGGTCCGGAAGTGGTTAATGCCACGTACACACGGTCGGAATTTTAGACAACAAATGTTCGATGTGAGCTTGTTGTCTGAAATTCTGACCATGTGTAGGTTCCATCGGACATTTGTTGTAGGAATTTCCGACAACAAAAATTTGAGAGCTGGTTCTCAAATTTTCCCACAACAAAATCCGTTGTCGGAAATTCCGATCGTGTGTACACAATTCCAACACACAAATTTCCACGCATGCTGGGAATCAAGCAGAAGAACCGCAATGGCTATTGAACTTCATTTTTCTCCGCTTATCGTACGTGTTGTACATCACCACGTTCTTGACGTTCGGAATTTCCAACAACATTTGTTTGATCGTGTGTATGCAAGACAAGTTTGAGCCAACATCCGTCGGAAATAAATCCAGGATTTTGTTGTCGGAATGTCCGATCGTGTGTACGCGGCATAAGAGGCCCTTGCACTGCATGGTTTTGGTAAATCTGAAGACAAAAATCTGCAGAAAATCTAATAGTGTGTATGGGGTCTTAGATAGCAACAGCAGCCAGAGTTTTGCAAGAAAACAAAAAACAAAACAAAACCAAAAACATTATTAATTCTCTGAAAAGCAAATAAATGATCTGCTCCACAAGTCAGGTCAACTTCTGTGATGTAATTTCTTTGGTAAGTAAAGGAAGAACCTTCTTTTTTTAGGACAATGACATCACAAGAATGTGGATTCTTGCGCCATAATCTGCTAAGCCAAATACAAATAAAAAAAAAAAAAAGAAAAAAGGATTTCAATTGGATCCTGCTCACTTACTAACCAGAGATGCCAGTAAGTAGTGACTGACCGAGTGTCCCTAGGGAACTAGGGTGCACTTTCACTAAAAATCACTTCAGCATGCACCTCAGCCCTTGTTATCGTTTATACATTTTGATAGCATTAGTGTAGAGTGGTGTAATGCCACTTGCATTGTAGTAGCCAGGGTAATGTTTAAACAATAACAGTGCCGACGCAGCTCACCCCTCACTGCCATCCTAGTGGCGATAGCGGAGTGCAAAGCATCGCTAGCAGCAAAAATTGATTATGTCATGACTCTATTTACAATGGGCTCTATGCAACCATGCAGCTCTTGTTACATGCTATTAACGTAAATGTGCGTCTCCTTGTTATCATACTGAAACCGTCTGATGGCCACACGTGATATGTCCACCTTTAACATCTTATCCTGGAATGTCCGGGGGCTCAACTCCAAATTTAAAAGAGCAGTACTATTTAAGTATCTCAAATTACACTCCCCCCCACATGATACTGCTTCAGGAGATGCACCTTATGGACAGCAAATTATTGGCACTAAACCAGCCGTGGATCCAGAGAACCTTCCATGCCTCCTACTCCACCTATGCCAGGGGGGTCTCGGTGCTGATCAGCAAATCTTTTCCATGCGTAGTGGAGCAGATTCACACCGACCCCCAGGGTAAATATGTGATAGTGGTTTTCACAGTTTGGGGCACGAGATACATTGTGGTAAATATATACATTCCTCCTCCCTTCTCAATATCCACCTTATACACTATCCTAGAATGGGTTACCCTATACTGTCCCGCAAGGTTGTTACTTATGGACAATTTTAATGCCATCCTAGCCCTGGACTTAGACAGACCAGTCCCCCCTAAACAATGCTCCACAGACTTATCCACTTGGGCAAAGGCAATGGGAGTGACCGAGGTCTGGAGGGGGAAACTCCCCTCAACCAGGGCTTACTCCTGCTTCTCCGCCACACACAAAATGTCCTCACGCATTGACTTGGCCTTTGCCAATCCGGCCATGATGTCGGACGTACTAGACGCCACATACCTACCTAGTGGGCTGTCGGACCATTGCCCCCTCCTTAATATCTGCTCCCCTACCTCCCCAACCTCTGCTCTTTGGCACCTGGGAACCCATTGGTTCTCCCACACCGACTTGACCAACACCATCCCACCTCGCCTTACCAAATACTGGGAACTTAATACGGGGTTCTCCATCCCAGAGGTCACTTGGGACTCCTTCAAGGCCTTCACTAGGGGTCAATAGATCTCCTCAATAGCTGGGATCCATAGAGAACAAGCCGCTACGACAACTGAGTTACAAAACAAGGTAGATACCCAGACTAAGGCCTATGCGGCCTACCCCACCGACTCTGGCTTTGACGTCCTTAACGCAGCGAAACGGGAACTACACCTCCACCTAACAGAACTTAGCAGACTAGATCTCTACCGTAACAAGCAAAGATTTTTCAAACAGGGGGACCGGAACGGTTGCCTGCTGGCTATGTTGGCACAACATGACCTGCCCCTGACGGTGATACCATACCATAGCATAGTGTCTCCTTCGGGTGAATCGGTCCCTCCTCTCCCGGACATATTAGACGTATTTCAGCAATACTATAGTTCCCTTTACACCTCTGTGTTGCCCTCGGATTTCAGGCCACAGGACCTGGTGCCTTGGCTGGACCCTCTGGCACCCGGCTGGCTCTCAGATGCAGAGAGAGAAAATCTGGTGAGACCCATTACCCCGGTGGAGGTTTTGAAGGCCATCAGATCCTTTCCAGCTGGGAAATCCCCAGGCCCAGATGGTCTCCCTATAGAGTTCTACAAAACCCATGGAGACCTGCTTGCCCTCAAACTGACCCAACTCTATTCTCACTGCCTGTCGGAGGGCGCCCTCCCCACCTCCATGAGTCATGCACATGTAATATTAATCCACAAAGCCCCCAAGGACCCCACATCCTGCGCCTCCTACAGGCCTATCACCTTTCTTAACACAGACTTCAAAATACTTACCAAATTGTTTACTATGAGGCTGCAGACCTTACTACCGTCTGTGATAGAGACTGACCAAACTGGTTTTATGGCTTGTAGAGCCACTGATGTCAACTTGCAACGCTTATTTACCAACATACATGCACAACACCTCAACGAGAGTTCCCGAGCGGTGGCCTCCTTAGACATAGGAAAGGCCTTTGACGCGGTGGAATGGCCTTTTCTGTGGGAGGTCCTCCATAGAATGGGGTTCCCCTTGTTATTCATTACGTGGCTACAGGTGCTCTAAAAACACCCCACTTCAGCCATCAAGTTGGGGGGGGGTCTGTCACAGCCCTTCCCTTTGTCCAGAGGCACGTGACAGGGCTGCCCTCTCTCTCCAGCCCTTTTCACCATTGCGATGGAACCACTGGCAGAGGCCCTGCGCACCTCCCAACACATCAAGGGCCTGTGCATTGGCTGGCTGGAGGAGAGGGTCGCCCTGCATGCGGATGACCTCCTCCTTTTCCTCAATGATGCAGACTCCTCGCTTGAAGGGGCACTGCAGATCCTGAACTCATTCTCCACTGTCACAGGCCTCAAAGTTAACTGGTTAAGGTCCCTTACGTTCCCTATAGACCCTGCAGCTCAAACCACTGCCCCCTCTGATATACCCCCACAATGGGTTGAGAGTTTTAAGTACCTTGGGGTGGTAATCTCGAGACAGGCTTCAGATTTCTTGCCCCTGAATCTATCCCCAGTAGTTCAGGAGACACGGCTGAGACTGAAGGCATGGGAGTCACTACCCTTGTAATTGCTAGGTCGGATAAATCTGATAAAAATTAAAATCCTACCCAACCTAATTCGCCAATCCCCGCAATAGATTCCCAAATCCTTTTTCACCCGGCTGCATAGCCTCTTTGCCTCCTTTATCTGGGGAACCCAGTCCCTCAGATACGGATGGTAAACACTTGTGCGCCGGTCCTCCCAGGGAGGACTGGCATGCCCTGACCTATATAAATATTCCCTGGCTACCCAACTAGTTACAGTGGCTTGGTGGCTCACTCCTGACACGACAAACCTTGGTTGAGGCAGCGGTGGTGAAATCATTGGAAGTGCTGAAATTTCTACTTTTCCGTGGCCCTAGGGCCCCCTACCTACTGACCCTCTCCATGCGCACCACGATGCAAGCATGGGGGGGCGGGCCTTAAAATTGAAAGATACCCTAAAAACGCATTATCTCCAGCTGCCCCCTTGTGGTTGAACCCCACCCTGGAGCACATTTACAAATTGCCTGAACCCCAAGCTTGGACTAAATTTAATATTAAAACAGTGGACCAAGTAACATCCAATCAATCCCTGGCCCCACTCTCCAAATTGATTTCTGATTTTAACATCCCGAAGAACTACTTTTTTCAATATCTACAACTCTCAGATCTGGATGTGCAAATAAGCCCACCTCGCCACTTTACTCCCATTTGATAATGACCTCCCTCCCTACCCTGGAGAAACTCAGAAACAAATGGCTACACGACATTCCCGACTTTGACAATGACGATTGGGATGGCATATGGGACTTAACTTTCAGATCTCTGGTCTCACTGAGAGACGACTAATCCAGTTCAAGATGGTCCATCGCGCATACTTTACCCCACACAGATTACAAATGAACCCCGCCTCCCCCCTCCCAGGATGCTGGCATTGTGGAACAATACCTGGTGACTTTACTCATATTTTTTGGACCTGCCCGGCCATTGTCGAATATTGGAAGGAGATACTAAATGTCATAACCCAGGTCACCACCATATCGCTCCAACCATCCATGGCAATATGTATGTTGGGCCTGATAGAACAACTGATTCCCACGGTGGCAAGCCGTACCCTGGTCAGGCTACTTCTCTTTTACGCCCGCAAGTCCATAGCCCTCAGCTGGCGTAAGCCTACTCCTCCTCCTCTCTCCCTGTGGAAACAATTGGTCAACAACAGTTTGCCTCTTTACAAAGATTGTTATGCTAATAGGGGATGCCCTCAATAATATGACAAGTTTGGTCCAAATGGCTGGCGGATTCCTCCACAGCTTTAGACTCGCTCCCTATTTAACCTATTACCCTCTGTTAATAGATAGAATTTTGCAATTGTGAATGTAACATATATTTCTGAGATGCACGCTCTAGCTCCACGCTGCCCTCCTACATAAGGCGCCAGCCTGCTGCGATCATCGTGATACCCTATGATCCCTGTCGTGTTTCATGTAACAGTTTACCTTATGTCATAATTCTGTATGAACCAAAGTTAACACTTGTCATGACCAGTGTATGTTGTTTTTCTGTTAAATGTTTTAAAACTCAGTAAACAGATTTGAAAAAAAAACTAACAGTGCCATAAACAGCTCTAGATCTTGTACTGTGCATGCAAGATTTAGCACTGACATCATTAGTGGGCACCCGCTAAAATGTACAAATGGTGACATGGGATATGAGTAGTAGAAAGAGCAGAGAGTTAGGGTGTGGTGGCACAAAAAACGAGGAAGCAACATTTTATCTTTAAGGCTGGGTTCACACTAGTGCAATCTGGATGTGGAGGAGATTGTGACTGGTTCACACATCTCCGGAGTGGCTGTGGAGCGAATTGCACAGACACATTCAGGCAAAAATTTGGGCCCGATTCATTCCTGAAATTAAGAATAGGGACGCACCGGACCCCTGCCGTCAGTTGCATCCATTTGTATGAACCCAGCCATAATGTATTTATTACATTTCTACAATACAGTCATGCTTATATTATCAGGTGAGAGGGGGCTGAGTTAAAGGACTTTCACTAGTTCACTACTAATGGTGGATTGTGAATATCAGCCCATTGACACAAATCCCTGGCAGGGTAGAAATGCTGTCCTCTTAAAGTGGTTGTACCTCACATGAAATATGAACAAAGCCTATTCCTCTATAGTGATTATTTGTCTCAATTAAAAGCAATACGTGTCATTTCAGTTTGCTGCTTCATTCCTCTGCTATCTGCATGAGTCACTTATGATACATTTTTTGAGATAAGATAAAAAAGGTGACAAAGGGGACCTCCAGCACACAGCCTGTGACTGACAGCCTCAGCTCTGTTCCTGTGTGAAGGAGATGTGTCCCTTCCCTCCAATCGGCTGTCAGAGTTCCCACTGTGCTCTGCAGAGTGTAACTTCAGCTCTCCATTCCGTTTTTTTTAACATTAGATTCTGGACTTTGAACGGATGTTGAGAAGAGAAGATGGCAGATAAACATATACAACTTATGTAGAAGAATTTGTTTCATCTCTGTGTATTGCCTGAGGCCAATCACTTTACTTGGCATATGTAAGGGTTTACAACCACTTTAAAATTACTTCCTGGCAAAGAAAACCAAAAAATAAAGCACTGAAATATAAAACACCTTTATAATATGAATGGTTATGATTCATTACAAATTGAGCTATCGAGAATCTGTTATGCATTTATAGGGTTTACCATTTTTGAGGATGGAATTACTTCTCATCTTACTAGATTTCTGTATCCAGAAAACTCAGCTATTTATGTTGAAAATGTGCTTACAAAATTTTTATATTACATAAATACCGAACATTACATATAATAATATTAACCATGTTTAATGTCCAGTATCCTTATAGCTAAACAATCTAAACAGATTTCTAAGACAAAATATTAGTAATGTAATACATGTGCGGTGAATTAAAAAATAGTAAAACATTGTGAAAAAAGCAGCAAGTTGGGACTTTAAATGAAGCAATGTGGCCAAAAAATGAGTCAATAATAAAAACATATATGTATTTATTATCTGGACAGTAAAAAACGGTTTCATATTGAAAACAATTGATAAACATGCAAAAAAAAAAAATTATATATATATATATATATATATATATATATATATATATATATATATATATATATATATATATATATATATATATATATATATATATATAGACCATAATCCTAGAAATTGATCATAGCCTACAAGTACATTGCACAATGTGGCATAACATATTGTCCTCCATGTTTTGTGACTTTTAAACAGACTGACATAATAAAAATAATAATAATAATAATAAATCCAGCTGAGCTAAAATTAAATAGATCATCTATATAAGACACAAGATGCATCCAGATATGCCCGACATGTTTCATGGCTAAAAACAACTTCCTCGGGGGCAGGGGCAGGTGCATCTAAATAAATAGAGAAATATAAGTGCGACAATATAGTAAAGTGTAGACAGGGAAAAATTAATAAAATAATATGTAAGAGACAGTAATAAACTATCACCACATATACTCTCATAAGAGCGAAGCCTGGAACTTGTGAGACCCAAACCTGGAGGCTGCCTGTAATGTCCATACAGGAAACTGTGGTAGAGTGGACCCACCAGGAAGTCAAGCACGCGCACATGCACACACACACACACACACACACACACACACACACACACACACACACTGTTTGATGTGCAAGGGGGATAAGGTGTTGGAAAAAAAACAATTGGTGAATAGTTTGGGTTTCATTTCTGTGAAGTTCAAAAATCAACTATACGTAAATACTAGTAACAAAAAGCATACTGCTTTCTAAAAAAAAAAAGCAGGGAAGAGAAAAGGAATGGAGCCCAACACCAAAAATACTAGACATAAAGGAATATAAAGGAAAATGACCTATTGACACAGCAGGGAAAACCGAAATCCAATAACAGATGCACAGTGTGTGAGAGGTGCTGCTGTACGGACAGACTGACACCAAATGGAGATGTTATATGTGCTTGAACTATCCTGGAGTCCCTAATTGGACCTATCAGGGAGTCAAGAACACACACATACACGGTCCCACACTAATTGATGCACAAGGGGGGGGGGATCAGGTGTTGGAAAAAACCCAATCAGTAAATTGTATTTCTGAGAAATACAAAGATCAACTATAAGTAAATACTATTAGTAAAGAGTATAATACTTACTAAAAAACGGGGAAGAGAAAAGGAATGGAGCCCAACCACAAAAAAAAAAAAAAAATGGTTAAAGGAAAATACTATTGACACAACAGGGAAAAATGAAATCCATCATCAGATACATGGTGTGTGAGAGAGGTGCTGCCGTACGGACAGACTAACACCAAATGTAGATGCATATCATGTCCTGCCCCTCATGGAGTGAGGCCTATTATAGTCTTGTGTGATTATTACCTGGATGGCTGTTTCATTGTCCTATACCCGGGAGCTGCATCGCGTTCTGGGCGCCCTCCTTCTTCACCTCCTCTCTGCTTCTGCAGGATGTGGGGTGATTGGGCGGGCTTGTCCCATTACGCTTTGGTGCCACACCCCCCTTTGCAATTGGATTTACATACATATCTACACATGTATTCATAACTTTTCAATTTGTTAATATTTATTTTATTTAATTAGGTGGTTGATAGCACATTTACATTTGGGTGTAGTACACATTTTTGTGTTTATGTAGGGACCCTTTTCCCATCTTCCTAGGGATCGCCACTCTCCTCATACCTTTACTTGATCATTTACAGACACCCCCTTTAATTTTTGGGGGGTGCGATTAGGGGGGGCTGCATACCTACCTTTCTATTCTATTTCCATTCTGCCACACCCCCCATGCCTCACGCATGACGCCCTTTTGGATGTTTCTGCGCGAGCATGTGTGCTTTGTGATCTCATCTGACGTATGAGGGGTGAGCACGGATGGGTCGGTCCTGGTGCTCAGGTGTGCTCGCCCCCCTTGTTGTGTCATGCCCACGTGACACTGGCATAAGACCACCTGGGTAGTTCAAGCACATATAACATCTCCATTTGGTGTTAGTCTGTCCGTACGGCAGCACCTCTCTCACAAACCTTGTATATGATATTGGATTTTGTTTTTCCCTGTTGTGTCAATAGGTAATTTTCCTTTATCCATATGTCTAGTACTTTTTGGGGGAGGAGTTGGGCTCCATTCCTTTTCTCTTCCCTTTTTTTTAGTAAGTAGTATACTCTTTACTAATAATATTTACTTATAGATGATCTTTGTATTTCACAGAAATGAAGCCCAAACAATTTATCGATTGGTTTTTTTCAATACCTGATCCCCCCAATCAATCAGGGCCGGACTGGGAATAACATCCAGCCCTGGAAAAAATTTCATACCAACCCCACAGCATTATTATACCACCGCAACAGCATAACGTCATTGATTTCTTGTTCATGAAAGGGAAAACCATAAAATGCACATTTGAAGAGTGTATTATATATAGATAAGACAGATATGAAATCACATAGGGCTTTATATATATATATATGTATATATATATATATATATATATATATATATATATATATATATATAAAGCAAATTCCAGTTAAAAGTGGTAAGTGATCAATCATCAAGGGGGACCCCAGGAACTCAGAACGTGGGGGGGGGGACCACCTTCCGCAGAAAGAATACATTAAGGTAAGGGGGGGTGGGTTACTGATATAAGGCTGTGCTTTATATCGGTGCCCCCTTACATTATCGTATTCACTCCCCCCTTACATCAGTGACCCCCCCTTCAGACTGGCCTAGCGGTGCTGTCACTGACCTCCTCTTAGGTGCACCGTGCAGGGCTCAGTCAGTCGGCTCCAGCTCGGTGGCTCTGGTTTTATCCTATAGTCTCCTCTCCACAGTCCACACTTGTCTGACTTCTCCCATGACCCCCATCCCGGTCCCACTCTTGACTCCTCTGCAGACTCCCTCAGAGACTGCAGACATGATACAGGAGATGGTCAGAGACTGCAGACATGATACAGGAGATGGTCAGAGACTGCAGACATGATACAGGAGCTCAATGCAGCCTCACCAGTGCCCATCAAATGCAGCCTCACCAGAGCCCAACAAATGCAGCCTCATCAGTACCAATCAAATGCAGCCTCACTGTGCCCATCAATGCAGCCTCACTGTGCCCATCAATGCAGCCTCACTGTGCTCATCAAATGCAGCCTCACTGTGCTCATCAAATGCAGCCTCACTGTGCTCATCAAATGCAGCCTCACTGTGCTCATCAAATGCAGCTTTACTCTGCCCGTGAATGCAGTCTCACTGTGCCCATGAATGCGGCCTCACTGTGCCCACCATTGCAGCCTCACTGTGCCCATCACTGCAGGTTCACTGTGCCCATCATTGCAGTCTCACTGTGCCCATCAATGCAGCCTCACTGTGCCCATCAATGCAGCCTCACTGTGCCCATCAAATGCAGTCTCACTGTGCCCGTGAATGCAGTCTCACTGTGCCCATGAATGCGGCCTCACTGTGCCCATCATTGCAGCCTCACTGTGCCCATCATTGCAGTCTCACTGTGCCCATCAATGCAGCCTCACTGTGCCCATCAATGCAGCCTCACTGTGCCCATCAAATGCAGTCTCACTGTGCCAGTGAATGCAGTCTCACTGTGCCCAGGAATGCAGCTTCACTGTGCCCATCATTGCAGTCCCTCCTGTGCCCCATGGCCCAGTCAGCAGTCCCTGTCTGTGGGAAGGTGTGTTGTTGATGCTTGGTACGGTACCTTGCATGCCAGCAGGATATCCATGATGGCCAACAGCAGGCAGGGTCTGTTCTCATTTTGGATGGGGACAGTGCTCCTTCCAGAGGATTTGTTTGCTGTGAGATGGAGTGGTCCCTGGCCACCTACACCTTCAGCCATCCTCATTTTCCGGCCCCGGTCAGCCTGTCCTCTGGTCCTGGGGAAGTGGAGAGCACTGGGTGGGAGCTGGAAAGAAGGGGGAGCAGAGAGTACTGGCGGGGTTGGAGAGCACATGGGTGGGGGAGTGGAGATCACAGGGATGGGGAGCGGAGAGCGCTGGGGGGGGACTTGAGAGCACTGAGGGTCCAAAAAGAACAGAGGTGGAGAGCACTGTGGGGGCTAAGAGTGTGGGGTGGCGAAGAGCACTGGGGGAGGGGCAGAAAAACAGGGGTGGAGAGCACTGGGGGGTACAAAGAGCAGGGGGGAGTGGAGAGCAATGGGGGGAGCTTGAAAGCACCAGTGGGGGAGGGGCAGAAAAACAGGGGTGGAGAGCACTGGGGGGTACAAAGAGCAGGGGAGAGTGGAGAGCAATGGGGGGAGCTTGAAAGCACCAGTGGGGGCCAGAAAGAACAGGGGTGGAAAGCACGGGGGACTGGAGAGCACTGGCGGGGGTTGGAGAGCACATGGGTGGGGGCAAAATGCAGGGGGGAGTGGAGAGTACAGGGGTGGGGAGCGGAGAGTGCTGGGGGTGAAGCTTGAGAGCACTGGAGGGGGAGCCAAAAAAAAACAGGGGTGGAGAGCACGGGGGGGGCAAAGAGCACGGGGGGGCTGGAGAGCGATGGGTGGAGCTTGAGAGCACCGGGGGGGACCGAAAACAGGGGTGCGGAGAATGGGGGGCTGGAGAGCACTGTGGGGGCAGAGAGCACTGGGGTGGGGGCTGGAGAGTGATGGGGAGAGCTGAAGAGCACTGGGGGGGGAGAAAGAACAGGGGTGGAGAGCACTGGGGGAGTGAAGAGCACTGGGATGGTGGCTAGAGTAGGATGGGGAGAGCTGGAGAGCAGGGGGGGGAGAAAAAACAGGGGTGGAGAGAACTGTGAGGGGGGGGGGCTGGAGCATGTGGTGAGGGGAGGAGAGCATGGGGGGAGCACAAGGAGAACTGGGGGGGCCAGTAAAAGAAGTTGGATAGGAGGATCGGCGGGGGGCGCATATAGAGGAAATGAGCTTTCTATATTCCTCTATGCAGCCACTGAATACTTGATTCTCCTCCTCTCCCTCCTGCAAGTATTCAGCGGCTGCATGGAGGAATATAGAAAGCTCATTTCCTCTATATGCGGCCCCCCGCCGATCCTCCTATCCAGGCACACAGGGCGGACTGTACGGGCGGGCATCTACTGGATCCCTCTCTCCTGCTCCTGTGTGTGTCACGGAGCTGGCTGGGTCTGTGTTCGGCGGCCGCGCTGTAACACGGTCCCGCCCCCCTAGACCGGCTCGTGTGATAGGCGGAAGACTGATTCTATCTACTATCACACAAGCCGGTCTAGGGGGGCGGGACCGTGTTACAGCGCGGCCGCCGAACACAGACCCAGCCAGCTCCGTGACACACAGGAGCAGGAGAGACCGGAGCACTGCAGCCGCAACTCAGGCGGCCTACCGGGAAATCTCCCGGTATCCCGGTAGGCCAGTCCGGCCCTGGGTCCAATTAGGGCCTCCTGGGTAGCTCAAGCACATATAACATCACCATTTGGTATGTCTGTCCGTACAGCAGCACCTCTCTCGCACACTGTGCATCTGTTATTGGATTTCAGTTTTCCCTGTTGTGTCAATAGGTAAATTTCCTTTATCTAGTATTTTTGGTGTTGGGCTCCATTCCTTTTCTCTTCCATTTCATTTGAGTCCAGCTGTGTTTGATTATACTGATTGGACTTGGTTAGGAAAGCCTCACACCTGTCTATTAGGGATGAGCCGAACACCCCCCGGTTCGGTTCGCACCAGAACCTGCGAACGGACCGAAAATTCACGGACCGCAAATTTATAACCCCATTGAAGTCTATGGGACTCGAACGTTCAAAATCAAAAGTGCTAATTTTAAAGGCTAATTTGCATGGTATTGTCCTAAAAAGGGTTTGGGGACCCGGGTCCTGCCCCAGGGGACATGTATCAATGCAAAAAAAAGTTTTAAAAACAGCCGTTTTTTCAGGAGCAGTGATTTTAATGATGCTTAAAGTGAAAAAAAAAGTGAAATATTCCTTTAAATATCGTACCTGGGGGGGGTCTATAGTATGCCTGTAAAGTGGCGCGTGTTTTCCGTGCTTAGAACAGTCCCTGCACAAAATGCCATTTTTAAAGGAATTTAAAAGTCATTTAAAATTGCTTGCGGCTTTAATGTAATGTCGGGTCCTGGCAATATGGATGAAAACCACTGAGACAAATAGCATGGGTACCCCCCAGTCCATTACCAGGCCCTTTGGGTCTTGTATGGATATTAAGGGGAATACCGCACCAAAATTAAAAAAAGGAAAGGCGTGGGGCCCCCAGGCCCTATATAATCTGAACAGCAGTATACAGGTGGTGCAAACAAGACAGGGACTGTAGGTTTGTTGTTAAGTAGAATCTGTTTGTAATTTTGAACTGGTACATTTTTAAAAGTGTAGCTCCAGCCAGAAAATCTATTTTAAGCTTTTTGGAAAACATAGGGAAGGGTTATCACCCCTGTGACATTTGTTTTGATGTCTGTGCACCTCTTCAGAAGATTTCACCTCACTTTCTGTCCCAATGACAAATGTTTTTTGACAATTTGGGTATTTTAGTGAAACAAGAATTGGTGATAAAGCATCAGTGGAGAGGAGACACGTTTTTCCCATATTAACTCTTACAGGAGAGAATTTCCCTTCCTAGGGGTAGATTTCATCTCACTTCCTGTTGTCTCCTTCTGTTTGCAAGTAGGAGTCGTTTGTAAGCTGAATGTTTGAAAGTAGGGGCCTGCCCTATATACTCTGCAAAAATTGGGGCCTTAAGTGTTGGTGTTGCCACAACACAGTAAGCCCTCACAGTTACTCTTGGAATGGGCCCTGCTGTGAAATATTAGATCAAGAATTGTAATTACATGCCCCTGTTGAACAGGGTCAGAAAAATTGTGCCTTTGGTGGTGGTAGTGGTGGTGCTGGTGCCACAACACTGTAATAGGGCGTACACACGGTCAGACTTTGTTCGGACATTCCGACAACAAAATCCTAGGATTTTTTCCGACGGATGTTGGCTCAAACTTGTTTTGTCTACACACGGTCGCACAAAGTTGTCGGAAAATCTGATCGTTCTAAACGCAGTGACGTAAAACACGTACGTCGGGACTATAAACGGGGCAGTGGCCAATAGCTTTCATCTCTTTATTTATTCTGAGCATGCATGGCACTTTGTCCGTCGGATTTGTGTACACACGATCGGAATTTCCGACAACGGATTTTGTTGTCGGAAAATTTTATCTCCTGCTCTCCAACTTTGTGTGTCGGAAAATCCGATGGAAAATGTCCGATGGAGCCCACACACGGTCGGAATTTCCGACAACACGCTCTGATCGGACATTTTTCATCGGAAAATCCGACCGTGTGTACGGGGCATAAGTACTCACAGTTACTCTTGGTGGGCACAGAAACAGGCCCTGCTGTGAAATATTAGATCAAGAATTGTAATTACATGCACCTGTTCAACAGGGGCAGAAAAATTGGGCCTTAGGCACTGGTGCCACAACACTGCAACCCCTCACAGATACTCTAGTTGGAGCACAGGAACGAGCCCTACTGCAAAATATTGCATCAAAAATTGTAATTACACACCCCTGTTAATCAGGGGCTGAAAAATTGGGCCTTAGGCACTGGTCCTGGTGCCACAACACTGCAACCCCTCACAGATACTCAAGTTGGAGCGCAGCAACAAACCCTCCTTGCAAAATATTGCATCAAAAATTGTAATTGCACGCCCCTGTTAAACAGGGGCTGAAAAATTGGGCCTTAGGCACTGGTGGCGGTGCCCATAACCTAAAATATTCTTACAAGCTCTCAGCATGATCATTGAGGAAGAAGAGGATAGTCACTCAGCATAACAGGATAGTCACTTAGCATCAGCATAGGCAGTCTTGAAGGGATCTGACATTTCAAAAAAAAATGATTCGATTACATAAGCATCAGGTGCATGGTAGCTGGTGGTGATCCAAGATTCATTTTTATGAAGGTCAGTCAATCGACCGAGTCGGTGGACAGGTGCACCCTGTGATTGGTTGTAAAGCCTCCAGCAGCACTGAATGTGCATTCCGAAAGAACGCTGGATGCAGGACAGGCCAGTAGCTCAATTGCATACTGTGCAAGCTCTGGCCAGTAATCCATCCTCAAGACTCAGTAACCCAGAGGATTTTCGGTAGGAAAGGTGTCCAAGTCAGATATTGCCCCTAGGTATTCCTGCACCATGTAAAACAGACGCTGGCGATGGTTGCTGGAACCGATCATAACTTGGGGCTGCGGACTAAAAAATTGTCTGAACGCATCAGTCAGACGGCCACCTTCTGCACCGCTCCTTCTTTGACTGACCGAAGCCTCAGCAACACGTTGTCTAGAAACAGGAGTTTGTAACCTCCCAGTCTCTGGGAACGCGTTGCACAGACCTTTCTACAAGGCCTCCCCAAGATGTTTCATCCTCTGCTCCCTCTGCCACGGCAAGATAAGGTCCGCAACCTTACCCTTGTAACGTGGATCAAGGAGGTTTGCCAGCCAGTATTGATCCCTCTTTTTGATACCACGAATACGAGGATCCTTCTGCAGGCTTCGCAGGATCAGGGAGGCCATGCAGCGTAGGTTTGCTGAGTCCTCTGGGTCACTAAGGACGACATGATCTGCAGCCACCGTACAAGTCCATGGGTTTCTTGGGACTGTAAATGATCCCTAAAAGACTGCTGCTGATGCTGAGTGCCAGGCTCCATCTCCATGCTGACACAATCCTCCTCCTCCTCCTCTTCCTGTGTGATCGGCGGGCGCGCAGGAACACTGTCTGGATAAAGGGGGCCTTGAGAGCTAAGGAAGACCTCCTCTTCCTGCCTCTGTTCTGCCTCAAGTGTCCTGTCCATTATTCCACGCAGCGTGTGCTCCAACAGGTGGACAAGGGGGACAGTGACACTGATGCATGCACTGTCACTGCTCACCATCCTCGTGGCCTCCTCAAATGGTGACAGGACAGTGCATGCATCCTTGATCATGGCCCACTGGCGTGGGAAAAAAAAACAAGCTCCCCTGACCCTGTCCTGGTGCCATAGTCGCACAAGTACTCATTGATGGCCCACTGCTGCGTGTGCAGCCGCTGCAGCATGGCCAACGTTGAGTTCCACCTGGTGGGCATGTCACAGATTAGGCGGTTCTTGGGCAGGTTAAATTCCTTTTGGAGGTCAGCCAGCCGACCACTGGCATTATATGACCAGCGGAAATGCACACAGACTTTCAAGGCCTGCCTCAGGACATCCTGTAAGCCCGGGTACCTGCCCAAGAACCGCTGCACCACCAAGTTAAGGACGTGAGCCAAACAGGGCACATGGGTCAGTTGTCCCTGTCGGAGGGCGGAGAGGAGGTTGGTGCCATTGTCACAAACCACCATTCCTGCCTTAAGCTGGCATGGTGTCAACCACCTCTGAGCCTGCCCCTGCAGAGCTGACAGAATCTCTGCCCCAGTGTGGCTCCTGTCCCCCAAGCACACAGCTCAAGCACCGCATGGCATCTTTTGGATTGCATACTTGCGTAGCCCCTTAAATGCCTACGGAGCACCGCTGGTTCCGAGGACAAAGCACAGGAAGAGGCTATGGAGGAAGAAGAAGAGGAGGGGGTGGAGGAGAGAGGTGTAGTAGCATTCACCAGTATGTAGCATTTTGGAGGCGTGGTAGCGGAACAACCTCCAACACTACTGCACCTTGTCCTGTATCCTTCCTAGCTGCCAGCAGAGTCACCCAATGCGCCGAGAAAGATAGGTAACATCCCTGTCCATGCCTGCTGGACCATGAGCCAGCGGTAATATGCACCTTACCGCTGACCGCCCTGTCAAGCGAGGCCAAGACATTGCCTTCCACATGCCGGTAGAGGATCGGAATCGCCTTCCGTGAGAAAAAGTGGCATTTGGGAATCTGCCACTGAGGAACCGCACATTCCACAAACTCACGGAAGCAGTTGAAGTGCTAGCAATTTAGCAAAGCTAGCATTCAACTGCTGGGCATGTGGATGGCTGCGAGTGAACTTCTTTCGGCGGTGCAGCAGCTGGGGCAGGGAAATTTGCCTGGTACAATCTGACGTCGGTGTACCGAAAGCAGATTGCCCACAAGTACTTGGCTGTGACACACCTAATTCTACACCTTCATTCCTCTCAGTGCAGATCTCAGAGAGGACTAAAGGTATAGTGGGGTTGGAGATCCCAGGTGATGAGGAGCAAGGAGAGGTCCTCTTTGTTCTTTGGCGTGGGTCTTTTAGGTACACTTGCCAACGAACTGCATGGCAGGTCAACATATGTCTGGTCAAGCATGTGGTGCCCAAGCGGGTGATATTTTGGCCACGTGAGATACGCTTGAAACATATATTGCAAATAGCAGTAGTGGGATCTGATACACTCATCTCAAAAAAGGCCCACACCAAAAAACGTTTGGAATAACACGCAGCATGGCTTTGGCCAATTACGGCTCTCTGTGCAGACGGCGCTGTTATTGGCCAAGCATGCGGGTCATAGTGCATGCTTGACCAATCATCAGCCAGCAATGCACTGGGATGCCGCAGTGAATTATGGGCCGGGAAGCGCCACTCGAATTTGGCACGAACGGCCCATAACGCTCGCAATTCAGTGAACGGTCGAAGACACGATGTTCAAGTCGAACATGGGTTTGACTCAAACTTGAAGCTCATCCCTACTATCTATATAAGACCTTACAGCTCACATTGCATGTCAGAGCAAATGAGAATCATGAGATCAAAGGAACTGCCTGAAGAGCTCAGAGACAGAATTGTGGCAAGGCACAGATCTGGCCAAGGTTACAAAAAAAATTCTGCTGCACTTAAGGTTCCTAAGAGCACAGTGGCCTCCATAATCCTTAAATGGAAGATGTTTGGGATGACCAGAACCCTTCCTAGAGCTGGCCGTCCAGCCAAACTGAGCTCTCGGGGGAGAAGACCCTTGGTAAGAGAGGTAAAGAAGAACCCAAAGATCACAGTGGCTGAGCTCCAGAGATGAAGTCTGGAGATGGGAGAAAGTTGTAGAAAGTCAACCATCACTGCAGCCCTCCACCAGTCGGGGCTTTATGGCAGAGTGGCCCGACGGAAGCCTCTCCTCAGTGCAAGACACATGAAAGTCCGCATGGAGTTTGCTAAAAAACACCCGAAGGACTCCAAGATGGTGAGAAATAAAATTCTCTGGTCTGATGAGACCAAGATAGAACTTTTTGGCCTTAATTCTAAGTGGTATGTGTGGAGGAAACCAGGCACTGCTCATCACCTGTCCAATACAGTCCCAACAGTGAAGCATGGTGGTGACGGCATCATGTTGTGGGGGTGTTTTTCAGCTGCAGGGACGGCACGACTGGTTGCAATTGAGGGAAATATGAATGCGGCCAAGTACAGGGATATCCTGGACGAAAACCTTTTTCAGAGTGCTCAGGACCTCAGACTGGGCTGAAGGTTTACCTTCCAACAAGACAATGACCCTAAGCACACAGCTAAAATAACAAAGGAGTGGTGTGACTAGGGATTAGCTTCGTGTTCGAGTTGAATCCATGTTTGACTCGAATTGCGAACGATATGGGCCGTTCGCGCCAAATTTGTATGGCGCGTCACGGCCCATAATTCACTGCGGCATCGCAGTGCATTGCTGGCTGATGATTGGCCAAGCATGCACTATGACCCGCATGCTTGGCCAATCACAGCGTCGTCAGTAGAGAGAGCTGTAATTGGCCAAAGCCAGGGTGGCTTTGGCCAATTATGGCTCAGGGGGTTTAGAACACGCCCCACACTATATAAGGCCACCTGCAGGGCGGCCCTGTGTAGTGTGTTCCGGCGTGCTTAGAGAGAGGGAGAGACAGTGTCATTTCATTTGAGTTGGCTAGATTTGGCAGGACAGTCAGTGAGTTAGCTGCACCTACAGTGTATTGTGTATATATATGCATCCCAGGTGTTATATATATACACACTGTATTCAGTTTAGCTAGATCCATTCCTGTTATCTTCCTACTGACAGGCAGGCTTGTCTTGTTACAGAATTTACAGCTACCTGAAGAAAATTGCTGGTGTTCTTTTGATCCTATTAGTACCACAGTCAGGCAGCTAGACTATTTACAGTTAGTGTAGTGCATCCTCTTCACAGTGTTCAGTTAAAGCTACAAGTTAGTTTAGTGTGACCTCTGCACAGTGTTCAGCTAAAACTACAAGTCAGTGTAGTGTGTCCTCCTCACAGTGTTCAGCTAAAGCTACACGTTAGTTTAGTGTGACCTCTGCACAGTGTTCAGCTAAAGCTACAAGTTAGGGTAGTGCGTCCTCCTCACAGTGTTCAGCTAAAGCTACAAGTTAGTTAAGTGTGACCTCTGCACAGTGTTCAGCTAAAGCTACAAGTTAGGGTAGTGCGTCCTCCTCACAGTGTTCAGCTAAAGCTACAAGTTAGTGTAGTGCGTCCTCCTCACAGTGTTCAGCTAAAACTACAAGTTAGTGTAGTGCGCCCTCTGCACAATGTTCAGCTAAAGCTACAAGTTAGTGTAGTGCGTCCTCCTCGCAGTGTTCAGCTAAAACTACAAGTTAGTGTAGTGCGACCTCTGCACAGTGTTCAGCTAAAGCTACAAGTTAGTGTAGTGCATCCTCCTCACAGTGTTCAGCTAAAGCTACAAGTTAGTTTAGTGTGACCTCTGCACAGTGTTCAGCTAAAGCTACAAGTTAGTGTAGTGCGTCCTCCTCACAGTGTTCAGCTAAAGCTACAAGTTAGTGTAGTGCGTCCTCCTCACAGTGTTCAGATAAAGCTACAAGTTAGTGTAGCGCGTCCTCTTCACAGTGTTCAGCTAAAACTACAAGTTAGTGTAGTGCGACCTCTGCACAGTGTTCAGCTAAAACTACAAGCTAGTGTAGTGCGACCTCTGCACAGTGTTCAGCTAAAGCTACAAGTTAGTGTAGTGCGTCCTCCTCACAGTGTTCAGCTAAAACTACAAGTTAGTGTAGTGCGACCTCTGCACAGTGTTCAGCTAAAGCAACAAGTTAGTGTAGTGCGTCCTCCTCACAGTGTTCAGCTAAAACTACAAGTTAGGGTAGTGCGTCCTCACAGTGTTCAGCTAAAGCTACAAGTTAGTGTAGTGCGACCTCTGTACAGTGTTCAGCTAAAGCTACAAGTTAGTGTAGTGCATCCTCCTCACAGTGTTCAGCTAAAACTACAAGTTAGTGTAGTGCGACCTCTGCACAGTGTTCAGCTAAAGCTACAAGTTAGTGTAGTGCTTCCTCTGAACAGTGTTCAGCTAAAACTACAAGTTAGTGTAGTGTGACCTCTGCACAGTGTTCAGCTAAAGCTACAAGTTAGTGTAGGGCATCCTCTGAACAGTGTTCAGCTAAAACTACAAGTTAGTGTAGTGCGACCTCTGCACAGTGTTCAGCTAAAGCTACAAGTTAGTGTAGTGCGTCCTCTGAACAGTGTTCAGCTAAAGCTACAAGTTAGGGTAGTGCGTCCTCCTCACAGTGTTCAGCTAAAGCTACAAGTTAGTTTAGTGTGACCTCTGCACAGTGTTCAGCTAAAGCTACAAGTTAGGGTAGTGCGTCCTCCTCATAGTGTTCAGCTAAAGCTACAAGTTAGTGTAGTGCGTCCTCCTCACAGTGTTCAGCTAAAACTACAAGTTAGTGTAGTGCGCCCTCTGCACAATGTTCAGCTAAAGCTACAAGTTAGTGCAGTGCGTCCTCCTCGCAGTGTTCAGCTAAAACTACAAGTTAGTATAGTGCGACCTCTGCACAGTGTTCAGCTAAAGCTACAAGTTAGTGTAGTGCATCCTCCTCACAGTGTTCAGCTAAAGCTACAAGTTAGTTTAGTGTGACCTCTGCACAGTGTTCAGCTAAAGCTACAAGTTAGTGTAGTGCGTCCTCCTCACAGTGTTCAGCTAAAGCTACAAGTTAGTGTAGTGCGTCCTCCTCACAGTGTTCAGATAAAGCTACAAGTTAGCGTAGCGCGTCCTCTTCACAGTGTTCAGCTAAAACTACAAGTTAGTGTAGTGCGACCTCTGCACAGTGTTCAGCTAAAGCTACAAGTTAGTGTAGTGCTTCCTCTGAACAGTGTTCAGCTAAAACTACAAGCTAGTGTAGTGCGACCTCTGCACAGTGTTCAGCTAAAGCTACAAGTTAGTGTAGTGCGTCCTCCTCACAGTGTTCAGCTAAAATTACAAGTTAGTGTAGTGCGACCTCTGCACAGTGTTCAGCTAAAGCTACAAGTTAGTGTAGTGTGTCCTCCTCACAGTGTTCAGCTAAAACTACAAGTTAGGGTAGTGCGTCCTCACAGTGTTCAGCTAAAGCTACAAGTTAGGGTAGTGCGTCCTCCTCACAGTGTTCAGCTAAAGCTACAAGTTAGTGTAGTGCGTCCTCTTCACAGTGTTCAGCTAAAACTACAAGTTAGTGTAGTGCGACCTCTGCACAGTGTTCAGCTAAAGCTACAAGTTAGTGTAGTGCTTCCTCTGAACAGTGTTCAGCTAAAACTACAAGTTAGTGTAGTGCGACCTCTGCACAGTGTTCAGCTAAAGCTACAAGTTAGTGTAGTGCATCCTCCTCACAGTGTTCAGCTAAAACTACAAGTTAGTGTAGTGCGACCTCTGCACAGTGTTCAGCTAAAGCTACAAGTTAGTGTAGTGCTTCCTCTGAACAGTGTTCAGCTAAAGCTACAAGTTAGTGTAGTGTGACCTCTGCACAGTGTTCAGCTAAAGCTACAAGTTAGTGTAGGGCGTCCTCTGAACAGTGTTCAGCTAAAACTACAAGTTAGTGTAGTGCGACCTCTGCACAGTGTTCAGCTAAAGCTACAAGTTAGTGTAGTGTGTCCTCTGAACAGTGTTCAGCTAAAGCTACAAGTTAGTGTAGTGCATCCTCCTCACAGTGTTCAGCTAAAACTACAAGTTCGTTTTTTGCAAGCTCTGCACAGTGTTCACCTAAAGCTATCTGTAGAAGGTTGGTGGTGTTTTCCTGATCCTATCACTACTGCAGGCAGCTAAATAAGCTACAAGTTCATTTTTTGCAAGCTCTGCACAGTGTTCAGCTAAAGCTACCTGTAGAAGGTTGGTGGTGTTCTCATACTACAGGCAGGCAGTTGATTTTGCTAGCTGCAGTATCAGTATATATATATATATATATATATATATATATATATATATATATATATATATATATATATATATATATATATATCAGCTCAGCTAAGTGCAGCTACAGGCCATTAGTATGTCTGGAAGGCCAACAAGGAGAGGCAGACAGTCACAAGCAAGCAGGCTCTGTTTCTAGAGGCAACTGTGCTGGTCGTGGAGACGGTGCATCCTCATCAGCACATGGCCGTGGGACATGCTTGGCCTTTTTTTCGGCAGCTGGCCGTGTTGAGCCGCAACATGCGGAAGACTTGGTCGAGTGGATGACCAGCCGTCCTCATCCTCCTTATCCTCTCTCACCCATGCTCAGGGTACTTTGTCTGGCAAAGCAGCTGCCAACGAGGCCTCTTCCCTCAGCTCAATGGCATCAGTGACTCCTTCCCTAGCCCCACCATGTCCTCCTGAGTAGTCCCTCGAACTGTTTGACCACAGTGTTGGGTACATGCTCCAGGAGGATGCCCAGCGTTTAGAAGGCTCTGATAATGATACCGAGCTAGATGAAGGCAGTAACATGAGCACGGACAGAGGGGGTGCCCAAGAAGGACAGCAATCTGGCAGTCATGCTCCCCCTGTTGCAGCATACTGCCAGGTTTGCTCCAGTGATGAGGAGGGAGGGGATGATGAGGTCACTGACTCAACGTGGGTGCCTGATAGGAGAGAGGAGGAGGCACATCACCAACGAGGCAGGATGCCCTCCAGGGGCCAGCCTAAGGGCAGCACACTGACTGCATCACACCCCAAAGCTCCGCATGTGCAGGGTGCTGCTGTCTCTGCTCGTTATTCCAAAAGATCTTTGGTGTGGGCCTTTTTTGAGACGAGTGCATCAGATCGCACCGCTGCTATTTGCAACATATGTCTCAAACGTATCTCGCGTGGCCAAAACATCTCCCGCTTGGGCACAACATGCTTGACCAGACATATGTTGACCTGCCATGCAGTTTGTTGGCAAGTGTATCTAAAAGACCCACACCAAAGAACAAAGAGGACCTCTCCTTGCGCCTCAACAGCTGAGATCTCCAACCCCACAATACCTTCAGTCCTCTCTGAGATCTGCACTGAGAGAAATGAAGGTGTAGAATTAGGTGTGTCACAGACAAGTACTTGTGGGCAATCTGCTTTCGGTACACCGACGTCAGATTGTACCAGGCAAATTTCCCTGCCCCAGCTGCTGCACCGCCGAAAGAAGTTCGCTCCCAGCCATCCACATGCCCAGCCGTTGAATGCTAGCTTGGCAAAATTGCTAGCACTTCAACTGCTGCTTTTTCAGTTGGTAGACTCTGCCCCCTTCCGTGAGTTAGTGGAATGTGCGGTTCCTCAGTGGCAGGTACCGAAACACCACTTTTTCTCACGGAAGGCGATTCCGGCTCTCTACCGGCATGTGGAAGGCAATGTCCATGCCTCGCTGGACAGGGCGGTCAGCGGTAAGGTGCATATTACCGCTGACTCATGGTCCAGCAGGCATGGACAGGGACGTTACCTAAGTTTCACCACGCATTGTGTGACTCTGCTGGCAGCTGGGAAGGATGCAGGACAAGGTGCAGTAGTGTTGCAGGTTGTTCCGCCACCATGCCTCCAAAATGCCACTACTAATGATTGTGACACACCTCTCTCCTCCACCCCCTCCTCTTCTTCTTCCTCCATGGCCTCTTCCTGTGCTTTGTCCTCGGAACCAGCGGTGCTCCGTAGCCGTTCAAGGGGCTACGCAAGTATGCAGGCCAAAAGATGCCATGCGGTGCTTGAGTTGGTGTGCTTGGGGGACAGGAGCCACACTGGGGCAGAGGTTCAGAGGTGGTTGATGCCATGCCAACTTAAGGCAGGAATGGTGGTTTGCGACAATGGCACCAACCTCCTCTCTGCCCTCCGACAGGGACAAATGACCCATGTGCCCTGTTTGGCTCATGTCCTTAACTTGGTGGTGCAGCGGTTCTTGGGCAGGTACCCGGGCTTACAGGATGTCCTGAGGCAGGCCAGGAAAGTCTGTGTGCATTTCCGCCGGTCATATAATGCCAGTGCTCGGCTGGCAGACCTCCAAAAGGAGTTTAACCTGCCCAAGAACCGCCTAATCTGTGACATGCCCACCAGGTGGAACTCAACGTAGGCCATGCTGCAGCGGCTGCACACGCAGCAGAGGGCCATCAATGAGTACCTGTGCGACTGTGGCACCAGGACAGGGTCAGGGGAGCTTTGTTTTTTTTCCCCACGCCAGTGGGGCATGATCAGGGATGCATGCACTGTCCTGTCACCATTTGAGGAGGCCACAAGGATGGTGAGCAGTGACAGTGCATGCATCAGTGACACTGTCCCCCTTGTCCACCTGTTGGAGCACACGCTGCGTGGAATAATGGACAGGGCACTTGAGGCAGAACAGAGGCAGGAAGAGGAGGACTTTCTTAGCTCTCAAGGCCCCCTTTATCCAGACAGTGTTCCTGCGTGCCCACCGATCACACAGGAAGAGGACAAGGAGGAGGATTGTGTCAGTATGGAGGTGGAGCCTGGCACTTAACATCAGCAGCAGTCTTTAAGAGATCAGTCCCAAGAAACACATGGACTTGTATGTGGCTGGGAGGAGGTGGCCGCGGACCATGTCGTCCTTAGTGACCCAGAGGACTCCGGACCGAATGCCTCAGCAAACCTACGCTGCATGGCCTCCCTGATCCTGCAAAGCCTGCGTAGTGACCCAGAGGACTCCGGACCGAATGCCTCAGCAAACCTACGCTGCATGGCCTCCCTGATCCTGCAAAGCCTGCGTAAGGATCCTCGTATTCGTGGTATCAAGGAGAAGGACCAATACTGGCTGGAAACCCTCCTTGATCCACGTTACAAGGGTAAGGTTGCGGACCTTATCTTGCCGTCGCAGAGGGAGCAGAGGATGAAACATCTTCGGGAGGCCTTGTAGAAAGGTCTGTGCAACGTGTTCCCAGAGACGGGGAGGTTACAAACTCATGTTTCTGGACAACGTGTTGCTGAGGCTTCGGTCAGTCAAAGAAGGAGCGGTGGAGAAGGTGGCCGTCTGACCGATGCGTTCAGACAATTTTTTATTCCGCAGCTCCAAGGTATGATCGGTTCCAGCAACCATCGCCAGCATCTGTTTTACATGTTGCAGGAATACCTAGGGGCAAGATCTGACTTGGACACCTTTCCCACCGAAAATCCTCTGGGTTATTGGGTCTTGAGGATGGATCACTGGCTAGAGCTTGCACAGTATGCAATTGAGCTACTGGCCTGTCCTGTATCCAGCTTTCTTTCGGAACACACATTCAGTGCTGCTGGAGGCTTTGTAACCGATCACAGGGTGCGTCTGTCCACCGACTCGGTCGATCGACTGACCTTCATAAAAATGAATCAGTCTTGGATCACCACCAGCTACCAAGCACCTGATGCTGATGTAACCGAATAATTTTTTTTGAAATCTCAGATCCCTTCAAAGACTGCCTATGCTGATGCTGAGTGACTATCCTGAGTAATTATCCTCTTCCTCCTCAATGATCACGCTGATAGCTTGTAAGAACATTTTTGGTTCTGGGCACTGCCACCAGTGCCTAAGGCCCAATTTTTCAGCCCCTGTTTAACAGGGGCATGTAATTACAATTTTTGATGCAATACTTTGCAGCAGGGCTCGTTCCTGCGTTCCAACTAGATTATCTGTGAGGGGTTGCAGTGTTGTGGCACCAGCACCAGTGCCTAAGGCCTAATTTTTTAGCCCCTGTTTAACAGGGGCGTGTAATTACAATTTTTGATGCAATACTTTGCAGCAGGGCTCGTTCCTGTGTTCCAACTAGAGTATCTGTGAGGGGTTGCAGTGTTGTGGCACCAACACCAGTGCCTAAGGCCTAATTTTTCAGCCCCTGTTTAACAGGGGCGTGTAATTACAATTTTTGATGCAATACTTTGCAGCAGGGCTCGTTCCTGCGTTCCAACTAGAGTATCTGTGAGGGGTTGCAGTGTTGTGGCACCAGCACCAGTGCCTAAGGCCCAATTTTTCAGCCACTGTCTAACAGGGGCGTGTAATTACAATTTTTGATGCAATACTTTGCAGCAGGGCTCGTTCCTGCGTTCCAACTAGAGTATTTGTGAGGGGTTGCAGTGTTGTGGCATCAGCACCAGTGCCTAAGGCCCAATTTTTCAGCCCCTGTTCAACAGGGGCATGTAATTACAATTCTTGATCTAATATTCCACAGCAGGGCCCGTTTCTGCACCCACCAAGAGCGAGTGAGGACTTACAGTGTTGTGGCACCAGCACCACCACCACCACCACCAAAGGCCAATTTTTCTGCCCCTGTTCAACAGGGGCATGTAATTACAGTTCTTGATCTAATATTTCACAGCAGGGCCCTGTGAGGGCTTACAGTGTTGTGGCCACAACAACACCTAAGGCCCAAATTTCTGCTGAGTATATAGGGCAGGCCCCTACTTTCAAACATCCAACTTACAAACGACTCCTACTTGCAAACGGAAGGAGACAACAGGAAGTGAGATGAAATCTACCCCTAGGAAGGGAAATTCTCTCCTGTAAGAGTTAATATTGGAAAAACATTTCTCCTTTCCACTGATGCTTTATCACCAATCCTTGTTTCACAAAAAAAAACAAATTTTCAAAAAACATTTGTCATTGGGACAAAAAGTGAGGTGAAATCTTCTGAAGAGGAGCACAGACAGCAAAACAAATGTCACAGGGGTGATAACCCTTCCCTATGTTTTCCAAAAAGCTTAAAATAGATTTTTTGGCTGGAGCTAAATACGTTGAAAATGTACCAGTTCAAAATTACTAACAGATTCTACTTAACAACAAACCTACAGTCCCTGTCTTGTTTGCACCGCCTGTATACTGCTGTTCAGAGTACAGAGCCTGTATACTGCTGTTTCCTTTTTTAATTTGGGTGTGGGGTTCCCCTTAATATCCATACAAGACCTCAAGGGCCTGGTAATGGACTTGGGGGTACCCATGCCGTTTGTCTCACTGATTTTCATTCATGGGGGGGCGTGACCGGATGTTGACGTGAGCGGGTGTGTGCGAGCTCCCTCCTAGCTCCGGCCTCCATGCTGCTTGGCCCCATCCCTAATAGCTCAACCTAGCTTGCTGGCTAGTTCGCTTGCCTGCCTACCACTGTGTATGCCATCCATCTGACGGCCACCTTGATTGAACAGCCATCTGCACCTTACCTGTGAGAGAGGTGGTGCATTGGGAAGGACACTGATCGCTGGCGCCCGAAGCCGCTGCAGAGTGACGGCTTGTTACCGCTGCGCTGTGCTGCCGTATATTCGGCTTACTCTACACTCAAAACCGCACTGCAAGTTCTTCTCTGTCACTGCCGGCTCGGTTGCCGGGCAACGCTCCGGGCTCACGCGAGAGCTGAAAAATCTCTGGTGACCCAGACGGAAGCTCGGAAGTATCAGCCAAGACGCTCCAGCCCAGCCTCAGCCTCCCTCCCCCTGCTTCAGCTACAGCTACAGCGACAGACGCCGGGCGCACATGAAGAGCGCATACAGCCTCTGAAACACTCCAGGACAGGTACGAGGGTACCTGGGTTTAGTCTAAAAGCCCTGTCATTGTAGAGGTGGACTGTATGGTACCTTGCTATTATTATACAGTAGTTGAAAAGAGAGAGTATGAAGGAGTAAAAACAAGGGAAGAGTAAGGGGAGAGAAGGAAGAGGTGAAGAGAGAAGAATGGAAAGAGGCAAGGAAATTGCTTGTTAAGGAGTGCAGTTAAGCACCAGCGGTGGGTTATAAAGACACCACGTACATCCTAGAAGGTGGGCTATAAAGGGGGCGACAGGAGGTGGTTGATGGGTGGGTATGTTTGTTATTAGATGAGGTATGGAAGTATGGGTTAGATTGGGTCACAATAAAGGCTCCTAGGGCTAGCCGAAACAGGCATGGGAGGGGTAGGGGGAAATCACTGGGTAAAAAGTTAATTATTCCCTTTACGGGACTTAAACACAACAGTAAACTGAAGTGGGGGCGGGAGAAGGGTAATATATTACATAAAGGGTTGTGTTACTTGTACACGCACGTGGAAGGAACTGGAGTATTGGGGGCCTGGGGGAGACGAGTGGTGGAAGGTATTTGCCTTCTCCCCTCGCCCCTCACGCCTCTAATTATAGTTTTAGCACTGATCATTGATTTAGGAATCACAGTGGAGTTACAACAAATGATAAACTCTAAAGTAAGAAGTTTGCTGTGTTTGACTGGGGGGCTTGGGCAAAAAAGTGGTTTATATTTTATATTGCATAAGATGGTGGTCCTGGGGTTTTCTCCTGCTCTGGTCCTAACTTTGTATTTTTTTTTTCTCTCTCTTTTTTCTTTTGAGGGCGCTTTTTTATGGTTTTCTACTTTTTGGGCTGTTTTTTTTGTTAAAAATGTTCTCTTTATTCTTTGATGCCTAGTATAGTTGGAATAGGCTCGTGGAATGTTAGGGGTTTGGGTGACCCTGTTAAGAGAGCCGCTGTACTCTCAGAGTTAGAGGCCCAGGGTGTTGGACTGATCTGCCTGCAGGAGACGCACTTGACAAACGAAACCAAGTTACGAATTGGGGGTAGGAAATTTCAAACACACTTCCACTCAGTTTACTCCTCCTACTCGAGAGGAGTGAGTATATTAGTTAAAAAAGGGGTGGCGTTTACCTGCAGGGATGTCCGGATCGACACACTGGGCTGCTATATTTTCTTACATTGCCTGATAGATGGTAGAGAGTTTGTTATTGCAAATATATACATTCCCCCTCCATGTAAGTTGGAAATTCTGTACTGTCTGTTGGAATATATGGAGAATATATTGTTATTCAGGGACACATTGTACATTATCCCAAATAGATCTAGCCATAGGCAATAAGGAAGCGCACCCCTTAGTGCATAAAGTAGATTACGGCCTAAGAGGACTATCAGACCACTCACCTTTAAAACTGATAGTGCACACCGGTGATAGACACATACAGAGGCCTTGGACAGTAAATCCAGTATGGTTAGAGGTAGTAGGGAGCAAGGAAGAAATATCTACTAGTTTAAAGGAGTTTATATCATGTAACTCGGGTACAGCGGCAGGGGGGGTGGTCTGGGATGCACTAAAGGCCTTTCTTAGAGGGCTCCTAATTCAGCAAATAACAAGGGTAAAGCAGAAAACAAGAATGCAGGGAGAACAAATTAGAAACGAGGTCATGGAGCTGGAAAGGCAGTATGTCCTGGACCCCACTCCAGAGCTATGGGAGCTATGGACCAGGAAACAACAGGAATATAAAGCGGTAACAATTAGAAAGTCGAAGCAGCCTACAGTAAGGGGAGAGATGGACAAATTCTTGGAGGGACTCGTATTACCAACCCTTTCTACAGTAGATAAAGCTAACCTTGAATCCCCTATAACCCCAGAGGAATTAAAGAGCGCTGTGGCAGGTATGCCCAATCATAAGACCTCAGGCCCAGATGGACTCCCCCTGGAAATATATAAATATTATGGGGAGATTCTGCTCCCCACCCTCTTGAGGACATTAGAGGAGGCGGCCATAGATGGCGGTCTCCCTGCTTCAATGTTAGAATCTAATATCATACTTATTCAAAAAGAAGGGAAGGATCAACTGGATGTATCGTCATAGAGACCAATATCCCTACTTTGCTCGGACATTAAAATCCTAGCAAAGGTACTAGCAACTAGGCTAAGCAAATGTATCACCAACTTGGTACATCCAGACCAAGCAGGATTTATTCCCCATAGATCTACCAGTGTCAACATTAGAAGGGCATATTTGAACCTGCAGACTCCAGTAGAAGGCAAGGATTCCAGAGCCATTATATCCCTGGATATAGCCAAAGCATTCGATTTTCATCCATATTGCCAGGACCCGACATTACATTAAAGCCGCAATCAGTTTTAAATGACTTTTTTTACTTTAAAAATGACATTTTGTGCAGGGACTGTTCTAAGCACAGGAAACACGTGCCACAGGCATACTATAGATACCCCCCAGGTACAATATTTAAAGGAATATTTCACTTTTTTTTTTTTACTTTAAGCATCATGAAAATCACTTCTCCCGAAAAAACAGCCTTTTTTAAAAGTTTTTTTTGCATTGATACATGTCCCCTGGGGCAGGACCCGGGTCCCCAAACCCCTTTTAGGACAATACCGTGCAAATTAGCCTTTAAAATGAGCACTTTTGATTTCGAACGTTCGAGTCCCATAGACGTCAATGGGGTTCTAACGTTCGTGCAAATTTTTGGTCCGTTCGCAGATTCTGGTGCAAACCGAACCGGGGGGTGTTCGGCTCATCCCTACTCACTGATCTTCATCCATATTGCCAGGACCCGACATTACATTAAAGCCGCAAGCAGTTTTAAATGACTTTTTTTCCTTTAAAAATGACATTTTGTGCAGGGACTGTTCTAAGCATGGCAAACACGCGCCACTTTACAGGCATACTATAGACACCCCCCAGGTACGATATTTAAAGGAATATTTCACTTTTTTTAAATTTACTTTAAGCTTTATTAAAATCACTGCTCCCGAAAAAACGTCAGTTTTTAAACGTTTTTTTTGCATTGATACATGTCCCCTGGGGCAGGACCCGGGTCCCCAAACCCTTTTTAGGACAATACCATGCAAATTAGCCTTTAAAATGAGCACTTTTGATTTTGAACGTTCGAGTCCCATAGACGTCAATGGGGTTCTAACGTTCGTGCGAATTTTCGGTCTGTTCGCAGGTTCTGGTGCGAACCGAACCGGGTGGATGTTCGGCTCATCCCTAGGTGTGACAGACTCCCCCGGGACAGAGGCTTTTGGAGGGGACTGAATGCCAGCCTCTTGCCTACCAATTATGGGCCCTGGCATTTGGTGGAACGGTGGGCTTTTTGAGCTGCATGCCTAGGGACCCTTGAGGTGGTGTTACTTTGGATTCGGGTCTTTGTCGCCCAGGACTAGGGATGAGCTTCGAGTTCGAGTCGAACTCATGTTCTACTCGAACATTGGCTGTTCGCAAGTTCGCCGAACAGCGAACAATTTGGGGTGTTCGCGGCAAATTCGAATGCCGCGGAACACCCTTTAAAAGTCTATGGGAGAAATCAAAAGTGCTAATTTTAAAGGCTAATATGCAAGTTATTGTCATAAAAAGTGTTTGGGGACCCGGGTCCTGCCCCAGGGGACATGGATCAATGCAAAAAAAAGTTTTAAAAACGGACGTTTTTTCAGGAGCAGTGATTTTATTAATGCTATAGTCAAACAATAAAAGTGTAATATCCCTTTAAATTTCGTACCTGGGGGGTGTCTATAGTATGCCTGTAAAGGGGCGCATGTTTCCTGTGTTTAGAACAGTCTGACAGCAAAATGACATTTGGAAGGAAAAAACTCATTTAAAACTACCCGCGGCTATTGCATTGCCGACAATACACATAGAAGTTCATTGATAAAAACGGCATGGGAATTCCCCACAGGGGAACCCCGAACCAAAATAAAAAAAAAAAAAATGATGTGGGGGTCCCCCTAAATTCCATACAAGGCCCTTCAGGTCTGGTATGGATATTAAGGGGAACCCCAGCCAAAATTTAAAAAAAAAATTGACGTGGGGTTCCCCCTAAATTCCATACCAGACCCTTCAGGTCTGGTATGGATTTTAAGGGGAACCCCGCGCCAAAAAAAAAAAAAAAACGGCGTGGGGTCCCCCTAAATATCCATACCAGACCCTTATCCGAGCACGCAACCTGGCAGGCCGCAGGAAAAGAGGGGGGACGAGAGTGCGGCCCCCCCCCCTCCTGAACCGTACCAGGCCACATGCCCTCAACATTGGGAGGGTGCTTTGGGGTAGCCCCCCAAAACACCTTGTCCCCATGTTGATGAGGACAAGGGCCTCATCCTCACAACCGTGGCCGGTGGTTGTGGGGGTCTGCGGGCGGGGGGCTTATCGGAATCTGGAAGCCCCCTTTAACAAGGGGACCCCCAGATCCCGGCCCCCCCCCTGTGTGAAATGGTAAGGGGGTACTTACCCCTACCATTTCACTAAAAAACTGTCAAAAATGTTAAAAATGACAAGAGACAGTTTTTGACAATTCCTTTATTTAAATGCTTCTTCTTTCTTCCTTCATCTTCTTCTTCTTCTGGTTCTTCTGGCTCTTCTGGTTCTTCCTCCGGCGTTCTCGTCCAGCATCTTCTCCGCGGCGTCTTCTATCTTCTTCTCCTCGGGCCGCTCCGCACCCATGGCATGAGGGGAGGCTCCCGCTCTTCTCTTCATCTTCTTCTCTTCTTCATCTTCTTCTTCATCTTCTTCTTCATCTCTTCTTCCTTCTTCTCTTCTTCATGTCTTCTGCGGGCCGCTCCGCAGCCATGCTGGCATGGAGGGAGGCTCCCGCTGTGTGACGGCGTCTCTTCGTCTGACGGTTCTTAAATAACGGGGGGCGGGGCCACCCGGTGACCCCGCCCCCCTCTGACGCACGGTGACATGACGGGACTTCCCTGTGACGTCACGGGGAATGCCACAGGGAAGTCCCGTCATGTCACCGTGCGTCAGAGGGGGGCGGGGTCACCGGGTGGCCCCGCCCCCCGTTATTTAAGAACTGTCAGACGAAGAGACGCCGTCACACAGCGGGAGCCTCCCTCCATGCCAGCATGGCTGCGGAGCGGCCCGCAGAAGACATGAAGAAGAGAAGAAGGAAGAAGAGATGAAGAAGAAGATGAAGAAGAAGATGAATAAGAGAAGAAGATGAAGAGAAGAGCGGGAGCCTCCCCTCATGCCATGGGTGCGGAGCGGCCCGAGGAGAAGAAGATAGAAGACGCCGCGGAGAAGATGCTGGACGAGAACGCCGGAGGAAGAACCAGAAGAGCCAGAAGAACCAGAAGAAGAAGAAGATGAAGGAAGAAAGAAGAAGCATTTAAATAAAGGAATTGTCAAAAACTGTCTCTTGTCATTTTTAACATTTTTGACAGTTTTTTAGTGAAATGGTAGGGGTAAGTACCCCCTTACCATTTCACACAGGGGGGGGCCGGGATCTGGGGGTCCCCTTGTTAAAGGGGGCTTCCAGATTCCGATAAGCCCCCCGCCCGCAGACCCCCACAACCACCGGCCACGGTTGTGAGGATGAGGCCCTTGTCCTCATCAACATGGGGACAAGGTGTTTTGGGGGGCTACCCCAAAGCACCCTCCCAATGTTGAGGGCATGTGGCCTGGTACGGTTCAGGAGGGGGGGGGGGCTGCACTCTCGTCCCCCCCTCTTTTCCTGCGGCCTGCCAGGTTGCGTGCTCGGATAAGGGTCTGGTATGGATTTTTAGGGGGACCCCACGCCGTTTTTTTTTTTTTTTTGGCGCGGGGTTCCCCTTAAAATCCATACCAGACCTGAAGGGTCTGGTATGGAATTTAGGGGGAACCCCACGTCAATTTTTTTTTTAAATTTTGGCTGGGGTTCCCCTTAATATCCATACCAGACCTGAAGGGCCTTGTATGGAATTTAGGGGGACCCCCACATCATTTTTTTTTTTTTTTTTTTTGGTTCGGGGTTCCCCTGTGGGGAATTCCCATGCCGTTTTTATCAATGAACTTCTATGTGTATTGTCGGCAATGCAATAGCCGCGGTAGTTTTAAATGTGTTTTTTCCTTCAAAATGTCATTTTGCTGTCAGACTGTTCTAAACACGGGAAACATGCGCCCCTTTACAGGCATACTATAGACACCCCCCAGGTATGAAATTTAAAGGGATATTACACTTTTATTGTTTGACTTTAAGCATTATTAAAATCACTGCTCCTGAAAAAACGGCCGTTTTTAAAACTTTTTTTTGCATTGATTCATGTCCCCTGGGGCAGGACCCAGGTCCCCAAACACTTTTATTGACAATAACTTGCATATTAGCCTTTAAAATTAGCACTTTTGATTATTCATGTTCGTGTCCCATAGACTTTAACGGTGTTCGCGTGTTCGAACGAATTTTTTTCCTGTTCGCATGTTCTGGTGCGAACCGAACAGGGGGGTGTTCGGCTCATCCCTACCCAGGACACACAGACTCTGGGAACCCTGTGTATGCCATATTGGAAATGGTGACTGGGAGGGTATGTCTTGGATTGCTTAAAATGGGACAGTAATATTTATCCACAATATCTCCCAGGATATATGTAAAGACTATTCTTGGTTTGTTTGATTCTGAACTCCACATGTTAGTTGAGAGAGCTGATCACATTGGCCTCTGGAACTGGGTAGGAGTTGGACAGTCTACTCATACTATAGTTTGTTGCCTACTAGGCTGAGGAGGGGGGAGATCACTGTTCGTATTGTTAATTGTAATTAGCTCCTGCTATTGTGTTTATACTAAAGACTTGTAATTTTGGTTCTAATAAATGAGTCCATGTCAGCAGCTAAATAGGTCTCGTCTTGTTTTATGCTTGTGAGCGGTTGGAATATCTGATATCTATATTCAGACTGGGAGGAAGTGGTATACTGACGGAAACACTCAAGCGGAGTGTGGGACGTTCTGTTACAAGTGGCTTCACAACAACTCCGTGACTGTTCTTGAATGGCCCAGCCAGAGCCCCGACTTAAACCCAATTGAGCATCTCTGGAGAGACCGAAAAATGGCTGTCCACCAGCGTTTACCATCCAACCTGACAGAACTGGAGAGTATCTGCAAGGATGAATGGCAAAGGATCCCCAAATCCAGGTGTGAAAAACTTGTTGCATCTTTCCCAAAAAGACTCATGGCTGTATTAGATCAAAAGGGTGCTTCTACTAAATACTGAGCAAAGGGTCTGAATACTTAGGACCATGTGATATCTCAGTTTTTCTTTTTTAATAAATCTGCAAAAAAGTCAACAATTCTGTATTTTCCTGTCAATATGGGGTACTGTGTGTACATTAATGAGGAAAAAATGAACTTTTATGATTTTAGCAAATGGCTGCAATATAACAAAGAGTGAAAAATTTAAGGGGGTCTGAATACTTTCCGTCCCCACTGTATATATATATATATATATATATATATATATATATATATATATATATATATATATATATATATATATATATTGTATGTTTATTAATTGTTGTTCAATATGAGACAGTTTTTTACTGTCCAGATAATAAATGTACATATATTTTTATTATTGACTCATTTTCTGGCCACATTGAACATGCTTCATTTAAAGTCCCAACTTGCTGCTTATTTACATTTCATTAGGGATTTAATTGGGGCTTCCCTGCGTCTCATTTAAAGTGCCACATTTTCCCGTTCCCCTTCCCCTCCTTTTTCAAAAAATAATAGAAATTGACAGTGATAAAGAAATGGCTAAAGTTCAGGCAACGCTGTATTTTGCACTGTGCCTACTATCTAAATTGGGCATAGTCATTTACCCTAAGTGCAGCTGAAGGCCACGGAGCTTATGAACTGATATGGGTTTTATTATGTGCTGCTCTGCCAAAGTATTAAAAAAAAGACACAATAAATTAATGTTATTCATGGAAATAACACTGCAGATTAATATTGTATATAGATAAGGTGAAAGCTGTCCCAGTGTAATATAGAAGCTGATGTTTTGTACAGGTAAATCAATAGGTTTATTGCTTTATGAGCTATGGTTGAGATAGTAAGCAAGCCAAGCCCTCATTAACATACAGCTGAAGCTTTATCTGTCCAAACTACCTCCCCCTCTCCCCCCCTTTTAACAAGCACATGAAAGGCCCTCTATGTGCCTGGATTTAATGAGACACGCGACTCAACAATAAGCCCATATTGCAATCAGCCAGGAGTTTTTACTGGCACACGCCATCCCAGAACAGGATCTTCTGTCTGTCTGCAAACCACCAACAGCAAGCAAAGTCCAAACCTTAGAAAACATCTACAAGTTCAGCTATAAATTGTTATGTAGATATGACAGGTGTACTTTTATAGAGCACATGTAAAATGTTAATATGCTGCATCCCACATAAAAAAAAAAAATATCTTGCTAACTTTTCATAAAACCAGTATCAGTAAAATAGAAAGCCCTAAATGAATGACATTTAGGCTGGCCATATACTGAGTAAATTTCAGTCAGTTGCTAATAAACTGGACGAAATTTGATCAGTGGGTGGCCCTGACTGCATTATTACACCCAAAATGTTTTAATGGAAGGAGCCAGTCAAATAATACAGCTGGATTGGGCTGAACACATGCAGCCGCAACATTTTTAACTCAGTCTGCAGAGCACTGTCATTGAGAACAATAGGGCCGCTCTACATCTGTGAGCCAAATGCTTGGCTTAGCGCAGTCCCGCAATGTAAAATTGACATTCGTCAATAAAAAAAAAAAGTATTTAAAAAAAACACACAAAAATAGGCATCAGGATGCAGAAGTAGTGCCTCCTGAACACCTGCCAACTGCTGCTATACTAAGTTGTTAATTAATAGGAGGTGGACGGAACACATGGCCTCTTTATCTCCAGCTTCTCTGTGCTACCTGTGCATTTCAGCACACACACAGCGACTGCACCTAGCTGTGTAGTCCTTAGTAGGCCAGCATGCTTTCTATGCAAAAAAAAAAACAGGAAAGGCTCCTCTTAGTAAACTGTATATTTAATGATATATTTACATTAAAAGCACTCACATTTAAAACTTAGTTAGTCCGGCTTAGGGAGCCTCAGTATAGGCATACAAGATCGCGTCCTCCTGTGTCACACAGTCTTATTCCTATCTGCTGCCGGCTGGTCTGTTTGGTGTAAGCTTCCGGGATCAGTGATAATCCAGAACGAGGCTTGGGCATCGCCGAGCAGTCAATTGGGAGGCTGGGACGATGGAACGCAAATCCAATTGTATGTGCTGTACTGCTGTAAAGCAACGCGTTTCAGAGCATGCGAATTAGAGCACGCTCCTTTCTCAAGCTATGGAGATTACAATACATTGCAGCCTATTTAAGTGCGCTCATGGCACCGCCACCTAATGGATACAATTGTAATTACAAAGAAAATCAAGGGAATATATTGTTAAAAAGGCAGACGGAATGATTAATGTGTTTATGTTAGATAAAATGAAATTTAAAATATTCATACTATGCACCTAATTTGCTATGATTACTAATTTCTTATATACATACATGAGATGTTTATGTGTATGTAGTGATTAAATTAAAAATTAAACAGTGCATTTTTGACTGATTATTGTACATATTATTGTGTATATCATTACGGGTGTTCAAACAAATATAATAGATGGATGTGAGTAAACTATTTTGGTTTATAAAATAATAATGAACTTTATATAGAGAAGACAGATACCTATATGCGGTGTATGGGGATAAATAATATTCCTATGGGAACATGTATGTGAGCATGGTATATAATAATGACACTGACAATAGTGAAATTAAAAAAATATATATATATATATATATGGTAAAATTATTTTAAAAAAATTTAAAAATAGTTTTAAAATAAATCTCAACTTCTCGTGTCAGGGTATAATTTTTCAGTAATATAAATCAAGGATATAGCAGAATTCTTGTTATGTAAATAAATATAAAGCAAGTAGTGCACTGAGGGCCAATGTTATTATAAAATGGTGGATATTTCTAATTCTTCGTTCATTCCACCAGGATTTAGGGCGTCCAAGGAATAAATCCAGAAGGTTTCTCTTTCACATAATCTATAGAACCTTTCAGCTACGGGTACATTTTTTGGTATTTGTTCAATAACCCATACCTCAAGACCTTCAGTGGATTTTGCGTGGTGTTCACAGAAATGGCGGGGGACACTATGTTTGTCCCTCCCTCCTTCTATTTTTCTTCTGTGTTCACCAAATCTTTGCTTTAGTGGGCGTATGGTGCGCCCCACATAGATAAGATTACATGGGCAACTCAGACCGTAGACTACAAAATCTGAGCCACAGTTGTAGAAATTGTCAAGCACGTAAGTTTTTCCTTTAGTGGAAAACTGTTTTTTTCCATGTTTGACAAAAATGCAAGTTTTGCACATGGCTTTTTTACATTGGGACATGCCCTTGAGAGGAATCATATGGGCCTGTGCTGGTGCGATTTCTTTTATGGGCTTTAATTTGCTGGGCGCTATTTTATTTTTAATATTAGGGGCTTTTCTGTAAGTAATTTTTGGGTGATTAGGTAGAAGTGGTTTAAGATATGGATCCTCAAGAAGGATAGGCCAATGCTTCCTGAATATTGCTTCCATTTTAGAGAATTTGGTATGAAACCTAGTGATGAAGCGTCCAGATGAATTGAATATATCTTCATTTTGGTGTTGGACAACGGGTGTAGGTTGTAAATAATGTTTTTGTGCTTGGTCTACCAGTGACTCTGGATACCCTTTGTCTTTAAGTTTTTTTCTGAGTAGCTGACTTTGTTCCATATAATCAGACATTTTTGTGCAGTTCATCCGTAATCGGCAAAATTGCTCTTTGGGGATATTATTTTTCCATTTTTCATAGTGGCAACTTTTGTAATGCAGAAAGGAATTTCCTGCTGTTGGTTTAAAGAAGTTCCTCGCGTGTATCTCATTGCCAACATGAAAAAGGTCAAGGTCTAGGAAGGCTAATCTCTCTTTGTCCATGACATGAGTGAAACTCAGACCATGTGGGTTGTTGTTGCAGTGGGCCACAAACTTATCAACAATATCAACTGGGCCATCCCAAATGATGATAATATCGTCTATAAAACGACCACAAAAAATAAGGTGCCTGAGGAAGGGATTATTTTGCCAAAAGTATCTGTGTTCCCATAATCCCATTGCTAAATTAGCATATGAGGGCGCAAAATTGGCCCCCATGGCTGTCCCCTGAATCTGTAGGTAATGCTGTTCATTAAATGTAAAATAATTATGTGTTAAACAGTATTTAGCGCAGTCCAAAATAAACGAGGCCTGTTTGATACTCATGTATGGATCCTGGGATAGGAAGTGATTAAGTGCTGCTATTCCAAAGGTATGGGGGATAGACGTGTACAAAGAGTTCACGTCTAAAGATATCCAAATATATTGGTCTTCCCATCCATAAGGTTTCAATAAATCCAATAGATGGGTTCCATCTCGGATATATGACTGCAGTCCTTGTGCTAGGGGCTGTAGATGGTGATCAATATATTTTGATAATCCAGAAGTAATACTGTCCATGGCAGCGATGATTGGTCTCCCTGGGGGGTTAGTCTGGTTCTTGTGAATTTTGGGTATGTGATAAAAGTATGGAGTCCGGTAAAAATCCCTCCGTAAGAAGGAGGCCTCATTCTTGTTAATGATGCTTGATTGAATAGCCCCATTAATGAGAAGGTTTATGTCATTTTGGAATTCTGATAAAGGATCGGAGCTTAACTTGTGATAGGTAGAACTATCCGCAAGCAAGCGTTCTGCTTCTTTTATATAATCTGATCTATTTTGGATCACAATTCCACCGCCTTTGTCGGCGATTTTTATAATTAGATCTTTATTATCTGTTAATGCTTTTAGGGCCAATTTTTCTTTTGCAGTAAGGCTGCCAAGGTTTGTGGGACTTACTTCCCCATGACCACACATCTTTTTGAGGTCTAAGAAAACCATGTTATAAAATGTGGTGAGGTGTGGGCCTTTTGACTGATATGGATAAAAAACTGATTTTGGTTTTAATCCAGAATGTTTGACTGGTGGAGAGGTATGTAGATGTTGTGTGAAAAGATCTAATCCTGTATATGAGTCATCATGGTAAAGATGCTCAAGCATTTCCATCATTTCTACATCAAAATCAAATTCTTGATCTTCAGAAAGAGGATCCACATTACTTATTGGACAAGGGCTATTGGTATTATTTTTATTTTTTGCATCTTTGGTTTGAAAAAAATCTATGCAATGTTAGGTTTCTAATATATCTGTTTAAATCTTTGAACAAAATAAATGGGTCTGGTTTGTTGGATGGTGAGAAATTTAGGCCATGATTTAGCAGGGAGACTTCGGCTGAGGATAAGGTGTGTTGGGACAGATTAAAGATTTTGATCGTTTCCGGTTGTTGTTTGCTTGTGCTTCTGTTTCTATTTCTTCCCCCTCTGCAGCCTCTCCGATGAACTTTCTTTTTATCTGGGTGGCTGGAGAGGGGTTTGTGGATAAAAAAGATGAATTGTCTAACGTGCTACAGGAACCAAACGTGATTGGTATATTGGTTATATTTTGTAAAGTGGATTTGAGACAAGTGGAGGAAATGTCTGATACTGGACGGGTGGATGTTAGAGCTCCAGAGGAAGGCATAGCACTATCTGCCCTAGGTGTAGTGACAGTATTAATTGTATTTAGACTTTTTTGATGATTCGGTTCATCTGTTGGGACAGAAATATCCATTTCTTTTTTTTTTTTTAAATGATTTTTATTGAGTTTTGCATGTTATACATAGAGTACAGTGTTACACCGTTATGTTGTACCATATTACATTAACATAGGTATATCTATTTTATTTAGACAATGTAATATCAAGATGTTATTAAGGTAATGGTCTCGTGAGGCGTATTAACATCATTATTATAGTTATAACTGAATAACATGTTATCCGTATGCGGATATAATGTTGCTTGAAGTTTAACGTATAAAGAACAAAATAACATAAAGGGAAGGAAGGTAGGAGGGAGGAAGGGAGGGGAGTAGGGGAGGGAGGGGGAAAGGTTGAAGAAGGTTCATCCATGGTCTGATCTCATGTGGACATAGTGGAAGCATCTAGATTTTGAATAGTTCATCTAATATTTGTTAAAGTCAGTTACCTTTAAACCATGTTGTCCAAATTTTCCAATTTTTATCAAACTTTTCTTTCTGGCCATTCTTGATGGCTATCAGAGATTCATATACATAGTGTGTCTGGGTGTTTGTGAGGACTTCAGATACATTTGGAGCTCTGTCTGCCTTCCAGTGTTTGGCTATTAGTGTTCTAGCAGCTAGGAGAATGTGTGTGATTACAGTTTTGAATTCAGGAGGGAATTTCTCAATACCCACATTTAAAATTGCCAAGCTTGGTTTAGGGCGGGTCAGAATCCCCGTGATGCTAGAAATAAACCGGAAGACAGAGTTCCAAAAGCTAGTTAGGTGCCTACAGGACCAGAACATATGTAAAAGGTTACCTATGGAGCCACATTTCCTCCAGCATAGCGGGGAGCCATTGTTTCCAAATTTTGAAATCCTGTAAGGTGTAAGATACCAGCGTAATGCAATTTTCTGGGAAAGTTCCCAGTGGTTGACACATTTTGAAGCTTTATAGAGTGATCTAAATGCACACTGCCACTGTGAGTTCGCAATGCGCACGTTTAGATCTGTTTCCCATTTCTGGAAAGGTTGAGATTTGATAAAATCTAGTTTGTTTTGAAAAATATTGTAGAACAGAGAGATACCTTTTGGAGGAGTGGGTTTCGAGGTGAGATATTTCCACGCCTCTTTTGGTAGGTATATATGGTATGATTTAATAGAGCGTAGGAGATGAGCTATTTGGTTATATTTATATTGATCTGTAGGGCATAGATTATATTGGTCCTGCAGTGTGGTGAAGGGGATAAGGGAGTTATTGGAATATAAATCCGTGATGAATTTTATACCTCTGTTGTGCCATTCTCCCATGTTAAGATTGGGGATGGCTTGGGAGATAATTGCTATGGGTATAGGGATTTCCTGGAGTTGGGGTGGCATGGTTGGATTTTTACATAGGTCTCTCCATGCAGATAATGATGCTTGGAGGGTGAGTGGGAGGGTGTGTAGTGGTTTCCATACATCTAAAAGTAAGAAGCATTGTAGGTTGTTAGAAGGAATCATAGTTCTTTCAATTCCACACCATAGGTTGTCAGATGTTGGGTCAAACCATTCTTTAAGTTGTGTAAGAATTGCGGCACGATAATAGTCCCTAATGTCCACTAGTCCCATCCCTCCCGCTCCTCTATGTTTGACCAGGAGGATTTTAGAGCACCTTGGTCTCTTGGATTGCCAGATGTATCTGGAAAGTAGAGTATTTAAGGCTTTGATATGTGTGTTGTGTATTGGGACAGCTAGTGTTCGGAATATGTATAGTATTTGGGGTAATATTAACATTTTGAATGAGGCAAGACGGCCCGACCAAGTTAGTTCTATTTTGGCTAGTCTATTTGTTTCTTTGGTGAGTTTAGTAATTAAAGAGGAGTAGTTGGTTTCTGCTAGATCATTTGGGTTTTTGGTCAATGTAAGACCTAGGTAGGTGATGCTCTTCTTGCTCCATGTATAGGGGAAGGATGTCTGAAGTTCGGATTTTAAGGAGGGGGGTATTCCTAAATCTAATATGATTGATTTTGTAAAATTGACTTTATAATATGAGATGTTGCTAAACTCATTTAGGGTATTGTGTGCATGACTTAATGATATTTTGGGTTGAGAGAGGAATAAGATGATGTCATCTGCAAATAGATTTATGTTGTGTGATTTCCCTTGTATGGAGAAGCCTAAAATTTTCGGATGTGTTCTGATTCTTTCTGCAAGGGGTTCGATCAGTAGGTTAAAAATTGAGGGGGAGAGGGGACAGCCCTGTCTAGTCCCATTCGATATGTTGAAGGTATCAGATAGTAAATTAGATGTAAAGACTTGTGCACAGGGAGAAGAATACAATGCCTGAATAGCAGATAGGATGGGGCCAGCGAACCCGTATTTTTGCAGGGTTTGGTTCATGTAACCCCAATGTATCCTGTCGAACGCCTTCTCCGCATCCAAAGAGAGGAGCAGAGAAGGCGTCCGACACGACCCGGCATGTTGTATTATGTTGATGACCCTTCTGGTGGCATCGGCAGGTTGTCTTCCCGCCGTGAAGCCAGATTGGTCGGGTTTTATAAGAAGTGGGAGGATTGGAAGCAGTCTGTGGGCCAATATTTTTGCATAAAGCTTAACATCTGTGTTAAGTAATGATATTGGCCTGAAGTTGGCCGGGGAGGTAGGCTCCTTACCAGGCTTTGGGATAGTTACCACATATGCTTTAAGCATTTCTGGGGGAAACGAGGCAGAGGACATCGCAGCAGAGTAAACTGTCTGTAGGGTTGGGGCTAGTATGGATTGGAATGCCTTATAATACCCATTAGGGAGGCCATCTGGGCCTGGAGATTTGCCCAGGGGGAGTGATCGTATCCCCTTTTGGATCTCAGACTCAGTTATAGGGGCATTTAGGGTCTCAAGTTGTGTATGAGATAGAGAAGGAAGATTGAGTTGCGCTAGAAAAGCCTGAATTTTCTCTTCAGTTGGCTGTGGAGTATCAGGGTCTGTTTTCAGATTGTATAGTGTAGAGTAGTATTCAGCAAAGGAGTTTGCTATGTCTTTGGGATTGTAAATGTTGTGTTTAGTGATGGGGTGTGTCAAGAAGGGAATTTTGGATTTGGTTCTAGCTATCTTGAGCCTCTGGGCTAAGAATTTGCCTGCACGGTTGCCCGATGAATAGTGAGACATTCTAAGGTATTGTATGTGTTTGTCATATCTTTCGATCAATAGGAGTCTGAGATCCAAGCGGAGCTGGGATAATTTTTGGGCATTGTGAGAGGTGGGGTTTTGTTTGTTTGCTGTCTCCAGGTCTTTGATATCATTGATTAGTGAGTTTAGCTTATGCGTCCTCTGTCTCTTCTCCCTTGCACTTATCTGAAGCAGCAACCCTCTAACAAACGCTTTATGGGCGCACCACAATACTGCCGGATCAGATACCGAACCAGTATTGGCTTCAAAAAATTCAGTTAGATTTTTACTCAAATTTCTAACATGCTGTGGCATTTAAAGAATACGTGTGTTGGCTCTCCATATATATGCCGGGCTTGGAGTGTGCCCCTCCACCACCACGATCGATACAGGAGCATGGTCAGACCATGTTATGTCATGTATGGTGGAGGAGGACACTGCCTGCAATAACATTTTATCAACCATAATCAGATCTATTCTGGAATATGAATTATGTCTAGCAGAGTGAAAGGTGTAGTCCTTCTCGTTTGCATGTTGGCAGCGCCATACATCGAATATGTTTTCCGAGTGTAGCAGAGGCTGAAGTGAAGGAGGAGGACACTTGGCCTTGGAGGTAGTGTCCAAAGAGTGGTCAGGTGATATATTGTGGTCTCCACAGACAATCAGAGATCCCTGTTGAACGGTAGAAATTTTACGGTAGAGTCTCCTCAGGAAACGGAGTTGGTGAGAGTTAGGAGCATAGAGATTAGCGATGGTGAAGGGTTTGTTATTAAGCTTTCCTATGAGTATTATGTATCTTCCAGCTGGGTCTACGTGTGTTTCTAAAAGTTGAAAGGCCACAGAGTCTCTGATAGCGATAAGGACCCCTTTTTGTTTCGAAGGAGCTGAGGCAAGAAAAACATGAGGAAATTGCTGGTGTTGAAAATGTGGGGTATTACCAGTGGCAAAGTGTGTCTCTTGAAGGCATAAGACATCTGCTTGGAGCTTTATTGCTTCTTTCCATACAGAAGCTCTCTTGGCCGGGTGGTTGAGACCGTTTACATTAAATGAAACTATTTTAAGCGCCATTTAGTGTAGTATGGGGAGTGGTGCGTGTAGTACCTTGGTCTCTTTGGAGTAGTCCATCTTGTTTCGATGAGTCGACGTTGGTTGGGTTGGTTGTTGCTTCTTGGGTCCACTTTGATGAGGATGTCCACTTGGAGTTCAGACCAGTAGAGGGAGAGAGAGATCATAGTAGGGGAAAAAATAAAAGGTAATTGTAAAAAAAACAAGTATTGCATAATAACTGTGGGGTTGAACTTGCATCTGAGGGCATAGTAAATGCCCATATCTCAAGCGGGGGGGAGCTTTGGTACATGCTCCAGGCTTTAGAAGGAACCTTGATGCGATGAAGTAGAATTAATTTTTATATTTGGGTGTTTTTGAGTTGTTTCGTTTGGTACTGCTCTTTCTGGACACTGTTTGCCATTCGTATTGAGTGTCGAGTTTTGCAGGGGGTGAAGGGCCCTCTGAGGGGCGATCAGGTAGTATGTCTAGTGATCGGAGCAATTTGAGTCCCTCCTCCACGTCTGTGATTACCGTGGTGTTACCATCATGGGTAACTGTTATTTTCACGGGGTATCCCCACCTGTATGGTATATTGTGGTTGCGGAGAGCTTTGGTCACCGGCAATAAGGCTTTTCGTTTTTGCATGGTGAATTGTGAGAGGTCTGCGAACAGTTGGAGATGTGCAAATCTTTCTGGGGGTTGTTGGTTTTTACGGAACGCAGACATGAGTTGTTCCTTGGTCTGGTAAAAGTGCACTCGCATCAGCACATCCCTGGGTATGTTGTCAGGGAGGTGTGCTGGTTTTGGGAGTCTGTGAATGCGGTCTATATAGATTTCATTATCTGGAATGTTAGGTAAGAAGGTTTGGATTAGATCCTGTGCATATTGCTGGAGTTGTGGGGGAAGAACATTTTCAGGGACCCCTCTAATCTTAATATTGTTTCTTCTTGACCTGTCTTCAAGGTCGGCGACCTTTGACCTGAGCCATGTAATCTCATCAGACTGGTCGTTATGAGCGTCAATCAGAGTATTGTGAGATGCTGCAAAATCCCCCATTTTATCCTCTATGTGGTCAACTCTTCCTCCTATAGCTCCTAGTTCAGTTTTAAAGTTGTGTACACACTGCATCATATCTGTATGCATAGAGCTGCGTAGGGAGACAAGCATGTCTTTTAAGGTGGTGTCTGATACAGGCTTACCCGTTGTTGGGAAGGCTGTGAACGGGTCCACCAGCTCCCTTGTGTCCTCCATGGTGTCCGGAGTCATGCTGTCTTGCTGAATGTTCTCCGCCATCCGAGGTTTGGACTTTGCTGGGCTGCGGGACATGGGTGTGGAGGCTCCAGGAGAGCTGTGCTTAGAGCCTGCTTGTGAGCCCGGGCTGGATATCGCAGACCGCGCGCTGCCTGTGGGGGAAGGAGGATCTCGCATGGCGCCGGCGCCATCTTGGAGAAGGCCGCGGTCTTTCATCTGGAAGAAATCCGGTAATTTCTTCAGCTGATCGTTGTCCTTTTTCCTGCGGGTCATCTTGCGATAGTTGCAGGGCTTTTAGGCTCGTTTTTGAGGTTGAGCAGGTTCGTTGTGTTGTTCCCAAGGCTTCGGTTCCTGAAGCTGGAGCGGAGCTGTGGGTTTAAGCGTCCATTCAGCTGCGCGGTAGCCACGCCCCCCCAGAAATATCCATTTCTGTTACCTGCATAGGATTTTGTATTTTGGAAGGAACTTTATTCGTAATAGTGGAAATATTTTTAGTGGGACTGGGTTGTGAACGATTGTAAAATGAATTTAATTTATTCAACAATTTAGCTTTAGGTGACTTAATGGAAAGATGAGTATTATCCTGTTGTTGTGTGTTGTGACCTATGTTTATCAGAATTCCAAAATGACATAAACCTTCTCATTAATGGGGCTATTCAATCAAACATCATTAACAAGAATGAGGCCTCCTTCTTACGGAGGGATTTTTACCGGACCCCATACTTTTATCACATACCCAAAATTCACAAGAACCAGACTAACCCCCCAGGGAGACCAATCATCGCTGCCATGGACAGTATTACTTCTGGATTATCAAAATATATTGATCACCATCTTCAGCCCCTAGCACAAGGACTGCAGTCATATATCCGAGATGGAACCCATCTATTGGATTTATTGAAACCTTATGGATGGGAAGACCAATATATTTGGATATCTTTAGATGTGAACTCTTTGTACACGTCTATCCCCCATACCTTTGGAATAGCAGCACTTAATCACTTCCTATCCCAGGATCCATACATGAGTATCAAACAGGCCTCGTTTATTTTGGACTGCGCTAAATACTGTTTAACACATAATTATTTTACATTTAATGAACAGCATTACCTACAGATTCAGGGGACAGCCATGGGGGCCAATTTCACGCCCTCATATGCTAATTTAGCAATGGGATTATGGGAACACAGAAACATCTGGAAAAATAATCCCTTCCTCAGGCACCCTATTTTTTATGGTCGTTGTATAGACGATATTATTATCATTTGGGATGGCCCAGTTGATGTTGTTGATAAGTTTGTGGCCCACTGCAACAACAACCCACATGGTCTGAGTTTCACTCATGTCATGGACAAAGAGAGATTAGCCTTCCTAGACCTTGACCTTTTTCATGTTGGCAATGAGATACACGCGAGGAACTTCTTTAAACCAACAGCAGTAAATTCCTTACTGCATTACAAAAGTTGCCACTATGAAAAATGGGAAAATAATATCCCTAAAGCGAAATTTTGCCGATTACGGAGGAACTGCACAAAAATGTATGATTTTATGGAACAAATTATAAAGAAAGTCTGAGAACTGACCCCTAACATAAACCACCTCCATCCCTAATATCAGAAAGAGAAACAAATGAACGTCGCCCACGGGACTTTAAATGAGGTGTAAATGGTGATCAAAGGGTAAACAGGTATAAAGGTACAAGTATTTTATTGAAAACAACAGCATAATCCATAATAGGACATGAGCATGGGTGAACAGGTTCATAAAACAGCAACATTGCATAGTAGTCCTAAAACATAGCCATAATATAATAGTAATACATATAAAACAGGTATGCATGGTACATCTCTAACCCGACGCGTTTCGCGAGCTTTCCTCGCTTCATCAGGGGCTGATGTGCATAACTGCTGTCTGTAAATACAGATTAAAGTAATTAGAGTATCGGTTATGATTGGGTAAAAGCAAGAAGCCAGAACCGGTCATCCCATACTTACTTGTAAGACCAAGGCTATAGACACATAACCCAGGTACGGGTCGGCGGAGGGCATCTCCCCCGGGAGCTGAAGGGGCCGAGGACCCAACCAGAGGACCGAGGCCAGGCGTGGGGGGCAGCATGGCAGAATGAGAGAGAGAGAGGAGAGCGTGAACCCAAATTGTTCCCAAATGTACTGCAGGGCAACTCACTGTATGGGAATATAAATATAAGGTAGTATAGGATTAAAGAGTTTGGAAGTATGAAATGTATATCGTGGCATCAAATGCAAGGTATGTTAATAAGCAAGGTCTAAAATAATAACATTGGTATTGTCATGGAAATATAAAATATGTGCTACTTGCATGGTATGCATAAGGTGTCCCGCAGAGCAGAGAAAAAAAAAAAAAAAAGGAGGGTACAAGGTGAAGGAGTGAATGAGAAGGGAAGGAAAGGGAAGGGGAGGAGGGGAGAACAGGGGGAGGTGAAGTGAATAGTGACAGAAAAAAGACAAAGAAAGAGAAGAAAAAATGAAAAGAAAGGGGAACAGGACCAGGGGGAAAGGAAAGAAAAAAAGTGAGAGAAGTGAAGGGAGATGAGGCACGGTGAAAGAGAGGACAAATTAATTAATGATGTGATGAACTAGAAAAGTACTTCCGTGTGAAAGGAAAAAGTGTAATTAGAGGAGTCAGTCAGAAACAGCAAGTGAGGATAGGTACGCTGTGAGGTGCAGGTATTCATATTAAAGTAGATAAATAGGGTGCCTACCAATATAGTGCAGCGTCCCGACTGAGTGTTGGAGAAGTAGTGAGGGAAAAGTTGCCATATTGACACCCCCTGCCTTATACCCGGACATCTGCCGAGTTCTCCGCCCCTAACGTCATGCGTCAGGCGGAGCAAAGGAGATCGCAACGCACCCGTCGCAGAGAGGCAGGCACTCGCGATCCCCAGCCGCCGCCTGGATGACACATCCCGCCCATCAGGGAGGGGGATACCGCTGTATTGCAGGCATCCCCAGGTGGGCGTGGAAGAGCATGACGCCGATGCACTGGTGGCCCCGCCCCTCCGGAGAAGCCAGAGAGACGGGACAGCTGGGGAAATGAATCCCCATTTGTGCATCGCAGCTCCCAGAGGGTAAAACAGACCGCTCAACCCAAACATGGGTGCAGTGAAGGAGCTAGGTCTGCAAGTACATAGTAAAATTCAAACATGATAATATTAAAGGTATGCTAGCAAAGTCATTGAGGTTCAGTAGTAGCCAAACCAATGTAACCCCTAAGATCTAGGATCAGCATCAGACAAGGGCATTATGGTGTTTTCCACCTGGGTACAAATTATAAAGAAAGTCTGAGAACTGACCCCTAACATAAACCACCTCCATCCCTAATATCAGAAAAAGAAACAAATGAACGTCGCCCACGGGACTTTAAATGAGGTGTAAATGGTGATCAAAGGGTAAACAGGTATAAAGGTACAAGTATTTTATTGAAAACAACAGCATAATCCATAATAGGACATGAGCATGGGTGAACAGGTTCATAAAACAGCAACATTGCATAGTAGTCCTAAAAAATAGCCATAATATATTAGTAATACATATAATACAGGTATGCATGGTACATCTCTAACCCGACGCGTTTCACAAGCTTTCCTCGCTTCATCAGGGGCTGATGTGCATAACTGCTGTCTGTAAATACAGATTAAAGTAATTAGAGTATCGGTTATGATTGGGTAAAAGCAAGAAGCCAGAACCGGTCATCCCATACTTACTTGTAAGACCAAGGCTACAGACACATAACCCAGGTACGGCTCTCCCCTCCTCCCCTTCCCTTTCCTTCCCTTCTCATTCACTCCTTCACCTTGTACCCTCCTTTTTTTTTTTTCTCTGCTCTGCGGGACACCTTATGCATACCATGCAAGTAGCACATATTTTATATTTCCATGGCAATACCAATGTTATTATTTTAGACCTTGCTTATTAACATACCTTGCATTTGATGCCACGATATACATTTCATACTTCCAAACTCTTTAATCCTATACTACCTTATATTTATATTCCCATACAGTGAGTTGCCCTGCAGTACATTTGGGAACAATTTGGGTTTACGCTCTCCTCTCTCTCTCTCATTCTGCCATGCTGCCCCCCACGCCTGGCCTCGGTCCTCTGGTTGGGTCCTCGGCCCCTTCAGCTCCCGGGGGAGATGCCCTCCGCCGACCCGTACCTGGGTTATGTGTCTGTAGCCTTGGTCTTACAAGTAAGTATGGGATGACCGGTTCTGGCTTCTTGCTTTTACCCAATCATAACCGATACTCTAATTACTTTAATCTGTATTTACAGACAGCAGTTATGCACATCAGCCCCTGATGAAGCGAGGAAAGCTCGCGAAACGCGTCGGGTTAGAGATGTACCATGCATACCTGTATTATATGTATTACTATTATATTATGGCTATGTTTTAGGACTACTATGCAATGTTGCTGTTTTATGAACCTGTTCACCCATGCTCATGTCCTATTATGGATTATGCTGTTGTTTTCAATAAAATACTTGTACCTTTATACCTGTTTACCCTTTGATCACCATTTACACCTCATTTAAAGTCCCGTGGGCGACGTTCATTTGTTCATTTTATGGAACAAAGTCAGCTACTCAGAAAAAAACTTAAAGACAAAGGGTATCCAGAGTCACTGGTAGACCAAGCACAAAAACATTATTTACAACCTACACCCGTTGTCCAACACCAAAATGAAGATATATTCAATTCATCTGGATGCTTCATCACTAGGTTTCATACCAAATTCTCTAAAATGGAAGCAATATTCAGGAAGCATTGGCCTATCCTTTTTGAGGATCCATATCTTAAACCACTTCTACCTAATCACCCAAAAATTACTTACAGAAAAGCCCCTAATATTAAAAATAAAATAGCGCCCAGCAAATTAAAGCCCATAAAAGAAATCGCACCAGCACAGGCCCATATGATTCCTCTCAAGGGCATGTTCCAATGTAAAAAAGCCATGTGCAAAACTTGCATTTTTGTCAAACATGGAAAAAAACAGTTTTCCACTAAAGGAAAAACTTACGTGCTTGACAATTTCTACAACTGTGGCTCGGATTTTGTAGTCTACGGTCTGAGTTGCCCATGTAATCTTATCTATGTGGGGTGCTCCATACGCCCACTAAGGCAAAGATTTGGTGAACACAGAAGAAAAATAGAAGGAGGGAGGGACAAACATAGTGTCCCCCGCCATTTCTGTGAACACCACGCAAAATCCACTGAAGGTCTTGAGGTAAGGGTTATTGAACAAATACCAAAAAATTTACCCATAGCTGAAAGGTTCTATAGATTATGTGAAAGAGAAACCTTCTGGATTTATTCCTTGGACGCCCTAAATCCTGGTGGAATCAACGAAGAATTAGAAATTTCCACCATTTTATAATAACATTGGCCCTGAGTGCACTACTTGCTTTATATTTATTTACATAACAAGAATTCTGCTATATCCTTGATTTATATTACTGAAAAATTATACCCTGACACGAGGAGTTGAGATTTATTTTAATACTATTTTTAAAATTTTTTAAAATAATTTTACTATATATATATATATATATATATATATATATATATATATATATATATATATATATATATATATATATATATATATATATATATTTTTTTTTTTTTTAATTTCACTATTGTCAGTGTCATTATTATATACCATGCTCACATACATGTTCCCATAGGAATATTATTTATCCCCATACACCGCATATAGGTATCTGTCTTCTCTATATAAAGTTTATTATTATTTTATAAACCAAAATAGTTTACTCACATCCATCTATTATATTTGTTTGAACACCCGTAATGATATACACAATAATATGTACAATAATCAGTCAAAAATGCACTGTTTAATTTTTAATTTAATCACTACATACACATAAACATCTCATGTATGTATATAAGAAATTAGTAATCATAGCAAATTAGGTGCATAGTATGAATATTTTAAATTTCATTTTATCTAACATAAACACATTAATCATTCCGTCTGCCTTTTTAACAATATATTTCCTTGATTTTCTTTGTAATTACAATTGTATCCATTAGGTGGCGGTGCCATGAGCGCACTTAAATAGGCTGAAATGTATTGTAATCTCCATAGCTTGAGAAAGGAGCGCGCTCTAATGCGCATGCTCTGAAACGCGTTGCTTTACAGCAGTACAGCACATACAATTGGATTTGCGTTCCATCGTCCCAGCCTCCCAATTGACTGCTCGGCGATGCCCAAGCCTCGTTCTGGATTATCACTGATCCCGGAAGCTTACACCAAACAGACCAGCCGGCAGCAAGATAGGAATAAGACTGTGTGACACAGGAGGACGCGATCTTGTATGCCTATACTAAGGCTCCCTAAGCCGGACTAACTAAGTTTTAAATGTGAGTGCTTTTAATGTAAATATATCATTAAATATACAGTTTACTAAGAGGCGCCTTTCCTGTTTTTTCTTTTTCATACTTGGAGCGGCTTCACCTCCCTTCTAAAGGCTGCCCTTCTCATAGACTGCTTGCATCTCACAGAGAGCGCATTGCTCAAAAGGACATTTTTCTGACAATATTGAGATATACTGTGAACAATGTAACCTGCGCTGCTTGTCTTTCTTTTTGTCAGCATGCTTTCTATAGTGCATCCATAGAGACACCTCTAGTAATGGGAGCAATTGCAGCAAAGAAAGTAGTTATCCATGACGCTTCTCAAGTTTCAAGTGATCAAGTGTAGTATCTGTTCTTTTCAGTGCCCAGGGGTGCTCCATAGTTTGCCTGGCACTTGCAGATAGGATGGCTGTATGTAAAGTGGTCCTGTTGGTATGATGGGGCACTCACTGGGTAAGATGGGGCATGGGAGTAATTCCTTAGTGGAGGAACCCAAGGGACCCAGTGCCTTCTGATTTGACAGTGCTACCTTGTCTGGTCAGGAGCTGGGAAGGCAGAGAGCCCAGGGGGTGCCCCGGTGGTTATCTAGTATCACTATGGGTTTGGGACCCAACTGTGAGAACGAGCACTAGGCCACAACACCACTTGCTTTTTTCTGCACTATCCTTTATGGATTAGGCCTTTTGGCCACGACTGGGGCAATTTTTGTTACCAGGCCACAAGGGCTAGCCAATGCACCTAGACTGACTGTTTTTCTTTTTTTGCCTATTTATTTGATCTCCACGTGTGTATCATTTGCACTTATTTTTGTGTTGCTTTTTCACTCAGGAGGTAGGGTGTGGGTCCTTGGACCTACCCTGAAGTCTAGGGGGAGGATGTGTGGCCATCAGGTTCTCCCCTCGCTTGAGGTCTCCTCCCTTGCCATTTTTCATGTTGCCACATCTTACCACTGGGATTTTTGCCCATTCCTGCTTGCAAAACTGCTCCAGCTCCTTCAGGTTGGATGATTTGTGCTTGTGAACAGCAATCTTTAAGTCTGACCACAGATTTTCTATTGGATTGAGGTCTGGGCTTTGACTAAGCCATTCCAACACATTTACATGTTTCCCCTTAAACCACTCAAGTGTTGCTTTAGCAGTGGGTTTGGGGTCATTGTTCTGCTGGAAGGTGAACCTCCGCCCTAGCCTCAAATCACACACAGAGTGGTACAGATTTCGCTCAAGAATATCCCTGTATTTAGCACCATCCATCTTTCCCTCAACTCTGACCAGTTTCCCAGTCCAGACTGCTGAAAAACATCCCCACAGCATGATGCTGCCACCAACATGTTTCACTGTGGGGATGGTGTTCTTTGGGTGATGTGATGTGTTGGGTTTGCGCCAGACATAGAGTTTTCTTTGATGGCCAAAAAATTTAATTTTAGTCTCATCAGACCAGAGCACCTTCCTCCATACATTTTGGGAGTCTCCCACGTGCCTTTTCCCAAACTCAAAATGTGCCATTTTGTTTTTTTCTGAAAGTAATGGCTTTCTTATGGCCACTCTGCCATAAAGCCCAACTGTATGGAGCGTACCGCTTATTGTCGTCCTATGTACAGATACTCCAGTCTCTGCTGTGGAACTCTGCAGCTCCTCCAGGTTTACCTTAGGTCTCTGTGCTGCCTCTCTGATTAATGCCCTCCTTGCCCGGTCCATGAGTTTTGGTGTGTGGCCGTCTCTTGGCAGGCTTGCTGTTGTGCCATGTTCTTTCCATTTGGTTATGATAGATATGATGGTGCTCCTAGGGATCATCAAAGATTTGGATATAAAATAGGTAAAAAGCCAAGGGAGTGAATACTTTTGCAAGGCACTGTATCAGTTTTTGCACTCCCACCATGGGTTAAAATAAAAAAAAAGTGGGTATTTTTATTCTTATACAGGATTTATAGTGCCAACAGTTTGAGCAGTGCTTTACAAATTAAAGGCATGCTTACAGTTACATTACAATTTGGTACAAGAGGAATCAGAGGGCCCTGCCCATTAGAGCTCCATGTAAGTGTGCTTATGTAAAGTTACCGTTTATCAATTGGGTTTAACAAAACTTTATATGTCAATGCATGATCCAACGGCCCCTAAATAAGTTTGTAGATGTGATTCTTACACAAGCCTCAGGTAACTGTATGGAGGTATAATAAAGTTCAGACACTTACTGTCGGTGTACTGTGTTTGAGAGATAAAAAGAAAACCAACCAATGGGACTTTTCAGGTGCTACGTAGGAGTAGGGTGACCTGACGTCCCTGATCGGCCCTGGATTCAGGGCCGATCCTGGGCAGGTGCACCGCAAGCTGGGGCGTCCAGGGGCGGCCCTACCATGGGTCCAGCTGGGCTGTCTCGGGTGGAGGGGGCAAGCGCCACCAGATTATACAGAACCGGGATCTCCTGGTTACCCGGCTGTCAGGCAAAGTGCCGCCTCCTGGGCCGGCTCCTATGATAAGCGGCACAATCCTTAGTCTAAGGATAGTGGCCACGTGGGGTAAACAGGAGATCCCTGCTCTGAATAATCCGTCTGCTCTCCTCGCTCACTATGCACTGATCACAGGTATGGCCGACCTGCTCGGCACTGAACAGGCTGAACTGATGGGCACTGAACAGTCTGAGCTGATGAGCACTGAACAGGCTGAGCTGGTGGGCACTGAACAGGCTGAGCTGATGGGCACTAAACAGGCTCCATTGATGGGCACTGAACAGGCTGAGCTGATGGGCACTGAACAGGCTGAGCTGATGGGCACTGAGCAAGCTGAGCTGATGGTCACTGAACAGGCTGAGCTGATTGGTACTGAAAAGGCTGAGCTAATGGGTACTGAAAAGGCTGAGCTGATGGGTACTGAACAGGCTGAGCTGATGCACACTGAACAGGCAGCATTGAAGGGCACTGAACAGTCAGAATTGATGGGCACTGAACATAGGCAGCATTTATGGGCACTGAACAGGCTGAATTTATAGGAACTGAAACAGCTGCATTGATGGGCACTGAAAAGGCTGAGCTTATAGGCATTAAAGAGGCTGCATTGATGGGCACTGAACAGGCTGAGCTGATGGGCACTGAAGAGGTTGAACTGATGGGCACTGAACAGGCAGAGCTGATGGGCACTTGAACAGGCTCAGCTGATGGGTACTGAACAGGCTGAGCTGATGGGCACTGAATAGGCTGAGCTTATAGACACTGAACAGGCTGCATTGATGGGCAATGAACAGGCAGCATTGATGGGCACTGAACAGGCAGCATTGATGGGCACTGAACAGGCAGCATTGATGGGCACTGAACAGGAAGCATTGATGGGCACTGAACATGAAGCATTGATGGGCACTGAAAAGACTCAGCATTGATGGGCACTGAACAGACTCAGCATTGATGGGCACTGAACAGACTCAGCATTGATTGGCACTGAACAGACACAGCATTGATGGGCACTGAACAGACTCAGCATTGATGGGCACTGAACAGACTGAATTTATAGGCACTGAGCAGGCTGCATTGAGGGGCACTGAACAGGCTGGATTGATGGGCACTGAAAAGGCTGAACTTATAGGCATTATACAGGCTGCATTGATGGGCACTGAAAAGGCTGAGCTGATGGGAACAGAACAGGCTGAGCTGATGGGCACTGAAAAGGCTGGGCTGATGGGGACTTAGCAGGCTGAGCTGCTGGGTACTGAACAGGATGCATTTATGTGCACTGATCAGGCTGAGCTGATGGGCACTGAACAGGCTGAGCTCATGAGCACTTAACAAGCTGCATTGATGGGCACTGAACAGATTGCATTGATGGGCACTGAACAGGCTGCATTGATGGGCACTGAACGGGCAGCATTGATGGGCACTGAACAGGCAGCAGTGATAGGCACTGAATAGGCAGCATTGATGGGCACTGAACTGACTCAGTATCGATGGGCACTGAACAGAGGCAGCACTGATGGGCACTGAACTGACTCAGTATCGATGGGCACTGAACAGAGGCAGCATTGATGGGCACTGAACAGGCTGAATTTATAGGAACTTAACCGGCTGCATTGATGGGCACTGAAAAGGCTGAGGTTATAGGAATTAAAGCGGTTGCATTGATGGGCACTAAACAGGCTGAGCTGATGGGCACTGAAGAGGTTGAACTAATAGGCACTGAAGAGACTGCATTGATGGGCACCAAACAGACTGAGATGATGGGCAATGAACAGACTGCATTGATGGGTACTGAACAGGCTGCATGTATGGGCACTGAACAGGCTGCATTGATGGCATTGAAAAAGCTGGGCTGATGGGGACAAAACAGGCTGAGCTGCTGGGCACTGAACATGCTGCCTTGAAGGGCACTGAACAAGCTGCAATGAAGGACACTGAACAGGCTGCATTGATGGGCACTGAACAGGCTGCATTGATGGGCATTGAACAGGCTGCATTGACGGAGACTGAGCAGGCTGAGATGCTGGGCACTGAACAGCATGAGAGAACTTCAACCAGCGCTAATCTCTTGTATAATAGGCTAAAGCAGCTGAATAGTGAGGATAAAATCTATCAAATCCAACAGAACAAATATATAGAAGCAGTACAGCGCTAGAAAATAATGTCCCTATAAATCTTCAATTAACATAAATGTCCATAAAGAGAGAAAAAAAATGTCCATAAAGAGAAAAAAATTCCAGATGAGGATCCAAGTGTGCAAGTGATATCCAAATATGATGAGTGACTCATATAGTGATAAACCTCCACCAACAATATCGCTAGCCACTCACCTCAGCGGGTGAACCCCTGAATAAATTCAGTCAGGTCTCAAACAGCTGTTCCCACAATGGGAGATATACAGGAGCAGGTAACTTGAGCCAGACAGCTTACGGTCTCGTGGAGCGATCACATGCAATAGAATAAACAACATCTAGTGCTCTCTGTATTTTGCTTAGGAAGTTTTAATAAAAGTAGATCAACTTACAAGAAAGGCACTGTTCCCCAGTGCGAAGGATAAAAACGTATAGGATACTCCACGGAGATCGGTGAACAAGACGTGGGTGACGTCACGAGTCACGTGATATTTTCTGTACGCGTTACGTCCCTTGTGATGGGCGGGACGTCTTCAGCGGCGACGGCATGACGTGGTGCACCCGCTTTAAATAGCTCAGCTGATCACTGCAGCCAATGGACCAAATTGTATACAGATTACCATGGTAACCATTACTCGAGAACGGAGATGTTAGTTCTAATAATGGAACCATGAAGGGATTCGCTATAGCAGTAATAAATCACCGAAGCTAAGCCCAAAAAAATAACTAAACTTATAGGATGTTACTATGTGTAACTAATAGAAATGTGACCAGCTCCCTCAAAGGGAGTCTAGTTTGTGTGACAACCCGTGTACTTGCTCGATTCCGTGGAACATCCTATTCACATAATGAAAAATAATATCCATATATTCCAAACATAAAATACATATAAAAAATTCATATAAAGTTATCGATCTGAAATAAAACAATTTACGTCAAACTCGACGTTCAAGCCTCTCGGCAAGAGGACCTTGGTCTCATGGATCCAATGGGATTCCCTGCGGCTGAGCTGGCGAAGAAAGTCCCCCCCCCCTCCAATGTTTATTAACTTTTTCAATCCCCCAGAATTTTAATCCTCTGGGGTTTTGAGCATGCACCATTTTGAAATGTTTCGAAACATTGTGGGTTTTTAATCCTTTCTTAATATTATTGACGTGCTCGCCTAAACGCACATGCAGGGGCCTGGAGGTCCTTCCGATGTATTGGAGGCCACATCCGCACTCCAACATGTATACAACTCCAACTGTCGTGCAGGTAATCAATTGGTCAATTTTATATTCCCTGCCGTTGAGGTAGCAACAAACTGTTTACGTTTTTTATCATTACATTTGGAATGTCTGCAGGCTGTGCAGCGCCCACAGGCATAAAAACCTGAGAGGAAAGAGAATAATCTATTATCTACTTGTGTGGGAGGATCTACCACTCCAGGTGCTAAACGGTCTCTTAAAGACGGGGCTTTCTTGTAGATAAAAGACGGACGTGGTGGCAATAGGGGACCCAGCACGCGATCTTGTTTCAAGATTGGCCAGTTTCTAGCAACCAGCTTTTCGAATTGCTTATATTGGACATTGTAATTAAGTAACATTTTAAAATTAGGGGCATTGTTACTAGTGTCTCTGACTTTATTGGAGAACAGGCCTAGCTGAAGGGCACTGAACAGGCCTAGCTGAAGGGCACTGAACAGGCCTAGCTGAAGGGCACTGTACAGGCCAAGCTGATGGGTACTGAACAGGCCGAGCTGATGGGCACTGAACAGGCCGAGCTGATGGGCACTGAACAGGCCGAGCTGATGGGCACTGAACAGGCCGAGCTGATGGGCACTGAACAGGCCGAGCTGATGGGCACTGAACAGGCTGAGCTGATGGACACTTGAACAGGCTCAGCTGATGGGTACTGAACAGGCTGAGCTGATGGGCACTGAATAGGCTGAGCTTATAGACACTGAACAGGCTGCATTGATGGGCAATGAACAGGCAGCATTGATGGGCACTGAACAGGCAGCATTGATGGGCACTGAACAGGCAGCATTGATGGGCACTGAACAGGAAGCATTGATGGGCACTGAACATGAAGCATTGATGGGCACTGAAAAGACTCAGCATTGATGGGCACTGAACAGACTCAGCATTGATGGGCACTGAACAGACTCAGCATTGATTGGCACTGAACAGACACAGCATTGATGGGCACTGAACAGACTCAGCATTGATGGGCACTGAACAGACTGAATTTATAGGCACTGAGCAGGCTGCATTGAGGGGCACTGAACAGGCTGGATTGATGGGCACTGAAAAGGCTGAACTTATAGGCATTATACAGGCTGCATTGATGGGCACTGAAAAGGCTGAGCTGATGGGAACAGAACAGGCTGAGCTGATGGGCACTGAAAAGGCTGGGCTGATGGGGACTTAGCAGGCTGAGCTGCTGGGTACTGAACAGGATGCATTTATGTGCACTGATCAGGCTGAGCTGATGGGCACTGAACAGGCTGAGCTCATGAGCACTTAACAAGCTGCATTGATGGGCACTGAACAGATTGCATTGATGGGCACTGAACAGGCTGCATTGATGGACACTGAACGGGCAGCATTGATGGGCACTGAACAGGCAGCAGTGATAGGCACTGAATAGGCAGCATTGATGGGCACTGAACTGACTCAGTATCGATGGGCACTGAACAGAGGCAGCACTGATGGGCACTGAACTGACTCAGTATCGATGGGCACTGAACAGAGGCAGCATTGATGGGCACTGAACAGGCTGAATTTATAGGAACTTAACCGGCTGCATTGATGGGCACTGAAAAGGCTGAGGTTATAGGAATTAAAGCGGTTGCATTGATGGGCACTAAACAGGCTGAGCTGATGGGCACTGAAGAGGTTGAACTAATAGGCACTGAAGAGACTGCATTGATGGGCACCAAACAGACTGAGATGATGGGCAATGAACAGACTGCATTGATGGGTACTGAACAGGCTGCATGTATGGGCACTGAACAGGCTGCATTGATGGCATTGAAAAAGCTGGGCTGATGGGGACAAAACAGGCTGAGCTGCTGGGCACTGAACATGCTGCCTTGAAGGGCACTGAACAAGCTGCAATGAAGGACACTGAACAGGCTGCATTGATGGGCACTGAACAGGCTGCATTGATGGGCATTGAACAGGCTGCATTGACGGAGACTGAGCAGGCTGAGATGCTGGGCACTGAACAGCATGAGAGAACTTCAACCAGCGCTAATCTCTTGTATAATAGGCTAAAGCAGCTGAATAGTGAGGATAAAATCTATCAAATCCAACAGAACAAATATATAGAAGCAGTACAGCGCTAGAAAATAATGTCCCTATAAATCTTCAATTAACATAAATGTCCATAAAGAGAGAAAAAAAATGTCCATAAAGAGAAAAAAATTCCAGATGAGGATCCAAGTGTGCAAGTGATATCCAAATATGATGAGTGACTCATATAGTGATAAACCTCCACCAACAATATCGCTAGCCACTCACCTCAGCGGGTGAACCCCTGAATAAATTCAGTCAGGTCTCAAACAGCTGTTCCCACAATGGGAGATATACAGGAGCAGGTAACTTGAGCCAGACAGCTTACGGTCTCGTGGAGCGATCACATGCAATAGAATAAACAACATCTAGTGCTCTCTGTATTTTGCTTAGGAAGTTTTAATAAAAGTAGATCAACTTACAAGAAAGGCACTGTTCCCCAGTGCGAAGGATAAAAACGTATAGGATACTCCACGGAGATCGGTGAACAAGACGTGGGTGACGTCACGAGTCACGTGATATTTTCTGTACGCGTTACGTCCCTTGTGATGGGCGGGACGTCTTCAGCGGCGACGGCATGACGTGGTGCACCCGCTTTAAATAGCTCAGCTGATCACTGCAGCCAATGGACCAAATTGTATACAGATTACCATGGTAACCATTACTCGAGAACGGAGATGTTAGTTCTAATAATGGAACCATGAAGGGATTCGCTATAGCAGTAATAAATCACCGAAGCTAAGCCCAAAAAAATAACTAAACTTATAGGATGTTACTATGTGTAACTAATAGAAATGTGACCAGCTCCCTCAAAGGGAGTCTAGTTTGTGTGACAACCCGTGTACTTGCTCGATTCCGTGGAACATCCTATTCACATAATGAAAAATAATATCCATATATTCCAAACATAAAATACATATAAAAAATTCATATAAAGTTATCGATCTGAAATAAAACAATTTACGTCAAACTCGACGTTCAAGCCTCTCGGCAAGAGGACCTTGGTCTCATGGATCCAATGGGATTCCCTGCGGCTGAGCTGGCGAAGAAAGTCCCCCCCCCCTCCAATGTTTATTAACTTTTTCAATCCCCCAGAATTTTAATCCTCTGGGGTTTTGAGCATGCACCATTTTGAAATGTTTCGAAACATTGTGGGTTTTTAATCCTTTCTTAATATTATTGACGTGCTCGCCTAAACGCACATGCAGGGGCCTGGAGGTCCTTCCGATGTATTGGAGGCCACATCCGCACTCCAACATGTATACAACTCCAACTGTCGTGCAGGTAATCAATTGGTCAATTTTATATTCCCTGCCGTTGAGGTAGCAACAAACTGTTTACGTTTTTTATCATTACATTTGGAATGTCTGCAGGCTGTGCAGCGCCCACAGGCATAAAAACCTGAGAGGAAAGAGAATAATCTATTATCTACTTGTGTGGGAGGATCTACCACTCCAGGTGCTAAACGGTCTCTTAAAGACGGGGCTTTCTTGTAGATAAAAGACGGACGTGGTGGCAATAGGGGACCCAGCACGCGATCTTGTTTCAAGATTGGCCAGTTTCTAGCAACCAGCTTTTCGAATTGCTTATATTGGACATTGTAATTAAGTAACATTTTAAAATTAGGGGCATTGTTACTAGTGTCTCTGACTTTATTGGAGAACAGGCCTAGCTGAAGGGCACTGAACAGGCCTAGCTGAAGGGCACTGAACAGGCCTAGCTGAAGGGCACTGTACAGGCCAAGCTGATGGGTACTGAACAGGCCGAGCTGATGGGCACTGAACAGGCCGAGCTGATGGGCACTGAACAGGCCGAGCTGATGGGCACTGAACAGGCCGAGCTGATGGGCACTGAACAGGCCGAGCTGATGGGCACTGAACAGGCTGAGCTGATGGACACTGAACAGGCTGCAATGATGGGCAATGAACAGGCAGCATTGATGGGCACTGAACAGGAAGCATTGATGGGCACTGAACATGAAGCATTGATGGGCACTGAACAGGCAGCATTGATGGGCACTGAACAGACGCAGCATTGATGGGCACTGAACAGACTCAGCATTGATGGGCACTGAACAGACACAGCAATGATGGGCACTGAACAGACTCAGCATTAATGGGCACTGAACAGGCTGAATTTATAGCCACTGAGCAGGCTGCATTGAGGGGCACTGAACAGGCTGCATTGATGGGCACTGAAAAGGCTGAACTTATAGGCATTATACAGGATGCATTGATGGGCACTGAAAAGGCTGAGCTGATGGGAACAGAACAGGCTGAGCTGATGGGCACTGAAAAGGCTGGGCTGATGGGGACTGAGCAGGCTGAGCTGCTGGGTACTGAACAGGATGCATTTATGTGCACTGATCAGGCTGAGCTGATGGGCACTGAACAGGCTGAGCTCATAAGCACTAAACAGGCTGCATTGATGGGCACTGAACAGGCTGCCTTGATGGGCACTGAACAGGCAGCAGTGATGGGCACTGAACAGCAGCACTGATGGGCACTGAACAGGCAGCATTGATGGGCACTAAACAGACTCAGTATCGATGGGCACTGAACAGACTCAGCATTGATGAGCACTGAACAGGCTGAATTTATAGGCATTGAACAGGGTGCATTGATGGGCACTGAACAGGACACTGAACAGGCTGAACTGATGGACACTGAACAGCCTGCATTGATGGGCACTGAACAGGCTGCATTTATGGGCATTGAACAGGCAGGGCTGATGGGGACTGAGCAGGCTGAGCTGCTGGGCACTGAACAGTCTGCATTGATGGACACTAAACAGGCCGAGATGATGGGCAGTGAACAGGCCGAGCTGATGGGCACTAAACAGACTGAATTAATAGGCACTGAACAGGCTGCATTGATGGGCAATGAACAGGCTGCATTGATGGGCACTGAACAGGCAGCATTGATGGGCACTGAACAGGCAGCATTGATGGGCACTGAACAGACTCAGCACTGATAGGCACTGGACACACTCATTGATGGGCACTGAAAAGACTCAGCATTGATAGGCACTGAACAGGCTGAATTGATGGGCACTGAACAGGCTGAGCTGATGGGCACTGAACAGGCTGAGCTGATGGGCACTAAAAAGGCTGAATTTATAGGCACTGAAAAGGCTGCATTGATGGGCACTGAACAGACTGCATTGATGGGCACTGAACAGGCTAACCTGATGGACACTGAACAAGCTGAGTTGATGGGCACTAAACAGGCTGCATTGATTGGCACTGAGCAGGCTGCTTTGATGGGCACTGAACAGGCAGCATTGATGGGCACTGAAAAGGCTGAGCTTATAGGCACTGAACAGGATGCATTTATGGGCACTGAAAAGGCTGAGCTGATGGGCACTGAACAGGCTGAGCTGATGGGCACTGAAAAGGCTAGGCTGATGGGGACTGAGCAGGCTGAGCTGCTGGGCACTGAACAGGATGCATTTATGTTCACTGAACAGGCTGCATTGAAGGGCACTGAACAGGCTGAGCTGATGTGCACTGAACAGGCTGAGCTGATGGGCACTGAACAGGTTGCATTGATGGGCACTGAACAGGCTGCATTGATGGGCACTGAACAGGCTGCATTGATGGGCATTGAACAGGCTGCATTTATGGGCATTGAAAAGGCAGGGCTGATGGGGACTGAGCAGGCTGAGCTGCTGGGCACTGAACAGTCTGCATTGATGGGCACTAAACAGGCCGAGATAATGGGCACTGAAAGGCCGAGCTGATGGGCACTAAACAGGCTGAATTAATAGGCACTGAACAGGCTGCATTGATGGGCACTGAACAGGCTGCATTGATGGGCACTGAACAGGTTGCATTGATGGACACTAAACAGGCAGCATTGATGGGCACTAAACAGACTCAGCATTGATGGGCACTGAAAAAAACTCAGCATTGATGGGCACTGAAAAGGCTGCATTGATGGGCACTGAACAGGCTGAGCTAATGGGCACTGAACAGGCTGAGCTGATGGGCACTAAACAGGCTGCATTGATTGGCACTGAACAGGCTGTTTGATGGGCACTGAACAGGCAGCATTAAAGGGGACTGAAAAGGCTGAGCTTATAGGCACTGAAAAGGCTGCATTTATGGGCACTGAACAGGCTGAGCTGATGGGCACTGAAAAGACTAGGCTGATGGGGACAGAGCAGGCTGTGCTGCTGGGCACTGAACAGGATGCATTTATGGGCACTGAACAGGCTGCATTGAAGGCCACTGAACAGGCTGAATTTATAGGCACTGAAAATGCTGCATTGATGGGCACTGAACAGACTGCATTGATGGGCACTGAACAGGCTAACCTGATGGACACTGAACAAGCTGAGTTGATGGGCACTAAACAGGCTGCATTGATTGGCACTGAACAGGCTGCTTTGATGGGCACTGAACAGGCAGCATTGATGGGCACTGAAAAGGCTGAGCTTATAGGCACTGAACAGGCTGCATTTATGGGCACTGAACAGGCTGAGCTGATGGGCACTGAAAAGACTAGGCTGATGGGGACTGAGCAGGCTGAGCTGCTGGGCACTGAACAGGATGCATTTATGGGCACTGAACAGGCTGCACTGAAGGGCACTGAACAGGCTGAGCTGATGGGCACTGAACAGGCCGAGCCGATGGCCACTGAACAGTTTGCATTGATGGGCACTGAACAGGCAGCACTGATTGACACTGAATAGGCAGCATTGATGGGCACTGAACAGACTCAGCATCGATGGGCACTGAACTGACTCAGCATTGATGGGCTCTGAACAGGCTGAATTTTAAGGCACTGAACAGGCTGCATTAATGAGCACTGAACAGGCAGCACTGATGGGCACTGAATAGGCAGCATTGATGGGCACTGAACAGACTCAGCATCGATGGGCACTGAACAGACTCAGCATTGATGGGTTCTGAACAGGCTGAATTTTAAGGCACTGAACAGGCTGCATTAATGGGCACTGAACAATCTGCATTGATGGGCACTGAACAGGCTAAGCTGATGGGCACTGAACAGGCTGAGCTGATGGGCACTGAACAGGCTGCATTAATGAGCACTGAACAGGCTGCATTGATAAACACTGAACAGGCTACATTCATGGACACTGAACGGGCTACATTGGTGTGCACTGAACGGGCTGCATTGATGGGCACTGAACGGGCTGCATTGATGGGCACTGAACAGGCTGAACTGATGGACACTGAACAGGCTGAACTGATGGGCACTGAACAGACACAGCATTGATGGGCACTGAACAGGAAGCATTGATGGGCACTGAACATGAAGCATTGATGGGCACTGAACAGGCAGCATTGATGGGCACTGAACAGACTCAGCATTGATGGGCACTGAACAGACACAGCATTGATGGGCACTGAACAGACTCAGCATTGATGGGCTCTGAACAGGCTGAATTTTAAGGCACTGAACAGGCTGCATTAATGAGCACTGAACAGGCAGCACTGATGGGCACTTAATAGGCAGCATTGATGGGCACTGAACAGACTCAGCATCGATGGGCACTGAACAGACTCAGCATTGATGGGCTCTGAACAGGCTGAATTTTAAGGCACTGAACAGGCTGCATTGAGGGGCACTGAACAGGCTGCATTGATGGGCACTGAAAAGGCTGAACTTATAGGCATTATACAGGCTGCACTGATGGGCACTGAAAAGGTTGAGCTGATGGGAACAGAACAGGCTGAGCTGATGGGCACTGAACAGGCTGGGCTGATGGGGACTGAGCAGGCTGAGCTGCTGGGTACTGAACAGGATGCATTTATGTGCACTGATCAGGCTGAGCTGATGGGCACTGAACAGGCTGAGCTCATGAGCACTGAACAGGCTGCATTAATGGGCACTGAACAGGCTGCATTTATGGGCATTGAACAGGGAGGGCTGATGGGGACTGAGCAGGCTGAGCTGCTGGGCACTGAACAGTCTGCATTGATGGACACTAAACAGGCCGAGATGATGGGCACTGAACAGGCCGAGGTGATGGGCACTAAACAGACTGAATTAATAGGCACTGAACAGGCTGCATTGATGGGCACTGAACAGGCTGCATTGATGGGCACTGAACAGGCAGCATTGATGGGCACTGAACAGGCAGCATTGATGGGCACTGAACAGACTCAGCATTGATGGGCACTGAACAAACTTATCATTGATGGGCACTGAAAAGACTCAGCATTGATTGGCACTGAAAAGGCTGCATTGATGGGCACTGAACAGGCTGAGCTGATGGGCTCTAAACAGGCTGAGCTGATGTGCACTGAACAGGCTGCATTGATGGGCACTGAACAGTCTGCTTTGATGGGCACTGAACAGGCTGCATTTATGGGCACTGAACAGGCAGCATTGATGGGCACTGAAAAGGCTGAGCTTATAGGCACTCACCAGGCTGCATTTATGGGCACTGAACAGGCTGAGCAGATGGGCACTGAAAAGACTAGGCTGATGGGGACTGAGCAGGCTCAGCTGCTGGGCACTGAACAGGATGCATTTATGGGCACTGAACAGGCTGCATTGAAGGGCACTGAACAGGCTGAGCTGATGGGCACTGAACAGTTTGCATTGATGGGCACTGAACAGGCAGCACTGATGGACACTGAATAGGCAGTATTGATGGGCACTGAACAGACTCAGCATCGATGGGCACTGAACAGACTCAGCATTGATGGGCTCTGAACAGGCTGAATTTTAAGGCACTGAACAGGCTGCATTAATGGGCACTGAACAAACTGCATTGATGGGCACTGAACAGGTTAAGCTGATGGGCACTGAACAGGCTGCATTAATGAACACTGAACATGCTACATTGATGGGCACTGAAGGGGCTACATTGATGTGCACTGAACGGGCTGCATTGATGGGCACTGAACGGGCTGAATTTATGGGCACTGAACAGGCTTAACTGATGGACATTGAACACGCTGAACTGATGGACACTGAACAGGCTAAACTGATGGACACTGAACAGGCTGAGCTGATGGGCACTGAACAGGCCGCATTGATGGGCACTGAACAGGCCGCATTGATGGGCACTGAACAGGCTACATTTATGGGCATTGAAAAGGCTGGGCTGATCGGGACTGAGCAGGCTGAGCTGCTGGGCACTGAACAGGCTGCATTGATGGGCACCGAACAGGATGAGATGATGGGCACTGAACAGGCTGAAATGATGGGCACTGAACAGACTGAGCTGATGGGCACTGAACAGGCTGAATTTATAGGCACTGAACAGGCTGCAATGATGGGCAAGGGAAAGGCTGCATTGATGGGCACTGAACAGGCTGAATTTATAGGCACTGAACAGGCTGCAATGATGGGCAAGGAACAGGCTGCATTGATGGGCACTGAATAAGCAGCATTGATGGGCACTGAACAGACTCAGCATTGATGGGTAATGAACAGGCTGCATGGATGGGCACTGAACAGTCTGCATTGATGGGCACTGAACAGGCCTAGTTGATGGGCACTGAACCGGCTGCATTGATGGGCACTGAACTGGCAGCATTGAAGGGAACTGAACAGGCAGCATTGATGGGCATTGAACAGACTTAGCATTGATGGGCACTGAACAGACTCAGCATTGATGGGCACTGAAAAGGCTGAATTTATAGGCACTTAACAGGCTGAGCTTCTGGGCACTGAAAAGGCTGCATTGATGGGCACTGAACAGGCTGAGCTGATGGGTACTGAACAGGCTGAGCTGATGGATACTGAACAGGCTGAGCTGATGCACACTGAACAGGCAGCATTGATGGGTACTGAACAGTCAGCATTGATGGGCACTGAACAGACGCAGCATTCATGGGCACTGAACCGGCTGCATTGATGGGCACTGAAAAGGCTGAGCTTATAGGCATTGAAGAGGCTGCATTGATGGGCACTGAACAGGCTGAGCTGAAGGGCCCTGAAAAGGTTTAACTGATGGGCACTGAACAGACTGCATTGATGGGCACAAAACAGGCTGAGATGATGGGCAATGAACAGGCTGCATCGATGGGGATTGAACAGGCTGCATTGATGGGCACTGATAAGGCTGCATTGATGGGCATTGAAAAAGCTGGGTTGATGGGGACAAAACAGGCTGAGCTGCTGGGCACTGAACATGCTGCCTTGAAGGACACTGAACAGGCTGCATTGAAGGACACTGAACAGGCTGCATTGATGGGCACTGAACAGGCTGCATTGATGGGCATTGAACAGGCTGCATTGATGGAGACTGAGCAGGCTGAGTTGCTGGGCACTGAACAGGCCTAGCTTAAGGGCACTGAACAGGCCGAGCTGATGGGCACTTGAACAAGCTGAGCTGATGGGTACTGAACTGGCTGAGCTGATGGGTACTGAACAGGCTGAGCTGATGGGCACTGAAAAGGCTGAGCTGATGGGCACTGAACAGGCTGAGCTGATGGGCACTGAACAGGCTGAGCTGATGGACACTGAACAGGCTGAGCTTATAGACACTGAACAGGCTGCATTGATGGGCAATGAACAGGCAGAATTGATGGGCACTGAACAGGCAGCATTGATGGGCACTGAACAGGAAGCATTGATGGGCATTGAACATGAAGCATTGATGGGCACTCAACACGCAGCATTGATGGGCACTGAACAGATGCAGCATTGATGGGCACTGAACAGATGCAGCATTGATGGGCACTGAACAGACTCAGCATTGATGGGCACTGAACAGACACAGCATTGATGGGCACTGGACAGACTCAGCATTGATGACACCGAACAGGCTGAATTTATAGCCACTGAGCAGGCTGCATTGAGGGGCACTGAACAGGCTGCATTGATGAGCACTGAAAAGGCTGAACTTATAGGCATTATACAGGCTGCATTGATGGGCACTGAAAAGGCTGAGCTGATGGGAACAGAACAGGCTGAGCTGATGGGCACTGAAAAGGCTGGGCTGATGGGGACTGAGCAGGCTGAGCTGCTGGGTACTGAACAGGATGCATTTATGTGCACTGATCAGGCTGAGCTGATGGGCACTGAACAGGCTGAGCTCATGAGCACTGAACAGGCTGCATTTATGGGCATTGAACAGGGAGGGCTGATGGGGACTGAGCAGGCTGAGCTGCTGGGCACTGAACAGTCTGCATTGATGGACACTAAACAGGCCGAGATGATGGGCACTGAACAGGCCGAGGTGATGGCACTAAACAGACTGAATTAATAGGCACTGAACAGGCTGCATTGATGGGCACTGAACAGGCTGCATTGATGGGCACTGAACAGGTAGCATTGATGGGCACTGAACAGGCAGCATTGATGGGCACTGAACAGACTCAGCATTGATGGGCACTGAACAAACTTATCATTGATGGGCACTGAAAAGACTCAGCATTGATTGGCACTGAAAAGGCTGCATTGATGGGCACTAAACAGGCTGAGCTGATGGGCTCTAAACAGGCTGAGCTGATGGGCACTGAACAGGCTGCATTGATGGGCACTGAACAGTCTGCTTTGATGGGCACTGAACAAACTACATTGATGGGCACTGAACAGGTTAAGCTGATGGGCACTGAACAGGCTGCATTAATGAACACTGAACATGCTACATTGATGGGCACTGAAGGGGCTACATTGATGTGCACTGAACGGGCTGCATTGATGGGCACTGAAGGGCTGAATTGATGGGCACTGAACAGGCTGAACTGATGGACATTGAACAGGCTGAACTGATGGACACTGAACAGGCTAAACTGATGGACACTGAACAGGCTGAGCTGATGGGCACTGAACAGGCCGCATTGATGGGCACTGAACAGGCTACATTTATGGGCATTGAAAAGGCTGGGCTGATCAGGACTGAGCAGGCTGAGCTGCTGGGCACTGAACAGGCTGCATTGATGGGCACCGAACAGGATGAGATGATGGGCACTGAACAGGCTGAAATGATGGGCACTGAACAGACTGAGCTGATGGGCACTGAACAGGCTGAATTTATAGGCACTGAACAGGCTGCAATGATGGGCAAGGGAAAGGCTGCATTGATGGGCACTGAACAGGCTGAATTTATAGGCACTGAACAGGCTGCAATGATGGGCAAGGAACAGGCTGCATTGATGGGCACTGAACAGACTCAGCATTGATGGGTAATGAACAGGCTGCATGGATGGGCACTGAACAGTCTGCATTGATGGGCACTGAACAGGCCTAGTTGATGGGCACTGAACCGGCTGCATTGATGGGCACTGAACTGGCAGCATTGAAGGGAACTGAACAGGCAGCATTGATGGGCATTGAACAGACTTAGCATTGATGGGCACTGAACAGACTCAGCATTGATGGGCACTGAAAAGGCTGAATTTATAGGCACTTAACAGGCTGAGCTTCTGGGCACTGAAAAGGTTGCATTGATGGGCACTGAACAGGCTGAGCTGATGGGTACTGAACAGGCTGAGCTGATGGATACTGAACAGGCTGAGCTGATGCACACTGAACAGGCAGCATTGATGGGTACTGAACAGTCAGCATTGATGGGCACTGAACAGACGCAGCATTCATGGGCACTGAACCGGCTGCATTGATGGGCACTGAAAAGGCTGAGCTTATAGGCATTGAAGAGGCTGCATTGATGGGCACTGAACAGGCTGAGCTGAAGGGCACTGAAAAGGTTGAACTGATGGGCACTGAACAGACTGCATTGATGGGCACAAAACAGGCTGAGATGATGGGCAATGAACAGGCTGCATCGATGGGGATTGAACAGGCTGCATTGATGGGCACTGATAAGGCTGCATTGATGGGCATTGAAAAAGCTGGGTTGATGGGGACAAAACAGGCTGAGCTGCTGGGCACTGAACATGCTGCCTTGAAGGACACTGAACAGGCTGCATTGAAGGACACTGAACAGGCTGCATTGATGGGCACTGAACAGGCTGCATTGATGGGCATTGAACAGGCTGCATTGATGGAGACTGAGCAGGCTGAGTTGCTGGGCACTGAACAGGCCTAGCTGAAGGGCACTGTACAGGCCGAGCTGATGTGCACTTGAACAAGCTGAGCTGATGGGTACTGAACAGGCTGAGCTGATGGGTACTGAACAGGCTGAGCTGATGGGCACTGAACAGGCTGAGCTGATGGGCACTGAACAGGCTGAGCTGATGGGCACTGAACAGGCTGAGCTGATGGACACTGAACAGGCTGAGCTTATAGACACTGAACAGGCTGCATTGATGGGCAATGAACAGGCAGCATTGATGGGCACTGAACAGGCAGCATTGATGGGCACTGAACAGGAAGCATTGATGGGCATTGAACATGAAGCATTGATGGGCACTCAACACGCAGCATTGATGGGCACTGAACAGATGCAGCATTGATGGGCACTGAACAGATGCAGCATTGATGGGCACTGAACAGACTCAGCATTGATGGGCACTGAACAGACACAGCATTGATGGGCACTGGACAGACTCAGCATTGATGACACCGAACAGGCTGAATTTATAGCCACTGAGCAGGCTGCATTGAGGGGCACTGAACAGGCTGCATTGATGAGCACTGAAAAGGCTGAACTTATAGGCATTATACAGGCTGCATTGATGGGCACTGAAAAGGCTGAGCTGATGGGAACAGAACAGGCTGAGCTGATGGGCACTGAAAAGGCTGGGCTGATGGGGACTGAGCAGGCTGAGCTGCTGGGTACTGAACAGGATACATTTATGTGCACTGATCAGGCTGAGCTGATGGGCACTGAACAGGCTTAGCTCATGAGCACTGAACAGGCTGCATTGATGGGCACTGAACAGGCTGCATTTATGGGCATTGAACAGGGAGGGCTGATGGGGACTGAGCAGGCTGAGCTGCTGGGCACTGAACAGTCTGCATTGATGGACACTAAACAGGCCGAGATGATGGGCACTGAACAGGCCGAGGTGATGGGCACTAAACAGACTGAATTAATAGGCACTGAACAGGCTGCATTGATGGGCACTGAACAGGCTGCATTGATGGGCACTGAACAGGCAGCATTGATGGGCACTGAACAGGCAGCATTGATGGGCACTGAACAGACTCAGCATTGATGGGCACTGAACAAACTTATCATTGATGGGCACTGAAAAGACTCAGCATTGATTGGCACTGAAAAGGCTGCATTGATGGGCACTAAACAGGCTGAGCTGATGGGCACTGAACAGTCTGCTTTGATGGGCACTGAACAGGCTGCATTTATGGGCACTGAACAGGCAGCATTGATGGGCACTGAAAAGGCTGAGCTTATAGGCACTCACCAGGCTGCATTTATGGGCACTGAACAGGCTGAGCAGATGGGCACTGAAAAGACTAGGCTGATGGGGACTGAGCAGGCTCAGCTGCTGGGCACTGAACAGGATGCATTTATGGGCACTGAACAGGCTGCATTGAAGGGCACTGAACAGGCTGAGCCGATGGGCACTGAACAGTTTGCATTGATGGGCACTGAACAGGCAGCACTGATGGACACTGAATAGGCAGTATTGATGGGCACTGAACAGACTCAGCATTGATGGGCTCTGAACAGGCTGAATTTTAAGGCACTGAACAGGCTGCATTAATGAGCACTGAACAGGTTAAGCTGATGGGCACTGAACAGGCTGCATTAATGAACACTGAACATGCTACATTGATGGGCACTGAAGGGGCTACATTGATGTGCACTGAACGGGCTGCATTGATGGACACTGAACGGGCTGAATTGATGGGCACTAAACAGGCTGAGCTGATGGGCACTGAACAGTCTGCTTTGATGGGCACTGAACAGGCTGCATTTATGGGCACTGAACAGGCAGCATTGATTGGCACTGAAAAGGCTGAGCTTATAGGCACTCACCAGGCTGCATTTATGGGCACTGAACAGGCTGAGCAGATGGGCACTGAAAAGACTAGGCTGATGGGGACTGAGCAGGCTCAGCTGCTGGGCACTGAACAGGATGCATTTATGGGCACTGAACAGGCTGCATTGAAGGGCACTGAACAGGCTGAGCCGATGGGCACTGAACAGTTTGCATTGATGGGCACTGAACAGGCAGCACTGATGGACACTGAATAGGCAGTATTGATGGGCACTGAACAGACTCAGCATTGATGGGCTCTGAACAGGCTGAATTTTAAGGCACTGAACAGGCTGCATTAATGAGCACTGAACATGCTACATTGATGGGCACTGAAGGGGCTACATTGATGTGCACTGAACGGGCTGCATTGATGGACACTGAACGGGCTGAATTGATGGGCACTGAACAGGCTGAACTGATGGACATTGAACAGGCTGAACTGATGGACACTGAACAGGCTAAACTGATGGACACTGAACAGGCTGAGCTAATGGGCACTGAACAGGCCACATTGATGGGCACTGAAGAGGCTACATTTATGGGCATTGAAAAGGCTGGGCTGATCGGGACTGAGCAGGCTGAGCTGCTGGGCACTCAACAGGCTGCATTGATGGGCACCGAACAGGATGAGATGATGGGCACTGAACAGGTTGAAATGATGGGCACTGAACAGACTGAGCTGATGCGCACTGAACAGGCTGAATTTATAGGCACTGAACAGGCTGCAATGATGGGCAAGGGAAAGGCTGCATTGATGGGCACTGAACAGGCTGAATTTATAGGCACTGAACAGGCTGCAATGATGGGCAAGGAACAGGCTGCATTGATGGGCACTGAACAAGCAGCATTGATGGGCACTGAACAGACTCTGCATTGATGGGTAATGAACATGCTGCATGGATGGGCACTGAACAGTCTGCATTGATGGGCACTGAACAGGCCTAGTTGATGGGCACTGAACCGGCTGCATTGATGGGCACTGAACTGGCAGCATTGAAGGGAACTGAACATGCTGCCTTGAAGGACACTGAACAGGCTGCATTGAAGGACACTGAACAGGCTGCATTGATGGGCACTGAACAGGCTGCATTAATGGGCACTTAACAGGCTGAGCTGCTGGGCACTGAAAAGGCTGCATTGATGGGCACTGAACAGGCTGAGCTGATGGGTACTGAACAGGCCTAGGTGAAGGGCACTGAACAGGCCGAGCTGATGGGCACTTGAACAAGCTGAGCTGATGGGTACTGAACAGGCTGAGCTGATGGGTACTGAACAGGCTGAGCTGATGGGCACTGAACAGGCTGAGCTGATGGGCACTGAACAGGCTGAGCTGATGGACACTGAACAGGCTGAACCTGAACCGGCTGCATTGATGGGCACTGAAAAGGCTGAGCTTATAGGCATTGAAGAGGCTGCATTGATGGGCACTGAACAGGCTGAGCTGAAGGGCACTGAAAAGGTTGAACTGATGGACACTGAACAGACTGCATTGATGGGCACAAAACAGGCTGAGATGATGGGCAATGAGCAGGCAGCATCGATGGGGATTGAACAGGCTGCATTGATGGGCACTGATAAGGCTGCATTGATGGGCATTGAAAAAGCTGGGTTGATGGGGAAAAAACAGCCTGAGCTGCTGGGCACTGAACATGCTGCCTTGAAGGACACTGAACAGGCTGCATTGAAGGACACTGAACAGGCTGCATTGATGGGCACTGAACAGGCTGCATTAATGGGCATTGAACAGGCTGCATTGATGGAGACTGAGCAGGCTGAGTTGCTGGGCACTGAACAGGCCTAGCTGAAGGGCACTGAACAGGCCGAGCTGATGGGCACTTGAACAAGCTGAGCTGATGGGTACTGAACAGGCAGAGCTGATGGGTACTGAACAGGCTGAGCTGATGGGCACTGAACAGGCTGAGCTGATGGGCACTGAACAGGCTGAGCTGATGGGCACTGAACAGGCTGAGCTGATGGACACTGAACAGGCTGAGCTTATAGACACTGAACAGGCTGCATTGATGGGCAATGAACAGGCAGCATTGATGGGCACTGAACAGGCAGCATTGATGGGCACTGAACAGGAAGCATTGATGGGCATTGAACATGAAGCATTGATGGGAACTCAACAGGCAGCATTGATTGGCACTGAACAGATGCAGCATTGATGGGCACTGAACAGATGCAGCATTGATGGGCACTGAACAGATGCAGCATTGATGGGCACTGAACAGACTCAGCATTGATGGGCACTGAACAGACACAGCATTGATGGGCACTGGACAGACTCAGCATTGATGACACCGAACAGGCTGAATTTATAGCCACTGAGCAGGCTGCATTCAGGGGCACTGAACAGGCTGCATTGATGAGCACTGAAAAGGCTGAACTTATAGGCATTATACAGGCTGCATTGATGGGCACTGAAAAGGCTGAGCTGATGGGAACAGAACAGGCTGAGCTGATGGGCACTGAAAAGTCTGGGCTGATGGGGACTGAGCAGGCTGAGCTGCTGGGTACTGAACAGGATGCATTTATGTGCACTGATCAGGCTGAGCTGATGGGCACTGAACAAGCTGAGCTCATGAGCACTGAACAGGCTGCATTGATGGGCACTGAACAGGCTGCATTTATGGGCATTGAACAGGGAGGGCTGATGGGGACTGAGCAGGCTGAGCTGCTGGGCACTGAACAGTCTGCATTGATGGACACTAAACAGGCCGAGATGATGGGCACTGAACAGGCCGAGGTGATGGGCACTAAACAGACTGAATTAATAGGCACTGAACAGGCTGCATTGATGGGCACTGAACAGGCTGCATTGATGGGCACTGAACAGGCAGCATTGATGGGCACTGAACAGGTAGCATTGATGGGCACTGAACAGACTTAGCATTGATGGACACTGAACAAACTTATCATTGATGGACACTGAAAAGACTCAGCATTGATGGGCACTGAAAAGACTCAGCATTGATGGGCACTGAACAGGCTGAGCTGATGGGCACTGAACAGGCTGCATTGATGGGCACTGAACAGGCTGCATTGATTGGCACTAAACAGGCTGCTTTGATGGGCACTGAACAGGCAGCATTGATGGGCACTGAAAAGGCTGAGCTTATAGGCACTGAACAGGCTGCATTTATGGGCACTGAAAAGGCAGCATTGATGGGCACTGAAAAGGCTGAGCTTATAGGCACTGAACAGGCTGCATTTATGGGCACTGAACAGGCTGAGCTGATGGGCACTGAAAAGACTAGGCTGATGGGGACTGAGCAGGCTGAGCTGCTGGGCACTGAACAGGATGCATTTATGGGCACTGAACAGGCTGCATTGAAGGGCACTGAACAGGCTGAGCCGATGGGCACTGAACAGTTTGCATTGATGGGCACTGAACAGGCAGCACTGATAGACACTTAATAGGCAGTATTGATGGGCACTGAACAGACTCAGCATCGATGGGCACTGAACAGACTCAGCATCGATGGGCACTGAACAGACTCAGCATTGATGGGCTCTGAACAGGCTGAATTTTAAGGCACTGAACAGGCTGCATTAATCGGTACTGAACAGGCAGCACTGATGAGCACTGAATCGGCAGCATTGATGGGCACTGAACAGACTCAGCATCAATGGGCACTGAACAAACTCAGCATTGATGGGCTCTGAACAGGCTGAATTTTAAGGCACTGAACAGGCTGCATTAATTGGCACTGAACAAACTGCATTGATGGGCACTGAACAGGTTAAGCTGATGGGCACTGAACAGGCTGAGCTGATGGACACTGAACAGGCTGCATTAATGAGCACTGAACAGGCTGCATTGATAAATACTGAACAGGCTACATTGATGGGCACTGAATGGGCTGCATTGATGGGCACTGAACGGGCTGAATTGATGGGCACTGAACAGGCTGAACTGATGGACACTGAACAGGCTGAACTGATGGACACTGAACAGGCTGAGCTGATGGGCACTCAACAGGCCGCATTGATGGGCACTGAACAGGCTACATTTATGGGCATTGAACAGGCTGGGCTGATCGGGACTGAGCAGGCTGAACTGCTGGGCACTGAACAGGCTGCATTGTTGGACACCGAAAAGGATAAGATGATGGGCACTGAACAGGCTGAGCTGATGGGCACTGAACAGGCTGAGCTGATGGGCACTAAAAAGGCTGAATTTATATTCACTGAAAAGGCTGCATTGATGGGCACTGAACAGACTGCATTAATGGGAACTGAACAGGCTAACCTGATGGACACTGAACAAGCTGAACGGGCTACATTGATGTGCACTGAACGGGCTACATTGATGTGCACTGAGCGGGCTGCATTGATGGGCACTAAACAGGCTGCATTGATTGGCACTGAACAGGCTGCTTTGATGGGCACTGAACAGGCTGCTTTGATTGGCACTGAACAGGCAGCATTGATTGGCACTGAAAAGGCTGAGCTTATAGGCACTGAACAGGCTGCATTTATGGGCACTGAAAAGGCTGAGCTGATGGGCACTGAACAGGCTGCATTGATGGGCACTGAACAGACTGCATTTATGGGCATTGAACAGAATGGACTGAGGGGGACTGAGCAGGCTGAGCTGCTGGGCACTGAAGAGGCAGCATTGATGGGCACTGAAGAGGCTGCATTGATGGGCACTGAAAAGGCTGCATTGATGGGCACTGAACAGGCTTAGCTGATGCACACTGAACAGGCTAATCTGATGAACACTGAACAGGCTGCATTGATGGTCACTGAACAGGCTGCATTGATGGTCACTGAACAGGCTGCATTGATGGTCACTGAACAGGCAGCATTGATGGGCACTGAAAAGACTCAGCATTGATGGGCACTGAACAGACTCAGCATTGATGGGCACTGAACAGGCTGAATTTATAGGCACTGAAAAAACTGAGCTGATGGGCACTGAACAAGCTGAGCCGATGGGCACTGAACAGGCTGAGCTGATGGGAACTGAACAGGCTGCATTGATGAGCACTGAACAAGCTACATTGAAGGGCACTGAACAGGCTACATTTATGGTCACTGAACAGGCTAAATTGATGGGCACTGTATAGGCCGAGATGATGGGCATTGTACACACTGAACTGATGGGCACTAAACAGGCTGAATTGATAGGCGCTGAACAGGCTGCATTGATGGGCACTGAATAGGCTGCATTGATTGGCACTGAACAGGCTGCATTGAAGGGCACTGAACAGGCTGAGCTGATGGACACAGAATAGGCTGAGCTGATTGGCACTGAACAGGCTGCATTGATGGGCACTGAAAAGGCTGCATTTATGGGCAATAAACAGGCTGAGCTGCTGGGCACTGAACAGGCTGCATTGATGAGCACTGAACAGTCCGAGATGATGGGCACTGAACAGGCCGAGATGATGGGCATTGAAGAGACAGCTGATGGGCACTAAACAGGCTGAGAGGATGGACACTGAATAGGCTGAGCTGATGGGCACTGAATGCTGGACTGATGGGGACTGAGCAGGCTGAGCTGCTGGGCACTGAACAGGCTGCATTGATGGGCACTGAACAGGCTGCATTGATGGGCAGTGAACAGGCTGAGCTGATGGACAATGAACAGGCTAAGCTGATGGACACTGAACAGGCTAAGCTGATGGGCACTGAACAGGCTGCATTGATGGGCACTGAACAGGCTGCATTGATGGGCACAGAACAGGCAGCATTGATGAGCACTGAAAACACTCAGCATTGATGGGCACTGAACAGACTCAGCATTGATGGGCACTGGACAGGCTGAATTTATTGGCACTGAAAAAACTGAGCTGATGGGCACTGAACAAGCTGAGCCGATGGGCACTGAACAGGCTGAGCTGATGGGCACTGAACAGGTTGCATTGATGAGCACTGAACAAGTTACATTGAAGGGCACTGAACAGGCTACATTGATGGACACTGAACAGGCTACATTGATGGGCACTGAACAGGCAGCATTGATGGGCACTGAACAGGCAGTATTGATTGGTAATGAACAGATTCAGCATTGATGGGCACTGAACAGACTCAGCATTGATGGGTGTCACGGAACGTCCCACACTCCGCTTGAGTGCTTCCGTCAGTATACCGCTTCCTAAGTTCTGGAACACGAGTCCAATGGATCTGGCTATAGGAACCCCCAAGAACTAGACAACACCAGTCTTGGAGTACATCAGAACTAACTCTTTATTTGAGATCTCACACAAATTTATACAGCAGGGATGACTCAAAGCTAACCTAATTAATATGAGCTAATTTACTAAAAACATTTACCCAGACCAGATGACAGACTTGTGGGCACCGAGCTTCACACAGTAGTATAAACACAATAGCTGGAGCTAATTACAATTAACAATACAAACAACAATCTCCCCCCTCCTCAGCCTATTCATCAACAGTTCGTCTCCTAGCCAGACTTGGAGGCTAATGTGATCAGCTCACTCAATTAACAGGTTGAGTTCAGAATCAACCAAACCAATAATAGTCTCTACATACATCCTGGGAGATATTGTGGACAAATATTACTGTCCCATTTTAAGTAGTCCAAGATATATTTTCTCACTCACCCTGTGCCAGGATGGCACAGGATGACTTAGACATAAGATGTATTCTGAGTTCCACGGGCCCTCCCGTCACATCTCTCCCCTTTCGGCAGAAGACTAACATAGGAGGAGACCCTAGACGGGTTGACTCCGAAGTTAGTAAGTAGCTCCAGTCCTCTAATGCCTGTGTCCACACAGTACCCCAAATAAATTGTTCCAAACAAAGCATTACTCACCCAGCCAACCTCTGCCTCTCTCAGAGAACATATCTGCCGCTGGGGAGAGGCCTGGACTGGCCCTTCTCCCTGGAGTCCTTTCTGCCGCTGGAGAGAAGACAGGGTGTCTGGGCTCACTCTGTCATGCTGTTGGGGATCTGAGCCCACTGCCCCGCATCCCTGGGGTATACAGGTGGAGACTGAAGTCCCATCCACCTTCACAGGAAATCCATCCTCTGTTAGTTGAGGGCAGAGTCCAGCAGTCCTCGGCCCTGTTGCCAGCCCTTCTGCTGGAAACCCCACACCATCTGTTCCAGCTAACTGTTGGGGAGGGAGGCCGACTGTCCCGCCTTCCTGGAACTCTGTAGTTGTTGCCGGTGCTGGGCAGAGGTTGGTAACACTCTGCCCTGTTGCCAGCACTTCTGCTGGGGACTCCGCATCCTCCGCTCCGGCTAACCGTTGGGGCAGGAGGCTGGCTTCCTCCAGTCCCAAACTGTGTAGCTGCCATTGGGGAGGTGAGCCGGCTGCTTCCTTTTCCATTCCCTCATCTGGTTGCTTGGACGACATGTCTCTAGTACTGTCTCCCAGGTGCACTGATCTTTGCTGGGGAGGGAAGGCCACTTCCTCCACCCTGGCCAACTGTTGGAGAGGGACAACACACACCTCCTCTCCCTCCTCCCCCTGTATCTGCTGCTGGGAAGTGATTGCCACCTTCTCACCCTGGGCCTCCGAAACTGCCACAGGTGTGGGGCAGAGGTCTTGGACCCTCTGTCCGGTTGCCAGATCTTCAGCTGGAGAAGTTTGTTGTAACTCCACAGATACTGCTGTTGGTGCTGAGCAGAGCACAGTGAAGTTTGGCCCTAATATCAGCTCTTCTGCTGGAGGCTCATCAGGCTGTTCTTCCTCTGCAGAAAAGTCTATTAAATCCCCTATCTCTATAACTGGTGTCTGGGGATAGAGGTTCACCATCTCCTGTCCATGGAACCCAGAAGATGTCATCACTGCTGGACAGAGGTTAGCAGAGCTCTGCCCTGTTGTCAGCACTTCAGGTTTGGGGATGGCAATCTTCAGATTTTCCACTGCCGATTCTCTGGCATGGTGCTGAACGTGTTCTAGCAGTTTCCTGTATGCCCTTTCCAGATGCTGTTCCTTCCTTAGCAAATGGTCCAGATCAGGTTTGAGCTCTGAGACGCCTGCAAGACCGAGCATAGCCTCTCTATATTCTCGCAGGTCCTCAAGGTCAGGCTCCCCTTCATCGCCAAACATAAAACAATCTGTAAGGCTCTCCCACAGCAATCCAGGGCCTCCAAAGTCATATCCCTCCGGAGAGCATTCTGTTGTCTCCCCTAAATATCCCTCCTCTGCGTGCCATTGCAGAGCCTGATAATGATTGTCCAGCTCTATCTCCTGCTGGACCAGCCTGTCCAACTCAGTCACCCATTGCTCCTGGGGCCGCTCTCCCAGGAATGCCATCCGCAATGCCCGTTGGTCACTGGCCCGTTGCTCTTGGGTTGGAAAGCACTTGCCCTGTTTTATACCAGCGAGCTGGAGGGCTCCAGTCCAGAGCTCCACCCGAATTTGCTGCCTAAGCTCCAGGTATTCATCCTCAGACATAGTCCTGGTGTATATTGAAAGGATGATCCACAGCAGCCCCGGGAACTCTGATGCCAGGTCCATATCTCCGCTGGGGTGACTGAAGTCTGCTATCCTGATCTTGGATCCAGGTGGAGGTTTAGATTTCCCAGACTGCAGGAAGCTTTCCCACTGCTTGCCACCAATGTCACGGAACGTCCCACACTCCGCTTGAGTGCTTCCGTCAGTATACCGCTTCCTAAGTTCTGGAACACGAGTCCAATGGATCTGGCTATAGGAACCCCCAAGAACTAGACAACACCAGTCTTGGAGCACATCAGAACTAACTCTTTATTTGAGATCTCACACAAATTTATACAGCAGGGATGACTCAAAGCTAACCTAATTAACATGAGCTAATTTACTAAAAACATTTACCCAGACCAGATGACAGACTTGTGGGCACCGAGCTTCACACAGTAGTATAAACACAATAGCTGGAGCTAATTACAATTAACAATACAAACAACAATCTCCCCCCTCCTCAGCCTATTCATCAACAGTTCGTCTCCTAGCCAGACTTGGAGGCTAATGTGATCATCTCACTCAATTAACAGGTTGAGTTCAGAATCAACCAAACCAATAATAGTCTCTACATACATCCTGGGAGATATTGTGGACAAATATTACTGTCCCATTTTAAGTAGTCCAAGATATATTTTCTCACTCACCCTGTGCCAGGATGGCACAGGGTGACTTAGACATAAGATGTATTCTGAGTTCCACGGGCCCTCCCATCACAATGGGCATTGAACAGGCTGAATTTATAGGCACTGAGCAGGCTGAGCAGATGAGCACTGAACAGGCTGAGCTGGTGGTCACTGAATAGGCTGCATTGATGAGCACTGAACAAGCTACATTGATGGACACCGAACAGGCTACATTGATGGGCACTAAACAGGCTGCATTGATGGCCACTGAACAGGCCGAGATGATGGGCATTCTACAGACTGAGCTGATGGTCACTAAACAGGCTGAATTTATAGGCCCTGAACAGGCTGCATTGAAGGGCACTGAACAGGCTGCATTGATAGGCAGTAAAAAGGCTGCATTGAAGGGCACTGAACAGGCTGAGCTGATGGAAACTGAATAGGCTGAGCTGATGGGCACTGAACAGGCTGCATTGATGGGCACTGAACAGGCTGCATTTATGGGCATTGAACAGGCTGGGCTGATGAGGACTGAGCAGGCTGAGCTGCTGGGCACTGAACAGGCTGCATTGATGGGCACTGAACAGGACGAGATGATGGGCACTGAACAGGCCGAGATGATGGGCATTGAACAGACAGCTGATGGGCACAAAACAGGCTGAATTTATAGGCACTGAACAGGCATCATTGATGTGCACTGAACAGGCAGCATTGATGGGCACTGAACAGGCAGCATTGATCGGCACGGAACCGATTCAGCATTGATGGGCACTGAACAGGCTGCATTTAAAGGCACTGAACAGGCATCATTGATGGGCACTGAACAGGCAGCATTGATGGAGACTGAACAGGCAGCATTGATGGGCACTGAACAAATTCAGCAATGATGGGCACAGAACAGACACAGCATTGATGGGCACTGAACAGGCTGCATTTATAGGCACTGAACAGGCTGCATTGATGGGCACTGAAAAAGGCTGAGCTGATGGGCACTGAACAGACTGAGCCGATGGGCACTGAACAGGCTGAGCTGATGGGCACTGAACAGGCCGAGATGAAGGGCATTGTACAGACTGAGCTGATGGGCACTAAACAGGCTGAATTTATAGGCACTAAACAGGCTGCATTGATGGGCACTGAACATGATGCATTGATGGGCACTGAACAGGCTGAGCTGATGGGCACTGAAAAGGCTGCATTGATGGGCACTGAACAGGCTGCATTGATGGGCACTGAACAGGCCGAGATGATTGGCACTGAACAGGCCGACATGATGGGCATTGAATAGACAGCTGATGGGCACTAAACAGGCTGAATGTATAGGCACTGAACAGGCATAATTGATGGGCACTGAATAGGCAGCATTGATGGGCACTGAACAGACTCAGAATTGATAAGCACTGAACAGACTCAACATTGATGGGCACTGAACAGGCTGAGCTCATGGGCACTGAACAGGCTGCATTGATGAGCACTGAAAAAGCTACATTGATGGGAACTGAACAGGCTACATTGATAGGCACTGAACAGGCTGCATTGATAGGCACTGAACAGGCCGTGATAATGGGCATTGTACAGACTGAGCTGATGGGCACTAAACAGGCTGCATTGATGGGCACTGAACAGGCTGCATTGATGAGCACTGAACAGGCTCCATTGAAGGGCACTGAACAGGCTGAGCTGATGGACTCTGAATAGGCTGAGCTGATGGGCACTGAACAGGCTGCACTGATGGGCACTGAGCAGGCTGCATTTATGGGAATTTAACAGGCTGGACTGATGGGGACTGAGCTGGCTGAGCTGCTGGGCACTGAACAGGCCGAGATGATGGGCGTTGTACAGACTGAGCTTATGGGCAAAAAACAGGCTGAATTTATAGGTACTGAAAAGGCATCATTGATGGGCACTGAACAGGCAGCATTGATGGGCACTGAACAGATTCAGCATTGATGGGCACTGCACAGACTCAGCATTGATGGGCACTGAACAGACTCAGCATTGATGGGCACTAAACAGGCTGAATTTATAGGCACTAAACAGTCTGCATTGATGGGCACTGAATAGGCTGAGCTGATGGGCACTGAACAGGCTGAGCCGATGGGCACTGAACAGACTGAGCTGATGGGCACTGAACAGGCTGCATTGATGAGCACTGAACAAGCTACATTGATGGGCACTGAACAGGCTACATTGATGGGCACTGAACAGGCCGAGGTGATGGGCAATTTACAGACTGAGCTGATGGGCTTTAAAAAGGCTGCATTGATGGGCACTGAACAGGCTGCATTGATGGGCACTAAACAGGCTGCAATGATGGGCACTGAACAGGCTGAGCTGATGGACATTGAACAGGCTGCATTGATGGGCACTGAACATGCTGCATTTATGGGCATTGAACAGGCTGGGCTGATGGGGACAGAGCAGGCTGAGCTGCTGGGCACTGAACAGGCTGCATTGATGGGCACTGAAAAGGCTGAGATGATGGGCACTGAACAGACAGCTGATGGGCACTAAACAGGCTGAATATATAGGCACTGAACAGGCATCATTGATTGGCACTGAACAGATTCAGCATTGATGGGCATTGAACATACTTGTAACGAGCCCCTTGCTTGCTCGGTTCCACTCTCCCGACACTCCTCTGCTGCTATAGAATCAGATTGCAGATTGCAACATCTGATGGTTCGGTCATCCGATGCTCCGGGACTAGAACTATAGCTATGTGCCGTTCTAATCCAGTTGTGTAGCTCAGAACAAACACCAGGCAGGCTGTAAGTAAGTTCAACCAGGAATCTCTCTTTATTGACAGGAATACAGTCTCTTTTATACAGTAAAAGAGGAGGTGCAGACCTCCTGCTCATATTACTCTAACAATACACCTGTAACCTATTTAACCTAATTAACATGGGCTAATTAACTAATCCCTTTAGACAGCCTAGATGACGCAGACATGACCTTTAGGCCAGACTGGCCGTCTTGTAGCTCAGAAAACCCAACCAACATTATCACAATAGCAGAGTTAATTAACACAAACAACAATGGGGATCTAATGACTCTTAGATCCCATACTAGAGACTAGTAAACAGGCTGAATTAATAGGCACTGAACAGGCTGAGCTGATGGGCACTGAACAGGCTGAGCTGATGGGCACTGAATAGGTTGCATTGATGAGCACTGAACAAGCTACATTGATGGACATATGGGCCCTGAACAGGCAGCATTGATTACCACTGAACAGATTCAGCATTGATGGGCACTGAACAGATTTAACATTGATGGGCATACCTCACAACATGGTCGTTTCTTATTCTCCTGCTAAAATTTTTTTTTTGTTTTCTTATTGATGCTTAGTGTGATCGGAATAGGTTCATGGAACGTTAGGGGATTGGGCGATCCCGATAAGAGAACTGCTGTATTATCAGAGTTGGAGGCCCAGGGTGTTGATCTGCTCTGCTTGCAGGAGACGCATCTAACAAACGAAACCAGGACAAAATTTGGGGGTAGGAAATTCCAATCGCAATTTTACTCTGTTTACTCCTCCTACTCGAGAGGAGTGAGCATATTGATTAAAAAAGGGGTGTCGTTTACCTGCAGGAGTGCGCGGATCGACACGCTGGGCTGCTATATTTTTCTACACTGCCTGTTAGACCGTAGAGAATTTGTTATTGCAAATATATATATCCCTCCTCCTAGCAAGTTGGAAATCCTATACTATCTGTTAGAATATATGGAGAATAAGACAGGGATCCCATTGATCTTGGTCGGCGACTTTAACACAGTCCTCGATAGTCGGCAGGATAGACTTACACCTAGTACCCGGACAGGGAGGGCAACGGAGGGGAGGCTTAAGCAGTTTCTAGAAGAAGTGGGGTGGTGCGACCTATGGAGAATCCGCAACCCAAATGCTAGACAATATTCTTGCTATTCAGGGACGCACTGCACACTATCTCGAATAGACCTAGCCATAGGCAATAAGGAAGTGCTTCCCATAGTACATAAAATAGACTACGGCCCAAGAGGATTATCAGACCATTCACCCTTAAAACTGCTGTTACGCACCGGGGATAGACAGATATATAGGCCTTGGTCAGTAAACCCAGTATGGTTGGAGGTAATAGGGAAAAACAGAAAAAGAAGGAGGGCGCACTAACCTAGTGCATTACCACTAATAAACTTTATTGCAGCATAAAAACAGCAAAGATTATACTCACAAACGAGCTATCGAAACCAGCTTTAAAAAGGGCGCAAGTGCGCTGTTCTATGGATCGACACACCAGGACCTATTGCCAAGAGGATCAGACCGGTGCAAATGGCCAATGGCTAACGCGTTTCAGGGGAGCACCCCCTTCTTCAGAGCCTGAACGGGCAATGGTTGGTCTCTCGAAGTTGCCTCTCTATAGATGTATATATGTGTGTGCATAAGTACCTATGTCTGCCACACCCAATTGGTAGCGACGCCCCCTCACAAACAGCAACACCTACCCATTTAGGCTTACTCTCCCTGGACCCCTCCCTCTATGTACAAGCCCCATTTGCAGCCAGAGGATAGTACTAGTAAAAACAAGCAACAGGCCTCGCTCTATGTTGCTTGCTATATCTTGAGCTAGCAAAAACGTAGCAGAATCAGTATGGACCACAAAAACAAAAAAGGGGGGTGGTGGGGGGGGGGACCGCCGACCACACATACCTCTCCTCCTACAAGCAGCTCAATAGGTAGCCCCATGCCGTGGACAAACCGCAGTAAATGATACGGGGCTTCTCTGGCTCCCAGGAGCCATATGAACACTGCACACAGCGTGTGGAACGCACGCCGCCCGAAGGACCAGGAAGTGCGGGCGTTCCTGCGTTCCACCCGCAACTTCCGGCCGATCGTGACGTCAGTTCCCCTTCTACAAGCGTCAGAAGACGCTGTGTGCAGGGGACACGGCCCGGAAGCGCGGGTGTGTTTGCGTTCCACCCGCTGCTTCCTGCCGTCATGGGGATGCCTGTGAGTGGCCAGAACAGTCGGTGCGCGCGCATCCCCGTTGGTCCGCGCGCCTCCCACCAATGACTCCACTGCTGACAGCCATCAAAGGCTGATAGTGCCTGCACAGTACAGGCAGCATTCAAGTTCCAGCCACAGGCAGCTCGCAGCCCACATCACTCTATAAGGACCATTCATGGGATGGAAATAGAGGGTAGAGATGTAATTAATAGACGGCACATATGTATGGTAAAAAATAGTAAAAAATAGAGATTAATCTCAAATGGGGAGGTAGGGGAGGAGATCAAAATCGATACCAAATGGAAATGCTAGTAGATGATATTCCGTTAATGTGATCCGCAGAGGTATCCTTCCAAGGTGCAATAAGTTAATACAACACATAATATATGTATGGTTCATAGATTTAAAACACGGTTGATTAGACAGCATAATATATATTTTTTTCATAAAATATAGTATCTTAAAAAGGTCAAAACATAAAAATCCATAGCTATTTGTCGCTGATCGTAAAATTAAAATCAAAAAGAAATCCGTGCACTATGATACCTAAATAATACTGGTCAAAAAATAATAATAGCAATAAATAGGGGATCTAAAAACAAATGCTCATCGGCCTAAACCATTAATAACACCATTAAAAAACAATGATAAAGAATGCCGGCTAAGAGACTACGCACCGCTCTATATAGATATAATAAAATATAGATATAGTGAAATAAATAACCTATGGCAGGATATACCATACTATGTCAAATGACCATAGTGACCGTCCCCCCAGCAAATGCCATGGAGGGTACCTCTGCGGACTGGCATACCAAAAACGAGAGAGACCATTGCCCGTTTGCACCTAATGGAAAATGAACACTATACCCCAATGGCGATGAAGTACATAAAATTACATGGACTACATAATGTTAACAAATTAACCACTGTCTAAACACCAACCACAGCCTGGTAACTAGTTTCTACACACTGAGCTAAAAACTGTAAAACTACTACTACATCTGACAAACCTATCTACCCCAATTCCTGGTCACTACACCCAGTGTACCCCATATGACCCAAAAGAGAGCCCCAACCTGCACATTGGTGGCAATATCCACACTTGAAAGGTCAAACCCCAATTGACCTGGCTAGTGCCACCAATGACTCGGGGGCTTTTTCGGGAACTGAAGGAGTTAGACAACATTGTGCAGTTCGATTTCCTCGTTCAGGCCTTTTGGGGCCAGAGTTCCTAGGGAAAAAATCCAGAAGGCCTCTCTATTACATAGCATTTGATGTTTTTTGCCGCTATCCAAGTCGCTCGGCATTGCTTCTATACCGAACACTTTGAGGCCGTCTGTACTGCTACTATGGATTTCTTTAAAGTGTTTTGGTATTGAATAGTTGTCCTTCTCCGTAAGGATACTGCTCCTGTGCTCGTTCATTCTGGTCCTCATAGGTCTTGGAGCAGTATCCTTACGGAGAAGGACAACTATTCAATACCAAAACACTTTAAAGAAATCCATAGTAGCAGTACAGACGGCCTCAAAGTGTTCGGTATAGAAGCAATGCCGAGCGACTTGGATAGCGGCAAAAAACATCAAATGCTATGTAATAGAGAGGCCTTCTGGATTTTTTCCCTAGGAACTCTGGCCCCAAAAGGCCTGAACGAGGAAATCGAACTGCACAATTTAATAGAGAGGCCTTCTGGATTTTTTCCCTAGGAACTCTGGCCCCAAAAGGCCTGAACGAGGAAATCGAACTGCACAATGTTGTCTAACTCCTTCAGTTCCCGAAAAAGCCCCCGAGTCATTGGTGGCACTAGCCAGGTCAATTGGGGTTTGACCTTTCAAGTGTGGATATTGCCACCAATGTGCAAGTTGGGGCTCTCTTTTGGGTCATATGGGGTACACTGGGTGTAGTGACCAGGAATTGGGGTAGATAGGTTTGTCAGATGTAGTAGTAGTTTTACAGTTTTTAGCTCAATGTGTAGAAACTAGTTACCAGGCTGTGGTTGGTGTTTAGACAGTGGTTAATTTGTTAACATTATGTAGTCCATGTCATTTTATGTACTTCATCGCCATTGGGGTATAGTGTTCATTTTCCATTAGGTGCAAACGGGCAATGGTCTCTCTCGTTTTTGGTATGCCAGTCCGCAGAGGTACCCTCCATGGCATTTGCTGGGGGGACGGTCACTATGGTCATTTGACATAGTATGGTATATCCTGCCATAGGTTATTTATTTCACTATATCTATATTTTATTATATCTATATAGAGCGGTGCGTAGTCTCTTAGCCGGCATTCTTTATCATTGTTTTTTAATGGTGTTATTAATGGTTTAGGCCGATGAGCATTTGTTTTTAGATCCCCTATTTATTGCTATTATTATTTTTTGACCAGTATTATTTAGGTATCATAGTGCACGGATTTCTTTTTGATTTTAATTTTACGATCAGTGACAAATAGCTATGGATTTTTATGTTTTGACCTTTTTAAGATACTATATTTTATGAAAAAAATATATATTATGCTGTCTAATCAACCGTGTTTTAAATCTATGAACCATACATATATTATGTGTTGTATTAACTTATTGCACCTTGGAAGGATACCTCTGCGGATCACATTAACGGAATATCATCTACTAGCATTTCCATTTGGTATCGATTTTGATCTCCTCACCTACCTCCCCATTTGAGATTAATCTCTATTTTTTACTATTTTTTACCATACATATGTGCCGTCTATTAATTACATCTTTACCCTCTATTTCCATCCCATGAATGGTCCTTATAGAGTGATGTGGGCTGCGAGCTGCCTGTGGCTGGAACTTGAATGCTGCCTGTGCTGTGCAGGCACTATCAGCCTTTGATGGCTGTCAGCAGTGGAGTCATTGGTGGGAGGCGCGCGGACCAACGGGGATGCGCGCGCACCGACTGTTCTGGCCACTCACAGGCATCCCCATGACGGCAGGAAGCAGCGGGTGGAACGCAAACACACCCGCGCTTCCGGGCCGTGTCCCCTGCACACAGCGTCTTCTGACGCTTGTAGAAGGGGAACTGACGTCACGATCGGCCGGAAGTTGCGGGTGGAACGCAGGAACGCCCGCACTTCCTGGTCCTTCGGGCGGCGTGCGTTCCACACGCTGTGTGCAGTGTTCATATGGCTCCTGGGAGCCAGAGAAGCCCCGTATCATTTACTGCGGTTTGTCCACGGCATGGGGCTACATATTGAGCTGCTTGTAGGAGGAGAGGTATGTGTGGTCGGCGCCCCCCCCCCCCCACCACCCCCCTTTTTTGTTTTTGTGGTCCATACTGATTCTGCTACGTTTTTGCTAGCTCAAGATATAGCAAGCAACATAGAGCGAGGCCTGTTGCTTGTTTTTACTAGTACTATCCTCTGGCTGCAAATGGGGCTTGTACATAGAGGGAGGGGTCCAGGGAGAGTAAGCCTAAATGGGTAGGTGTTGCTGTTTGTGAGGGGGCGTCGCTACCAATTGGGTGTGGCAGACATAGGTACTTATGCACACACATATATACATCTATAGAGAGGCAACTTCGAGAGACCAACCATTGCCCGTTCAGGCTCTGAAGAAGGGGGTGCTCCCCTGAAACGCGTTAGCCATTGGCCATTTGCACCGGTCTGATCCTCTTGGCAATAGGTCATGGTGTGTCGATCCATAGAACAGCGCACTTGCGCCCTTTTTAAAGCTGGTTTCGATAGCTCGTTTGTGAGTATAATCTTTGCTGTTTTTATGCTGCAATAAAGTTTATTAGTGGTAATGCACTAGGTTAGTGCGCCCTCCTTCTTTTTCTGTTTTTTCTAGCATGAATACCCATTGTTCAGAGGAGGGCTGCAAGACGCTAGGCAATACCTCGTTATAGGTGGTCGCACCACATGTTCAGTTCCTGGACACCTGAGCGCAGGAGAGATTTGTTTTATGGAGGTAATAGGGAACATGGAAGAAATTTCTACTTGTCTAAAGGAGTTCATGTTGTGCAACTCAGGCACAGCGGCAGGGGGGGTGGTCTGGGACGCTCTAAAGGCCTTCCTCAGAGGGCTCCTAATCCAGCAAATAGCAAGGGCAAAGCGAAAAACAAAAACGCAGGAAGATCGCATCAGAAAGGAGGTTACAGACCTGGAAAGGCAGTATGTTCTGTGCCCCACCATAGAGCTAAGGGAGTTATGGGTTAAGAAACAACAGGAATACAAAACGGTAACAATGAGAAAGGCTGAAAATAAAAGGCTTTTCCAGAGGCAGAGATTTTTTGAGGAGGGGGAAAGAGTGGGCCGTATGCTGGCCGTAGTGGCTAGTACCAACTCCCCGTCCTCAACAATCTCCGCGATTAGATCCCCAAAGGGTGAAATCGTGACGGATCCTGTGAAGGTCAGGGAGATATTCCTCGACTTTTATAGTTCCCTGTACAAAACGAAACAGCCCACAGAAAGAGGAGCACTGGATAAATTACTGGAGGGAATTACATTACCAACCTTAACCACAATAGATAAAATTAATTTAGAGGCCCCTATAACCCTAGAGGAACTAAGAAGCCCTGTGGCTGCTATGCCCAATCATAAGTCTCCAGGCCCAGACGGACTCCCCCTGGAAATTTACAAATACTATGGGGAGATTCTGCTCCCCACTCTCCTGAGGACACTAGAGGAGGCCTCCCCTCCTCAATGTCAGAGTCTAATATTATACTTATCCAAAAGGAAGGTAAGGATCAACTAGAGGTAGCCTCATACAGACCAATTTCTTTGCTTTGTTCGGACATCAAAATCCTAGCAAAGGTATTAGCAACCAGACTAAGCAAATGCATTAACAAACTGATACACCCAGACCAAACAGGATTTATTCCCCATAGGTCTACCAGTATTAATATTAGGAGAGCATATTTGAACTTGCAGACCCCAGTTGTAGACGGGGACCCCAGAGCAGTTATGTCTCTGGATATTGCTAAAGCTTTTGATAGCTTGGAGTGGGGCTACCTCTGGGGAATAATGGACAAATTTGGGTTTGGCCCGATTTTTGTCAATTGGGTAAAAATCTTGTATAGTCATCCATCAGCTAAACTAAAGATTAACAACGAGTATACAGATAGTCTGACATTGGAGAGGGGCACAAGACAGGGGTGCCCGCTATCGCCCCTCCTGTTCGCCCTGGCAATGGAACCGCTGGCGGGGGCTATAAGGAGGGCACCGGGCATACAGGGTTTTAGGAGGAAGGGTAGCAAAGAAAGAGTCGCACTTTACGCGGACGACGTCTTGGTATTCCTGGGTGATACGGGTCCATCTCTGGAAAAAATGATGCAATTGGTAGAAGGATTTGGGAAGGTATTGGGAAGGTATCGGGCCTAGTAGTTAATTGGGACAAATCTTCATTACTACAGATCGACCCAATCAATAACCCCCTCCTTGATGGCCTCCCTGGGCTAAAAGCAACCGATAGGATAAAGTACATGGGAATAGTAATGGCTAGTGACCCCAACGATTACATTCGGGATAACCTTGTCCCTCTACTTGCGAAGTTTAGAAGAAAATGCGATATCTGGTGTCGGCTTCCCCTGTCGCTGGCAGGGCGTTCAAACCTGATCAGAATGATCTGGCTACCACAAATTCTCTACATTCTCCATAACTCCCCGATATGGATCGGGAGAAAATGGTTCATAAAAATAGACTCTTTATTTAGGGACCTTATCTGGAAGAAAGGCCAGGCTAGGATTAAATTGCAGACACTACAGCGACCTACCTGGGAGGGAGGTTTAGCAATCCCCCATCCGTATGGATATTTTCTAGCTGCCCAAATGCAGCACCTAGGGGGCTGCGAATCCCTGAGTGAACCAAGTGCTAGCAATAAAATAATGCTGGAAGGCAGCCCACATAGACGCTTGGCAGATGCACTCGAGGCCGGCTCTCTCCAGAGAAAGTTACCAACATTTAAACTAGTAAATAAGACCTGGCAGACAGTTAAGAAGATTATGGGGTACAGGGGCATTACTGAGTATTCGCCCATATTGGCTAATGAATCCCTGGGGGAATTAAGGGCTATAGAAAAGAACCCTGTTTGGGAAAGCCATGGAATCTATAGACTAGCGCAGCTGTACACCGACATTAACCTGAAATCCTTTATGGAATTGAGAACGGAATTTGGAGTCCCATACAATACATTCTATAAATATCTGCAGATCAGGCACGTGCTGAATACTAAATTTAAGTCCTCCCCTATGGAGCGAAGTAAAACACCCCTTCTCAATAAGGTTGTTAAAGGAACAAACACTAAGGGGTTGATTGGAGCCGTGTATACACAGCTAGTGGACAAGATATTGGCTCAAGGTGTGTCTGTTGGGTCCAGAGTGGGTTGGGAGGCAGATGTGGGGAAGCTGTCGGACGCCCAGTGGAAAAAAATACTGGAATTTGGGCAGATGGTGTCCGTCTCTCCCTCACAGAAGGCCTCACACCTCTACATAGAGCATACTACACCCCTAGAAGATTATATAGATTTGGGAGTAGACCAGACGACAGATGCCCTAGGTGCTGCAGGACAGGGGATCTCATACACATGGTTTGGAGATGTCCAAAATTGGTAAGATACTAGACGGAAGTGGTCAGGACAATTAACCGCAGATTCAAAGTTAGCTTGGAGCTAGACCCCAGGGTATGTGTGCTGGGACTGGTGGGAGATAATATGGGTCATACCAGTACAACCACTGCCATAGTTAGATGCCTATATCAGGCGAGAAAGCTGATAGCACAATCCTGGCTCTCAAAAAAAAAACATCTTTGGAGGAATGGCTTAAAACAATGGATTCCTTGGTCTGGACAGAAAGGACAGTATACACTAAAAAAGGGAACTACAGAAAATTCATTGGTATATGGAAGCCCTGGCTGCAGGAGCTGAATACTCAATATTTATTCTGAATTAACTATCCTCGAACCTCTGACGAATACGGGGGCGAACAATAGCCCGGGCTGAAAAAGCCAGAGTGCTGGAACAGGTCCCATTGGGGCTTAAACAGTTATAGTATGCCGCGAGTCTTAGTGTTCTTGATCCTAATTTATGTGCTGATTATAAGATAAGGGAGGGGAGGGGAGTGGTAAGGGGATTAGAAGATAAAGTAGGGAGGCTAAGGGAAAGGAAAAATGGGGGTAAAAAGTAGCACACCGTAAAATATTGTCACTTATACACATATCAACGCTTGCAATCACCATAGGGCACAGTAGACACGCGAGGTATTGTGTTTTACTATAATGTTTGAATTATGTCTTATTGTTTTTGATAAATGCACTTTAAACCTAATCTGCCATGTAAAGTATGTAATTTTTTATACTGCTATAAAAAAATAAAAGAAATTAAAAAACATTGATGGGCACTGAACAGGCTGAATTTATAGGCACTGAAAAGGCTGAGCTGATGGGCACTGAACAGGCTAAGCTGATGGGCACGGAACAGGCTGAGCCGATGGGCACTGAACAGGCTGAGCTGATGGACACTGAATAGGCTGCATTGAAGAGCACTGAACAAGCTACATTGATGGACATGGAACTGGCTACATTGATCAGCACTGAACAGGCTGCATTGATGGGCACTGTGAACAGGCCGAGATGATGGGCATTGTACAGACTGAGCTGATGGACACTAAACAGGCTGCATTGATGGGCACTGAACAGGCTGCATTAATGGGCACTGAAAAGGCTGCATTGAAGGGCACTGAACAGGCTGAGCTGAAGGACACTGAATAGGCTGAGCTGATGGGCACTGAACAGGCTGCATTGATGGGCACTGAACAGGCTGCATTTATGGGCATTGAACAGGCTGTGCTGACGGGGACTGAGCAGGCTGAACTGCTGGGCATTAAACAGGCTGTATTGATGGGCACTGAATAGGCAGCATTGATGGGCACTGAACTTTCAGGATTGATGGGCATAGTACTTTCAGGATTGATGGGCACTGAACAGATTCAGCATTGATGGGCACTGAGAAAGACCCAGCATTGATGGGCACTGAACAGGCTAAATTTATAGGCACTGAACAGGCTGCATTGATGGGCACTGAACAGGCTGAGCTGATGGGCACTGAACAGGCTGCATTGATGAGCACTGCACAAGCTACATAGATGGGCACTGAACAGGCTACATTGATGGGCACTGAACAGGCTGAGATGATGGGAAATGCACACACTGAGCTCATGGGCACTAAACAGGCTGAATTTATAGGCACTAAACAGGCTGCATTGATGGGCACTGAACATGATGCATTGATGGGCACTGAACAGGCTGAGCTGATGGACACTGAACAGGCTGAGCTGATGGGCACTGAACAGGCGGCATTGATGAGCACTGAACAGGCTGCATTTATGGGCATTGAACAGGCTGGGCTGATGGGGACTGAGCAGGCTAAGCTGCTGGGAACTGAAAATGCTGCATTGATGGGCACTGAACAGGCCGAGATGATTGACACTAAACAGGCCCTCATGATGGGCATTGAACAGATAGCTGATGGGCACTAAACAGGCTGAATGTATAGGTACTGAACAGGCATCATTGATGGGCACTGAACAGGCAGCATTGATGGGCACTGAACAGATTCAACATTGATGGGCACTGAACAGACTCAGCATTGATGGGTAATGAACAGGCTGAATTTATAGGCACTGAACAGGCTGAGCTGATGGGCACTGAACAGGCTGAGCAGATGGGCAATGAACAGGCTGAGCTGATGGACACTGAACAGGCTGCATTGATGAGCACTGAAAAAGTTACATTGATGGACACTGAACAGGATACATTAATGGGCACTGAACAGGTTGCACTGATGGGCACTGAACAAGCTGAGATGATGGGCATTGTACAGACTGGGCTGATGGGCACTAAACAGGCTTAAATTATAGGCACTGAACAGGCTAAATTTATAGGCACTGAACAGGCTGCATTTATGGGCACTGAACAGGCTGAATTGATGGGCACTGAGCAGGCCCCATTGAAGAGCACTCAACAGGCTGAGCTGATGGACACCGAATAGGCTCTGAGCTGATGGGCACTGAACAGGCTCCATTGATGGGCACAGAAAAGGCTGCATTTATGGGCATTGAACGGGCTGGGCCGATGGGGACTGAGCAGGTTGAGCTGCTGGGCACTGAACAGGCAGCATTGATGGGCACTGAACAGGCTGCATTGATAGGCACTGAATAGGCTGCATTGATGGGCACTGAACAGGCTACATTGATGGGCACTGAACAGGCCGCATTGTTGGGCACTGAACAAGCAAAGATGATGGGCAAAGTTACAGACTGAGCTGATGGACACGAAACAGACTGAATTTATAGGCACTAAACAGGCTGCATTGATGGGCACTGAACAGGCTACATTGATGGGCACTGAACAGGCCGCATTGTTGGGCACTGAACAAGCAAAGATGATGGGCAAAGTTACAGACTGAGCTGATGGACACGAAACAGACTGAATTTATAGGCACTAAACAGGCTGCATTAATGGGCACTGAACAGGATGCATTGATGGGCACTGAACAGGCTGAGCTGATGGACACTGAACAGGCTGAGCTGATGGGTACTGAACAGGCAGCATTGATGGGCACTGAGCAGGCTGCATTTATGGGCATTGAAAAGGCTGGGCTGATGGGGACTGAGCAGGCTAAGCTGCTGGGAACTGAACAGGCTGCATTGATGGTCACTGAACAGGCCAAGATGATTGGCACTAAACAGGCCGACATGATGGGCATGGAACAGACAGCTGATGGGCACTAAACATGCTGAATGTATAGGCACTGAAAAGGCATCATTGATGGGCACTGAACAGGCAGCAATGATGGGCACTGAACAGGCAGCATTGATGGGCACTGAACAGATTCAGCATTGATTGGCACTGAAAAGACTCAGCATTGATGGGCACTGAACAGGCTGAATTTATAGGCACTGAACAGACTGAGCTGATGGGCACTGAACAGGCTGAGCCAATGGGCACTGAACAGGCTGAGCTGATGGGCACTGAACAGGCTGCATTGATGAGCACTGAAAAAGCTACATTGATGGGCACTGAACAGGCTGCATTGATGGGCACTGAACAAGCTGAGATGATGGGCATTGTACAGACTGAGCTGATGGGCACTAAACAGGCTGAAATTATAGGCACTGAACAGGCTAAATTTATAGGCACTGAACAGGCTGCATTGATGGGCACTGAACAGGCTGCATTGATGGGCACTGAGCAGGCTCCATTGAAGAGCACTGAATAGGCTGAGCTGATGGGCACTGAAAAGGCTGCATTTATGGGCATTGAACGGGCTGGGCTGATGGGGACTGAGCAGGCTGAGCTGCTGGGCACTGAACAGGCAGCATTGATGGGCACTAAACAGGCTGCATTGATGGACACTGAACAGGATGCATTGATGGGCACTGAACAGACTGCATTGATGGGACCTGAACAGTCTGCATTTATGGGACCTGAACAGGCTGCATTGATGGGCACTAAACAGGCTAAGCTGATAGACACTGAACAGGCTGAGCTGATGGGCACTGAACAGGCTGCATTTATGGACATTGAACAGGCTGGGCTGATGGGGACTGAGAAGGCTGAGCTGCTGGGCACTGAACAGGCTGCATTGATGGGCACTGAACAGGCTGCATTGATGGACACTGAACAGGCAGCATTGATGGGCACTGAACAGACTCAGCATTGATAGACACTGAACAGACTCAGCATTGATGGGCATTGAACAGGCTGAGCTGATGGGCACTGAATAGGCTGAGCCGATGGGCAGTGAACAGGCTGAGCTGACGGGCAATGAAGAGTCTGCATTGATGAGCACTGAACAAGCTACATTGATGGCCAATGAACAGGCAACATTGATGGGCACTGAACAGGCTGCATTGATGGGCACTGAATGGGGTGCATTGATGGGCACTGAACAGGCTCCATTGAAGAGCACTGAACAGGCTGAGATGATGGACACTGAATAGGCTGAGCTGATGGGCACTGATCAGGCTTCCTTGATGGGCACTGAACAGGCTGCATTCATGCGCATTGAACAGGCTGGACTTATGGGGACTGAGCTGGCTGAGCTGCTGGGCACTGAACAGGCAGCATTGATGGGCACTGAACAGATTCAGCATTGATGGGCACTGAACAGGATGCATTGATGGGCATTGAACAGACTGCATTGATGGGACCTGAACAGTCTGCATTTATGGGACCTGAACAGGCTGCATTGATGGGCACTAAACAGGCTAAGCTGATGGACACTGAACAGGCTGAGCTGATGGGCACTGAACAGGCTGCATTTATGGACATTGAACAGGCTGGGCTGATGGGGACTGAGCAGGCTGAGCTGCTGGGCACTGAACAGGCTGCATTGATGGGCACTGAACAGGCTGACATGATGGGCACTGAACAGGACAAGATGATGGGCATTGAACAGACAGCTGATGGGCACTAAACAGGCTGAATGTAAAGACACTGAACAGACATCATTAATGGGCACTGAACAGGCAGCATTGATGGGCACTGAACAGGCAGCATTGATGGGCACTGAAAAGACTCAGCATTGATGGGCACTGAACAGATTCAGCATTGATGGGCACTTAACAGACTCAGCATTGATGGGCACTGAACAGACGCAGCATTGATGGGCACTGACCAGGCTGAATTTATAGGCACTGAATAGGCTACATTGATGAGCACTGAACAGTCTACATTGATGGGCACTGAACAGGCTGCATTGATGGGCATTGAACAGGCTGCATTGATGGGCACTGAACAGGCCGAGATGATGGGCATTGAACAGACTGAGCTGTTGCTGGGCACTAAACAGGCTGAATTATTAGGAACTGAAAAGGCAGCATTGATGGGCACTGAACAGGCTCAGGATTGATGGGCAGAGAACAGGCTGAACCGATGGGTACAGAACAGGCTGAGCTGATGGACACTGAATAGGCTGAGCTGATGGGCACTGAACAGGCTGCATTGATGGGCACTGAACAGACTGCATTTTATGGGCATTGAACAGGCTGGACTAATGGGGACTGAGCTGGCTGAGCTGCTGGGCACTGAACAGGTAGCATTGATGGGCACTGAACAAGCTACATTGATGGCCAATGAACAGGCTACATTGATGGGCACTGAACAGGCCGCATTGTTGGGCACTGAGCAAGCCAAGATGATGGGCAATGTTACAGACTGAGCTGATGGGCACTAAACAGGCTGAATTTATAGGCGCTAAACAGGCTGAATTTATGGGCACTGAACAGGATGCATTGATGGGCACTGAACAGGCTGAGCTGATGGACACTGAATAGGCTAAGCTGATGGGCACTGAACAGGCTCCATTGATGGGCACTGAAATGCTGCATTTATGGGCATTGAACGGGCTGGGCTGATGGGGACTGAGCAGGCTGAGCTGCTGGGCACTGAACAGGCAGCATTGATGGGCACTGAACAGGCTGCATTGATGGGCACTGAACAGGCTGCATTGATGGGCACTGAACAGGCTGCATTGATGGGCACTGAACAGGCTACATTGATGAGCACTGAACAGGCTACATTGATGAGCACTGAACAGGCTGAATTGATGGGCACTGAACAGGCTGCATTGATGGGCACTTAACAGGCTGCATTGATGGGCACTGAACAGGCAGAGATGATGGGCATTGAACAGACTGAGCTGTTGCTGGGCACTAAACAGGCTGAATTTATAGGCACTGAAAAGGCAGCATTGATGGGCACTGAACAGGCTCAGCATTGATGGGCACAGAACAGGCTGAGCCGATGGGCACAGAACAGGCTGAGCTGATGGACACTGAATAGGCTGAGCTGATGGGCACTGAACAGGCTGCATTGATGGGCACTGAACAGATTGCATTTATGGGCATTGAACAGGCTGGACTAATGGGGACTGAGCTGGCTGAGCTGCTGGGCACTGAACAGGTAGCATTGATGGGCACTGAACAAGCTACATTGATGGCCAATGAACAGGCTACATTGATGGGCACTGAACAGGCCGCATTGTTGGGCACTGAGCAAGCCAAGATGATGGGCAATGTTACAGACTGAGCTGATGGGCACTAAACAGGCTGAATTTATAGGCGCTAAACAGGCTGAATTTATGGGCACTGAACAGGATGCATTGATGGGCACTGAACAGGCTGAGCTGATGGACACTGAATAGGCTAAGCTGATGGGCACTGAACAGGCTCCATTGATGGGCACTGAAATGCTGCATTTATGGGCATTGAACGGGCTGGGCTGATGGGGACTGAGCAGGCTGAGCTGCTGGGCACTGAACAGGCAGCATTGATGGGCACTGAACAGGCTGCATTGATGGGCACTGAACAGGCTGCATTGATGGGCACTGAACAGGCTGCATTGATGGGCACTGAACAGGCTACATTGATGAGCACTGAACAGGCTACATTGATGAGCACTGAACAGGCTGAATTGATGGGCACTGAACAGGCTGCATTGATGGGCACTTAACAGGCTGCATTGATGGGCACTGAACAGGCAGAGATGATGGGCATTGAACAGACTGAGCTGTTGCTGGGCACTAAACAGGCTGAATTTATAGGCACTGAAAAGGCAGCATTGATGGGCACTGAACAGGCTCAGCATTGATGGGCACAGAACAGGCTGAGCCGATGGGCACAGAACAGGCTGAGCTGATGGACACTGAATAGGCTGAGCTGATGGGCACTGAACAGGCTGCATTGATGGGCACTGAACAGATTGCATTTATGGGCATTGAACAGGCTGGACTAATGGGGACTGAGCTGGCTGAGCTGCTGGGCACTGAACAGGTAGCATTGATGGGCACTGAACAGGCTACATTGATGGCCAATGAACAGGCTACATTGATGGGCACTGAACAGGCCGCATTGTTGGGCACTGAACAAGCCAAGATGATGGGCAATGTTACAGACTGAGCTGATGGGCACTAAACAGGCTGAATTTATAGGCACTAAACAGGCTGCATTTATGGGCACTGAACAGGATGCATTGATGGGCACTGAACAGGCTGAGCTGATGGACACTGAATAGGCTGAGCTGATGGGCACTGAACAGGCTCCATTGGTGGGCACTGAAAAGGCTGCATTTATGGGCATTGAACGGGCTGGGCTGATGGGGACTGAGCAGGCTGAGCTGCTGGGCACTGAACAGGCAGCATTGATGGGCCCTTAACAGGCTGCATTGATGGGCACTGAACAGGCTGCATTGATGGGCACTGAACAGGCAGCATTGATGGGCACTGAACAGGCTGCATTGATGGGCACTGAACAGACAGCATTGATGGGCACTGAACAGACTCAGCATTGATAGGCACTGAACAGACTCAGCATTGATGGGCACTGAACAGGCTGAATATATAGGTAATGAACAGGCTGAGCTGATGGGCACTTAACAGGCTGAGCCGATGGGCACTGAACAGGCTGAGCTGACGGGCAATGAACAGTCTGCATTGATTAGCACTGAACTAGCTACATTGATGGCAAATGAAAAGGCTACATTGATGGGCACTGAACAGGCCACATTGTTGGGCACTGAACAAGCCAAGATGACGGGCAATGTTACAGAGTGAGCTGATGGGCACTAAGCAGGCTGAATTTATAGGCACTAAACAGGCTGAGCTGACGGGCAATGAACAGTCTGCATTGATGAGTACTGAACAGGCAGCATTGATGGGCACTGAACAGGCGGCATTGATGAGCACTGAACAGGCTGCATTGATGGGCACTGAACTGGCTGCATTGATGGGCACTGAACAGGATACATTTATGAGCATTGAACAGGCTGGGCTGATGGGAACTGAGCAGGCTGAGCTGCTGGAAACTGAACAGGCTGCATTGATGGTCACTGGACAGGCCAAGATGATTGGCACTAAACAGGCTGACATGGGCATTGAACAGACAGCTGATGGGCACTAAATAGGCTGAATGTATAGGCACAGAACAGGCAGCATTGATGGGCACTGAACAGGATGCATTGATGGGCACTGAACAGACTGCATTGATGGGACCTGAACAGTCTGCATTGATGGGACCTGAACAGGCTGAGCTGATGGGCACTGAACAGGCTGCATTTATGGACATTGAACAGGCTGGGCTGATGGGCACTGAACAGGACGAGATGATGGGCATTGAACAGACAGCTGATGGGCACTAAACAGGCTGAATGTATAGGCACTGAACAGACATCATTGATGGGCACTGAACAGGCAGCATTGATGGGCACTGAACAGGCAACATTGATGGGCACTGAAAAGACTCAGCATTGATGGGCACTGAACAGATTCAGCATTGATGGGCACTTAACAGACTCAGCATTGATGGGCACTGAACAGATTCAGCATTGATGGGCACTGACCAGACTGAATTTATAGGCACTGAACAGACATCATTGATGGGCACTGAATAGCCAGCATTGATGGGCACTGAACAGGCAACATTGATGGGCACTGAAAAGACGCAGCATTGATGGGCACTGAACAGATTCAGCATTGATGGGCACTTAACAGACTCAGCATTGATGGGCACTGAACAGATTCAGCATTGATGGGCACTGACCAGGCTGAATTTATAAATACTGAACAGGCTACATTGATGGGCATTGAACAGGGTGCATTGATGGGCACTGAAGTGGCTGCATTGATGGGCACTGAACAGGCCGAGATGATGGGCATTGAACAGACTTAGCTGTTGTTGAGCACTAAACAGGCTGAATTTATGAGCACTGAAAAGGCAGCATTGATGGGCACTGAACAGGCTCAGCATTGATGGGCACTGAACAGGCTGAGCCGATGGGCACAGAACAGGCTGAGCTGATGGGCACTGAACAGGCTGCATTGATGAGCACTGAACAAGCTACATTGATGGGCACTGTACAGGCTACATTGATGGGCACTGAACACGCTGTATTGATGGGCACTGAACGGGCCAAGATGATGGGCATTGTACAGACTTAGCTGATGGGCACTAAAAAGGCTGAATTTATAGGCACTAAACAGGCTGCATTGATGGGCACTGGACAGGCTGAGCTGATGGCCATTGAACAGGCTGAGCTGATGTACACTAAATAGGCTGAGCTGATGGGCACTGAACAGGCTGAGCTGATGGACACTGAATAGGCTGAGCTGACGGGCACTGAACAGGCTGCATTGATGGGCACTGAACAGACTGCATTTATGGGCATTGAACAGGCTGGACTAATGGGGACTGAGCTGGCTGAGCTGCTGGGCACTGAACAGGTAGCATTGATGGACACTGAACAAGCTACATTAATGGCCAATGAACAGGCTACATTGATGGGCACTGAACAGGCTGCATTGTTGGGCACTGAAAAAGCCAAGATGATGGGCAATGTTACAGACTGAGCTGATGGGTACTAAACAGGCTGAATTTATAGGCACTAAACAGGCTGCATTTATGGGCACTGAACAGGATGCATTGATGAGCACTGAACAGGCTGAGCTGATGGACACTGAACAGGCTGAGCTGATGGGTACTGAACAGGCGGCATTGATGGGCACTGAGCAGGCTGCATTTATGGGCATTGAACAGGCTGGGCTGATGGGGATTGAGCAGGCTAAGCTGCTGGAAACTGAACAGGCTGCATTGATGGTCACTGAACAGGCCAAGATGATTGGCACTAAACAGGCCGACATGATGGCCATTGAACAGACAGCTGATGGGCACTAAACAGGCTGAATGTATAGGCACTGAACAGGCATCATTGATGGGCACTGAACAGGCAGCAATGATGGGCACTGAACAGGCAGCATTGATGGGCACTGAACAGATTCAGCGTTGATTGGCACTTAAAAGACTCAGCATTGATGGGCACTGAACAGGCTGAATTTATAGGCACTGAACAGACTGAGCTGATTGGCACTGAACAGGCTGAGCCAATGGCACTGAACAGAATGAGCTGATGGGCACTAAACAGGCTGCATTGATGAGCACTGAAAAAGCTACATTGATGGGCACTGAACAGACTACATTGATGGGCACTGAACAGGCTGCATTGATAAGCACTGAAAAAGCTACATTGATTGGCACTGAACAGACTATATTGATGGGCACTGAACAGGCTGCATTGATGGGCACTGAACAAGCCGAGATGATGGGCATTGTACAGACTGAACTGATGGGCACTAAACAGGCTGAATTTAAAGGCACTGAACAGGCTGCATTGATGGGCACTGAACAAGCTGCATTGATGGGCACTGAACAGGCTTCATTGAAGAGCACTGAACAGGCTGAGCTGATGGACACTGAATAGGCTGAGCTGATGGGCACTGAACAGGCTTCATTGATGGGCACCGAACAGGCTGCATTTATGCGCATTGAACAGGCTGGACTTATGGGGACTGAGCTGGCTGAGCTGCTGGGCACTGAACAGGCAGCATTGATTGGTACTGAACAGGCAGCATTGATGGGCACTGAACAGATTCAGCATTGATGGGCACTGAACAGGATGCATTGATGGGCACTGAACAGACTGCATTGATGGGACCTGAACAGTCTACATTGATGGGACCTGAACAGGCTGCATTGATGGGCACTGAACAGGCTGAGCTGATGGACACTGAACAGGCTGAGCTGATGGACACTGAACAGGCTGCATTTATGGACATTGAACAGGCTGGGCAGATGGGGACTGAGCAGGCTGAGCAGCTGGGCACTGAACAGGCTGCATTGATGGGCACTGAACAGGCCGAGATGATGGGCACTGAACAGGACAAGATGATGGGCATTAAACAGACAGCTGATGGGCACTAAACAGGCTGAATGTATGGGCACTGAACAGGCAGCATTGATGGGCACTAAACAGGCAGCATTGATGGGCACTGAACAGACTCAGCATTGATGGGCACTGAACAGACTCAGCATTGATGGGCACTGAACAGATTCAGCATTGATGGGCACTGAACAGACTCAGCATTGATGGGCACTGAACAGACTCAGCATTGATGGGCACTGACCAGGCTGAATTTATAGGCACTGAACAGGCTACATTGATGAGCACTGAACAGGCTACATTGATGGGCACTGAACAGGCTGCATTGATGGGCACTGAACAGGCTGCATTGATGGACACTGAACAGGCCAAGATGATGGGCATTGAACAGACTGAGCTGTTGCTGGGAACTAAACAGGCTGAATTTATAGGCACTGAAAAGGCAGCATTGATGGGCACTGAACAGGCTCAGCTTTGATGGGCACAGAACAGGCTGAGCCGATGGGCACAGAACAGGCGGAGCTGATGGACACTGAATAGGCTGAGCTGATGGGCACTGAGCAGGCTGCATTTATGGGCATTGAACAGGCTTGGCTGATGGGGACTGAGCAGGCTAAGCTGCTGGGAACTGAACAGGCTGCATTGATGAGCACTGAACAGGCTGCATTGATGGGCACTGAACAGGCTGCATTGATGGGCACTGAACAGGCTGCATTGATGGGCACTGAACAGGCTACATTGATGAGCACTGAACAGGCTACATTGATGAGCACTGAACAGGCTGCATTGATGGGCACTGAACAGGCTGCATTGATGGGCACTTAACAGGCTGCATTGATGGGCACTGAACAGGCAGAGATGATGGGCATTGAACAGACTGAGCTGTTGCTGGGCACTAAACAGGCTGAATTTATAGGCACTGAAAAGGCAGCATTGATGGGCACTGAACAGGCTCAGCATTGATGGGCACAGAACAGGCTGAGCCGATGGGCACAGAACAGGCTGAGCTGATGGACACTGAATAGGCTGAGCTGATGGGCACTGAACAGGCTGCATTGATGGGCACTGAACAGATTGCATTTATGGGCATTGAACAGGTTGGACTAATGGGGACTGAGCTGGCTGAGCTGCTGGACACTGAACAGGTAGCATTGATGGGCACTGAACAGGCTACATTGATGGCCAATGAACAGGCTACATTGATGGGCACTGAACAGGCCGCATTGTTGGGCACTGAACAAGCCAAGATGATGGGCAATGTTACAGACTGAGCTGATGGGCACTAATCAGGCTGAATTTATAGGCACTAAACAGGCTGCATTTATGGGCACTGAACAGGATGCATTGATGGGCACTGAACAGGCTGAGCTGATGGACACTGAATAGGCTGAGCTGATGGGCACTGAACAGGCTCCATTGGTGGGCACTGAAAAGGCTGCATTTATGGGCATTGAACGGGCTGGGCTGATGGGGACTGAGCAGGCTGAGCTGCTGGGCACTGAACAGGCAGCATTGATGGGCACTTAACAGGCTGCATTGATGGGCACTGAACAGGCTGCATTGATGGGCACTGAACAGGCAGCATTGATGGGCACTGAACAGGCTGCATTGATGGGCACTGAACAGACAGCATTGATGGGCACTGAACAGACTCAGCATTGATAGGCACTGAACAGACTCAGCATTGATGGGCACTGAACAGGCTGAATATATAGGTAATGAACAGGCTGAGCTGATGGGCACTTAACAGACTGAGCCGATGGGCACTGAACAGGCTGTGCTGACGGGCAATGAACAGTCTGCATTGATTAGCACTGAACAAGCTACATTGATGGCAAATGAAAAGGCTACATTGATGGGCACTGAACAGGCCACATTGTTGGGCACTGAACAAGCCAAGATGACGGGCAATATTACAGAGTGAGCTGATGGGCACTAAGCAGGCTAAATTTATAGGCACTAAACAGGCTGAGCTGACGGGCAATGAACAGTCTGCATTGATGAGTACTGAACAGGCAGCATTGATGGGCACTGAACAGGCGGCATTGATGAGCACTGAACAGGCTGCATTGATGGGCACTGAACTGGCTGCATTGATGGGCACTGAACAGGATGCATTTATGGGCATTGAGCAGGCTGGGCTGATGGGAACTGAGCAGGCTGAGCTGCTGGAAACTGAACAGGCTGCATTGATGGTCACTGGACAGGCCAAGATGATTGGCACTAAACAGGCCGACATAGGCATTGAACAGACAGCTGATGGGCACTAAATAGGCTGAATGTATAGGCACAGAACAGGCAGAATTGATGGGCACTGAACAGGATGCATTGATGGGCACTGAACAGACTGCATTGATGGGACCTGAACAGTCTGCATTGATGGGACCTGAACAGGCTGCATTGATGGGCACTGAACAGGCTGAGCTGATGGACACTGAACAGGCTGAGCTGATGGGCACTGAACAGGCTGCATTGATGGGCACTGAACAGGCCGAGATGATGGGCACTGAACAGGACGAGATGATGGGCATTGAACAGACAGCTGATGGGCACTAAACAGGCTGAATGTATAGGCACTGAACAAACATCATTGATGGGCACTGAACAGGCAGCATTGATGGGCACTGAACAGGCAACCTTGATGGGCACTGAAAAGACTCAGCATTGATGGGCACTGAACAGATTCAGCATTGATGGGCACTTAACAGACTCAGCATTGATGGGCACTGAACAGATTCAGCATTGATGGGCACTGACCAGGCTGAATTTATAGGCACTGAACAGACATCATTGATGGGCACTGAATAGCCAGCATTGATGGGCACTGAACAGGCAACATTGATGGGCACCGAAAAGACTCAGCATTGATGGGCACTGAACAGATTCAGCATTGATGGGCACTTAACAGACTCAGCATTGATGGGCACTGAACAGATTCAGCATTGATGGGCACTGACCAGGCTGAATTTATAAGCACTGAACAGGCTACATTGATGGGCATTGAACAGGGTGCATTGATGGGCACTGAAGTGGCTGCATTGATGGGCACTGAACAGGCCGATATGATGGGCATTGAACAGACTTAGCTGTTGCTGAGCACTAAACAGGCTGAATTTATGAGCACTGAAAAGGCAGCATTGATGGGCACTGAACAGGCTCAGCATTGATGGGCACTGAACAGGCTGAGCCGATGGGCACAGAACAGGCTGAGCTGATGGGCACTGAACAGGCTGCATTGATGAGCACTGAACAAGCTACATTGATGGGCACTGTACAGGCTACATTGATGGGCACTGAACACGCTGTATTGATGGGCACTGAACGGGCCGAGATGATGGGCATTGTACAGACTTAGCTGATGGGCACTAAAAAGGCTGAATTTATAGGCACTAAACAGGCTGCATTGATGGGCACTGGACAGGCTGAGCTGATGGCCATTGAACAGGCTGAGCTGATGTACACTAAACAGGCTGAGCTGATGGGCACTGAACAGGCTGAGCTGATGGACACTGAATAGGCTGAGCTGACGGGCACTGAACAGGCTGGACTAATGGGGACTGAGCTGGCTGAGCTGCTGGGCACTGAACAGGTAGCATTGATGGGCACTGAACAGGCTACATTGATGGCCAATGAACAGGCTACATTGATGGGCACTGAACAGGCCGCATTGTTTGGCACTGAACAAGCCAAGATGATGGGCAATGTTACAGACTGAGCTGATGGGCACTAAACAGGCTGAATTTATAGGCACTAAACAGGCTGCATTCATGGGCACTGAACAGGATGCATTGATGGGCACTGAACAGGCTGAGCAGATGGACATTGAATAGGTTAAGCTGATGGGCACTGAACAGGCTCCATTGATGGGCACCGAAAAGGCTGCATTTATGGGCATTGAACGGGCTGGGCTGATGGGGACTGAGCAGGCTGAGCTGCTGGGCACTGAACAGGCAGCATTGATGGGCACTTAACAGGCATCATTGATGGGCACTAAACAGGCAGCATTGATGGGCACTGAACAGATTCAGCATTGATGGGCACTGAACAGACTCAGCATTGATGGGCACTGAACAGGCTGAATTTATAGGCACTGAACTGGCTGCATTGATGGGCACTGAACAGGCTGAGCTGATAAGCACTGAACAGGCTGAGCTGATGAGCACTGAGCAGGCTACATTGAGGAGCACTGAACAGGCTACATTGATGGACACTGAACAGGCCGAGATGATGAACATTTAACAGACTGAGTTGCTGGGCACTGTACTGGCTGAATTTATAAGCTCTGAACAGGTTGCATTGTGAGCACTGAAAAGGCTGCATTGATGAGCACTGAACAGGATGCATTGATGGGCACTGAAAAGGCTGCATTGATGGGCACTAAACAGGCTGAATTGATGGGCACTGAACAGGGTGAGCTTATAATCATTGAACAGGCTGCATTGATGGGCACTGAACAGGCTGCTCTGAACAGGCTGCATTGTGAGCACTGAAAAGGCTGCATTGATGAGCACTGAACAGGATGCATTGATGGGCACTGAACAGGCTGCATTGATGGGCACTAAACAGGCTGAATTGATGGGCACTGAACAGGGTGAGCTTATAGGCACTGAACAGGCTGCATTTATGGGCACTGAACAGGCTGCATTGATGGGCACTGAACAGGTGAGCTGATGGGCACTGACCAGGCTGAGCTGATGGGCACTGAACAGTCTGAGCTGATGGGCACTGAACAGGCTGAGCTGATGGGCACTGAGCAGGCTGCATTGTTGGGCACTGAACAAGCCGAAATGATGGGCATTGTACAGACAGAGCTGATCTGCACTAAACAGGCTGAATTTATAAGCCCTGAACAGGCTGCATTGATGGGCACTGAACAGGTTGCATTGAAGGGCACTGCACAGGCTGAGCTGATAGACACTGAATAGGCTGAGCTGATGGGCACTGAAGAGGCTTCATTGATGGGCACTGAACAGGCTGCATTTATGGGCATTGAACAGGCTGGGCTGATGTGGACTGTGCAGGCTGTGCTGCTCGGCACTGAACAGGCTGCATTGATGGGCACTGAACAGGCTGAGATGATGGGCATTGAACAGGCTGAGATGATGGGCACTGAATAGGCTGAGATGATGGGCATTGATCATTGATGGGCACAGAACAGGCTGAGCTGATGGACACTGAATAGGCTTAGCAGATGGGAACTGAACAGGCTGCATTGATGGGCACTGAACAGATTGCATTTATGGGCATTGAACAGGCTGGACTAATGGGGACTGAGCTGGCTGAGCTGCTGGGCACTGAACAGGTAGCATTGATGGGCACTGAACAGGCTACATTGATGGCCAATGAACAGGCTACATTGATGGGCACTGAACAGGCCGCATTGTTTGGCACTGAACAAGCCAAGATGATGGGCAATGTTACAGACTGAGCTGATGGGCACTAAACAGGCTGCATTCATGGGCACTGAACAGGATGCATTGATGGGCACTGAACAGGCTGAGATGGACATTGAATAGGTTAAGCTGATGGGCACTGAACAGGCTCCATTGATGGGCACCGAAAAGACTGCATTTATGGGCATTGAACGGGCTGGGCTGATGGGGACTGAGCAGGCTGAGCTGCTGGGCACTGAACAGGCAGCATTGATGGGCACTTAACAGGCATCATTGATGGGCACTAAACAGGCAGCATTGATGGGCACTGAACAGATTCAGCATTGATGGGCACTGAACAGACTCAGCATTGATGGGCACTGAACAGGCTGAATTTATAGGCACTGAACTGGCTGCATTGATGGGCACTGAACAGGCTGAGCTGATAAGCACTGAACAGGCTGAGCTGATGAGCACTGAGCAGGCTACATTGAGAAGCACTGAACAGGCTACATTGATGGACACTGAACGGGCCGAGATGATGAACATTTAACAGACTGAGTTGCTGGGCACTGTACTGGCTGAATTTATAAGCTCTGAACAGGTTGCATTGTGAGCACTGAAAAGGCTGCATTGATGAGCACTGAACAGGATGCATTGATGGGCACTGAAAAGGCTGCATTGATGGGCACTAAACAGGCTGAATTGATGGGCACTGAACAGGGTGAGCTTATAATCATTGAACAGGCTGCATTGATGGGCACTGAACAGGCTGCTCTGAACAGGCTGCATTGTGAGCACTGAAAAGGCTGCATTGATGAGCACTGAACAGGATGCATTGATGGGCACTGAACAGGCTGCATTGATGGGCACTAAACAGGCTGAATTGATGGGCACTGAACAGGTGAGCTGATGGGCACTGACCAGGCTGAGCTGATGGGCACTGAACAGTCTGAGCTGATGGGCACTGAACAGGCTGAGCTGATGGGCACTGAGAAGGCTGCATTGTTGGGCACTGAACAAGCCGAGATGATGGGCATTGTACAGACAGAGCTGATCTGCACTAAACAGGCTGAATTTATAAGCCCTGAACAGGCTGCATTGATGGGCACTGAACAGGTTGCATTGAAGGGCACTGCACAGGCTGAGCTGATAGACACTGAATAGGCTGAGCTGATGGGCACTGAAGAGGCTTCATTGATGGGCACTGAACAGGCTGCATTTATGGGCATTGAACAGGCTGGGCTGATGTGGACTGTGCAGGCTGTGCTGCTCGGCACTGAACAGGCTGCATTGATGGGCACTGAACAGGCTGAGATGATGGGCATTGAACAGGCTGAGATGATGGGCACTGAATAGGCTGAGATGATGGGCATTGATCATTGATGGGCACTGAACAGGGAGCATTGATGGGCACTGAACAGGCAGCATTTATGGGCACTGAAAAGATTCAGCATTGATGGGCACTGAACAGGCTGCATTGTTGGGCACTGAACAAGCCGAGATGATGGGCATTGTACAGATGGAGCTGATCTGCACTAAACAGGCTGAATTCATAAGCCCTGAACAGGCTGCATTGATTGGCACTGAACAGGTTGCATTGAAGGGCACTGCACAGGCTGAGCTGATAGACACTGAATAGGCTGAGCTGATGGGCACTGAAGAGGCTTCATTGATGGGCACTGAACAGGCTGCATTTATGGGCATTGAACAGGCTGGGCTGATGTGGACTGTGCAGGCTGAGCTGCTCGGCACTGAACAGGCTGCATTGATGGGCACTGAACAGGCTGAGATGATGGGCACTGAACAGGCTGAGATGATGGGCACTGAATAGGCTGAGATGATGGGCATTGATCATTGATGGGCACTGAACAGGGAGCATTGATGGGCACTGAACAGGCAGCATTTATGGGCACTGAAAAGATTCAGCATTGATGGGCACTGAACAGGCTGCATTGATGGGCACTGAACAGGCTGAATTTATAGGCACTGAACTGGCTGCATTGATGGGCACTGAACAGGCTGAGCTGATAAGCACTGAACAGGCTGAGCTGATGAGCACTGAGCAGGCTACATTGAGGAGCACTGAACAGGCTACATTGATGGACACTGAACGGGCCGAGATGATGAACATTTAACAGACTGAGTTGCTGAGCACTGTACTGGCTGAATTTATAAGCTCTGAACAGGTTGCATTGTGAGCACTGAAAAGGCTGCATTGATGAGCACTGAACAGGATGCATTGATGGGCACTGAAAAGGCTGCATTGATGGGCACTAAACAGGCTGAATTGATGGGCACTGAACAGGGTGAGCTTATAATCATTGAACAGGCTGCATTGATGGGCACTGAACAGGGTGCTCTGAACAGGCTGCATTGTGAGCACTGAAAAGGCTGCATTGATGAGCACTGAACAGGATGCATTGATGGGCACTGAACAGGCTGCATTGATGGGCACTAAACAGGCTGAATTGATGGGCACTGAACAGGGTGAGCTTATAGGCACTGAACAGGCTGCATTTATGGGCACTGAACAGGCTGCATTGATGGGCACTGAACAGGTGAGCTGATGGGCACTGACCAGGCTGAGCTGATGGGCACTGAACAGTCTGAGCTGATGGGCACTGAACAGGCTGAGCTGATGGGCACTGAGCAGGCTGCATTGTGGGGCACTGAACAAGCCGAGATGATGGGCATTGTACAGACAGAGCTGATCTGCACTAAACAGGCTGAATTTATAAGCCCTGAACAGGCTGCATTGATGGGCACTGAACAGGTTGCATTGAAGGGCACTGCACAGGCTGAGCTGATAGACACTGAATAGGCTGAGCTGATGGGCACTGAAGAGGCTTCATTGATGGGCACTGAACAGGCTGCATTTATGGGCATTGAACAGGCTGGGCTGATGTGGACTGTGCAGGCTGTGCTGCTCGGCACTGAACAGGCTGCATTGATGGGCACTGAACAGGCTGAGATGATGGGCATTGAACAGGCTGAGATGATGGGCACTGAATAGGCTGAGATGATGGGCATTGATCATTGATGGGCACTGAACAGGGAGCATTGATGGGCACTGAACAGGCAGCATTTATGGGCACTGAAAAGATTCAGCATTGATGGGCACTGAACAGGCTGCATTGTTGGGCACTGAACAAGCCGAGATGATGGGCATTGTACAGATGGAGCTGATCTGCACTAAACAGGCTGAATTTATAAGCCCTGAACAGGCTGCATTGATTGGCACTGAACAGGTTGCATTGAAGGGCACTGCACAGGCTGAGCTGATAGACACTGAATAGGCTGAGCTGATGGGCACTGAAGAGGCTTCATTGATGGGCACTGAACAGGCTGCATTTATGGGCATTGAACAGGCTGGGCTGATGTGGACTGTGCAGGCTGAGCTGCTCGGCACTGAACAGGCTGCATTGATGGGCACTGAACAGGCTGAGATGATGGGCACTGAACAGGCTGAGATGATGGGCACTGAATAGGCTGAGATGATGGGCATTGATCATTGATGGGCACTGAACAGGGAGCATTGATGGGCACTGAACAGGCAGCATTTATGGGCACTGAAAAGATTCAGCATTGATGGGCACTGAACAGGCTGCATTGATGGGCACTGAACAGGCAGTATTGATGGGCACTGAACAGACTCAGCATTGATGGGCACTGAAAAGACTCAGCATTGAAGGGCACTGAACAGGCTGAATATATAGGCACTGAACGGGCTGAGCCGATGGGCAATAAACAGGCTGAGCCAATGGGCACTGAACAGGCTGAGCTGATGGGCACGAAACAGGCTTCATTGATGAGCACTGAACAAGCTACATTGATGGCCACTGAACAGGCTACATTGATGGGCACTGAACAGGCTGCATTGTTGGGCAATGAACAAGCCAAGATGATGGGCATTGTACAGACGGAGCTGATCGGCACTAAACAGGCTGAATTTATAGGCCCTGAATAGGCTGCATTGATGGGCACTGAACAGGTTGTTTTGAAGGGCACTGAACAGGCTGAGCTGATGGACACTGAATAGGCTGAGCTGATGGGCACTGAACAGGCTGCATTGATGGGCACTGAACAGGCTGCATTTATGGGCATGGAACAGGCTGGGCTGATGGGGACTGAGCAGGCTGAGCTGCTGGGCACTGAACAGGCTGCATTGATGGGTGCTGAACAGGCTGAGATGATGGGCACTGAACAGGCTGAGATGATGGGCATTGAACAGACAGCTGATGGGCACTAAACAGGCTGAATTTATGGGCACTGAATAGGCATCATTGATGGGCACTGAACAGGGAGCATTGATGGGCACTGAACAGATTCAGCATTGATGGGCACTGAAAAGACTCAGCATTGATCGGTACTGAACAGACTTAGCATTGATGTGCTTTGAACAGTCTGAATTTATAGGCACTGAACAGGCTGCATTGATGGGCACTGAACAGGCTGAGCTTATGGGCACTAAACAGGCTGAGCTGATGGGTACTGAACAGGCTGCATTGATGGGCACTAAACAGGCTGAATTGATGGGCACTGAACAGGGTGAGCTTATAGGCATTGAAGAGGCTGCATTTATGGGCACTGAACAGGCTGCATTGATGGGCACTGAACAGCTGAGCTGATGGGCACTGAACAGTCTGAGCTGATGGGCACTGAACAGGCTGAGCTGATGGGCACTGAGCAGGCTGCATTGTTGGGCACTGAACAAGCCGAGATGATGGACATTGTACAGACGGAGCTGATCTGCACTAAACAGGCTGAATTTATAACCCCTGAACAGGCTGCATTGATGGGCATTGAACAGGTTGCATTGAAGGGCACTTCACAGGCTGAGCTGATGGGCACTGAAGAGGCTGCATTGATGGGCACTGAACAGGCTGCATTTATGGGCATTGAACAGGCTGGGCTGATGTGGACTGTGCAGGCTGAGCTGCTCGGCACTGAACAGGCTGCATTGATGGGCACTGAACAGGCTGAGATGATGGGCACTGAACAGGCTGAGATGATGGGCACTGAATAGGCTGAGATGATGGGCATTGATCATTGATGGGCACTGAACAGGGAGCATTGATGGGCACTGAACAGGCAGCATTTATGGGCACTAAAAAGATTCAGCATTGATGGGCACTGAACAGGCTGCATTGATGGGCACTGAACAGGCAGTATTGATGGGCACTGAACAGACTCAGCATTGATGGGCACTGAAAAGACTCAGCATTGAAGGGCACTGAACAGTTTGAATATATAGGCACTGAATGGGCTGAGCCGATGGCCACTGAACAGGCTGAGCTGATGGGCACGAAACAGGCTGCATTGATGAGCACTGAACAAGCTACATTGATGGCCACTGAAAAGGCTACATTGATGGGCACTGAACAGGCTGCATTGTTGGGCAATGAACAAGCCGAGATGATGGGCATTGTACAGAAAGAGCTGATCGGCACTAAACAGGCTGAATTTATAGGCCCTGAATAGGCTGCATTGATGGGCACTGAACAGGTTGCATTGAAGGGCACTGAACAGGCTGAGATGATGGACACTGAATAGGCTGAGCTGATGGGCACTGAACAGGCTGCATTGAAGGGCACTGGACAGGCTGCATTTATGGGCATGGAACAGGCTGGGCTGATGGGGACTGAGCAGGCTGAGCTGCTGGGCACTGAACAGGCTGCGTTGATGGGTGCTGAACAGGCTGAGATGATGGGCACTGAACAGGCTGAGATGATGGGCATTGAACAGACAGCTGATGGGCAATAAACAGGCTGAATTTATGGGCACTGAACAGGCATCATTGATGGGCACTGAACAGGGAGCATTGATGGGCACTGAACAGGCAGCATTGATGGGCACTGAACAGATTCAGCATTGATGGGCACTGAAAAGACTCAGCATTGATCGGTACTGAACAGACTTAGCATTGATGTGCTTTGAACAGTCTGAATTTATAGGCACTGAACAGGCTGCATTGATGGGCACTGAACAGGCTGAGCTTATGGGCACTGAACAGGCTGAGCTGATGGGTACTGAACAGGCTGCATTGATGAGCACTGAACAAGCTACATTGATGGGCACTGAACAGGCTACATTGATGGGCACTGAACAGGCTGCATTGATGGGCACTGAACAGGCCGAGATGATGGGCATTGTACAGACTGAGCTGATGGGCACTAAACAGGCTGAATTTATAGGCACTGAACAGGCTGCATTGATGGGCACTGAACAGGCTGAGCTGATGGGCACTGAACAGGCTGCATTGAAGGGCACAGAACAGGCTGCATTTATGGTCATTTAACAGGCTGGGCTGATGGGGACTGAGCAGGCTGAGCTGCTGGACACTGAACAGGCTGCATTGATGCTCACTGAACAGGCCGAGATGATGGGCACTGAAAAGGACGAGATGATGGGCATTGAACAGACAGCTGATGGGCACAAAACACGCTGAATGTATAGACACTGAACAGGCATCATTGATGGGCACTGAACAGGCAGCATTGATGGGCACTGAACAGATTCAGCATTGATGGGCACTGAACAGACTCAGCATTGATGGGTGCTGAACAGGCTGAATTTATAGGCACTGAACAGGCTGCATTGATGGGCACTGAACAGGCTGAGCTGATAGGCACTGAACAGGCTGAGCTGATGAGCACTGAACAGGCTACATTGAGGGGCACTAAACAGGCTACATTGATGGACACTGCACAGGACTAGATGATGAGCATTTAACAGACTGAGTTGCTGGGTACTGAACAGAATGAATTTATAGGCTCTGAAAATGCTGCATTGTGAGCACTGAAAAGGCTGCATTGATGAGCACTGAACAGGATGCATTGATGGGCACTGAAAAGGCTGCATTGAGGGGCACTAAACAGGCTGAATTGATGGGCACTGAACAGGGTGAGCTTATAGGCATTGAACAGTCTGCATTGATGGGCACTGAACAGGCTGCATTGATGGGCACTGAACAGGTGAGCTGATGGGCACTGACCAGGCTGAGCTGATGGGCACTGAACAGTCTGAGCTGATGGGCACTGAACAGGCTGAACTGATGGGCACTGAGCAGGCTGCATTGTTGGGCACTGAACAAGCCGAGATGATGGGCATTGTACAGACGGAGCTGATCTGCACTAAACAGGCTGAATTTATAAGCCCTGAACAGGCTGCATTGATGGGCACTGAACAGGTTGCATTGAAGGGCACTGCACAGGCTGAGCTGATGGACACTGAATAGGCTGAGCTGATGGGCACTGAAGAAGCTGCATTGATGGGCACTGAACAGTCTGCATTTATGGGCATTGAACAGGCTGGGCTGATGTGGACTGAGCAGGCTGAGCTGCTGGGCACTGAACAGGCTGAGATGATGGGCACTGAACAGGCTGAGATGATGGGCACTGAATAGGCTGAGATGATGGGCATTGATCATTGATGGGCACTGAACAGGGAGCATTGATGGGCACTGAACAGGCAGCATTGATGGACACTGAAAAGAATCATCATTGATGGGCACTGAACAGGCTGCATTGATTGGCACTGAACAGGCAGTATTGATGGGCACTGAACAGACTCAGCATTGATGGGCACTGAAAAGACTCAGCATTGAAGGGCACTGAACAGGCTGAATATATAGTCACTGAACGGGCTGAGCTGATGGGCACTGAACAGGCTGAGCTGATGGGCACTAAACAGGCTGCATTGATGAGCACTGAACAAGCTACATTGAAGGCCACTGAACAGGCTACATTGATGGGCACTGAACAGGCTGCATTGTTGGGCAATGAACAAGCCGAGATGATGGGCATTGTACAGACGGAGCTGATCGGCACTAAACAGGCTGAATTTATAGGCCCTGAATAGGCTGCATTGATGGGCACTGAACAGGTTGCATTGAAGGGCACTGAACAGGCTGAGCTGATGGACACTGAATAGGCTGAGCTGATGGGCACTGAACAGGCTGCATTGATGGGCACTGAACAGGCTGCATTTATGGGCATGGAACAGGCTGGTCTGATGGGGACTGAGCAGGCTGAGCTGCTGGGCACTGAACAGGCTGCATTGATGGGTGCTGAACAGGCTGAGATGATGGGCACTGAACAGGCTGAGATGATGGGCATTAAACAGACAGCTGATGGGCACTAAACAGGCTGAATTAATGGGCACTGAACAGGGAGCATTGATGGGCACTGAACAGGCAGCATTGATGGGCACTGAACAGATTCAGCATTGATGGGCACTGAAAAGACTCAGCATTGATGGGCACTGAAAAGACTCAGCATTGATGTGCTTTGAACAGTCTGAATTTATAGGCACTGAACAGGCTACATTGATGGGCACTGAACTGGCTGAGCTCATCTGCACTGAACAGGCTGAGCTGATGGGTACTGAACAGGCTGAGCTGATGGGCACTGAACAGGCTGCATTGAAGTTCACAGAACAGGCTGCATTTATGGTAATTGAACAGGCTGAGCTGATGGGCACTAAACAGGCTGCATTGATGGGCACTGAACAGGCTGCATTGATGGGCACTGAACAGGCTGAGCTGATGGGCACTGAAAAGGCTGCATTGAAGGGCACAGAACAGGCTGCATTTATGGTCATTGAACAGGCTGGGCTGATGGGGACTGAGCAGGCTGAGCTGCTGGACACTGAACAGGCTGCATTGATGGGCACTGAACAGGCCGAGATGATGGGCACTGAAAAGGACGAGATGATGGGCATTGAACAGACAGCTGATGAGCACTAAACACGCTGAATGTATAGGCACTGAACAGGCATCATTGATGGGCACTGAACAGGCAGCATTGATGGGCACTGAACAGATTCAGCATTGATTGGCACTGAACAGACTCAGCATTGATGGGCACCGAACAGACTCAGCATTGATGGGCGCTGAACAGGCTTAATTTATAGACACTGAACAGGCTGCATTGATGGGCACTGAACAGGCTACATTGATGGACACTGAACAGGCCGAGATGATGAGCATTTAACAGACTGAGTTGCTGGGCACTGAACAGGCTGAATTTATAGGCTCTGAACAGGCTGCATTGTGAGCACTGAAAAGGCTGCACTGATGAGCACTGAACAGGATGCATTGATGGGCACTGAAAAGGCTGCATTGATGGGCACTAAATAGGCTGAATTGATGGGCACTGAACAGGGTGAGCTTATAGGCATTGAACAGGCTGCATTGATGGGCACTGAACAGGCTGAGCTGATGGGCACTGAACAGGCTGCATTGAAGGGCACAGAACAGGCTGCATTTATGGTCATTTAACAGGCTGGGCTGATGGGGACAGAGCAGGCTGAGCTGCTGGACACTGAACAGGCTGCATTGATGCTCACTGAACAGGCCGAGATGATGGGCACTGAAAAGGACGAGATGATGGGCATTGAACAGACAGCTGATGGGCACAAAACACGCTGAATGTATAGGCACTGAACAGGCATCATTGATGGGCACTGAACAGATTCAGCATTGATGGGCACTGAACAGACTCAGCATTGATGGGTGCTGAACAGGCTGAATTTATAGGCACTGAACAGGCTGCATTGATGGGCACTGAACATGCTGAGCTGATAGGCACTGAACAGGCTGAGCTGATGAGCACTGAACAGGCTACATTGAGGAGCACTAAACAGGCTACATTGATGGACACTGCACAGGACGAGATGATGAGCATTTAACAGACTGAGTTGCTGGGTACTGAACAGAATGATGTGGACTGAGCAGGCTGAGCTGCTGGGCACTGAACAGGCTGAGATGATGGGCACTGAACAGGCTGAGATGATGGGCACTGAATAGGCTGAGATGATGGGCATTGATCATTGATGGGCACTGAACAGGGAGCATTGATGGGCACTGAACAGGCAGCATTGATGGACACTGAAAAGATTCAGCATTGATGGGCACTGAACAGGCTGCATTGATTGGCACTGAACAGGCAGTATTGATGGGCACTGAACAGACTCAGCATTGATGGGCACTGAAAAGACTCAGCATTGAAGGGCACTGAACAGGCTGAATATATAGTCACTGAACGGGCTGAGCTGATGGGCACTGAACAGGCTGAGCTGATGGGCACTAAACAGGCTGCATTGATGAGCACTGAACAAGCTACATTGAAGGCCACTGAACAGGCTACATTGATGGGCACTGAACAGGCTGCATTGTTGGGCAATGAACAAGCCAAGATGATGGGCATTGTACAGACGGAGCTGATCGGCACTAAACAGGCTGAATTTATAGGCCCTGAATAGGCTGCATTGATGGGCACTGAACAGGTTGCATTGAAGGGCACTGAACAGGCTGAGCTGATGGACACTGAATAGGCTGAGCTGATGGGCACTGAACAGGCTGCATTGATGGGCACTGAACAGGCTGCATTTATGGGCATGGAACAGGCTGGTCTGATGGGGACTGAACAGGCTGAGCTGCTGGGCACTGAACAGGCTGCATTGATGGGTGCTGAACAGGCTGAGATGATGGGCACTGAACAGGCTGAGATGATGGGCATTAAACAGACAGCTGATGGGCACTAAACAGGCTGAATTAATGGGCACTGAACAGGCATCATTGATGGGCACTGAACAGGGAGCATTGATGGGCACTGAACAGGCAGCATTGATGGGCACTGAACAGATTCAGCATTGATGGGCACTGAAAAGACTCAGTATTGATGGGCACTGAAAAGACTCAGCATTGATGTGCTTTGCACAGTCTGAATTTATAGGCACTGAACAGGCTACATTGATGGGCACTGAACTGGCTGAGCTCATCTGCACTGAACAGGCTGAGCTGATGGGCACTGAACAGGCTGAGCTGATGGGCATTGAACAGGCTGCATTGAAGTTCACAGAACAGGCTGCATTTATGGTCATTGAACAGGCTGAGCTGATGGGCACTAAACAGGCTGCATTGATGGGCACTGAACAGGCTGCATTGATGGGCACTGAACAGGCTGAGCTGATGGGCACTGAAAAGGCTGCATTGAAGGGCACAGAACAGGCTGCATTTATGGTCATTGAACAGGCTGGGCTGATGGGGACTGAGCAGGCTGAGCTGCTGGACACTGAACAGGCTGCATTGATGGGCACTGAACAGGCCGAGATGATGGGCACTGAAAAGGACGAGATGATGGGCATTGAACAGACAGCTGATGGGCACTAAACACGCTGAATGTATAGGCACTGAACAGGCATCATTGATGGGCACTGAACAGGCAGCATTGATGGGCACTGAACAGATTCAGCATTGATTGGCACTGAACAGACTCAGCATTGATGGGCACTGAACAGACTCAGCATTGATGGGCGCTGAACAGGCTTAATTTATAGACACTGAACAGGCTGCATTGATGGGCACTGAACAGGCTACATTGATGGACACTGAACAGGCCGAGATGATGAGCATTTAACAGACTGAGTTGCTGGGCACTGAACAGGCTGAATTTATAGGCTCTGAACAGGCTGCATTGTGAGCACTGAAAAGGCTGCACTGATGAGCACTGAACAGGATGCATTGATGGGCACTGAAAAGGCTGCATTGATGGGCACTAAACAGGCTGAATTGATGGGCACTGAACAGGGTGAGCTTATAGGCATTGAACAGGCTGCATTGATGGGCACTGAACAGGCTGCATTGATGGGAACTGAACAGGCTGAGCTGATTGTCACTGACCAGGCTGAGCTGATGGGCACTTAACAGTCTGAGCTGATGGGCACTGAACAGGCTGAGCTGATGGGCACTGAACAGGCTGCATTGATGAGCACTGAACAGGCTGCATTGATGAGCACTGAACAGGCTACATTGATGGTTACTGAACAGGCTACATTGATGGGCACTGAAGGGGCTGCATTTATGGGCACTGAACAGGCCACATTGATGGGCACTGAACAAACTGCATTGATGGGCACTGAACATGCTGCAATGATGAGCACTGAACAGGGCATTGAACAGGCTGCATTGATGGGCACTGAATAGGCTGAGCTGATGGGCACTGAACAGGCTGCATTGATGGGCACTGAACAGGCTAAGCTGATGGGCACTGAACAGGCTCAGCTGATGGGCACTGAACAGGCTACATTGATGGGCACTGAACAGACTGCATCGATGGGCACTGGACAGACTGCATCAATGGGCACTGAACCGGCTGAGCTGATGGGCACTGAACAGGCTGAGCTGATGGGCACTGAACAGGCTGAGCTGATGGGCACTGAACAGGCTACATTGATGGGCACTGAACAGGCTACATTGATGGGCACTGAACAGACTGCATCGATGGGCACTGCATAGACTGCATCGATGGGCAATGAACAGGCTGCATCGATGGGCACTGAACAGGCTGCATCGATGGGCACTGAACAGGCTGGGTCAATGGGCACTGAACAAACTGCATTGATGGGCACTGAACAGGCTGCATTGATGGGCACTGAACAGGCTGAATTGATGGCATTGAACAAGCTGCATTGATTGGCACTGAACAGGCTGAGCTGATGGGCACTGAAAATGCTGATCTGATGGGCACTGAACAGGCTACATTGATGGGCACTGAACAGGCTGCATTAATGGGCACTGAACAGGCTGCATTGATGGGCACTGAACAGGCTGGGCTGATGGGGACTGGGCAGGCTGAGCTGCTGAGCACTGAATAGGCTGCATTGAAGGGCACTGAACAGGCTGAGCTGATGGGCACTGAACAGACCGAGATTATGGGCACTGAACATACTGCATTGATGAGCACTGAACAGACTGAGCTGATTGATGGACACTGGTAAGGCTGTATTGATGGGCACTGAACAGGCAGAATTTATAGGCACTGAACAGGCTGGCCTGATGGGCACTACACAGGCTACATTGATGGACACCTGTGAGGATGCATTGATGGGCACTGAACAGGCTGCATTGATGGGCACTGAACAGGCTGCAGTGATAGGCACTGAACAGGCTGCAGTGATGGGCACTGATGAGCCTGTACTGATGAGCACTGGTGAGTATAATACACTCGTGAAATATGCTTTATAAATGCACAGTTTTCCCTTTCATGAACAAGAAAATAATGACATTATGCGGTTGGGCTGGTATAATAATGCTATGGGGCTGGTATGAAATGATTTTCAGAAATAACGTATATAATCATTACATAAGCACATTACACATACACCGCATATATCATTTGAGGAAAATATGCTTATAAAACGGAAAATTGTATACTCACTGTGACAGACCTAGCCGGGACAGAAGCTTTTGGAGGGAACTGAATGCCAGCCTCTTGCCTACCGAATATGGGCCCTGGCATTTGGGTGGAACAGTGCTCGTCGTGAGCTGTATGCCTGGGGACCCTGGAAGTAATGTTACTTTGAATTCAAGTCCATGTCCCCCCAAAACACAAAGCTCTGGGAACCCCATATGTACCATATTATAAATAGTGACTGCTTCACAATGTTGTGTGTATATATTGTGTGCTGTCTCATTGTGTTGTGTACTATTTGCTGTGCTAGTTTGGGGTGGGGCTGTATTCCAATGTTCTATTGTGTCTGTCTGCCTTGGATCTCACAGGATGTGTATCTCTATGGAGGGAGGGGGGATTCCTCCAACAGCTCTCCCTGCTGATAAGACTGTTTTCTGATGAGAAGTTATACACACCTGACCTGTGTGTCCATTGTCATTGGGCAGTTTAACCCGCCCTGTTTTCCAAGGGTGGGGGGGAGTGTTTTGAAGTGGGATCTGTATAACATGTGTTTGAATAAAAATTAATTCCTGCTTGAACCTCAAGACAGAGCCTTGTCTCGTATTTGGGTAGAATTAGTTGTATGGGTTCCTTGTTCAGCTGATCGGAGTGTTTGGTAGCTGCCTTTGTGTTTGGGTATGGAATGTCCTAAATGACTTTAAACCCTTTCATACTCGGGGTGTCGTTACATTCACCCTTCCGTAATTTTCCGTTGCTGACGCATCTTCATGGCAGCACACACTGGGTTGTGACTCCGCCCCCACAACCTGACAGGATTGGTTAACTATAAATTTGAAGGGGAGACACCCCGCTGCATTCTCTGTATATATCTGTATATTCTGTATATATTCTCTGTATATATGGCAGCACACACTGGGAAATAACTCGCCAGGCGGGTGGGTGCAAGAAAATAATATTTATTCCTTATAATGCTGAAGAATTGGCTCTAGCGAAGTCTGCCATAGCTAAATGAGCAGAGTCTACTCTATAGTGAGAAATGAAGTGTGCCTGGAGGACCAAGTCGCTGCCCTGCAAATCGTCTGCAATCAGACCATGCAATATGCTGCCCAGGAGGTTGCCACTGCCCTGGTCGAGTGAGCCCTGATGTCTTCAGGAAAAGTAGCCGTTTGACCTCATCTGTTTCCATTAGGGATAACCATGAGGGAATCCGTCTTCCTAAAAGGAGTTGTAGCCGCAAGGTAACTAATGATGGTTGTTTTAACATCCAGTGCATGAGGTTCGCCTTGTTCATTAGTGAAGGATGATGTCTTGGTTATAATGGAAGGAGGTTGCTACCTTCAGGATGAAGTGGTCTGAAGGTCTCAGTACCACTCAATCAGGGAAAAACACTAAGTAGGGTTCCGTTGCCATTATTGCTTCGATTTCAGATACTCTCTTTGCTGATGTAATTGCGATGAGGAAGGATAGTTTCAGAGTTAAATCCCACAGTGAGATTGATTCGAATGGGGTAAAAGGAGGATTTGAAAAGGCATCAAGTACAACTAAGAGGTCCCATGATGGGAACGTTGGTTTCTTGGGAGGTCTGATCTTCAGACAGGCTTTCAGAAATTGGATTACTAGAGGGTGTAATGCCCATCTAGTGCCTGTTTTGGCAGACAAAGCAGATACTTGAACCTTCAAGGTACTCAAGCTTAAGCCCTTGTCAACTCCTGACTAGGGATGAGCTTCGTGTTCGAGTCGAACCCATGTTCTACTCGAACATCGTCTGTTCGTCCGTTCGCCGAATTGCGAACGATATGGGCTGTTTGCGCCAAATTCGTGTGCCGCGTCACGGCCCATAATTCACTGCGGCATCGCAGTGCATTGCTGGCTGATGATTGGCCAAGCATGCACTATGACCCGCATGCTTGGCCAATCACAGCGCCCTCTGAACAGAGAGCCGTAATTGGCCAAAGCCAAGGAGGCTTTGGCCAATTATGGCTCAGGGGATTTAGTACACGCCCCACACTATATAAGGCCGCCTTCATGGCGGCCCTGTGTAGTGTGTGTTCCGGCGTTCATTGAGAGAGAGAGAGAGACAGACAGTGACATTTGATTTGAGTTAGATAGATTAGGCAGAACAGTCAGTCAGTTAGCTGCACTTACAGTGTATTGTGTATATATATGCATCCCAGGTGTTGCATATATATATATATATATATATATATATATATATATACACTGTATTCAGTTTAGCTAGATCCGTTCCTGTTATCTTCCTACTGACAGGCAGGCTTGTCTTGTTACAGTATTACAGCTACCTGAAGAAAATTACTGGTGTTCTTTTGATCCTATTAGTACCACAGTCAGGCAGCTAGACTATTTACAGTAAGTGCAGTGTGTCCTGCTCACAGTGTTCAGCTAGATCCGTTCCTGTTATCTTCTTACTGACAGGCAGGCTTGTCTTGTTACAGTATATACAGCTACCTGAAGAAAATTGCTGGTGTTCTTTTGATCCTATTAGTACCACAGTCAGGCAGCTAGACTATTTACAGTTAGTGCAGTGCGTCCTGCTCACAGTGTTCAGCTAGATCCGTTCCTGTTATCTTCTTACTGACAGGCAGGCTTGTCTTGTTACAGTATATACAGCTACCTGAAGAAAATTACTGGTGTTCTTTTGATCCTATTAGTACCACAGTCAGGCAGCTAGACTATTTACAGTTAGTGCAGTGCATCCTGCTCACAGTGTTCAGCTAAAACTACAAGTTGGTGGGGTGCGTCCTGCTCACAGTGTTCAGCTAAACCTACAAGTTAGTGGGGTGCGTCCTGCTCACAGTGTTCAGCTAAACCTACAAGTTAGTGGGGTGCATCCTGCTCACAGTGTTCAGCTAGATCCGTTCCTGTTATCTTCTTACTGACAGGCAGGCTTGTCTTGTTACAGTATTTACAGCTACCTGAAGAAAATTACTGGTGTTCTTTTGATCCTATTAGTACCACAGTCAGGCAGCTAGACTATTTACAGTTAGTGCAGTGCATCCTGCTCACAGTGTTCAGCTAAACCTACAAGTTAGTGGGGTGCGTCCTGCTCACAGTGTTCAGCTAAACCTACAAGTTAGTGGGGTGCGTCCTGCTCACAGTGTTCAGCTAAACCTACAAGTTAGTGTGGTGCGTCCACCTCACAGTGTTCAGCTAAACCTACAAGTTAGTGGGGTGCGTCCTGCTCACAGTGTTCAGCTAAACCTACAAGTTAGTGGGGTGCGTCCACCTCACAGTGTTCAGCTAAACCTACAAGTTAGTGGGGTGCGTCCTGCTCACAGTGTTCAGCTAAACCTACAAGTTAGTGTGGTGCGTCCACCTCACAGTGTTCAGCTAAACCTACAAGTTAGTGGGGTGCGTCCTGCTCACAGTGTTCAGCTAGATCCGTTCCTGTTATCTTCTTACTGACAGGCAGGCTTGTCTTGTTACAGTATTTACAGCTACCTGAAGAAAATTACTGGTGTTCTTTTGATCCTATTAGTACCACAGTCAGGCAGCTAGACTATTTACAGTTAGTGCAGTGCGTCCTGCTCACAGTGTTCAGCTAAACCTACAAGCTAGTGGGGTGCGTCCTGCTCACAGTGTTCAGCTAAACCTACAAGTTAGTGGGGTGCGTCCTGCTCACAGTGTTCAGCTAAACCTACAAGTTAGTGTGGTGCGTCCACCTCACAGTGTTCAGCTAAACCTACAAGTTAGTGGGGTGCGTCCTGCTCACAGTGTTTAGCTAAACCTACAAGTTAGTGGGGTGCGTCCTGCTCACAGTGTTCAGCTAAACCTACAAGTTAGTGTGGTGCGTCCAACTCACAGTGTTCAGCTAAACCTACAAGTTAGTGGGGTGCGTCCTGCTCACAGTGTTCAGCTAGATCCGTTCCTGTTATCTTCTTACTGACAGGCAGGCTTGTCTTGTTACAGTATATACAGCTACCTGAAGAAAATTACTGGTGTTCTTTTGATCCTATTAGTACCACAGTCAGGCAGCTAGACTATTTACAATTAGTGCAGTGCGTCCTGCTCACAGTGTTCAGCTAAACCTACAAGTTAGTGGGGTGCGTCCTGCTCACAGTGTTCAGCTAAACCTACAAGTTAGTGGGGTGCGTCCTGCTCACAGTGTTCAGCTAAACCTACAAGTTAGTGTGGTGCATCCACCTCACAGTGTTCAGCTAAACCTACAAGTTAGTGGGGTGCGTCCTGCTCACAGTGTTCAGCTAAACCTACAAGTTAGTGGGGTGCATCCACCTCACAGTGTTCAGCTAAACCTACAAGTTAGTGGGGTGCGTCCTGCTCACAGTGTTCAGCTAGATCCGTTCCTGTTATCTTCTTACTGACAGGCAGGCTTGTCTTGTTACAGTATTTACAGCTACCTGAAGAAAATTGCTGGTGTTCTTTTGATCCTATTAGTACCACAGTCGGGCAGCTAGACTATTTACAGTTAGTGCAGTGCTTCCTGCTCACAGTGTTCAGCTAAACCTACAAGTTAGTGGGGTGCGTCCACCTCACAGTGTTCAGCTAAAGCTACCTGTAGAAGGTTGGTGGTATTCTCATACTACAGGCAGGCAGTTGATTTTGCTAGCTGCAGTATCAGTATATATATATATATATATATATATATATATATATATATATATCCCAGCTTAGTGCAGCTACAGGCCATTAGTATGTCTGGAAGGCCAAGAAGGAGAGGCAGACAGTCACAAGCCAATAAGAGAGGGCAAGCAGGCTCTGTGTCTAGTGCTGGTCGTGGAGACGGTGCATCCTCATCAGCACGTGGCCGTGGGACACGCTTGGCCTTTTTTTCGGCAGCTGGCCGTGTTGAGCCGCAACATGCGGAAGACTTGGTCGAGTGGATGACCAAGCCGTCCTCATCCTCCTCATCCTCTCTCACCCATGCCCAGGGTACTTTGTCTGGCAAAGCAGCGGCCTCTTCCCTCGGCTCAATGTCATCAGTGACTCCTTCCCTAGCCCCACCATGTCCTCCTGAGGAGTCCCTCGAACTGTTTGACCACAGTGTTGGGTACATGCTCCAGGAGGATACCCAGCGTTTGGAAGGCTCTGATGATGATACTGAGCTCGATGAAGGCAGTAACATGAGCACGGACAGAGGGGGTGCCCAAGAAGGACAGCAATCTGGCAGTCATGCTCCCCCTGCTGCAGCATACTGCCAGGTTTGCTCCAGTGATGAGGAGGGAGGGGATGATGAGGTCACTGACTCAACGTGGGTGCCTGATAGGAGAGAGGAGGAGGCGGCACATCACCAACGAGGCAGGATGCCCTCCAGGGGCCAGCCTAAGGGCAGCACATTGACTGCATCACACCCCCAAAGCTCCACATGTGCAGGGCGCTGCAGTCTCTGAGCGTTATTCAAAAAGTTCTTTGGTGTGGGCCTTTTTTGAGACGAGTGCATCAGATCGAACCGCTGCTATTTGCAACATATGTCTCAAGCGCATCTCGCGTGGCCAAAACATCTCCCGCTTGGGTACCACATGCTTGACCAGACATATGTTGACCTGCCATGCAGTTCGTTGGCAAACGTATCTAAAAGACCCACACCAAAGAACAAAGAGGACCTCTCCTTGCTCCTCATCAGCTGAGATTTCCAAACCCACTATACCTTCAGTCCTCTCTGAGACCTGCAGTGAGAGGAATGAAGGTGTAGAATTAGGTGTGTCACAGCCAAGTACTTGTGGGCAATCTGCTTTTGGTACACCAACGTCAGATTGTACCAGGCAAATTTCCCTGCCCCAGCTGCTGCACCGCCGAAAGAAGTTTGCTCCCAGCCATCCACATGCCCAGCGGTTGAATGCTAGCTTGGCAAAATTGCTAGCACTTCAACTACTGCCTTTTCAGTTGGTAGACTCTGCCCCCTTCCGTGAGTTTGTGGAATGTGCGGTTCCTCAATGGCAGGTACCCAAACGCCACTTTTTCTCACGGAAGGCGATTCCGGCTCTCTACCGGCATGTGGAAGGCAATGTCCATGCCTCGCTGGACAGGGCGGTCAGCGGTAAGGTGCATATTACCGCTGACTCATGGTCCAGCAGGCATGGACAGGGACGTTACCTAAATTTCACAGCGCATTGGGTGACTCTGCTGGCAGCTGGGAAGGATGCAGGACAAGGTGCAGTAGTGTTAGAGGTTGTTCCGCCACCACGCCTCCAAAATGCTAATGATTGTGACACACCTCTCTCCTCCACCCCCTCCTCTTCTTCTTCCTCCATGGCCTCTTCCTGTGCTTTGTGCCTCTTCCTGTGCTTCCCGTAGCCATTCAAGGGGCTACGCAAGTATGCAGGCCAAAAGATGCCATGCGGTGCTTGAGCTGGTGTGCTTGGGGGACAGGAGCCACACTGGGGCAGAGGTTCTGTCAGCTCTGCAGGGGCAGGTTCAGAGGTGGTTGACGCCACGCCAACTTAAGGCAGGAATGGTGGTTTGTGACAATAGCACCAACCTCCTCTCTGCCCTCCGACAGGGACAAATGACCCATGTGCCCTGTTTGGCTCACGTCCTTAACTTTGGTGGTGCAGCCTGTTCTTGGGCAGGTACCCGGGCTTACAGGATGTCCTGAGGCAGGCCAGGAAAGTCTGTGTGCATTTCCGCCGGTCATATAATGCCAGTGCTCGGCTGACGCACCTCCAAAAGGAGTTTAACCTGCCCAAGAACCGCCTAATCTGTGACATGCCCACCAGGTGGAACTCAACGTGGCCATGCTGCAGCGGCTGCACACGCAGCAGAGGGCCATCAATGAGTACCTGTGCAACTATGGCACCAGGACAGGGTCAGGGGAGCTTGGTTTTTTTTCCCACGCCAATGGGCCATGATCAGGGATGGATGCACTGTCCTGTCACCATTTGAGGAGGCCACGAGGATGGTGAGCAGTGACAGTGCATGCATCAGTGACACTGTCCCCCTTGTCCACCTGTTGGAGCACACGCTGCGTGGAATAATGGACAGGGCACTTGAGGCAGAACAGAGGCAGGAAGAGGAGGACTTCCTTAGCTCTCAAGGCCCCCTTTATCCAGACAGTGTTCCTGCGTGCCTGCCGATCACACAGGAAGAGGAGGAGGAGGAGGAGGAGGAGGAAGATTGTGTCAGTATGGAGGTGGAGCCTGGCGCTCAGCATCAGCAGCAGTCTTTAAGGGATCAGTCCCAAGAAACACATGGACTTGTACGTGGCTGGGAGGAGGTGGCTGTGGACCATGTCGTCCTTAGTGACCCAGAGGACTCCGGACCGAATGCCTCAGCAAACCTACGCTGCATGGCCTCCCTGATCCTGCAAAGCCTGCGTAAGGATCCTCGTATTCGTGGTATCAAGAAGGACCAATACTGGCTGGCAACCCTCCTTGATCCACGTTACAAGGGTAAGGTTGCGGACCTTATCTTGCCATCGCAGAGGGAGCAGAGGATGAAACATCTTCGGGAGGCCTTGCAGAAAGGTCTGTGCAACGCGTTCCCAGAGACTGGGAGGTTACAAACTCCTGTTTCTGGACAACGTGTTGCTGAGGCTTCGGTCAGTCAAAGAAGGAGCGGTGGAGAAGGTGGCCATCTGACCGATGCGTTCAGACAATTTTTTGGTCTGCAGCCCCCAGGTATGATCAGTTCCAGCAACCATCGCCAGCGTCTGTTTTACATGGTGCAGGAATACCTAGGGGCAAGATCAGACTTGGACACCTTTCCCACCGAAAATCCTCTGGGTTACTGGGTCTTGAGGATGGATGACTGGCCAGAGCTCGCACAGTATGCAATTGAGCTACTGGCCTGTCCTGCATCCGGCGTTCTTTTGGAACGCACATTCAGTGCTGCTGGAGGCGTGGTAACCGATCACAGGGTGCGTCTGTCCACCGACTCGGTCGATCGACTGACCTTCATAAAAATGAATCAGTCTTGGATCACCACCAGCTACCAAGCACCTGATGCTGATGTAACCGAATAATTTTTTTGAAATCTCAGATCCCTTCAAAGACTGCCTATGCTGATGCTGAGTGACTATCCCTGAGTAATTATCCTCTTCCTCCTCAATGATCACGCTGATAGCTTGTAAGAACATTTTTGGTTCTGGGCGCCACCACCAGTGCCTAAGGCACAATTTTTCAGCCCCTGTTTAACAGGGGCGTGTAATTACAATTTTTGATGCAATACTTTGCAGCAGGGCTCATTTCAGCATTCCAACTAGAGTATCTGTGAGGGGTTGCAGTGTTGTGGCACCAGCACAAGTGCCTAAGGCCCAATTTTTCTGCCCCTGTTTAACAGGGGCGTGTAATTACAATTTTTGATGCAATACTTTGCAGCAGGGCTCGTTACTGCGTTCCAACTAGAGTGTCTGTGAGGGGTTGCAGTGTTGTGGCACCAGCACCAGTGCCTAAGGCCCAATTTTTCTGCCCCTGTTTAACAGGGGCGTGTAATTACAATTTTTGATGCAATACTTTGCTGCAGGGCTCGTTCCTGCATTCCAACTAGAGTGTCTGTGAGGGGTTGCAGTGTTGTGGCACCAACACCAGTGCCTAAGGCCCAATTTTTCAGCCCTTGTTTAATAGGGGCATGTAATTACAATTTTTGATGCAATACTTTGCAGCAGGGCTCGTTCCTGCGTTCCAACTAGAGTGTCTGTGAGGGGTTGCAGTGTTGTGGCACCAGCACCAGTGCCTAAGGCTTAATTTTTCAGCCCCTGTTCAACAGGGGCATGTAATTACAATTCTTCATCTAATATTTCACAGCAGGGCCCATTTCTGCACCCACCAAGAGCGAGTAAGGAGTTACAGTGTTGTGGCACCAGCAAAACCACCACCACCACCACCACCAAAGGCCCAATTTTTCTGCCCCTGTTCAACAGGGGCATGTAATTACAATTCTTGATCTAATATTTCACAGCAGGACCCATTTCTGCACCCACCAAGAGCGAGTGAGGACTTACAGTGTTGTGGCACCAGCACCACCACCACCAAAGGCTCAGTTTTTCTGCCCCTGTTCAACAGGGGCATGTAATTACAATTCTTGATCTAATATTTCACAGCAGGGCCCTGTGAGGGCTTACAGTGTTGTGGCCACAACAACACCTAAGGCCCAAATTTCTGCTGAGTATATAGGGCAGGCCCCTACTTTCAAACATCTAACTTACAAACGACTCCTACTTGCAAACGGAAGGAGACAACAGGAAGTGAGATGAAATCTACCCCTAGGAAGGGAAATTCTCTCCTGTAAGAGTTAATATGGGAAAAACATTTCTCCTTTCCACTGATGCTTTCCAATCCTTGTTCCACAAAAAAACCCAAATTTTCAAAAAACATTTGTCATTGGGACAAAAAGTGAGGTGAAATCTTCTGAAGAGGAGGAAAGACAGCAAAACAAATGTCACAGGGGTGATAACCCTTCCCTATGTTTAACAAAAAGCTTAAAAAAGATTTTTTGGCTGGAGCTAAACACGTTAAAAATGTACCCATTCAAAATGACAAACAGATTCTACTTAACAACAAACCTACAATCCCTGTCTTGTTTGCACCGCCTGTATACTGCTGTTCAGAGTACATAGGGCCTGGTGGTCCCACACCTTTCCTTATTTTAATTTGGGTGCGGGGTTCCCCTTAATATCAATACAAGACCCAAAGGGCCTGGTAATGGACTGGGGGGTACCCATGCCATTTGTCTCACTGATTTTCATCCATATTGCCAGGACCCGACATTACATTAAACCCGCAAGCAGTTTTAAATGAGATTTTTTCCTTTAAAAATGACATTTGGTGCAGGGACTGTTCTAAACACGGGAAACACGCGCCACTTTACAGGCATACTATAGACACCCCCAGGTACGATATTTAAAGGAATATTTCACTTTTTTTTTTTTTTACTTTAAGCATCATTAAAATCACTGCTCCCGAAAAAATGGCCGTTTTTAAAAGTTTTTTTTGCATTGATACATGTCCCCTGGGGTAGGACCCGGGTCCCCAAACCCTTTTTAGGACAATACCATGCAAATTTGCCTTTAGAATGAGCACTTTTGATTTCAAACGTTCGAGTCCCATAGACGTCAATGGGGTTCTAACGTTCGTGCGAATTTTCGATCCGTTCGCAGGTTCTGGTGCGAACCGAACCGGGGGGTGTTCGGCTCATGCCTACTCCTGACTGGAGGAACTCTAAAATTTGAGGAGGTTCTGGTGAAACGGGATTCCATCCCCTCTGCTGTGCCATGGAAAAGAACTTCCCCCAAATTCTTGTGTAGGTGGTGTTGGTGGTAGTTTTCCTGGCCTGCATCAGAGTTGATATTACTTCCTGAGAACAGCCTTGTTCCCTCAGCCTAACCCTTTCAACTTCCAAGCCATCAGATGCAACCTCTCCGGAGCCGGATGTAAGAATTGGCCTTGAGATAGGAGATCCGGGGTTATCGGAAGAGGAATTGGAGGCTGAAGACTGAGTTGCAACAGGGTCGTGAACCACGGTCTACTCTGCCAGAATGGGATTACGATTACTGTAGCTGAAGATCTCCGGAGCCTGGACAGGAACCTTGCAATTAGCGGAGTTGGAGGGAATATGTACCCCAACTTAAAGTTCCATGGGTGAATTAGGCAAACTATTCCCTCGGCTGACGGGAATGACGCTCTTGACAGGAACCTCCGACACTTGGCGTTCGCAGGTGTGGCTGCTAAGTTGACCTCTGGCATTCCCCAAGTCTTCGTAAGAAGGGAAAAGGCCTGGTAGCTCAAGGACCATTCGTTGTTCGAGAGAGTCTCTCGGCTCAGATAGTCGGCTAACATATTCTGTGCTGCTGGGACGTATACTGCCCTCAGGTCTGTCAGATGTGCCTGTGCCAATTCCAAGATGGGATGGACTTCCTCCATCAGCGTGCGACTCCTGGTACCCCCTTGCTTCTGGATATAGGACACTGCAACTCTGTTGTCCATCCGGATAAGCACATTCTTCCCCCTCAGGAATGATGCAAATGCCATGAGAGCCTGGGAGGCTACCCTGAGCTCTAGTATATTTGATACTACACCCTGGGCTTTAATTTGCCATCGGCCTTGAGCTGCTTGATCTCGATAGTGAGCTCCCCAACTGCTCTGACTGGCATCCAATGTGACTACTTCTGGGCCTAGTGGAACTATCGGTCTGTATCTTCTGAGGTTGATCGAGTGTGTCCATCACCATACCGATTGTTTCACCGATCTGGGAATGAGAATAGTTTGACGCATTGATACTCCATCCCACTGCCTTAGAAAGGAGTTTTGCAGCACTCTCATGTTGCATTGTGACCACTGCACCATGGGTAGAGTCACAGACATGGACCCTAGCAGACTCAAGCAGGCTCTGGCTGGTAGATGCCTTGCTGACAATAATTTCTGCATCTTCTGAATTAGAGGCTGCACTTTCTCTTGAGGAAGTTGTACCCTGTTCAATTTGGTATCCAGTTTTGCTCCCAGAAATACCATAGTTTGTGTGGGTTGCAGATTGCTCTTCTTCCAGTTGACTAGCCAACCAAAGTTCTGGGGAGTCATGAGTAAAATTCTCTGATGACAGAGCAGAGTTTTCCGACTCTCTGCTAAGAGTACAATATCGTCCAAATACTGGTGAATTCGCAGTCCTTTCTCTCTAAGGAACGCAACCAAGGGTAGGAGGATCTTGGTAAACGTCCTGGGAGCCGAAGAGATGCCGAATGGGAGGCACTGGAATTAGAAGTGGCACTGGTTGATAGCGAATCGGAGAAACTTCTGAAAGGCGGGATGAATCGAGATATGTAGATAAGCATCTGATAAATCTACCGATAGCATCCAGTCTCCCAGGTTTACTTCCAGTAGTATGGACTGGAGGCTCTCCATCTTGAAAGCCTCTATTTTGATCTTCTTGTTGAGGTTTTTTAAATCCAGTACTGGTCGTAAGTCTCCTGTCTTCTTTTTTACCAAAAATAAGGGGGAGAAGAACCCCCTCCCCTTTTGGTATGATGGAACTTCTAGAATTGCTCCCTTTTGCTTCAATTATGTTACATATTTTAGTAGTAACTTCCTTTTGTCTAGAGAGGATGGCAGTCTGGTTGGTTGGAAGTGATTTCCTGGGAGTCTGCCCATGAACTTCCATTTATGTCCAAATCTGATTGTGGATAGTGTCCATAGATCTTTTATGTGGTTTGACCAAATCTGTACAAACTTTTTGAGCCTGGCACCCACCTGTGCAGGATGGGCAGACGAACCCTCAAAAGGACTTTTGCTGTTCCCTAGCCGGGGTAGTCCTGGACTTCTGCACCCTCAGAAAAGAAGGTCGTGTATTTCTCCAGTCTCTTTTAAATTCTCTGCCTGGACGGTAGGATTTATCTTCCCTGTATCTATCGGGGAGGTTGCGTCTTTAGGAAGGACCCTTTTGGGCCTTGGGTCTCCTGTCGGAGGGAATCAACCCTGACTTTCCTCTCGTTACCTTGGAGATGGCAGAGTCCAATTTGGACCCGAACAGATTTGAACCATCGTATGGGATTCTGCACCAATTTGTTCTTGATGCGGTGTCGGCTCCCCACGGTTTCAGCCACGTGGCCCTTCTTGCCATCACGTAGGCTAGCATCGCTCTTGCTGAAGACCTAATGATATCGACTGAGGCTTCCACCACAAAGTCGCCTGCCAATTTAATTTCCTGCAGAGAGGAGATTATCAGTACCATCTTGAAGGGCTCTGTCTATACTAGTTGCCCATCTTGAGATGGCTCTAGCCACTGCCGCTATGGTAATTGCTGGCCTGCAAGCGCCCCCGGCCATGGAATACGCTTTTTTAAATTCCAGATCCATTTTTCGATCAAGAACGTCCCGAAAGGAAACTGCGTCCTCGATTGGCAGCGTGACATGCCTGGCAAGACGCATCAAGGATGAGTCAACAACGGGAGCGTTAATCAAGGAATTGACTTTCGATTCTTTTAAAAGTCGGTTGGTAAGACTGGACCGCTTATCAGATATTTCCCATTCATCTTTAATTAGATCCTCCAGTTCATCTATAAAAGGGAAGGATTCTGGTTCCTTTTTTAAATTTGGGAAATATTTCCGAATCTTTTGAGGTTCCACCTTGTCTTCTTCCCAGCCGATTGCTTCTATAACTGATTTTGCAAAAGGCTCGACTAGGGAGAAATCGAACTCTGCAAACACCTCCTGCTCTTCATCTCCAGAGGAGGACTCTGACACTCGGGTGCGATGAAAGTCTGCCGATGACGTGCTTGGAGCAGGCCTGTCCTTTAGAGGTGCCATTTTCCCCAGTATGGATTCCTACACCAACTCACTTATGAGCTCCGTGGCCATCCTTGCGTCTGATTCCTTCTCCTTTGTTGTCTCATTGAAGCATGAGCGGCAGGCTAACTTATCTGGCAAGGCAGGTGCGCCACATACTCAGCAAGCGTTTGCTGCAGGACGGGTGTGGCGGCTCTGGTCATGGTACGATGAGGGTGACCGTCTGCGGCGTGACCGGCTATAATGGGAGCGGTTGTGGCGTGAGCGGCTATGTCTTGATCGGCGGTAGCGGGAGGAAGATCTTGAGCGGCTTCTGCGGGACCTCCTGCTTGAAGCATGACTTAATCTTCCTCTGTGCCTGGAGCTTGCGGCTCTTGACCTGATAGGGCTGCCAGAAACGCAGAGTTAGTGGTCCAGCTCTCTTTTTTCCCCTTCTTCAATACTTACCTAAATGGCGGACAGCCTCTTACCTAGTCTGTTGGTGGTGGTCTGCGTGGGCAGTGGTCTCCATAAGTAGAGCAGAGATAGGCAGCCTGAAGGGAAATAAGAGAGGAAAAGGAAATTAATTTTTTTTTTAAACTGAGAAGGTAGGAAGGGGCTTGATAAAGCCCTGGGACAGCTGATTGTAATCCTACCTGGAATTGAAGCAAATCCCAGTCTTCTGTGCAGCGACCAGAAGCATACACAGAAGAAGCTAGGCTTTTGAATCTGCCGCCACAGTTGCGGCAAAAATGACGCTTGTGCGCATGCGCAGAAGCATCCTGTCCCTTCCGGTGCCATCTTGTAGAAGGGCAACAGCCTCTGACTGCTCATTTACCTCGCTCTGCACACACGCAAAGTGAAGGAGGAGGTGCGGCGGCCATAACGGCTCCACAGTCCGAAGGACAGCAAGGCTCAGCAGTCCCCCGAACAGGGGGAAACAAAAAAGTTAGAAAAAAAACAGGATAGAAAAAACAGGCAAATAAAGAGTGGGACCACTGCAAAATAATAAAGCTTCTTTAAAGCTTACTGTGCCAGCCTGGAGTGGGGTTATCTCTGGCGGGTTGTGGAAGAATTTGGCCTAGGTCCCGTTTTTATAAAATGGATAAAAATACTGTATAAGGGCCTGAGCGCGAGGGTTAAGGTCAATAAAGAAATCTCAGAAAAAATATGTTTAGAGAGGGGGACAAGACAGGGGTGCCCTCTGTCCCCCCTGCTTTTCGCCCTTGCCATGGAGCCACTAGCAATACATGTCAGGTCCTGCTCAAAGATGGAGGGGTTTGTAAGAAGAACAGGAGAGGAGAGGATTGCCCTATATGCCGACAATGTCCTGTTGTTTCTTGGAGATATGAAAAGCTCCCTTAGGCAGGTAATGGACACGATGGAAAGGTTCGGTAACCTGTCAGGACTAGTGGTGAATTGGAGGAAATCGGCACTATTGCCAATAGATACCCCTAATAATCCTTTGATGTTGGGAATCCCCCAATTAAAAGTAGTTTCAACAATTCGTTATCTGGGTATAAATATGACAAAAGATCCCAATCAGTATATTGAAGATAATCTAGCCCCACTACTGGGTAAATTTAAGTGCAAAATAGACATCTGGAACCGGCTGCCCTTAACTGTAGCAAGGAGAGGCAACTTAATCAAGATGGTCTGGCTGCCTCAATTGCTGTATTTGTTACATAACTCACCGGTATGGGTGAATAAAAGGTGGTTCAAGAAAATTGACACGCTATTTAGGGAGCTGGTATGGAGTAGGGGGAAGGCTAGGATTAGCCTCCAGAGTTTACAACTGCCAGTTAAGGAGGGAGGAATGGCCCTCCCGCATCCAAGGTGCTATTTTCTGGCGGCACAGTTGCAGCATGTAGGGGGCGGAAGTGCTGACAGAGGTTTGTTGACTTTGGAGGTGCCACATAAGACAGTGGTGGAGGCATTGGAGGCAGACTCTCTTCCTGGTAGTGGCCCCACAATCAAGATGATAATAAAGGTCTGGAAGGTAACAAAGAGCTTAATGGGATATGTTGGGTTCACAGAATATGCCCCCTTGTGGCACAATAGGAATTTACAGGAGGTGGTGGCCATGGGGGAGTTTAAAGAATGGGAGAGATGGGGCATAAATAGATTATCCCAGTTGTATAAAGGGCATGTATTAAAAACCTTTGAGGAACTTCAAAAGGAAAATGGTATTCCGAGACAAACTTTTTTCAGGTATCTACAAATGAGAGCTGCTTTGAATGCTCAATTTAGGGCATGCCCCCTGGTATGGACCGACGCAGCATTGCTTCAGAAAGTGGTTAAACCTGGGAAGATTAAGGGCTTTATCTCAGGAATATATGCGCAACTGTGTAATAAAAGTATCGTAAGACCAGAACATCTTGGTTGCAGGGAGGGATGGGAGGCGGATGTGGGGAAGTTAACAGATGTACAATGGAGGAAAATTCTGGAGATAGGGCAGGAGGTCTCAGTATCCCCCGCTCAGAGAGTTTCTCACTTAATGCTGGTACATAGAGCATATTGCACTCCAAAAAAACTATTTCGTTTTGATTTAAGATTAGACGCCAAATACCCCAGGTGTGGTGAGGAGGGTGATCTGATACATATGGTATGGAGATGCCCCAAGCTAGTTCGATATTGGTTGGGGGTAGTAGGAGCCATCAGCGGCAAGTGGGGGATATCTTTGGAGACAGATGTCAGATTTTGTATCTTTGGATATAGAGTGTGGGGTTCAGAGGAGGTAACGCTAAAAACAGCAGTTTTGAGATGTCTGTATCAAGCCCGGAAGTTGATTATGCAAAGATGGCAAGCAGTCCTCCCCCCGACTGTTGAGGAGTGGGCAAAAATAGTAAATGAGATAATTTGGAAGGAGAGAGTTCTATATATTAGAAGAGGGAACCTCAAAAAATTTGAAAGGATGTGGAACCCCTGGTTAATAAGCATTGGATGTAAGGATTAAGTGAAGGAATGTAAGATCCTCGTTGGGGTGGGAGGGGAGATAGGGACTAAGAAGGAGGGGTTGGGGAAACAGTTATCTGTCGCCTCAACATAGGGTATGAAGTTTTAATTTGTGGATAGAGCAAGCAGGCTTAATGGGAACATAGTAGGTATGGGTGGGGGGTATGTAGCCTTCTCCCTAGTGAACTTTGTCTACATGAATCCGGTGTTGTTATAACATGTCTGTTGGAAGGTATGTAAATTTTAAGAAATGTTAATAAAGATTATTTAAGAAAAAAAAAAAAAAAAAGCTTACAGTGTAGATGTTTATGGTCAACTCCTCCTAAAGAAGCGACCTCTGTCGCAAAACATGTAGAGGATTACGTTTGGACCTACATCTTTTCTCCCCACATCCTTGTGGGGTCTACCAGTTCTCTCTCTGTATCATTTGTAACAGTATGCAATAACCATTTTATATATTGTTGTATCCAATGTTCTTAATTTTTGTCCTTTCAATAAATTAATATTTTTACACTTACTTTGTCTAAATCCCTGGATACCGAGATAGTCCACAACAATTTTTGTTGTCGTGGGGCAATTTTTGGAGTAGCCCCTGAAACACCCATTTTTCATCATTCCAAGTTCAAGGATGATGGTACCTGCCCCTATTTTTTATACTTTTTAGATTGAGGCATTACCTTATATTTAACTTAGAGCAGGGGTAGGCAACCTCGGCCCTCCACCTGTTTTGAAACTACAACTCCAATGAGACATTGCACGACCCTGACAATCACAGGCATGACTCCTAGAGGCAGAGGCATGATGGGATTTGTAGTTTCACCACAGCTGAAGGGCCGAGGTTGTCTACCCCTGACTTAGAGTCACCACACATGTTAAAAAATAGGTTAAAATATTTTGGATGTGCCTCAAGATTAGACATTTTTGGCATTTTTGGCACTCAGTAGTGCACTATGCCACCACACACTTGGTAAACTACCTACCTCCAACCTCTAAGTGGGCACTTTTTGGTCTAATGAATATCCCAGTTATCAAAATTTTGAGAGGCTGTTAACAACATTTTACCTTAATAGATAATAGAAAGGCAACAGTAACTCAAATAATCACTCCTTACAACCAAGGTATGCAGAATACCATCCCTGAACACATAACACATCGAACCTTGAAGCAGATGGGCTACAGCAGCAGAAGACCACACCAAGTGCCATTCTGTCAGCTAAGAACATGAATCTGAGGCTACAATTTTCACAGGCTCACCAAAATTGGACATGAGAATATTGGAAAAACATTGCCTGGTCTGAGGAGTCTTGATTTAAGTTGTGAAATTCAGATGGTAGGGTCAGAATTTGGCGTAAACAACATGAAAGCATGGTTCCATCCTGCCTTGTATTAACGGTTCAGGCTGGTGGTGTAATGGTGTGGAGGATATTTTCTTGGCACACCTTGGGTCCCTTAGTACCAATTGAGCATCGTTTAATCATTTAAAAGTCCATTTCATTATGATTACAGTGTACCCATCTTCTGATGGCTACTTCCAGCAGGATAATGCGACCTGTCACAAAGCTCAAATCATCTCAAACTGGTTTCTTGAACATGACAATGAGTTCACCGTAGTCAAACGGCCTCCACAGTAACCAGATCTCAATCTAAAAGAGCACCTTTGAGATGTAGTGGAACAGGAGATTCACATCATGGATGTGCACCTGACAAATCTGCAGCAACTGCGTGATGCCATTATGTCAATATGGACCAAAATCTCAGAGGAATGTTTCCAAAACCTTGTTAAATCTATGCCACAAAGAACTAAGGTAGGTCTGAAGGTAAAAGGGGGTCCAACTTGGTAATAGCAAGGTCTACATAATAAAGTGGCTAGTGAGTATACAGTATCTCACAAATGTGAGTACACTCCTCACATTTTTGTAAATATTTTATTCTATCTTTTCATGTGACAACACTGAAGAAATTACACTTTGCTACACTGTAAAGTAGTGAGTGTACAGCTTGTATAACAGTGTAAATTTGCTGTCCCCTCAAAATAACTCAACACACAGCCATTAATGTCTAAACTGCTGGCAACAAAAGTGAGTACACCCCTAGGTCAAAATGCCCAAATTGGGCCCAATTAGCCATTTCCCCTCCCAGTGTCATGTGACTCATTAGTGTTACAAGGTCTCAGGTGTGAATGGGGAGCAGGTGTGTTAAATTTGGTGTTATCGCTCTCACTCTCTCATATTGGTCACTGGAAGTTCAACATGGCACCTCATGGCAAAGAACTCTCTGAGGATCTGAAAAAAAGAATTGTTGCTCTACATGAAGATGGCCTAGGCTATAAGAAGATTGCCAAGACTCTGAAACTGAGCTGCAGCATGGTGGCCAAGACCATACAGCGGTTTAACAGGACAGGTTCCACTCAGAACAGGCCTCACCATGGTCGACCAAAGAAGTTGAGTGCTCAGCATCATATACAGAGGTTGTCTTTGAGAAATAGATGTAGGAGTGCTGCCAGCATTGCTGCAGAGGTTGAAGGGGTGGGGGGTCAGCCTGTCAGTGCTCAGACCATAGGCCGCACACTGCATCAAATTGGTCTGCATGGCTGTCATCCCAGAAGGAAGCCTCTTCTAAAGATGATACACAAGTAAGCCCGCAAACAGTTTGCGGACGACAAGCAGACCAAGGACATGGATTACTGGAACCATGTCCTGTGGTCTGATGAGACAAAGATAAACTTATTTGGTTCAGATGGTGTCAAGCGTGTGTGGCAGCAACCAGGTGAGGAGTACAAAGACAAGTGTGTCTTGCCTACAGTCAAGCATGGTGGTGGGAGTGCCATGGTCTGTGGCTGCATGAGTGCTGCCGGCACTGGGGAGCTACAGTTCATTGAGGGAACCATGAATGCCAACATGTACTGTGACATACTGAAGCAGTGCATGATTCTCTCCCTTCGGAGACTGAGCCGCAGGGCAGTATTTCAACATGATAATGACCCCAAATACACCTCCAAGATGACCACTGCCTTGCTAAAGAAGCTGAGGTTAAAGGTGATGGACTGGACAAGCATGACTCCAGACCTAAACCCTATTGAGCATCTGTGGGGCATCCTCAAACGGAAGGTGGAGGAGTGCAAGGTCTCTAACATCCTTCAGATCTTTGATGTCATCATGGAGGAGTGGAAGAGGATTCCATTGGCAACCTGTGAAGCTCTGGTGAACTCCATGCCCATGAGGGTTAGGGCAGTGCTGGAAAATAAATGGTGGCCACACACATGGGCGTCCGCAGAAATTTTTTCAGGGGGGGGCATCATTTTAAGGTCACCCATGCTCCGCCCTTTTTGTCAACATCATAGAGGGGAGGGGCTTGAGTGGGCAGTGCCGCGCCAGCTGGATGTAAATCTCTCTCTCTCGCCCCAGTTGGTCATCATTTTAGAATTAAAATTATTGCACACAACAATGCCCACCCCACTAACACTACAATGCCCACCGCACTACACTGCCCACCCCACTACACTACACTGCCCACCCCACTAACACTACACTGCCCACCCCACTAACACTACACTGCCCACCCCACTAACACTACACTGCCCACCCCACTAACACTACACTGCCCATCCCACTAACACTACAATGCCCACCCCACTAACACTACACTGCCCACCCCACTAACACTACACTGCCCACCCCACTAACACTACAATGCCCACCCCACTAACACTACACTGCCCACCCCACTAATACTACAACAATGCCCACCCCACTAACACTACAATGCCCACCGCACTACACTGCCCACCCCACTACACTACAATGCCCACCCCACTAACACTACACTGCCCACCCCACTAACACTACACTGCCCACCCCACTAACACTACACTGCCCACCCCACTAACACTACAACAATGCACACCCCACTAACACTACAACAATGCACACCCCACTAACACTACAATGCCCACCTCACTACACTGCCCACCCCACTAACACTACACTGCCCACCCCACTAACACTACACTGCCCACTCCACTAACACTACACTGGCTACCCCACTAACACTACACTGCCCACCCCACTAACACTAGACTGCCCACCCCACTAACACTACACTGCCCACCCCACTATACTACACTGCCCACCCCACTATACTACACTGCCCACCCCACTATACTACACTGCCCACCCCACTATACTACACTGGCCACCCCACTAACACTACACTGCCCACCCCACTAACACTACACTGCCCACCCCACTACACTGTCAGGCATGCTGCAAGTTTGCTCGCTGGCTGAAATTAATGCATGGATGTAGGCAGCGTGACTCTCCCTAACTGCTCGCTGGCTGGCGGCTGCTCCGTCCCTTTTCTGAGACGACTCACCTGCGTTTTTATTGATCAGTCTGCCACATTGCTGACACATGGGCGTCCGCAGAAATTTTTTCAGGGGGGGGCATCATTTTAAGGTCACCCATGCTCCGCCCTTTTTGTCAACATCATAGAGGGGAGGGGCTTGAGTGGGCAGTGCCGCGCCAGCTGGATGTAAATCTCTCTCTCTCGCCCCAGCTGGTCATCATTTTAGAATTAAAATTATTGCACACAACAATGCCCACCCCACTAACACTACACTGCCCACCGCACTACACTGCCCACCCCACTAACACTACACTGCCCACCCCACTAACACTACACTGCCCACCCCACTAACACTACACTGCCCATCCCACTAACACTACAATGCCCACCCCACTAACACTACACTGCCCACCCCACTAACACTACACTGCCCACCCCACTAACACTACAATGCCCACCCCACTAACACTACACTGCCCACCCCACTAACACTACAATGCCCACCGCACTACACTGCCCACCCCACTACACTACAATGCCCACCCCACTAACACTACACTGCCCACCCCACTAACACTACACTGCCCACCCCACTAACACTACACTGCCCACCCCACTAACACTACAACAATGCACACCCCACTAACACTACAACAATGCACACCCCACTAACACTACAATGCCCACCTCACTACACTGCCCACCCCACTAACACTACACTGCCCACCCCACTAACACTACACTGCCCACCCCACTAACACTACACTGGCCACCCCACTAACACTACACTGGCCACCCCACTAACACTACACTGCCCACCCCACTAACACTACACTGCCCACCCCACTATACTACACTGCCCACCCCACTATACTACACTGCCCACCCCACTATACTACACTGGCCACCCCACTAACACTACACTTCCCACCCCACTAACACTACACTGCCCACCCCACTACACTGTCAGGCATGCTGCAAGTTTGCTCGCTGGCTGAAATTAATGCATGGATGTAGGCAGCGTGACTCTCCCTAACTGCTCGCTGGCTGGCGGCTGCTCCGTCCCTTCTCTGAGACGACTCACCTGCTTTTTTATTGATTAGTCTGCCACATTGCCGATTGCCAGATGACGTCCCAGTTCCAGATCCGGATCCGGCGCGGTCAGATGGAGAGGAGGAGACGATGGCGGCGGCACAAATAAGGAGGCGGAACGGGACTCCAGGAACAGCCTTCGCACATGCACCGCCCAGGCCTTCCGCAGCATATGACCCCATTCGCTGGGTAAAGGTGTGAGCGGGGCCAGCGTCAGCATCAGCTTTTCTTGAGGGACCCGTAGCTTTAGTGCCCTCCCTCTCCTGGTACCTTAAGGCTTTCCTCCTTTCCACATTTCCTCCCTCATGCTGGCGCCGGCTTTGCACCCACCCAGGATCAGCCTGGCCCCTGAGTGTCCATGTGCGGACACCTTGCTCCAGGGGGGGGCACTACCCTTGCCTCTACCTGCGGACGCCCATGGCCACACAGAATATTGACACTTTTGGGCCAATTTGGACATTTTCACTTAGGGGTGTACTCACTTTTGTTGCCAGCGGTTTAGACATTAATGGCTGTGTGTTGAGTTATTTTGAGAGGGCAGCAAATTTACACTGCTATACAAGCTGTACACTCACTACTTTACATTGTAGCAAAGTGTCATTTCTTCAGTGTTGTCACATGAAAAGATATAATAAAATATTTACAAAAATGGGAGGGGTGTACTCACTTTTGTGAGATACTGTATATTCAGTGCCTTGAAAAAGAATTCATACCCCTTGAAATTTTCCACATTTTGTCATGTTGCAACTAAAAACGTAAATGTGTTTTATTCGGATTTTATGTGATAGACCAACACAAAATGGCACATAATTGTGAAGTGGAAGTAAAATGATAAATGATTTTCAAATTTTTTTACAAATAAATATCTGAAAAGTGTGGTGTGCATTTGTATTCAGCTCCCTTTAGTCCGATACCCCTAACTAAAATCTAGTGGAACCAATTGCCTTCAGAAGTGACCTAATTAGTAAATAGAGTCCACTAGTGTGTAATTTAATCTCAGTATAAATACAGCTGTTCTGTGAAGCCCTCAGAGGTTTGTTAGAGAACTTTAGTGAACAAACAGCATCATGAAGGCCAAGGAACACATCAGACAGGTCAGGGATAAAGTTGTGGAGAAGTTTAAAGCAGGGCTAGGTTATAGCACTGTTCAATCCATCATCTAAAAATGCAAAGAGTATGACACAACTGCAAACCTACCAAGACATGGCCGTCCACCTAAACTGACAGACCGGGCAAGGAGAGCATTAATCAGAGAAACAGCCAAGAGGCCCATGGTAACTCTTTAGGAGCTGCAGAGATCCACAGCTCAGGTGGGAGAATCTGTCCACAGTAAAACTATTAGTCATGCAATCCACACATCTGGCCTTTATGGAAGAGTGGCAAAAAGAAAGCCATTGCTGAAAGAAAACCATAAGAAGTTCAGTTTGCAGTTTGCTAGAAGCCATGTGAGGGACACAGTAAACATGTGGAAGAAAGTGCTCTGGTCAGATGAGACCAAAATTAAACTTTTTGGCCTAAAAGCAAAATGCTATGTGTTTCAGAAAACTAAAACTTCACATCACCCTGAACACTGCATCCCTACCGTGAAACATGGTGGTGGCAGCATCATGTTATGAGGATGCTTTTCTTCAGCAGGGACAGAGAAGCTGGTCAGAGTTGATGGGAAGATGGATGGAGCCAAATACCGGGAAATCTTAGAAGAAAACCTATGGCAGAGGTTCACCCTCCAGAAGGACAATGACCCTAAACCTACAGTCACAACTACAATGGAATGGTTTAGATCAAAGCATATTCATGTGTTAGAATTAAGGATGGGCGAATGGTTTGGCCTGAGCATGAGTTCAGGCCAAGCATTGGCTGTTCGGAAGTTCTCGGAAATAACGAAATATAGGGTCGTTTGACCGTTTGTTCGCCCTGCCGAACGACCACAATGCACTGCACCACCGCACAGTGCATTGAAAGCCCCGGTTGGCTGAAGCAATGAAAGCTTTGCCCAATCAGGGCACAGAGCACTGTCAGAGCCATGATTGGATGCTGTCATGATGACTGTATCCAATCATGGCTCATTGCTCTTAATCCCATCCCACACTATAAAAATATTCTTTCCATAGCGGCCATTTGTAGTGTGATAGAGGTGTGGAAAGAGATAGAACAGGGCTGTGTTCAGTGCTATTAGACTATTAGTGTGCTATAGTGTTCTATTCTGATTCTATTGTCAGTGTAGAATATCAGTTTAGTGTGCATCTAGGGATAGTTCAGTGTGAGTGTAGTGCGACCATTCACCTTTACATTTGTGTAAATGTAGGGATAAATCAGCCAGTGTGATTTTAGTGACAGTTTGACACAGTATAAACAAGTATAATAAAGTATAATAAAATTTGCGTTACTGCAAGTTCAACACCATATTGTTCTGTGCGTTACTGCACATTTGTTGCAGTATATTGCGGTATATTATATAGTGTATCCGTGGAATATGTCTGTGTCGTGAATACTCAAATTAAAGTGCACCAAACGCCACTTTCCATTGATTAAAGTGCATCCACGTACACATTTACATTACATTTTGTTAATAAGCACCCTCACTCCCCCCCTCATGTCTGGGGGGACAGCAAGGAGAGTCAGACATTCTATGGCACTGTAAAGGGGCCAGCAGCGTATGTGTCCACAGGCAAAGGTGGACGTGGTCAGTCCTCAGGCAGGGCATCATTTCCTATGTTTAGTGATGTTTCCCATGCTTACCAGCCACAGCATGCAGAGGAGGGGTAGACTGGCTTACTAAACCACCCTCATCCTCCTCCTCGGTCACCCAAGCAGAAACTAGTGCGCAGTCCCCTGCAGCTGCCAGAGTGGCAAAAAACTGTCTCCTTGTCCACAGCTATTCCTGCCATAGCCCCAGCATCAGGCATGGAGGAGTAAGCAGAGTTATTTGAATACAGCGTCAGCCACTTGCTCCTTGACGATGCACAGCCATTACTCGATTTAGATGTTGGTTCTGACTCTGAGGTTGAAGAAAGCAGGAACATGAGCCTACAGAAAGGGGGGAACACTGGTACACAAGATGATTGTAATGATGATGATGATGATTGTAATGATGATGATGATGATTGGAATGATGATGATTGGAATGATGATGGTGATGATTGGAATGATGATGATAATGATGCACAACCCCAAAGAGGCAGCCATCATAGAAGAGTAGAGAGCAACCACCCTATTCCATCACATTGTGGAGCTGTTATCTCCTGGCCCACATCTCAGCTGTCTGCGCCTTTTTTATTATGCAGCCAATTGCACTGTTGCTATTTGCAAACTTTGTCTCAAGCGTGGCAAAAACACCAACCATTTGGGTACCACATGCTTGACAAGGCATTTAACCTCCCACCACTCAGCCCATTGGTAAGAGCACTTAAAAGCCACACAAAAGGGGCACAAATCTGTCCCTCCTCCTTACTCACCTCAGTCTGTGCCTGCTGTCAGCACTGCCAGGAGACTAACCATCCCTCCAGCTTCCTGACCGGTAGTCTTGCTATCCCAGTATCAGGTGGAAGGGCAGTTGAGATCCTGCAGCCAGAAATACAGGACCTCAATGGGAAGTATAAACAGACTAAATCAATGAACACCAAACAAACAACTCACAGTTGGTAGAGAGTGAAGTCAGCAAACCCTGATCAGAGTAATCTAAAGGAGTAGTCCAAGAGGCAAGGTCGGGAACAGGCAGAGTCGACAACAGTGATCAGCAAAGTCCAAAGGAATAGTCCAAGAAGCGTAGTTGGGAACAGGCCAAAGCCAGCAGCAGAAATATAATATGTTAAACACCAACAACCAGAAAACAGGACCTATACTATGGCGAAGACACTAGTCACTAGATCAGGTGGCTGCTTGCAGCTAACCCCTTGTATTTGCGTACAGACTGCAGCAGAACCTTTCTTATGTTCCTCCAGTGCTTTGTTAATCTTGACACTGTGTTGGCTGCCGCAGGTACCTCTACCAGAGAGGACTGGAAGGGAAGAACCCTTCCAGTTGATACCCAAAGGCAGCTTGGAAAGGGGAACATCTAAGAGAACAGTGTTATTGCGAATTGTGTGCTAATTCAGCTAAAGGTAACATCTCACTCCAGTTGTCATGTTCAGCATTAATATAAGCTCGTAGGTAGATCTCCAAATCTTGATTGACCCTTTCTGTCTGGCCATTAGATTGGGGGTAGTATCCCAAGGACAGGGAACTCTTGATCCCCAGATGTTTGCAATCGGCCCTCCAGAATGAAGATATGAATTGAGGGCCTCTGTCGCTAACAATATCGACAGGAATGCCGTGTAAATGGATGACATTCTCAAAGGATAGAGCCAAGCTGGAGGCAGAAGGTAGTGCGGGCAAAGGAATGAAGTGGGCTAACTTAGAAACTACCACCCTACCACACTACTACCACCCAAACGACGGTATTCCCACTGGAGGTGTAGTAGACCTTGTGGAACAGAACAATGCATTTTGATGGCCGCACAAACTGAACAAGCTCTAACAAAGGCTATAACATCCCTTTTTAGAGTAGGTCACCAAACCAGGGACTTCAAGGAGTAGGAAGATTTGAGTGATACCAGGGTGTTCTGGATACCTTCTGCCCATGGGCCCATTGTAAAACTTTGTTCCTTAGTTCTAGGCGAACAAACAAGGTATTGGGTAGAACAGAGAGATTAGAAGGTGCCCGAGATTGTGCAGCCAACAAGTTCCTTTGTAGAGTAGTATCCAGTTGAGCAATAATTTGTTCAGGAGGAACAATATGATCTGGAGGTATTTGCAGATTCTCACAAGAGAATTGCCGAGACAGGGCATCGGCCTTGGTGTTCTTGGTGCCAGGAATGTACGTTACTACAAAGTTGAACCGGGAGAAAAAAAAAGTGCCCAGCGGGCTTGTCTGGAATTAAGTCTTTGAGCTTTCCCCAGGTAGGTCAGGTTCTTATGGTCAGTCTGAACCACAACCAGAATTTCCGTACCTTCTAATAAGTGTTTCCATTCGGAGAATGCTAGCTTTATAGCCAAAATCTCTCTATTCCCTATTTCGTAGTTTTGTTCTGCGAGAGAGAATTTCTTGGAGAAGAAAGCGACCGGATGAAGTTTGTTGGAAGTAGGTTCTTGTTTAACACTGCTCCAGCACCTACTTCAGAGGCATCAACCTCCAAGAAAAATTGAGCAGATGGCTGAGGATGGCGGAGTACAGGAGTGGAGCAGAAGGCAGACTTTAGATGACTGAACGCCTCCAGAGCTTCCGGAGGCCACAAAGAGCAGTTGGTCCTTTTCTTAGTGAGAGCAGTAATGGGAGCCAGAATCTTGGAAAAATTCTTGATAAATTTCTGATAATAATTACAGAACCCAATGAAACGCTGGATTTCTTTTAAAGTGATAGGTCTGGACCATAGTAAGATGGCATTGAGCTTCTTGGAATCCATCTGGAATCCTTCGGACAAAATTATGTAACCCAGGAAGGGTATTTCAGGTAGTTCAAAGGAGCACTTGGAAAGTTTGGCATACAACCTATGATCCCTTAAACGTTGGAGAACAGTGCATACATGGCAACGATGATGCTGTAAATCCTTAGAGTGAATGAGTATATCGTCCAAATATACAACAACAAAAGTGTCGAGAAGGTCTCTGAAAATTACAAACTCCTGGAATACAGTGGGGGGCATTCATAATGTGACATTAATAATGCCCCCTACGAGTATTGAAAGCTGTCTTCTATTTGTCTCCTGCTTTGATTCTAATGAGATTATAGGCAGAACGAAGGTCCAGTTTGATAAAGATCTTTGATCCTTGAACACAGTCAAATAGCTCAGTAATTAAAGGGACAGAATACCGATTTTTTACAGTGATACGATTGAGAGCCCTGAAGTCAACGCAGGGTCTTCCATCTTTTTTCTCCACAAAAAAGAACCCTGCCCCCACAGGAGAGGTGGAAGGGTGAAATAAACCCTTCATTAGACTGTCTTCGATGTACTCTTCCATCGCCTTAGTCTCCGCGAGCCTGAGAGGATAGGTTCTACCCTTAGGTAGGGGAGCCACAGGTAGCAAATCAACAGCGCAGTTGTAAGAACGGTGGGGAGGGAGGACCTCCGCTTCCTTTTCAGAAAACACATCAGAAAAATCGGCATAGGCTTCAGGTAATTCAGTGTCACTAGTCACCTTATGAATGGACACACCCTCACGTATTACCTTTTGGAGACAGTTGACATGGCAGGATGTGCTCCAGGCAGAAACTTGACCAGAGGACCGGTCAATAGATGGGTTGTGTTTACATAACCAAGGAAACCCAATAATTACTGGGTACTTAGGAGACGGAATGATGTCAAATGATAAGACTTCAAAATGCAGAGCCCCCACCATGATGGAAAGAGGCTTGGATTTGTGAGTAATAAGTCCATCATCAAGAGGGTCTCCGCCGAGAGTAGTTACAAAGAGCGGTGGGTCTTTAGAAACAGTTGGGATCTGAAGACTCTTAACCAGCGCTGCATCGAGAAATACCCCACCAACACCGGAATCTATAAAAGCAACTGTGGAACAGCACTAATCATTCCAGGATAGGGATATTGGGACTACTAGTCTCCCTTGAGGAGGATTCAAAACAGCATGGCCTAATGGGGCTCCTCGATCACCCATTAAGCCCGAAAGTTTTTCAGCCGAACCATACAAGAACGCAGGAGATGACCCGACTTTCCACAATATAGACAGAGGCCTAGGGTCCTGTGTTTGGTACGTTCATTGTCAGACAAACGTAAAGCCCCTACATCCATGGGTTCTTCCTCAGACCCGACAGTAGGGGGACAGAAGGGGCTAGTAATTGCCAAGGGGGAGATTTAACACCAAACTTTTGAGGAATAAATGGTCTCTGGCGCCCTCTCTCTAACTGGCATTCAGAGAAGCGAGTGTCCACCAGGATACACAAATTGATAAAATCCTCCAGGTCCACTGGGACCTCACGGTAAGTTAATTTGTACTTTATGCGTTCCGCAAGCCCTCTACATAAGGCAGCCTTAAGGGCACAATTATCCCAGGTAGTCTCTGCTGCAAGCGTGCGGAATTGGCATAAGATGCTACTGTGCGTTTACCCTGATGTAAATCAAGACAACAGGACTCGGCTGCAGATACTCTGCCGGGAATGTCAAATATTTTCTCAAAGGTTTTCATGAACGTGGTAGTCAGTAAGTATAGGAGAATCTTTCTCAAGAAGAGGTGACACCCAGGAGCTCTGCCCTTTAGTAAGGAATAATAAATGTCACCTTGGCTTGAGCAGAGGCAAACACCAATAGTTGGTTTCTAAAATGCAACCGACAGTGGTGGAGAAACCCCCTGCAATCCAAATGGTTACCATCATACTTCTCAGGGAAAGGTATCTTAGGAGCGGTAGAACTCAGGGGGTTAGACACAACAACAGGTTCCCTAGCTCCGGTCTCTTGGTTTCTAGATGTAGCAGGAGTGGAACCATGTGCCATAGACAAAGAGGATAACATAGCCGTGATAGCATCTAATTTCTCCTCTAATGGCTGCACACGATTGGCCTGCTCTCCTAACAGTTGTCCCTGCAGACAGACTGCCTGCACCAACTCGCTGAGGTCCATCTAGCCCTAGTATAATGTATGGTCTGCCAGGAGACTCTAACCGTCCCATCAGTTTCCTGACCGTTAGTCTTGTTATCCCAGTATCAGGTGGAAGGGCGGTTGAGATCCTGCAGCCAGAAATACAGGACCACAATGGGAAGTGCAAACAGACTAAATCAAGGAACCCCAAACAAACAACTCACAGTTGGTAGAGAGTGAAGTCAGTAAACCCCGATCAGAGTATACCAAAGGAGTAGTCCAAGAGGCAAGGTTGGGAACAGGCAGAGTCTGCAACAGTGATCAGCTAAGTCGAACGGAGGGTCCGAGAGGCAAGGTCAGGAACAAGCAGGGTCGGCAACAGTGATCAGCGAACTCCAAAGGAGTAGCCCAAGAGGTATGGTCGGGAACAGGCAGAGTCGGCAACAGTGATCAGCAAAGTCAAAAGGAATAGTCGGGAACAAGCAAAAGTCAGCAACAGAAACATAATATGTTAAACACCAGGGAAACAGGACCTATACTAGGGCGAAGACAGGAAGGGGAAGTGATGCTTTAAAGGGTCACTAGATTAGGTGATTCCCTTCTACAGCTAGTCACAGGGTGGAGCCAGGATCATAACACGGATTCTACCTTAAAGGAAGTTCCCCGGTGGCTCAGGCAATCGGAAACCGTCCAAAGAACCCCAGGTCCCAGGATCAGATCCCAGAAACGGCGTGACACCTGCTATACCTCATGACCTCTCAGCAGCCAGTACTCACAGGGTGTCCCAGGTCCTTGCAGCACACCACCAGCTGTAGACTATAGCCAGCAAATTTCTCTGCCCCATCTGACAGCCCTGGGCGGCGAGGACTAAATAAATTCAGAAATGCATCACTTAGGCAGCCGCCTTCTCCACTGCTCCTCTCTTGACCAACAGAAGCCTCAAAACTAAGTTTTCCACGACACTGTAACCTACCAGAGTCAGGAAAAGCATTAGATAAACTCCTCTTTAAGGTGTCCTCAAGAGATTTCATCTTATGCACCCTCTGTGAGGATGGCATGAGTTCTGAGACTTTCCTCTTACAACGGTGGTGATCCTTTCCCTTTACGCCACAGATTCTTGGGTCCTTTCGCAGGCTTTGAAACATGAGGGAGCCCATGCACCACAAATTTGCAGGGGCATGAGAAGCAGAATCACCGGCGTCACTGGGGATTACAGTATCTAGAACTGCCTCCTCCTAGTCATGTACTACTCCCAAGGGTTCTGGGGATGAAAAAACATCTCTTACTGTGACGTATGTCTTCCTCTGCTTCAATGCATCCGAAACTGCCAGAATCCTCCTACTCCTCTCTCTCCTCTTGTGTGTTCTGTGGCATAGAAACAATGGTGTCTGCATAAAGTGGGCCTTGAGAGGAAAGGAAGTCCTCCTCTTCATCCTGCTGCTCTTCCTTGAGTGCCCTGTCCTTAATGTCACACAGAGTCTGCTCCAGCAGGAACACAACAGGGATTGTGTCACTGATGCATGCATTGTCACAGCTCACTATCCTTGTGGCCTCCTCAAATGGTGACAGTACAGTGCATGCATTCTTTATGAGCGGCCATTGGCATGGGGAAAAAAGCAGAGCTGGCCTGAGCCTGTCGTTGTGCCATACTCACACAGGTACTCGTTGACGGCCCTCTGCTGCATGTGAAGCCGCTGCAGAATTGCCAAAGTCAAGTTCCACCTTGTGGGCATGTCACAAATCAGGTGGTTTATGGGCAGGTGGAATTCCCGCTGAATTTCAGCCAATTGAGCACTGGCTGTGTATGATCGCCTAAAATAGCTACAGACTCTTCTGGCCTGCTTTAGTAGATCTTCCAACCCTGGGTACCTATTTAGGAAATGCTGCACCACCAAATTGAGGACATGTGTCAGGCATAGCACATGTGTCAACTTTCCCTGTCTAATAGTGGACAGGAAGTTTGTTCCATTAACACACACCATCATTCCTGGCTCCAGCTGGCATGGCGTGAACCACGTCTGGGCCTGTCCCTGCAGAGCTGCAAGTATCTGCTCCGGTGTGGTTCCTGTCCACTGGACACACCAGCTGAAGCACTGCATGTCACCTTTTAGCCTGACTCATTTAATAGCCCTTTGAATGCTTAGGGGGTACTTGAGGTTCATAGGAAAATTCAGCAGAGGAGGGCATGGAAGAGGAGGAGGAGGAGGAGGGGGTAAAGCTGAAAAATCTTTCATCATCACCAGCTGTGTGGAGTCGTGGCTGCAGCACTGAACCCTGTCCTGCTTCCTTCCAAGTTACAAGCAGAGTTATTCAGTGTTCTAAATATATCGTCCATGCCCATGTTTGCTGGACCACGTGTCAGCAGTAATGTGGACTTTGCGGCTGACTGCCTTGCCCAACAATGCCACAACATTGTCTTCCACGTGATAATAGAGAGCTGGAATGGCCTTACGTGAAATGAAATAGCGACTGGAAACCTGCCATTGTGGAACAGCACATTCTGCAAATTCATGGGGCAGAATCCACCAGGCGGAAAGGCAGAAGTTGTAGAGCCAGCAGCTTTGACAAGCTTGCATTTAGACACTGGGCATGTACTGTCAAACTATTTTTCCCCACCAGTTTGACAGGTGCATATCATTGCAATTTTTGACAGCAAGGCCAATTCTTGCTTTCATCAAGAGTACCTCTATAGGGTTACGGTGTGAAGGCACCACGGACACCCAAAGAACAATCTTTCCGCACCTGTTTGACAGGTGCATATCATTGCAATTTTTGACAGCAAGGCCAATTCTTGTTTTCATCAAGTATACCTCTATAGAGTTACTGTGTGAAGGCACCACCAACACCCAAAGAACAATTTTTCCGCACCCGTTACAGAAGTAGAAATCCAAAGTCTGTGGTAGAGGCACCAGAATTTATCCAAAAAATGTCTAATCTTGTTCCCAGTGCACTACATTGTGGCCTCATCATACAGACTGGCTTCCAAAGCCGTTGCTTACAAAATAAAGAACGTTTGCAGGGAAAATGTAATTTTTTGGGCTTTATAAATGCAATTATTGCTTCAGCAGCTTCTATACACAGTGCAGATGTGCCACTTTACAGGTGGACTAAGGGGACCCCCCAGGCACTATATTGAAAGGAATTTTTCATTTTTATACTTTCACTTTAAGCATCAATAAATCACTGCTCATTTCAAAATTACACTTTTTTACAAACTTTCTTTTCAGTGCTATACAGTACATGTCCCCCAGGGCAGTACCCGGACCCCCCATAACCATTGTATGCCCAATTACTTGCATGTAAGACTTCAAAATGGGCACTTTTGATTTTTCACATTCGGGTCCCATAGACTTCAATGAGGTTCATTATTCGGTTCTGAATTTTCCAGATGTTCAAAAGTTTTGGTGCGAACCAAAAAGGGGGCCGTTCGGCCCATCCATAGTTAGGATGGCCCAGTCAAAGGACCTAAATTAAATTGAGAATCCTATGTCCTGTCTGCATCACGACGGCTTCCCCCGTGCGGCTCCTCCCTCCTCCTCCTCGCTGTCCAATAGGATCGCTTGTCCTTTCAGCCAATTAGGTGACCGTTGTCAAAGCCTGCTTCCTGATTGGCTGAGAGGAGGATTAGTGTTTGTGACGGGAGTCACTTTTGGGCGCAGGGTGACCAAGAAAAGAATGAACCCTGAGAATATGATTGTATTACTTCAAATGGGACAGTAATATTCATTAACAATATCTCTCAAGAAATATGAAAATTTTATCCCCCATACACTGAGGTCTATGGCCAGGAAGTATAACTCCTAATATGGGCATTCCAGGAAGTTCAACGTAAGAGACTGACTGTCTATTGCTTAACTATTTGCTTCTGTCTGGATAAGTAAATAGTTTTAATCTTGTCTGAGGCAGTTTTCCCTTCACTTATTATTAAGTGTGCTAATGAACTCACCTGTTGTCCGCTAGGGGAGGTATTGACACTCAGAATAATGTGTATTGGGGGCTCGTTATATTACCATTGTGTGATGTTGTGGGTGGATCCGGGTCATTGTTCATGTGGCACCGGCATTCTCAAGTGTATAAAAAGAGCCTGCATACATTTTTAATAAAGAGTCTGATTCCTGTTTGACTCTCTGTACAGAGCCTTGTCTCGTACTTGGGGGGAAGAATTATTCGTATGGGTTTATTGTTCGACTGATTGGAGTGTTCGGTAGCTGACTTTGTGTTCGGAAATGGAATGTCCTAAACAACTTTAACCCCTTTCATACGCGGGGTGTCGTTACAGTGTTACAACAGCGAATATTGATTTGCTGTTGTAACACACGTGGGTGGGCTCGGAGCGCACTCTCTGCGACCCGAATCCACCCTATATCGAAGCCTATTAGAGCCTTTGGCTCTAATCGGTGCTTCAAGAAAACAGTGCCTGAGCATTGGAATCCATGTCCTGAAAGGGTATTTGACAAGTAAAAAGGTGCAATGCTCAGATACCTCAAAATGACAATATGTAGTCCATAATAGTCCGATGGTGTATATGGGTGAGAAAATAGGTGAGTCTGTCAGGGCTGCCACCACGGAGACCAGAAGTGAGTTCCGGTAAAGCTAGGATAAAGACAAGGAGAGGAGCGCCTCTGAATATATATCAAATAACAATTTATTATAAAAACAATATCCACTCACATTGAAGAAAGTCAAGTTGAGTTCAGGCACATCTCTGGGCTAATGAGGTGGGACTACAAGTTGCAGTCAGTCCGCTTCAGACTTGGAGGATGCAGCACATCAGACATCAGTTCGGATGGTGTAGAAATGCAGGTTGCAGCAAGTCCTCTAAGTGCTGACCAGGTACAGCATTAGAAAGCTTCAGAGAGATTGTACTGGTGGCTTAATATAAAAAGTCCACTTAATGTGAGTAAAATCTGGGGGAAAATGTACGAACAAAGCAGCGCCAGAGCCGGTATCAAGCCATGCTGCAGCTTCGTTTCCTCGTCCAGCTTCCGAAGTGATGGAGAATGGCCATGAGGGAAGAGACCAGAACGAGGCTTGGGAAGCAAAACAGTGTGGTGCCGGGCCGTGACATCACTAATATGTGACGCGTTTCAGAGCCAGCGTGCTATGGATGTTGGAATAGCCACGCTCCTTTTTCAAGCATAGTGGTGGAGAGAGCAATTGCAGTTTTTATATAATGTAGTAAGGGGTGGTGATGGAGAAGAAACATATAACAAGGGAACCAATTAGAGGGGATGGCTATATGTAATTAAAACAGCGGGCAGAGAGAACAAACTAAAAATTCAGCGTACCATAATTAATAGCTAAAAGAAACAATTGACTGTGAGGTAATGGTTGCGAAAAGACATTATTAAAAAGTGGAAATTCATGCGGAGTAGAATTCATACCATTAAATATACATACATTGAATTTTTATATGATGATATTAAAAGTACAAAAAAGAAATTAAAAAATATAGAGAAAATTCACAGATTAAGAGATTATTAATAAATAGATTATTAATAAAAAAACAAAAATGCATGGAGGCATGTGAAAGTACAATGCCAAAAATCGACTAATACCAATACATACATCCATACATATATCAAAAAGTGCCAATTCATTGCATCAAGAGATTAATTAGGATTCAAAAATCAATGGATAGTAATAGTTGATTAAGGATCAAAAATCTAAAGTCCATAGATCAGTACATACATGTATATGTGTATGTATATGTTCTCACTGCAATATGCGCTGCACTGATCTGCGGACTTTAGATTTTTGATTTACAATCAACTATTACTATCCGTTGATTTTTAAATCCTAATTAATCTCTTGATGCAATAAATTGGCAAGTTTGTAAAGTTTAATTACCTTGTTATGCAGGTCTTTTGACCGTTCTTTTCTGCTCCCCATGACTATATAGCCTGCTTAGTGCATCCATATGAGAGCTAACAAACTCAATGACTATTTAAACACAGACACTAATTGCGATTTAAGAAGCCACAAATGTGGGAAATTTCCTTTAATTTTAACCTGTGTGTGCCACCCTCTGTGTCTGTACCAAGGCCAAACATTCCAGGGTATGTAAACTTTTCATCAGGGCCATTTTGGTGATTTCTGTTAACATTATGATTTTAAAAGTAGCCAGAAGATGATGTGATAATAAATGGCTTCATGGGATCACTATCCTTGACTAAAACACTTTTTTTGGCATGATTAGTCATGTTTTCAATATAAATGACAAAATTTCACAATTTCTGCCAGGGTATGAAAACTTTTGAGCACAACGGTATATACAGTATCTCACAAAAGTGAGTACACCCCTCACATTTTTGTAAATATTTTATTATATCTTTTCATGTGACAACACTGAAGAAATGATACTTTGTTACAATGTAAAGTAGTGAGAGTACAGCTTGTATAACAGTGTAAATTTGCCGTCACCTCAAAATAACTCACCACACAGCCATTAATGTCTAAACCGCTGGCAACAAAAGTGATTACACCCCTAAGTGAAAATGTCCAAATTGGGCCCAAAGTTTTAATATTTCGTGAGCCCACCATTATTTTCCAGCACTGCCTTAACCCTCTTGGGCATTGAGTTCACCAGAGCTTCACAGGTTGCCATTGGTGTCCTCTTCCACTCCTCCATGACAATGGAGCTGGTGGATGTTAGAGACCTTGCGCTCCTCCACCTTCAGTTTGAGGATGCCCCGCAGAGGCTCAATAGGGTTTAGGTCTGGAGACATGCTTGGCCAGTTCATCAACTTTACCCTCAGCTTCTTTAGCAAGGCAGTGGTTGTCTTGGAGGTGTGTTTGGGGTTGTTATCATGCGGCCCAGGCTCCGAAGGGAGGGGATCCTGCTCTGCTTCAGTATATCACAGTACATGTTGGCATTCATGGTTCCCTCAAGGAACTGTAGCTCCCCAGTCCCGGTAGCACTCATGCAGCCCCAGACCATGACACTCCTACCATCATGCTTGACTGCAGGCAAGGCACACTTGTCTTTGTGTCTTTGTACTCCTCACCTAGTTCCTGCCACACACGCTTGACACCATCTGAACCAAATAAGTTTATCTTGGTCTCATCAGACCACAGGACATGGTTCCAGTAATCCATGTCCTTGGTCTGCTTGTCTTCCGCAAACTGTTTGCGGGCTTTCTTGTGCATCATCTTTAGAAGAGGCTTCCTTCTGGGACGACAGCCATGCAGACCAATTTGATGCAGTGTGTGGCGTATGGTCTGAGGACTAACAGGCTGACCCCCCACCCCTTCAACCTCTGCAACAATGCTGGCAGCACTCATCTATTTCCCAAAGACAACCTCTGGATATGATGCTGAGCATGTGCACTCAACTTCTTTGGTCAACCATGGCGAGGCCTGTTCTGAGTGGAACCTGTCCTGGTAAACCACTGTATGGTCTTGGCCACCATGCTGCAGCTCAGTTTCAGGGTCTTGGCAATCTTCTTATAGCCTAGGCAATCTTTATATAGAGCAACAATTCTTTTTTTCAGATCCTAAGAGAGTTCTTTGCCATGAGGTGCCATGTTGAACTTCCAGTGACCAGTATGAGAGAATGAGAGCGATAACACCAAATTTAACACACCTGCTCCCCATTCACACCTGAGACCTTGTAACACTAACGAGTCACATGACACTGGGAGGGGAAATGGCTAATTGGACCCAATTTGGACATTTTCACTTAGGGGTGTACTCACCTTTGTTGCCAGCGGTTTAGATAATAATGGCTGTGTGTTGACTTATTTTGAATGGACAGCAAATTTACACTGTTATACAAGCTGTAGACTCACTACTTTACATTGTAGCAAAGTGTCATTTCTTCAGTGTTGTCACATGAAAAGATATAATAAAATATTTACAAAAATGTGAGGGGTGTACTCATGTTTGTGAGATACCGTGTGTATGTACTGTGTATATATATATATATATATATATATATATATATATATATATATATATATATATATATATATATATATATATATATATATATATTGTATAATGTCAAGCCTAGCACATCGGTGTATCACTCCACCCCCTCTGTGCACAATATACACAATCTATTGCAGAGTAAATCCCCTGTAGCCAAGCCAAGGTGATCTGCTTTATGCAACTTGAAGGGAGTGAGGGCACCGTGCCTAATGTATTTCTCAGGCTCTGGAACCTGCTCCATCAGGATGGTGGAAATTTATTTACAAAAATTCCAAGTATTCCGTTTATCTCAATGCTACATAATATACAAGGCACAACCATGCAGAACTGCACAGACAAATTAAAAGGTAGGTATATCTAGTTCCCTCTCCTCCCTGGGTGGACATTGGGTTCAAACGGAGGGTCCAAGACCAGGAGGATTATGGCACACAGACACAGAGGACCTGTCTGAAAAAATGTAAATGCAGGTTCATTGCGCTTATGTCACTAAGAAATCATATATTAATATACAATGTTTTAATGATATGCTAAATGCTTATGGGTGTACTCGTTTTCTAACTGGTCCAGTGACTAAGTTATCTGTGGAAGCCTCAGGTAACAGTGTTTGCAGGTACCTTACATAAAAACATTTCAGCCATATCAGGATCTAAAAACTATATATATATATATATATATATATATATATATATATATATATTGCACAGTACATCTCCCCTCCTCCTGTATATACTGCACAGTCCACTCTTCTTACCCCAAACTGTCAAACCCTCTCATCCCTCTCTTTTACCCTGCACTGTACATGTCTCCAACACTTCTGTATAGCCCACACTGTACACTCCCTTCCCACATACCCTGCACTGTACACTCCCTCCCCATATACCCTGCACTGTACACTCCCTCCCCATATACCCTGCACTGTACACTCCCTCCCCATATACCCTGTACTGTACACGTCTCCAACACTTCTGTATAGCCCACACTGTACACTCCCTCCCCACATACCCTGCACTGTACACTCCCTCCCCACATACCCTGCACTGTACACTCCCTCCCCATATACCCTGCACTGTACACTCCCTCCCCATATACCCTGCACTGTACACTCCCTCCCCATATACCCTGTACTGTACACGTCTCCAACACTTCTGTATAGCCCACACTGTACACTCCCTCCCCACATACCCTGCACTGTACACTCCCTCCCCACATACCCTGCACTGTACACTCCCTCCCTATACACCCTGCACTGTACACTCCTTCCCCATATACCCTGCACTGTACACTCCCTCCTGTATACCCAGCACAGTACAACCCCCCCACCTTCTGTATACCCTGCACAGTACACCCCGGACTGTTAAACCCTCTCATCCCCCTGTATATCCCACACCCCTCATTTACCCTGCACTGTACGCCTCCCAAACACTTCTGTATACCCCACACTTTTCACTCCCTCCCCATATACCCTGCACTGTACACTCCCTCCCCATATACCCTGCACTGTACACTCCCTCCCCATACACCCACACTGTACACTCCCTCCCTCCTATAAACACAGCACTGCACACTCCCTCCCCATATACTCTGCACCATACACTCCCTCCCTCCCCGTATATACCTTGCACTGTACACTACCTCCCTCCCTGTATACCCTGTACTGTATACCCTGCACTGTACACTCCCTCCCTCCCTGTATACCCTGCACTGTACACTCCCTCCCATATACACTGCACTGTACAGTCCCTCCCTGTAAACCCTGAACTGTACACTCGCTCCCTCCATGTATACCCTGCACTGTACACTCCCACCCTCCCTGTATACCCTGAACTGTACACTCCCTCCCCATATACCCTGCACTTTACACTCCCTCCCTGTATACACTGTATATGCACTGTACACTCCCATATACCCTGCACTGTACACTCCCTTCCTCCCCATATACCCTGCACTGTACACTCCCTCTCATATACCCTGCACTGTACACTCTCTCCTGTATACCCTGCACTGTACACTCCCTCCCATATACACTGTACACTCCCTCCTGTGTACCTTGCACTGTACACTCCCCCCTGTATACCCTGCACTGTACACTCCCTCCTGTATACCCTGCACTGTACACTCCCTCCCATATACCCTGCACTGTACACTCCCTTCCATATACCCTGCACTGTACACTCCCTTCTGTATACCCTGAACTGTACACTCCCTCCCATATACACTGTACACTCCCTCCTGTATACCTTGCACTGTACACTCCCTCCTGTATACCCTGCACTGTACACTCCCTCCCGTATACCCTGCACTGTACACTCCCTCCCATATACCCTGCACTGTACACTCCCTCCCGTATACCCTGCACTGTACACTCCCTCCTGTATACCCTGCACTGTACACTCCCTCCCATATACCCTGCACTGTACACTCCCTCCTGTATACCCTGCACTGTACACTCCCTCCTGTATACCCTGCACTGTACACTCCCTCCTGTATACCCTGCACTGTACACTCCCTCCCATATACCCTGCACTGTACACTCCCTCCCGTATACCCTGCACTGTACACTCCCTCCTGTATACCCTGCACTGTACACTCCCTCCTGTATACCCTGCACTGTACACTCCCTCCCATATACCCTGCACTGTACACTCCCTCCTGTATACCCTGCACTGTACACTCCCTCCTGTATACCCTGCACTGTACACTCCCTCCTGTATACCCTGCACTGTACACTCCCTCCCGTATACCCTGCACTGTACACTCCCTCCTGTATACCCTGCACTGTACACTCCCTCCTGTATACCCTGCACTGTACACTCCCTCCCGTATACCCTGCACTGTACACTCCCTCCTGTCTACCCTGCACTGTACACTCCCTCCTGTATACCCTGCACTGTACACTCCCTCCCATATACCCTGCACTGTACACTCCCTCCTGTATACCCTGCACTGTACACTCCCTCCCATATACCCTGCACTGTACACTCCCTCACGGTCAGACCTGTAGCTCAGATCTGATAGAAGTGTAATGTAACTCCTCTTGGCTCTGTACATATCTGCCATCTCCCTCACTGTGCCCTCCACAGACTGGCAGGTTTCCTCCATCAGGTCTGAGCTTATGTCTGCGGAGATGTCAGTGTGCCCTCCGATGCTAGGCTTTGTCATCCTCCGCTGGGCTCTCTGGTGATAACCGTCCCATTAATTGTGGGAGAGCTCGGGGGGCGGGGCCGAGTGTGAATTAGCGGCGTGTAATGAGCTTTCCATATATAAGTAGCTGGGAGCGAAGCGGAGCTTTATTCACTGATCGCCATCCTGGGAACAAGAACTGTCCGGACAAGTGAACGATCAGGACCGGACTTCTCCCACTCACAGGACCGAGTGCTGGATTTATCTTCTACTTATCTGGATAGCAGGAGATCGGCTCTAGGACTTGTCCTCTGTGGATTTTTATAGATCATTCTGCTGGATCTGTACAGGAGGAGATCTGCTCTGGGCACGACCATGGCACATTGGCGATTCTCTGCCCTCACCTTGCTCTTAGCGATGTTGCAACAGGTAATGGTGCCCATTGAAGCCCCATTCTCTAGGCAGCTGGTAGTCCGTGGTTTCTTAGGCTGACCATACACTATACAATCTGTACAATCTCCTTCAGATCTACCATCAGCTATGCAGTACAAGGACCTACCTAATTGGATACAAATTAAAATTGGGGTTGTTTAAGTCTGCCCCCCTATATATTTTTTGGCAAATCTAAAGGCGATTGTACAATCAGAATTGTGACGTGTAAGGACAGCTTTAGATGAGTGATGATGGGATGGTGAGATCTGATCGGAAGGTCTTGTGTATTTCTCTCTAAGGTTTCGGGCTCTGGGGTCTTCCAACTGGAACTTCAGGAGTTTATAAACACCAGCGGGATGCTGGAGAACGGCGAGTCGTGTTTGCCCAACTGCCGGATCTTCTTCAAGATCTGCCTCAAGCACTATCAGACCGTGGTGTCCCCAGGATCGTGCACATTCGGCAGTGTGGTCACCCCGGTGCTGGGATCCAATTCTTTCATCATTGGCAATATGGAAGGCTTCTCCAACCCCATCAGGCTGCCCTTTAACTTCACCTGGCCGGTAAGAGGCTCCGTATCTCCAGTGGTGGCCATCCACGATTCGATTTTATTATCCAAATGTGAGGTTCAAATCAGCAAACAGTGGATAAAGCCCCATACACACTATAAGATTTTCTGCTGATTTTTTTTTTTTCCCCTTCAGATTTACCAAAACCATATAATATGAGGTCAACCTTAGGAGTTTCAATTTGTATGCAATCAGGCAGGCCCTTGCACTACATGGTTTTGGTAAATCTGAAGACGAAAATCAGCAGAAAATCTGATAGTGTGTATGGGGCTTTAGGCATCACTTCCCTTCCGATCTTGATTTTCAAAGTCGATTGGCCAAAGCAGAAAATGATTGTTTAATCAGCAGCACTGAGATACTTTGTTCATAAATCCATCCTTGCCTTTTTAATCAATCAAATTATGAGATAGCATGGTAAAATTAAACATGCAATGGATAACTTATGATGGTATCTTCTACTAATTTAAAATCCACTACCCCGTGTGTGTCATATTGATTAAATGGGTAGTCAACTATAGGTTTATGGTTCGCATCGGGAGAGATTGATCATAAACAAAATAATTATTGAACCATCTATGGCCACTTTAAAGTGGGAGTTTAGTTCATTGATGCTTGGTATCAATGATCCTTTGCTTGTTTGGGGGTACACATTCAACTGGATACACTAGAATCATTTGAGCACATTTATAAACACAGTGCATAGGCATAGACAAAAAAGTATGTCAAGTTGTAAAGGGCTGCGTAAACTGTTGGCACTATATAAATCCTGAATAATAATAATTTCAGGAAATCTAGTTTACACCACTGAGATGATTTCATGTGCATTACAAAAAAAAAAAGTCTGCTGTGTGTGTGTGTGTGTGTGTGTGTGTGGTTTTTTTTTTTTTTTTTTTTTGTACTGAAAGGTTCATGAACACACCGCAAAAGCATGTAATTGCAAGTCAGTAAAAAAAAAATAACATTGCCAAAACATGCATTGTAAACGCACATGCGGAACCACAGAAACCACACTGAAGGCAGGGACTGCAGTGTAAAGGAGCCCTAAATGTCAGGCAGATAATTGTGTGTATTTTGTGTATAAACACCCCAAAGACTGAATGGTTAATTAGAGGCTTATTTACACATTGGGGGAAAATTCCATGAATTAATCACCAGAGCGAGATATTGATGGCCAATCGCATCCTAAGCAACCCTTGTGACAGATGTTAACAACTTCAAATGGGTTCAAAGTCTGCTGGCACCAGACACAATAACACTGGCATACCCACCCCCATCCCCTCTGCTGAAAATAAACCAAAGAAGCACACTTTAATTGAGATCTAGGCAGTAATGCTATACGCAATTAGATTAATTAAACAGCACAGGCAATAGAGAGCATCTCTTTAAAGATTGCACTGTCAGTTTGTTTTCATTGCTGATTATGACATAGTCCAATGTTCCTTTTGATGTCATCTTTTGCCCTTGCATTAAAAAGTGTTTGTTTTGTTGCAGAAAACCTTTTCCCTGATTATTGAAGCTGTCCATAAACCTTCAGGTAATTTTTATAGACACAAGAGGGCGCCATTGGTCCACCTATCATAATAAAAAAAAAATATATATATATATATATTCACACTCACACACATTTTATAATTAAGAAAAAGAAAATCAGAATGTTGGGAAATTAGGGCATTTCATTTAGGACCTGACCTACAAAAATATTTTTTTTTACAAACTTATTTTGCATTAACCCATGTTTTGTTAAAGATCTGAATCAGACTCCTGCTTTGATATGTATACTTTTTTCATGTATACTTTTTTCATGTTCCTTCATACCTAATCTCAAACACAATTGCGTTTCCTCCAGTTTATTTTTGGCGTGGGAAAGAAGTCCGCTCTTTGGTGAGAAAACCAGAAGTCTGCCAAATCGTCCTGACTGCCTTTTCCTGTATTTTACACCTTTTACAAATTCCGCCCTTTGGAAAAGAAATAATGGCTTTTGGATGTTTTGCTGACATGGAGGAAGAGAATATTTCAACAAAACAATTCTCACGTTGAAAAATTTCTTGAGACTACAAACTCTGAGACTAGACTTCTCACCTTGGAGTCTCAGCTTTTGATATTGGATTATTTTTATTTAAGGCAACAAACAAATAATACTACATAAAACATTTTTTTATTGATGTGCCTGTGTATTTTAAAATATAGTATTAATACATTTTTTTTTTTTTCTCTAACTCTTATCTACTGGGTTTCTTTGGCTTCCCTTTGATTGTCATACATTTTAGACACACACAGTGATCCCCCATATTCAAGTCAGTTCTTTGGGAATTTTTAGTAAGTATTGCAAAACGTAGGGTGAAGAAATTCCAAGTTAAAGCAAAGCAGGGATACTTCCTCCAATCTTTACAATATCACCCTTTAACTTTACTTGCTGTTATCAGAAATAATTTTTTTTATTTTTGTCCTGTAGGTTCAAATGAAAATAATATGTTGGTCAGCAAGTTTACCATCCAGAAACCCCTCAATGTTGGTGAAGAATGGTCCACAGATGAGATGTCAGGAGTACACCAGACACAGCTGAAATATTCCTACAGAGTTGTCTGCAGTGAGCATTACTATGGGGAAAGCTGTTCCAGGCTTTGCAAACCTAGGGATGATCGGTTTGGCCATTACGTCTGTGAATCAGATGGCAGCGTATCGTGCCTCAAGGGTTGGAAAGGAGAATATTGCTCAAAACGTAAGTTGTATTTTCTCACTTGGAAAAGCTTTACACCAGCCATTCTCAACAAGGTTTCTGTGGAAGCTTAGGGTTCTTCTAGAGGTGGTTAGGAGTTGCTTGAGCTGTGGCTGATTGACCTCCAATTTGATGGTACTAGCATAATTCCAGGGTCCACATCACTTGGCAAAGCTTTATTAGCTGCTTTTTAAGGGTGACATTCTGACCACCAGCATCGGGGACCATTTTGACCACCACTGTCAGGGGGCAGTCAGATCACCACCGTCGGGGTACATTCTTGCCCCTGGCCACATATAGGGGACATTTCCTTGGTTTTAACAGGTTCACATAAATTGTCTTGGTAGGCAGTGCAAAGAGTATTACTGACATGCAAAATGCAGTATCAAACTGCCACCGGATTTCAGCTCACTAATAGCTGAATTCTGATTAGTTCATGTGGGGTTACTACACTTGCTCACTGTGTAACTGAATTGTGTTTACATAAGCATTCTTCTTGACAATAGCCAGGGGTATGTCAACACTCAAAACAGGCATTGTAATATAATACATGAATTTAAAATCATGTAAAATCACTGGGATTGATATTTAAAAAAACAGTTTTAACGAAAATAAGAGTCATTGCCCATAGCAACCAATCCAGTTTTAGCTTTTACTTTTTATGGGCAGATGGAGAAAAGACAGTGGAAATCTTGTCATATGGTAAATTGATCAATTCTGCTGCAATGTTAAAATACGCAGAAACATGAATACATACAAGGTGAAAGCACACATAGAAAAGGACCTTGTATGTATTCATGTTTCTGCATATTTTTCATGTCATGCATAATAATGGAGATATCAGAATATAAATATTTCATACAAATGTGGTAGATGGTACGACATTTTTCTTTATCCTTCATTTCAATGTTTGCACGTAACACATAGGAAAGCCCAGAAATGTTATGTGTCCTGTTATGAGAATGCACTGAATTCTCAGGGCATATATGTGAAACAGCCAGGAGATGGTATAAACAGGTGGTTGTACAGTATCTCCCCCCTCCCCCCATTCACATGTAGTGGGCACGATGCTTTGTGGCTGCAGTAGAAATGAAACCCCCTCACTACGCTCCTGGAACCTTGACCGCTACATCCACCCAGACCATATGCAGACATCCCAACCTGCAAAAGCTCATTTCAGGTAGGTGTAAAACACTGCACGGGCCCACCTCCCTCTTCCCTCCTCTCGCTGACACAGGCACTGCCCATGGACCAATGAGATCCAAGCTCTGGAGCTTCGTTCGCAGCTGCTGTTCAAACGCCTCCTGTGACAGTGCAGGCAGGCTCAGTCGAGAGATTGTGCCGCACTCGTGGGTGTCCGTGAGCCCGCTGTCAAATGTGGGAGACTTGAGATGTCTGCATATGACCCACACCAACTGATGAAACTGAGATGGGCCCTTAACCTGTCCAGCACCCCTGGGCCCCACCATGCAACCTCCACCTTCCTTACCCCTAAACTGTTTATTGCAATTGTGACAGCCTATTCACAACAAGATACTGTGCTATCTTCACTGCTTCTTATTCTACAGTATGCACTTGTACCCAGTGTGCTATATCATTCCCTTCCCTCTCATTTGGGGCTGGAAGGATATTTGGATATTGTTTTGAAAACTAATAAAACATTTTTGACTGAAAAACCTCATTCAGTAGGCAGTCTCACCACTGAAAGCGGCACATTCAAGTGATTGGGGTTGTTGCGCAACTGCCTTGCATACTGCACATGGTTGCGCCATGGTAGTTCGGCCTTGTTAAGATTATAACAGGTGGAGAGAAGGTGACAGATCGCCTCCCAGCATTCACTGGGGATCGCTTTTTCAAAGGGGCTGCAATGAGGGCCTTGGGAACGAATGGGATTTCCAATTAAAACAGAAAAATACAAGCACTTTATTGCATGAAAATGGACAATATCATCAGGCTCAGAGTCCTGACTTATGAAAAATAGCTCATGCCAAAGCTACTAGTATATACATCATCCCAAATCTATACTCTAGATTGTAAAAAATGATCGGTTACTGTTCGGCCCTATGAAACCTCATTCTCTAGCAGTTCTCGTACTGTAGTCTAATTTAACACACAATTTAGCATCCTTTATGCACAAGAACACCTGCCAACATGGAAAGGCTGTCATTAGTCCCACAACAGATCCTCGCTCTGCGTCTCATTCAGCTGTTCATTAAGAAAAAATGAAAGGGTAATGTGCTGGCTATAGAAAGCAGGAGAGTTTGTGTGATCACACATTCTGCCCAGGGCTTTCCCTTTGTCAAATAAAGAATCCATCTAATTAATCTAATGAACTAGTAGTAACATTTTGTTTTTAAAGGAAAAATCAAGGATGTTTTACTTATGCATGCTTTCTGTGCTCCCTCTGGCACATATGCTGTTAATATGACAGATTTGAGGTGGTCATTTATGAAAAGCAAACCAGCGAAGGAGACGGCCATTGTTAGTGAGGCCATCCAAGTGCAGCAGCTTATTTATTTATAGGTTGACGTACTGTAAAGACACAGGGCACAGAATAACCACACCTCGGAATACAATTCTGGAAGATAACAGTCTAGTATGTCTCTGAATGTAATGAAGAACTGAGCCTGTACAAATGTATATTTAAACATCCTAGACTTCATAGAATGAACCTGTTTGCAAGCCATGTAAACCATATATGTAGTGGCAAGGAATGTGGGTGTTACTGCCCAGCCGCCATACATATGCATCCACGATGGCTTGAGGTTTCATGCAGAGAACACGCTCCCAGCACACTGAACGGTCACCCATGTCTCTCGGTGAAGGCTTCTAACCGAGAGTCAGAGGGACAGGCTCCCACTTGTGACCACTGTGAGAGCCAACCACAGTGGGCACATAATACAGAAGCAGCACTGCCTTCTGGGGGCCATTTAAGTGGGCAGTAATAAAGAGGAACTAAACCCTCCTATCATTTTTAGCCAAGGAAGCTGCCATCTTTGCCTCTATCTGAACTGCCCTTCTTCTGTACATGTGATCCGTTCTGACACCAGCCATTTGATGGGTTGACAGTTTAGTTGAGAAAACAAGCAAATGTGACAGTTGGCACTAACTGTTATTTTTTTTAAACCATTAAATCGATGGATTTAGTTCCGCTTTAAGGGGTTAAAGATATTTAAAGTAGATCTCAAGGAATTATCTTTATTGCCAACCTACATTGGTGTAGCTTGTAACAATGTAATTATCCGCATTGGTATGTCTGGAGGGACGCTGGGGATGCAGAAAATCACCGCAATAGTCCATGCCTAATACAGTGTTCGATGTGATCTGCTGGTCCAATGCCAAGAAGCTTCCCCTGTGCACACAGGGAGCTGCTCACTTGATGAGAAAACGCCTTGTATTTTTGTTTGTTTTTTTGTTTTTTATGAATACAAGGCAACATAGAAAGTGTACTGGGGTTGGACAAGGTGAAGAGGGACGGTGATGTTATGATCTACCCTCCTCCAATCTGAGAACTACTTGTATCAATTGAAAAAAAAAGGCGTTTTCTGAATGGTAGTGTTGCCGAGCGAGCAATTCGCTGTGTTCAGAGGGAAAGCCGCTGGGGTAGGACCCGGAAGATCACTCCAGATATAAGGTATGTATATGGTATATAATTACGTTGTGCCAAGCTGGACCAGTGTAGGTGGGCAATAAAGATATCTCCTGAAGTTTGGCATTAATAAAAACTTTTTGATCTGTGAAATAAAATTTTATTACATGACTTTCATGTTTGTACTCCAGTTTGGCAGCGCTGTAGTGAGACTAGAGTGCAAAGAGCCACTGTGTGCCATAACTAAGACTAAGAAATCCGATTCCACTTTTCATCAGTGCAATAAAATGTCATTGGTAATTGGTTGCTAGGGGTAGCTGCTGTTTCATCATTGAAAGCTGAACTCCACAATAAAAAAAAAATATTATTCACTTTCGGCATGCGTATTCTTACTTGAATCTTGGTGTGCTTTGTGTAATTCCTCCAAATCTGTGTAAACTTTGCCTGTGTAGGAGCTTCTTGTAATGCACTGCTTCTTTTATAGTAGAGCTGACTCTTCACTGCAAGGGTTAAACACTTGTTTCTGTTTAAATTAGAGCTACAGGCAAATAGGTAAAACTATTTCAGATGAGGTAAGGGAGGGTTATAACCTCTGTAGGATTTTTTTTTTTTTCTTCTTTGTCCCATTGGGGAGATTTACCCTCAAGCGGCGTTCCACCCATAAATAGAACTTTGCTGATCGGATTCGCATCCCCCCCCCCCTCCCTGTCACATCCGGGTATCTGCTCCCACTTCCGGGGAAAAATCGCCGCACAACTACATAATGTCTAACCTAGTCAGCAGCTTCAGTATTTGTAGCTGCTGACTTTTTTTTTACCCAGGGGGAACTCCGCTATCACTTCCTGTCCCATAGCCAAAACAGGAAGTGAGAGAAAATCGCTGAAAATTAAGGGAATATCGTGGGGACCCCCAGGTCACCAGAACTAGTGTCCCCATTGGAAGATTTCCCCTCTATTTTTCTTGGGACAACCCATAATTTGGGATTTTCTTTTACTTTCACAATAATGGTCTTTGGGCAAATAGAGAGGGTGAATCTTCCCAATGGGAGTAAAGACGGCAATAAAAATCTGACAGTTGTTACAATCTCTTGCCCCTCTATCCAAAAAAAAAAAAAAAAAAGTTTTGCCTATAGTTATACTTTTTAAGGTACCAGAAACAATTGTTTACTTACCCAGTCCTCAGCAGCTCCTCCAGGCTGTAAGACTGGTTCCCGCAGCCTCTTCTTCTCTATGCTCTGGCAGTGGACTGCCCCTCAGTGTTCTCCCATCCAGTAAAGAGCTATGGTCCCTGCATTGTACTTGATGATTTCAGAGTACCTGTGATCACAATAGCATAGAGGAGAAGAAGCTGCGGGAACCCATCTTACAGCCTGGAGGAGCCTGCGGGAGCATTGGACTGGGTAGGTAAAGGTGCCTTTTTTGGTACCTTAAATATAAACCAGCATTTAACCCTTGCAGTGCAGGGCAGCTCCTCTATAAGGGAGAGTATTTTTGTTGTCCTCAACGTTTAGATTTAAGACCTCCTAAGTTCAAGTTTAAAATAGAACTGAAGGCAATTTTCTTTGGATAGAGTAAAGAGAGGGATGTAACCCCTGTCAGTTTTTGCTGTGCTCTGTTGGGGAGGTTTCCCTTCACTTCCTGTCCCTTAGCCAAGAAATGAGCTGAGAGGAAATCCGTCCAAAGTGAGAAGATCCCTCGTTATCACCAGACTTCATGTCCCCGTTGGAAGATTCCCCTCTATTCCAATTCTAGCGACAATGTAAAATTTTAGGATTTTTTTTTTTTTCCCCACTCATGGTGATAACAGTAAACAAGACAAATGGAGAGATCGCCCTAACAGGTACAGACAGCAATAAAAACCTGACAGGTGTTCTAATCTCTCTACAGTCAATCCAAAACTAAAAAAAAAAAAAGTTTAAGGAATAACAATGAGCTATGTGGCATGATCAGATCTTAGTCTGATCCCATGTGAAGCAATCACTGTACTGGACCAATAATCTGTGGCCGAGACATTCCCTGACCCGCTGCATGTACAGCATAGGGGTGTGCCAGGTGTGTCTGGCCACACCCTAATCACCCTGTTTAAACCCCTGTTATTTCACCAAAGCCCCCTAATGGGGCTCCAAAAAAATTTTAAAAATAGAATTGTAAAAATAATATATAAAATAAAAACTACTGACACCAATCTCTGCCCTACTGACACAGTCCACTTCTCTACACGAAGTCCCCGAGTTATGAACACAATAAGGACTGTAGGTTTGTTTGTAAGTTGAAGTTGTTCGTAAGTCGCAACACTGCATTTGTAAGTGTAACTTCCGGCCGGAACACTGCATTCGTAAGTGTAACTTCCGTCTGTGCATGGATGTGGGATGTTCCGGGCGCTTGTTATGTTATCTGGGGCTCTTCTGGCAACGCAGTACATGTAGTATTGCAGTGTGGGATGTGTCCGGAGGTGCTCGGAGGTATCTAGGACGAGCGTGGAGCACAAGTGGCTGGCATTTTAGGCCGTCTGTAAGTAGGAGTCGTTCGGAACTCGGGGACTGCCTGTACTGACACTGTCATGCACATGCGCGCACACACATATGTGTTTAAGCTTTGAGGTGCACACCCTAATGCAATCGGCTGTGCACACCTATGATGTACAGTATATGTGTGGCTCCTGGGTGGGAAAAGCCTTAGCCACATTGGCCCAGTACAGAGATTACCTCCTGGCGGGATTGCTCAGGGGGGTTGGTATTGGGATCTGAACACACCTGAGCTCATCCCACAATTTGAAATGTGATGTGTGAGGATTGTAATGCATGTCAATGGCAGCTTCTGCAATAAAGAGGCTGGTAAAACATCACTGAAGAAACACTTCCGGGATGTGATGGTGGCAGAGTAACGCTGGTTTGTAATTTATGGGGAAACAGTAGGGGGGAAGCCACAAAGACAAAATCAACCCTGCATGCCAACCAGTCAGCCTCTTCCTTTCATTTTTAACGCCTAACTGAACAGGGTGAAGCTAGAAGCTGACTCAAAATTGCAGATGGAGGGTTTCCCTGTCAGTGATCTATTGGGAAGGTGACATCAGGCCATCAGCTGTGCCTGTGTGTGGGGTTTTTTTGTCAATGGGAAGAAGGAAGAACGTGATGACGATGAAGCAATAGTGGAAAGCACATCGCACACAGTCACTAGAGGCCATTTCCAGTCGTTATGTAGGATGACTCATCAGTGGATGGAAAACTTTCACATAAACAGTGATCAGTGCAGTGTTTGCTGTGTAAACACATTATTATGGGACAACGCGGAGCAGGTTGGTTTGTTGTATCAGCCTAGTCTGTATTTGTACATGTCTCCTCCTCGCCACTGACACGTGATCACACTTTACTTCTCATGGATCTCCACCGAGTCAAGTATTGATTGACTATCGGGCGGGCGGGGCCAGCTTTACCAGAGAGACCGGGGGGCGGGGCCGCTCGCGTGCCTGAGGGTCAAGTGTAATGTGGTGGGACGCGTGCGCCGCTGTCCGGGAGGCACGCGCTCTCATTGTTGTGGTTGGCTTTAGCCGGAGGGGAGAAGCTGAGAGAACAGCTGTAGTCAGGAGAGAGACTAGTCAAGAGGGGTTCATGGCTTACAAGGAGCAGCTGTTCTCTCCGGGGGGGGGGGCTTGTTCAGAGTCAATCAGCCATTAAATGAGGCCCTTGTAAAATCAATGTGACTCGAGTGTAGAACGGCCAGACCAGCTCCATGAACTCTGACACACCTCTCTCTGTATGAGGCTTCTCCCAGAATGTTCATAAGGGGGTGACTGCACTCACTAATAGGCTCCATTCACACCTGACAGCTTCAGCCATTTTTTCAGGTGACTTTAGGTGTGTTTTAGACTTGAACCTTTAAGACCCCTTTCACACTCAGCCGCGTTAGCGCTAAAGCACTGCTCGTTTTAGCGGCATTTTTGCGTCGCTTTTTGGCTGCTACCGGGACACTTTTAACCCCAAAGAAGGGGTTAAAAATGCCTATGTTGCGGCTCTACCGAAGAGCTTTTCAGGCGCTTTGAAAGCGCTGCCCATGCATTTCAATGGGCAGGGCGTTTTGGAAGCGCTAAATACAGCACTCCCGCTCCGAAGATGCTGCTTGCAGGACTTTTCCTAACATGCTGCAAGTGCACTGCCCCAGTGTAAAAAGACACACTGAAATGAATGGGAGGCGGTTTTCAGGTGTTATTTAGAGGCTGTTTCTAACATTAAACACCTGAAAACCGCCTCAGTGTGAAAGGGGTCTAATGGAATGCTAACTACAAGGCACAAGGTTTTTATGCACTCCCATTGAAGTCTATGGAGCCAAAACGTTACTGCCCCATAAGAGGCTCTGCTAGTGACACTCCACTCAGCTGTAAACTGAATATAATGGAAATCTAAAGAGCGTGTTTATTTAAAAAAAATTACATAGCAGTTCATCCAGAGAAACTTACCTTAAAACGAAGCTGTTCCAGCGCTGCAGCGGCTTCTGGGTTCACGGGCTCTGGCTCTGTGACTGGCTGAGGCGGCGATGACGTCACTCCCACGCGTGTGGGAGCTGCCATTCTCGGCATAAGGCTCAGAAGGAACGGCACAGGTGGCCGTTCCTTCAGAACGCATGCTTCAGTGATGTCACTGGCTGCATGTAATGTAAATATCTCCTAAACGGTGCAGGTTTAGGAGATATTTACACTAAATATAGGTAAGACTTATAGGCCTACCTTATAGGTAAGTCAGGTATGGAAAGTTACTTTAATTTTCAAGAACAGTCAAGCATGTTTTTCCCTCATCCGAGTTGGCCGCTGACCGCACTGCACACGCGTGAACCCATCCCAGCTACAACTAAGATGGCCAGCGAGTGACCACTGCACATGTGTGGCCCCCACAGGAGAGACAGTAACTTGCTGGGAATGTAAAGAAATGGAAGTGCATGTGTGCGAGACCCACCAGTCCTCAGGAAGCCAGAACGAAAGAGAGCCTCAGCTAAACAAATGAAACATATGAAGGAAAATGGTCATAAGAGAAGGTGGGAAAAGAAGGAATACCTACAGTCAGGTACAACAGAATAGGTAAAAGACCATGTCTCAGGTTCTCCACAAGAGAAATAGCATTTCTATTTGGAAAACTCCTCTCCAAAAGACTTCCAGAAAAGGCTCCCCACCTTGTCAGTGCGTTTAGCAACCTAAGATGCTGGACTGCGCCTGGGAGAGGCTGAACCCATGCAGATGTCAACTTAGTCGATAGGCGTGGGATCTACTGTATCTCATTTTGGTACTACAGCAATCTGTGGGTAAAGGTCTTGAGGACAAAAATAAGCATGTGGCAGATCTCACTTGGCAGATCTCACTTTCCTTTTATAGATTAAAGTGATTGTAAGGGTTCCATTTTTTAAAAACAATCATGTTATACTTACCTGCTCTTTGCAATGATTTGTACAGAGCGGCTCTAACCTTCTTCTGGGGTCCCCAGCAGGTGATGTCCGCTCCTTCTCTTCTCTGTCTGCCCACATAGTTGTGGGGCAGATGTGCAGGCTTAATCCCAATCTGGTCTGTGTGCACCCTGCTCCCTGCTCACAGGATTTCACAAGTACCCGATCCCACTGCGGTGATCTGATCCAGAAGTTTGGCCTCCCTTCCTTCCCCTGCAGTCTTCTGAGATACATCACAGGTCCCAGAAGACTACGGGACCATTCAAAAGGTGCACTGCAACTCGAGCATGCGCAGTAAGAAACAGGCTGTGAATTAAAAAAATAAATAAACCTTCAAAATGCTCAAGTGTGAACAGGGCCTTTTACAGATTTAGGTTACATTCCCACCTCAGCGTTTTGAATCATGAGTAGATTTGCCACGATTCTGGCCATGATTTCAAAGCGCCCAGATGTGAATCGTTGTGTGGTTTTGCTTCGATTGTCGCGGTGCAATTGCAGCAAATCGCATCCCGCCCAAAAAAAGTTCAGGTGCTACCTTTGGGCGACATGCTTTGTGCGATGCGGTTTACCATGATTGCAGCATGATTTATCGTGCCAGAACCGCACTGCAATTTTAGGTGCCATTCAAATGAATAGCATCTCAAATGTGTCTTCTGCGATTGGTCAGTCACTGAGACAGCTGCTCCCCGCCCCTCCACAGCTCAGCGCTCCAGTGAGCGTGGAGGAGCAGTGAGGAGAGCTACTGACAGGCAACAGCTCTCTGCTCGGGGGGCTGAGAGAACCGAGCCATTTGTGATGTTCGATGGCTTGGTTCTCAGTGCAGAGACGCTGGGAGACAGATGCAGCATCGGTCCAATGCTGCATGCACCTAGGTAAGTATGATGGGTTAAAAGAAAAACATCTCTTTTAAATTGTATACAGTCAAAACTTTTTGTTTTTTTTCCCTTTTGAGGAGATTTTCCTCCTTTTTCCTTTCCAGAAGACACAGCAGTAAGTAAATGTCTATACAAAGGGAGGGGCTCTCCCCTCTTAAAGTGGTTGTAAATCCACTAACATAAAAAAAAAACAACAACCTGCAAGACAAAGCATAATGAGCTAGTATGCTTAGCATACTAGCTCATTGTAAAATGCTCACCTTAGATCAAAGCCCCCGTAGCGGTCCTCATACACCGCTCCGGCCGGCGACATCGCTCCCGGAGTCACTTCCGGGCATGTGTGCTGGAGCCGCCGGTACTGGCACACTCACTGAAGCCGTTGCTTCAGTGCACATGTGCCGATGACATCGGCACATGCAGATACAGGGGTTATCTCCTAAACTGTGCAGGTTTAGGAGATATCCAGGGTAGCTACAGGTAAGCCTTAATTTAGGCTTACCTGTAGTAAAAAGTGGTTGTAAAGGGTTTACAACCACTTTATCCCTTTCGCTGCCAGAGCCAAATTTGCGTGTGTTTTTTTTTTTTTTTGCACTTATGATTAAATAATTTTAGGCCTGAAGATTACGATTACATAAAACCCCCATACATTATATATTTTCTGAAAGCGGACATCCCAGAGAATAAAATTGTGGCAGTTCCAATTTTTTATGCCACGCGATATTACCGCAAAAGTTTAGGAAACACAAAGTTTTAGTAAAAAATACAATAAAGTAAATTTTAGGGCATATATTACCCAATTTTTTGGTAAAATATAAAAAATATGAGGTTGCACCGAGCAAATAGATACCCAGCATGTCAAACCTTAAAGCGTTTGTTAACCTAAATAAAACAGCAGATCCTGTGCCCTTAAAGTGGTTGTAGACCCTGTACAACCACTTTTACCTGCAGCTTATGCCGCGTACACACGAGCGGAGTTTACGGCAGACTTTGCCCGGCGGACGGGATTTTGTCGGACAATTCGATCGTGTGTGGGCTCCAGCGGACTTTGTTTTCTCAAAAGTTGGACGGACTTAGATTTGAAACATGTTTTAAATCAATCCGTCGAAATCGAGTCTGGTCGAAAAGTCCGCTCGTCTGTATGCTAGTTCGATGGACAAAAAGCCACGCTAGGGCAGCTATTGGCTATGAACTTCCTTGTTTTAGTCCGGTCGTACGTCATCACGTACGAATTAGAAGGACTTTGGTGGATTGTGTGTAGGCAAGTCCGTTCATTCAGAAAGTCCGCCGTAAAGTCCGTCAAAGTCCGCCGGGCAAAGTCTGCCATAAAGTCCGACCGTGTGTACGCGGCATAAGCCTATATTAAGGCTTACCTGTATCCTAAACCTCCACGGTTTAGGAGATATTTACAATAAAGCCGTGCATATGCTGTGCGATGCATAGTAGCCAATTATGCTTTACCTTTGCAGGGAAATAAAGAGGAAGTAAAACCCATTAGGGTTTTAGTGCTTGTGCTTGTGCTGTGTAATTTGGCCCCCTGTAACACCTAAAAAAAAAAAAAAAAAAAAAACCTGGCTGATCCTACCAGGCTATACACTCCCACCTGTAAACTGCTGCTGAGCCCTGACACCGTGGTCAGTTTACATGCCTCCCTCATCTGCAGCTCTCCTCTGTCCCTACCTGTTTGCTTGTGTCAGCGTCCGCCCTCTCTGCTTCTGCTGCTCTCATAATTACTATAAAATAACCCCATCCCCTGTGTAACATAACAGTATGTGTTCCTGTACCTGTGTTATAAAAAAAAATATGCTGATCTGGAGCTGTCAGCCGGGCAGAGGAGAGAGCCGAGGATTCATGTGGTCACCGGGAGCCGCTGTGATATAGGTGTACAGATCAGCATATTTTTTTATATAACACAGAGGCACTTGTTATGTTACAGAGGGGATGAGAGGATTTTATAAAAGTGGCTTAACAACCACTTTAACCCCTTCGCACCTAAGGTAAAACAAATCTAAATTCCTAAGCACAATTTTGGAAGTTTGACATGTGTTAGTAAAACCATACATATTACCACAACTACTTTGTGCATCCAGGTGGATTATACCGCATTTTTTCCAGGACAAATTGGGCTTTCTTTTGGTGGTAAATGGTAATGAATATCTCTGATTTAAAAAAAAAAAAGGAAAACTGGCCCAAAATAGTAAAAAAAAATATATAAATATATATATATATATATATATATATATTTTTTTTTAATGTAGGTGTATGTTTCTTGCTACTTCCAAAACCTACCATCAAAGAACAACCCAAAACTAGTTTTCCTGCTCCTGACGATCACAGCGATACCACATATGTGTATGTTCGTTTTTGTTTATACCCGTAATATGGCCCAAAAACAATAGTGCCTATTGTTTTTTTTATCCTACCTAAAACACACTGATTCTAAAAAAAAAAAAAAAAAAATACTGACCCTGACATTGACCTTTGATCATGACCCAAACACTAACCTTGGCACTAACCAGTTATTTTTTTTTATTTTATTATCTTCTTTTTTTTTTTTTTTTTTTACACACATTTTTTCCCTCTGCAAGGAGAGAGAGAGAGATGCTAAGTATCTCTCTTCTCCATTCGCATAGAAAGAAGACACGGGGGTGGGCTTCACAGTGACCATTCACGCTGATAGCCAGAGGCAAATAGGTGACCCGGAATCGGGAGTTCCGGGTCCCGATCGTTAGTACTTCCCAGCACAAAGTCAGATACACAAATATGCAGCCCCACGGAAAATAGCTCAGTCCAGTGGGGCCCCATATTTGCGCACGGTCGGTGTGAAGGGGTTAAATATGCGTGCACCAGTGAAATGGCGATGAACTTCAATACCCTACATTTTCCATGGGCGTGAAACACGCAAGAGGGTGCCAGCATAATTTTTAAAATTATGCAGCAGGAAAACACATGGTACTAGGCGTTTTAGCAAGCACAAACGTATGCACATGTGCTAGATGTGTGGGGGTATCATTAAGAATTAATGGCATCCACACGCATCTGCAAAAGGTAGAACGTTTTTGTGTGGTAAAGGAAAACTCGATTTTTGGCCAATTTCTCCTAAATTCACCACAATTCAAGTAGTGGGTGGCCCTGCAAGCAGCAAAAGTCCATTTCAAAATGAGCTGTACCGAGTGGGAAACTATCCAGTATGCAGTAAACAGTGACTGCATACTATCAGGTGCAGTGAGATGCATATTTTGCCAGCGGTAGGAGCCATGGCTGCCTGAATACATGGCCATCCACATGGACATGTTACTGCACTACATCTGGTATGAACAAGCACTAAAATGTACTCTGTGAGTTTAGTCATCTGTAAGTTGTAAACCCTCCCTACCCCCCAAATCCCCCTTCTTAGCCCAAATTCCCCCTCTTAGCACAACCCATATTTTTAGCAATGATCACTGTATTAGTGTAACTGGTTCCCACAAAGTGTCAGTTAGTATCCGATTGTCAATATTGCAGTCCTGCTATAAGTCGCTGATTGCCGCCATTACTAGTATAAAAAAAAAAAATACATAAATACAAATTTCAGTATATATCCCATAGTTTGTAGACACTATAACTTTTGCGCAAACCAATCAATATACGCTTATTGTTTTTTTTTTCCCCTTAAAATATGTAGCAGAATACATATTGACCTACACGGCCTTATGAAGAAATTAGATTTAAAAAAAAAATATTGGATATGTTTTATACCAGAAAGTAAAAAAATGTTTTATTTATATTTTTTTATTTTAATTGTTTTTTTTTTTTTTTTGTTTTTTTTTTGTTTATAGCACACAAAATAAAAAACCCAGAGGTGATCAAATACCACCAAAAGAAATCTCTATTTGTGGGAAAAAATTACATACATTTCATTTGGGTACAGCGTTGTACGACCGTGCAATTGTCAGTTAAAGTAACAGTGCAGTATCGCAAAAAGTGGCCTGGTCATGAAGAGTGGTAAATCTTCCGGAGGTCTACGAGATACATTTTACAATGGAAAACCAAGGCTCTTTTAAATGGTGAAGGGAACTAGGGACTGTTTGCATGGCGCTTTACAAGATGAGGGCAGACAGTACAGTTAGAATACAATTCAATACAGGAGGAATCAGGGGGCCCTGCTCATTAGAGCTTACAATCTAGAAGTTAAGTATTTATTACAGGTATAACCGCAGAGGTGCATTGCATTAAAGTATGCATTTTGTGCACTTTTACCGCGAACAACCTATGCAAAACAAATGAGCTTGGAATGCACCTCAATGAAAATCCCCAAAATGTACCTGCATGTTAGTGCATTGTGCTGCAGTGAACTTCTGCTGGTAAGGTGCACTGGAATGAATGGCACCACTCCAAACTAACACAAGTTGCATTCAATGCCAAGTGTTGCAGGACAGCATGCAGAATTGTGAACTGAGCCTTATACAGCAAAGACTATTTTTATGCACTGCTTTACATACTGTACATTGATATCAGGAGCATAAAATGTAAGGTCCCGACCTCACAATCATTAATACACTTTGAATGTGTTATCCAGCCCCAAAAGCAACTATACTAAAATAGTTTGCTCCTGCCCACTGGGCTCGATCCTGTGTAAACCAAGCTACAGGTGTCTGAGCGTTCATATGTGAACAGCCACCAATAAAGTACATTGGATTTAGGATGTTGACAAAATGCTCAGGTGTGAATGGTGCCTTACGGGTTTTATTTGCTTGCTCTGTCTTGTCTGTCTCCGTGTTTCATTTTTTTGCCTGTAGCAGCAGTTTGCAGATCATGTAGTCTGCTTCCTTATTGTACTATTGCTGTAATAATATCAATTGGAAAATAAGCCACCTCATTCTTTGAGATACCTCCATATAAGTTGATACCTTTAACTCGTGTAGAAAATGTTTATAGATTTCCTTTGTCTACAACATTTTTATTTTATTTTTTTATGTAAAATGTATAATATATATACATAAGACAAACCGATACATCATACAATATTAACCATAATTAAAAACTGTTTCCATAGCAATATGTCTGGATGGGTGCAGTGAGCAAAATGGTTTCTGCAACAGCCCTGGAGAATGTTCGTAAGTACTACTTATTCTACCGTATAAACCTACACAAGAAATGACCATTCACTTTATATTCTATAAACTGGGCAAGCGGGTGTGAGGTTTTTTCTTTTTTTTTTTTCTCTGCACGTATTAAGGAAAATGAATGGATTAGTTCATACTATTGTTGGCTATAGTTTTTTGTTGATTTATGGTGAACACAAAGATTGTATCTCAGGAAAATGAGTAATCCCTTTGTGATAGTTTGTATATAATTCTGAGAACATTTTGCATTTTACTAAATCACATCCTGCCTTTTCTTTCTACAAGTCACTTTGCATATTTCATATAATATTGATGTCTTTAGGGTGACGTCATTAAGTATTTACTCATTTTATCACCTTATACAGCTATATGCTACATTCCTAGGCTTAGCCTGTGGAAATTTTTAAAAAAAACCTTATTATGCATCCCAGTCTAAGCTGCAGTTTTGGATTAGTTGCTTCTGGGTTACTGCATGTGTTTAAATCCTCCTCATACGTTTTCTAACTTCTCATCACAATGGGCAGTGATTTAAGTTGTTTTCTCCTCTTATGCAGATGTCGCCCTGGCTGGCAAGGTCGTTTCTGCAATGAGTGCATTCCCCACAATGGATGTAGACATGGTACATGTCAGAATCCATGGCAGTGTATCTGTGATGAAGGCTGGGGTGGCCTTTTCTGCGACCAAGGTAAGTGTACAGTTCAGATTCTTTGACTTGCTTTTATAGTTATTGTTAAAGTGCATCTGTGCGGACTATGGACATTAATGTATTTCCATTAACATATTTTCAAACAGTAATAAGCATTTTTGAAGAAAGCTACACCTGACTTCTCTACCTGCATGTATTGTGAGTTAATTATTTCTCAAAGATCTTTTAAAGATCACAACAGACTCTGAAGATGGTGTTCAGTTGGTTCTTAACAGCTTAAAAACCCCTTCTGTGTGAAGGATGGCAGGCTGCCAAGTTTCTGCTCTCCACAGAAAATAAATGGGATGAATTCAGTGTCTTTGTTGTGAATTTTGAAGAAGGAACTGGGATCACTAGGCAGGAAGATGGACAGGGGTTTAAACCTCAAAGAGTTTCTAACATGTATCCACTCTTTTTAAAAAAAGTTGTTAAGGTCTGTGTTCCCACTGGAAAGAGATCTCATCACTTCCTGTCTTTCTAACCCTATTAGGATAGGAAGTAAGAGTAAAGATTCCTAATAAGGACAAAAACAGTAGTGAAACTCGACGGAGGTTCTAACCCTTTTCCATTGTATTCAGAACAAACACATTTTGGTTGGATTTGCGTTTAAATAGGTTTCAGTACTATGCATTAAACCCTAGCAACCTGAAAAGCTCTTTCAGCAGTTTGCTATGAATGATTTCTGATTTACTGCTATAGTTGATCTGCTAAAAGGCATTGGGAGACTAGCGTAATATTAATGTTTTACTAATTGATTTGATGTGTTACAGATTTAAACTACTGCACTCATCATAAACCCTGCAAAAATGGAGCAACTTGCATGAACACAGGACAGGGCAGCTACACATGTTCTTGTCGAGCTGGTTATACTGGGGTCAACTGTGAAGAGAAGATCAATGAGTGCGATAGTAACCCCTGCAGGAATGGCGGCAGTTGCACAGTAAGAAAAAGATTTCTAAATCTGTTACCGCACCTGTGACCTTGTCATTCTTAGCTGTATATTGTAAATATAAAGAGGTATTCCACTTTGGTGGAAAAGTAGAATTCCCCCCACTGGCACTTAGTGCCACTAAACAAGGTGGCTCTCCCTTTTACACTCAAAATTGTACCAGTGTATCACAGATTGACAGCCTGGAGAGCATGCAGAAAAGCATTTAATTACAGGCATGGAAGAAAGTTAGCAAGTGCTGAGCTCTTTAGGCTGCCAGAAAAGAGATTAGTCAGCAGATGGACAATTGGACAGAACAAATGTGCAGAAGTAGTTCCCCAGCCTTTTATTGAGTCTATTATAACTTATGAAATATCAAACACAGCTGCATTATAACTAACAGCCATATAAAAAAAAATGAATTGCACATTCAGGGAAACTAGATTTTAAGATTTCTGTTATGAAGGTGCTGCCCATGTAGATTTATTAGTGAAATTAGGCTTTCTATAAACTTCAAATTTGTTCTCAGCAGTATAGGAGGTAATGTCCTTGTTTTCTACCTTCCTTGTTTTTCTAGCAATACAGTGCTGACTTGCTTGAACTAGATTCTCTCTTGCATCTGTTTTCACTATCAACATTCGAAATGCATGTTTACTGCTTTCGGGAACTGTCCTCTTTTGTTTTTAAACACTCTCTGCCATTCCATACTAGTGTATGTTTTGATTTCTCTTAAAGCTCAGCTCCAGCCAAACCTTTTTTTCCTAGAGTAGTGAAGAGGAGTAGGGTTTAAGTCATACTTGTTAAAAACAGAGGCTGGGAAATGGCTTTTGTCGATTTTACTTTTAGCGGTATAAAATAATATTCCTTAAGCATCAGATACCTGATAATCATAATAACACATTTTTCTGTTTTCTCCCAGGATGTGGATAGTGGCTATGTCTGTGAATGTCCACAAGGATATTATGGAACACACTGTGAACACAGTGTGCTAAATTGTGCAGATTCTCCATGTTTTAATGGTGGTACATGTAAAGAACGAGAGATGGGTGCCAGCTATGCCTGCCTATGCCCACTAGGATATACAGGTTCTAACTGTGAAAAGAAAGAAGACAAATGCACAAACAATCCTTGTTTAAACGGTGCGTATTTTTTAATTAATGTTGTATTAATTTTCTTAGTAAACCAATAGCATATTTCCATATTTAAAGCTTCTGCTTTAAGTAAATAACCTTCCTAGGATGCAAGCTTTATATTTGACACTCTAATACACTTATACAAAGCTACATCATTGTTTGAGAACATTGGGCAGCCTTAAGGAGACTTTGGCACCTTGTCAATTCAAGGCAAAGTGACTGTGTCTCTTCACAGGGTCCCTTTCCCTCATCTCTGACCTCCTTTTACTCACCTTGCCTGTACTCCCTCACTGCTCCTTCCTGTCTTAGCTGATACTGAAATCAGCAGTGTCAGCAAACCAGGGTAGCAGTGTGTTACTTCCTTGGTCATGTGACAATGTTCAGGCCTAGTGAGTGGCTGTGAAGCCCAGGGGCAGCACAGCAAATTTGTGGTCCTTGTTTTAATCTTGACCAAGACACTGTCTGCATGAAATTTGAATGTCCTCCCTGTGTTTCCTGGGTCTCTGTCAGGTACTTTGGTTCCTACCACACTCCAAAAATATGCTAGTAGGTTATTTAGCCCCTGTCTAAATTGTTAGTATTATGTGTGTACAAATTGGCTATGCTAATGGGGAGAGTTAAGGAAAGACCTGGAGACCTACACATTAAAATCACCAAGAAAATTTAATGGAAAAGGTCCCCAAGTTTCAGACATGGTCCCAAAGATCTGCCCTATAGGATCACCAAGAGTCAGACACCAAGCTCATGGACTGTCACAGTGCAGGAGATCCCATGCGCTCCAATACCCAAAGATGGATTTAGGTTGGACTTGATGGACTTGTGTCTTTTTTCAACCTCACCTACTATGTAACTATATATTGTATGCCAGATACTACATAGACGTTGTCAGGAGCAGAGAGAGGGTTGTAATTCTCCATATAAATAAATAGAAAATTTAAGTCTGTACACTGAATACTACAAATGAGTACTGTAATTGTGTCATGGGAGGTGAAGAACTGCTGTTAAAAATTTGTCTACAACAGTCTGAGATAACTCATAACTTTAACTGGTGATTCCACCCATTACTGGGCACTGACTACTTCACTATTGGTTTTTGGCTGACTTTCGTCAAGGTAATTCTAAATGCATCTGTAAAATTACATATTTTCCTGTATCTAGTTCATTGTAGAAATACGTATTATGGCAGAATGCAATCAGAATAAAAAAAAATACTATTTCAAAGTTAGTGCTGCAGCATTACAAAGTATTGTTTTAAACTTTCACTATTTACAGACTGTAGGTGTTATTTGCCATGAATGGGATTTTGTAAAGAAGTGGCCAAACAATTACCTGCACTGGTTTCTTAGTGGGTGCGCTGGATTTTCTATGGGTACAGGGGGGGGGGGGGCACTGACCCTTTTTATGCCTTCTGTAGTTTCTAGTTATGTGATTTAAAATAAATCTAAAGACAAAAACTGGTTTTCATAGTTACATTCATATTGGGTGGAATAGGGAATGTTACATTTTTTGCCCTCTGTGCCTCATTTGGGCAAATCTTTCTGCCCTATAGACAAAGCAGTTAATCAGAAGGGAAGCCTCTCCAAAGTGAGGGAAATGCCCTATTAGACCATTGTCACTGAAACAGGAGTTCTCAGGCAAGTATTTCCCCTCACCTTCTGTTATGGTGATGACCTTAATTTTTTGGCTATTGACCTCCCTTTCATTTCTGGTGATGGTCATTAAAAAAAAATAAACAGTGCATTTCCCTAGCAGAAAGTCGTATTAAGAAATGTTTTTAGGCTGTATGTATTCCATATTTTTAAATAATTAATATATTATATTTGTCCTTAACAGGTGGTCAGTGTTATGTCTTGGGTTACACGCAGCTGTGTCGCTGTCCTTCTGGATACAGAGGCCCAACATGTGCTATTAACATAAATGACTGTGCAAAGAACCCATGTTCCAATGGTGGTACCTGCTATGACTTGCATGGTGACTATGGCTGCATTTGTTCACCTGGATTTACTGGCAAGAACTGTGATGTAAAATCCATAGATGAATGTGCTGTGAACCCTTGTAAAAATGGGGGATCGTGTCATGTTGTGCCTTATGAAAAAAACATTGCTTGTGTCTGTCCCTTTGGGTTCATGGGAAGCCACTGCGAATTCCAGGCTCGGGAATTTCCCTGGGTTGCCGTGTTTATGGGTGCTGGTATGGTGGGACTCCTAGTCCTATTGTGCATGATCTTCATCGTTGTTAGACATTTTCGTCAACAACCAAAGCAAGACACAAAGACGATGAACAATTTATCGGATTTCCAAAAAGACAACCTGATACCAGCCTCACAGTTAAAGAATATAAACAAAAAGAAGGATCTTGAAGTGGATTTTGGTCTGGATAAATCAAACTACAAGCTAAAAAACCATACATTAGACTGTAATATAACCAATGGACTAATTGGTGTTGGCAATGGAATTGCAAAAGGAGACAATTTTTACAATAGTGATAAATGTTTAGAAGACGAGAAATATCCACTTCGTTTACACAGGTAAGACAAAAAGAAAAAAACATATACCACGATCCCCTGTCCCTGCCATCCTGGGCTTCAAAATCGCGGACCGCGATTTGAAAATGGCGCCGTCGGCGCCGGAATACACAGAGCCGGTCCTCGGCTCTTTCCGGCGGCTCTCGTTCACTTTCGGCTCCACTCGTAGTCCCGAGCGGAGCTATCCGAACCTAGCCGAGTAGGTTCGGATAGCTCCGCTCAGCACTACGAGTGGAGCCGAAAGTGAACGAGAGCCGCCAGCGGCGCCATTTTCAAATCGCGGTCGGCGATTTTGAAGTTGTGACAGCTCGGGATCGCAGGGGATCGGCGTATAACACACACCTGCGACTTTCCCCTGATTTTAAGAGGAAAAAAGTGCGTGTTATACGCCGATAAATACGGTAATTTGATTTTCCAACTGTAATTTCCCCAGTGAAGCCTTGACCCTTTCTAGCAGTTTTCATTTGAGGCTCTTTAGTAAAATATTTCTGTCCTGATATATTTATTTTTATGAATTATTCCATTCCCTTCCACCTGTAATTTCTTGGAATATCCATTAGTAACTAGCAAAAGTGATGGAGGGACATTGTTGTGGAGCTAAACTCTGCGATACTTACCTCTCCTTCAACAGCCTGACATTTGACCCTGGCATCTTTTGCGGCTGTCTTCATTGGCTAGTGTGGGATGACAGACATTACGCATGCACTGTGCTGGAATGTAATATGAGATGCTTGTACAGCTCAGATTACATTCCAACACAGTGCATGCGTAATGTCTGTCATCCCACACTAGCCAATGAAGACAGCCGCAGAAGATGCCAGGGCTAAATGTCAGGCTGTTGAAGGAGAGGTAAGTATATAGCTTACTTGTATAGTAAGGTACTTACAGTATATAGCGACGATAATTCATGCAGCGCTTTAAATATATTAAGACCCTGTCTGCTCCCAGTTTTTTGAAAGCAGGACTTTAGTTCAGCTTTAAGCTTTGCCCTAACATTTAACTGAAAGTTCAAGCCAGTGCTCAATTCTAACAGAGGGGCAATAACTATACCCAAACTTTTGTAGCAATCCAAAATGTTAATTGAAGGTTTAATTAATATTTTACATTGCTACAAAACTGTGTTCTCTGGATTTACTGTATGTTCTTTGGGTATAGGCATTGTCTGTTTAGAGAGGAATACTTATGGCTTTGTACTTGCTCTCATCCTATGAAATACTTGAGTGCTATGTGCATCACTGTCTCAAGGGATGGGCAGTCTGATATAGGAACTACATTATAGTACAGCTTGCGCCCTCAAGATGTAAATTTTTCCTAAAGATAACCTGTTCACTCCTATTATATGTGTGTATATAGATCAGTTTCATGTCTGGAGAGGATCCTGGAGCCCAGGCTGTATACCATACGTTATATTTTTTATCCCAACCCACAACCTCTTGATTGTCTTTTCCCTGGAAGGTGTTGGCTTATTGCTGACTTCCAGCAGAAGTTGAAGCCCTGTTTACTACTTGGGCCTGGGATTTAGGGTCGGTTCACACTGGGGCAACACGACTTCAGCGCGACTTTGCACGGCGACTTCAACGCGGCTTCGACGCGACTTTAGCAAATTACAAGGCGACTTGAAGTCGCCTCCATGACAGGCGACTTCGCCTGTGGCCAATCAGCTCTCTGGGAGGGAGGGGGGGAGGGAGGGGTTTTCCCTGCAAAGTCGCTTGACTTTACAGAGAGATCCGACTTGGAGGCGACTTCCATTGATTTCTATGGTACAGGTCGCCTACCAAGTCGGATCAAAGTAGTACAAGGAGTACGCTCTGAAGTCGGAGCGACTTCAGTAGCGTCTATTAAGACGCTAGCGTTCACTCCCATTGAAACTATTTCTGGGGCGACTTGGGGCGACTTGAGGACGTACAAGTCGGATCCCAAGTCGCCCCAGTGTGAACCGACCCTTAGGATCCTCCCTAGAGGCACAAAGAAACAGCCCAAAATCATGTCAATCAGTATTAACTATACACTTTTTTCTTTTGCTACTTGTTTTAAAGCTGGAAGCTCCAGGGCTGCCATCCTTATCCTTTCTTCTCTTCGTGACTTGAAAAAAAAAACATAAATTGCATAAATTGGGGTGATAGAACTAGAATTTTGTATAGAAAACTTGTATAGACAAGTTGATGAAGGCCATTCATTTCTCCCCTGACAGGTTCCCTTTTGAAAAGTAACATTTCAAGTAGTTTCTTCAAGCTAAGAATCTTTTGCAGAATCAATAACCTGTTAGATAATCATAGTATACTTAATTCAAGTTAAATCTATATGCATACAGATATGTCATAATTTCTTTCTAAAAATGTAGAAAAGACAGAACATGAACTACCACCCTTGTTTGTTCATGAGCTTTTTTTCTTTTCCTTCTCAGTGAAAAGCCAGAGTGTAGAATATCAACGATATGTTCCCCAAGGGATTCAATGTACCAGTCAATTTATGTGATAGCAGAGGAACTGAACGAATGTGTGATAGCTACAGAGGTAAGGACACCGCTGCTCAACACCACTCGCCGGATAATGTTTCTAGTGAAGCTGATACTCCTGCTTATGCCAGAGATGAATCACCTAGATAACACAACAGTTCCTTAAAGAAAATGTACAAATGTTTTGCACATATTCTTTTTATTGTTTATAGGTCACAACTAAAAAAAATCATTTAAAAATATTTCTTCTTTAGTATTCATTTTTTCCCTCATTAAGTATTGTATCATTCTCACCTATGCCAAAAGAAAGCTTTTGTTTACAGAAGTCAGTGGGTCATAGCAGCAGGGACTCATCCCATATCAGACTGTATAGTCCAAGATTTTAGCAGTAAGAAAAATGGAAGCCCCAAAGCAAGCTTTGTATTTTTTGTTTCTTTAGATTCTGAGAATCCTTTGTTAAAATATGTCCTGCCCGAAGCCTCGCTTCTTTCTCCCTCCTCGCTGCGGCACTGGAATTGCTAGTGTGGGCGCCCGACTGTGGTTTCACAGCTGGGCGCGCACTGTACTTGCGCGAGCCACACTGCGCATTGTGAATGGCCGGGCAATCTTCTGGGACTTGTGACGTGTCCCAGAAGATTGCAGGGAGGGAGGGGGAGAGGTGAACTTCTGCTCGGCGCCAGGAGAGGAAGTGGGTGCTGGGTACCTGTGAAAACTAGGGGGTCACAAATACTTAGAGCGGAAGTTCCATTTTTGGGTGAAATTCCCCTTTTAAGGAAAGCATGCTTGCATGAATATGCATGTACCTGTATGCTACTGTGCAAGGTTTTCGCTGTATATAGACATTTGTACATATTTATTTTTGTTTGTGATATCTTTGCATTATTGGTTCCAAAAAAAAGAAAAAGCCTTTTTTGGAAAATAAAAAAAAAAGCTTTGTATGCGCACAAATAGAAATGTGGATACCACTGACCTGAACTCTTATTAATTCAAAATTCTAATTGCAAAGCTTTAGTTCTGATTCTTATGGCTTTATTGCTTGGAATCCCTGACATGCAAGCAGGTGACAAGTTCTGACTTTCCTCTAAATTCAATGAAGTGCTGAAGCAGGCGATAGCCATGCAACTAGTATTTTAAAAAGTGCAGCAAAGGTACCTAGCTATTTCTTTCAGTACAGGTCATCTTAAGGCTGGATTCACACCTATGCATTTTTAGGCTCCATTCACACTAGCGCGTTTTTTGATGCATTTTGCATTTTGCAGAAATGCACGGGAATTTTTTAACATGGGTTCCTATGGAACATGTTCACATCAATGCCTTTTTGTTTCTCTGCATTTTTGGAAAGGGTCAGGGACTTTTTTTCATGCAAAATGCAGCGTTTTGCATGTAATAGAATTCAATGGACAAGCATCAAAAACGCAAGTGCACCGTTTTTGCACAGTTTTTGCACCGTTTTTGATGCGTTTTTGCCTTTTTTTTTTTTTTTTTTTTAAGACTGTAAAAAAAAAATGTAAAAAAAATAAATAAATAAAAACGCAAATCGCGGCAAAATCGCGGCTCAAAAACGTGGCAAGCATGAAAAAAAAACCTCCAAAAACGCTCAAAAGCAACATGCATAGGTGTGAATCGAGCCTAAGTGCTTTTTGCATTTTGCAGATTTGCATTGCAGTTCATTTAACATGGATTCCTATGGACCACGTTCTATAGTGCAAATCTGCAAAATGCAAAAAGCACTAAAAATGTGCGTTTTCGGTTTTGCAGAAACTCACTACAGTCCATTTAGCATGGTGTCCTATGGATGTAGTTCACAGCTGTGCATTTAATGGAAAGGGCCAGGGACTTTTTTTCGGGTTTTTGGTTTCATAGACTTCAATGGATCAAAAAACGTGTACTGAAAAAATTGCGAAATGCACTTGGAATATGCAAACTGCAACCTGCATAGGTGTGAATCAGGCCTTGGGCTCCATTCACACTAGCGCGTTTTTTGATGCATTTTGCATTTTGCAGAAATGCACGGGAATTTTTTAACATGGGTTCCTATGGAACATGTTCACATCAATGCCTTTTTGTTTCTCTGCATTTTTGGAAAGGGTCAGGGACTTTTTTTCATGCAAAATGCAGCGTTTTGCATGTAATAGAATTCAATGGACAAGCATCAAAAACGCAAGTGCACCGTTTTTGCACCGTTTTTGCCATTTTTTTTTTTTATTTTTTTCTACATTTTTTTAAGACTGTAAAAAAAAACTGTAAAAAAGATAAATAAAAAAAAACACGCAAATCGCGGCAAAATCGCGGCAAAAACGCTGCTCAAAAACGTGGCAAGCATGAAAAAAAAAACCTCCAAAAACGCTCAAAAGCAACATGCATAGGTGTGAATCCAGCCTAAGGCTGGATTCACACCTATGCATGTTGCTTTTGAGCGTTTTTGGAGTTTTTTTTTCATGCTTGCCACGTTTTTGAGCAGCGTTTTTGTAGCGTTTTTGCCGCGTTTTGCGTTTTTTTTTTTTTTTTTTTTTTACAGTCTAAAAAAATAAATAAAATAAAAACGGCAAAAACGCTGTAAAAACGCAGCAAAAACGGTGCACTTGCGTTTTTGATGCTTGTCCATTGAATTCTATTACATGCAAAACGCAGCATTTTGCATGAAAAAAAGTCCCTGACCCTTTCCAAAAATGCAGAGATACAAAAGGGCATTGATGTGAACATGTTCCATAGAGACCCATGTTAAAAAAATTCCCATGCATTTCTGCAAAATGCATCAAAAAACGCGCTAGTGTGAATGGAGCCTTAGGCTCGATTCACATCTATGCATGTTGCTTTTGAGCGTTTTTGGAGGGTTTTTTTTTTTCATGCTTGCCACGTTTTTGAGCAGCGTTTTTGCCGCGATTTGCGTTTTGCATTTTTTTTTACAGTTTTTTTTTTTACAGTCTTAAAAAAAAATTAAAAAAAAAAAACAAATTAAAAAAAAAACGGCAAAAACGGTGCAAAAACGGTGCACTTGCGTTTTTGATGCTTGTCCATTGAATTCTATTACATGCAAAACGCTGCATTTTGCATGAAAAATAGTCCCTGACCCTTTCCAAAAATGCAGAGAAACAAAAAGGCATTGATGTGAACATATTCCATCGGAACCCATGTTAAAAAATTCCCATGCATTTCTGCAAAATGCATCAAAAAACGCGCTAGTGTGAATGGAGCCTAAGGCTCCATTCACACCTATGCATGTTGCTTTTGAGCGTTTTTGGAGGTCTTTTTTTCATGCTTGCCACGTTTTTGAGCAGCGTTTTTGCCGCGATTTAGCCGCGATTTGCGTTTTTGCTTTTTTATTTTTTTATTTTTTTTTTACAGTTTTTTATTTTACAGTTTTTTTTTTACAGTTTTTTTTTTTTACAGTCTTAAAAAAATAGAAAAAAAATAAAAAATTAAAAAAAAATAAATACATAAAAAAAAACCCGGCAAAAACGCATCAAAAACGCATCAAAAACGGTGCACTTGCGTTTTTGATGCTTGTCCATTGAATTCTATTACATGCAAAACGCTGCATTTTGCATGAAAAAAAGTCCCTGACCCTTTCCAAAAATGCAGAGAAACAAAAAGGCATTGATGTGAACATGTTCCATAGGAACCCATGTTAAAAAAATTCCCGTGCATTTCTGCAAAATGCAAAATGCATCAAAAAATGCGCTAGTGTGAATGGAGCCTAATAGAATTCAATGGACAAGCATCAAAAACGCAAGTGCACCGTTTTTGCACCGTTTTTGCACCGTTTTTGATGCGTTTTTGCCGTTTTTTTTTTTTTATTTTTTTTTTAAGACTGTAAAAAAAAGCTGTAAAAAAACCCCCCGCAAAACGCGGCAAAAACGCTACAAAAACGCCGCTCAAACGTGGCAAGCATGAAAAAAAAAACACCAAAAACGCTCAAAAGCAACATGCATAGGTGTGAATCGAGCCTAAGGCTCGATTCACACCTATGCAGTTTTAGGCTCCATTCACACTAGCGCGTTTTTTGATGCATTTTGCATTTTGCAGAAATGCACGGGAATTTTTTAACATGGGTTTCTATGGAACATGTTCACATCAATGCCTTTTTGTTTCTCTGCATTTTTGGAAAGGGTCAGGGACTTTTTTTCATGCAAAATGCAGCGTTTTGCATGTAATAGAATTCAATGGACAAGCATCAAAAACGCAAGTGCACCGTTTTTGCACCGTTTTTGCACCGTTTTTGCACCGTTTTTGCACCGTTTTTGGTGCGTTTTTTATGCGTTTTTGCCGTTTTTTTTTTTTTTTTTTTTAAATTTTTTTTAAGACTGTAAAAAAAAAAAAATGTAAAAAAACCCCCGCAAAACGCAAATCGCGGCAAAATCGCGGCAAAAACGGGGCTCAAAAACGTGGCAAGCATGAAAAAAAAAACCTCCAAAAACGCTCAAAAGCAACATGCATAGGTGTGAATCGAGCCTAAAAAAAAAAACGCAAATCGCGGCAAAATCGCGGCAAAAACGCTGCTCAAAAACGTGGCAAGCATGAAAAAAAACCCTCCAAAAACGCTCAAAAGCAACATGCATAGGTGTGAATCGAGCCTAAGTGCTTTTTGCATTTTGCAGATTTGCACTACAGTCGATCTAACATGGTTTCCTATGGAACACGTTCTGTAGAGCAAACCTGCAAAATGCAAAAAGCACTAAAAATGCATAGGTGTGAATCCAGCCTAAGGCTGGATTCACACCTATGCATGTTGCTTTTGAGCGTTTTTGGAGGTTTTTTTTTTCATACTTGCCACGTTTTTGAGCCGCGTTTTTGCCGCGATTTTGCCGCGATTTTGCCGCGTTTTGCGTTTTTTTTTTTTTGTTTTTTTTTTTTTTACAGTCTTAAAAAAAATTACAAAAAAAAAAAAATTAAAAAAAAAAAAAACGGCAAAAACGCACCAAAAACGCATCAAAAACGCTGCAAAAACGGTGCACTTGCGTTTTTGATGCTTGTCCATTGAAATCCATTACATGCAAAACGCTGCATTTTGCATGAAAAAAAGTCCCCGACCCTTTCCAAAAATGCAGAGAAACAAAAAGGCATTGATGTGAACATGTTCCATAGGAACCCATGTTAAAAAATTCCCGTGCATTTCTGCAAAATGCAAAATGCATCAAAAAACGCGCTAGTGTGAATGGAGCCTAAGGCTGGATTCACGCCTATGCAGTTTTAGTGCTTTTTGCATTTTGCAGATTTGCACTACAGTCCATTTAACATTGTTTCCTATGGAATAAGTTCTGTAGTGTAAATATGCAAAAAGCATAGGTGTGAGCCGGGCCTGGGTGTCGGTTCAGTGCAATGGAACCGTTCTAATTGGAGCGACTCAAGTCGCTCCGACTTAGAAAAAGGTTCCTTCTCTACTTGGGGGCGACTTTAGAGCAGTGTGCATTGACTTCTATTAAAGAAGTCCTTTGCAAGCCACGCTGAAGTCGTGCTGTGCCGGGTGACTTTGAAGCTGCCCCTGTGTGAACTGAGCCTAAGGGTCGGTTCACACTGGGGCGACTTGGGATCCGACTTGTACGCCCTCAAGTCGCCCCAAGTCGCCCCAGAAAGAGATTCAATGGGAGTGAACGCTAGCGTCTTAATAGACACTACTGAAGTCGCTCCGACTTCAGAGCGTACTCCCTGTACTACTTTGATCCGACTTGGTAGGCGACCTGTACCATAGAAATCAATGGAAGTCGCCTCCAAGTCGGATCTCTCTGTAAAGTCAAGCGACTTTGCAGGGAAAACCCCTCCCTCCCCCCTCCCTCCCAGAGAGCTGATTGCCCTGTGATTGGCCACAGCCGAAGCCGCCTGTCATGGAGGCGACTTCAAGTCGCCTTGTAATTTGCTAAAGTCGCGCTGAAGTCGCGTCGAAGCCGCGTTGAAGTCGCCGTGCAAAGTTGCGCTGAAGTCGTGTTGCCCTAGTGTGAACCGACCCTAAGGCTGGATACACACCTATGCATTTTTAGTGCTTTTTGCATTTTGCAGATTTGTACTACAGAAAGAGTTCCATAGGAAACAATGTTAAATGGACTGTGGTGCAAGTCTGCAAAATGCAAAAAGCACTAAAACTGCATAGGTATGAATCCAGCCTGAGGCCTCATGCACACTGGGCTTAAAAAAAAAAAAAAAAAAAAAACGCTTTTGCACATACTTTTTTTTTTTTTTTTTTTTTTTTTTTTAGCCTGTAAAAGCACCTCTATATTAGCCTATGAGGTTGATTTACTAAAACAAAAGAGTGCAAAATCTGGTGCAGCTGTGCATGGTAGCCAATCGGCTTCTAACTTCAGCTAGTTCAATTTAAACTTTGACAAAAAACCTGGAAGCTGATTGGTTTCTATAGAGTGTGGAACCAGATTTTGCACTCTCCAATTTTAGTAAATTAAACCCTTGTGTCCTATGTGTCATGCACACATAGGCATTTTCAGGCATTTCAGAAGAGGATTGTCTACACTCTACACAGGAACAAAAACCCATCAAAAGCGCACTCTAGAGAGGAGCAAAATAAACACTGAACGTGCTAGACACGTTTTGGTACGTTTGACCAATTAATGCATTTTAATGGCCATAACAAAATAATATTCAGCTTTAGACACATTTTTGAGCAGCTTTTCTCCTGACAGGAGTTCTTGCATCCAGGGGGGAAAATTAAACACCCTGTGTGGATGGAGCCTAATGTGTATTGTTTAAGGAATTGTAATATCGTCAAAGTAATAGGCTTTCTTTGGGTAATGGGTCCCAGTTGGACATTTTAGATGTTGTACAATATACTACAATTAAACATATATGTATTCACACTTTGAAGTGGCTATATTGTGCTTTGCCAATCATTTTTTATTTCCATTAAATAGAACTTAGAGACCCCCGTCATCTTATCTATTCAAGGCAAAATGGCAAGGTCTATTTTAAGCTAGTTCCCTATTTCAGGTCTGTCATTCCTTCAATCTTTGCAGTTGCAACAAAATCCCAGGTATCATCATGTGACTGTGTTCAGTCTAGCTATTGAGCTTTAGATCCAATTGCTTTTTATGAATCCTTCCTTTACTTATTCAGTTTTTTTTGTTTGTTTTTTGTTTTTTTTTAGGTGTAAGTTCAGAAATGCAACTGTCACATCCTCTCAAATGCCACAGAATGGAGGCATGCTGTGTAGCCATGTTTACAATTCAGTGATTCAGGACTGGAGGTGATTTTGATCACATATGTGCAACATGCTGCTTTCAGAAGACTGAATATTCTGAGCTGAAGGGAACAGACTGTGAATTTGCAGGAGTCACAAAAAACTTTTTACTCCTGGGCGTTTAGGAACTCAATCAACAGAATGTAATGAACTGGATTATACATTTTTTAAAAATAGACATATGATTTCAAGCTGGTTTCTTAAAGTGTCCTTTTGAGGCTTCACATTACTTGTTAAAAAATTGCATTATAAATTGCTGTCAGCAATGGCTGTTGGCAATTCCTATCATAGAACATCTCCAGAAGAAAGTGAATGGAATTAAGTTTGCTATGCAGAATGCAAGTCTTGCTATCGAGATTGTTCTCCTGCTGTGTTTAGAAGTGCCTAAAGAATGTCCCAAGAGTCCACGTCGTGTTGGGTGAAACCCACTACTTTCACATGTAATACCTGAACAGTATTAAGCTAGGAGATTTCTTGGAAATTTCTACCCTGCTAAAGAGGTTTTGGGTCATGCTCGTGGAAAGTGCTGTGTGGACATTTCTGTTAATCCTGTTATTAAATAATGCACACAGGTTGGTAGCCTGTGCAAGTCTTTAGCCAGCAAACTGTAGTAGTCAAAGCCTTATGTTGTATGACAAGTCAATGAAGCTGGCCACTTTTTAATAATTCCTTTTGCACTACTGAGAATTGTGATTTAGTACTTTATTGTCTTTTTAAATAGCGAACACTATCAGTTTGACAGGTCTGTTTTCCGCAGCCTTAATGTTGTGAAACTGCATCAAATGCCCTTATTAACATATATAAATGTAGGTTTATTCCAATTAAGTGCATTATGTTATTTAACTTATATACCATGACTGTTATTGCCATACCATAAATTCTCCAGTGACTTAACTCTAGCTCTCTCCAAACATTCAAAATGCTGTTCACCTAAATCTGTATCAGTGTCTTTTTTTTTTTTTCTTTTTCCTGTACAAGGATTTTGAAATGCAAAATGTCAGTTCAAAAGGCTAGGAGGTTTTTCAATTCTGTTGTGCTATTGAATCAAATTTTGTTTAAGCAATAATGTTGATAGCTGTGAGATGCTATGATTTGTTATAACCAAAATGAATATTTGGAGGGAAGCAGGGACAAGAAAATTTACAGTAGCTATATCGGTTTATTGTGACGCATTGCTTAATTCTGTAATGTTTAAAAAAAAATACACACTGATTCACTACTGAGCTAGAAGTCTAATGTCTCCATTGTTTTTTTTTTCTTGATGTCCAACCATAGCGGTAGTGGTTCGCTCACCTGAATACGAGACTAGAATTCAATAATAGATGTGTTGGCTGCAGCTTGCTATAATTTTTTGTTTTGTTTAACTAGCATTTCAATAATTTAATGATGAATCAAGAGCACTGAACTTTTTACATTTTATAGCATTGTTTTGTATATAATGTATATTTATAATCAAAACAAATGTAAATATGTTTATTATGTCATGTTTTAATGTGTTAGCAACAAAGTTTCAGTTATATTTTTGTTATTTTATTATTATTTTATTTTTTATTTTTTTTTTTTGAAGAAATGAAAAACTTCTTTAAATCAATGTTGCTTCCAGCGTTTTTCCTTTTTTTTTTATTTTTTTTTTTTTTTCATTTTTATTTATTGAATTATGTTTTTATGTCTGAGTTATTGAGCAGCGGCTTCTTTTTAGATGCTTGTTTTTGTGTGTGTGTGTATGTGTTTTTTGATCAGTGTAAAGCTGTTCCTGCATTCCAGTAATTACACTAGGAGTGCACTTGTTGCATGTGCACTTGATAAATTTAGGCAATAAAAAATAGCACGTTAGAGGGAAAAAACAGGTTCTGCTTTCCTGTTGCTTTTCCTGTGGCCTTTGTCAAAAACAGGCAAATAGGAAGCAAAAATGCATTCCCACTAATTCTTCTGTAGACGTTTACAGGAAAGAATTGTATATCCACTTACTACAAATAAGTTTGCATCCTGAATGATGTTTGCAGTGATCTACCTCAGACATCAAGAACAATTCTGGTTCCTTAAGTTTAGATACATGCAGGGTTTATGGCTTTCTCCCATGTGAACGGATGTTGTCTGTTGGATGGCTTTAGAATACACTGGAGCCTCAAATGAAAATAAGGGAAACTTTTTAAGTTACAAGTCTCAATTTGCTGTATACATATCCCATGTAAAAAGCTGTGGTGTTAGACTTTTAATGATAACATTATGGGCTTGATTTTCTTTCTTTTTTTTTTTTTTCTCAATTTAAAATGTTTATTAAGGTATTATAATAGACATCAATAAAATTGTGTCCACGCAGGGGCATACAGTAAAAAACAGATGTTAGTCATATAACAAATTGAAGTACCAGGTAGTATCACAAAATATGGTCCACATTATTCATGTATCAAACTTCAATGCAAAAATAGTGAACATAGATAACAAGGAAGCCCTGTCCAGTATATCAAATAAATAACCTTCTGCCCTGAGGCACAGGCACCCCTTTTCGGGCTCATGCTGTGCCCATGCCCAAAGGTCTCCGGTTCCTTAACAAAATGTAAGTTCTAATCTATAGCTCAAGGCTGATATCATATCATACATCTAGCTTCTTGTAATGACATAATAGTTTCAAAGGCCAACTATCATTACCCATTTCTATTTTGCTAATTTCTGGTCTTAATCAAAGGTGGGTAAAACAATTTATAGTAACTTGTAACTTAACCAAAAAGCATGAACTTGGTAGATAATGGTTATCATATAACTGCTGCTTCTCATCTCACCAGTATAGTTTGGTGGAGGAGAAGAGACTCATAGAGAAAATAAGTAGAAGAGAGAAATAGAGAAAGGAAGGGAGGGTTAAGAGGGATGAGTAGGGGAAGGGATGCCTGGGCTCCGAGGAGAGCTGGGTCAGATTACCAAGCAGCCGTTCTGGGGAGCCTAACCACTATTTTGTGGAATATTCAGTGGTTAGAGGGTCACGCCAATGTGACGGGCCCAAGGTTCCCATATATGTTTAAATTTCTCCGTTTTGTCTAGTATGATGTTGGATATTTTCTCCTGGTACATAATCCAGGAAACTTTCTGTTTGGCTAGGTGGAAGGATACTTTAGGAAGTTTCCATGCCCGGGCTATAGTAAGTTTGGCTCCTATAAGAATATAGTGGATTAGAATTTGATCGAATTTAGGAAGTTCAGGGATTTTTTGATTTAAGAGTGCTACTGTTGGGGTTTGTGGGATTGCCTCGCTGGTGACTTTGCGGATTAGGTGGAAGATTTTGTTCCAGAAGCCTCTGGTTCGTGGGCATTCCTAAAAAATATGTAGGAGAGTACCCAGGTGACCACATCCCCTAAAACATAGAGGGGATGATTGAGGATAAAATCTAGCTAATCTAGTAGGGACTAGGTACCACCATGTCAAAATTTTGAGGTCTGCTTCAGTAAGGGAGACATTTAGGATCCAACAAGTGTCTGGGGAATGCCCAGGAAAAAGCCAAAGTCTACTTACCACCAGCTTGCAGACAACCAAATTGACCTATCTAACAGTAAGCGTTAAAAAAGGGGTTTAGTCCGCACGCATTTGCAAACGCATGCGTGAGCCACAGAGCCACGTCACGGCACCCTTGTATCTGTGGTCCTAACACTAACATATGAGTGTCCCCACAGTGGAGGCACATGCATTTAATGGATAAATGAGGGCAGGTGGCTGGAGGGGAGCCCACCCCTCCTTAAAGGTACAGGAGCACACCAAACACCCAGCAATAGCACAATGGCTGCAAAGGTGTTGGTGCACTGCTGGACCAATACAAGCACTCACGTGATAACACAAACTTGCCACCACTCTCATTTATAGCTGGCTATCGCAGTAAGCAGCTTTGGGAGGCTAAAACAGGTACCAACAAGTGTCTGGGGAATGCCCAGGAAAAAGCCAAAGTCTACTTACCACCAGCTTGCAGACAACCAAATTGACCTATCTAACAGTAAGCGTTAAAAAAGGGGTTTAGTCCGCACGCATTTGCAAACTCATGCGTGAGCCACAGAGCCACGTCACGGCACCCTTGTATCTGTGGTCCTATCACTAACATATGAGTGTCCCCACAGTGGAGGCACATGCATTTAATGGATAAATGAGGGCAGGTGGCTGGAGGGGAGCCCACCCCTCCTTAAAGGTACAGGAGCACACCAAACACCCAGCAATAGCACAATGGCTGCAAAGGTGTTGGTGCACTGCTGGACCAATACAAGCACTCACGTGATAACACAAACTTGCCACCACTCTCATTTATAGCTGGCTATCGCAGTAAGCAGCTTTGGGAGGCTAAAACAGGTACCAACAAGTGTCTGGGGAATGCCCAGGAAAAAGCCAAAGTCTACTTACCACCAGCTTGCAGACAACCAAATTGACCTATCTAACAGTAAGCGTTAAAAAAGGGGTTTAGTCCGCACGCATTTGCAAACGCATGCGTGAGCCACAGAGCCACGTCACGGCACCCTTGTATCTGTGGTCCTAACACTAACATATGAGTGTCCCCACAGTGGAGGCACATGCATTTAATGGATAAATGAGGGCAGGTGGCTGGAGGGGAGCCCACCCCTCCTTAAAGGTACAGGAGCACACCAAACACCCAGCAATAGCACAATGGCTGCAAAGGTGTTGGTGCACTGCTGGACCAATACAAGCACTCACGTGATAACACAAACTTGCCACCACTCTCATTTATAGCTGGCTATCGCAGTAAGCAGCTTTGGGAGGCTAAAACAGGTACCAACAAGTGTCTGGGGAATGCCCAGGAAAAAGCCAAAGTCTACTTACCTCCAGCCACCTGCCCTCATTTATCCATTAAATGCATGTGCCTCCACTGTGGGGACACTCATATGTTAGTGTTAGGACCACAGATACAAGGGTGCCGTGATGTGGCTCTGTGGCTCACGCATGCGTTTGCAAATGCGTGCGGACTAAACCCCTTTTTTAACGCTTACTGTTAGATAGGTCAATTTGGTTGTCTGCAAGCTGGTGGTAAGTAGACTTTGGCTTTTTCCTGGGCATTCCCCAGACACTTGTTGGTACCTGTTTTAGCCTCCCAAAGCTGCTTACTGCGATAGCCAGCTATAAATGAGAGTGGTGGCAAGTTTGTGTTATCACGTGAGTGCTTGTATTGGTCCAGCAGTGCACCAACACCTTTGCAGCCATTGTGCTATTGCTGGGTGTTTGGTGTGCTCCTGTACCTTTTAAGGAGGGGTGGGCTCCCCTCCAGCCACCTGCCCTCATTTATCCATTAAATGCATGTGCCTCCACTGTGGGGACACTCATATGTTAGTGTTAGGACCACAGATACAAGGGTGCCGTGACGTGGCTCTGTGGCTCACGCATGCGTTTGCAAATGCGTGCGGACTAAACCCCTTTTTTAACGCTTACTGTTAGATAGGTCAATTTGGTTGTCTGCAAGCTGGTGGTAAGTAGACTTTGGCTTTTTCCTGGGCATTCCCCAGACACTTGTTGGTACCTGTTTTAGCCTCCCAAAGCTGCTTACTGCGATAGCCAGCTATAAATGAGAGTGGTGGCAAGTTTGTGTTATCACGTGAGTGCTTGTATTGGTCCAGCAGTGCACCAACACCTTTGCAGCCATTGTGCTATTGCTGGGTGTTTGGTGTGCTCCTGTACCTTTAAGGAGGGGTGGGCTCCCCTCCAGCCACCTGCCCTCATTTATCCATTAAATGCATGTGCCTCCACTGTGGGGACACTCATATGTTAGTGTTAGGACCACAGATACAAGGGTGCCGTGACGTGGCTCTGTGGCTCACGCATGCGTTTGCAAATGCGTGCGGACTAAACCCCTTTTTTAACGCTTCCTTATAGATAGGTCAATTTGGTTGTCTGCAAGCTGGTGGTAAGTAGACTTTGGCTTTTTCCTGGGCATTCCCCAGACACTTGTTGGTACCTGTTTTAGCCTCCCAAAGCTGCTTACTGCGATAGCCAGCTATAAATGAGAGTGGTGGCAAGTTTGTGTTATCACGTGAGACATTTAGGATCCCCTTAAAGGCTGATGTGAAGTACGTATGCCAAGTGTCAAGGTCCCATTCAAAACCGACATCACGTTCCCAGGCCACCATATAAGTCGCCTTCTCCTGTGGTTCAGCTAATGCCGAATATATAAGAGAAATTCCCCCTTTCATGTCCATAGCTGAAGAGCACCATTGTTCATAGGGAGTAGTAGTAAGTGGAAGCTGTTTCTGAGGGAGAATGGAGAGTAGGAAATGTCTCAATTGGTAAAGGCGAAACCTTTCCGATTGGGGCATTTCAAGTTTTGACGTGCATTGGGTCAATGTGATGGGTCCATTAGAGTTACAAAGGTGACCTATTCTATATATGCCTTTGTTGAGCCACCACTGGAACGCTCTTATGTTCGTACCTGGAGGAAAACTGGGATTATTGAAGATGTGAGCTAAGGGATGCCATTTAGATGTTAGAGTATTTAATTTATGCAGTGAGTCACACAACTTAAACGAGTGTGAGAGGGTGGGGGAGAGGATTGGTGGTCTAGTTTTGTGGGGGCGCCAAAGTAGATAATCTATTGTGTAATTGGGAATGGCCTGCCTTTCCATCTCTATCTATTCCGGTTTTGGGCCTCTAGAGTAAACAGCTGAAATTTGACTAAGATGCGCTGCCTGGTAATACCACCAGAGATTGGGAAGCCCCAGACCCCTTCTTTTTCTTGGTCTAAAGAGTGTCTTTTTGGGGAGCCTGTGGTTCGATTTATTCCAGATAAACTGGATGATCGAAGATTGTAGTTTACATATATATGATTTAGGTACTGGAATGGGAAGAGATCGGAGTAGGTATAAGATACGTGGGAGTAGAGTCATTTTAATCGCGTTCAGCCGCCCTAGCCATGACAATTTGTGTAATGACCATTGATCAAGATCTGAGTTAAGTTTTTTTGAAAATGGGAGGGTAATTAAAGCGGTATAGCTGTTCTATTAGGGGGGGTTAATTGAATGCCTAGGTATGGGATAGAGTTAGAGCTCCATGCAAAGGGGAAATGTTCTTTGAGGTTATCGACTACGAGTGATGGGGTTGAGATGTTAAGTGCTATGGATTTAGCCATATTCACTTGCAGCCCTTATATCTGTCCAAATTTTTTAAGAAGTGATAAGACATTGGGGGTGGAAATGAGGGGGGAAGTGAAAAAGAGAAGGACATCGTCTGCGAACAAAGCGCATTTGTGTGAGGACTGACCACATTTAACACCGTGGATATCTGGGTGATTTCTGATTGCTATAGCTAGATTTTCTATACCGATGGCAAAAAGTAAAGGGGATAAGGGGCAACCCTGTCTAGTCCCTTTTGGTTATAGGGAAGGAATCAGATAGGTTGAGAGTATAGAGCTGTGAGGAGGCTAGTGAAATGGGGGCCAAACCCCCATCTTTCTAATGTCCCGAAAAGATAAGGCCAAGTAATGCAGTCGAAGGCCTTTTGTAGATCTATGGATAAAAGGTAACCTTCTTGGGGTGGATTACCATCCCATTTTGATTGTAACAGGGAGATGACATCTACTGCTCTCCTTATCTGGTCCGGACCCTGTCTCCCCGGTATAAAGCCTACTTGGTCCCTGTGCACATATGTCCCTATAAATGAGCCTAGCCTATTGGAGAGGATTTGTGTCATTATTTTCAGGTCGTTGTTCATGAGGGATATAGGTCTGTAATTACTAACCTGGCTCTGATCTTTACCTGGTTTGGGAATGACTGAAATATAAGCTAAATTAGTCGTTGAATCTAATGGTGAATCCCTCTTGAGGGAATTGAAGAATCGGACCAGATAAGGAGACAAAGCAGCCCCAAATTTTTTGTAATAAAGTGACGAAAAGCTGTCTGGGCCAGGGGCTGAACCTGTTTTACTCTCTTTTATTACCTCCATCACTTCCTCTATTGTAATAGGGGCTTCCATTATAGATCGATGGGATTCAGATATTTTGGGGAGGGGGATGTTGTCAAAAAAGTCATTGAGTTTATGAGTATTCTCCTGGTTGGGATATGAGTACAGTTTTGAATAAAAAGAGTGCAACGCCTCCATCATGGTCCTGGGGTTTTGTGTTAAGGAACCTGATAGGGATTTAATTTTGGGAAGAGCTTGGAATTTATGTCTGGGTGAAAGTTTTGAGGCAAGCTGTGGGCCAAATTTGTCTGAGTTGAGATAAAATCTCCCCTTGACCGATTTTAAGTGTTTTTCTGCAGTTGATGTGAGAGCAGTGTTCAATTCAATCCTGGAAGCGTCCACTTTAGCTAGCGAGGTTGAAGTGGGGTGTTGTTTGTGTTTTTTACAGGCGAGTTGGAAGTTTTTTTGTAACTTTTTAGTTTTAGTTTTTTTAACTGTTAGTTTTTTCTCGTTTGAATTGTGATGCCAGCTGTATAAGGTTACCCCTTATTACTGTTTTATGAGCTCCCCATAAGGAGTTAGGAGAAATGTCAGGCGTGTCATTGAGACGGAAATATTCTAAAATGTATTTTTTGATCATAGAACAGTGTACAGGGTTGGAAAGTAAGGCTTCATTAAGTAGCCATTGTGGAGGGCTTGCTGGATGCAGGAAACCGCATAGTTTGGTGGAGACTAAGGCATGGTCAGACCATGGGACGTCGCTAATCGTCGCACGAGACGCTTAGTGTATATCAGTGGTGTGTAGAAAGATATGGTCTATGCGTGCGTAAGTTCTATGGGGAGCTGAGAAGTGAGTGTAGTCTTTGGCCGTCGGGTTTAATTCTCTCCATACATCAATCATTCCCAATGAATTTAGGAGTTGAGCAGTACGAAGGCTTTGATTGGGGGGTCGCTTGAGCTTAGTGCGGTTTTCTATCGATTTGTCAAGCATGTAATCAAAGGCAATGTTTGAATCCCCTCCCACGATCACTTTGCCCTCCAAATGGGAGGAGAGAGCGGTAAGCATAGATGAGAAGAAAGAGGCTTGTCTCTTATTGGGGGCATAGTATGATATAATGGAGAGAAGTGTACCATTTATGTGGCCTTTTACCAGGATATATCCTCCCTCTGCGTCTTTAATAGTTTGAGTCAAAGAAAAAGGGGTGCGTTTTGATATGACAGCTACCTCTCTTTTTTTGTCGTCTGCATTGGCTAAGTAAAAGGTGGGGTAATTCCGGTGCAAAAAGGAAGGATTAAAGCCTTTCCGAAAGTGTGTTTCCTGAATGAGTATAATGTCCAACCTACTGGAGTAGTAACTATGAAAGGCTTTGCGCCTTTTTACTGGTGAATTTAAGCCTTGTGTATTGTGGGACGCTATTTTGAGAGATGACAGTGGGGGAGGTTCATCAGTCATGGACATTTTGTGGGGTATTCGTCAATAAAAAGCGGTTTCTTACCCGCTCTAGTGGCTTGAGTCGATTTTTCCAGAGAGTGTGATGTCGGCCTCGGAATGCAGGGTAACGGTCCTGGCCAGCTCTCCTCGAAGGCATCTGAGTGGGAGAAAAAGGGGGAGAGGGGAGGAAGAAGATAGAAAAGGTAGAAAGAAAAGAGTAGAGGAAATTGAGAAAAACGGAATCCAGTGTATAAAGAACCCTGGATCCCGTATTGGCAGGAATAAAAACCTGCCCTGAACCCCTGAAAATGAAGGGTTCAGAAAAACAAACGGCCCTAATTAGGGCCGCGGTTCTATTGTCACCAAGGGATGAAAATTCCTCTCGGCTACAATAGATGGAGTGGCATGTGTTTCCGCTCCAGCCGCAGAGCGTTTGTAAAAATAAGGAAAAATAGAAAATATGGGAAAAATCTCCCTATGACAACTACTTATTGTACCTTATCAGGAGGAACATAAAGTGTAGTCCAACTATTATCTCTGACAAAAAGGTTAAATGAACTTTGTATATTAGTTGGAAATCAAACATATAAAGTATAAACTATAACCGGGTCAGCTGTCTATTATGCTGAATAAATCTGCAATGAAGGGTAAAAAAAAAAGTGAGAGTGGGGAGGGGGGGGGGGGGGGGGGCAGGGTATGGGAGGAAAGGGAAAAGGGAATAGGGATAGTGGAGGTTGGTAGGGGGACAATTAGGCGGAATATAAAGTGTCTCAGGTTAAGGCCTCTGCCCGAGACCTAATGTAAACACATTTGGGGCTTTCATACGAAGGAGGGATAGAGTGCTTCCAGTGCTTTAGGAGGTTCAGGCAAAATAACAAAAAGGTAAGGAGGGGGTTGTAGGGATAACCGAGGGGATGTAATTGTAGTTGGTCTTGAAAAAGACTGTAGGTGTGTAGGAGACGCTTCTACACAGCCCAGAAAAGGGAATTCAGACCAGTTGAGAAAATGTCAACAGAGTTCATCTAGGGGGCATGGATTCTCGTTGTTTCTTCGGTTGTTGTTTCACCCACAGTGGGGTAATGGGGCTGTTTGGAGGAGGTCTCTTGGAAGAAGCCGGTCGGTTCTCTGAGTTGTGTGGAGGCAGGTCTTGAGCTATAAGCCCAAGGTGGAGAAGCAATTGCTCACCCATATGGAAGTTCGAGAAGCTGTAGGATTTGTCTCTGTAATGGAATTGTAGACGAAAAGGGAATGCCCATCTATATTTAATCATTTTTTGTGAGAGAATGTCCAAAATTGGTTTGAGTGATCTTCGTTTCTGGATCGTGGTTGGTGAAATATCTGCAAAAATTTGGATTTTGTTACCAAGCAAGGTGATGTCATCTTTGTAACGGGATCTTTTCATTACCTCTTCTTTTATACTGTAAAAGTGTGGTTTAACCACTATATCCCGAGGACATCTATCTTGGCGGGGTGGTTGTAACACTCTGTGGGCTCTGTCCAACTCGAGCTTGTTATCTGGGATGTCTGGAATAATTTCTTTGATTAAGGCTTGGATGGTTCCAGGGATGTCTGTGTTAGATTCAGGGATGCCTCGCACTCGAAAGTTATAGCGTCTGCTTCTATTCTCCAAATCTTCAATTTTAGCTAGAGCATTTTCGAGTTGATCTTGCAAGGATTGAATACAGGTGGTGTGTTGGTTGGTACGTGCTGCAGACTCATCTATCGCCTGTTCAATGGCATCCATTCTTACCCCTAGGCTCTGAAGGTCTGCTTTAATGGAGGTGGTAATTTGCATGGCATTCTGTGCAAGTCCTGTTGCAAGCATATCAGAAAAACAGTTAAGTAGTTGTGCCATTTCAGGTGGATGACTGGCAGTGATAGGGGAAGCTTGTGGGGAGTCTGCAATGCTATCCGGGGAATTGAGAAGGGGAGAGTAAGGGTTGCCGTTCTGCAGTCTGCTTAGGAGAGATTCAGTAGAAGCAGGTGATGCTATGTAGTTTTGGGCCCCCAGGAGATTACTCACTTGTGCTGTGGCTGGAGTGGATAAAGCTGGAGGGCACACTGAGCCCTGCTGATTCACTGTGTCTCCGCATGGAGAAGCTGCGTCCGCCATCTTGGAAAGCACAGGGGGAGTTAGGCCGAAGTTCAATTGCCGGTTAACGTCCTTTTTCTGCTGGGATCCGGACATTTAGACTGATGCCCGGATCCGTGAGGGTGCCGGATCTGGTCCTCCTGCTGAGGATTGCTAAAAGAAGCAGTTGTGCCAGGCTCTGGAAGGCCGGTGCGGTGCGGAGCTCTCGGTCAGCGTGACGCTCCGGAGGTCCCGCGCATGCGCACTCCGGGCTTGATTTTCTAAAGGAGAAGGTAATGCACACTTAGCAAAGTAAATTATAGTAAATAGGGTGAACCAGTGTTGAATTGTGATACCTAATTTTGCGCGAAGGAACTATATAAAAAAAAAAATTCTTACAGGTGATTGAAATGAACACAGATTCAATTACTAAGGCTGGCCATACACTATACAATTTTCTTGTTCAACTTTCCTTTATATTTACCAAAACCATATAATATGAGGTCAAACCTAAACCCTTTAAATTTGTATGCAATCAGGCAGGCCCTTGCACTACATAGTTGAAGGTGAATCTAAAGGAAATTGAATAGGAAAATGGTATAGTGTATGGCCAGCATAAGCTCAGTGAATTTTATTTTGCAGTGAACAATTTAGGTCAGTGTCAGTGCTGATGTATTGCAGCTATTTGGACTCCAGACTCCTATGAAAGACCAAATAAAGTCCAATGCCAAAAATGTATTAAGTAAAAACACCAAGAATTACAAACCAAAGTTTGGAGGATTAGGAAGAATAAAGTATAGGAAACTAGTGCCTCCAATTAATGGCAGTCTGCAATCACATGAAGAATAAATAACAGTTATATCAAGTTCTTTTCATTTATTACTGTAATACAGTCATACAGCGTATACAATAATAAATATTGCTATTTTTTGTACTTTATCAGGCAAGTGCTGTAACAAGGCTTAAAAAAAAACTTGTGCTGCCAGTAGAAAGGAATATTTTGTGAAAAACTCTTACACACCTAACTCTCCTGCAGTGGGTCTGATGCCCAACTGATGACCGCTCTAATCAACGTGGCTCTTGCTCCCTTAACAATCCTATTGGCCAGAGAACGCCTTGTATTATGTGCTCACTTTACAGCAGGACTTCTGCTTGGCACAGGACTCAGAAGACAGCAACAATCATTGTAGATCATTGTAGTAGTGGCAACTACTACAGTGATTCTCCGCTTCCACAGCTGTCCCACCAGTACAGCAGATGTGTAATTACAATGGTCCAGGCCAATGTAAGGCTATGTTTAAACATGTGGCTGTTACATAATTGGCGAGGTGGAAAAAAGACAAGTCCATCAAGTCCAACCTATGTGTGTGATTTTATGTCAGTATTAAATTGTATTTCCTGTATGTTGTGATCGTTCAGGTGCCTATCTAATGGTTTTTTGAAATTTATTGATGCTCCCCGCTGAAACCACTGCCTGTGGAAGAGAATTCCACATCCTTAGCTCTTATAGTAAAGAACCCTCTACGCAGTTTAAGGTTGAACCGCTTTTCTTCGAATTTTAGTAAATGGCCGCGTGTCTTATTAAATTCCCTTTCACGGAAAAGCTTTATCCCTATTGTGGGGTCACCAGTATGGTATTTGTACATTGAAATCATATCCCCTCTTAAGCATCTATTTTCCAGAGAGAATAAGTTCAGTGCTCGTAACCTTTCCTTATAACTAAGGTCCTCCAGTCCCTTTATTAGTTTTGTTGAGGCCTGACCAGAGTCTTGTAGAATGGGAGAACTATCGTTTTATCTCTGGAGTTAATCCCCTTTTTAATGCATGCCAATATTCTGTCTGCTTTGCTTGCAGCAGCTTGGCATTGCATGCCATTGCTGAGCCTGTCATCTACTAGGAACCCCAGGTCCTTTTCCATCCTAGATTCCCCCAGAGGATCTCTCCCTAGTGAGTAGATTGCATTCATATTTTTGCCACCCAAATGCATTTTTACATTTTTCTACGTTAAATCTCATTGCCATGTAGTTGCCCACCCCATTAATTTGTTCAGATCTTCTTGAAAAGTTTCCACATCCTGCGGAGAACTTATTGCCCTGTTTGGCTTAGTATCGTCCACAAATACAGAGATTGAGCTGTTTATCCCATCCTCCAGGTCGTTTATGAATAAATTAAATAGGATTCGTCCCAGGACAGAACTCTGTGGAACCCCACATTCCACCCCTGACCATTCCGAGTACTCCCCATTTATCACTACCCTCTGAACTTGCCCCTGTAGGAAGTTTTCAATCCATGTACTCAGCCTATGGTCCATGTCAACAGGCCTTACTTTGTACAGTAAACATTTATGGGGAACTGTATCAAATGCTTTTGCAAAATCCAGACACACCAGGTCTATGGGCCTTTCTTTATCTAGATGGCAGCTCATCTCCTCATAGAAGGTTAATAGATTGGTTTGGCAAGAATGATTCTTCATTAATCCATGCTGATTACTGCTAATGATACTGTTGTCATTACTAAAATCTTGTATATAGTCCCTTTATCATCCCCTCCAAGAGCTTGCATACAATTGATGCAATATTGGTCTCTTTTTAATATTGGTGCTACATTGGCTTTTCTCCAATCAGCTGGTACCATTCCAGTCAGTAGACTGTTCGTAAAAATTGGGAACAATGGTCTGGCAATTACTTGACTGGGTTCCTTAAGGACCCTCGGGAGCAAGCCATCTGGTCCCGGTGACTTATTGATGTTAAGTTTTTCAAGTCTATTTCTAATTCTGTCCTCTGTTAGCCATGAAAGTGTTTCCTGTGACGTGTCATGAGGATAAACATTGCAGTTTTGGTTACTGAAGCCCCCCGATTCCCTCGTGAAGACTGAGGGGAAGAATAAATTCAATGCCTTTGCCATCTCTCCATCCTTAGTAACCAGAGTCACTTCAATATTCTTTATGGGACCAATATGATCTGACCTCCCTTTCTTACTATTTATGTACTTAAAGAATTTCTTGGGATTTTTTTACTCTCCTCCGTTTGTTGCATTCTTTGTAAAGTTGGAATGCTGATGATGATCCCTCAGCCTTGTATTTTTTGAAGGCCTTCTCCTTTGCTTTTATATGCATTTTTACGTTGGAGTTAAGCCACCCAGGACTTATAAGCACTTTTAAATTTATTTCCCATTGGGTTGCACTGGCTAATGCCCTTATTTAATATGCTCTTAACGCATACCCATTTTTTCCTCCATGTTCTTTGTTCCTAAGACTTTATCCCAATTATTATCTTCTAGCAAGGATCATAGTTTAGGGAAGTTGACTCTTTTGAAATTCAGTGTCTTTGTATTCCCCTTATGTTTCCTATTTGTATGATTTATACTAAAACTAATTAACCTGTGATCGCTGTTTCCTAAATTGCCCCGTATTTCCACATCCGTGATCAGGTCTGTATTGTTGGTAATCGGTAGGTCTAGTAACACTTTGTTTCTAGTTGGTGCATTTACCATCTGACCCATGAAACTGTCCTGCAACACATTTAGGAGCTGGCGAGCCTTAGATGAATGCACGGTTCCATCCATGAATGGCTTTCACCACCGCTCCTTTGAAAAGTAATCTGTGGTCAGATTGATAGATGGTGAGGAGGAGACATGTCAATTTGCCTGTTTTAACTTCACAAATGCTGCACCACAGTGCAGGGCAATTGTGATGCAGCCTTCATTCACTTAAATTTATTGCATTTAGCAGGAGGAACTGCCCACTGAGCAGCAACATGTCTTGCCGCAGCCATTAAGCAACGTAGTGTGGCATGTGTACACCCCATACACTGCTCTTGCCTGTCCAGGGATCCTGCGATGTCCTCACCCTGAACTATTCTTTAATTGGCTTTGGGTGCAGGCGCCGCCATAGTAAGGGAAACGGGAAGTAAAGCTTTGCGGCTATACAGCTAGTTTCCTACTGTGCATGTGCAAGCTGCGCTGTGCATTCTGAATGGTCCCCAGAAGACTGGGGGTGAAGGAGGGTGGGCCACGGCAATCTGAGCCAGAAGTGGGAGCAGGTACCTGTCAAAACCAGGTACCCACCCCCCCCCGCCCCAAAAAAAAAGTGCCAAATGTGGCAGTGGAGGGTGCAAACAGGTTGAGTTTATCCTTTTGGGTGGAGCTCAGCTTTAAGCAGTTGCGGTTGGGGCAGAAAAAACACGGTTCCACCATGTGTTTACTGCCCCCTAATCACAGGTATAAATGAGCCCTAACTATGCTATAAAATGCCTGGAATTCAGCTATATATATAATAAATAATGTGTGTGTGTGTGATATATATTATTATTATTATTATACGAGATTTATATAGCGCCAACAGTTTACTCAGCGCTTTACAATGTATAAGGGGGACAACACAATTACAGTACAGTTCAATACAAAAGGTACAGGAGGGCCCTGCTCATAGAGCTTACATTCTAAAGGGAGGGGGTGGTGGTACAAAAGGTAATAGCTGCAAAGAATGATTTGATGGGGGTGGCTCAGGGACAGTTATGTGGGTGTGGGATAGGCTTTCCTGAATAAATGAGTTTTCAAGGATCTCCTAAAGGTGGACAGGGTAGGGGCTGATCGGACATACTGGGGCAGGGAATTCCAGTGGATGGGAGAGGTTCTGGAGAAGTCCTAACAAGGGAGCTAGAGAGCAGGAGGTCCTGGGAGGAGCGGAGGGGGCGATTTGGGCGATATCTGCAGATGAGTTTGGTGATGTAGATGGGGGCGATGTTGTGAATGGCCTTGTATGTTATGGTTAGCATTTTGAATTTTACACGGTGGGGTAGGGGAAGCCAGTGAAGGGATTGGCAGAGAGGAGCAGCAGTCACGGATCGATTAGTGAGGTGTATTAGTCTAGCAGCAGCATTCATAATAGACTGAAGGGGGGATAGCCTGCTTAAGGGTAGGCCATTAAGGAGAGAGTTGCAGTAGTCGAGGCGGGAAATAATCAAGGAGTGAATAAGTTGCTTTGTGGTGTCATTAGTCAGGAAGGGTCGAATTCTGGAGATGTTGCGGAGGTTAGGGCGGCAGGATTTAGCCAGTGATTGGATATGGGGGCTGAAGGAAGGTCAGAGTCAAGGATTACACCCAGGACTCTGGCATGTGTGGAGGGACCAATGGTTGTGTTGTTGATAATAATGGTGAAGTCACAGGAGGGGGACCGTGAAGGAGGAAATATAACAAGCTTAGTTTTAGAAAGATTAAGTTTGAGGAAGTGGTGTGACATCCATACCGATATGTCATTCAGCAAGTTTGAGATCCGTGAGGAGATAGTGGGGGTGAGTTGAGGAGTGGAGAGATAGATCTGTGTGTCATCGGCATAGAGGTGGTATTGGAAGCCATGGGAGGTGATCAACTGGCCCAGGGAAGAGGTATAGAGTGAGAAAAGGAGAGGCCCAAGGACGGAGCCTTGGGGTACCCCAACAGAAAGAGGAAGGGGAGCGGAGGAGATGGAGTTGTAAGTGACGCTGAAAGTGCGCTGAGATAGGTAGGAGGAGAACCAGGATAATGCAGAATCACGGAGGCCAAGGAAGTGTAATTTGCTGAGGAGCAGCAGGTGGTCAACTGTGTCAAAGGCAGCAGAGAGGTCTAAAAGTATGAGTATGGAGTAGTGGCCATTGGTTTTGGCAGTTATTAGGTCATTGGTGATTTTTAGTAGGGCAGTTTCAGTAGAATGTTGTAGGCGGAAGCCAGACTGTAGGGGGTCGAGAAGGTTGTTGTCCGTGAGGTAGCGACTCATTTGGTCATGAACAAGGCGTTCGATGAGCTTGGAGGCAAACGGGAGAAGGGAGATAGGTCTTAAGTTATTCAAACAGGTGGGGTCTAGTGAGGGTTTTTTGAGTATGGGGGTAACCAGTGCATGTTTGAGCGGGGAAGGAAAGGTGCAGGAGGAGAGGGAGAGGTTGAAGATGTGGGTTAGGGAGTTGAGGATAGAGTGGGAAGGTGGTCGCAGTAATTGAGAGGGGACAGGGTCCAGGGGACATGTAGTGAGGTGGGCCATGGAGAGGAGTTTATCAACTTCTTCTGTGGTAACTGGGCAAAAGGAGGAGAGTATTAAGTGTGGTGTTGGACCTGATATGTTGGGTAGGGGAGGAATTTTAATGCTGGATATCTCCTTGCGAATTGTGTTGATTTTGCTATTGAAGTGGTTGGCAATATGTTGAGCGGTAAGCAAGTTGGTGGGTGGGGGCAGTGGGGGGTGAAGTAAGGAATTAAGGGTAGAAAAGAGTTGACGAGGTTTGGATGAGTGGGTTTTGATGAGAGTGTTGTAATAGGTTTGTTTAGCAGTGTGGAGGCATACATACATACGTATGCACATACATATATATATATATATACATACACACAAGGGGTCACCTAATTACAAATGACTCCTACTTACAAATGGAGGGAGACAACAGGAAATGAGAGGAAATCTACCCCTAGGAAGGAAAATTCACTCCTGTAAGAGCTATTATGGGGAAAAGGTACCTCCACTGATGCTTTATCACCAAGGCTTGTTTCCACAACAACCCAAAAATTTCAAAATCCAATTGTCATTGGGACAGAAAGTGAGGTGAAATCTTCTGAACAGGGGCACACAGAGCAAAACAAATATTACAGGGGTGTCAACCCTTCTCTATGCTATCCAAAAAGCTTAAAAATAGTTATTTTGGCTGGAGCTACTCTTAAAAAATGTACTTGTTCCGACTTACAAACAGATTCAACTTAGGAACAAACCTACAGTCCCTAACTTGTTTGTTACCCGGGGACCCCCTGTATATATAATATATATGTAGCACCCTTTAGTTAGTGAGTTCTAGAAGTGAGGATTTTTTTGACACGGTATGAAAATTTGGGCAGTTTGTTTTCATTCTTGGCTGGGAGTGGCTTAGGGGAGAGTTGGGTGACTGACAGATGGCATCACCATCACTTCCCCCTTCCTTCTATAAGGTCCTGGAAGGAGAGGAGGGGAAAAGAGGTGGAGCTGCTTGTGGTATCTGGGGAGCCTTGACTCATCCCCAACTTGGATTGGCAGGGGGCAGGTCTCCTTAAATACCTGTGGTCAGCCCAGCTGGGGAGGAGATGTTGGGTGGAAGAGCTGGAGTGAGAGAGTTTGGAGGCTGTCGGGCCCACGGGGAGCTCTCCAGTCTGGTGGGGGGGTGACTCTGGGCTGGGGCTCGGGTGCATCCAGGAGGAGCGAAGAGATCCTGGAATCAGAGGCACATGAGAGAGCAGGAGAGAGGACAGCAGGAGAAAACACTCTAATGCCGCATACACACGATCGCACATTCCGACAACAAAATCCATGTTTTTTATTCGACGGATGTTGGCTCAAATTTGTCTTGCATACACACAGTCACACAAATCTTGTCGGAAATTCCAATCGCCAAGAATGCAGTGACGTACAACACGTATGACGAGCCGAGAAAAATGAAGTTCAATAGCCAGTGCGGTTCTTCTGCTTGATTCCGAGCATGTGTGGAACTTTGTGTGTCGGAATTGTATACATAAGATCGGAATTTCCGACAACAGATTTTGTTGTCGGAAAATTTGAGATCCAGATCTCAAATTTTGTTTGTCGGAAATTCCGACGGAAAATGTCTGATGGAGCCTACACACGGTTGGAATTTCCGACAACGAGCTCCCATCGAACATTTTCCCTTCGGAAAATCCGACCGTGTGTACGCGGCATAAGAGTCTCCAGGAGGACTACTAGTCGCAGCCAGGAAGGCTTGTAAGTGAGCACAGTCGGGAGGACTGGGGAGGCACGCCTGAGAGAACTGGGAGATTGCATTTTGAGAGATGGGTATAGAACCAGTGGAGAGAGAACAGTGAAGAAGAGCAGTGGAAAGGGGCCTCTGCAGTCAGGCTGACTGGCAAGGCCTGAAGAGAGCTTTCTGGGAGTGGTAGCTGAGCAGAGGACAACTCGCACCTAAAAATATTCTTCACCACAGGGGCCCGAGGTCCCTGCCAGCAAAAAGGCAGTTCATTGAGGCCTGGCTGGTGCTAGCTAGTCTGGAGGAGTGATAGTCTGCAACAAGGGAAGTTCTGGTGGAGGAACAGTCTGCAGCAAGGAAGTGCTGGAGAGAAGATTAAGGTGTATGTACGGGGAGTGTACATAGTCCCTATTAATGGATCTACAATTTGCAAAAGATTGATCTACAATTCACAATTGTTTGTTCTAAAATTCTGGGCATCCCACAATTCCCTAATACAAGTTTAATCCCCTCAATAAAACAAAACAAGCTATGGACTGGTCAGTGTTACTGAGTGACTGTAAGATGGACGTTGGACTGGGCAGGGTGACAGGTGAACCACAACTTTCAGCAACCCCTTAGGGGGCATATATATATATATATATATATATATATATATATATATATATATATATATATACACACACATACTTTATACTATAACTATATACTTTTGTGTGGTCAATTTTAAAGCAACAAATCACCATATCCTAAATCCCGTTATTATCATAGCCACAGAAAAAGTTCGTCAATACCCTGTATTCATAAAGTGTGGGAGGCTTAAAGAGAGAGACAGAGGTTCTTCAATTGCAGCTAGTAGTGAAAAAGCAGGTCCTGCATTTACAAGACAAAGCAGTGGTCGAGCAAAACTATTTAGAATCAAGGCATTTCTGTCTTTTCTTTGTGGCAGTGGAGGTTGTAGAGTGACTGACTCATTCCGTCCATTTAAACAGGGCATGCGCGCGATCGTGTGTGCGCAGCCCTGTACCTTCGGTGGCGGCGTGTCACGGAGACACTGCTCGCCACCGAGGGGGGTGAACAGCCATTGGGCATGGCTGTTTACCATGTGATCGGCCCTGATGAAGTCACGGCCGATCACAGATGGTACCGCCCCACCTTACACAGTGCATGCGTGCGATCGTGAGCTCACTGCCGTGCACGTCGGTGGCGGCGTGTTCCCGGGAACACTGCACGTCACCGGCGCTGGTAAACAGCCATTGGCCGGTGGCTGTTTACCACGATTGGCTGTGATCCTTTCACAGCCAATCACTAAATGTACACATGGACCGGGTTCTCCTCCTCACACACCGATCGTGTTTGCTTTCCAAAATGGGGTCATTTTGTGGGCAATTCCATTGTCCTGGTGCTCCAGGGCTTTAAAAAGTGTAATAGGTGGTTGAGAAATGAGCTGTGTCATTTATGCTTCTAGAACGCCTGAAGGTGCTATTTCAATGTTGGGCCTTTGTATGTGGCCAGGCTGTGTAGAAGTCTCACACATGTGGTATCGTCATACTCGGGAAGAGTAGCAGAATGTATTTTGGGGTGTAATTTTTGCTATATACATGCTATGTGTTAGAAATACCTTATAATTGGACAACTTTGTGTAATAAAAAAAAAAATGCTTTTCATTTTTTTTTTACACATTTTCCAAAAACTTCTGGAAAAAATGAACCGTTCAAAAGACTCATTATGCCTCATGGATTATACGTTGGGGTGTTTGCTCTTTTGGGGTGTAATTTGTTGTATGCATATGCTGTGTGTGAGAACTAACCTGATAATATGACAATTTTGTAAAAGAAAATCAAAAAAAAAATAAAAAAATAAAAAATCTTCATTTTGCAAAGAATTGTGGGAAAAAAATTACAACTTAAAAAAACTTGCCATGCTACTTACTTAATACCTTGGAATGTCTACTTTCTAAAAAGGGGTCATTTGGGGGGTATTTGTACTTTCCTGACTTGTTAGTGTCTCAAGAAATGAGACACACCTGATGTACTGAAGGCCTGATCAATTTTCAGTGATTGGCACCATAATTTGTAGACACTATAACTTTCACAAAGACCAAATAATATACACTAATTTGGGTTATTTTTACCAAAGCTATGTAGCAGTATACATTTTGCCCAAAATTTATGAAGAAAAATTACTAATTTGCAAAATTTTATGACGGAAACAAAGAAAAAGGCATTTCTTTTCACAAAAATAAAAAACCCACTAGTGATTAAATACCACCAAAAGAAAGCACTATTTGTGTGAAAAAAGGACGCAAATTTTATATGGTTACAGTGATGCATGACTGAGTAATTGTCATTCAAAGTGTGAGAGCGCTGAAAGCTGAAAATTGGTCTGGGCAGGAAGGGGGTGTAAGTGCCCTGTATTGAGGTGGTTAAGTATATAAACAGTAAAAAAAGGGAGGACAGACCATATTGGCCCCATAAAGAATGAGGAAGGAAATCTGGTTACAAAGGATGTGGAGATGGCGAAGGTATTGAATTTATTCTTCTCCCCAGTCTTCACAAGGGAATCGGGGGTCTTCAGTAACCAAAACTGCAGTGTTTTTCCTCATGACACATTACTGGAAGCACCCTCATGGCTAACAGAGGACAGAATTAGAAATAGACTTGAAAAACTTAACATTAATAAGTCACCGGGACCAGATAGCTTGCACCCGAGGGTCCTGGGGAAACTCAGTCAAGTAATTGCCAGACCATTGTTCCTAATTTTTACTGACAGTCTACTGGCTGGAATGGTACCAGCTGGTTGGAGAAAAGCCAATGTAGCTCCAATATTTAAAATAGGGCCAAAATACATCCCTGGGAATTACAGACCAGATAGCCTAACATCAATAGTATGCAAGCTCTTCGAGAGGATGATAAGGGACTATATACAAGATTTTAGTAATGAAAACGGTATCATTAGCAGTAATCAGCATTGATTCATGAAGAATCCTTCTGGCCACACCAATCTATTAACATTCTATGAGGAGTTGAGCTAACATCTAGATAAAGGAAGGCCCGTAGATGTGGAGTACCTGGATTTTGCAAAAGCATTTGACACAGTTCCCCATAAACATTTACTGTACAAAGTAAGGTCCGTTGGTATGGACCATAGGGTGAGTACATGGATTGAAAACTGGCTACAAGGGCGAGTTCACAGGGTGGTGATAAATGGGGAGTACTCGGAATGGTCAGGGGTGGAAAGTGGGGTCCCCCAGGGTTCTGTGCTGGGACCAATTCTATTTAATTTGTTCATAAATGACCTGGAGGATGGGGTAAACAGTTCAATCTCTGTATTTGCGGACGATACTAAGCTAAGCAGGGCAATAACTGCTCCGCAAGATGTGGAAACCTTACAAGAAGATCTGAACAAATTAATGGGGAGGGCAACTACATGGCAAATGGGGTTAATGTGGAAAAATGTAAAATAATGTATTTGGGTGGCAAAAATATGAATGTAATCTACTCCTTGGTGGGAGAACCTCTGGGGGAATCAAGGATGGAAAAGGACCTGCGATCCTAGTAGATGATAGGCTCAGCAATGGCATGCAATGCCAAGCTGCTGCTAACAAAGGAAACATAATATTGGCATGCATTAAAAAGGGGATTAACTGAAGAGATAAACCGATAATTCTCCCACTCTACAAGACTCTGGTCCGGCCTTACCTGGAGTATGCTGTCCAGTTAGGGGCACCAGTACTCAGGAAGGATGTACTGGAAATGCAGCCAGTACAGAGAAGGGCAACAAAGCTAATAAAGGGACTGGAGGATATTAGTTATGAAAAAAGGCTACAAGCACTGAACTTATTCTTTCTGGAGAAGAGATGCTTGAGAGGGGATATGATTTTAATATACAAATATCATACTGGTGACCCCACAATAGGGATAAAACTTTTCAGTGGAAGGGAGTTTAATAAGACACATGGCCACTCATTAAGATTAGAATAAAAGAGGTTTAACCTTAGACTGCGTAGAGGGTTCTTTCCTGTAAGAGCAAGGATGTGGAATTCACCTCCACAGGCGGTGGTCTCAGTGGAGAGCATCCATAGTTTCAAAAAACTATTAGATAGGCACCTGAACGACCACAACATACAGGGATATACAATGTAATACTGACATATAATCACACAAATAGGTTGGACTTGATGGACTTGTGTCTTTTTTCAACCTCCCTACTATATGTAACAATGTAACTATCCTTTACAGCTAATCACACCCTCATCTCCTAAAACTGACTTGGAATTATTTCAGGACAACATCGTTAAGTGGCCGCACAAGAATTCATGCTTTTGGATGTTAAGAAAAAGAGTGCCAGAAACATGGGGGGGGGGGGGTTAAAAAGGTACGGAACAGAAATTACTGCTGATGTTTCTTGGAGCTGCAGCTCACTGCCAAGAGAACTCAAGGAATGAGGACTGGTGCCAGAGGAGGAAAGTGCATGAGAGGCACAAAGGCAGCAAAGGAGGACTTCATCTAGAGGATGGGCAGCTTTCAGAGGACTGCAGAGCATCAGTCACATTAAGTCATGTTACAAAAAGACACATTGACCACTTCCCGCCCAGCCTATAGGGGAATGAATTCCGGGCGGTGGTTCTGTTATCCTGACTGGACGTCATATAACGTCTTTCAGGATAACATGCCGGAGCGTGCCCGCGGGGGCACGCAACACGGCGATCGATGGTGCTGTGTGTCACTCTGACACACCGCATCTCCGGTAGTGGTAAGGAGCCTCTGATGGAGGCTCCTTACCACATGATCTGCTATGAACAATTACAGCTGATCATCGCGTGACCGGCTTAAACGGCTTTCCTCGGTTCACACTGACAGGGGGAGCCGATCGGCGGCTCTCCCTATCAGAGGGGGGGTTTGAGCTGATAATCAACACATTGATAATCAGTGCAGCCCCCATGCGAGGTGCCCATCAGCTGCCAGTCGGTGCCCCATCAGTAACGCCTGTCAGTGCCCATTACAGTGCCAATCAGTACCCCATCAGTAATGCCTGTCAGTAGCTCCTCATCAGTGCTGCCTATCCAGTGCCGCCCATGAGTGCCACCTATTAGTGGCCATCAGTGATGCATATCAGTGTAGCCTATTGGTGACCATCAGTGCCGCATATCAGTACCCATCAATTCTACATATCAGTGCCACCTTATCAGTGCCACCTCACTGTTTAGAAAAAAATAAAAACCCCAGTGATGATCAAATACCACCAAAAGAAAGCTCTATTTGTGGGAAGAAAAAAAAATAGTTTGGGTATAGTGTTGTATGACCGCGCAATTGTCATTCAAAGTGTGACAGCACTGAAAGCTAAAAATTGTCCTGGGCAGGACAGGGGGAAAGTGCCCAGCATTGAAGTGGTTAATGAGGATAAAAAAGACAAAAGTCAATCTAGTTCAACAAATAGAAAACTTTCACATACAAAATCCTATACACATAGTTGATACAGAGGAAGGCAAAAAAAAACCGCACAATAAACCATGATCCAATTTGCACCAGTGAGGGCAAAAATCCTTCCAGATCCCTCAGGAGGCAGTCAGATATTCCCTGGATCAACTACCCCTGGTGTTATTACCTATAAATGTTAGTATCCAGCTTTTTATTGTTAATTTAGGAATGCATCCAGCTCTTTTTTAAAACATTCCACTTAGCTGGCCAGAACTAGTTCTTGAAGAAGTCTATTTCACATTTTCATAGCTTTTACTATGAGGAAGCCTTTCAGTACATGGAGGTTAAAGCTGGCTACGCATTGTGCAACTGTCTTGTACAATTGTCCTTTAGATTTACCAAAACCATATAATATGAGGTCAAACCTAAACACTTTCAAATTGTATGCAGTCAGGCAGGCCCTTGCACTACATAGTTGAAGGTAAATCTAAAGGAAATTAAACAAAAAAAATTGTAAAATGTGTAGCCAGCTTATGTCTGTTTTTCACAAGACAAAAAGAGTGCCCCCTTGTCCAATGTAATGACTTGAAAGTGAGTAACTCACAAACAGCAACAAAACTGCCTTTACTTCTACCGGCAGCAGCGTGTAACATCAGCAAGTGCAAACTCCTACATCCTACATGCGTTTCTTCCAATAGGACATCACCAGGGACTGACAACCAGAGTTTGAAGCGATCCATTCATCTGTCATTGGGCTATTGATTTATACACTGTTAACCTGTTAAATGTAAAATAATGCATTTGGGTGGCAAAAATATGAATGCAATCTATACACTGGGGGGAGAACCTCTGGGGGAATCTAGGATGGAAAAGGACTTGGGGGTCCTAGTGGATGATAGGCTCAGCAATGGCATGCAATGCCAAGCTGCTGCTAATAAAGCAAACAGAATATTGGCATGCATTAAAAGGGGGATCAACTGCAGAGATAAAACGATAATTCTCCCGCTCTACAAGACTCTGGTCCGCCCGCACCTGGAGTATGCTGTCCAGTTCTGGGCACCAGTCCTCAGGAAGGATGTACTGGAAATGGAGCGAGTACAAAGAAGGGCAACAAAGCTAATAATAGTTATGAGGAAAGGTTGCGAGTACTGAACTTATTCTCTCTGGAGAAGAGACGCTTGAGAGGGGATATGATTTCAATTTACAAATACTGTACAGGTGACCTCACAATAGGGATAAAACTTTTTCGCAGAAGAGAGTTTAATAAGACTCGTGGCCACTCATTACAATTAGAAGAAAAGAGGTTTAACCTTAAACTACGTAGAGGGTTCTTTACTGTAAGAGCGGCAAGGATGTGGAATTCCCTTCCACAGGCGGTGGTCTCAGCGGGGAGCATTGATAGCTTCAAGAAACTATTAGATAATCACCTGAATGACCGCAATATACAGGGATATGTAATGTAATACTGACACATAATCACACACATAGGTTGGACTTGATGGACTTGTGTCTTTTTTCAACCTCACCTACTATGTAACTATGTAACTATGTAACCTCTGCTTAAGAGGCAAAATTTCTGCTAATTCTAATACTTACCATTGCGTCATGTTTTGGTGCCTGGCTGCGTATTCAAGATTTTGAAGTCACGGTTCCTTTTTTTCCCCCATTCATTTTTTTTTCATTTCTTCACTTTTTTTTTTTGTTGGAGATATTGGATTCACCTTATGAACTGATTATGGGCTGTTTATATTTATGATATGCAATGTATTCATTCGTTGGACACATTTTTGGTTATGCACTGATATGTTATCTGTATTTTTCACTAATATATACACTATATTACCAAAAGTATTGGGATGCCTGCCTTTACATGCACATGAACTTTAACCCTTTCGCTGCCAGGCCATGTGCTCCATTTTTACCCTCAGGTGGCCAGACCATTTTTGCAATTTTTCTTTTGCTCATTTATTTATCACTTATAGCTTTCAAAGTTTGTAAAAGACCCCCCAACCTGTATATTTTCTGAAAACACATGACCAGTAGAATAAAAAGAAGGTGCTTCTGATTTCTAAGGTCCCACGATATTTGCAAAAATGTTTATCAAAACAATATTTTTACTTAAAATCCACTAAAATCATGATTAGCAGATAAATACACAGCAAATTTTACAAAACTTCTACTAATTATAAAGCTTAACCTGTATTGAGTTAATAAATAACAAATATTTGTAATTATTACATTGCGCCTTTTTGCAAAATGGTGAAAATCGAACGTACGCAAAAATGTAAATATCCAAATTTCTCAAAAAATCTGAAGGTTTTCATTTTTCCCTTACAGCTTTAAGAATTTATGAAAGACCCCCAAAATATATTTTCTGAAAGCATATAATGTTTAGAATAAAAAGAAGTTGCTACAGATTTTTTAGACCCCAAGGTATTTGCGCAAATGTTTATCAAACCAATATATTCGCAAAAAAATACACTAAAACCATTATTAGCAGATTAAAACACAGCAAAATTTACAAAATTCCTGCTAAATACCTACTAAATAAAAAAAACTTAACCTGTATGAAGTTAATAAATAACTAAAAAATGTAATTTTTGCATTGTGCCTTTTTTCAAAATGGTAAAAATCGAATGTACCCAAAAATATCTCCAAAAATCTGGAGGTTTTCATTTTTCACTTACAGCTTTCAGAATTTGTAAAATACCCCCCAAACCATACATTTTCTGAAAGCACATGGCCAGTAGAATAAAAAGAAGGTGCTACTGATTTTTAAGGCAGCACGATATTTGCGTAAATGTTTATCAAATCAATATTTTCTGTAAAAATACACTAAATTCATTAATAGTGTACATAAACACAACATAACAAAATTCCTGCTAAATTGCTACTAACGCATTGTTCACAGGTGGCATACTAAAGTTTACGCCCATGGGGGCCATGTTTACCTGCACAGGGATGCACAGGTGTTCCATGCATCCCCATACAGGCAGTCCCATTTATGTCAATTGGGATGCAATGGCTGCACAGGCATAGCTGCTGTTCCCAATCTGACATCCGGGTGGGTGTGGGTACACCACCCCAAACCAGACAGTGTGAGCTCAGGGACATGCATGCAGACCTACATGGATGTAAAATTGGGAGCAACGGCTTTGTTCATGCAGGTGCTACATCCCAAATGACATCAATGGGATGGCCTGCATAGAGATGCACGGAAAACCTGTGCGTCCCCGTAAAGGTATGCTGTGTATGCCCTGTGTGAACAAGACCTTAGGCCCCTTTCACACAAGCAGACCAATCGGGTCTGCCTGTCCATTTTTTAGGCGGGCCCAATCGGACCACCCATTGTTCTCTGTAAACGGACATGTGTTCGTTTAAACCCGCCTGCATCTGATCCAGTCCAGTCTGCTAAATACAGACAGGTGGGGATTCCATTCCCCATCCATCTAGCATATCGGATCGGATGGAAATTGACAGGTGGTCTGTTTCCATCCGCTCGCCCCATAGAGAATAGCGGGCCTGTCATTCACCTGCTCAGCGGGGATCAGCAGACAGATCCCCGCTGAGCAGGCGGATCTGCTTGAGAGAGTCCACTCCATGTGAAAGGGGTCTTATCAGGAGCGGATGGTCCATTAGGGGCGCAGGGGCATTTGTATGATTTTTTTTAAAGCTGCATGATTAGAGCCTGAGGCTGTAATTGGCTTGGAAAAGGTTGGGTCAGGACTCTGTGCAGGCCCGTCATATTCCTCCACCCCAAACTCGCTCATCCATGTCTTTATGGACCTTTCGTTCTGCACTGGTTCAAATCATTTGGTGGAGGGGGGGGTTTTGATGTGGGTTTGTTTTTCAGGGGTTGGGCTTGGTCCCTTAGTTCCAGTGAAGGGAAATTCAAAGGGGTCTGTGTTCTGTCTCTAGGACAGAGAGCTAAACCTTTCTGCTGTGTAAACTTCAGATACCATATCTCTTTGATCTTAGATTTATTGGAACAAGCCAGGTGAAACTACAAATTGATAAAACAAACATCAATCAGAACAATTTTGCATACAATAAAGAAACAGTACTCTATAACACAGAATGGGATAACAAGAACTTACTTTTTGAGCTCGCTGAGGGGTGATGGGGAGAGTTTGAAGAAACAGCCTTACTGTCTTGATGTGCATTCCTAATATGGTGGCTGACTCACTTCCTCTAGAGAATCTCCCAGAATACACTAGTTCCTAACAACTTTATTAAAACATTCTACAAAATTACAATATGTAACTAAAACAAGCAGCTAAAGCTATACCAGAATAGGACAGTAGGTGGTGCCTACTCTCTGCATATAACTAGCTTGGTGTACATCAAGGAAAAAAACATCATATTATTTAATCACATAAACACAGTAACTGAGTAAGGCCCGGTGGGCAGACCCCCCCCCCCGTCTGACGTCATGTGACGTCACTAACAGAGTCTTCTACAGAAAGCAACAGAACAAGTTTGGCCACTGGTCTTGGGAATACTTTGGCCTCATTCTGCTGGAAGATCTTGATTTCAGCTTTACGGACATGCTTGTCCTCACTTGCCAGTATTCTAGTGACCAGACCTAAAGGCCACTCATTCCTTCGTATCTGGCAATCTCTCATGAGCACAACATCACCAGGTTTAAGATTAAGTTTTTCAATGTTTCCTCCATCAACTCCAGAAGGTATTGGCAAGGGTTTGTACTTGTCTTTTGAGTGAGTAACATAGCAGGTGTGAGAATCACTGGATCCTCAGAGTCACTTGAAATTGATGTCAACGGTCTGGCATTAATGATGGCTGTGACCTCTGCCATAAAGGTCACCAGACATTCATGGGAAAGCCTTGCAGTTCCCACTTGCAAGAAGATGGAGTCCAGAATTCTGCGGGCTATGCCTATCATCCTTTCCCAAACCTATACCATGTGAGAAGAGTGAGGTGGGTTAAAAGTCCATGTGCAGCCTTGCTTACTCAAGTATCTTTCTACACTGGGAGTGTCCAAGTTGGAAGGAATTTGCAGTTCCTTTACTGCTCCTACAAAGTTAGAACTTCTGTCAGAGCAAATGAGGCCTCTGATTGCAATGAAACGTCTAAAAGCATTAATGAAACTTGAATTGTCCATTGATACAATACTTCATATATGGACAGCTCGGATAGACATGAAGGTGAATATGACTGCCCAGCGTTTACTGTTAGAATGTTCCCCTTTGGTGTACCGGGTGGCGACAGATCAGGGACCAAAAACATCAAGTCCAACATTAGTGAAAGGCAGATCCATACTAAGTCTGTCAGATGGTAAATTGGCCATCTTTTGTGTCTAACATTCCACAAAGTTTATAGCAGCTAACACACTTGAAAAGGAACCCAATTCGGCCAATGTGGAAAGTCAATCCACAGTGGCTATCCTTGATCCCAGAGAGTAGTCAAATAAAACAACTGCTAATGGGCTTTTTTGGAGATAATAAGGGCTCAACTTCAGCGATGATGGTGTGGGATACAATGAAAGCATACCTTAGAGGCCTAATAATTAAAGAAATATCTAAAATTAAATTAGCCACAAGACAGCGGGAGGAACAGTTAACCCAGAGAGTTAAGCAAACAGAACAAGAATACACATCAGATCCCAATAGGGAGAAATTTGGAGCATGGCAGGACGCGCAGAATCTATATAAAAATCTGGTTTTAACTAAGGCAGAGAATAATAAATTCTTGCAGAACCAAAAGCACTACGAAATGGGGGAACAGGTGGGTCATATGTTAGCAATGATAACACGGAACCAGGAAGGCTCATCCACTATAGCTGCCATTGAAGACAGAAAGGGGATAGTAAAGTATGATACAGAGGGCATCCAAAAGATATTTGTAGATTTCTATTCACAGTTGTATGAATCTGAAAACTTAAATGTAAGGGAAAAGACTGAACAATTCTTAGATAATCTAACTATGCCCAAGCTGACCTCAATAGAAAGGGAATCTTTGGATATTCCTATAACTATGGCAGAGCTGGAGGAAGCGGTGGGACAAATTCAAAACAACAAAGCTCCAGGGATGGATGGATTCCCCGTGGAGATATATAAACTATACGGTCAGATCTTGATCCCAGAACTCCTCGAAGTACTCAATGAAGCATATGTCACACGGGAACTCCCTAAATCAATGATGGAAACAATAATAATCATAATTCTAAAACCGGATAAAGATCCACTAAAGCCCGGTTCTTATCGCCCAATATCTCTCCTTACATCTGATGTTAAAATACTAGCTAAGGTCTTGGCAAATAGGTTATCTAGACACATTGATACTTTGATCCATAGGGATCAAACAGGTTTCATCCCCTCCAGATTGGCAGCAACAAATATTCGCAGGCTCTTTTTGAATCTGCAATTGCCAATGGACAACGGGGGAGCTGGTGCCATTCTGTCATTGGATGCCCAGAAGGCATTTGACATGGTAGAATGAGAGTATCTATGGATGGTATTGATTGCCTTTGGTATAGGTCCAGGCTTTATAACCTGGCTAAAATTATTATATAAAGACCCTAGGGCAAGGCTGCGGATCAATGGCACTGTGTCACCAGCTTTCCCGTTATCCCGGGGAACTAGACAAGGCTGCCCTCTATCCCCGTTGCTGTTTGCATTGGCGGTGGAACCATTGGCCGTCGCGATTAGACAGTCTTCGGGGATAGAGGGATTCCAACGTGCAGGAAGAGAGGACAAAATAGCCCTATATGCAGATGATGCCTTAATCTTTCTGAGCGACCCCACAAAATCCTTAGAGGAACTCATGACACTTGTATCTGCATTTGGACAGTTTTCTGGGTTTCGCATCAACTGGGAGAAGTCGGTATTGATGCCACTATATAAAGCAAAAATTTCATTACCAGACTGTGTAAAACAAATTCAAATAAAACATAAAATTAAGTATTTAGGGATCCAGGTAACTCGAAAAGTGGGGGACTATGTGGACCTTAACCTTAGACCACTATTGACTAGGCTTAAAGATAAATGTCGGACCTGGTGCAAACTCCTATTAACTGTGATTGGCAGAGCCAATCTAATAAAGATGATTTGGGCCCCACAATTGTTGTACATTTTTCATAACTGCCCGATGTGGATAGCCGCATTTTGATTTAAAAGGATAGAATCGCTTTTTCGCGAACTCATTTGGAAGAAAAAATATGCACGTATTAAATTAACAACCTTAATGCTGACTAAAGATGAGGGGGGACTCTCTATCCCACATCCAAAAAATTATTTTTTGGCTTCACAAACCCAGCAATTTTTTGGCTGGACAGAGGTGGATGAGAATGATCCCATACAGGGGTTATTACTTCCACTGGGTAAGGTATATTCTCTGATGTCCCTACTAGAGACAAAAACCTTTCAAAAAGATAAGAAATTCATGACAGGTGAGCTATTCAATAAGGTATGGCTAGCAATAAAAAAGATTACTAGCATTACAGGTTATACTTCCTATACACCAATATGGAATAACGCAAACTATGAGGAAGTGCAGAGATTGGAGGGATTTGGGCTTTGGCAAACTTAGGGGCTTAATATGTGGAACAACTGTTTTGGAACGATAAGATAAAATCATTTGCGCAAATATCTGAGGAATTCGGGATTCCAAGACAGAGGTTCTTTCAGTATCTCCAGCTTAGACATGCTTTTCATGTCCAGGCCCGTACATCTGTATTTAAGTTTAATGTCTCTAAAATAACAATATTGTTGAAGAAAAGGGATCAAAAGAAGGGACTTATCTCTAAAATATATGAGATATTGCAGTGTAAATTTAAGGAAGCCTTAGTGGAGCCGGCCAGGGCGCAGTGGGAACGAGACCTGGGAGCACTGACTGACGCTCAGTGGTCGGAGGTCTTGTCTGCGATCCCAAAGGTATCTCTGACAGCTACTCAAAAATTAACACAACTTTTTATTACACATAGATCATACTATACCCCCGAAAACTATTCAAGTGAAAACGCAGGGAATCCCCCTTATGCCCCCGGTGTAGTGGTGCACCGGCTAATCTAATACACATGTGGAAATGCCCCAAACTCCATCGTTATTAGCAGAATATAATTAAAAACATAAATAGCGCATTAGGTATAGAAATTTCACTAGACCCAAATTTATGTTTATTAAATACAGTGGAGGAACCAAATATTTCAAAACATACCCATATCGCAATGACGAGAGGCTTGTTTCAGGCACGAAAGCTAATAGCTCAGAAGTGGATATCTATATACCCCCCAACGGTCGAAGAATGGAGAACACAAATAAAAGAAACCATAATAAAGTAGGAATTTATTTATACACATAGAGGGAGCCAAGATAAATTTGATGCCATCTGGAAAATCTGGGTAGAGGCCTGGGACAATGAAAATAAAAGATGAATCAATATGGGAGAGGGATAATATTGGGAGAGGATGGGAGGACGGGGGGGGGGGGGGGGCTTTTGTGGTCAAGGGGGGGGAGAGATACAGTAGGGGGAGGAAATCTATTTTTTTTGTTGTTGGGTTTTGCCCCCTCTTTTTTTTTTTTTTTTGGTGGCGGGTGAATGTTAGAAGCAAGATTATGTATCTGGAATAAAATGTATGGATAAATGTACAACTTGTACTGCTATGAAAAGAATAAAATAGTACTGAATCAAAAAAAAAAAAAAAAAAGGAACCTGCTCACACATGACAACAGCCCTGGTGTTTTGTTTGGTCATTGTAGTGTTGAATGAGTAAGTAGGCAATATGATGGTGACCTGGAATCAAAGCATGTTTCTCAGAAAACTCTAACTTGCCTTCTTTTAACCACTTGCCTACTGGGCACCTAAACCCCCCTCCTGCCCAGACCAATTTTAAGCTTTCAGCGCTCTCACACTTTGAATGACAATTACTCAGTCATGTAATACTGTACCCAAATGAATTTTTTGTCCTTTTTTTCATACAAATAGAGCTTTCTTTTGGTGGTATTTGATCACCTCTAGGTTTTTTATTTTTTGCGCTATAAATGAAAAAAGACCCAAAATTTTGAAAAAAAACCACATTTCTGTGATAAAATTTTGCAGATTATTATTTTTTCTTCATAAATTTTGGCCACAATTTAAACTGCTACATATCTTTGGTAAAAATAACCCAAATTAGTGGAAATTATTTGGTCTTTGTGAAAGTTAAAGAGTCTACAAGCTATGGTGCAAATCATAAAAAATTGATCACACCTGATGTACTGACGGCCTATCTCATTTCTTGCGACCCGAACAAGCCAGGAAAGTACAAATACCCCCCAAATGACTTTTTTGAAAGTAGACATTCCAAGGTATTTGGTAAGATGCATGGTGAGCTTTTTGATGTTGTCATTTTTTCCCACAATTCTTTGGAAAATTAAGTTTTTTTTTCCCCCAAAAAATTGTCATTGTAATAGGTTTTTTCTCTCACATGGCATTGATATACCACAAATAACACCCCAAAATACATTCTGCTACTCCTCCTGAGTATTATGATACCACATGTATGGGATTTTTTCACAGCCTGGCCACATAGAGAGGCCCAACATGCAGGGAGCACCATCAGGTGTTCTAGGAGCATAAATTACACATCTAACTTGTTGACTACGTATTACATTTTTGAAGGCCCTGGAGCACCAGGACAATGATACGTGACACTGACGTGGCACTGATGACAGATGGCACTGATACGTGGCACTGATGACACTGATGTGGCACTGATGACAGATGGTACTGATATGTGGCACTGATGACACTGATGTGGCACTGATGACAGATGGCACTAATACGTGGCACCGATGACAGATGGCACTAATACGTGGCACTGATGACAGATGGCACTAATACGTGGCACTGACAGATGGCACTAATACGTGGCACTGATGACACGTGACATTGATGACAGATGGCACTAATATGTGGCACTGATGACAGGTGGCACTAATATGTGGCACTGAAGAGAGATGGCACTAATACGTGGCACTGATGACACGTGACAGTGATGACAGATGGCACTGATAAGTGCCACTGATGACACATGACACTGATGACAGATGCCACTGATACATGGCACTGATGACACGTGACACTGATAACAGATGGCACGTGACACTGACAGGTGGCACTGATGACAAATGGCACTAATATGTGGCACTGGGGACAGATGGCAGTGGGGACAGATGACAGAGGGGACAGATGGTAGTGGGGACAGATGACAGTGGGGACAGACGGCAGTGGGGACAGATGACAGTAGGGAGAGATGACAGTGGGGACAGATGGCACTGACGTGACTTTTTTTTGTTTTTTTTTTCTCTTTTTGACTCACACTGCAGCGGTTAGCTCTCCCTCACTTACACGCTGTCTCTGTGTGAGGAGGGAGAGCCGGCGATGAGAGATGATCTCATATGTTTACATATGAGATCATCTCATTGGCAGCGCCGATCACGCTGTAAACGGCCACTGTGATTGGCTGTTTACAGCGATCTGTGACTGGCTGTGTCCAAGGGACACGGCCAGCACAGAACTTCCCCGATGCGCACCCGCAGGAGTGCGCATCATTGAAGTAAACAGGAGGACTTCCAGGGACACTCCCGGCAATTGGTGTCCGCGCTGTAGCCGTCTTTCGGCTATAGCGCGAGCACAAACTGGTTAAACGGCCTCCTACTCTCAACAGGCCATTTACATCAAGGATTGGGTCAAGCTTCTTTAAGACACTGTCTTTAGTCTGTGTAAACCTTTTTACAGTTGTGCCAACCTCTGCAGTTGTCATAAGATAGTGGATCACTTTTGTAGGACTGAGCTATGTGGGTAAGGCAAGTGATAGCTCGAACAAGGAATTTCCGGGTGGAGAACCTGCTAATATGGTGGGTTTTAAACTGGTTGAGAAAAGTTGTTGTAACTGAGGTAGAAACCTGAGGGCGCATTTCCTGATCCTTGTCTACATCTATTAAATCAAATGTGGCAATGTCATTAGTGTTGCAATCTGGACTGTGCAGAAAGGTGGGACCTGTGAAACATGAAGTACTTTCAAGGCGACTGGCTGCAACTGATCTCGTTGCTAAGTCTGCAGGATTGTAGTCTGTAGGCACAAAATGCCATATGTTCTGGGTGGGTGGACCTCCATATCCTCAACACTCTGTTATTGACATAGACATAGAAGCGTCTAGTTTCATTGTAGATGTAACCTAGAACTACTTTCCTGTCTGTGTAGAACTCAGCTTCTAGAATCTGTATGTTTGTCTCCGTTGCAATTAGTTCAGCTAGCTCTACAGCCAATACTGCAGCACAAAGTTCCAATCTAGGTATGGTGTGTTCAGGGAGTGGTGCAAGTTTTGCTTTACCCATTACAAACCCCACATGGCATTGCCCTTTAGTGTCTATGGTTTTGAGGTAGGCTTCAGCAGCAATAGCTTTAACGAAAGCATCAGAAAACACACAAAGTCTTTGCATCTGAACTTCTGTGGATGGCACGGGGGCATATGGGCGTGGAACTTTGAGGCTTCTTGAATATTTTCTCCATGAAGCAAAAGAAGTGTTCTCTCATCTCTGGCTTTCTTTGAAGATTGTGTTTTAGGGAAGTGAAGAGTTTATATACTTGCTCCCTGTTGTTAGGAAAACATTGTCTTTGTTGCCTGAAGGGAAGAGGTGCAACCCAGCTGTTAGACTCATCTTTCTCTATGCTCTTTCCCAAACTTCCAAGAAGAGCCTATCCTCAATGGACATTGCTACCTTATTGTGCTCCTTTGTTCCCCTGAACACTGTGCATCCTAAGTTGTCTTGGTCACTGTCAAAGGTATTGCTGTCACAGAGGGAACTTGTGAAAGAAAGAGGTACAGGGTTCCTGTGTGGTAGCTCCTTTATGGGGATGTGATTTTGACAGGGCTGGAAAAGAGAAGGACGACCATTCTCTAGCGTACTAGTGAGCAAGTTATTGACAGATGTCAGTTTGTGTGCTCCTCCCAGGCAAACATCACCTACGATGACCCACCCAAGATCCAGTTTTTGGGCATATGGGGCATTGTGGGGGCCATTGACCTGCTTTCTTGCTTTGTTGGCTTGCAAGATTACCTGAGCCTGATCATCTAGTTCTGGTATGAGATGTGCTATGGTGTGGGGATCTCAGATCTGTTGTCTGGGATCTGATTGCACTCTATTATGGTCGGTAAGGGATGACATGTCTTGCCATCCATAGATTCTACTTGTAGGCTGTCAGCTCCCCGCCGCCTCCACTGTACCTGCACAGGTCCTAAGAGAGTAAAGACTGCTGGGGCCCTTAATGTTTAGAATGTCAAAAAACACAAATGCTAGTGATTTGTTACTCTGATCATCCAAGATGACATAGAGCTTGACTGCTTTGTCACTGGCACCTATAATTGCTTTGCAGACTTCAGTGCACTGTAAAGTGATTGCTATTGCATCTGTACTAGAGTCCTTGGTATCCCCGCAAAGCTCATTGTCACTATGGGCAGGTGGGGAGATTCTTGGAGCTGGCCCTGGGTGCAGAGCTGTGTTGTGATCTGTGCTGCCGCACTCTGTACACTTAACACTGACCTTACAGTCCTTGGCAAAGTGTGTTGATGAAGAGCAACACTTGTAACAGATGTTGTTCTCTTTTAGGAAGGCCTTGCGATCCCGCAATGTCTTTGCTCTGAAGGTCCTGCATTTCAGAAGAGGACGTGGCATCTTATGCAGAAAGCAGTACTTAGCAGGGTCACTGTCTTGATCCTCTGGTTGAGACTCTGCAGATCTGGAAAGAGATGTTAGTGTTGTGCACTGCTACTGGAGCCTTGGGTTGCTTAGGGCCAGAAGAAGTAACATAAGACACTGGAAAAAATGAAGCTGGAATCATCTTTCGTTCCTGCTTGCATGTCTACAAAGTCCAGACTCTCTAAAGGGCGGAAAAGTTACATTGTGTTTTCATTTGTAGTTACAGCTATGAGTGATCCATCTTTCCTGCAACTCATAAGGAAGTTTTTGTTTTAAGGAGTTAATATCTCTAGCTGAGTCAAGAAAGGAAAGGCCAGGTAAGTCTCCTTCTGCTTTAGCAACTTGTAAGTCCATACACAGGTCACTGAATTATCAGTCTCTGGTAACTCCTGCTAGGTATTTTTGGGAAGTCATTATCCTTTTAAATAGTGTAGTTTCGATAGCCTCTGGTGAGCTATAACATCCATCCAGTCTGTTCCAGATGTTTGTAAGGCCTAGTTCAGGGAGGTTTATATTAATGTCTCTGGTTCTCTTGGCATGTTTAGCAGAATCATTGCCCACCCACTTTACGAGAAGATCTATCTGTTCCCTGCAGGATAGATCTAGACCTTTGATGGTACTCTGGAAAGAAGATCGTCATGCTCTGTAATACTGGGAGCGATCACTGAATTTAACAAGTCCTTGGGTAACTAACTCAGGCTTTGCAAGGATCTTGGCAAGGTCTACAGTAGCCTGATTAGCATTGGGGTAGGCTGCTTTTGTATCATGGTGTGGTGTATAGGCATACCTGGTAGAAGTCTCTTCTTTAGTCGGGCTGGGGTCATACTTGCATAAGGTTGGCGGTTTGTACCAGCTTGTTTTATATTCCCTTGTAGTGAAAGCAGGTGTTTGATGCTTGTATGAAGGCTGAGTACCTTGCTGAGTAGAAGGTTTGGTTGGAGCTGGATAACCTGTCAGATTTTTCTTGCTTGTAGCACTGGGGTTCAAGGTCAGCCTCCTGCTGCTTTGCTTGATGTGACTCACTGACATCATATTAAATTTGTTGCTGTGGAGTATTGCTTGGGTTAGAGTGCTGGTTTACATAATCTAAAGTGCGCTGCATGGGTGATCCTTCTCTGGACCCAGTATGCTGCTACCTGCTCTTAAATCACCATAGGCAGCTGCTTCTAATGCTTCTGCTTCTGCAATTGCGGTAGCAGTGTCTCATTCCACTGCCAGCCTCTCCATGTTACCTTCTAGGGTAGCTTGCTACATTTTCAGAGAACAGACAAAAACAGTCTGACGCCAGGAAACTGGGACATCTATTGCACTAAGAACCTTGTGAATGTCCTGCAAGAGCCCAAAGAGTAGCTGTGTGGATGAGCACACCAGGAGGGGTGTGAATACAAGTAAAAACATTCAGGAGCAACCACAATTGAAAAGCACTAATCGGGACAGTCTTGAAAGGACAAACAGTCAAATAATCAAAATTTTCAATGAGATAAAAGCATATGCCGATTTAATAATAAGATATGATTGGATGAACAATTATCTAGACATCTCCTTGCATAGATGGAACAGCTGCAAAGCGTTCTCCTCACTGTGACAGTACCTTAAGCAACAGTCAGTGGTGGACTGGCTTGGTGGGGCAGTGCTGCGATGGCAAAACCTTCATGTGTTCCTGAATGTCACTGGGAAGAGGGAAGCCAGCATGTGCGGAGCTGGATGGACAGTGTGGAGCCTCGATTGAATCCCCAATAATGTGTGGCGGAATGATGGGGCAGCCAGAAGGCAAAGAAGGGACCAAGAGGCAGCAGGAGCAACCGGAGCTGGTGGACGGGAACACCCAAACATGACGTCATACGATCGGGGAACACAGGTCCAAAACGAAGCTTGGAGCACAACAGGTGGAGAGCAAGCTGAGGAGAGTAGAGAGGGAAGATAGCTGTCGTCTTGAATACAGGTATCGGGGCGTGACCCTTCTTCAGGTTAGGTGACATAGACTTCAAATGGGGTTTAAATCGGGGCGGACCGTGGGAAGAATCACAAATTTAAAGGAACCATGATTGTTTTTCCACCGTAGCATACCTCCATAGTTTAAACAAAGTGATGACAAAGGCTTATTATACATGCACTACAGAAAATGTGACAAAGACAAGGGAATACAATAACAATAAGCAGGATAGACAAGAAACAATAGTTAGAATATGAATTAAATGTCTCAATTAAGATAAAAAAAATTATATATGTATATGATGAAATATATATATATATATATATATATATATATATATATATATATATATATATATATATATATATATATATATATATATATAGTAAAAAAAATAAAATTAAAAATATTAAATTTGAATTACTAATGAAAATAAAATTATTAATAATTGTTAATAAATGATAACGATAGGGATGATTCTTAAGAAAGTAAATTTGATACAGACCATAATGTGTATGATAGTCCAAAGTACATAATCACTAAAGATTAATGATAATAATAATATTCGTGATAGAACCAGGTAAGTTAGTTAGTTAATTAATTCAATGATTCATTAGTTTGATTAATGTTCCCATGGTTCATAGTGTTGAAACCCAATGAGAACCTAATTTGTGTTTTATCTATTACCATGCATATATAACAAGTATGAGGATGAAAAAAGGTAATAAAAGATATAATATAATGGTGATTGTAAGCCATGTAGGAATGAACAAGTGGTGCCCAATACAAAACATCCTATGCTATATGTTTACTATGATCCCCTCAGTATGTAACCTATGGGTACACCCTGAGGATATACAGACTGAAAACTGGTGGTAACAGGACAATAAGGAATGATAACAGAAGGGGTCTAGATGATACTATGAATCTCTAGGCCTTCGTTCAACCCATTGAGAGATAGAGAGGCCAGTTTATAGATCCAGAATGATTCTCGTTTGCACAACATGGAGAACCTCTCATTATCAGTCAGAGAACCACCCGGGATGCATTCGATGGCCACAACCTTTAGACAAGGGATGTTTTTAGCATGATAAGTTATGAAGTGGTGGGGGACACTATGTTCATGAAGTCCCTTTTGTATAAACCGTCGGTGCTCCCCTACACGTTTTCGTAAGGTTTGCATCGTACGGCCCATGTATAACAAGTTGCACGGGCATATGAGTACATATATCACATACTCAGTGGAGCATGTAATACATTGCTTTATATTGTACTCATTACCGGATCTATCAGAAAAAGAGGATTGGCCATGTTGGATGAACTGGCAAGTCAGACAACCCCTTTTCTTACACTGGAAAATACCAGTTCTGTTTTCGAAATAGGACCTAATGTCCATAACTCTCTCTTACAACATACAGCTCAAAGTACTCTAAAGAACAACAACCATCAACTGGTCATCAAACAGGCTGACAAGGGGGGCAGCCTGGTTATTCAAGACAGAACTGAGTATGAGAAAGAAGCTTACCACTTACTATCCGATCAGAAAACATATAGTATTTTAAAAGGGGACCCCTTACCAGGGTTCCAAGTGGAATTGAAATCTTTGGTAGAGGGAGCTGCAAATGATGGGGTATTATGTAAAAGGGAGAAACAGTTCCTCCTTCCCCACATTTGCAATACCCCCTACTTTTACCATCTGCCAAAGATTCACAGTTCCACCGTATGTCCTCCAGACAGACCCATTGTGGTCAGTACCGATAGTTTTACCTCTGGACTATCTCTCGTCTATCTCATTACATAAACTTCTTTCTACAACCTATAGTCTCAGGTTTTCTGTCATACATCAAGGATTCTGGTCATGTGATTGAGACATTCCTGAATTATGAATGGAAACCAGACTACTTGTGGGCCTCTTTGGATGTGGTCTATCTCTACAACTCAATCCCATCTAATGTAGGCTTAGATGCACTCCAACATTTCCTTTCCAAAAATTTGAATATGAATTATAGACAGGCACAGTTTTTGATTGATGCTACAGGTTTCTGCTTGGAGCACAATTATTTTGTGTTCTAGGACAATTTTTACATTCAGAAACATGAAATAGCCATGGGAGAAAATTTTGCCCCTTCACATGCCATCATTGTCATGGGCTATTGGGAAGATCTATATATATGGACACAAAACCCTTTTGCGAGACACATAGTGGTCCTAGGGCACTATATCAATGATATTTTGATCATCTGAAATGGGAGTATCGAATCCTTTGAGTCATTTGTCACAAGTCATGATCTTTCCTCCCTCAGGTGCCACTTCCCCTGGTTTCTCTGTCAATATCAACGGCTCAACTATCAACCCATCTCCCCACGCCAAAGTCCTAGGTGTTATCCTGGACCAGACTACTTGTGGGCCTCTTTGGATGTGGTCTATCTCTACAACTCAATCCCACCTAATGTAGGCTTAGAGGCACTCCAACATTTCCTTTCTAAAAATTCCAATATGAATTATAGACAGGCACAGTTTATGATTTATGCTACAGGTTTCTGCTTGGAGCACAATTATTTTGTGTTCCAGGACAATTTTTACATTCAGAAACATGAAATAGCCATGGGAGAAAATTTTGCCCCTTCACATGCCATCATTGTCATGGGCTATTGGGAAGATCTATATATATGGAAAAAAAAACTCTTTTGTGAGACACATAGTGGTCCTAGGGCGCTATATCAATGATATTTTGATCATCTGAAATGGGAGTATCGAATCCTTTGAGTCATTTGTCACAAGTCATGATCTTTCCTCCCTCAGGTGCCACTTCCCCTGGTTTCTCTGTCAATATCAACGGCTCAACTATCAACCCATCTCCCCACGCCAAAGTCCTAGGTGTTATCCTGGACCAGACTACTTGTGGGCCTCTTTGGATGTGGTCTATCTCTACAACTCAATCCCACCTAATGTAGGCTTAGAGGCACTCCAACATTTCCTTTCTAAAAATTCCAATATGAATTATAGACAGGCACAGTTTTTGATTTATGCTACAGGTTTCTGCTTGGAGCACAATTATTTTGTGTTCCAGGACAATTTTTACATTCAGAAACATGAAATAGCCATGGGAGAAAATTTTGCCCCTTCACATGCCATCATTGTCATGGGCTATTGGGAAGATCTATATATATGGAAAAAAAAAACCTTTTGTGAGACACATAGTGGTCCTAGGGCGCTATATCAATGATATTTTGATCATCTGAAATGGGAGTATCGAATCCTTTGAGTCATTTGTCACAAGTCATGATCTTTCCTCCCTCAGGTGCCACTTCCCCTGGTTTCTCTGTCAATATCAACGGCTCAACTATCAACCCATCTCCCCACGCCAAAGTCCTAGGTGTTATCCTGGACCTGAACTAACCTTTCGACCCCACATTCTATCACTATCCAAAATTTGCCGCCTCAACCTCCGCAACATCTCCAAGATACACCCCTTCCTAACCAATGTCACCACAAAGCTTCTAATCCACTCCCTGGTCATCTCCCGCCTGGACTACTGCAACTCCCTCCATATTGGCTTACCTCTAAATAGGCTATTCCCATTTCAGTCCATCATGAATGCTGCTGCCAGGTTTGTCACCGAATATAACAGCAAATATAGATACATTCAGAATATTGTTAAGAAACATTGACATATTCTGCATATGGATCCGAAACTAGGACCTTTCCTACCTCCAGCGCCACAGATCACATTCAAAAGAACACGTACTCTGAAGAACATTGTTGCCCCGAGCAAACTTAAGAATTCTCGAAAGGAGAGAGTTATGGACATTAGGTCCTATTTCGATAACAGAACTGGTATTTTCCAGTGTAAGAAAAGGGGTTGTCTGACCTGCCAGTTCATCCAACATGGCCAATCCTCTTTTTCTGATAGGGCCGGTAATGAGTACAATATAAAGCAATTTATTACCTGCTCCACTGAGTATGTTATATATGTACTCATATGCCCGTGCAACTTGTTATACATGGGCCGTACGATGCAAACCTTACAAAAAAGTGTAGGGGAGCACCGACGGTTTAAGGGACTTCATGAACATAGTGTCCTCCGCCACTTCAAAACCTATCATGCTAAAAACATCCATTATCTAAAGGTTGTGACCATCGAATACATCCCGGGTGGTTCTCTGACTGATAATGAGAGGTTCTCAGTGTTGTGCAAACGAGAATCATTCTGGATCTATAAACTAGCCTCTCTATCTCCCAATGGGTTGAACGAAGGCCTAGAGATTCATAGTAGATTCATAGTATCATCTAGACCCCTTCTGTTATCATTCATTATTGTCCTGTCACCACCAGTTTTCAGTATGTATATCCTCAGGGTGTACCCATAGGTTACATACTGAGCGGATCTTAGTACACATAAGATGTTTTGTATTGGCACCACTTGTCCATTCCTACATGGCTTCCAATCACCATTATATCTTTTATTACATTTTTTCATCCATATACTTGTTATCTATGTATGGTAATAGATAAAACACCAATTAGGTTCTCATTGGGTTTTGACACTACGAACCATGGAAACATTAATCATAAACTAACGAATCATTGAATTAATTAACTAACTAACTTGCCTGGTTCTATCACAAATGTATTATTATTATCATTAATCTTTAGTGATTATGTACTTTGGGCTATCATACACAGTATGGTCTGTATTGAATTTCTTGAGAATCATTCTTATAATTATCAATAATTAATTATTATTATAAATTTTATTTTCATTAGTAATTCAAATTTAGTATTTTTATTTTTAATTTTTAATATATATATATATATATATTTTTTTTGATTCAATTTTATTTTTATTTCATTATATACATATATATATATATATATATATATATATATATATTTATCTTAATAGAGACATTTAATTCATATTCTAACCATTGTTTCTTGTCCGTCCTGCTTATTTTTATTGTATTCCCTTGTCTTTGTCAAGTTTTCTGTAGTGTATGTATAATAAGCCTTTGTCATCAGGTTGTTTAAACTATGGAGGTGTGCTGCGGTGGAAAAACCAATCATGGTTCCTTTAAATTTGTGATTCTTCCCGCGGTGCGCCCCTATTTAAACCCCATTTGCAGTTTATGTCACATGACCTGAAGAAGGGCCACGCCCTGATACACGTAGTCAAGACAACAGCTATCTTCCCTCTCTACTCTCCTCAGCTTGCTCTGCACCTGTTGTGCTCCAAGCTTCGTTTTGGACTTGCGTTCCCCGACTGTATGACGTCACATTCAGGTGGCTGCCTCTCAGTCCCTCCATTGCTTTCTGGCTGCCCCATCATTCCGCCACACATCATTGGGGATCCGATCGAGGCTCCACACTGTTCAACCAGCTTTGCACATGCTGGCTTCCCTCTTCCCAGTGACATCTAGGAACACATCTAGGTTTTGCCATCGCAGCACTGACCCACCAAGCCAGTCCACCACTGACTGTTTCTTAAGGTACTGTCACAGTGAGGAGCACGCTTTGCAGCTGTTCCATCTATGCAAAGAGATGTCTAGATAATTGTTCATCCAATCATATGTTATTATTAAATCGGCACACGCTTTTATCTCATTGAACGTTTTAATTATTTGACTGTTTGCCCTTTCAAGACTGTCCCGATCAGCGCTTTTCAATTGTGGTTGCTCCTGAATGTTTTTGCTGCATTTTCAGAGATGCCTCTTGCTGAGCTACTTCAGCCTCCAGGCGTACTTTTTGTCATTTTCTCTCTTGCTCATGCGCATTCTCTCTTGCTCTCTCTCTTGCTCCATGCGTATTCTCTCTTGTGCTCTCTCTTGCTCCATGCGTACTGTCTCTTGCTCCATGCGTACTCTCTCCTGCTCTCTCTCTCTTGTTCCTGCCTCACCTTTTCTGCATAAAGGTGAGCCTTTTCTCTGCTCATCTGCAACTCTTTGTCTGCGAATGCGGCCCTGGCCCTCGCTGCTTCAGCTTTTGAACAGGCGATTTCTGCTGCATTTGTGACAGATGATTCGGATGAGCTTGCTTGCAATCGTGTTTTGTAAGAAGATGCTTGACTGTGAGACATGGCTGTAGTGGAGAATCTGTCCTGCTGTGTAGAGACCGCTGTCGAGTGCAGGGATGCTGCGTGACAGGGCGCGTCTGTGTAGCCTGGCTGCTTGCTTCACCTGCTGAAAGCCTGTTTTATCTAAGGCATCTGACTGTATGGACACTTTGTAGCCCAGGGCTGTACAGTCTTCCGAAGTCAGCTTATCTTCACCTCAGAGGTCAGTAAAAATGTCACTGTTCTGTCTCTAGGACAGAGAGTTAAACCTTCTTGCTCTATACACTTCAGATACCATATTTCTTTGATCTTAGATTTATTGGAACAAGCCAGGTGAAACTACAAATTGATAAGACAAACATCATTCAGTACAATTTTGCATACAATAAAGAAACAATGCTCTATAACACAGAATGGGATAATAGGAACTGACTTTTTAAGCTTGCTGAGGGGTGATGGGGAGAGATTGAATAAACAACCTTACTGTCTTGATGTGCATTCCTAAAATGGTGGCTGACTAACTTCCTCTAGAGAATCTCCCAGAATACACTAGTTCCTAATAACTTTATTAACACATTCTAAGAAAGTACAATATGTAACTAAAACAAGCAGCTTAAGCTATACCAGAAAGGGACAGTGGGTGGTGCCTACCCTCTGCATATAACTAGCTTGGTGTACATCAAGGAAAAAAACAAGATGATGTGGGATCCTCCACTCAAAGAGGGGCTTAAACCACAGTGCTAGTGTCTCATTACCTCCAGAAAGAGAAGAGCCCCAGGTGCTGGCTAAATGCTGTTGCAAGTAGAAGAGAACAAGAAAGACTGGGCAGCCGCACACCGGAATGGAGCTCTATGAGTAAGCACTTGGTGTAAGTGCGAAACATGACCCCACAGTCGTGTTTTGTGTACCCCATGATCCTGTATTTTGAATAAAAAGACAGATTTATCCATTTCAGTGTGCGGCTGTCCAGGCTTTCTTGTTCTCTTCTACAAGGAAAAAAACAACATATTATTTAATCACATAAACACAATAACTAAATAAGGTCCAGTGGGCAGAACAGTCAGCATACCAAGACATTTTGGACAATTTCATACTCCCAACTTCATGGGAACAGTTTGGGGATGGCCCCTTCCTGTTCTAACATGACTGCGCACCAGTGCACAAACAAGGTCCATAAAGACAAGAATGAGCGAGTTGGGGTTGGAGAAACTTGACTTGCCTGAAGAGTCCTGACATCAACCCTATAGAACACCTTTGGGATGAATTAGAGTGAAGACTGCGAGCAAGGCCTTCTCGTCCACATTAGTCCCTGACCTCACAAATGCTCTTCTGGAAGAATGGTCAAACATTTCCATAGACACACTCCTTAACCTTGTGGACAGCCTTCCCAGAAGAGTTGAAGCTGTTATAGCAGCAAATGGTGAGCCAACTCAATATTGAACCCTACAGACTAAAGCCTCATACACACGATCAGATTTTCCATCGGGAATTGTGTGATGACAGACTGTTGGTCGAAAATCCAACCGTTTGTATGCTCCATCGAACAATTGTTGTTGGATTTTCCGCCGACAAATGTTGGATGGCAGGCTTATAAATTTTCCGCGAACAACGGTCTGTTGTCAGATTTTCCTATCGTGTGTACACAAGTCCATCAGACAAAAGTCCAAAGTATCAACATGCATGCTCGGAATCAATGCTCACCAAACACAACATTAGCAGAAGGTGCCCAAAGGGTGGCGCAAAAGAGCTGAAAAGCCACGTAGTACGTCATTACGTTCGTGTTTGTTGGCCGACAACTGTGTGCTGTTTGTATGCAAGACAAGTTCATGGCCAACGCCCTTCGGACAAAAGTCTGATGCTTTGTCTGCAGAAAATCCGATCGTGTGTACGAGGCTTAAGATTGGGATGCCATAAAGTTCATGTGTGTGTAAAAGCAGGCATCCCAATACTTTTTGTAATATAGTGTATATCGATTGAAATTGCATTAATATTCTATTTTTCTGATGGGTGCTGAATTTTGTCTAGTGTTTAACTGGGAATTTACATTTATCAATTTGTTAGCTGCCTTGTTGGATATCAGAGCAGACTGTGTTTTATTTTTGCACTGTAAAGATGCCACACAATGTTTCTGCAGCTGGATCTCTGCTGCACAATTTGAAATGTTTGTTGCAGTTAGAATTTCTGTGTATAGCCCTACAGTGCATAGTCCATATGGGCTTATCTGCTGGTTAACTGCAGATAGGAAACAGGAAACTTTATTATACAGAGAAAAGCATAGAGTTTACCATAGAGCAGCTACAAATTTATAAACACTGCTATCTACTGTCAGAGAAATAATCAACCTGGCTGTAGAGCGATGCGGCGCTCGCGCACTCGTGGCCCAATGGCACGACGCACGCGTGTTCATATTAGCACACGCTCAACGTGATGCTCTGGCTGCCAATTTAAAGACACTCAGGTGCTCAGACAGGTTGCTGGTTTGCCTTCAACTTCCTGTCTGAGTTGTTTCCTGTTTCCTGCCTACTGAATCACTGCTTGACCCGGATCGTCCCTGACTACTCTGCTCTTCTCCTGGACCCGACCATCGGTTTGTTTATAAGAATTCTGCCTTGTCTTCAGTGTTTGACCCCCTTGCTTGTGACTTTGATTTACTTGCTATGTCCTGTGCCTGAACCTTTGCTTATGACCCGGATTTGCTTACTATCTCCTGTGCCTGAACTTCTCCTTGTGATCTGGACTTACCTGCTTTCTCCTGTGCTTGACCCTCTGCCTGTGTCCCGGATCTGCCTGCTAACCTTGTGTTTTATCCTCAGCCTGTTTCAGACCTTCTGAATTGCCAGTCTCTGCACATCTACCAGGACCCTTGAAGGAGTATTACGCAAGTCCCATCCAACCTGCTGGTAGCCTGTGCCTCTTCGTGCCATCCGCTCCCTGTTCCACCTCCAGGGGGCGGACTCCGCTTAGTCGCAAGGGCGAATCGCTCTCGGCCTTGGTAAGTACTTACCTGACATCTACTGGCTGAAGAATATATCTCTACTAAATACTGATGTAAAGCGTTTTTGGCTCAAAATACAATTCTGTATTACAAAACTCCCCCATTCAACAACTATTCCTTATATTAGTTCCATTTCAGATCTCACTTCTATAAATCTGTTTCTTGTAAGTGGTTTTGTCAAATGCTGTGATCCACTTTTGTTTTTCATGAGTTGGAAGTCTTTGCATCTCATCCCATGAATCTGGCTCTGATTTTAATGCTACGCAATCGACATAGGACAGACGTGTGGCTGAGATGCTTTTGTTGCTTCTTGTGGATTTCCTGATTGAAGCCTCTTGTGGCCTGGTTTCTTCTTTATACAGCATTTGGATTGCCTGTATTAATTTCAATTTCTGTGTCACTTTGTTGCTTATCTTTATGTGGCACTGATGTGGAATTTCCCTCACTTTGAAGTGTTTGTGTTAGTTCATGAATTTTTGAACACACTGATGTTTCATCGACAATGACACCTCTATTGATGGTTTCCTTGTTTGTGTCTTGGTGTAGAATTCTGTATCTCTTTTGAGGGTCACTGTACCCCACAAGTACACCTTCCCTTGCACAAGCAAACCATTTTGTAAGTTTCTCTTTTGGGATGTGCACATAGACTTTGCTTAAATATTTTTTTTTACATGGTTCAAATTTGGGGTTTTTCTCAGTTGATATTCTCATGTCGACATTTTCCTGGTAGTTGATTTTGGAGAAGATAGCATGCAGTCATAATTGCCTCCCTCAGTATGTTGTTGGCATATCTGAATCAAACAGCATGGTTCTTCCACACTCACATAGAGTAAGGTTCATTCTTTCTGCAACCCCTTTTGTTTGGGGTTGTATGGTACAGTAGTTTAAAATATTATGCAAAGCTTTCTGAGAATCACCTGTGTGTTCTCACCTGTATACTCAGTTCTATAATCTGTGCGCAATACACTCTGCATTTTGCCAAATTTGTTGCTTACTTGAGCCACTGTTGAAATTTCCCTGGTATTTCACTTTTGTTGTGTAACAGATATAGTGTAGTATATCTGGAATAATCATCTAAAAAAGTGAGAAAATATCTTTCGCTCAAAAGCCTAAATCAGTGCTGCAGGAATTCCAAGCTTACTATAAAAAGTTATATAACGAAGGCAATGTCACTGACCAGCAGGAGTTCGATGACTTTGTCAGCCATTTGCCTATTCCAACCTTGAAATATGAGCATAGAGCCTTTCTAGATAAGGATATCATGGTGGAAGAGGTTCTGGCTGCTATAAAGCAGGCCCCAGTTGGCATAGCACCGGGCCTGGACGGGTTTACAACTCTGTACTACAAAAAATTCTCTGCTTTATTGGCCCCCACCAACACAATTCTTCAGGGACATACAAAAAGGTGGTCGAATAGACACCGATTCCAATAGAGCCTTCATCACCCTTATTCCCAAACCCCACAAAGATCACAGTGCTGTATCTAACTATGATCTATAGCCTTTAATTAAAGGGGTTGTAAACCCTTGTAGTTTTTCACCTTAATGCATTCTATGCATTAAGGTGAAAAAACTTTTATCATGCTGCAGCCCCCAGTTCCCCCGTTTTACTCACCTGGACCCGGTCCTTTTCTCCCCAGGGGCGAGCACTCCAGCTCTAGCTGGTGTCTCGTGTCCTGAGTGGATAGATTGATAACAGTGCAGCCATTGGTTCCCACTGCTGTCAATCAAATCCAATGATGCGGGCGCCGTGGGGCGGGGCAGAGTCCTGCTTTCTGTGTCAATAGACATAAAGGCAGGACTTGGGAGCGCGCACGCATGGGTGTTCCGAAGGAGAGCGCTTCTCCGAGGGGGCACTCGGGAAGACTTGAGCTACTATCGCCCTTGAGGGACCCCAGAAGAGGAGGCCACTCAGGGCCACTCTGTGCAAAACCAACTGCACAGAGGAGGTAAGTATGCCATGTTTGATATTTAATGGAAAAAAAAGAGGGTTTAGTAACCCTTCAATACAGATTTGAAGCTAATCACAAAAATTTTGGCAAACAGGATGTTGACGTTCCTGGCTGACTACATCCACTCTAATCAGGTGGGCTTTCTGCCATCCAGACAGGCAGCTGATCAGGTCAGAAGAGCAATTGACCTTATATCCTTACTACACTCGTCATGGCATGGTGGATTACATAGGACGGGAATGTTGCTATCTATTGATATCTGCGAAGCATTCGACACACTCTCGTGGCCCCTTCCTCTTTCGTGTGCTGACTAGGTGGAATTTTGGTCAAGAGTAAGCTCTATACAGCTTACTCTTGGTGTCATAAGTGCGCTTTATTTGCAGATGACCTTTTGTTGTTTATCACATCCCCCACACTACACTACCAAATCTTTTGTCCCTATTAAATTGATTCAGGAAAATGTCTGGCCTGCTAGTCAATCATGATAAATCAGAGGTGCTGAATGTCAACTTACCAACCTCAGCTTTCCAGAGTGTCAAGTTTCCCCTTCTCAACAGTCATCCCTCCCTTATTTGGATATTCTACTGACTTCCGACGTAACATCACTGTACAAAGCCAATACGTGAAGGTATGGTCTGATGCAAACTTATCTTGGATGGAAAAAATTGTGTCTGTTAAAATTAGTCCTATTAAGGTTATTTTTATATTATTTTCGAACTCTGCCTATCCAAATCCCCATAGATGCCACGCGCCGTTTCCAATCTAAAATCCTCAATTATATCTTGTGTACCAAAGGTCCCAGAATAGCTTTGGCTATGATGTATGCTCCCAAAGACGTGGGGGGTTTGGGGGTGCCTGAATTTTGGAAGTACTTTATGGCTGCATAGTTGGCCTAACTACTCCAATTCCGCAGCAATCATTATCGTCCAGAGTGGGTCCCACTGGAGGCTCAGGCATGCTCTCCACTAGCAATTGACCTTATCCTTTGTACTTCCCCAAAGCACCGCAAAGCCATTTTGAGCCCAATGCTTTCTTATTCATTACACCTATGGGATACGAGTTGCAGCAGATGGTCCCTGCGGTCTGCACATACCCCAGTGGCCCTGATTTTCAGGAAATCCCCTTTTCCCACCTGAGGTATAAGCCATATCAGCCTCCTTTGTGGTGTATAAGCCTCCTTTGATAGATATCACATGTCCCGGCATTGGACTAGTGTTCTGTCTATCAAAGTACCCGGGCCAGGTGGCGGGACTGTGTGTGATAGCAAGCGGACTGCAATTCAAATGAAAGCTTTTACATTGGGCAATCCCCGATGTGATGATCTGGCCAGCTCTCCTCTTCCTCTCCTCTCTGATCCTCTGGGAGGATGGCTCCCATTCAAACCCGCCTGACAGCACTGCTCGCCCTCAATAATTTTCCACTCGCAAAGTGCAAGTAGGTGAGTGGAAATTTTGAGGGTTGATCTAGACCACAGAGGAATACCTCCTCCCTCACACTTCACAAGCAGCTTGGAGATTCCCTTCACGGGGAGCTTCCACTTACAACAAATTTAACATTTTCGTCAATCATTACGAAAAGTCGAAAGGTAAAGGATTAGAGTGATCAAAACACAGATTTAAAAAATGGGCACCATCATCCCTTATAGTAGACAGAGAAAAAAAACATATTGGGAAGTATGGGACTTTATGGGTGCTTGTTACTACAAATAGATTTAACACAATACATTTATTAAAAAAGATATATTTTATTTCAAAAAGAGAATAACATTAAAAAGGTCACTTCCTTCATACAATTTTCCACGCAATCGTTCTACATGTTTCGCCCTGCGGCTTCTTCAGGAAATGCATGGACTACGTTTCTAATAAAAAGATGCAAAAATAAATTAAAAAAAAAAATACATATAAAGAACAAAAGGAAAATAGTAAAGGTAACATCAAAAAACATAAATGTACATACATATCAATACATACATGGATGCATCCATCTTGATGGCAGGCGTTTCCCAACCAAAGGTTCTTGCCTCAATGTTTTGAGGACTCAGAGCCTAATTTATAGCGGAAGGTGGAGTCAGAGCGAATTTCAGAACCTCCCAATTTAGCCTGATCACCCCCAGAGAGAGATATAAATCAAAGGACTTGTATATATTTTAAAACAGTGTGTCCTGTGGATCAATCAAAGTGTTAGTATGACATGTCAGCCTCAGTGCATGTCTAAATCTATACTTGATTAAAATATTAGATCCTACAACAGGAAGAAAAGATGTGCTTACATAAAGAACTTCTTTTAAATGGATTACTGGGAGCCTATGATTTGCTGCTGACAACAGTGATAACCTGGGCTGTGTATGGCCAGAATCAGGTCTCTGAAAATTAGATAACATTGGGGTGTAAGGAAAGGTTATAGTTGTGGTAAAGTTCCATATGAATTAATTTAATGAGATTAAGGATACCTGCTTACATAGAAAAGCTTGCCTTCATGTGCTATTTGATCCGTAGGTACAAAGACTCCAGAGGAAAGCGAGGCATGAGAGTGACCATAGGTGAAAGAAATGGATCTGCAGGTAAGAACAAGGAGCAATAGGGGAGAAAAGCCATAAGTATACCAGACCTTTGTTTTTAAGTGACGCACTGTAAATACAGTGCATCAAGAGAGCTGTCACTATGTTGGATGGATTTATCTGTCTGCAGTTGCACGCTATATGAGGCTCCCAGGGACCCCAGCAGTGTGACTGCTGCCACATGGGTCTCTTTATACCCCTCCCCAGTGCGTCAGACGGACGCGACGTATGACGTCATGCCGTGATGACGCAGAGTGGACACTATGGGGGAGAGCTGCAGCACAGAATGAACACCGCCCTTCTACCGAGGCCCTGCCCTGCATCAATGGCCAATAGGCAGAGGAGCCACTGCACACGGACACGCACCAGGGGGCGCACCGAGTGGGGTGACACCATCACAACCAAAGGCCGTAAGTCCACAACCCGTGACACAACGGAGGCTGGCGTTCTACTAAAATAGAGCATTACCTCGATTTCGGACACACAGGGTTGGTCCTGTTTCCATGGTAGCTCAGTAGTTGGCCCCATGGAATTAGGGGCCATACTGTTGTAGGTCCTCGGGATCCTATGGCAAGTGGGTGGATGGGGCAGGCAAGACGCTGTGCTTGATAAAATGCTGAGTGAGAAAAATAAAATAATATAGAAATAAAAATAAAATGAATTAAAATGAAATAAAAATAATAATACCGTAATAATAAAATAAAATTAATAAAATAAAGTAAAATAATAGATGAATAAAATTAAAGTAAAATAAAATAAAGTAAAATAAAAAAATATATAATAATGAAAAATAAAATATAATAATATGTTACATAGTTACATAGTTACATAGTAGGTGAGGTTGAAAAAAGACACAAGTCCATCAAGTCCAACCTATGTGTGTGATTATGTGTCAGTATTACATTATATATCCCTGTATGTTGCGGTCATTCAGGTGATTATCTAATAGTTTTTTGAAGCTATCAATGCTCCCCGCTGAGACCACCGCCTGTGGAAGGGAATTCTACATCCTTGCCGCTCTTACAGTAAAGAACCCTCTACGTAGTTTAAGGTTAAACCTCTTTTCTTCTAACTGTAATGAGTGGCCCCCAGTCTTATTAAACTCTCTTCTGCGAAAAAGTTTTATCCTTATTGTGGGGTCACCAGTACAGTATTTGTAAATTGAAATCATATCCCCTCTCAAGCGTCTCTTCTCCAGAGAGAATAAGTTCAGTGCTTGCAACCTTTCCTCATAACTAAGATCCTCCAGACCCTTTATTAGCTTTGTTGCCCTTCTTTGTACTCGCTCCATTTCCAGTACATCCTTCCTGAGGACTGGTTAGAGTGTTAGAGTGTGTTAGTATTCAAAACTTAACAGTATCTATGATTTGAAAAAATTAATATGAGAATCCTGTCTTAGACAGGTATCTGCACCCCCCTCCCCCCTGAAAGGTGCCAAATGTGACACCGGAGGGGGGGAGGGTTCCGAAAAGCGGAAGTTCCATTTTTGTGTGGAACTCCGCTTTAAAAGAATTTTTGACAGAGGTCAAAAACAAAGAGTGGCTTTCATCTAAATTGACATCGCAGCATGGTATCCACAGGAACATGGAAAGATAAGGATATATGGAATTACATCCATACTAATGGAACTAGGGGACTAGGGTAAAGAAGACCACACAGTTAGCATCTTAGGGACTATAGAAAGGGCTTATAGCTAATGCCCTCGTTTAGACCTGGGTATCTAGTGGCCTGTAATAGATAAATCCATTTCGCTTCAAGCTGTAATAGCTTTTTTGTCAATGTCCCCACCTCTTTCGTGTGGAGGAATATGTTCCAAGGCAAATAAGCCAATTATTTTAAGGTTATGGTTATGGTACAGTCCCATGTGTCTGCTAATGGGGGTTTCCATTTTGCGTTTGGATATCGCAGAGACATGGTCCTTGATTCTACAAAAAAAGGGGCGTTTTGTTTTGCCCATGTAGAAGGCTCCACGACAACACTTCCTTTTATAAACAGCACCGACAGATTGACATGTGATTCTATGTCTGGGCGTCCATGAAGTGTTGTTGGGGAGATTGACATTTTCACCTCTCAAAATAAATGAACAATAATTACATTTCCCACATGGATATGTGCCTGGTTTGTCTATTTTCCTTGTCTTATTCCCAATATGGTGACTTGCTACCATGGTATCTTTAATGGACTTTTACCTTTTTAAATGTGATTTCTGGATAGGACTTGATGAACTTATTAATTTTTTGATCTGCAGTGAGAAGGTACCAGAACTTCTTAAAGAAGTTCCGCACCTTCCCATGTTGTGGGGGTTCTTACCTTTGTGCACCTTGGGCAGTGCATAGCATGTAGGAATACGAGAGTTGGTAATGTCCAGATATTTAAATGTGTTAACGTGAATGGTACCCTTATGAACTCAAATGAGAATGACCCTATATTGCTTGGTACTTTGTACCACAAATGATGCTGGTATAAGTCTATACCATTCACTGTTACGGATAATCTCATAGCACATTTTCTCATAACCTTCTATACTCATAATAACAATATTCCCTCCTTTATCAGAAGGTTTCACAACAATATTCTTATTATTTTTCAAAGAGTTCAGTACCCCTTTTAAGTGAGGTGGAAGGTTGGGCTGGGGTCCTGATTTTCAATTTGTGGCTTCTATTTCCTTTGTCACTTGTATGACAAAGTCCCAGATATTGGGGTCCCCTGTAAGACGGGGAATGATCGTGATTTGGACTTGTACGACTTTGGCAGATCAAAGGTAGGTGTACAGGGATGGGGGTGGGTGGATGCACCAAGAACCGCCCCTGGTGCATTGAATGTCCATCCCTCCTCCTCAGGGTTGCTTTCATCCCAGAGTTCCATCAAATCCTGAAGGGCTCTGAGTTCCTCAAAGGTAATATCTTTCAATACAATGTTATCAGGAAGTTCATTGTCCCTCTGCTCCTTGTCATCAAGGACCTTATACATTAATCTTATAGTGAAAAGGTGCAAGTCATTGAGCAATTCAAATTGGTCTGCCTCTTGATCTGGACAGAAGGTGAGGCCCAGTCGCAAGACTGTGCACTCATCTTCCGATAGAGGGCAAGAGATCAGATAAAAAATTTCATATGTTTCCTGGCCCCCAATATGGTGTGGATCAGGACCATCTACTTTGGGATCTAGGTTGATGGACGTGAGGGTGTGGGTGCAGTTGTGGGTATTCTTCTAGTGTCCATAGAGACACCAGTTTTTAATATAGGTGCCGTGCGGATATCTGGTGTGGGACTTTGTCCTCGAGTGCAAGGATCGTGGGACTGTTGTAATAGGGAACCTGCTGGCATTGATACCGATATATGACATTATCTGTAACAGTGAATGGTACAGATCTGTACCAGCATCATTTGTGGTGCAAAGTACCAAGCAATATAGGGATATTCTCATTCGAGCTCATAAAAAGGGTACCATTGACGTTAACACATTTAAATGTCTAGACATTACCAACTCTTGTATTCCTACATGCTATGCACTGCCCAAGGTGCACAAAGGGGTGGTACCCCCACCTAGGCTTCCAATTATATCTGGCTGCGGCTCTCTGACTGAAAACGCTATCCAGATTATAGATGAGTACCTTTACCCACATGTAAAAAGCCTGTCCTCACATGTCAAAGAACGATCAAACTACTTAAAATTATTGATGGACTTTCGGTACCAGAGGGAGCCTGGTTAGGTGTCATTGTCATCAAGGCACTATATAATTCCATTCCACACATGCGAGGAATACAGGTAATATGTGGATTCCTCGATGAACGAGACTTACACTCTCGTAAGTACAACGATTTTATAATAGAAATGCTTCATTTTGTTCTCATGAATAATGTCTTTGTATCCAAACGGTCCCACTACCTCCAGGTGCAGGGGGGTGGCCATGGGGGTGGGCTGCGCCCCCTCCTATGCCAACCTCTACCTGGGGCGGTGGGAATGTGATTTATTCTCTAAAGAAGAGAAAGTTGCAGAACTTAGTAACATATTGTCCTGGCGTCGATATACAGATGATGTCCTCATGGTTTGGGCAGGATCAAAAGATGAGCTAAATGTATTTCTGGAGAGTCTACAACACAATACCTATAATCTAAAATTCTCATATAGCTACAGTCAGGAAAAAATAATGTTCCTTGATTTAGAAATTTTCTTGAATGAAGCAATAACTTTATGCTCAACTTTGTATAGAAAGCCATCTGCCGGCAATACATTGCTGCATGCAACTAGCTCGCATCCAAAGCAACTGATTAGAAGTATTCCATACAGTCAGTACCTCAGACTAAACTTCACATTAGATGAAGATTTCAAGGGGGAAGCTGCTATGCTGCAAGAACACTTGCTCGCAAGAGGTTACAGCAGGACTTGCCTTAGGAAGGCTTACAATAAAGTAAGAATTTAAGACTGAAATTCATTGATCTATAAACCAAGACGAGAGCCACAATCTAGATCAACAAGGATAATTACTAAATACAATAGACAACATGGGAAGGTGTGGATCGTCCTTAGGAAGTTCTGGTACTTTCTCACTGCAGATCAAAAAATGAATAAGTTTATCAAGTCCTAGCCAGAAATCACATTTAAAAGATCAAAGTCCATTAAAATTGACAAACCAGGCACATATCCATGTGGGAAAAGTGCGACCCGGAGTAGAAGAAATAGACGGAGGGTCGTCATGACTATGGGAGGAACAGGTCTGGGAAGGGTTAAATAAGTAAGTTAGTGGGGTAGGGGTGTAGCTTACCTTATTGGAGCAGCAAGGGTCAGGTGGTCTGGGTGGAGCCACAGGGGGTTTTTTGGTACGTGCAAAGGCTGATGGGTAATCATTCCGGAAAGTTTCCTTGATTGAAGAGTTCTGCTGTTCCCCTGCGGAGAGAAGACAGGACAGGATGAGCGAATTGGAGGCCTTATAGGACCAGGTCAGGGCCGCAGCTTCGGCACGGGGTCCGCAGTGGCTTCAGCAACAGCTAAGGGGCATGCTAGGGGGGTCGGGGGTTGATCCGTCTCCTCCTGGGTCCCCCCCTACCTCAAAACGTGCTAGGAGGGTTCGTCCTCCTGAGCGCTTGAGCCCTTCTTACATCCCCCAGGTCCGGAGGCCGCACGGGAGCTCCATAAGGAACCCTTCAGTGTCCCCTGCTGTGCCAATTGCATCTGGCTCCAGCGGTGGACCTGGGAGGAATCCCCACCAACGGCGGGACTTGCGGGAGGAGGGGACGCCACGCTCTCTCCCCCTCCCCTCCTCCCCCTCTCACCTATCTCGGGATATGGTGGCCGGCTCTCCTGCTGATGTGCCTAGCAGGAGGCCGGCTCAGCGCGGGACACGTTCGGCTGCAGGGAGGGGCGGGAGCCCTGTCCCTTCGGGAGCTGGGATGTCGGATGGTAGATCCGGAGCTTGCCTGGAGCTCCAGTCGCTTCGTTCCTCTACTGTCTCCTTAGAACAAACGGCCCCCTCCCCTGTGGCTGGGAGTGAGGCTCGGCGTGGGAAGTCTTCAGCGTCAGGCAGCAGAAGGCATTTGGCGCCCTCTGCTGCTTCTCCTTTGGCGGTGCAGCCTGAACCATCCAGAGACAGAGTGACAGCTACACGGGGGAGTGGCCATGCCCGATTAAAGGGTCAGCGACCCCCTTTCACAGTTGGGGGTGCACGGGGACCCCGCAGCTTTCCGCTTGTGCCGGAGGTAGATGAGGATGCGCCGGGGCGTGCGGAACCTGAATCTTCGGCGGTGGGAGGAATGCCTGTAGCAACTTTGCTCCGCAAGTCTTCCGACGAATCCGGCGAGGTATCCAGCGATGACGGCGATGGGCAGCCACCGGCCGTGTGCCCTACTCTGCAGAGCCAGCTGGGATCCGGAAGTGCGGCTGCTCGAGATTCGACATGCAGGCAGCCTGGTAAGTCACATTTTGTATCTGCTTCTTCTGTAGATCAGGGTGTTGGGATTGTTGCTGGTGAGCAGGGTGGGTCACAGGGCAGGGTTACGTTGGGTCAGTCAGTAAGGGACTCTGGGGGTGTGTTGGGCTTGGCTGACTTTTTTGCGGGTTTTCATGATTTATTGGACCGTTGTGCTCCGCCCGGGCCGTCTGGACCCGTTTTGGGGCCAACAGGGGCGTGGGTCCCTGCCGTGGCCAGGTCTGCTGGCTTAGGCCGTGATGTCTCTATCATGCCTGGTCCTGCGCTGCCGCTGACGGCAGGCACAGCATCGCAATGTGACGGGCTGGGGCAGAAGGACGCGGTGGTGGGTACCGAGGTCGCGTTATCCCCGGCGGTATTCGAGTCTGCTTCCCAGACGGTGAAGGCCAGCGGCTCGGAGTCGCGTAAGGCTAAGGAGTCTGGAGATGATGGGGTTCTTTTGGGGGATAAGGCACATGGCGAGGTCTATGTATGCTTCGAAGGTCCGTTGGGGGTGCATCTTAAGCCCGAAATCAGGGAAAAGATTTGGCGGGGAGAATATGTGGAAATATTCTCCCTCTTGCCTTTAGAGAAGTTTAACATAGATAAAGGGAAAGCGGACGAGAGTAAGAAGGAGGAGGAGGACAGGCGTCGCTGGCGGCTTATCCCTAGGACTTTTTCCAATTGGCTTCAGGCCTTTGCTATACTGGCCAGCGCCATCGGTGAAAAGGAACCGGAGAATTGTTCTCCGCTTTTTTGTTACTTAGACGCTATCGGAGAAGCTTATAGGGTATATGGAGGATTGGCGTGGCTTCGCTACGACGAACAGTTTCGTCAGCGGAAAGCTGTTAGGCATCAGCTACGCTGGGACCATAAGGATATTGGGCTTTGGGCTTTGGATGAAGCTCATGGTGCAGGTGCAGGCTTCGGGACAGCCCTTTCCAGGGGGGAGGGGCAGCGGTTCAGGTGCCACTGGGCAGTCGGCCTCACAACGAAAAAACTACTATTGGCAGTTCAACGAGGGAACGTGCCGCTTTGGCGCGGCCTGTCGTTTCAGTCATGAGTGCTCCGGATGCGGGGGCTCTCACAGTTGCCAAGTGTTTTAAGAAGGGGAAGCACCGATCCGGTGAGTCCGCTTCAAAAAGGGAGGACGCCGGTAAACCTGTCCGAGATGCTGCCGTACCTAAATAGGTATCCCAGGAGAGTGGCAGCGGTTTTCCTTGCCGATGGCTTTGCCAATGGCTTTCGAATTCCCTGTTCGTTACCTTTGACTGGGCCATCTGTGCCCAAGAATTTAAAATCTACATATCAGTTTCTTCACTTTGAGACAGAGAAATTGGCTAAGGAGGTTGACATGGGCAGGATGTCTGGCCCCTTCGATCACCCATCCATACCTTTGTTGCATGTGTCACCTTTGGGGGTGGTTCCTAAAAAAGAACCCCATAAATTCCAGCTTATACGTCATTTGTCGTATCCAAAAGGATCTTCAGTGAATGATGCGATTGAGCCTGATTTAACTTCTGTGTCATATACGTCTTTTGATGTGGCCGTCAGTTGGGTTCAGCGGTATGGGCAAGGGGCATTGTTGGCGAAGACGGATATTGAGTCCGCCTTTCTGTTGCCGGTTCATCCGGAAAGCCCACCGTTGCTTGGATGTTTTTGGGGTGGGCAGTTTTTTGTTTATCGTTGTCTTCCCATGGGTTGCTCTATTTCCTGTTCTTATTTTGAGACGTTTAGTACTTTTGTTGAATGGGTGGTACGGGAGGAATCGCAAGTGCTCTCGGTTCTGCACTACCTTGATGATTTTCTTTGTATCGGCCCCCGAAGTCCACGGTTTGTGTGGTCCTGTTACGAACGTTGGAAGGCGTTGCGCGTGGTTTCGGGATTCCTCTTGCGCCGGAAAAAACGGAAGGTCCTTCCGCTGAGATTCAATTCTTGGGCATCACCATTGACACGCAGGCGTTGGAGTGCCGCTTGCAAAATTGGAGGACCTGCGATTGATGGTTGGTGCGGCCCTGCGGGCAAAGAAAATTAGGCTGAAACAGTTGCAGTCTTTGCTGGGGAAGCTTAATTTCGCCTGCCGCATCATGCCTATGGGGTGCATTTTTTGCCGTCGCCTTAGTGCCGCTACTTCTGGGGTGCGATTGCCGCATCATACATTCGGCTTTCGGGCGAACACAAGGCTGATTTGTGGGTGTGGGATGAGTTTCTGGCCTCTTGTAACGGGAGGTCCTTGTGAATGGCCCCGGTGGTGTCGGCCTTTGATTTTGACCTGTATATTGATGCTGCTGGCAGCTTGGGTTTCGGGGCTTATTGTCAAGGGGCATGGTGCGCAGAGGCGGGGCCGGAGGACTGGCATGCCGCGGGATTCTTGAGTAATTTGGTGTTATTGGAGCTTTTCCCGATCGTGGTGGCGGTAGACATTTGGGGGTCTCGATTTCGAAATTGTCGGGTTTGCTTTCATTGCGATAACATGGGGGTGGTTGCAGTCGTGTCTAGACTGTCCGCTTCGAATCCGCCGGTAGTGCGGAGGTTTTCTGGTTCTTCGTTGTTTAAGCTTGAACTGTTTTGTGAAAGCTGTACATGTACCGGGTGTAGAGAATTCCATTGCTGATGCCTTGTCTCGTTTTCAGTGGGACAGGTTCCGGAAGCTGGGAGGTTGCTGCGCATCTGTGGAGACTGGCATTAGAATAGCTGGTGCCTTGCTGCAGGACTCTGTGAGTGAGGGTACATGGGCGGCTTACTCGTCGGTTTGGCGTGACTGGGACGGATTGGTAAGTTCCATGGGGGGTTGTTCTTCGGATCGGGACAGACTTTCCCTGTTGTTGTATATGATTGGGACGCAGTTTTCCATGGGAGAGTCCGTATCCAAAATGAACCGAAGATTGGCTGCTTTAGCTTTTCTTTTCAAACTACAAAGCCTTCGTGACGTTAAGAAGGATTTCATGGTGCGACAGGCCATGAAAGGATTTTGGCGCGGACGTGTGGTACAAGATACCCGGCGCCCGGTGTCTTTTGGGCTGCTTCAGGACCTGGTAGGAATCTTGCCCAGGGTTTGTTCCTCACTGTATGAGGTACAACTGTTTACAGTGGCTTTTTCTTTGGCTTTTTTTGGAGCCCTGCAGATTGGGGAGTTAGAGAGTAAAAACAAACGTGGTGCGGGTGGGTTGATGTTTTCGGAGGTACAGATCGCTACGGACAGTGTCCAGCTTCATATCAGCAGATCAATAACTGATCAGCTGGGCAAGGTGGCTTACGTGACGTTGTTCAAGGTGCTTCCGGTGACGGTGTGTCCGGTATTCGCTGTACAGCGTTTCGCACAGGTTCGGGAGGGTGTGCAAGGGATGTTTTTGCAGCATGAGGATCGTTCATCCTTGTCGCGTTTTCAGTTTGTGGAGATTTTTAAACGCTGTTTGGTGGCGGTGGGCAAGTCAGCTTCTCAATTCAATACTCATTCATTCAGAGTGGGGGCAGCTACTGAGGCGGCTCGCTGGGGATTGTGTCCACAGGTAGTGAAGCGTATAGGGAGGTGGAAATCTGACCGTTTTAAAATTTATGTTCGCCCGCACATGCTATAATGTTTGTTTATGGATATTTACTTGTTTTCTGGTGTTTTGCTTGTGTGGCTCTATGTTTTTCTTTGGTTGTCTTTTGCAGGTTTTCCTCAGGGCCTGGTGTGTATTTTGGGAGACTCTTATGTATTCTGAGGGGCGATCAGAGCGGATGCATGACCCAAAGGGAGACAACTCGGCATTCCCCGGAGTGAAGCAGTCTGCAAATGGCTGGGAGTTAGAGGCATGATGTGGGGCCGGGTTCTTCCTGACTTTCACTATTATTCCAGAGTTGATAGGCCTCCTGATGTTTTGGTGCTCTCCGTGGGAGGGAATGACATGGGGGTTCGGGCCGATAGGGACATTGTCCGGGATGTTAAATTAGACATTTTGCGCTTGATGCGTGATTTCACTGGTATTGTCATAGTGTGGTCGGACATAGTGGCACGACACAATTGGCGTCATGATCGTTCTGTTGAGCGATTGAATAAGGCCAGAATAAAAGCCAACAGGGAGATAGGATGCTTTTTGTCTCGTCTAGGGGGTGTGGTGGTTTGCCATCGGGACCTGGAGGACTTGTCTATTCCTTATTGGAGGGATGATGGAGTGCATTTAAATGCGGTGGCAACAGATTTTTGTTTTTTGGGATTACAAGAAGGGGTTCAGAGGGCTCTTCAGGTGTGGAGGGACTCGCTTGAGTAAGGTGTCACTCAGGCTCACATGGCGGGTCAGGGGGTCTTTGGGGGGTCAAGAATTAAACAGATTATAGAATTTTTGGGGCCCATACAGGGTATGGCGCTCTCACCTTGGTTGGTTGTTGGTGGTTCTCCCAGGACCTAGGCCCCATGGGGAATGGAAAATTTGGAAGTTGCAACGTCTTTGAGCCAGCTGGGGCACAGCTGAGGACACAGTTGGTAATAATCAAAATGGGACCCCAAAGACCCCCTCCTGGTGTTAAATTGTTCTGTTTGTTGTTATTAATTTGTTTAATAAAAGGGCTGTTGTGGCCATTTAAACCCATGTAACGCAGCGTTGTGTGGTTATTATAGGTTATTATAAGTTAAAGACCATAAGTTGACGAATCCTATAGTCAAGTGCGACCCAGAGGAGAAAAAATAGACAGAGGGTTGTCATGACTATGGGAGTAACAGGTCTGGGAAGGGTTAAATAATTAAGTTAGTGGGGTAGGGGTGTAGCTTACCTTATTGGAGCAGCAAGGGTCAGGTGGTCTGGGTGGAACCGCAGGGGGGTTTTTGGTACGTGCAAAGGCTGATGGGTAATCATTCCGGAAAGTTTCCTTGATTGAAGAGTTCCCTCCCTCCCGCCCTTCATTCTGGTTAGGAGGTGGTATAAGAAGGGGGGGGGACAATTGGGGTTTTTTCTATTAAAAAAAAAAACTGAATAAATATAAAAATAAATAAATAAATAAATTTAAAAAAAATGAAAGAGGTTTTTTTTTTTAAATTTTGCATTTGTCACAACAGCTGGCGGGTCAGGGGGTCTTTGGGGGTCAAGAATTAAACAGATTATATAATTTTTGGGGCCCATACAGGGTATGGCACTCCCACCTTGGTTGAATGTTGGTGGTTCTCCCAGGACCTAGGTCCCATGGGGGAATGGAAAATTTGGAAGTCGCAACGTCTTCGAGCCGGCTGGGGCACAGCTGAGGACACAGTTGGTAATAATCAAAATGGGACCCCAAAGACCGCCTCCTGGTGTTAAATTGTTCTGTTTGTTGTTATTAATTTGTTTAATAAAAGGGCTATTGTGGCCATTTAAACCCATGTCACGCAGCGTTGTGTGGTTATTATAGGTTATTATAAGTTAAAGACTGTAAGTTGACGAATCCTATAGTCATGTAATTATTGTTCATTTATTTTGAGAGGTGAAAATGTCAATCTCCCCAACAACACTTCATGGACGCCCAGACATAGAATCACATGTCAATCTGTCAGTGCTGTTTATATAATGAAGTGTTGTTGTGGAGCCTTCTACATAGGCAAAACAAAACATCCCTTCTTTTGTAGAATCAGGAACCATGTCTCTGCGATATCCAAACGCAAAATGGAAACCCCCATTAGCAGACATATGGGACTGTACCATAATCATAACCTTAAAATGATTGGCTTCATTGCCTTGGAACATATTCCTCCACACGAAAGAGGCGGGGACATTGACAAAAAACTATTACAGATTGAAGCGAAGTGGATTTATCTATTACAGGCCACTAGATACCCAGGTCTAAACGAGGGCATTAGCTATAAGCCCTTTCTACAGTCCCTAAGATGCTAACTTTGTGGTCTTCTTTACCCTAGTCCCCTAGTTCCATCAGTATGGATGTAATTCCTTATATCCTTATCTTTCCATTTTCCTGTGGATACCATGCTGCAATGTCAATTTGGATGTAAGCCACTCTTTGTTGTTGACCTCTGTGACAGACTCACCCGGGACAGAGGCTATTGGAGGGGACTGAACGCAAGCCTCTTGCCACCAGATTATGGGCCCTGGATTTTAAGGGAACAATACTCTGCAAGGTGAATTAGAAATCCAGTCTGATCTGTACTAATCAGACTCAATCGTGTATATATGTATATATTGTATGTTGTCTCATTCTGTTGTGGACTCTTTGCTGTGGTCATTTGGGATGTGGGTCCCTGTAGAGGGAGGGGGGATTCCTCCAGCAGCCCCCCTGCTGGTAAGACTGATTCATACTGTTGGGACACATCCTGTGAGGAGATGCTGGTGTCATCAACTCCACCTGTCTGTCTGTTGCCTGCTAGAATGTGTATTGTAAATAAGTCTAGTATGGGATCTAAGAGTCATTAGATCCCCATTGTTGTTTGTGTTAATTAACTCTGCTATTGTGTGAAGAAGAGTTCGGTGTTGATTTGTGATAATGTTGATTGGGTTTTCTGTGCTACAAGACTGCCAGTCTGGCCTAAAGGTCATGACTGAGTCATCTAGGCTGTCTAAAGCGACTAGTTAATTAGCCCATGTTAATTAGGTTTCTGGTCACAGGTGTATGTTCAGAGTATGCACCTCCTCTTTTACTGTATAAAAGAGCATGTATTCCTTTCAATAGATGAGATTCCTGTTTGAATTTACATAAAGCCTGCCTGGTGTTTGTTCTGAGCTATCACAACTGCATTTGAACGGCACATAGCTGTAGTTCTAATCCCGGAGCATCGGATGACCGAACAATCAGATGTTGCGATCTGCAATCTGATTCTATAGCCGCAGAGGAGTGTCGGGAGAGTGGAACCCACCGAGCAGGGGCTCGTTACAACCTCTGTCAAAAATTATTTTAAGTAATCCCCTTTGTGTACAGGGGTATTCATTGAGAGCTATTAGATGATAGCCTAATGTGGTATATTCATGCATCTGTACAAACTGTACTGTATTTTGATTATATGTATCATTGTAGGAATGCACCTGTGTTCCTGGCAGGATTTCCATATTCATTGTTTCAAATCATACATATACTTTTAGGTTTGGAATACTAACACACTCTAACATATTATTATCTTTTATTTTTATTTTTCATTATTATATATTTTTTTATTTTACTTTATTCTATTTTACTTTCATTTTATTAATTTATTATTATTTTATTATATTTATTTTTATTTTTTATTTTTCTCACGTTTTATCAGGCACAGCGTCTCGCCTGCCCCATCCACCCACTTGCCATAGGATCCCTGTATGGACGCCTGAGGGCCCACAACAGTATGGCCCCTAATTCCATGGTGCCAACTACTGAACTCCCGTGGAAACAGGAGCATCCCTGTGTGTCCGAAATTGAGGTATTGCTCCATTGTAGTAGGACGCAAGCCTCCGTTGTGTCACGGCTTGCGGACGTGCAGCCTTTGGTTGTGGTGGTGTCACCCCACTCGGCGCGCCCCCTGGGTGTGTCCGTGTGCGGTTGCTCCTCTGCCTATTGGTCATTGACATGGGGCGGGGCCTCGGTAGAATGGCGGAGTTCGTTCTGTGCTGCAGCTCTCCCCCATTGCGTCCGCTCTGCGTCATCATGGCGTGACTTTATACATCGCGTCCGTCTGACGCACTGGGGAGGGGTATAAAGAGACCCATGCGGCGGCAGTCATGCTGCTGGGGTCCCTGGGAGTCTCATATAGTGTGCAATTGCAGACAGGTAAATCCATCCAACATAGTGACAGCTCTCTTGATGCACTGTATTTACAGTGCATCACTTAAAAACAAAGGTCTGGTATACTTATGGCTTTTCTCCCCTATTGCTCCTTGTTCTTACCTGCGGACCTGCGGATTCATTTCTTTCATCTATGGTCACTCTCATGCCTTGCTTTCCTCTGGATTCTTTGTACCCATGGATCAAATAGCACATGAAGGCAAGCTTTTCTATGTACGCAGGAATCCTTAATCTCATTAAATTAATTCATAGGGAACTTTACCACAACTATAACCTTTCCTTACACCCCAATGTTATTTCATTTTCAGAGACCTGATTCAGAGACCTGATTCTCAATACACAGCACAGGTTATCACTGTTGTCAGCAGCAAATCATAGGCTCCTAGTTATCCATTTAAAAGAAGTACTTTTTTGTAAGCACATCTTTTCTTCCTGTTGTAGGATCTAATATTTTAATCAAGTATAGATTTAGACATGCACTGAGGCTGACATGTCATACTAACACTTTGGGGTTGATTTACTAAAGGCATATAGGCTGTGCACTCAGCAAAGTGCAGTTGCTCCAGAGCTTAGTAAATGAGGTGAAGCTTCACTTTGCAAAGAATACCTAATCACGTGCAAGGAAAATTTAAAAACAGCATTTTTGCTTGCACATGATTGGATGATGGAGGTCAGCAGAGCTTCTGCTCATTTACTAAGCTCTGGAGCAACTGCACTTGCAGTGTATTTGTCTTTAGTAAATCAACCCTTTTGATTGATTCACAGGACACACGGGGGGTTATTTACTAAAGGCAAATTCACTTTGCACTACAAGTGCACTGCAAGTGCACTTGAAAGTGCACTTGGAAGTGCAGTCGCTGTAGATCTGAGGGGGACATGCAAGGTAAATAAAAAACAGCATTTTAGCTTGCACATGATTGGATGATAAAATCAGTAGAGCTTCCCCTCAATTCAGATCTTCTACTCAGATCTACAGCGACTGCACTTCCAAGTGCACTTTCAGTGCACTTGCAGTGCACTAGTAACGCAGAGTGGATTTGCCTTTAGTAAATCAACCCCACTGTTTTAAAATATATACAAGTCATTTGACTTATATCTCTCTCTGCTAAATTGGGAGGTTCTGGTCGGCGGGCCTTTTTGTGTCCTGAAATTCGCTCTGACTTCACCTTCCACTATAAATTCGGCTCTGAGTCCTCAAAACATTGAGGCAAGAACCTTTGGTTGGGAAACGCCTGCCATCCAGATAGATGCATCCATGAATGTATTGATATGCATGTACATATATGTTTTTTGATGTTACCTTTACTAATTTTCTTTTTGTTCTTTATATGTATTTTTCTTTTGTTTATTTATTTTTGTATCTATTTATTAGAAACAAAGTCCATGCATTTCCTGAAGAAGCTGCAAGGCGAAACATGTAGAACGATTGCGTGAAAAATTGTATGACGGAAGTGACTTTTTTAATGTTATTCTCTTTTTGAAATAAAATATATCTTTTTTAATAAATTTATTGTGGTATATCCATTTGTAGTAACAAGCACCCATAAAGTCCCATACTTCCCAATATGTTTTTTTCTCTCTGATTACGAAAAGATGGTTCTGACCTGGCAGTACGCACTGTGTTTGAAAATATAAACAGTTTATCTTCCCCCTACTAAATTATTATATCAAGTGGCATGGGAGAGGGATCTGGATATAAGCCCTGAGGCAGAGGACTGGCACAAATGGAGCACAAGGATCCCAAGAGGTATTCTCAATGTTGCCCTGATTGAGGCGGGATACAAAGTACCGTATTTATCGGCGTATAACACGCACCGGCGTATAACACGCATCCCAATTTAGGAGGGAATTTTAAGGAAAAAAACTTTTAGGAGGGAAGTTGAAGGGAAAAAAACTTACATTTAAATGCCCATCATTGCAGCCTTCTCAGTGCAGCCTTGCCCCAGTGCAGCCATGTCAGTGCAGCCTTGTCAGTGCAGCCTTCCCCAGTGCAGCCTTGTCAGTGCAGCCTTGTCAGTGCAGCCTTGTCAGTGCAGCCTTGTCAGTGCAGCCATGTCAGTGCAGCCTTGTCAGTGCAGCCTTGTCAGTGCAGCCATGTCAGTGCAGCCTTCCCCAGTGCAGCCTTCCCCAGTGCAGCCTTCCCCAGTGCAGCCTTCCCCAGTGCAGCCTTCCCCAGTGCAGCCTTGTCAGTGCAGCCTTCCCCAGTGCAGCCTTCCCCAGTGCAGCCTTCCCCAGTGCAGCCTTGCCCAGTGCAGCCTTGCCCAGTGCAGCCTTCCCCAGTGCAGCCTTCGATCCCCTGTCTTCAAAATCGCCGACCGCGATTTGAAAATGGCGCCGCCGGCGCCGAAATACACAGAGCCGGTCCTCGGCTCTTTCCGGCGGCTCTCGTTCACTTTCGGCTCCACTCGTAGTCCCGAGCGGAGCTATCCGAACCTACTCGGCTAGGTTCGGATAGCTCCGCTCGGGACTACGAGTGGAGCCGAAAGTGAACGAGAGCCGCCGGAAAGAGCCGAGGACCGGCTCTGTGTATTTTGGCGGCGGCGGCGCCATTTTCAAATCGCGGTCGGCGATTTTGAACTTGTGCAGCTCGGGATAGCATGGGATCGTCGTATAACACGCACCTGCGACTTTCCCCTGATTTTAAGGGGAAAAAAGTGCGTGTTATACGCCGATAAATACGGTATATGCCAGATGGTACTTGGTACCAGAGCACCTCTGCAAAATGTATTCAGGAACCCCAGCCTCCTGCTTCAAGGGTAGTGGTCAGTTGGGCTCACCACTGCTGGACATGCCCTGAGGTTTGTTGCTTCTTCGTGAGGGTTCACTCATTTATATTCAATAGTCAATATTGTTAAAGATGCTAGTGTCACCATACTGAAAAAAACAGTGGAAAATGTCCCTAGACATACTCAGACGTTAATTTACTTTATATTCCTGGCGGACTAAATTGTCATTGCGCCAGCTTAGAAAAGCCCTGTTATATACATAGCATTGATAAAACGTAAACTAACGTGGATCATGGTGAATGAAAAAGTAGTGAGCGTTCTGCGTGACAAACAACCCCTCTTCGAAAAAATATGGTCCCCCTGGCTTGCATACCTACAGGTCCCTGATACGTAGAGTTGTTCACTTGGATGACCGACTGCGGATTCCCAGGTGGATTGACCCTTCTATTGTTCTATGTTCTTCTCGCTTATCCTCTTTCCTGTTAACCCAGACACTCCTGGGTAGGGATGAGCCAAACACCCCCCGGCTTGGTTCGCACCAGAACCTGCGAACGGACCGAAAGCTCGCGCAAACTTTAGAACCCCATTAAAGTCTATGGGACTCGAACGTTCGAAATCAAAAGTGCTAATTTTAAAGGCTAATATGCAAGTTATTGTCCTAAAAAGGGTTTGGGGACCCAGGTCCTGCCCCAGGGGACATGCAAAAAAAAGTTTTCAAAACGGCCGTTTTTTTCGGGAGCAGTGATTTTAATGATGCTTAAAGTGAAAATAAAAGTAAAATATTCCTTTAAATATCGTACCTGGGGGGTGTCTATAGTATGCCTGTGAAGTGGCACGTGTTTCCCGTGTTTAGAACTGTCCCTGCACAAAATGACATTTCTAAAGGAAAACAACTGCTTGCGGCTTTAATGTAATGTCTGATCCCAGCAATATGGATGAAAATCATTAAGAAAAATGGCATGGGTACCCCCCCAGCCCATTACCAGCCCCTTTGGGTCTTGTATGGATATTAAGGGGAACCCCGCACCCAAATTAAAAAAAGGAAAGGCGTGGGGCCCCCAGGCCCTATATACTCTGAACAGCGATATACAGGCGATGCAAACAAGACAGGGACTGTAGGTTTGTTGTTAACCACTTCAGCCCCGGAGGATTTTACCCCCTTCCTGACCAGAGCACTTTTTACAATTCGGCACTGCGTCGCTTTAACTGCTAATTGCGCGGTCAAGCAATGCTGTACCCAAACGAAATTTGCGTCCTTTTCTTCCCACAAATAGAGCTTTCTTTTGATGGTATTTGGTCACCTCTGCCGTTTTTATTTTTTGCGCTATAAACGGAAAAAGACCGAAAATTTTGAAAAAAAATGATATTTTCTATTTTTTGTTATAAAAAAAATCCAATAAACTAAATTTTAGTCATACATTTAGGCCAAAATGTATTCGGCCACATGTCTTTGGTAAAAAAAATGTCAATAAGCGTATATTTATTGGTTTGCGCAAAAGTTATAGCGTCTACAAACTAGGGTACATTTTCTGGAATTTACACAGCTTTTAATTTATGACTGCCTATGTCATTTCTTGAGGTGCTAAAATGGCAGGGCAGTACAAAACCCCCCCAAATGACCCCATTTTGGAAAGTAGACACCCCAAGGAAATTGCTGAGAGGCATGTTGAACCCATTGAATATTTATTTTTTTTGTCCCAAGTGATTGAATAATGACAAAAAAAAAATAAAATAAAATTTTTTACAAAAAGTTGTGACTAAATGATATATTGCTCACACAGGCCATAGGCATATGTGGAATTTCACCCCAAAATACATTCAGCTGCTTCTCCTGAGTACGGGGATACCACATGTGTGGGACTTTTTGGGAGCCTAGTCGCGTATGGGGCCCCGAAAACCAAGCACCGCCTTCAGGATTTCTAAGGGCATAAATTTTTGATTTCACTCCTCACTACCTATCACAGTTTTGAAGGCCATAAAATGCCAAGATGGCACAAAACCCCCCCAAATGACCCCATTTTGGAAAGTAGACACCCCAAGCTATTTGCTGAGAGGCATGGTGAGTATTTTGCAGCTCTCATTTGTTTTTGAAAATGAAGAAAGACCAGAAATTATTTTTTTTTTCTTTTTTCAATTTTCAAAACTTTGTGACAAAAAGTGAGGTCTGCAAAATATTCACTATGGGGACTATGGGCACGATGGGCCTGTGTTTGTCTTCTTGGTGGCAGCGGGACACTACTTGTGCTTGCCACCTCACCAGCTTGAACTGCACTTATGGGACTCGCCACGTCACCAAGTGTTACTGCAGTGCTGGTTTGACTACGACCGGGGTGTACTAGGCCGCTGGCGCTTGCCAGTTCACCAAAACGCTACCAAAAAAACTGTTAGCGATCGCAGGGATCAGGCCTGACTCTGCGAACGCTGCAGTTATGCGTTTAGTGTTTTGTAAGTGACAGTGATCGATCGATACTGCACTTGGGTGGGCTGGGCCGGGCGGAGGGGCAAAACGCAGGTGCTAGCAGGTATCTGGGCTGATCCCGCTAACACTGCGTTTTTGGGAACCCTAAACTGCTGGGGACGCCAGTATAGATCTGATCGGATCAGATATTGATCCGTTCAGATACTATACCACTAAGGGAGGTGTACGGTGCGTGCGTGCGTGGGTGTTAGCAGTACTGGCGCTAACCTGACGCTGCCTGGGGCTGGTGCTTGCCAGTTCACCAAAACGCTACCAAAAAAACTGTTAGCGATCGCAGGGATCAGGCCTGACTCTGCGAACGCTGCAGTTATGCGTTTAGTGTTTTGTAAGTGACAGTGATCGATCGATACTGCACTTGGGTGGGCTGGGCTGGGCCGGGCGGAGGGGCAAAACGCAGGTGCTAGCAGGTATCTGGGCTGATCCCGCTAACACTGCGTTTTTGGGAACCCTAAACTGCTGGGCACGCCAGTATAGATCTGATCGGATCAGATATTGATCCGTTCAGATACTATACCACTAAGGGAGGTGTACGGTGCGTGCGTGCGTGGGTGTTAGCGGTACTGGCGCTAACCTGACGCTGCCTGGGGCTGGTGCTTGCCAGTTCACCAAAACGCTACCAAAAAAACTGTTAGCGATCGCAGGGATCAGGCCTGACTCTGCGAACGCTGCAGTTATGCGTTTAGTGTTTTGTAAGTGACAGTGATCGATCGATACTGCACTTGGGTGGGCTGGGCTGGGCCGGGCGGAGGGGCAAAACGCAGGTGCTAGCAGGTATCTGGGCTGATCCCGCTAACACTGCGTTTTTGGGAACCCTAAACTGCTGGGGACGCTAGTATAGATCTGATCGGATCAGATATTGATCCATTCAGATACTATACCACTAAGGGAGGCGTATGCTGCGTGCGTGGGTGTTAGCGGTACTGGCGCTAATCTGACGCTGCCTGGGGCGACGCATATCACCGCCAGGCGATCAGGGGGCTAAACCTTTATTCGGTAATAAACGGCGGGTGCCCTGACACTATAAAAAATAAACGAACTAACCAGCGTCACCCGTAACACTTATACGGTGATCAGTGGTGAAAGGGTTAACTAGGGGGCAATCAAGGGGTTAAAACATTTATTAGGTAGTATATGGGGGTGCCTGTCGCTATAAAACGCTGACGGCGAACCTAAATATTTACGTCCCTAACTAGCGGAACCAGTGACACTAATAAAGCGATCAGAAAAATGATCGCTTAGTGACACTGGTGACGGGGGGTGATCAAGGGGTTAAAACTTTATTAGGGGGGGTTAGGGGGGTACCCTAGACCTACAGGGGGGTAATACTCACTGTCCTAACACTTCTAACTGTCACAAACTGACACTATGCAGTAATCAGGAAAAAAAAAAAAAAATTGTAATTACATGCACCTGTTGAACAGGGGCAGAAAAATTGGGCCTTTGGTGGTGGTGGTGGTGTTGCCACAACACTGTAAGCCCTCACAGTTACTCTTGGTGGGCGCAGGAATGGGCCCTGCTGTGAAATATTAGATCAAGAATTGTAATTACATGTCCCTGTTGAACAGGAGCAGAAAAATTGGGCCTTAGGCACTGGTACCACAACACTGCAACCCCTCACAGATGCTATAGTTGGCGAGCAGGAATGAGCCCTGCTGCAAAGTATTGCATCAAAAATTGTAATTACACGCCCCTGTCAAACAGGGGCAGAAAATTGGGCCTTAGCCACTGGTGGCGGTGCCCATAACCAAAAATATTCTTACAAGCTATTAGCATGAAAATTGAGGAGGAAGAGGATTGTCACTCAGCATAACAGGATAGTCACTCAGCATCAGTATAGGCAGTCTTGAAGGGATCTCACATTAAAAAAAAATTATTCGGTTACATCAGCATCAGGTGCTTGGTAGCTGGTGATCCAAGACTGATTCATTTTTATGAAGGTCAGCCGATCGACCGATTCGGAGGTCAGACACACCCTGTGATCGGTTACAAAGCCTCCAGCAGCACTGAATGTGCGTTCCGAAAGAACGCTGGATGCAGGATAGGCCAGTAGCTCAACTGCATACTGTAGCATACAATAGAAAAGGTCAACCCCTATATTACTACAGGGGTCAAATAGTGGCTACTTGCAGCAACAATAAATCAACACCAGGATATGTATATGTATATGTAAAAAACAATTATATTTATTAATTTAAAACAGCTTCAACGTGCATCAATTGCATCCATATGTAGAGCAAATAGCTCATGCATGAGATGTGCATCACCAGGTGCAGTCAGGAAACACTGTCCTGGTGAGCACTGTGGTCAGTGAATTATCCTCAACCAGCAGGAAAAGAAAACACCTAAACCGAGACACATAACAAGACAACAAACAAGTGACACATTAATGACACAAACACCACACAGACAGTCCGGACGCCGGCTCATGCCTTATACAGTGAGGCTGGATGACCATACCCCAATGTTGCTACCGTGATAACCCCAAAAGGGTAAGAGACGTGGAGATGCATGTAATATGTTGCATCGGCCTAGGGTATGTCCAGTATCACTGTGAAGGCTCCCCCAGGACAACCTGATGGCTGTGGATAGTGCTAGTGAACAGGGGCTAGTTAAGCATATGTTGCTGGGTATGGGGTCTGGATAGGGGCCCAAGTATAACTGGAATTGATGGACTATGTCCTGTCACAAACTCCAGAGGCTCTCCTCATAGGCCCTCACTGATTGTGGCATACAACCGCTATAACTGAGTTCGTCTATTAGTTCACCAGCTGATTACTGTAAGCACACGAGGCAGTCCAATCTCCCCGCTGGAACATCAAACAGTCCATAAGTTTATTCAAACCACGATGTAGATGTGTGTCATAGGCATAATATGCCCTTAGCATTGATATGGGCTGATGCTGCACCCACAGGTGCAGGTAGACGAGTGTCTATAGGTAAGGTAACAAGTGGACTTTAGAAGGAAGTAGAGTCTACATTACCACCCCATCGGTCAGCATGCCTGGATCACTTGTTGATATTCTAATCCCCTTCATCACATTTGTGTGGTGGTGTTATCTTGGCTTATAGCTGTACCTTCGTTGGCAGCGCGGGGTTAGTGGAATTACCCCACCGTGGCTCCAATGGGCTGTGAAGCAAGGGGACCGATAAGGGTGCTCATCCACTCTGCTTCAGACGCTCGTCAATAGCTCGGTAACGGTATCCATGACGGTATCCGATGGGGGAGTGGTAGGCGTGTCGTCCGGCCGGCGTCACATGACCGCTGTGACGTCAACACGTTTCGCTTGACCAATCAGCGTAGCTTCGTCGGTCCCCTTGCTTCACAGCCCATTGGAGCCACGGTGGGGTAATTCCACTAACCCCGCGCTGCCAACGAAGGTACAGCTATAAGCCAAGATAACACCACCACACAAATGTGATGAAGGGGATTAGAATATCAACAAGTGATCCAGGCATGCTGACCAATGGGGTGGTAATGTAGACTCTACTTCCTTCTAAAGTCCACTTGTTACCTTACCTATAGACACTCGTCTACCTGCACCTGTGGGTGCAGCATCAGCCCATATCAATGCTAAGGGCATATTATGCCTATGACAAACATCTACATCGTGGTTTGAATAAACTTATGGACTGTTTGATGTTCCAGCGGGGAGATTGGACTGCCTCGTGTGCTTACAGTAATCAGCTGGTGAACTAATAGACGAACTCAGTTATAGCGGTTGTATGCCACAATTAGTGAGGGCCTATGAGGAGAGCCTCTGGAGTTTGTGACAGGACATAGTCCATCAATTCCAGTTATACTTGGGCCCCTATCCAGACCCCATACCCAGCAACATATGCTTAACTAGCCCCTGTTCACTAGCACTATCCACAGCCATCAGGTTGTCCTGGGGGAGCCTTCACAGTGATACTGGACATACCCTAGGCCGATGCAACATATTACATGCATCTCCACGTCTCTTACCCTTTTGGGGTTATCACGGTAGCAACATTGGGGTATGGTCATCCAGCCTCACTGTATAAGGCATGAGCCGGCGTCCGGACTGTCTGTGTGGTGTTTGTGTCATTAATGTGTCACTTGTTTGTTGTCTTGTTATGTGTCTCGGTTTAGGTGTTTTCTTTTCCTGCTGGTTGAGGATAATTCACTGACCACAGTGCTCACCAGGACAGTGTTTCCTGACTGCACCTGGTGATGCACATCTCATGCATGAGCTATTTGCTCTACATATGGATGCAATTGATGCACGTTGAAGCTGTTTTAAATTAATAAATATAATTGTTTTTTACATATACATATACATATCCTGGTGTTGATTTATTGTTGCTGCAAGTAGCCACTATTTGACCCCTGTAGTAATATAGGGGTTGACCTTTTCTATTGTATGCTGCAGTTTCTTTGGCTATAGCAACATCACTAGACTTCAGTGAATGGTTATGGGGTGTAATACTATTTAAAGTCCCTAACACCAGACTGTATATAAAGTGGGACTTGGTTATATTTTCTCCCTTTTTTGGTTACAACTGCATACTGTGCAAGCTCTGGCCAGTGATCCATCCTCAAGACCCTGTAACCCAGAGGATTTTCGGTGGGAAAGGTGTCCAAGTCTGATCTTGCCCCTAGGTAATCCTGCACCATGTGAATCAGACGCTGGTGATGGTTGCTGGAACCGATCATACCTTGGGGCTGCAGACTAAAAAATTGTCTGAACGCATCAGTCAGATGGCCACCTTCTCCACAGCTCCTTCTGTGACTGGCTGAAGCCTCAGCAACATGTTGTCCAGGAAGACCAGGAAACTGTAACTTTCCAGGCTCTGGAAACTCGTTGCACAAACCTTTCTGCAAGGCCTCCCAAAGATGTTTCATCCTCTGCTCCCTCTGCAACAGAAAGATAAGGTCCACAACCTTACCCTTGTAATGTGGATCAAGAAGGGTTGCCAGCCAGTAATGATCCCTCCTCTTGATACCACGAATACGAGGATCCTTCTGCAGACTTTGCAGGATCAGGGAGGCCATGCAGCGTAGGTTTTCTGAGAAATTCGTTCCAGAGTCCTCTATGTTACTAAGGATGACATGATCTGCAGCCATCTCCTCCCAGCCACGTACAAGTCCATGGGTTTCTTCAGACTGTAAATGATCCCTTGAAGACTGCTGTTGATGCTCCACCTCCATGCTGACACAATCCTCCTCCTCCTCCTCGTCCTCTTCCTGTGTGATCAGTGGGCACGCAGGAACACTGTCTGGATAAAGGGGGCCTTGAGAGGTAAGGAAGTCCTCCTCTTCCTCCCTCTCTTCTGCCTCAAGTGCCCTGTCCATTATTCCACGTAGCGTGTGCTCCAACAGGTGGACAAGAGGGTCAGTGTCACTGATGCATGCACTGTCACTGCTCACCATCCTCGTGGCCTCCTCAAATGGTGACAGAACAGTGCATGGATCCCTGATCATAGCCTACTGGCGTGGGGAAAAAAAACAAGCTCCCCTGACCCTGTCCTGGTGCCATAGTCGCATAGGTACTCGTTGATGGCCCTCTGCTGCGTGTGCAGCCACTGTAGCATGGCCAATGTTAAGTTCCACCTGGTGGGCATGTCACAGATTAGGCGGTTCTTGGGCAGGTTAAATTCCTTTTGGAGGTCAGCCAGCCGAGCACTGGCATTATATGACCTGCGGAAATGCACACAGACTTTCCTGGCCTGCCTCAGGACATCCTGTAAGCCCGGGCACCTGCCCCAGAACCGCTGCACCACCAAGTTAAGGATGTGAGCCAAACAGGGCACATGGGTCAGTTGTCCCTGTCGGAGGGCGGAGAGGAGGTTGGTGCCATTGTCGCAAACCACCATACCTGGCTTAAGCTGGCCTGGCATCAACCACCTCTGAACCTGCCCCTGCAGAGCTGACAGAATCTCTGCCCCAGTGTGGCTCCTGTTCCCCAAGCACACCAGCTCAAGCACCACATGGCATCTTTTTGGCTGCATGCTTGCGTAGCCCCTTGAACGCCTACAGAGCACGGCTGGTTCCGAGGACAAATCAGCACAGGAAGAGGCCATGGAGAAAGAAGAAGAGGAGGGGGGGAGGAGAGAGGTGTGACAGAATCACCACTAGCAGAATTTTGGAGGCGTGGTGGCGGAACAACCTCCAACACTACTGCACCCTGTCCTACATCCTTCCCAGCTGTCAGAAAAGTCACCCAGTGCGCGGTGAAAGATAGGTAACGTCCCTGTCCATGCCTGCTGGACTATGAGTCAGCAGTAATATGCACCTTACCGCTGACCGCCCTGTCCAGCGAGTCCAAGACATTGCCTTCCACATGCCGGTAGAGAGCCGGAATTGCCTTTGGTGTTGGTCTTTTAGGTACGCTTGCCAACGAACTGCATGGCAGGTCGACATATGTCTGGTCAAGCATGTGGTGCCCAAGTGGGTGATGTTTTGGCCACGCGAGATACGCTTGAGACATATGTTGCTCCAAAGAACTTTTGGAATAATGCACAGAGACAGCAGCGCCCTGCACATGCGGAGCTCTGCGGTCTGATGCAGTCAGTGTGCTGGCCTTAAGCTAGCCCCTGGAGGGCATCCTGCCTCATTGGAGATGTGCCCCCTCCTCCTCCTCCTCTCTCCTATCAGGCACCCACGTGGAGTCAGTGACTTCCTCATCATCCCCTCCCTCCTCATCACTGGAGCAAAGCTGGCAGTATGCTGCAGCTGGGGGAACATGACTGCCAGATTGCTGTCCTTCTTGGGCACCCCCTCTCTCTGGGCTCACGTTACTGCGTTCCTCTAGCTGGGTACCATCATCGGAGCCTTCAAAACGCTGGGCATCCTCCTGGAGCATGTACCCAACACTGTGGTCAAACAGTTCGGTGGACTCCTCAGGAGGACATGGTGGGGCTAGGGAATGAGTGACTGATGCCATTGAGCCGAGGGAAGAGGTCGTGTTGGCAGCTGCTTTGCCAGATAAAGTACCCTGAGCCTGGGTGAGAGAGGATGAGGAGGATGAGGACGGCTTGGTCATCCACTCTACCAAGTCTTTCGCATTTTGCGGCTCAACGCGGCCAGCTGCCGAAAAAAAAGGACAAGCGTGTCCCACGGCCACGTGCTGATGAGGATGCACCGTGTCCACGACCAGCACTGTTGCCTCTAGACACAGAGCCTGCTTGCCCTCTTTTATTGGCTTGTGACTGTCTGCCTCTCCTTGTTGGCCTTCCAGACATACTAATGGCATGCAGTGAGATGTAGCTGCACAAAGCTGGGATGTGTATATATATAATGATTATACTGAAGCTAGCAGAACCAACTGCCTGCCTGTAGTATTATTAGTATGAGAACACCAGCAATTGTCTTCAGGTAGTTTTAGGTGTACACTGTGCAGAGGACACAGTACACTAACTGTAAATACTGCAGCTGCCTGCCTGTGGTACTAATAGGATCAGAAGAACACCAGCAATTTTTTTCAGGTAGCTTTAGGTGAACACTGTGCAAAGGACACAGTACACTAACTGTAAATACTGCAGCTGCCTGCCTGTGGTATTAATAGGATCAGAACAACAGCAATTGTCTTCAGGTAGCTTTAGGTGCACATTGTGCAGAGGACACATTACATTAACTGTAAACACTGCAGCTGCCTGCCTGTGGTATTAATAGGATCAGAACAACAGCAATTGTCTTCAGGTAGCTTTAGGTGCACACTGTGCAGAGGACACAGTACACTAACTGTAAATACTGCAGCTGCCTGCCTGTGGCAATAATAGGATTCGAAGAACACCAGCAATTTTCTTCAGGTAGCTTTAGGTGCACACTGTGCAAATGACACAGTACACTAACTGTAAATACTGTAAATAGTATAAAAACACCTGCCTGCCTGTCAGTAGGAAGAGAATAACAGGAACTGATCTAGCTAAACTGAATACAGTGTGTATATATATATATATATATATATACAACACCTAGGATGCATATATATATATATATACACAATACACTGTAAGTGCAGCTAACTGACTCGCCATCCTACTCTAACTAATCTAACTTAAATCAAATGACACTGTCTCTCTGTCTATCTCTCTACGCCGACGCAACACACTACACAAGGCTGCCACGCAGGCGGCCTTATATAGTGTGGGGCGTGTACTAAACCCCCTGAGCCATAATTGGCCAAAGCCAGGGTGGCTTTGGCCAATTACGGCTCTCTGTACAGATGGCGCTGTGATTGGCCAAGCATGCGGGTCATAGTGCATTCTTGACTAGGGATGAGCCGAACACCCCCCGGTTCGGTTCGCACCAGAACCTGCGAACGGACCGAAAGTTCGCACGAACGTTAGAACCCCATTGACGTCTATGGGACTCGAACGTTCGAAATCAAAAGTGCTCATTTTAAAGGCTAATTTGCATGGTATTGTCCTAAAAAGGGTTTGGGGACCCGGGTCCTACCCCAGGGGACATGTATCAATGCAAAAAAAACTTTTAAAAACGGGCGTTTTTTCGGGAGCAGTGATTTTAATGATGCTTAAAGTAAAAAAAAAAAGTGAAATATTCCTTTAAATATCGTACCTGGGGGGTGTCTATAGTATGCCTGTAAAGTGACGCGTGTTTCCCGTGTTTAGAACAGTCCCTGCACCAAATGTCATTTTTAAAGGAAAAAATCTCATTTAAAACTGCTTGCGGGTTTAATGTCATGTCGGGTCATGGCAATATGGATGAAAATCAGTGAGACAAACGGCATGGGTACCCCCCAGTCCATTAGCAGGCCCTTTGGGTCTTGTATGGATATTAAGGGGAACCCCGCACCCAAATTAAAATAAGGAAAGGCCCTATATACTCTGAACAGCAGACAGGGACTGTAGGTTTGTTGTTAAGTAGAATCTCTTTGTAATTTTGAACGGGTACATTTTTAACGTGTTTAGCTCCAGCCAAAAAATCTTTTTTAAGCTTTTTGGAAAACATAGGGAAGGGTTATCACCCCTGTGACATTTGTTTTGCTGTCTTTCCTCCTCTTCAGAAGATTTCACCTCACTTTTTGTCCCAATGAAAAATGTTTTTTGAAAATTTGGGTTTTTTGTGGAACAAGGATTGGAAAGCATCAGTGGAAAGGAGAAATTGTTTTCCCATATTAACTCTTACAGGAGAGAATTTCCCTTCCTAGGGGTAGATTTCATCTCACTTCCTGTTGTCTCCTTCCGTTTGCAAGTAGGAGTCGTTTGTAAGTTAGATGTTTGAAAGTAGGGTCCTGCCCTATATACTCAGCAGAAATTTGGGCCTTAGGTGTTGCTGTGGCCACAACACTGTAAGCCCTCACAGGGCCCTGCTGTGAAATATTAGATCAAGAATTGTAATTACATGCCCCTGTTGAACAGGAGCTGAAAAATTAGGCCTTAGGCACTGGTGCTGTTGCCACAACACTGCAACCCCTCACAGACACTCTAGTTGGAACGCAGGAACGAGCCCTGCTGCAAAGTATTGCATCAAAAATTGTAATTACACGCCCCTGTTAGACAGGGGCAGAAAAATTGGGCCTTAGGCACTGGTGCTGGTGCCACAACACTGCAACCCCTCACAGACACTCTAGTTGGAACGCAGGAACGAGCCCTGCTGCAAAGTGTTGCATCAAAAATTGTAATTACACGCCCCTGTTAGACAGGGGCAGAAAAATTGGGCCTTAGGCACTGGTGCTGGTGCCACAACACTGCAACCCCTCACAGACACTCTAGTTGGAACGCAGGAATGAGCCCTGCTGCAAAGTATTGCATCAAAAATTGTAATTACACGCCCCTGTTAGACAGGGGCAGAAAAATTGGCCTTAGGCACTGGTGCTGGAGCCACAACACTGCAACCCCTCACAGACACTCTAGTTGGAATGCAGGAACGAGCCCTGCTGCAAAGTATTGCATCAAAAATTGTAATTACACGCCCCTGTTAGACAGGGGCAGAAAAATTGGGCCTTAGGCACTGGTGCTGGTGCCACAACACTGCAACCCCTCACAGACACTCTAGTTGGAATGCAGGAACGAGCCCTGCTGCAAAGTATTACATCAAAAATTGTAATTACACGCCCCTGTTAAACAGGGGCTGAAAAATTGTGCCTTAGGCACTGGTGGTGGCGCCCAGAACCAAAAATGTTCTTACAAGCTATCAGCGTGATGATTGAGGAGGAAGAGGATAATTACTCAGGGATAGTCACTCAGCATCAGCATAGGCAGTCTTTGAAGGGATCTGAGATTTCAAAAAAAATTATTCGGTTACATCAGCATCAGGTGCTTGGTAGCTGGTGGTGATCCAAGACTGATTCATTTTTATGAAGGTCAGTCGATCGACCGAGTTGGTGGACAGACGCACCCTGTGATCGGTTACCACGCCTCCAGCAGCACTGAATGTGCGTTCCGAAAGAACGCTGGATGCAGGACAGGCCAGTAGCTCAATTGCATACTGTGCAAGCTCTGGCCAGTGATCCATCCTCAAGACCCAGTAACCCAGAGGATTTTCGGTGGGAAAGGTGTCCAAGTCTGATCTTGCCCCTAGGTATTCCTGCACCATGTAAAACAGACGCTGGCGATGGTTGCTGGAACCGATCATACCTTGGGGCTGCGGACCAAAAAATTGTCTGAACGCATCGGTCACCTTCTCCACCGCTCCTTCTTTGACTGACCGAAGCCTCAGCAACACGTTGTCCAGAAACAGGAGTTTGTAACCTCCCAGTCTCTGGGAACGCGTTGCACAGACCTTTCTGCAAGGCCTCCCGAAGATGTTTCATCCTCTGCTCCCTCTGCGATGGCAAGATAAGGTCCGCAACCTTACCCTTGTAACGTGGATCAAGGAGGGTTGCCAGCCAGTATTGGTCCTTATCCTTGATACCACGAATACGAGGATCCTTACGCAGGCTTTGCAGGATCAGGGAGGCCATGCAGCGTAGGTTTGCTGAGGCATTCGGTCCGGAGTCCTCTGGGTCACTAAGGACGACAACGTCCGCAGCCACCTCCTCCCAGCCACGTACAAGTCCATGTGTTTCTTGGGACTGATCCCTTAAAGACTGCTGCTGATGCTGAGTGCCAGGCTCCACCTCCATACTGACACAATCTTCCTCCTCCTCCTCCTCCTCCCCGTCCTCTTCCTATGTGATCGGCGGGCACGCAGGAACACTGTCTGGATAAAGGGGGCCTTGAGAGCTAAGGAAGTCCTCCTCTTCCTGCCTCTGTTCTGCCTCAAGTGCCCTGTCCATTATTCCACGCAGCGTGTGCTCCAACAGGTGGACAAGGGGGACAGTGTCACTGATGCATGCACTGTCACTGCTCACCATCCTCGTGGCCTCCTCGAATGGTGACAGGACAGTGCATGCATCCCTGATCATGGCCCACTGGCGTGGGGAAAAAAAAACAAGCTCCCCTGACCCTGTCCTGGTGCCATAGTCGCACAGGTACTCATTGATGGCCCTCTGCTGCGTGTGCAGCCGCTGCAGCATGGCCAACGTTGAGTTCCACCTGGTGGGCATGTCACAGATTAGGCGGTTCTTGGGCAGGTTAAACTCCTTTTGGAGGTCCGTCAGCCGAGCACTGGCATTATATGACCGGCGGAAATGCACACAGACTTTCCTGGCCTGCCTCAGGACATCCTGTAAGCCCGGGTACCTGCCCAAGAACCGCTGCACCACCAAGTTAAGGACGTGAGCCAAACAGGGCACATGGGTCATTTGTCCCTGTCAGAGGGCAGAGAGGAGGTTGGTGCCATTGTCGCAAACCCCCATTCCTGCCTTAAGTTGGCGTGGCGTCAACCACCTCTGAACCTGCCCCTGCAGAGCTGACAGAACCTCTGCCCCAGTGTGGCTCCTGTCCCCCAAGCACACCAGCTCAAGCACCGCATGGCATCTTTTGGCCTGCGTACTTGCGTAGCCCCTTGAACGACTACGGAGCACCGCTGGTTCCGAGGAAGAGGCCATGGAGGAAGAAGAAGAGGAGGGGGTGGAGGAGAGAGGTGTGTCACAATCATTAGCATTTTGGAGGCGTGGTGGCGGAACAACCTCCAACACTACTGCACCTTGTCCTGCATCCTTCCCAGCTGCCAGCAGAGTCACCCAATGCGCCGTGAAACTTAGGTAACGTCCCTGTCCATGCCTGCTGGACCATGAGTCAGCGGTAATATGCACCTTACCGCTGACCGCCCTGTCCAGCGAGGCATGGACATTGCCTTCCACATGCCGGTAGAGAGCCGGAATCGCCTTCCGTGAGAAAAAGTGGCGTTTGGGTACCTGCCACTGAGGAACCGCACATTCCACAAACTCACGGAAGGGGGCAGAGTCTACCAACTGAAAAGGCAGCAGTTGAAGTGCTAGCAATTTTGCCAAGCTAGCATTCAACAGCTGGGCATGTGGATGGCTGGGAGCAAACTTTTTTCGGCGGTGCAGCAGCTGGGGCAGGGAAATTTGCCTGGTACAATCTGACGTCGGTGTACCAAAAGCAGATTGCCCACAAGTACTTGGCTGTGACACACCTAATTCTACACCTTCATTCCTCTCACTGCAGGTCTCAGAGAGGACTGGAGGTCTAGTGGGGTTGGAAATCTCAGCTGATGAGGAGCAAGGAGAGATCCTCTTTGTTCTTTGGTGTGGGTCTTTTAGATACGCTTGCCAACGAACTGCATGGCAGGTCAACATATGTCTGGTCAAGCATGTGGTACCCAAGCGGGAGATGTTTTGGCCACGTGAGATACGCTTGAGACATATGTTGCAAATAGCAGCGGTGCAATCTGATGCACTCGTCTCAAAAAAGGCCCACACCAAAGAACTTTTTGAATAACGCGCAGAGACTGCAGCGCCCTGCACATGTGGAGCTTTGGGGTGTGATGCAGTCAATGTGCTGCCCTTAGGCTGGCCCCTGGAGGGCATCCTGCCTCGTTGGTGATGTGCCGCCTCCTCCTCCTCCTCCTCCTCCTCCTCCTCTCTCCTATCAGGCACCCACGTTGAGTCAGTGACCTCATCATCCCCTCCCTCCTCATCACTGGAGCAAACCTGGCAGTATGCTGCAGCAGGGGGAGCATGACTGCCAGATTGCTGTCCTTCTTGGGCACCCCCTCTGTCCGTGCTCATGTTACTGCCTTCATCGAGCTCAGTATCATCATCAGAGCCTTCCAAACGCTGGGCATCCTCCTGGAGCATGTACCCAACACTGTGGTCAAACAGTTCGAGGGACTCCTCAGGAGGACATGGTGGAGCTAGGGAAGGAGTCACTGATGACATTGAGCTGAGGGAAGAGGCCGCTGCTTTGCCAGACAAAGCACCCTGGGCATGGGTGAGAGAGGATGAGGAGGATGAGGACGGCTTGGTCATCCACTCGACCAAGTCTTCCGCATGTTGCGGCTCAACACGGCCAGCTGCCGAAAAAAAGGCCAAGCGTGTCCCATGGCCACGTGCTGATGAGGATGCACCGTCTCCACGACCAGCACTAGACACAGAGCCTGCTTGCCCTCTCTTATTGGCTTGTGACTGTCTGCCTCTCCTTCTTGGCCTTCCAGACATACTAATGGCCTGTAGCTGCACTAAGCTGGGATATATATATCTATATATATATCTATATATCTATATATATATATATATATATATATATATATATATATATATATATATATATATATATATATATATATAGATATATATATATATATATAGATATATATATATATGTACTGATACTGCAGCTAGCAAAATCAACTGCTTGCCTGTAGTATGAGAACACCACCAACCTTCTACAGGTAGCTTTAGCTGAACACTGTGAGGTGGACGCACCCCACTAACTTGTAGGTTTAGCTGAACACTGTGAGCAGGACGCACTGCACTAACTGTAAATAGTCTAGCTGCCTGACCGTGGTACTAATAGGATCAAAAGAACACCAGTAATTTTCTTCAGGTAGCTTTATATACTGTAACCAGACAAGCCTGCCTGTCAGTAGGAAGATAACAGGAACGGATCTAGCTGAACACTGTGAGCAGGACGCACTGTACTAAATGTAAATAGTCTAGCTGCCTGACCGTGGTACTAATAGGATCAAATAGAACACCAGTAATTTTCTTCAGGTAGCTTTATATACTGTAACCAGGCAAGCCTGCCTGTCAGTAGGAAGATAACAGGAACGGATCTAGCTGAACACTGTGAGCAGGACGCACTGTACTAAATGTAAATAGTCTAGCTGCCTGACCGTGGTACTAATAGGATCAAATAGAACACCAGTAATTTTCTTCAGGTAGCTTTATATACTGTAACCAGACAAGCCTGCCTGTCAGTAGGAAGATAACAGGAACGGATCTAGCTAAACACTGTGAGCAGGACGCACTGTACTAAATGTAAATAGTCTAGCTGCCTGACCGTGGTACTAATAGGATCAAATAGAACACCAGTAATTTTCTTCAGGTAGCTTTATATATTGTAACCAGACAAGCCTGCCTGTCAGTAGGAAGATAACAGGAACGGATCTAGCTGAACACTGTGAGCAGGACGCACTGTACTAAATGTAAATAGTCTAGCTGCCTGACCGTGGTACTAATAGGATCAAATAGAACACCAGTAATTTTCTTCAGGTAGCTTTATATACTGTAACCAGACAAGCCTGCCTATCAGTAGGAAGATAACAGGAACGGATCTAGCTGAACACTGTGAGCAGGACACACTGTACTAAATGTAAATAGTCTAGCTGCCTGACCGTGGTACTAATAGGATCAAATAGAACACCAGTAATTTTCTTCAGGTAGCTTTATATACTATAACCAGACAAGCCTGCCTGTCAGTAGGAAGATAACAGGAACGGATCTAGCTGAACACTGTGAGCAGGACGCACTGCACTAAATGTAAATAGTCTAGAATTTAACAGGAACGGATCTAGCTGAACACTGTGAGCAGGACGCACTGCACTAAATGTAAATAGTCTAGAAGATAACAGGAACGGATCTAGCTAAACTGAATACAGTGTATATATATATATGCAACACCTGGGATGCATATATATACACAATACACTGTAAGTGCAGCTAACTGACTGACTGTTCTGCCTAATCTATCTAACTCAAATCAAATGACACTGTCTGTCTCTCTCTCTCTCTCTCTATCTATGAACGCCGGAACACACACTACACAGGGCCGCCGTGCAGGCGGCCTTATATAGTGTGGGGCGTGTACTAAATCCCCTGAGCCATACTTGGCCAAAGCCTCCTTGGCTTTGGCCAATTACAGCTCTCTGTTCAGGCGGCGCTGTGATTGGCCAAGCATGCGGGTCATAGTGCATGCTTGGCCAATCATCAGCAAGCAATGCACTGCGATGCCACAGTGAATTATGGGCCGTGACGCGCCACACGAATTTGGCGCGAACGGCCCATATCGTTCGCAATTCGGCGAACGGGCGAACAGCCGATGTTCGAGTCGAACATGGGTTCGACTCGAACACGAAGCTCATCCCTATTCTTGACCAATCATCAGCCAGCAATGCACTGCGATGCCACAGTGAATTATGGGCCATGACACACCACTCGAATTTGACGCGAACGGCCCATAATGTTCGCAATTCGACTAAACGATCGAACAGGCGATGCTCGAGTCAAACATGGATTCGACTCGAACTCGAAGCTCATCCCTACTCCTGGGTATATTGTTGGGAAGAGGGTCCCCTAAAGGGGACAGTTGTAATAAATGATTGCTGAAAAAGCCTTACTTATTACACAATATGCCACCTGGACTAACCTACTGTGGTTTTACCTTAGCAATGTTGTGTATCAGTGATCATGTTGTCTTGCATACACACAATTAGGGATGAGCTTCGTGTTCGAGTCGAACCCATGTTCGACTCGAACATCGGCTGTTCGACCGTCCGTCGAATTGCGAACGTTATGGGCCGTTCGCGCCAAATTCGTGTGGCGCGTCACGGCCCATAATTCACTGCGGCATCGCAGTGCATTGCTGGCTGATGATTGGCCAAGCATGCACTATGACCCGCATGCTTGGCCAATCACAGCGCCGTCAGTAGAGAGAGCTGTAATTGGCCAAAGCCAGGGTGGCTTTGGCCAATTATGGCTCAGGGGATTTAGTACACGCCCCACACTATATAAGGCCGCCTGCACGGCGGCCCTGTGTAGTGTGTTCCGGTGTGCTGATAGAGAGAGAGACAGACAGTGTCATTTGATTTGAGAGCTAGATTAGGCTAGATCTGTTCCTGCTCTTTACATTTAGTGCAGTGCGTCCTGCTCACAGTGTTCAGCTAGATCCGTTCCTGCTATTTACATTTAGTGCAGTGCGTCCTGCTCACAGTGTTCAGCTAGATCCGTTCCTGCTATTTACATTTAGTGCAGTCAGTGCGTCCTGCTCACAGTGTTCAGCTAGATCTGTTCCTGCTATTTACATTTAGTGCAGTGCGTCCTGCTCACAGTGTTCAGCTAGATCTGTTCCTGCTATTTACATTTAGTGCAGTGCGTCCTGCTCACAGTGTTCAGCTAGATCTGTTCCTGCTATTTACATTTAGTGCAGTCAGTGCGTCCTGCTCACAGTGTTCAGCTAGATCCGTTCCTGCTATTTACATTTAGTGCAGTCAGAGCGTCCTGCTCACAGTGTTCAGCTAGATCTGTTCCTGCTATTTACATTTAGTGCAGTCAGTGCGTCCTGCTCACAGTGTTCAGCTAGATCCGTTCCTGCTATTTACATTTAGTGCAGTGCGTCCTGCTCACAGTGTTCAGCTAGATCTGTTCCTGCTATTTACATTTAGTGCAGTGCGTCCTGCTCACTGTGTTCAGCTAGATCCGTTCCTGCTATTTACATTTAGTGCAGTCAGTGCGTCCTGCTCACAGTGTTCAGCTAGATCCGTTCCTGCTATTTACATTTAGTGCAGTCAGTGCGTCCTGCTCACAGTGTTCAGCTAGATCCGTTCCTGCTATTTACATTTAGTGCAGTGCGTCCTGCTCACAGTGTTCAGCTAGATCTGTTCCTGCTATTTACATTTAGTGCAGTGCGTCCTGCTCACAGTGTTCAGCTAGATCCGTTCCTGCTATTTACATTTAGTGCAGTGCGTCCTGCTCACAGTGTTCAGCTAGATCCGTTCCTGCTATTTACATTTAGTGCAGTCAGTGCGTCCTGCTCACAGTGTTCAGCTAGATCTGTTCCTGCTATTTACATTTAGTGCAGTGCGTCCTGCTCACAGTGTTCAGCTAGATCTGTTCCTGCTATTTACATTTAGTGCAGTGTGTCCTGCTCACAGTGTTCAGCTAGATCTGTTCCTGCTATTTACATTTAGTGCAGTCAGTGCGTCCTGCTCACAGTGTTCAGCTAGATCCGTTCCTGCTATTTACATTTAGTGCAGTCAGTGCGTCCTGCTCACAGTGTTCAGCTAGATCCGTTCCTGCTATTTACATTTAGTGCAGTGCGTCCTGCTCACAGTGTTCAGCTAGATCTGTTCCTGCTATTTACATTTAGTGCAGTCAGTGCGTCCTGCTCACAGTGTTCAGCTAGATCCGTTCCTGCTATTTACATTTAGTGCAGTGCGTCCTGCTCACAGTGTTCAGCTAGATCTGTTCCTGCTATTTACATTTAGTGCAGTGCGTCCTGCTCACAGTGTTTAGCTAGATCCGTTCCTGCTATTTACATTTAGTGCAGTGCGTCCTGCTCACAGTGTTCAGCTAGATCTGTTCCTGCTATTTACATTTAGTGCAGTGCGTCCTGCTCACAGTGTTCAGCTAGATCTGTTCCTGCTATTTACATTTAGTGCAGTCAGTGCGTCCTGCTCACAGTGTTCAGCTAGATCCGTTCCTGCTATTTACATTTAGTACAGTGCGTCCTGCTCACAGTGTTCAGCTAGATCTGTTCCTGCTATTTACATTTAGTGCAGTGCGTCCTGCTCACAGTGTTCAGCTAGATCCGTTCCTGCTATTTACATTTAGTGCAGTCAGTGCGTCCTGCTCACAGTGTTCAGCTAGATCCGTTCCTGCTATTTACATTTAGTGCAGTGCGTCCTGCTCACAGTGTTCAGCTAGATCCGTTCCTGTTATCTTCCTACTGACAGGCAGGCTTGTCTGGTTACAGTATATAAAGCTACCTGAAGAAAATTACAGGTGTTCTATCCCAGCTTAGTGCAGCTACAGGCCATTAGTATGTCTGGAAGGCCAAGAAGGAGAGGCAGACAGTCACAAGCCAATAAGAGAGGGCAAGCAGGCTCTGTGTCTAGTGCTGGTCGTGGAGACGGTGCATCCTCATCAGCCCGTGGCCATGGGACACGCTTGGCCTTTTTTTTGGCAGCTGGCCGTGTTGAGCCGCAACATGCAGAAAACTTGGTCGAGTGGATGACCAAGCCGTCCTCATCCTCCTCATCCTCTCTCACCCATGCCCAGGGTGCTTTGTCTGGCAAAGCAGCGGCCTCTTCCCTCAGCTCAATGTCATCAGTGACTCCTTCCCTAGCTCCACCATGTCCTCATGAGGATTCCCTCGAACTGTTTGACCACAGTGTTGGGTACATGCTCCAGGAGGATGCCCAGCGTTTGGAAGGCTCTGATGATGATACTGAGCTCGATGAAGGCAGTAACATGAGCACGGACAGAGGGGGTGCCCAAGAAGGACAGCAATCTGGCAGTCATGCTCCCCCTGCTGCAGCATACTGCCAGGTTTGCTCCAGTGATGAGGAGGGAGGGGATGATGAGGTCACTGACTCAACGTGGGTGCCTGATAGGAGAGAGGAGGAGGAGGAGGAGGAGGAGGCGGCACATCACCAACGAGGCAGGATGCCCTCCAGGGGCCAGCCTAAGGGCAGCACATTGACTGCATCACACCCCAAAGCTCCACATGTGCAGGGCGCTGCAGTCTCTGCGCGTTATTCAAAAAGTTCTTTGGTGTGGGCCTTTTTTGAGACGAGTGCATCAGATCGCACCGCTGCTATTTGCAACATATGTCTCAAGCGTATCTCGCGTGGCCAAAACATCTCCCGCTTGGGTACCACATGCTTGACCAGACATATGTTGACCTGCCATGCAGTTCGTTGGCAAGCATATCTAAAAGACCCACACCAAAGAACAAAGAGGATCTCTCCTTGCTCCTCATCAGCTGAGATTTCCAACCCCACTAGACCTTCAGTCCTCTCTGAGACCTGCAGTGAGAGGAATGAAGGTGTAGAATTAGGTGTATCACAGCCAAGTACTTGTGGGCAATCTGCTTTTGGTACACCAACGCCAGATTGTACCAGGCAAATTTCCCTGCCCCAGCTGCTGCACCGCCGAAAGAAGTTTGCTCCCAGCCATCCACATGCCCAGCGGTTGAATGCTAGCTTGGCAAAATTGCTAGCACTTCAACTGCTGCCTTTTCAGTTGGTAGACTCTGCCCCCTTCCGTGAGTTTGTGGAATGTGCGGTTCCTCAGTGGCAGGTACCCAAACGCCACTTTTTCTCACGGAAGGCGATTCCAGCTCTCTACCGGCATGTGGAAGGCAATGTCCATGCCTCGCTGGACAGGGCGGTCAGCGGTAAGGTGCATATTACCGCTGACTCATGGTCCAGCAGGCATGGACAGGGACGTTACTTAAGTTTCACGGCGCATTGGGTGACTCTGCTGGCAGCTGGGAAGGATGCAGGACAAGGTGCAGTAGTGTTGGAGGTTGTTCCGCCACCACGCCTCCAAAATGCTGATTGTGACACACCTCTCTCCTCCACCCCCTCCTCTTCTTCTTCCTCCATGGCCTCTTCCTCGGAACCAGCGGTGCTCCGTAGGCGTTCAAGGGGCTACGCAAGTACGCAGGCCAAAAGATGCCATGCGGTGCTTGAGCTGGTGTGCTTGGGGGACAGGAGCCACACTGGGGCAGAGGTTCTGTCAGCTCTGCAGGGGCAGGTTCAGAGGTGGTTGACGCCACGCCAACTTAAGGCAGGAATGGTGGTTTGCGACAATGGCACCAACCTCCTCTCTGCCCTCCGACAGGGACAACTGACCCATGTGCCCTGTTTGGCTCACGTCCTTAACTTGGTGGTGCAGCGGTTCTTGGGCAGGTACCCGGGCTTACAGGATGTCCTGAGGCAGGCCAGGAAAGTCTGTGTGCATTTCCGCCGGTCATATAATGCCAGTGCTCGGCTGACGGACCTCCAAAAGGAGTTTAACCTGCCCAAGAACCGCCTAATCTGTGACATGCCCACCAGGTGGAACTCGACATTGGCCATGCTGCAGCGGCTGCACACGCAGCAGAGGGCCATAAATGAGTACCTGTGCGACTATGGCACCAGGACAGGGTCAGGGGACCTTGGTTTTTTTTCCCCACGCCAGTGGGCCATGATCAGGGATGCATGCACTGTCCTGTCACCATTCGAGGAGGCCACGAGGATGGTGAGCACTGACAGTGCATGCATCAGTGACACTGTCCCCCTTGTCCACCTGTTGGAGCACACGCTGCGTGGAATAATGGACAGGGCACTTGAGGCAGAACAGAGGCAGGAAGAGGAGGACTTCCTTAGCTCTCAAGGCCCCCTTTATCCAGACAGTGTTCCTGCGTGCCCGCCGATCACACAGGAAGAGGACGAGGAGGAGGAGGAGGAGGAGGAGGAAGATTGTGTCAGTATGGTGGTGGAGCCTGGCACTCAGCATCAGCAGTCTTTAAGGGATCAGTCCCAAAGAACACATGTACTTGTACGTGGCTGGGAGGAGGTGGCTGCGGACGTTGTCGTCCTTAGTGACCCAGAGGACTCCGGACCGAATGCCTCAGCAAACCTACGCTGCATGGCCTCCCTGATCCTGCAAAGCCTGCGTAAGGATCCTCGTATTCGTGGTATCAAGGAGAAGGACCAATACTGGCTGGCAACCCTCCTTGATCCACGTTACAAGGGTAAGGTTGCGGACCTTATCTTGCCATCGCAGAGGGAGCAGAGGATGAAACATCTTCGGGAGGCCTTGCAGAAAGGTCTGTGCAACGCGTTCCCAGAGACTGGGAGGTTACAAACTCCTGTTTCTGGACAACGTGTTGCTGAGGCTTCGGTCAGTCAAAGAAGGAGCGGTGGAGAAGGTGGCCGTCTGACCGATGCGTTCAGACAATTTTTTGGTCCGCAGCCCCAAGGTATGATCGGTTCCAGCAACCATCGCCAGCGTCTGTTTTACATGGTGCAGGAATACCTAGGGGCAAGATCAGACTTGGACACCTTTCCCACCGAAAATCCTCTGGGTTACTGGGTCTTGAGGATGGATCACTGGCCAGAGCTTGCACAGTATGCAATTGAGCTACTGGCCTGTCCTGCATCCAGCGTTCTTTCGGAACGCACATTCAGTGCTGCTGGAGGCGTGGTAACCGATCACAGGGTGCGTCTGTCCACTGACTCGGTCGATCGGCTGACCTTCATAAAAATGAATCAGTCTTGGATCACCACCAGCTACCAAGCACCTGATGCTGATGTAACTGAATAATTTTTTTCAGATCCCTTCAAAGACTGCCTATGCTGATGCTGAGTGACTATCCCTGAGTAATTATCCTCTTCCTCCTCAATCATCACGCTGATAGCTTGTAAGAACATTTTTGGTTATGGGCGCCACCACCAGTGCCTAAGGCACAATTTTTCAGCCCCTGTATAACAGGGGCGTGTAATTACAATTTTTGATGTAATACTTTGCAGCAGGGCTCGTTCCTGCGTTCCAACTAGAGTGTCTGTGAGGGGTTGCAGTGTTGTGGCACCAGCACCAGTGCCTAAGGCCCAATTTTTCTGCCCCTGTCTAACAGGGGCGTGTAATTACAATTTTTGATGCAATACTTTGCAGCAGGGCTCGTTCCTGCGTTCCAACTAGAGTGTCTGTGAGGGGTTGCAGTGTTGTGGCACCAGCACCAGTGCCTAAGGCCCAATTTTTCTGCCCCTGTCTAACAGGGGCGTGTAATTACAATTTTTGATGCAATACTTTGCAGCAGGGCTCGTTCCTGCGTTCCAACTAGAGTGTCTGTGAGGGGTTGCAGTGTTGTGGCACCAGCACCAGTGCCTAAGGCCCAATTTTTCTGCCCCTGTCTAACAGGGGCGTGTAATTACAATTTTTGATGCAATACTTTGCAGCAGGGCTCGTTCCTGCGTTCCAACTAGAGTGTCTGTGAGGGGTTGCAGTGTTGTGGCACCAGCACCAGTGCCTAAGGCCCAATTTTTCTGCCCCTGTCTAACAGGGGCGTGTAATTACAATTTTTGATGCAATACTTTGCAGCAGGGCTCGTTCCTGCATTCCAACTAGAGTGTCTGTGAGGGGTTGCAGTGTTGTGGCACCAGCACCAGTGCCTAAGGCCCAATTTTTCTGCCCCTGTCTAACAGGGGCGTGTAATTACAATTTTTGATGCAATACTTTGCAGCAGGGCTCGTTCCTGCGTTCCAACTAGAGTGTCTGTGAGGGGTTGCAGTGTTGTGGCACCAGCACCAGTGCCTAAGGCCCAATTTTTCTGCCCCTGTCTAACAGGGGCGTGTAATTACAATTTTTGATGCAATACTTTGCAGCAGGGCTCGTTCCTGCGTTCCAACTAGAGTGTCTGTGAGGGGTTGCAGTGTTGTGGCACCAGCACCAGTGCCTAAGGCCCAATTTTTCTGCCCCTGTCTAACAGGGGCGTGTAATTACAATTTTTGATGCAATACTTTGCAGCAGGGCTCGTTCCTGCGTTCCAACTAGAGTGTCTGTGAGGGGTTGCAGTGTTGTGGCACCAGCACCAGTGCCTAAGGCCTAATTTTTCAGCTCCTATTCAACAGGGGCATGTAATTACAATTCTTGATCTAATATTTCACAGCAGGGCCCTGTGAGGGCTTACAGTGTTTTGGCCACAGCAACACCTAAGGCCCAAATTTCTGCTGAGTATATAGGGCAGGACCCTACTTTCAAACATGTAACTTACAAACGACTCCTACTTGCAAACGGAAGGAGACAACAGGAAGTGAGATGAAATCTACCCCTAGGAAGGGAAATTCTCTCATGTAAGAGTTAATATGGGAAAACAATTTCTCCTTTCCACTGATGCTTTCCAATCCTTGTTCCACAAAAAAACCCAAATTTTCAAAAAACATTTTTCATTGGGACAAAAAAGTGAGGTGAAATCTTCTGAAGAGGAGGAAAGACGCAAAACAAATGTCACAGGGGTGATAACCCTTCCCTATGTTTTCCAAAAAGCTTAGAAAAGATTTTTTGGCTGGAGCTAAACACGTTAAAAATGTTCAAAATTACAAACAGATTCTACTTAACAACAAACCTACAGTCCCTGTCTTGTTTGCACCGCCTGTATACTGCTGTTCAGAGTATATAGGGACCTTTCCTTATTTTAATTTGGGTGCGGGGTTCCCCTTAATATCCATACAAGACCCAAAGGGCCTGGTAATGGACTGGGGGGTACCCATGCCGTTTGTCTCACTGATTTTCATCCATATTGCCAGGACCCGACATGACATTAAACCCGCAAGCAGTTTTAAATGAGATTTTTTCCTTTAAAAATGACATTTGGTGCAGGGACTGTTCTAAACATGGGAAACACGCGTCACTTTACAGGCATACTATAGACACCCCCCAGGTACGATATTTAAAGGAATATTTCACTTTTTTTTTTTTACTTTAAGCATCATTAAAATCACTGCTCCCGAAAAAACGGCCGTTTTTAAAAGTTTTTTTTGCATTGATACATGTCCCCTGGGGTAGGACCCGGGTCCCCACACCCTTTTTAGGACAATACCATGCAAATTAGCCTTTAAAATGAGCACTTTTGATTTCGAACGTTCGAGTCCCATAGACGTCAATGGGGTTCTAACGTTCGTGCGAACTTGCGGTCCGTTCGCGGGTTCTGGTGCGAACCGAACCGGGGGGTGTTCGGCTCATCCCTACACACAATGCACTAGGTGGATAGTAGGATGATTGCTTTGTAGAGTTCATGTAGTTCAAACGTTCTATCAGTGTTTCAGAACTAGTTACTGTCCTGTCTTATATTCTAGTTAAAATGTATTGGGGGCCACATAGCAGACTTAATCTGTGTGTTGGGTCTTCATGAATCTTCATTAAGCCCCACATTTGTTTGTTTTGTATGTTGCACACTTGAAGCAAGCGAGGATTGTTCGCTGCTCTACCAGTTGATCTTTCTTATTTTACTAAAACAATTAATAAAAACTATTGAAAAAGAAAAGTGAGAAAATACCTCTTCTTTCCTGGAGTCAATTTTTCCATTGGACTGCAACGATCTGAATGAATTAAGTTCAGAGGTTTCTTAGCTCTGCTGTTACTCTGCTTTGTAAAGACTTTTTTTGAAATTTGTCCTTTTATACAGCTGCTGCAGTTCATTGTTTGATCACATTGTTAGTTTGACTAACTTTTCTTGTTTAATTTTTTTATTGAAAGTAAGTAATAGCAAATATTACACAAAAATAACAAAGATAAAGCTATACAAGAAAATAATTTCTCTGTACATATTCATGGTACAGATGATTGAGTAATATGTTGAATGCAACAGTGCATAAAAATGGTACATCATGAAGAGTAGGAAAGAAGGAGAGAATAAGCTAATGTCACAAATATCTCATAACATGACAAATATCTTATAGCATGACAAATTAGGAAAGAGTGCAAACAGTGGAGAGGAACCCCAAGGGAATACCACATAAGACTCTGACCACATGTCCTGAGTAAAATTAAAGGAAGAGATTAGAAAGGTCAGGAAAGAAAGATATGCCGTGTACACACAATCGTTTTTCTAGTCGGAAAAAGATATGATGGCTTTTCCGACGGGATTCCGCTCAAGTTTGCCTTGCATACACACGGTCACGCAAAAGTTTGCTGAATTTACGACTGTCAAGAATGCGGTGACGTACAACACTACGATGAGCCGAGAAAATGAAGTTCAATGCTTCTGAGCATGCGTCGAATTGTTTCCGAGCATGCATAGGGTTTTTGAGCGTCGGAATTGCCACAGACTATCGTATTTTCGGATAGGAGCTTTTCCCGACCGAAAAATTAACAGTATGCTCTCAATCTTTTGCTGGCTGGAATTCGGCTGGCAAAAGACCGATGGAGCATACACACGGTCGCATTTTCCGATGAGAAACTCTCATTGGTCTTTTGCGGGCCGAAATTCCGATCGTGTGTACGCGGCATTAGAAAGGGGAGAAGGGCCTTTAGACCAGCAAGAGAAGAAATAGGAGGGGAGATAGCAGGGTAAGGGAACGATAAGAGAAGAGGCCATCTACTCCACACCAGGGCAGGGGGTTATCAGGGTCTGGAGGTAGGTATTACAAACCTAGGTTTCCAGGAGCGAAAAGTCGAAATGTGAAAAGAGGAAATGATCCAACCATGGTTGCCAAATTTCAAATGCCGTGGGATCTTATCTAAAATTGTCGCCTTCGATCTTACTGTGGGTCATAGCTTGGGTGACATTATTTTTAGTATCTACAGGACAGAGAGATGGAGATTTACAAGTCTTAGCTATAGTCTGCTTAGAAGCTGTAACAACGTAAATAGCAAGTTTTGATTCCGTGAGATAGTGTGGACAACGATTAACCACTTGCCGACTGCCTCACGTAGATATACTGCGGCAGAATGGCACGGGCAGGCAGAGTAACGTATGGGTGCCGAGGCGGTCAGCATTGTTCTAGGAGCGATCTGTCCTGAGGAGGAAGCCACTGATTCATGGCCTCTCCCTCACAATCGCTCCTGGCAAATGAGAAGATTAATGTAAACAGAAGCAGAGGAAGTGATGTCATCTCTCCTCCTGAAGCCTTTTCGTTCTGGCTTCCGAGGAGAGAAGACATCTACTGTGAGTATGCACCAACATTACACTGACACTAGCACACATAGGCACATAACCCCCCCCATCACCCCCCCTGCACCCCCTGTCACCCCCTGTCACAGTAACACCAGTAGCAGTTTTTATTTATTTACTGATTACTGCATTGGTGTCATTTGTGACTGTTATAAGTCATAGGGCAGTTAGTGGTAGGCCCCTTTAGGTCTAGGGTACCCCCCCATAATAAAGGTTTTACCCCTTGATCACTCCCCAGGTAACCCCTTTTACCAGTGTCACTAAGCAATCTTTTTTCTGATTGCGGTATTAGTGTCACAGGTGACGCTAGTTAGCCAGGTAAGTATTTAGGTTCACCGTCAGCTTTTTATAGCGTCAGGTACCCCATATACTACCTAATAAAGGTTTTAACCCCCTGATTGCCCCCTAGTTAACCCTTTCACCAGTGATCACCATATAGGTGTTACGGGTGACACTGGTTAGTTAGTTTATTTTTTATATCCGCCAGATACCTGCTAGCACCTGTGTTTTGCCCCTCCGCCCAGCCCAGCCCAGCCCAGCCCACCCAAGTGCAGTATCGATCGATCACTGTCACCGTTTGCAGAGTCAGGCCTGATCACTGCGATCGCTAACAGTTTTTTTTTTGGTGTTTGAATCAATCGCTAACAATCAGGAGCTTTTTTACCTGTGAGTCTCACTAGTGTACCAGTAAATTTAGAGCCCAAAATGGCAAATCGAAGGTACACTAGTGAAGAGGCCTACACGTTTCTGAGCATGACAGATAGTGAAGTGGAAATCACTCATCTGTCAGATTCAGGCTCAGAATACGATCCTGTAGACGACAGCAGCTCCATGACAGATAGCTCTGACGACGGAATTGTGGTCCCTGCCAAGGTCAGGCGTACCAGACCCCGATCTTCTTCTGCTGTTGAGGTGCAAGAACCGTAGGGGTCTCATATGGAGCAGAAAATTACTAGTGCCGCTCATCCTTCTGGTGAACTGGCAAGCACCAGCGGCCTAGTACACCCTGGTCGTAGTCAAACCAGCACTGCAGTAACACGTGGTGATGTGGCGAGTCCCATAAGTGCAGTTCAATATGGTAAGTAGTGTCCCGCTGCCACCAAGAAGACAAAGACAGGCCCGTCGAGCCCATAGTGCCCTTCCTGCTGCATTCGCCAATCCTAATTGGGGACCCACCACTTCTGCAGCACCTGTACTTCTCCCATTTACTGGCCAACCCGGCATTTATCATTTAGTGACAACTTTGTGCAAAAAAAAAGTTTGTCATTTTCCCGCAACTTGTGGCAAAATATTCCATGGACTCAACATGCCTCTCAGCAAATAGCTTGGGGTGTCTACTTTCCAAAATGGGGTCATTTGGGGTTTTTTTTGCCATCTTGGCATTTTATAACCTTCAAAACTGTGATAGGTAGTGAGGAGTGAAATCAAAAATTTACGCCCTTAGAAATCCTAAAGGCGGTGCTTGGTTTTCGGGGCCCCGTACACGGCTAGGCTCCCAAAAAGTCCCACACATGTGGTATCCCCATAGTCAGGAGAAGCAGCAGAATGTATTTTGGGGTGTAATTCCACATATGCCCATGGCATGTGTGAGCACTATATCATTAAGTGACAACTTTGTGCAAAAAAAAATTGGCATTTTCCCGCAACTTGTGGCAAAATATAAAATATTCCATGGACTCAACATGCCTCTCAGAAAATAACCTGTGGTGTCTACTTTTCAAGATGGGGTCATTTGTGGTGTTTTTTTTGTCATCTTGGCATTTTATGGCCTTCTAAACTGTGATAGGTAGTGAGAAGTGAAATCAAAAATTTACGCCCTTAGGAATCCTGAAGGCGGTGCTTGGTTTTTGGGGCCCCGTACGTGGCTAGGCTCCCAAAAAGTCCCACACATGTGGTATCCCTGTACTCAGGAGAAGCAGCAGAATGTATTTTGGGGTGTAATTTCAAATATGCGCATGGCATGTGTGAACAATATATCATTTAGTGACAACTTTGTGCAACAAAAAAAAAAGTTTGTCATTTTCCCGCAACTTGTGGCAAAATATAAAATATTTCATGGGCTCAACAAGCCTCTCAGCAAATAGCTTGGGGTGTCTACTTTCCAAAATGGGGTCATTTGGGGGGGGGGGGTTGTGCCATCTTGGCATTTTATGGGCTTCAAAACTGTGATAGGAAGTGAGGATTGAAATCAAAAATTTACGCCCTTAGAAATCCTGAAGGTGGTGCTTGGTTTTCGGGGCCCCGTACGCACCTAGACTCCCAAAAAGTCCCAAACATGTGGTATCCCCATACTCAGGAGAAGCAGCAGAATGTATTTTGGGGTGTAATTCCACATATGCCCATGGCATGTGTGCGCAATATATCATTTAGTGACAACTGTGTGCAAAAAAAGTTTGTAATTTTCCCGCAATTTGTGGCAAAATATAAAATATTCCATAGACTCAACATGTCTCTCAGCAAATAGCTTGGGGTGTCTACTTTCCAAAATGGGGTCATTTGGGGGGGTTTGTGCCATCTTGGCATTTTATGGCCTTCAAAACTGTGATTGGTAGTGAGGAGTGAAATAAAAAATTTACGCCCTTAGAAATCCTGAAGGCGGTGCTTGGTTTTCGGGGCCCCGTATGCGGCTAGGCTCCCAAAAAGTCCCACACATGTGGTATCCCCATACTCAGGAGAAGCAGAAGAATGTATTTTGGGGTGTAATTCCAAATATGCCCATGGCATGTGTGAGCACTATATCATTTAGTGACAACTTTGTGCAAAAAAAAATTTGCCATTTTCCCGCAACTTGTGGCAAAATATATAATATTCTATGGACTCAACATGCCTCTCAGCAAATAGCTTGGGGTGTCTACTTTCCAAAATGGGGTCATTTGGGGGGATTTGTGCCATCTTGGCATTTTATGGCCTTCAAAACTGTGATTGGTAGTGAGGAGTGAAATCAGAAATTTACGCCCTTAGAAATCCTGAAGGCGGTGCTTGGTTTTCGGGGCCCCCGTACGCAGCTAAGCTCCCAAAAAGTCCCACACATGTGGTATCCTCATACTCAGGAGAAGCAGCAGAATGTATTTTGGGGTGTAATTGCACATATGCCCATGGCATGTGTGAGCACTATATCATTTAGTGACAACTTTGTGCAAAAAAAAATTGGCATTTTCCCGCAACTTGTGGCAAAATATAAAATATTCCATTGACTCAACATGCCTCTCAGCAAATAGCTTGGGGTGTCTACTTTCCAAAATGGGGTCATTTGGGTTTTTTTTTGCCATCTTGGCCTTTTATGACCTTCAAAACTGTGATAGGTAGTGAGGAGTGAAATCAAAAATTTACGCCCTTAGAAATCCTGAAGACGGTGCTTGGTTTTCGGGGCCCCGTACGCGGCTAGGCTCCCAAAAAGTCCCACACATGTGGTATCCCCATAGTCAGGAGAAGCAGCAGAATGTATTTTGGGGTGTAATTCCACATATGCCCATGGCATGTGTGAGCACTATATCATTAAGTGACAACTTTGTGCAAAAAAAAAATTGGCATTTTCCCGCAACTTGTGGCAAAATATAAAATATTCCATGGACTCAACATGCCTCTCAGAAAATAACCTGGGGTGTCTACTTTTCAAAATGGGGTCATTTGTGGTGTTTTTTTTGTCATCTTGGCATTTTATGGCCTTCAAAACTGTGATAGGTAGTGAGAAGTGAAATCAAAAATTTACGCCCTTAGGAATCCTGAAGGCGGTGCTTGGTTTTTGGGGCCCCGTACGTGGCTAGGCTCCCAAAAAGTCCCACACATTTGGTATCCCTGTACTCAGGAGAAGCAGCAGAATGTATTTTGGGGTGTAATTTCAAATATGCCAATGGCATGTTTGAACAATATATCATTTAGTGACAACTTTGTGCAACAAAAAAAAAAGTTTGTCATTTTCCCGCAACTTGTGGCAAAATATAAAATATTTCATGGGCTTAAGAAGCCTCTCAGCAAATAGCTTGGGGTGTCTACTTTCCAAAATGGGGTCATTTGGAGGGGGGTTTGTGCCATCTTGGCATTTTATGGGCTTCAAAACTGTGATAGGAAGTGAGGATTGAAATCAAAAATTTACGCCCTTAGAAATCCTGAAGACGGTGCTTGGTTTTCGGGGCCCCGTACGCAGCTAGGCTCCCAAAAAGTCCCACACATGTGGTATCTGCATACTCAGGAGAAGCAGCAGAATGTATTTTGGGTGTAGTTCCACATATGCCCATGGCATGTGTGAGCAATATATAATTTAGTGACAACTTTGTGCAAAAAAAAGTTTGTCATTTTCCCGCAACTTGTGGCAAAATATAAAATATTCCATAGACTCAACATGTCTCTCAGCAAATAGCTTGGGGTGTCTACTTTCCAAAATTGAGTTATTTGGGGGGGATGCCATCTCGGCATTTTCATTTTATGGCCTTCAAAACTGTGATTGGTAGTGAGGAGTGAAATCAAAAATTTACGCCCTTAGAAATCCTGAAGACGGTGCTTGGTTTTCGAGGCCCCATATGTGGCTAGGCTCCCAAAAAGTCCCACACATGTGGTATCCCCGTACTCAGGAGAAGCAGCAGAATGTATTTTGGGGTGTAACTCCACATATGCCCATGGCATGTGTGAGCAATATATCATTTAGTGCAAAAAAAAAAGGCTTTGTAATTTTTCTGCAACTTATGGCAAAATATACAATATTCCATGTACTCAACATGCCTCTCAGCAAATAGCTTGGGGTGTCTACTTTCCAAAATGGGATCATTTGGGGGGGTTGGGTTGTGCCATCTTGGCATTTTATGGCCTTCAAAACTGTGATAGGTAGTGAGAAGGGAAATCAAAAATTTACGCCCTTAGAAATCCTGAAGGCGGTGCTTGGTTTTCGGGGCCCCGTACGTGGCTAAGTGGGCCATGATCAGGGATGCCTGCACTGTCCTGTCACCATTTGAGGAGGCCACGAGGATGGTGAGCAGTGACAGTGCATGCATCAGTGACACTGTTCCTCTTGTCCACCTGTTGGAGCACACGGTGCGTGGAATAATGGACAGGGCACTTGAGGCAGAACAGAGGCAGGAAGAGGAGGACTTCCTTAGCTCTCAAGGCCCCCTTTTATCCAGACAGTGTTCCTGCGTGCCTGCCAATCACACAGGAAGAGAACAAGGAGGAGGAAGAGGAGGATTGTGTCAGCATGGAGCATGGAGGTGGAGCCTGGCACTCAGCATCAGCAGCAGTCTTTAAGGGATCATTTACAGTCCCAAAAAACCCATGGACTTGTACGTGGCTGGGAGGAGGTGGCTGCGATCATGTCGTCCTTAGTGACCCAAAGGACTCCGGACCGAATGCCTCAGCAAACCTACGCTGCATGGCCTCCCTGATCCTGCAAAGCCTGCGGAAGGATCCTCGTATTCGTGGTATCAAGGAGAGGGATCAATACTGGCTGGCAACCCTCCTTGATCGACGTACAAGGGTAAGGTTGCGGACCTTATCTTGCCATCGCAGAGGGAGCAGAGGTTGAAACATCTTCGGGAGGCCTTGCAGAAAGGTCTGTGTAAGGCGTTCCCAGAGACTGGGAGGTTACAAACTCCTGTTCCTGGACAACGTGTTGCTGAGGCTTCGGTCAGTCAAAGAAGGAGCGGTGGAGAAGGTGGCCGTCTGACCAATGCGTTCAGACAATTTTTTAGTCCGCAGCCCCAAGGTATGATCGGTTCCAGCAACCATTGCCAGCGTCTGTTTTACACGGTGCAGGAATACCTAGGGGCAAGATCTGACTTGGACACCTTTCCCACCAAAAATCCTCTGGGTTACTGGGTCTTGAGGATGGATCACTGGCCAGAGCTTGCTCAGTATGCAATTGAGCTACTGGCCTGTCCTGCATCCAGCGTTCTTTCAGAACGCACATTCAGTGCTGCTGGAGGTTCTGTAACCGATCACAGGGTGCGCCTGTCCACCGACTCGGTCGATCGACTTACCTTCATAAAAATGAATCAGTCTTGGATCACCACCAGCTACCAAGCACCTGATGCTGATGTAACCAAATAATTTTTTTTGAAAAGTCGGATCCCTTCAAGACTGCTTATGCTGATGCTGAGTGACTGTAATTACAATTTTTGATGCAATATTTTACAGGAGGGCTCATTCCTAGAGTATCTGTGAGGGGTTGCAGTGTTGTGGCACCAGTGCCTAAGGCCCAATTTTTCTGCCCCTGTTCAACAGGGACATGTAATTACAATTCTTGATCTAATATTTCACAGCAGGGCCCATTTCTGCGCCCACCAAGAGTAACTGTGAGGACATATGCCCCATACACACGGTCGGACATTGATCGGACATTCCAACAACAAAATCCTAGGATTTTTTCCGACGGATGTTGGCTCAAACTTGTTTTGCGTCACACGGTCGCACAAAGTTGTCGGAATTTCCGATCGCCAAGAACCCAGTCACGTACACCACGTACGACGAGACTAGAAAAGGCCAGTTCAGAACCAAGCGCGGCACCCTTTGGGCTCCTTTTGCTAATCTCATGTTAGTAAAAGTTTGGTGAGAGACGATTCGCGCTTTTTCAGGCTCGTGGTTTTCAGATCGTTTTCTGCTGTTCAGTTTGTGCTTGTGGGTTTGTATATGCTCTTCAGTGTGTGCAGCAAGCTACGCGTGACTTGTCATTGTGTTCTTGTTCGTTCGTTACTGTTTTTCAGGTCGCTCTTCACAGGCCTTGCTGTTCTTCAGTGCGTTCTGTTACTTCGTTCTGAGCAGCCGACCGTTTTCTAGCCAAGTTGCGTATACGTACTCCTCGTAGAGTTCATGCTGTGTGGGGGCTTGGTGTTAGGGTCCTAACCTTGACACAAGTTCAGTCCATGAACAGGGTGGGGAGGAGTTCATGGACCAAGAATTGGTTGCTCCAGCTTGACCAGTTCTGTCATATGCCTTTGCTCCGTGAGATCCGTGAGAATAATCCTGAGGATTTCAGGAACTTTCTCCGGATGACGGACCCCATATTTCACCGTTTGTTGGCTTTGCTGACCACCTATATCAGCAGGCAGGATACCTGCATGAGGCAAGCCATCACTCCGGAGCAGAGGCTAGTCGCCACCCTGCGGTACTTGGCGACAGGGAGAAGCCTGCAGGACTTGAAGTTCTCGACAGGCATCTCCCCCCAGGCTCTGGGGATCATTATCCCAGAGACCTGTTCTGCCATCATCCAGGTCCTGCAGAAGGACTATATTAAGGTAAGATTTTTATCCTTTAACATCACATTTTATTGTATTTAATGTTTGATAATATATTGTATTTCTTTCCTCATTCCCTAATTACCATGATTGGAATATGCTGTGAATGTCCCCTTTGTCCTCATGCATGCTGGATTTTTATGTAATGATTTTTTTGGTCCTTCATACATATTTGACTTCACTTACCTCCCCAGCATGCTCTCCTGGCCCTATATTCACCTCATGTAGTCACTTAACAATGTATTTTATCAGCTCCATAGTAGTGCTTTACCCCAAACACCCCCTAAAATGTTTTTGAAATGTGATTTGTGCTTTAAATTCAGGCAGAGTGCCAGAGGCTTTTTTTGGGGGGGTCCCCAAATCATTTTTAACCCTCCCTCCCCCCAACTGCTAAGTCAGCTGTACCAATTCTCTATCTATCCTCAATCATCTATCTGCTGACTTTGCCAAACCCATACACACTATACCCATCTCTTTAGTGGTCAGATTTATGGATGAATTCCCCAAAGCATGTAGTGAAAGGGCCTGCCTGTATACTTTCAAATGGTACTGTTTAAGGTTTTTGTATTCTATTAGTATCTTGATAGGTAACAGCAGATTGTCCAAATGTGCTAAAATGTGTACAATGTGTATTTATATCTTTGTATTATGACACCTCTTACCTGTCCAGTGGGCTGCCAATGGTGTAACTAAGGAGGGGCTGGCCAAAGTCTTAACCATTATTTAGGCATTCATCCCTCAATGAAGTCAAGAGGGTTACCTGTCCAAGAGTCCCCCCCTATAATGTTATCAATGGCCCATGAGAGGAGGGGAGGGGGAATATGATAGGTGTACCTTATACTTTGGTCTTTAAAAAATACCTACAAAAAATGTTATCTTGATGTTGGCCAAGAATGTTTGTGTCTAATCTGCTTTCCCTGTTTATGTGCAAAATTACTAATTTGTGATTTGGTTTTGACTCCACAGTTTCCTTCCACGCCACAGGAATGGCAGACTGTGGCCTCCCACTTTGCCCAGTGGTGGGACTTTCCTAACTGCGGAGGGGCAATTGATGGGAAAAACATCCACATTGTCCCACCACCCAACTCGGGGTCGTACTATTACAACTACAAGGGGTTCAATAGTATTGTGATGTTGGCGGTGGTGTCGGCTACTTACGAGTTCCTGTATGTGGATGTGGGGAAGAATGGCCGCATGTCCGATGGTGGAGTCATCACCCAGACTGAGTTTTACAGGCGTCTCCAGAATGGCAGCTTGGACTTGCCACCTCCAGAAGACAATGTGGAAGGACTCCCATTTGTCTTCGTTGCGGATGAAGCCTTTGCACTGGGGGACCATCTTATGCGGCCATTCCCGATGAGGACCCTCACCACGGACCAGAGGGTTTTTAATTACTGGCTGGCCAGAGCCAGAAGAGTGGTGGAGAACACGTTTGGAATCATGGCCAGCTGGTTCCGCCTATTTCTTACACCCATACACATGGCAGAGTACAAACTGAATCACATTATCCTGGCGTGCTGTGTTCTACACAACTTTTTATGGAAACATTCTGCCAACTATGCTGGCTCAGTTGGGCCTGAGGCCGGAATTCTAAATTAACCAACCCTGACGGCGCTTGAAAGTGGCCATCCTGGCTTGCCCCCCTGAGTGCCCGTGATGTCCGGCTAAGATACCTTGAATTCTTTGCGGGTAGGGGGGCCATCAATATGCCAGACAATGTCTAAAACATTTTTTAAAATAAAAAACTTTAAAAAAAAAGGTTTGGTGACATTTACTGCTTGTGTTTGTTTTAGCTGACCCTGACACAAATGCGGTGATGTCTGAAAATGGCGTGATTATGTAACATTACAAAGCACTGTTGGGTGTTATTTACTAAAGGCAAAGACACTTTGCACTACAAGTGCACTTGAAACTGCACTGAAACTGCACTTGTAGTGCAAAGTGGATTTGCCCTTAGGAAATAACACCCATTGTCACAGAAAACACCAATTAGAGCACCACAAAAGTGTTGGAGAGTTGAGAAAAAAATTCCCCACACTTTCTGAATAAACAATCTTTTTAATACCAGCATAATCACATGTGCATTTAGAAAAGGTTTTTAAAACAAACCAACATGTTTGTTGTATAACAGTTTTTGGGGTCACATTAGAAAAAATGTACATTTCAGATAAAACAGGCATGTTTAAAAGCAACAAGAAAGACAAAAATCTTGAACTTACAAAGTTCACATTTGGTATAACTTGAAGGCAATATCAGACATGAGTATTTACAAACTGTGTTTGATATTGCGTTCAGATGGGGTGAAGTCACCCCTGGAAAAGCCAAATTTTGAAGATGCACACAAATTTACGAATGTCAACATGTACTAGCTGCCATCACGGGGGATCAAGGAACGTGTTTTCTGGGTGCAACTCCTTCCTCACAGGTACTTTATTATTGAGGAAGGAGTTGCACCCCCAAAATGCATCCATTGATCTCCCGTGATGGCAGATAGCACATGTTGACACACTGCGTGCCTCTTCAAAATTTGGCTTTTCTAATATTTGTCAAAAAATGGTCAAAAATTGTAGCACACCAAAAAACAAAGGGATTTTGAGGGCTTTTAAACTCTCCCCAAAACATCAATGATGTTCTTATTTTTTTGGAGAACATCATTGATGTTTTTCTTGATGTTTTCCAAGTCCCTATTACACCCCATGATCTCCCCGATCAGGATCTGGGCACTTTCCGAGGTGAAAGGATCTGGATCCACAACATCACGATCACCTAAAAAGAGAGAAACCAAAAAAAAACAGGTATTATAAATATGCCGGCATCCACCTCTTACCTGAGCCTGTGGTCGCAGACACACACCTGTTGTGGTGACAATTTCCACCACATCTTCCTCCTCCTGCTCTGCTTGGCTTTGGGGGATTTCCCCTTCTTCCAGAGGTGGGGCGTCTCTGGTCTCCTCGGATGAGGGGTGTCCTCCGAGTCTTTTATCCCCTATGTAAAAATAAATAGGTATACTTAGCACACAGATATTTGATAGCAGAACTATAAATATTAAAAATATTGCTTGGAAGTGGGGTACAATTGTCTGTTTTGGCAGAGTTCCAAGATGTAGCATTTTTATTGTCCTTTGTCAAGCTTCAATACTTTACCTGTCTTGTACAAGCTTCACAGATGGAGGCACCCCTATAGTATACACTGGAGCACCTGTGTGGGCCCCCTAATAAAAAGGGTGTCCTGGGGTCCCACACTAGTGCTCCAGCATCCAGATGTGTAAACTGCTGCTGAGTGTCCTCTCCTTACACAGAATCTAGTTGGCATTTCATTCTAGTTACAAACACATCTACACCACCCAATTCTTTTCACACAAGTAGGCCCCAAAAAATGATGGCAATTGCATATGGCCAATCGAACTATGTTTGATACGAATATGAACATGAAAGTTGCCATTTTAAACTGGATAACAGTAAAGAAAAGCACATGTAGCAGCACGAACGTAATAAACATAAAAAGAATAGGAACACAGCACAACTACTTACTTTTTTGCAACACTCTCCGGATCTTTCTGTACTGCTCATGCTCTCTTAATTTCAGGTCCGACCACCGCTTCCTGAGCTGATCCTTGGATCGTCGTACCCTGAAATTCCGGTGCAGACTTTTGACTACTTTTGCCATGATCTTGGCCTTTCTGACATTGGGGTTGGGGTAAGGTCCATACTTTCCATCATAGTCGGCCTTCTTCAGGATGTCCACCATCTCCAACATCTTCCCAAAGGACATATTTGATGCCTTAAATCGTCTCTCCCGGGATCAGGACGTTTCTGCCTCTGGGCTTTCCTCCTCCTCCTCCTCGTTGCTGTAATTATCTGACACCTGCTGTGTCTCCGCTATGTGCTCTTCCCAACTGCGCCGAACGAGAAGGGGCGGGGAGTAGACTAGAAAGAACTTCAGGGGCGGGCGGAGTTTCACGCATGCGCAGTGTCTATAAAGCGTAACACGCGTGCGTAGTACGTACGATCTGTGAGCGGAGGAAGGAGTAACGGAGGCGCTGATCGTGATAGCAAAGGCAAGATTTTACATCGGGCCTATACTGCTTCTAGATTGAGGCCTGTATTTGCACAAGTTTAGTAGACTTTAGGCTGACATTAGGGTTTGTCTTGTGTTGTGTCTTGCAGTGAAAATGGATATCTTTAGAGAGGATGAATTTCTGGCCATAGTCATTGATATATTCAGGGAGCTGCCTTGTCTGTGGCAGATAAACCACCCACATTATAAGAACCAAACAAAGAGGAAGGCAGCGCTGGATAGTTTGTTGCAATTTGTGAAGACGGTGATCCCCATGGCAGACATCACCTATTTGAAGATCCTAATTGGTGGCCTGAGGAGCACTTATCTAAGGGAGCACAAGAAGGTCCAGGATTCCCAGAGATCCAGAGCAGCAGATGACATCTATGTCCCCAGGCATGGTACTATGACAGACTGCATTTTCTGGCAGGTCAGACTGAACCCTGGCCAGCACTCTCCACTCTTCTTTCCACGCTTCCTTCCCCCCCAGATGAGGCTTCTGATGTCCATCCTGGGCCTTCCAGGCAGCAACATGTGGAGGAGCCCAGATTGAGCCAGGTATAGCATTCTTCTAAATATTTCAGGTTGTCCAATCAATGATGTTAACTAGATGTTAGTTTGGAGTACTAATAATTTATGATTTTGATTGATGATGCAAAAACTAAAACCATGTCCCTTTTTCATTCACAGGGAAGTCTCAGCCAGGAGGTGGCCGGGCCGAGCAGGCTGCCTGATATCCAGGTCCCTCCCCTACACCTGCAAATACAAAGTGCCAGGAAGAGGAGTAACTTGGAGGAGGCTGCCATAGGTATCTTTTGCAAGGCTGCAGAGACCCTGAGAAGCCCCCATGGTGTGGAGGAGGACTTTGCTGGCAGAACTGCCTGCAAAATGATGCGGATGGAGGAGGTCCAACGAGTACTGTGTGAGTTCCTAATTTTGGAAGCTCTCAATAAGGGGTTGAGGGGCGAAATAACAACTGCTACCTACATTTGTGACCTCACACATAGTCCTCCTCCTCCTCCTCCAGGTCCTCCTCCAGGTCCTACTCCTCCTCCTGGCACATCTCCAACACCAGAGCCACAGCGTGGAAGGAAGCGTCTAAGGAAGACCAGAGAGTGATGGCCTGGGTTCAGTCTGGTCTGGCAAAAGATGCAGTCTCTTGTAGTACCACAGCCTGGGGACATAGATGTCATCTGCTGCTTTCAGGATCTCTGGGACTTCTGGACCAGACTGCACTCCCTTAGATAAGGACTCCTTAGGCCACCAATTTTGATGGAAAAAAATTGATGTCTGCCCTGGGGGTCAAAGGCTTCACAAATTTCAACTGTTTACCCAGCGTTGCCTCCCTCTTTGTTTGGTTCTGAGCCCTTAATAAAAGAATTTTTGTTTTCAATTATAGTCGCCTATATGTGTTTTCCTTCAAAAAGGACAGTTTGTTTGTGAGGATTCAGGTAAATTTCTAAAATACAATGTGAAATTAACAAGGGACACCAACACCAAGCAATCTCCTTGAGATTAAATAATACAAGATATCAATGGTGTTTTGGTAACTTCACACACAAAACACACACAAAAATATTATGGAGTAAAACATAAAAAAAAAACAATAAAAACACAGCCTTGAAAAAAATACAAACACAAAAAAAAAATAAACAGCCTTGAAAAAAACATAAAATATTTAAAAACAACCCCAAAAAAATTTGGTCAGATGTGACAAATCTAAAGATATTGAGGGAATCACAATAAATAATAAAGAAATACGTTTGTGAGAAGTCTGTGTGAATATGAGCAGCAAAACTACTTCATTCTTCTCACATTATAAAGAAGAAGAGAGTGCGCTGTATTAAACGATTTTTGACATTGCAGCGTGACGAAAGTGCTGTATCCATTCCGAACGCTAATTTTACCAGACCGAGCTGTTCCGCCTCGGAATTTCTTCTGAGCATGCGTGGCACTTTGTGCGTCGGAAATGGCCACACACGGTCGGAATTGACGCGATCGGATTTTATAGCCTGCTCTCAAACTTTGTGTGTCAGAAAATCCGATGGAAAATGTCCGATGGAGCACACACACGATCGGAATGTCCGGCAACACGCTCCGATCGGACATTTTCCATCGGAAAATCCGACCGTGTGTACGGGGCATTACAGTGTTGTGGCACCAGCACCATCACCACCGAAGGCCCAATTTTTCTGCCCCTGTTCAACAGGTGCATGTAATTACAATTCTTGATCTAATATTTCACAGCAGGGCCCGTTCCAGCTCCCACCAAGAGTAACTGTGAGGACTTACAGTGTTGTGGCAACACCACCACCAAAGGCACAATTTTTCTGCCCCTGTTCTACAGGTGCATGTAATTACAATTCTTGATCTAATATTTCACAGCAGGGCCCGTTTTTGCACCCACCAAGAGTAACTGTGAGGACTTACAGTGTTGTGGCACCAGCACCACCACCAAAGGCCCAATTTTTCTGACCCTGTTCAACAGGGGCATGTAATTACAATTCTTCATCTAATATTTCATAGCAGAGCCCGTTCCTGCGCCCACCAAGAGTACCTGTGAGGGCTTACAGTGTTGTGGCAACACCAACACCTAAGGCCGCAATTTCTGCAGAGTATATAGGGCAGGCCCCTCAAACATCAAACTTACAAACGACTCCTATTTGCAAACGGAAGGAGACAACAGGAAGTGAGATGAAATCTACCCCTAGGAAGGGAAATTCTCTCCTGTAAGAGTTAATATGGGAAACACGTGTCTCCTCTCCACTGATGCTTTATCACCAATCCTCGTTTCACTAAAAACCCCAAATTGTCAAAAAACATTTGTCATTGGGACAGATAGTGAGGTAAAATCTTCTGAAGAGGTGCACAGACAGCAAAACAAATGTCACAGGGGTGATAACCCTTCCCTATGTTTTCCAAAAAGCTTAAAAATAGATTTTTTGGCTGGAGCTACACTTTAAAAATGTACCAGTTCAAAATTACAAACAGATTCTACCTAACAACAAACCTACAGTCCCTGTCTTGTTTGCACCACCTGTATACTGCTGTTCAGGTGCGGGGTTCCCCTTAATATCCATACAAGACCCAAAGGGCCTGGTAATGGATGGGGGGGGGGTACCCATGCCGTTTGTCTCACTGATTTTCATCCATATAACCGGGACCGGACATTACATTAAAGCCGTAAGCAGTTTTAAATGACTTTTATTACTTTAAAAATGTCATTTTGTGCAGGGACTGTTCTAAGCACGGGAAACACTCGTCACTTTACAGGCATACTATAGACATCCCCCAGGTACGATATTCAAAGGAATATTTCACTTTTTTTTTTTTTCACTTTAAGCATCATTAAAATCACTGCTCCCGAAAAAACGGCCATTTTTAAAACTTTTTTTGCATTGATACATGTCCCCTGGGGCAGGACCTGGATCCCTTTTTAGGACAATACCATGCAAATTATCCTTTAAAATTAGCACTTTTGATTTCGAACGTTCGAGTCCCATAGACTTCAATGGGGTTCTAATGTTCGTGTGAATTTTCGGTCCATTCGCAGGTTCTGGTGCGAACCGAACGGAGGGGTGTTCGGCTCATCCATACTTGGAAGTATTAACCACCTCATTGCAGTTCAGCTGATACAGTCTATCTGTAATTGTATGCTTTGCAAGTAAGATATCTCTTTTTGTGATGACATAACTTTCATATTGGAAGGTAACTACATTGCCTTGTTTTGTGAGCTTCTTCACTGACAAAAGATTTGTTTCAAGAGCAGGGACATAGAGGCCATTTTTCACATGTATCTTTCTATTGACACTTAGGGAAATAGAACAGTAAAGAAAACCATCAGCCCATTAGCTGTGGTGATTTTTTCTGTTTTACTCCGGTCAAGGTGAATAAAGGAATTTCTATCATTTTTCATGTGACTCAGCTCCTGAATCAACACACAATGCCTGCAAAGATGATGTGCATTTTTTGAATTGAAAAGCATATTTATTAACTGAAGCCAAATCAGTTTATTCCTTCACACTTTTGGCCTTTTGTAGTTTAGTTCATTTTTGCATTCTAGCTTTCCGTGTTCAGAAATCTGATTTTAAATTACCTTGTTTCTTGCAAACAAAACATTCACGTGTTTCTTGTTGCATGTTACTGTTTTTATTACTATTTTTTTTATTTTTAAAGCATACTCTGCGACAGAAGCACCATCACTATTAATGCTTTCTGTTTTACGCTTATTTTCAGCCACACACTTGCCCTTAACATAATCCAATGTCAGGTCATAGTTACATAGTTAAATATAATTACATAGTTGGTAAGGCTGAATAAAGACAATAGTCCATCCAGTTCAACCTGTGTGGGTGTGTGTTTGTGTAGATAGTCAGTCATTTCCCATATCCCTGTATATTGTGTTCGTTAAGATGCACGTTCATGAGTCTTTTAAAACTATCAATACTTCCTGCTGAAACCACTGATTGTGGAAGAGAGTTCCACATTCTTACCGCCCTGAGAGTTAACCCTACGTGGCTTGGGGTTAAACCACTTCTCCTCCAATCTCATTGTATGGTCTCTTGTCCTCTTACACTCCCTGAGACTGAATAGTTTCCTACCTACACTGGGATCATCATTGAGATATTTGTATGTCAGATGTTCATCATCTGGATGTACATCAGGTGCAGAGACAAGCATTTTCATAAGATTTCGTAACTTTCTAGTAGCCACTTAGTAATAATACTGCATCTTTTATTTATTATCCTATACCTCTCAGGCGTTCAACCATTTCCAAGGTGTGCCTTATGTAGTACCTAGCACGGGGAGATGTCTTTTGATGACAAAACCGGTTGGGCGAAGCCTCAGTCTAAAGCTGTTGCCAATTACAAGTTACATACCGGTTTGGATTGACTGATATGTGCATTGTTATCTACATACATGTGAGATTTTAATACTTTTTTAATAATACAAAAAATCTGTTTTATTTACATGATGAATCAGGTTCAGAACATCGTTGAAATTTGTGAACTTTGGTGTCTTTGATTCATGGAGGAGTGTCCATTGTGGAGATTTGGAGTCCACTCTTAAATGCCCAAAAATTGTGTAATGACCCCCCCTGAAATGGGGGTCATGTGGAGTCGGTAAGCGAGCATTCCATCTGTCACTTTGGGTGAAGGTGCTTACTGTATGTGTGTCATCACTAAACCTTTTGGATCTTAGATTAAGGTGCACCTCAAATTCTTTCTACGGCACTCAATATATTGTATTTGGACTTCTTTTTCCTGTTTCTTATGCTGGGCTCACAACATTGGGAGAACTTTCTCCCCTCAGAATGCATGAAGATAAAAAACCTTGAGCCTTTAGAACAACTTTAAATTTGCCTTCATGCCTCCAATCAATCCAGCTTTAACCGCTTGCCGACTGCCGCATGTACATTTACATCGAGCAGAATGGCACGGCTGCTCAAATGGGCATACCTGTACGTCTCCCTGTTGAATTTGCCGCCGTGCAAATCACGATGTCTGCCGGGTGCCCATGATCGTCTCACGGAGGGGCAGAACGGGGGGATACCTATGTAAACAAGGCATTCCCTGTTCTGCTTTGTGACAGGACAGAGATCTACTGCTCCCTGTCAATGGGAGCAGTGATCACTGTCGTGTCACTTTTAGATAGGGATGAGCTTCGAGTTTGAGTCGAACATCGCATGTTCAACCGTTCGCCGAATTTCAAACGTTATGGGCCGTTCATGCCAAATTTGAGTGGCGCGTCAAGGCGGCATCGCAGTGCATTTCTGGCTGATGATTGGCCAAGCATGCACTATGACCCGCATGCTTGGCCAATCACAGCGCTGTCTGTACAGAGAGCCGTAATTGGCCAAAGGCAGGGTGACTTTGGCCAATTATGGCTCGGGGGGTTTAGTACACGCCCCACACTATATAAGGCCGCCTGCGTGGTGGCCTTGTGTAGTGTGTTGCGGCAGAGAGATAGACAGAGAGACAGTGTCATTTGATTTAAGTTAGATAGAGTAGACAGGACGAGTCAGTTAGCTGCACTTACAGTGTATTGTGTATATATATATATGCATCCTAGGTGTTATATATATATATATATATATATATATATATATATATATATATATATATATATATACACACACACTGTATTCAGTTTAGCTAGATCTGTTTCTGTTATTCTCTTCCTACTGACAGGAAGGCAGGTGTTTTTAGAGTATTTACAGCTACCCGAAGAAAATTGCTGGTGTTCTTATGATCCTATTAGTCCTATTAGCTACAGTATTTACAGTTAGCGTAGTGCATCCTCTGCACACTGTGCACCTAAAGCTACCTGAAGAAAATTGGTGGTGTTCTTCTGATCCTATTAGTACCGCAGGCAGCTGCAGTATTTATAGTAAGTGTAGTGTATCCTCTGCACAGTGTGCACCTAAAGCTACCTGAAGAAAATTAGTGGTGTTCTTCTGATCCTATTAGTACCGCAGGCAGCTGCAGTATTTAAAGTTAGTGTAGTGAGTCCTCTGCACAGTGTGCACCTAAAGCTACCTGAAGACAATTGCTGTTGTTCTGATCCTATTAATACCACAGGCAGGCAGCTACAGTATTTACAGTTAGTGTACTGTGTCCTCTGCACAGTGTGCACCTAAAGCTACCTGAAGAAAATTGGTGGTGTTCTTCTGATCCTATTAGTACCACAGTCAGGCAGTTGCAGTATTTACAGCTAGTGTACTGCGTCCTCTGCACAGTGTGCACCTAAAGCTACCTGAAGACAATTGCTGTTGTTCTGATCCTATTAATACCACAGGCAGGCAGCTACAGTATTTACAGTTAGTGTACTGTGTCCTCTGCACAGTGTGCACCTAAAGGTACCTGAAGACAATTGCTGTTGTTCTGATCCTATTAATACCACAGGCAGGCAGCTGCAGTATTTACAGTTAGTTTACTGCGTCCTCTGTACAGTGTGCACCTAAAGCTACCTGAAGACAATTGCTGGTGTTCTCATACTAATAATACTACAGGCAGGCAGTTGATTCTGCTAGCTGCAGTATCAGTATATATATACATCCCAGCTTTGTGCAGCTACATCTCACTGCAGACCATTAGTATGTCTGGAAGGCCAACAAGGAGAGGCAGACAGTCACAAACCAAAAAAGAGGGCAAGCAGGTTCTGTGTCTAGAGACAACAGTGCTGGTCGTGGAGACGGTGCATCCTCATCAGCACGTGACCGTGGGACACGCTTGTCTTTTTTTTTTGGCAGCTGGCCGTGTTGAGCCGCAACATGCGGAAGCCTTGGTAGCGTGGATGACCAAGCCGTCCTCATCCTCCTCATCCTCTCTCACCCAGGCTCAGGGTACTTTGTCTGGCAAAGCAGCTGCCAACGCGACCTCTTCCCTCGGCTGAATGGCATCAGTCACTCCTTCCCTAGCCCCACCATGTCTTCCTGGGGAGTCCCCCGAACTGTTTGACCACAGTATTGGGTACATGCTGCAGGAGGATGCCCAGCGTTTTGAAGGCTCCGATGATGGTACCCAGCTAGAGGAAGGCAGTAACGTGAGCCCAGAGAGAGGGGGTGCCCAAGAAGGACAGCAATCTGGCAGTCATGTTCCCCCAGCTGCAGCATACTGCCAGATTTGCTCCAGTGATGAGGAGGGAGGGGATGATGAGGTCACTGACTCCACGTGGGTGCCTGATAGGAGAGAGGAGGAGGAGGAGGCACATCTCCAATGAGGCAGGATGCCCTCCAGGGGCCAGCTTAAGGGCAGCACGCTGACTGCATCACACCGCAGAGCTCCGCATGTGCAGGGCGCTGCTGTCTCTGCAGGTTATTCCAAAAGTTCTTTGGTGTGGGCCTTTTTTGAGACGAGTGCATAAGATCCCACCGCTGCTATTTGCAGCATATGTCTCAAGCGTATCTCGCATGGCCAAAACATCACCCACTTGGGTACCACATGCTTGACCAGACATATGTCAACCTGCCATGCAGTTTGTTGGCAGGCGTACCTAAAAGACCCACACCAAAGAACAGAGAGGACCTCTCCTTGCTCATCATCAGCTGGGATCTCCAACCCCACTATACCTTCAGTCCTCTCTGAAACCTGCACCGAGAGGAATGAAGGTGTAGAATTAGGTGTGTCACAGCCAAGTACTTGCGGGCAATCTGCTATTGGTACACCGACGTCATATTGTACCAGGCAAATTTCCCTGGCCCAGCTGCTGCACCGCCAAAAGAAGTTCGCTCCCAACCATCCACATGCCCAGCAGTTGAATGCTAGCTTGGCTAAATTGCTAGCACTTCAACTGCTGCCTTTTCAGTTAGTAGACTCTGCCCCCTTACGTGAGTTTGTGGAATGTGCGGTTCCTCAGTGGCAGGTTCCCAAACGCCACTTTTTCTCACGGAAGGCAATTCCGGCTCTCTACCGGCATGTGAAAGGCAATGTCTTGGCCTCACTGGACAGGGCGGTCAGCAGTAAGGTGCATATTACCGCATATTACCGCTGACTCATGGTCAAGCAGGCATGGACAAGGACATTACCTATCTTTCCCCGCGCACTGGGTGACTCTTCTGGCAGCTGGGAAGGATGCAGGACAGGGCGCAGTAGTGTTTGAGGTTGTTCTGCCACCACGCCCAAAATTCTGCTAGTGGTGATTCTGCCACACCTCTCTCCTCCACCCCCTCCTTTTCTTCTTCCTCCATGGCCTCTTCCTGTGCTGATTTGTCCTCAGAACCAGCGATGCTCCATAGGTGTTCAAGGGGCTATGCAAGCATGCAGGCAAAAAGATGCCATGCGGTGCTTGAGCTGGTGTGCCTTGGGGACAGGAGCCACACTGGGGCAGAGATTCTGTCAGCTCTGCAGGGGCAGATTCAGAGATGGTTGACGCCACGCCAGCTTAAGCCAGGTATGGTGGTTTGCGACAATGGCACCAACCTCCTCTCCGCCCTCCGACAGGGACAACTGACCCATGTGCCCTGTTTGGCTCATGTCCTTAACTTGGTGGTGCAGCGGTTCTTGGGCAGGTACCCGGGCTTACAGGATGTCCTGAGGCAGGCCAGGAAAGTCTGTGTGCATTTCCGCCGGTCATATAATGCCAGTGCTCGGCTGGCAGACCTCCAAAAGGAGTTTAACCTGCCCAAGAACCGCCTAATCTGTGACATGCCCACCAGGTGGAACTCAACGCTGACCATGCTGCAGCGGCTGCACACGCAGCAGAGGGCCATCAATGAGTACCTATGCGACTATGGCACCAGGACAGGGTCAGGGGACCTTGTTTTTTTTCCCCACGCCAGTGGGCTATGATCAGGGATGCATGCACGGGGGGCGTGGCCAACAGCCAGGATGTGAGGACGTGAGAAGCCTGAGCTCCGTCCGTGCCACTTCAATCCTGTCATCATCCTGCTAGCCTGGTCGCCATCCGACAACATCCTCAGCCTCCTAAGACCCTTGAGACTCCTGAGAGCAACCTGCAATGGTAAAATACGGCCCAGCCATGGAGGAAGCCCCGGGATTTGATCCGCCGATGCCAGTGTCTCAGCAGCAGCAAAATGGCACCGGCCGGCCTCATGCTCTGAAGCACAGCCATCCATCCACCTGTCTGCCGGCCAAGCAGCAAAATCACCCCCTCCAGAGGACACTGACCCAGCATCCCATCCCACTGCTGATGCGGCCTTAGGCCCTGCAGAGCCATCCCTCTCTCAAATAATGGAGGCTATACAGCACAGCCATGCCTCTCTAACCACTCAGATGGACTCCATCAAGACAGACCTGTCGTTTCTTAAGCATGATGTGCAAAATCTGAGGCATAGAGTACAAAATGCAGAGCAGCGGATAGGAGATTTAGAGGATGACACACGTCCCCTGCAGGGATCGGTCAGGGAGCTGCGTCAGGCCCAAGAATACACATCTGACAAAATCACAGATATGGAAGATCGTTTGAGACGCAATAACCTCCACTTCCTAGGCTTTCCAGAGGGCTCGGAAGGTAGAACCCCAGAACAGTTTATGGAGCAATGGCTGACATCCACTTTTGGCGCCAATGTGTTCTCCAAAATGTTCACCATTGAAAGAGCGCACAGAGTCCCACTTCGCCCCTTACCCTCTGGGGCGCCTCCATGGGCTATGCTTATTAAGCTACTACATTTCAGAGATAGAGAGGCCATCATCCGGGCAGCCAGAGAAAAAGGGAACATACTCTTTAATGGTAATGGCATAACTATCTTCCCTGACTTTTCAGTAGCCACGCAAAAGCAACGCGCCACCTTTTTGGCGATTAAAAGGCGCCTACGTGACTTGCAACTGCCTTATAGTATGCTATACCCGGCGCACCTACGTGTTATCCACCAGGGTAAGGCCCACTTTTTCACAGATCCGAAAGAAGCAGCTCACTGGGCAGACACACTGGGTCCATTCGACCAGAGAAACCAGCAACGGAGATCCCCTCCTCAATGACCATATATCTTACCCCACCGAGTAGATACTGGCAGAACTTTCCATTTGCTGACATCCTTGAATTGTTGACCTATGACATCGACAGAGCAGAATAGGAGCCTATACTAAGAAAAGGGCATATCCCTCTATGCAATCATCAGATTACAGAAAGGTTGAACATTCTAATGAGGCTTGAAAAGAAAAACACTGATGTTATTTTATTTTGTCTGGCTGATCATCATTATTATCACAATGCATGCCTAAATTGGAAACGCACTTCAGATACACAGGAGGATACTGCAGTAAGACCGGGCTATCCCTTAACAGTTCCAGTTAAGGGATCAAAGCTCTCATGAGTTGGGGTATGGGAGCCGGGAGGGTTAGGGTGGGTCGGTTAGGTTGGGAAATGTTTAAAGTGCCGCTGCTGTTCTGGCTACACAAATGTTACTTCATAATATTGGTTCACAGGTCCATAGGCCCTCCAGGCTATCAAGATGCTCAGGTATATATGTCAAAAAGCACGTTATTATTTTTAATTTTATATCTTTTTTTACTTTTTCATAACTGTTTCTCGGATTGCGCCCCCACCTATCGGGAGGCTCGGGACCCCATGACTGGATGGATTCTGGGTTATCTGGATAGGTGGTCGTGCAAACTTATGACCTATATTCAAGAATGAACACTTTACGTCTGATATCATGGAATGTTAGGGGGCTTAATTCTAAAGTAAAACGCTCAATAATGTTTGACTATTTATCCCAACATAAACCGCATGTAATCCTTCTCCAGGAAACCCATCTCCAGGGCTCCAGGGTGATGGCCCTTAAGAGAGCCAAAATAGCATACGCTCTACACTCTACTTACTCCTCATATGCCCGCGGGACATCTATTCTTATTGCCAAATCGGCACCAATTTCCATCAAACACATAAAACTGGATCCCAATGGCTGTTTTGTGATCCTGGTAATGGAACTACTGGGTAAACCTTATACGGCGACGAATATCTATGTCCCACCGCCTTTCACCAAGAAATTTTTTGAAAAGGTGATGGGAATGATACTTGAAATTGCTGAAGGCCCTTTATTAATAGCTGGGGATTACAACACAGTCTTAGATAATTCTATGAATAGATTTCGATGCGCTACATTACCCCCAACTCCTTTAGGATCCTTTCTGGTCCAATTTGATTTGGTGGAGGCCTGGAGATGGAAACATGCAAATGTACGGGAATACTCATGTCAGTCTGACACTCATAATACTTTATCAAGAATTGACCTATGCCTGGTCTCATCTGATATACTCAGTCTTGTAACTAGAATTAAGCATCTACCCAGGGCTCTGTCCGACCATTCGCCATTGATGGTGGACCTAGCCCTGAATATATATCCCTCATATCGGGTGTGGAGGTTGAGCCCATTATGGTTAGCGGACCAGGCTGTATTAGATCAAAGTTTGGCAGATATGAAATCATACTGGATAATCAACAAGCGCAGCGCAGATGTCCCGGTGGTCTGGGATGCCTTCGAGGCCACTGCCCGTGGCTCTTTTGCAGCTGCCATTGGGTGGGCCCGCAAGGCATCACAGTCCAGGTTAATGGACTCAGAGGGGGAACTTAGAATAGCGGAAACAGAGTACTCTACAAAGCCTACTACTGACACACATGCTGTTTGGCGACACAAGGCTAGAAAACTGGAACTGGTACTCCTAGAACGTACACAGAAAAAATTATTATATCAAAATCAACGTATATTTGAATTTGGGGACAAAAATAGCCGCCTATTAGCATAGGCCTGATTATCAACCCTGTAATATTCCCAGAATAAAAACCCAAACGGGCATGGTGGTTGAACAGAATGAAGATATTATGAAGGAGTTTGTTACCTTCTACTCCACTCTGTACACCACCAGAGCTCATTATACAATAGTGGAGCTGGATGACTATCTCTCCGAGGTTTCACTTCCGAAATTGACAAGGAGTCAGGCTGATGAGCTTGACGCTCTGTTAACGACGGAAGAAATAGAGGAAGCAATACAATCTTTTGCCAGGCACAAGACCCCAGGCCTTGATGGATTCCCTATCGAGTGGTACATGCAATTCCGGGATCTGTTAGTCCCACATTTATTGCGGATGTACAATTATGCCCTTAGAACAGGTCACCTACCACCCTCCATGTCAGAAGCATTGATAGTACTAATTCCTAAGCCTCATAAAGATCACCTTCTATGTGAGTCATACCGACCAATTTCGCTTATTAACTCAGACGGTAAAATTCTGGCTAAAGTGCTTGCCAGGCGATTAAACGTGGTAATTACATCCATCATAGGGGCGGATCAAACAGGATTTATGCCTGGACGATCAACCTCTATAAACCTGCGAAGACTATATACTAACTTACAGGCATCACATGACGGAACCGGTTCCCGAGCGGTTTTGTCGTTGGATGCTCACAAGACCTTCGACTCAGTCGAATGGCCATATTTGTTTGAAGTCCTGGCCAAATTTGGATTTGGCAATGTCTTCATAAAATGTGTACAGCTCCTCTATTCCAAACCCATAGCTAGATTACGGGTCAATATGTCTATATCAGACGCTTTCCAAATAAAGATGGGAACAAGGCAGGGATGCCCGTTGTCACCACTCCTATTTGCACTGGCAATAGAACCTCTGGCAGCGTTGGTGAGATCCAGTGTGGAGATCAAGGGACTGACGACTGGGGGTCTAGAAGAAAAAGTCTCCCTATATGCAGACGATATGCTGATATATTTAGAGGACCCTCAGTCGTCTCTCCCAGCCCTGTTGGAGATTATCCAGCGCTTTGGTCACTTTTCAGGGTTTCAGTTCAATTGGGATAAATCCCTTTTGTTTCAGATTGACCGAGAATCACAAATATTATTACCCCCGAAATGCCCATTACAAATAGTAAATACCTTTCGATACCTAGGGGTTCTGAAAGAACATCCTATCTCCTCATATGCTAAGATTAATCTAGACCCTCTTATCCTTAAATTAAAATCCACCCTGAAAACATGGAATACTCTCCCTCTTACGTTATTAGGGAGAATAAATGTTTTCAAGATGATCTACCTCCCGAGATTCCTTTATGTCCTGAGTAATTCACCAATTTATATAACCAAAGCTAAATTTAGAGAAATAGATTCCATAATTACCAATTATTTATGGAAAGGAGGTGTGGTGAAGATTGCGAAACATACTTTACAATTACCTATTTTGGAGGGGGGTCTGGCACTGCCATGCCTCCAAACGTATTATATTGCCTCGCGTGCTCACTGGTGGTTCTTTCCGGAGGCCAATAATGCAGCTACTGCGCTCAAGGCGGCCATCCTCACCTCATACGAATCCCTCGAAAATCGAATACATCGCATGTCACTCAGAGGGAGGGAGGGCGTAAATATCTTGTCCATGACTGCAGATCTTTAAAATTTCCAAACTAATTCCAACCAGCACCCAAGTAGTTCATTCTCCCAATGCCCCACTATGGGGAAATCCTTCTTTACCAGAATTTAACCAGAGAACTGACGGAGGGTACTGGTCCAGGAAAGGGGTGAAAACAATTTTGCACCTATTTACAGGTAACACGTTTAGATCCTTTGTAGAATTCCAGAGAGACTTTGGGCTCCCAAGGACGGCCTACTTCCACTACCTGCAGATAAGACACACGGCAGCTGCACAATTTGGGATACGAAATATAGAACTGAAATCCTCCAGGCTTGAACTCTTGCTGACTGATCCCTCTCACGATAAATTAATTTCATCTTACTATAAAACTCTGCTTCACTCTACCACTACCAGACTAGTTAATATTGAACGCACATGGCGTGCAGATATACCCGAGCTGACGGAGGAGATATGGGGGGAGATTCTTCCCTTGCAGGTCCCCTCTGTCATCTCCTCTAGAGATAAGGTGATCCAGACAAAGCTATTATATAGAGCGTACTTTACACCAAAATTACTATTTAAATTAAAGAAATTGTCTGATCCTTTATGTTTAAGATGCGGCACGGCTGAGGGCACGTTCTTCCATTTAATGTGGGAATGTGCCCCGATACGGCAGTTCTGGTCAGAAGTTATGGCATTAATCAGCTCTGTAGCTAACATACCAAACATTTGTAATCCTCTTAGATGTCTATTAGGCTACATTGATGATGAGGGCCTATCTAAAAATGCACAGTCCTTTTTAAGGATAGTGCTGTTTTATGCCAAAAAAACAATAACTATGCACTGGAAATCCCACTCCACTCCGACTATAAAGTTCTGGCTCACCATTACCAATCAAGCCGTACCACTGTATAAGCTAACATATGAAGCTAGAGGATGTCCCAAAAAATTCATTAAAATGTGGAACTCATGGATAAGCTCGGAGAGCACTATACCACCTGCTTGACAAGCTATAAGCGATGTGTAGGAATATTATGATGTAGCAATTGTTTGCAATTACCCCTGACTGCAACAGAGTGTGATATAAGGCGATTTATACTAATGTGTAATGTAAACCTATATACCTGTTCATCGTATTGTAACATGACTAAAGAAATGCTTGATGTGATTGTACGTCTGTGTAACCAATATTGATTTTGCTTATAAAAATAATAAAAGTTTACCTTTAAAAAAAAGGGATGCATGCACTGTCCTGTCACCATTTGAGGAGGCCACGAGGATGGTGAGCAGTGACAGTGCATGCATCAGTGACACTGTCCCTCTTGTCCACCTGTTGGAGCACAGGCTGTGTTGAATAATGGACAGGACACTTGAGGCAGAACAGAGGGAGGAAGAGGAGGACTTCCTTACCTCTCAAGGCCCCCTTTATCCAGACAGTGTTCCTGCGTGCCTGCCGATCACACAGGAAGAGGACGAGGAGGAGGAGGATTGTGTCAGCATGGAGGTGGAGCCTGGCACTCAGCATCAGCAGCAGTCTTCAAGGGATCATTTACAGTCTGAAGAAACCCATGGACTTGTACGTGGCTCGGAGGAGGTGGCTGCGGATCATGTCATCCTTAGTAAACCAGAGGACTCTGGACCGAATGCCTCAGCAAACCTACGCTGCATGGCCTCCCTGATCCTGCAAAGCCTGCGGAAGGATCCTCGTATTTGTGTTATCAAGGGGAGAGATGATTACTGGCTGGCAACCCTCCTTGATCCACGTTACAAGGGTAAGGTTGTGGACCTTATCTTGCCATCGCAGAGGGAGCAGAGGATGAAACATCTTCGGGAGGCCTTGCAGAAAGGTTTGTGCAACGAGTTTCCAGAGCCTGGGAAGTTACAGTTTCCTGGTCTTCCTGGACAACGTGTTGCTGAGGCTTCAGTCAGTCACAGAAGGAGCGGTGGAGAAGGTGGCCATCTGACCAATACGTTCAGACAATTTTTTAGTCCGCAGCCCCAAGGTCTGATCGGTTCCAGCAACCATCGCCAGCGTCTGATTCACATGGTGCAGGATTACCTAGGGGCAAGAACAGACTTGGACACCTTTCCCATCGAAAATCCTCTGGGTTACTGGGTCTTGAGAATGGATCTTGCACAGTATGCAACTGAGCTACTGGCCTGTCCTGCATCCAGCGTTCTTTCGGAACGCACATTCAGTGCTGCTGGAGGCTTTGTAACCGATCACAGGGTGTGCCTGTCCACAGAATCGGTCGATCGGCTGACCTTCATAAAAATGAATCAGTCTTGGATCACCAGCTACCAAGCACTTGATGCTGATGTAACCGATTGATTTTTTTTTAAATGTGAGATCCCTTTAAGACTACCTATACTGATGCTGAGTGACTATCCTGTTATGCTGAGTCACAATCCTCTTCCTCCTCGATTTTCATGCTGATAGCTTGTAAGAACATTTTTGGTTCTGGACACCGCCACCAGTGGCCAAGGCCTTTTTTTTCTGCCCCTGTTTAACAGGGGCATATATTTACAATTTTTGATGCAATACTTTGCAGCAGGGCTTATTCCTGCGCTCCAACTATGGTATCTATGAGGGGTTGCAGTGTTGTGGCACCAGCACCAGTGTCCAAGGCCCAATTTTTCAGCCCCTGTATAACAGGGGCATATAATTACAATTTTTGATGCAATACTTTGCAGCGGGGCTCATTCCTGTGCTCCAACTATAGCATCTGTGAGGGGTTGCAGTGTTGTGGCAATTTTTCTGCCCCTGTTTAACAGGGGCGTGTAATTACAATTTTTGATGCAATACTTTGCAGCAGGGCTCATTCCTGCGCTCCAACTAGAGTATCTGTGAGGGGTTGCAGTGTTGTGGCGCCAGCCCCAGTGCCCAAGGCCCAAATTTTCAGCCCCTGTCTAACAGGGGCGTATAAGTACAATTTTTGATGCAATACTTTGCAGCAGGGCTCATTCCTGCGCTCCAACTATAGCATCTGTGAGGGGTTGCAGTGTTGTGGCACCAGTGCCTAAGGCCCAATTTTTCTGCCCCTGTTCAACAGGGAGATGTAATTACAATTCTTGATCTAATATTTCAGAGCAGGGCCCATTCCAGCGACCACCAAGAGTAACTGTGAGGACTTACAGTGTTGTGGCACCAGCACCACCACCAAAGGCCCAATTTTTCTACCACTGTTCAACAATGGCATGTAATTAAAATTCTTGATCTAATATTTCACAGCAGGGCCCGTTCCTGCACCCACCAAGAGTAACTGTGAGGGCTTATAGTGTTGTGGCAACACTAATGCCCCGTACACACGGTCGGATTTTCCGATGGAAAATGTCCAATCGAAGCGTGTTGTCGGAAATTCCGACCGTGTGTGGGCTCCATCGGACATTTTCCATCGGATTTTCTGACACACAAAGTTGGAGAGCAGGAGATAAAATTTTCCGACAACAAAATCCGATCGCGTCAATTCCGACCGTGTGTGGCCTGTTCCGACGCACAAAGTGCCACGCATGCTCAGAAGAAATTCCGGCACGGAACAGCTCGTTCTGGTAAACTTAGCGTTCGCAATGGATACAGCACTTTCGTCACGCTGCAATGTTAAAAATGGTTTAATACAGCGCACTCTCTTCTTCTTTATAATGTGACAAGAATTAAGTAGTTTTGCTGCTCATATTCACACACACTTCTCACAAAGTTTTATTTGTGTTTTTTTATTGGTATTTCCTGAATATATTGTTATTAGTTGTCACATCTGACCTATTTTTTTTTTTTTTATTGTAATTTTTTTGGGATTTGAAGCCTTTTTTTTAAAAAAATGTTTGTATTTTTCAAAGGCGGATCTGTGTTCAATGTTATTTTTATTTTTAATACAGAATATTTTTGGGTGTGTTTTGTGTGTCAAGTTACCACAACACCATTGATATCTTTTATTATTTAATCTCAAGGAGATTGTTTGTTGTTGGTGTCCCTTGTTAATTTCACATTGTATATTTGAAATGTACCTGAATCCTCACAAACAAACTATCATTTTTGAAGTAAAACACATAAGAGAGTATAATTCAAAACAAAAATCCTTTATTAAGGGCTCAGAACCAAACAAAGAGGAAGGCAACACTGGATCAACAGGAGAAATTAGTGAAGCCTGGGACCCCCACGGCAGACATCAATTCTTGAACATTAAAATTGGTGGCCGGAGGAGTCCATATGTAAGGGAGGGCAGTCTGGTCCAGAATTGGCAGAGATCCAGAAAGCAGTAGATGACATGTATGTCCCCAGGCTGTGGTACCACAAGAGGCTGCATTTTTTGGCCGACCAGACTGGATCCAGGGTCCTCACTTTCTGGTCTTCCTTTCACGCTTCCTTCCCGGCTGTGGCTGTGCAGTTGGAGATGTGGCAGGAGGAGGAGTAGGACCTGGAGGAGGAGGAGGACTGGGAGGACCTGGAGGAGAAGGAGGAGGAGGACCTGCAGGAGGAGGAGGAGGACCATCGCAAAGGTGTGTCTGAGCTGTAATTTGGCCCCTCATACCTTTCTTAAGAGCCTCCGATATGAGCGCCTCACACATGACTTGTTGGCCCTCCTCCATCCTCTGCATTTTATATGCAATGACGGCAGCAATGTCCTCCTCCACGGTCTGTCGTGCTCCCAGGACCTCTGTAGCCCTCCAAAAGAATCCTATAGCAGCCTCCTCTAGGGCACTCCTCCTACTGCCACTTTCTCTTTTCAGGGGGTGTAGAGGGACAGGCAGATCAGCCAGCCGGCTCGGCCCGGCCACCTCCTGGCTGCGACTTCCCTGTGTATGAAAAAGGGACATGGTTTTATGTTTTGCATCATCAATCACAATCCTAAATTAGTACTCCAAACTAACATCTAGTTAACATCATTGATTGGACAAGCAGAAATCTTTAGCGGAATGCTATACCTGGCTCAATCTGGGCTCCTCCACATGTGGCCTGGAAGGCCCAGGTTGGGCGTCAGAAGCCTCAGCCGGGGGGGAGGGAGGGGGGAAGGAAGACTGGAGAGGGATGGCCTGGGCTCAGTCTGGCCTGCCAGAAAATGCAGCCTGTCGTAGTACAACATCCTGGGGACATAGATGTCATCTGCTGCTCTGGATCTCTGTGAATCCAGGACTTTCTTGCGCTCCCTCAGATATGTGCTCCTCAGGCCACCAATTAATATCTTTAAATAGGTGATGTCTGCCGTGGGGATCACCTGCATCACAATTTCACCAGTGCTGCCTTCCTCTTTGCTTGGTTCTTGAAATGGGGGTGTTTAATCTCCCACAGACAGGGCAGCTCCCTTAACATATCTACGAATACTGACATGAAGTCATTATCTTTCAGTAGCATATCCATGTTCACTGCAAGACACAACACAAGACAAAGCCTAATGTCAGACAAAACTCTCCTAATCTTGTTACAATATAGGCCACAATGTAGAAGCAGTATAGGCACAAGTTTGTCTCTTACCTTCGTTCTTACGATCGGCACGTCCAATGTTCCTTCCTCCGCTCACAGATCGTACGTACTACGCACGCGTGTTACGCTTTATATACACTGCGCATGCGTGTAACTCTGCCCGCCCCTGACGTTCTTTCAATTCTATTCCCCGCCCCTTTTCGTTCGGCGCAGTGGGGGAAGAGCACATGGCGGAGTCACAGCAGGTGCGTGCTAATTTTAGGAACGAGGAGGAGGAGGAGGAGGAAAGCCCGGATCCGGACACGTCCAGAAGGAGACGTTTTAAGGCCACAAATATGTCCTTTGGGGAGATGTTGGAGATGGTCGACATCATGAAGAAGGCCGACTATGACGGGAAGTATGGGCCTTACCCCAAGCCCAATATCAGAAAGGCCAAGTTCATGGCGAAAGTGGTCAGGAGTCTTCACAGGAATTTTGGGGTACGACGATCGAAAGATCAGCTCAGGAAACGGTGGTCGGACCTGAAATTGAGAGAGCCAGAGCAGTACCGAAAGATCCGGAGAGTGCTGCAAAAAAGTAAGTAGTTGTGCTGTGTTCCTATTCTTTCTGTCTTTATTCCGTTCGTGCTGCTCCATATGCTTTTATTAATTGTACAGTTTAAAAGGGCAACTTTAATGTTCATGGGCCCATTATTCGTTCGTATCAAACATTTTTCTTTCGGCCTCTAAAACACCATTGTTTAGGCCATATGCATTTTCCCACATTTTTTTGGGCCTACTTGGATGCCAAATATTTGTTTGTGTAGATGGGTTTGTTCCTCGAATGAAATGCAAACTAGATTGTGTGTAAGGAGAGGCCACTGAGCAGCTGTTTTCACATCTGGACACTGGAGCACTAGTGTGGGACACAAGAACACCATTTTTATTAGGGGGGCCACACAGGTGCTCCAGTGTATACTATAGGGGGGTCTCCATCTGTGAAGCTTGTACCAAACAGGAAAAGTATTGTAGCTTGACAAAGGGCAATAATAAAATTACATCTTGAAACTCGGCTAAAATAGACAATTGTACCCCACTTCCAAGCAATGTTTCCTATTTCTAGTTCTGCCATCAAATATCTGTGTGCTAATTATACCATTTTTGTTTTACATAGGGGAGAAAAGACTCGGAGGACACCCCTCATCCGAGGAGACCACAGACCCCCCACCTCTGGAAGAAGGGGAAATAACACCAACCCAAGAAGAGCAGGAGGAAGAAGAAGATGTGGTGGAAATTGGCACCACAACAGGTGAGTGTCTGCGACCACAGGCTCAGGTTAGAGATGGATGCTGGCAGATTTTTGATACCTGTTTTTGTTTTGTTTGTCTCTTTTTAGGTGATCGTGATCCAGATCCTTTCACATCAGAAAGTGCCCAGATCCTGATCGGGGAGATCATGGGGTGTAATCTCGAATTGCACAACATACAGCAAAAAATCAATGATGTGATTAAAAAAAATAATAACATCATTGATGTTATGGGGCGAATTTAAACCCCACAAAATCACTTTTTGGATTGTGGTCCAATCTTTTAAATATTTTTACAATGTTTTGAAAAGCCAAATTTGGAGGATGCACACAGTGTGCCAACATGTGCTATCTGCCATCACGGGAGATCAATGGACGCGTTTTGGGGGTGCAACCCCTTCCTCAATTATAAAGTAGCGGTGAGGAAGGGCTTGCTCCCCCAAAACACGTCCCTTGATCCCCCATGATGGCAGATAGCACATGTTGACATTCGTAAATTGGTGTGCATCTTCCAAATTTGGCTTTTCCAGGGGTGATTTCCCCCCATCTGAACGCAATATCAAACACAGTTCCTAAATACTGATGTCTGATATTGCCTTCAGGTTTTACCTAATGTGAACTTTGTAAGTTCAAGTTATTTGGCTTTCTTGTTGGTTTTACACAGGCCTGTTTTATCTTAAATGGACATTTCTATTTTTGATAATGCTACTCCTAAAATTGTTATACAACAAACATGTTGGTTTGTTTGAAAAACCTTTGGTAAATGCACATGTGATTGTGCAGGTATAAAAAAAGTTGGTTAATCAAGAATGTGTGGATTATTGTCTCAACACTACAACACTTTTGGGGTGATGTAATTGCTGTTTTCTGTGAAAATGGGGGTTATTTCCTAAGGGCAAATCCAATTTGCACTACAAGTGCAGGTTCAGTGCAGTTGCAAGTGCACTTGTAGTGAAATGTGTTTTTGCATTTAGTAAATAACAGCCAACAGTGCTTTGTATAATAATAAGGTTACACAATCAGGACATTTTAAGGACTCAACACATTTCTGTCAGGGTCAGCTAAAACAAACACAAGCAGTAAATGTCCACAAAGATTTTCTTTTTTTGTTTTATTATAAAAAGGCTTCACAGATTTTCTGGCATATTGATGGCCCCCCTACCCGCAAAGAACTCCAGGTAGCGTAACCGTACATCACGGGCACTCAGGGAGGGCAAGCCAGGACGTCCGCTTTCAAGCGCCGTCAGTGTGGTTTGATGTATCATTCCGGCCTCAGGCCCAACTGAGCCAGCATAGTTGGCCGAATGTTTCCTTAAAAAGTTATGGAGAACACAGCACGCAAGTATTATATGGTTCAGTTTATACTCCGCCATATGGATGGGTGTCATAAATAGGCGGAACCGGCTGGCCAGGATTCCAAATGTGTTCTCCACCACTCTTCGGGCTCTGGCCAGCCGGTAATTAAAAACCCTCTGTTCCGGGGTGAGGGTCCTCATCGGCAATGGCTGCATCAGGTGGTCCCCCAGCGCAAACGCTTTATCAGCAAAGAACACAAATGGGAGTCCTTCAACATTGTCCTCTGGAGCTGGCAAGTCCAAGCTGCCATTCTGGAGACGCCTGTAAAACTCCGCCTGGGCGATGACTGCACCATCGGACATCCGGCCATTCTTCCCCACGTCCACATACAGGAAGTCGTAATTAGCCGACACCACCGCCAACATCACTATACTATTGAACTCCTTGTAATTATAATAGTACGACCCTGAGTTGGGTGGTGGGATGATGTGGACGTGTTTCCCATCAATTGCCCCTCCGCAGTTAGGAAAGTCCCACCGCTGGGCAAAGTGGGAGGCCAAAGTCTGCCATTCCTGTGGTGTGGAAGGAAACTGTTGAGGAAAAAACAATAAACATTACTATTTTTTCACAGAAACATAGCAAGCAGATTAGGCACAAACATTATGTGGCAACCTCCAGATAGCATTTAGTAAGGGGAATTTAACAAGGCCAAAGTATAAGGTACACCTATCATATTCCCCCTCCCCCCCTCTCATGGACCATTTCTAACATTATAGGGGGGGGGGAATCTTGGACAGGTAACCCTCTTCACTTCATTGAGAGCTGAATGCCTAAATAATGGGTATTACTTGGAACAGCCCCTCCTTAGTTACGCTATTGGCAGACCACTGGACAGGTAAGAAGTGTCATAATACAAAGATATAAATACACATTGTACACATTTGAGGACATTTGGACATTCTGCTATTACCTATCAAGATAATAATAGAATACATTGGAAAGTATACAGGCAGGCCCTTGCACTACATGCTTTGGGCAATTCATCCATAAATCTGACCAGTAAAGAGGTGGGTATAGTGTGTATGGGTTTGGCAAAGTCAGCAGATAGATGATTGAGGATACATAGAGAATTGGGATCAGCTGACTTAGCAGTTGGGGGAGGGAGGGTTACAAAAAATTATTTGGGGACACCAACAAAAAAAAGCCTCTGGCACTCTGCCAGAATTTAAATCAAAAATAACATTTCCAAACATTTTAGGGGGTGTTTGGGGTAAAGCACTACTATAGAGCTGATAAAATACATTATTAAGTGACTACATGAGGTGAATATAGGGGCAGGAGACACCATGCTGGGGAGGTTATTGAAGGGCAAATATGTATGAAGGACCTAAAATAATAATTACCGTATATACTCGAGTATAAGTCGTTCCGAGTATAAGTCAAGGCCTTAATTTACCACAAAAAAATGGGAAAAACGTATTGACCCGAGTATAAGACGAGGGTGAGAAATGCACAGCTACTGTAAGAGGAAAAGAGGGTCAACAATGCCCATTTGCAGCATCACTGTGCCCATTTGCATGCCTCACTGTGCCCATTTGCAGCCATAGGTCCCCTGAACTTTAAACTCGGTAGTTAAGGGTTCCTAGATGCCCCCTAGCTGCAGCCAAAATTTGGGGTCTCTGAACCCAAAGGGTCCCGAAATGACATTGCTGCAGATGGACACAGTTGACCGAATGTGGGGCCCCGTATCTCGGGGCCACTTAGTGCTAAGAACCCCAAATTTGGTATGCAAACCCAGTGGAACTAGCACCACAACATTTCCAAAGATGGGGTTCCTAGCACCAAGTGGCCCTGAGATATGGGGCCCCAAAATCGGTTCAGAAAATGTCAAGCTCTTTTCTGCAGCAGAGAATGACATTTTCCGAACCGATTTTGAGGCCCCGTATCTCAGGGCCACTTGGTGCTAGGAACTTCAGCTTTGGATATGTTGTGGTACCAGTTCCACTGGGTTTGCACACCAATTGGGGTTCCTAGCACTAAGTGGCCCTGAGATACGGGGCCCCAAAGTCGGTTCGGAAAATGAAATTTTTTGCTGCAGGAAAGTGCTTGACTCGAGTATAAGTTGAGGGGGGCACTTTCAGCACAAAAAAATGTGCTGAAAAATTCGACTTATACTCGAGTATATACGGTACATAAAAATCCAGCATGCATGAGAACAAAGGGGACATTCACAGCATATTACAATCATGGTAATTAGGGAATGAGGAAAGAAATACAATATATTAGCAAACATTAAATACAATAAAATGTGATATAAAAGGATAAAAATCTTACCTTCATATACTCCTTCTGCAGGACCTGTATGATGGCAGAACAGGTCTCTGGGATGATGATACCCAGAGCCTGGGGGGAGATGCCTGTCGAGAACTTCAAGTCCTGCAGGCTTCTCCCTGTCGCCAAATACCGCAGGGTAGCGACCAACCTCTGCTCCGGAGTGATGGCTTGCCTCATGCAGGTATCCTGCCTGCTGATATAGGGGGTCAGCGAAGCCAACAAACGGTGAAACACGGGGTCCGTCATCCTGAGAAAGTTCCTGAAATCATCAGGATTATTCTCACGGAGCAAAGGCATATGACAGAACTGGTCACGCTGAGGCAACCAATTCTTGGTCCATGAACTCCCCCCCACCCTGTTCATGGACTGGACTTGTGTCAAGGTCAGGACCCCCAACACCAAGCCCCCGCACAGCACGAACTCTACGAGGAGTACGCATACGAAACATGGCTAGAAAACGGTCGGCTGCTCAGAACGAAGTAACAGAACGCACTGAAGAACAGCAAGGCCTGTGAAGAGCGACCTGAAAACCAGTAACGAATGAACAAGAATACAATGACTACTTAAAGTCACGCGGAACTTGCTTGCACGCACTGAAGAGCACATACAAACCCACAAGCAAAAACTGAATGGCAGAAAACGATCTGAAAGCCACGAGTCTGAAAAAGCGCGAATCGTCTCTCACCAAACTTTTACTAACACGAGATTAGCAAAAGGAGCCCCAAGGGTGCCACGCTTGGTTCTGAACCGGCCTTTTCTAGTCTCGTCATACGTGGTGTACGCGACCGCGTGGTTGGCGATCGGAAATTCCGACAACTTTGTGCGACCGTGTGTAGACAAAAAAAGTTTGAGCCAACATCCGTCGGAAAAAATCCTAGGATTTTGTTGTCGGAATGTCCGAACAAAGTCCGACCGTGTGTATGCCCTATAACACCTAAGGCCCCAATTTCTGCAGAGTATATACGGCAGGCCCCTACTTTCAAACATCCAACTTACAAACGACTCCTACTTGCAAACGGAAGGAGACAACAGGAAGTGAGAAATCTACCCCTAGGAAGGGAAATTCTCTCCTGTAAGAGTTAATATGGGAAAAATGTGTCTCCTCTCCACTGATACTTTATCACCAATCCTTGTTTTGGGGGGCGTGGCCAGCACCTGGGATGTGAGGACGTGCTCAGCCTGAGCTCCGTCCACACCGCACACATCCTGCCCAGATCCTGCTATCCAGGCCGGCATCTGAGGGTCTCATATACCCCCACAGCACCCAGAGAGCACTGTGACCATCGGGGGATGGTCAAATACGGGCCACCGATGGAGGAGCCCCTGGGAATCGAGCCGCCGTTACCGCCATGCAGGCCGCAGCAAAATGGCGCCGATCAGCATGAGGGGATCACACAGCGACAAGCAGCCTCCACATCCACACCCTGGAAGCAGCTCAAGGGGAAGAGTGAGTCACAGAGATCCCCCCTACCTTAAGCCCAGAAGACCCTCTCTTGTTCTCCCCTGCGGAGGGACATGATCCTCAATCCCCCAGAACAGAGAGGGATGATGCAGGCCCTGCAGAGCCATTGAGCCATCACTAGCCCAGATTATGGCAGCCATCCAGCACAGCCATGCATCTCTCACCACACAAATGGACACTATCAAGACAGAATTATCCTTTTTGAAACAGGATGTCCACAATATCCGCCATAGAGTGACTAATGCTGAGCAATGTATTAGTGACATGGAGGATGAAACACGTCCCTTGCAGAGCTCTATGAGGGAGCTGTGGCAGGCTCATGAGTACACTACAGATAAGATCACTGATATGGAAGACCGCTTAAGAAGATACAACCTGCACTTTTTGGGGTTCCCAGAGGGGGCTGAGGGTAAAACACCAGAAACATTCATGGAAAGATGGCTGTTGAATGAGTTTGGGGCCAACACCTTTTCACCAATGTTCGCCATAGAAAGGGCGCACAGAATCCCCATGCGCCCTCTACCACCTGGGTCCCCACCACGTGCCATGATTATAAAGCTGCTACACTTCCGAGACAGAGAGGCTATTCTCAGAGTGGCTAGAGAGAGGGGCAAAGTTTCCTTTAATGGCAATGGCATCACCATTTTCCCAGATTTATCTGTAGCTACGCAGAAGCAGAGAGCCACTTTCCTGGCAATTAAACACAGGTTACGGGAGCTTCACCTTCCATATGGCATGTTATATCCTGCACGTTTGCGAATCATCTACCAGGGCAAGGCCTACTTTTTTACGGATCCCAGGGAGGCATCGCAATGGGTGGACACCTTAGGACATCCGAATCGCAGAAACCAGGATAGGAGATCTCCTCCCAGGTAGTGCCTCACCCTGCATGAAGCCCACCAAGCCACCTTCACTATACCCCATTGCCGGTAGATGGAAGAAGCATGGAAATGAGGAGACCTGGAGGGGCCTTGTTTTTGTCTTGTTCACTTTGCCCCCTCTACTTCATCTGTCCCCACCCACACGCAGCTGATATGGGACTTCGTTTCCTGCATCCCCAGAAGTAGAAGATACACCCCCATCTACACACAGCCGATACGGGACTTTACATCCTGACTCTCTCTGAAGTAGAAGACACCTCCCGTGTTATCCTTGGATGCCAATCAGCAGCTTATCATCCTCTCTGATTCCTTCCCTTTTTTCTTTTATTATTATTATTTTTTGTTGCCATGATTTTTCAGGCCAAGAGATACCACACATTCTTTAATTTGTGCGGTCAAATGCGGATGGATACCCAGAGTTGTGGACTTTTACACATCTCCTGAGACTAGTTGGTTAGGGGTCTGAGCCATGGCGCTCCTGGCAAATAGGGCTGGTTACGGGAATAAAGCTCTCATATGTTAGGGGATGAGAGCTGGGAGGGTTAGGGAGGGAAAATTTGTTGGGGAATCTTTTGAGGGGTTTTGCTTTAACGCCATGGTTATCTACAAATGACAATGGTGTTCAATTGTGTATGCATACTTTAAAAACGCCTTTTTGGTCCTACAGTTTTTGCAATCCAAAATTGAGATTCATGGATTGATGAGTAAAATATCAGAGATGTTTATATTTTGGTCTATTTCTCAGGGCTCGCTGGACCTCGTCCGGGGCTGGGTTCTGGCGAGCGGTGAGAAATGGGCTCAAACAGTCATAAATTGTTTATACGCATGTCTAAACTCCGTATAGTTTCATGGAATGTTAGGGGGCTTAACCCCAAGGTCAAAAGGTCATTGATGTTTGAATATTTGGCAAGACACAGTCCACACGTGATCCTCCTCCAGGAAACCCACCTTCAGGGGTCAAGAGTAATGGCTCTAAAGAGAGCAAAAATTGCCTATGCAATACACTCTACTTACTCCATGTATGCCAGAGGCACATCTATACTTATAGCAAAATCAGCTCCTATCACCATAAAACATATTAAAACTGACCCTAACGGGTGTTTTCTTATTGTGGTACTTGAATTATGGGGTAAGCTTTATACGGTTACAAGCCTATATGTCCCACCACCCTTCACTAAATTGTTTTTCGAACGGGTAATGAGTTCCCTCTTGGCAATAGTAGAAGGCCCTCTGCTGATAGCAGGGGACTTTAACACAGTACTCGATAATTCCATAGACAGGTTCAAGTGTTCTACATTGCCCCCCACACCCCTATGCTCTTTCTTGACCCAATTTGACCTGGTGGAGACCTGGAGGTGGAAGCACGCGGACGGGAGGGAGTACTCATGTCAGTCTGAAACACATGGTACTCTGTCCCGGATAGATTTGTGTCTGGTTTCATCTGAGTTGTTGAATAGGGTGGTTGAGGCCAAATATCTCCCTAGGGCGGTGTCTGACCACTCCCCTTTAATGGTGGACCTTGCCTTGGGCCCCCCCACCTCATACCGCATGTGGCGACTGAGCCCACTGTGGCTAGCAGATCAAATGGTGGTAGATCAAAGCACAGCGGAAATGAAAGCATATTGGTTGCGTAACCGTCAAAATGTCTCTGTCCCATTGACCTGGGATGCCTTCAAGGCCACCACGCGTGGCATTTTTGCGACGGCGATTGGGCAGGCCCGCAAGGCATCCCAGTCCAAATTAAAGTACGCGGAGAAGGATCTCAGGGCAGCCGAGGCTGCTTACTCCACAACCCCTACCCCAGCAACACATAATACCTGGAAACATAGATCCAGAGACCTGGATCTAGTCCTTTTAGAGCGCACTCAGAAGAAATTGCTGTATCAAAACCAGCGAATCTTCGAGTTTGGAGACAAAAATAGCCGATTACTAGCGTATTTGTCTAGGCCTGATTATCAACCGTGCAGTATTCCAAGAATTAAGAATATAGTAGGTACAGTGGTGGAACAGAGTGGGGAGATAGTAGATGCTTTTGTGAAATTCTACTCTTCGTTATATGCTACCAAAGCTCACTATACTATTGTAGAACTAGATGATTACTTGGCTGGCATTTCGCTACCAAGGCTCCAAGAAGAACAGGCCTCACTCCTTGATGATCCTCTGACAGAGGAGGAGATTGGAGAAGCCATACAGTCCTTTGCCAGAAATAAAACACCAGGACTGGATGGCTTCCCCATAGAATGGTATATACAATTCAGGTAACTTTTAATACCTCATTTACTAAAAGTTTATAATTTTGCTATAAAAACAGGACAGTTACCGCCCTCTATGTCAGAGGCACTGATTGTTCTCATCCCCAAACCTCATAAAGACCATCTACTTCGTGAGTCATATAGACCAATATCATTGATTAACTCAGACGTCAAGATTTTAGCCAAGGTGCTCGCCCGGAGTTTGAACTCAGTTATTACCACCATTATTGGGGCGGATCAGACTGGATTCATTCCAGGACGATCAACGTCCATAAATTTACGAAGACTGCTCACAAATTTGCAAGCCACCCATGATGTTGTGGGGACCAGAGCGGTGCTTGCCTTAGATGCGCACAAGGCATTTGACTCGGTCGAGTGGCCTTATTTGCTGGAAGTCCTGGCGAAATTTGGGTTTGGAAATACCTTCATCAAGTGGGTTCAACTGTTGTATTCAAAACCTACCGCTAGGCTGCGGATAAATACATCAGTAACTGATCCGTTCCTGATCAAAAGGGGTACCAGGCAGGGCTGCCCCCTGTCGCCGTTGCTATTTGCAATTGCGACAGAACCTCTGGCGGCACTGATAAGATCCAATGGGGAAATAAAGGGACTGACGATTGGGGGCCTAGAAGAGAAAGTATCTTTATACGCTGATGACATGTTAATATACTTGGCGGACCCCCAATCATCTCTCCCAACCCTGCTGGAAATTATTCGACAGTTTGGCCTCTTCTCAGGGTTTCAAGTTAATTGGGACAAATCCCTTATGTTTAAGATAGATCAGGAGGTGGTGTTTACACTCCCTCCCTCTTGCCCGCTACAGATAGTTGACTCTTTCAGATACTTGGGGGTCATGATCCAACATCCTCTTTCCTCCTATATTAAATATAATCTAGACCCACTTATTAGCAGAATGAAGACCACACTAAAGACATGGACCAATCTCCCCTTAACGATATTAGGTAGGATAAAGATCTTTAAAATGATATTCCTCCCACGTTTCCTATATCTCCTGTGCAACTCACCAGTATACATTACAAAAATTTAATTTAAAGAGATTGATACGATCCTTATCGCCTTCATTTGGAAGGGGGGAGCAGTGAGAATTGCAAAAAATACTCTTCAACTGCCGGTGTTGGAAGGAGGACTGGCATTACCATGACTCCAGACATACTACATTGCCGCACAACTGGTTCATGCGCATTGGTGGTTTTTCCCTGAAGCCAACAATGCGTCTACGACCCTAGAAGCTGCCATACTCACCTCTTACGAATCCCTACAGTATCTGGTCCACCGTCTATCTCTTAGAGGGAGGGAAAGCACTAAAATCCTTGAAATGACTCTACGAATTTTTAAACTAACTAAAATGCTGCCAGATACTGAGCATCGTATTTACTCCCCAAATACTCCATTATGGGGGAACATAAATCTACAGGAATTCGCCCGTAGGACAGATGGGGGATACTGGTCGAAAAAAGGGGTGAAAACTATAATGCATTTGTTCCCAAACAATATGTTTCGGTCATTTGAGGAATTTCGCCAGGACTACCAGCTGCCACGCACAGCTTATTTTCTTTATTTGCAAATACGCCACACGGCAACCACCCAGTTTGGGTAGCGTAATATAACTGTTCAATTATCTCCGCTAGAGCACCTACTAATAGATCCTTCTCATGACAAATTGATCTCCACATACTATAAAACTCTATTACACACCACAACGCTCAGATTCAGTAACACACTTGATAAGTGGAAAGCTGATATCCCCGAGCTGACGGAGGACATCTGGCAGGACATACTTCCCCTCCAGGTCCCCTCTGTCATCTCCTCCAGGGACAGGGTCATACAGACCAAACTATTATATAGAGCATATTTTACGCCATCCTTATTATTCAAACTCATCTGATGTGGGAGTGCACCGAGATCAGGCGGTTCTGGTCAGGGGTCACTGCTTTTGTCAGTTCCTTGACTCAATTGCCTAATATCTGCAACCCCCTGATATGTTTACTAGGATATGTGGACGATGAGAGCATATCTAAAAATAAGCAAACATTCCTGAGAATTGTACTGTTTTATGCCAAAAAATCGATCACTATTCATTGGAAATCACAATCCCCACCTATGATAGCATTCTGGCTGAACATTGTTAATCAGGCTATACCGCTGTACAAACTAACATATGAAGCCAGAGGATGCCCAAAAAAATTTCACAAAATATGGGGTCTGTGGACTAGTTCTGAAAATACTATTACACCTACCATATAAAGCTCATAAAGAAACTCCAGTTAATGATACAAAGTTTAATAGAAACTGAACAGACATATGCAACTGTACAATATGAAAACATGTGTGCCAAATGTATACCATTGTCTTACACTCTGTATTGGATTGAGCGACGTTCGCTCAGAATATGTGTATTTATGTTTGTTTGTTTGTTTTGTACCAAAAAACAAATAAAAATTTACCTTTAAAAAAAAAAAAACAATCCTTGTTTCACTAAAAACCCCACATTTTCAAAAAACATTTGTCATTGGGACAGAAAGTGAGGTGAAATCTTCTGAAGAGGTGCACAGACAGCAAAACAAATGTTACAGGGGTGATAACACTTCCCTATGTTTTCCAAAAAGCTTAAAAATAGGTTGGAGCTACACTTTAAAAATGTACCAGTTCAAAATTACAAACAGATTCTACTTAACAACAAACCTACAGTCCCTGTCTTGTTTTCACCGCCTGTATACTGCTGTTCAGAGTATATAGGGCCTGGGCCATGCCATTTGTCTCATTGATTTTTATCCATATTGCCGTCACCCGACATTACATTAAAGCAGTTTTAAATGACTTTTTTTCCTTTAAAAATGTCATTTTGTGCAGGGACTGTTCTAAGCACGGGAAACACATGCCACTTTACAGGCATACTATAGACACCCCCCAGGTACGATATTTAAAGGAATATTTCACTTTTTTTTTTCAATTTAACCACTTGACCACTGGGCACTTAAACCCCCTTCCTAACCAGACCAATTTTCAGCTTTCGGTGCTCTCACACTTTGAATGACAATTACTCAGTCATACAACACTTTACCCATATGAAATTTTTGTCCTTTTTTTCACACAAATAGAGCTTTCTTTTGGTGGTATTTAATCACCATTGGGTTTTTTATTTTTTGCGCTATAAAAGAAAAATACTGAAAATTTGGTAAAAAATGAATTTTTCTTTGTTTCTGTTAAAAATTTTGCAAATTAGTAATTTTTCTTCGTAAATTTTGGCCAAAATTTATACTGCTACATATCTTTGGTAAAAATAAGTACAACTTGGTGTATATTATTTGGTCTTTGTGAATGTTAGAGAGTCCAAAAACTATGGTGCCAATATCTGAAAATTGATCACACCTGAAGTACTGACGGCCTATCTAATTTCTTGAGACCCTAACATGCCAGAAAAGTACAAATACCCCTCAAATGACCCCTATTTGGAAATAAGACATTCCAAGGTATTTAGAAAGATACATGGTGAGTTTTTTTGAAATTGTCATCTTTTCCCACAATTCTTTGCAAAATCAAGATTTTTTTTTTCTTTTTTTTTTTTTTAGAAATTGTCATATTAGAAGGTAATTTCTCACACACAGCATATGCATACCACAAATTACACCCCAAAACACATTCTGCTATTACTCCCGAGTATGGCGATACCACATGTGTGAGACTTTTACACAGCGTGGCCACATACAGAGGCCCAACATGCACAGAGCACCTCCAGGCGTTCTGGAGCACCCAGGCCAATTCTTATATTTCTCTCCTACATGTAAAAATAATAATTTATTTGCTAGAAAATGACATAGAACCCCAAAACATTATATATATATATATTTTTTAGCAAAGACCCTAGAGAATACAATGGCGGTTGTTGCAACTTTTTTATCTCGCACGGTATTTGCGCAGCAATTATTCAAACGCGTTTTTTTGGGGGAAAAAAACTGTTTTGTGCTTAAAAAAAAAACAAAACAGTAAAGTTAGCCCAATGTTTTTGCATAATGTGAAAGATGAAGTTACGCCGAGTAAATAGATACCTAACATGTCACCCTTCAAAATTGCACACTCTCGTGGAATGGTGCCAAACGTCGCTACCTAAAAATCTCCATAGGTGACGCTTTAAAATTTTTTACTGGTTACATGTTTTGAGTTACAGAAGAGGTCTAGGGCCAAAATTATTGCTCTTGCTCCAACGTTTGCAGTGATACCTCACATGTGTGGTTTGAACACCGTTTTCATATGTAGGCGGGACTTACGTATGTGTTCGCTTCTGCATGCAAGCACACGGACATGGGCGCTTTAAAAAAATTTTTTTTTTTTTTTATTGTTTATTTTACTTTATTTATTTTAGTTTGACACTTCCCCCCCCAAAAAAATTTTTGATCACGTTTATTTCTATTACAAGGAATGTAAACATCCTTGTAATAGGAATATGGCATGACAGGTCCTCTTTACAGTGAGATATGGGGTCAATAAGACCCCACATCTCACCTCTAGGCTGGTAAGCCTGAAAAAAAAAAAAAAAAACGATCTTGGCTTCGATCGTAGCGGTGAGTCGGTAGAAGCACCGGAGGGTGGCGGGAAGGGGGGGGGGCGTCCCCTCTCGCCTCCCATAAGAACGATCAAGCAGTGGAACAGCCGCTATGATCATTCTTATGGTGTAGGAAATCGCCGGCTGAAAAAGCTGATATCTGAATGATGCCTGTAGCTGCAGGCATCATTCAGATATCCCCGCTCAAAGTCAAGGACGTCATATGACTGTGGGCGGGAACTGGTTAAAAATTGCGGAGTATTGCGGGGTATTGCGGAGTAGTGCAGGGTATATTGCTGGGTATATTGCAGAGTATTGCGGGGTATATTGCAGAGTAGTGCCGGGTATATTGCAGAGTAGTGCCGGGTATATTGCAGAGTAGTGCCCGGTATATTGCAGAGTAGTGCCGGGTATATTGCAGAGTAGTGCCGGGTATAATGCAGAGTATTGCGGGGTATAATGCAGAGTATTGCAGGGTATTATGCAGAGTATTGCAGGGTATTATGCAGAGTATTGCAGGGTATTATGCAGAGTATTGCAGAGTATTATGCAGAGTATTGCAGGGTATAATGCAGAGTGTTGCAGGGTATTATGCAGAGTATTGCAGGGTATTATGCAGAGTATTGCAGGGTATTATGCAGGGATGGCTGAGCATGGAGGGATGGATGGATGTGACTGCAATTGTCACTGAGCACCGCTGTGGGCCGTTCAGCGGCCGTTTACCGTGATCCGTGATGCGCGGGGTCCTCTGGACCCGGCGGTCACGGAAGTTCTCGGGTGCGCGCGAACTTTTTTTTGCATTGATACATGTCCCCTAGGGCAGGACCCGGATCCCCAAACCCTTTTTAGGACAATAACTTGCATATTAGCCTTTAAAATGAGCACTTTTGATTTCAATCGTTCGAGTCCCATAGACTTTAATGGGGTTCTAAGGTTCGCACAAACTTTCGGTCCGTTCGCAGGTTCTGGTGCTAACCGAACCGGGGGGGGTTTGGCTCATCCCTACTTGTAGCCCATCCCCCCCACAGTTAGAATCACTCCCTAGGACACACTTAACCCCTTCATCGCCCCCTAGTGGTTAACCCCTTCCCTGCCAGTGTCATTTACACAGTAAGCAGTGCATTTTTATAGCACTGATCGCTGTATACATGATAATGGTCCCAAAATAGTGTCAAAACTGTCCGATCTGTCCGCCAGAATGTCGCAGTCATGATAAAAATCGCAGATTGTCGCCATTACTAATAAAAAAGAATTAATAGTAAAAATGCCATAAAACTATCCTCTATTTTGTAGACGCTATAACTTTTGCGCAAACCAATCAATATACGTTTATTGCGATTTCTTTTACCAAAAATATTTAAAAGAATACATATCGGCCTAAACTGAGGAAAACATTTTTTTTTTATATATTTTTGGGGGATATTTATTATAGCAAAAAGTAAAAAATAATATGTTTTTTCAAAATTGACGCTCTTTCTTTGTTTATAGCACAAAAAATAAAAACCACAGAGGTGATCAAATACCAACAAAAGAAAGCTCTATTTGTGGGAAAAGAAGGACATCAATTTTGTTTGGGTACAACGTCGCATGAAAGCGCAATTGTCAGTTAAAGCAACGCAGTGCCGAATCGCAAAAAATGGCCCGGTCATTCAGCAGCCAAATCTTCCAGGGCTGAAGTGGTTAAGGTAAATCCAGGACACTTTCAGTGTTTTCCAACATGGAAATTGGCACAGGGGACCTATAAGTAATTTTTTGTGTTCAATAGACATCATCTTACATGAGTAGCGTTCAAGATAAACTCGCTCAATACATCTTATTGACATTTCAATAACGGCTTTGGCTTAAAATGATATTAAACCTAAAACCAAAAGTGTAGCTTACTCAAGCCTTGTACACACGATCGGATTTTCCGACGGGAATTGTGTAATGACAGGCTGTTGGCGGAAAATCCGACCATTTGTATGCGCCATCAGACAATTGTCAGTTTTAAAATTTTCCGCGGACAAATGTCTGTTGTCCGATTTTCCGAGCGTGTGTACACAAGTCCATCGGACAAAAGTCCAAAGTACAAACGCGCATGCTCAGAAGCAAGGGCGAGCCAGAAGCGGTCCATCCTGTAAACCAACATTCGTAATAGAAAATTAACATTTGTGATGTGGCAAATTATGAAATCTCGAAATGCAGCGCACATTCTCTTCGTGTTTAATGGGATAATAATGAAGCTGCTTTGCTGGTGATACTGATGGAGATATTGCAAACAATTTTTCAAAGGCTTTTTTTTTCTAGTGATATCAAGAATAATATTATTATGCTTTTTTTTTAATTTTATTTGGGCAAGTTACCACAACACCATTATCCCGTAATTTTTAAGATCAATTTTACATTGTATTTGTTTTAATGTAACTGCCTACTCCCAAACAATAACATGTTATCTTTTCCGATTCTGCAACATGTCTGGTTGTATTGACGAACAGCCGTTCAGAAATGAACTGAAAAGCACGAAACGAAAAGCGCAAACTGAAAAGCGCTAAATGAAATGCACGAAATGAAAAGCGCAAAATGAAAAGCGCGAATCAACACTCACCAAACTTCTACTAACACGAAATTAGCAGAAGGAGCCCAAAGGGTGGCACTAAAGAGCTGAAAAACCACGTAGTACGTCAGTACGTTTGTGTTTGTTGGCCAACAATTCCCTGCCATTTTTATGTAGGACAAAATCCAGGCACACGCCTTCAGACAAAAGTCCGAGGTTTTTTCTGCGGAAAATCTGATCGTGTGTACGAGGCTTAAGCTTTAAATGTGGTGGCTGAATTCATTTTGTTTTTTAGGCTTTTTCCCTTCTGTTTTCACTTGGTGATCCAGCCAGTAACACACTTTCTGTATTGGAGTGCCTACACTCTGGATGAAGGAGCCACAGAGACACCTTTGGACAGCATTGTCAGTCTGGAGAGAGGGTAGTATTAGATTCACTAGCAGATTTTGATGGACTTGACTATCAAATTGAAGCTGAACTCCAGCTAACACTTTATAAGCAGTTACAGCAACACTTTTGTTTCCTTTTGAGACAAAGGTTTTATATATGTAAATGAAAGAAAGCTAACCACTGTAAGCACCCCTGTCAGTGTTAAATGGTTTGTCTCATACCTTTAACTGCTATATCTGCAGAACAGCTTGTTCTGCAACAAAAACAACAGATTTACTGGCCAAATCACCATGTGAAAATAAAGAAAGCCTGAAAAAAAAGAAAACTAATGCAGCCACTAAATCTAAGAATTGGTAAGCTGCAGCATATTAAATGTTTGCTTTTGGGTTTTATCCTGCTTTAATAAAGGTTCAAACTGGACCCCAAAGTTGGAGCAAGTTTATCTTGGATGCTACTCGTGTAATATTATGTATATCAGCCATATTTAAAAGAACCAAATCACATAAATTTTCTTTTAAGAATATAGGGAGTTGCCATGACTGTAGCTGCATTCACAACACATGCTGTGGATGCAGAAGAAATTAGGCTGTGGTTGCAGCAGTGGCCGGACTGTGGATGTAGTGAAGAATAGGTTGGGGTGCAGCAGTGACTCTGGCTGTGGGTGCAGCAAAGGCAAGGTTGGGTGCAGCAAAAACATTGGCTGTGGGTGCAGCGGTGGTAGGACTGTGGAAGCTGCGAAGATCAGCTTGCGTTAAAACAAAGACTTTTACTGCAGGTGCAGCAGTGGTAGGAATACATGTTCGTACATAGAAAACGTGAAGGATTGCAGTATATAAAAAAAGAAAAAATAATATCTTAATTTAGAAAAAGTGTAAAAAAAGCAAGTCCATATACAAAAAACACCCTACAAGTGCTGTAATAATGCCAAAAAGTGTCCAATTTAAATGAAGTCCCAGATGTGTGGGTCCACCACCATAAATGAAGTGCCTGGCCGCTTACCGGAACCCCATGACCCCCCGTTACAGAGAGTCTAAATGGGCATTGTAGTCCTGCTGCTTCGGACAGCACCAGAATGATGACCGGATTGGAACCTCTGAAACTGTGGTGCTGTGAAGGCTGTATTGCAGATGGATCCACAGGGAAAGGCAAAACTCAGCCCTCAATGAAGTATGGACATCATATGGGGGAAACAGAAGAAGGCTCCAATAGTGTAAAATCAATTGGTATTTATTAAAAAAATATATAGTAAACACTCACATATAAAAAGCAATTGTCCTCTGATGAGAGGCAGTCTGTGACACCGGCAGGATGTTCACAGGCCGCCCGTCCTACTGGAGTACAATGACAGAGGAAGGTGACGCGATGACACCGCTCAGCCCTACGCTGCGTTTCGCAAGAGAATTGCGTCTTCCAGGGGCACGGGCGGTGCATTGCGTCACCTCCCTTAAATAATGACAGTAAATGAAGAGAGAGCCTCGCTCTGGGTTCCGTTTGGACCGGATGTCCGCGTTCGTGTGGAGCGCAGGAGGTTAGACACGAGGGCGCATGCGCGCCCTGCATCACAACTCCGATCACGTGATGCGGCATCAGGTCGTACGTAGGGGAAGCCCAGGGCGGAATGAAAACAAAAAGAATTCCAATGCGCCTGCACGCTCTGAGTCTTAGATTATGTCACATGACAATGTGTTAGGTAAACAGCTGAATCGCCTTGCTGCGCATAGGCAGCGGAGACCGGACACAGAAGGGGGGGTTTGGACGGGAAACTCCAACCTACCACATATGCACATTGGGCTCGCGCGCCAAGCCCCACCAAAAGAAAATGTGCAGCCCAGAGAGGGCCCACAATCCACCGTACCAACGTGCATCCGCACTGAGGCGGACAGGCCACATCATACCACACCATATTGTAAAACATTTGAGTGGTGACACACATACAAAAATTAAAAATGAGGCCTCTGGGGACATGACAAAAAGGGGACTTCTAGTGGCCAACCTAAGTATTGCATGCAGAATGCAATACTTTGGAATGTATTTCTGAATACATGTATGGATACATGTATAAATAAAGAATATATAGACAAATCTTTTGTATAAAAAAGGCGAATAATAAAAAAGGAGAGATGTGGAGTTAATCCGTGGGTCAAGTGTGTACTAAAATTATGTATACTAAAGATATGTAAAAAGGGGGGGAGCATCCAACTGGGCCAAAGCCCAGAAATTATATCAGAGTCCTCGTCCGCAGACTATGATAATAAAGCCAAAATTAATTGTGTTGGTGCGTACTACCACATTTTTTTGGTAGTACGCACCAACACAATTAATTTTGGCTTTATTATCATAGTCTGCGGACTCTGATATAATTTCTGGGCTTTGGCCCAGTTGGATGCTCCCAGTTGGACTCACACATTATATATATTATAAATAAACAACCATCTGGCAGAGAGCACTATGTATATTTCTTTTTACATGTCAAACTTGTGGTACCGGAAATCTGGTGCCAATTGATTGGAGTCCATCTGAGTGCTGTGAGAGGGATCTATCCTTGTCGGCATCGCCCGGTGTTTTCATTAGCCATTGATACCCCTTTGGGGAAAGCGTTTGTGACCCTGTTCGCAGGGGTCCACGTCGGGAGGTGAGCTGCTAGTGATTCAAGTGGTAGAGGTCTCTTACAGATTTAACTGCATGGATGCTATTTGCACGATTATGGACACTTTATTTTGGCGCTTATACTTCTGCATATGAACTTTCATTCATCTTAGTGTTGCACTGTTTTTCTTATTATACAAATTAGCATTGACTGACTGACTGCAACCATGCAGACTTAATCAAAGAGATACTCCTGCTTAAAGCAGGGTGGCAACACACACACACACACACATATAGATAGATAGATAGATAGATAGATAGATAGATAGATAGATAGATAGATAGATAGATAGATAGATAGATAGATAGATAGATAGATAGATATAGATATATCTATAGATCTATCTATCTATCTATCTATCTATCTATCTATCTATCTATCTAGATATATAGCTATATAGATATATATATATAAAAGTTCAGAAGGGTGAGGTGCACGTCGGTCAAAGTAACAAGTGCAAGCAATCAAGCCCTCCCAAAGGCTTATATTATAGGAAAGGACAAATATATATATATATATATATATATATATATATATATATATATATATATTTCCCCAAAGAACTTTATTCTTATATATACAAGGTCGGTGGGAGGACCTGTTTGCTGGCACTAGATTGAAAGCTGTGTGCGGTTCTCTTCTACACTTCAACTTATATATTTCCCTTGGGAACGAGCACCAGCAAACTCTTTTGGAATCGTCACAGAAATGGCTACAAGCGGCTCATACTCTTTTACAGAAGCTGACGCTTCAAGGATATTTACTGAGACAACGGGATCCATGGACTTTCTAACCCAATCATCTTCAATACAGCTGACTAGAAAAATGGAAAAGCTTACCCAAAGAGCTATTACAATGGAACTGCATGAGGTAACATTAGCTGAATATTATAAAAAGCAGATGATACCTAGGGGATTGAGAGTTCGATTAATCCCAACCCTGTTTTCTTAAAATATGGACTTTAAAACCAAATTCGCACAGATTTTGAACAAATGTTCGTTTGATATTATGACACTTACGGTACAATTCCTACAACAGGAAAGGCTGACCGTACAACAGGAGATTTTGGAGTTGGAGACACAACTAGAGCAATGCTCCAATCAAGAGGAATTATTGGATTTCAAAAAAGTGAATAATGATAAATTGGAGAGTTTTCGCAGAAATTTTCAGCTTCGTAAGCGAACAAAACTTGAACGTGAGGACTATAATACTGATCAAGTTTATATTTGGTCTGATCCCAACTATTATCACACCAAAACCTATAAGAAAGGACAACGGAAACAGTTTATTAACTCATCTTCTTCTACCATATCCACTGGGTCATCAACCAATGTATCCACTACTTTTTTACCTGCAAGTACAACCGAATCCAGACCAGGAGGGGAGGTAGAAGAACAAAGAAAAGGTACAGCCATCGGTGTAACCACCAGACGCCAAAATCGCCAGAGACGGTGAAAAATTATGTGGTACATAATATTTCTTCAATTACTTTAACTGAGACCGAACTGAATGTGCTAAATAAGGGATTAGGTTTTTGTCCCAAAGAGAAAATGAATGTCTTTGTTTTGAAACAGGACCTTTATAGATTTTATAGGCAATTAAGGTTTAAAGCTTACTATTCTGGTTTATAATGATATAAAAAAAATTTTGAGTGACAAAACTAAAAAAGAACATACACCAAACAATTTAAGTAAAGATGAGGTAATGGCGTTGAACTCTTTGTCGGCTTGACGCAATATAACTATCAAACCGGCCGACAAGGGGGGTGCTATTGTAGTAATGGACACCGCAAAATATGAGCTAGAGGTGATGAAACAGCTTGGGGACACTAATGCCGTGTACACACGAGCGGACTTTTCGACCGGACTGGTCCAACGGAACGAATCCGTCGGACAGTCCGACCGTGTGTGGGCTTCATCGGACCTTCAGCTGACATTTTCTGTCGAAAATCAGACGGACTTTAGATTTGGAACATGTTTCAAATCTTTCCGCCGGACCCAGTTCCTATCGAGAAATACGCTCGTCTGTATGCTGGTCCGACAGACAAAAAACGACGCATGCTCTAAAGCAAGTAAGAGACGGAAGCGATCGGTCTGGTAAAACAAGTGTTCGTATTGGAGCTAGCACATTCCTCACGCTGCAAATTCTGTGATCGTTTAATGCAGTGCTTTATTGTCTTCTTTATAATGCTAGAAGAACAAAGTTGTTTTGCTGCTCATATTCACACAGTTAGTTCTCAAAAACAGATTTCTGGATTATTTGTCTTGATCTCATGAATGATATTGTATTTTTTAAAAGCCTGATCTCCATAATAATGTTTACAAATTTATTTTTTGAGTCATCTTTTATTATTTTTGATTTCATCAAGATCTATTTTTTTATGATTATTTAAAAAATATTTTCTAGTGATCTCCATATTTTTTTCTTTTTTTGTGTGTCAAGTTACCACAATAACATTAATAATGTTTTATTTTTTTGTGTGTCAAGTTAACACAATAACATTATCTTTTTTTTTTTTTTTTGTAACCTCAACGAGGTTGGTGTACCTTGTTAATTTGACATTGTCTTTTAGAAATGTATTTGAATAAAAACACATAGGCAATTATTTTCCAGAAAATAAAATATCCCTTTATTCTGGTTAACAAAATAAAGATGAAGGCAACGCTGGAGAAACTTTTGGAATTTGTGAAGCCTTTTGGCCCCAGGGCACACATCAAGTCTGTGGAAAAGAAAATTGGGATCTTAAGGAGTCCTTTAACCACTTCAGCCCCGGAAGGATTTACCCCCTTCCTGACCAGAGCACTTTTTACAATTTGGCACTGCGTCGCTTTAACTGCTAATTGCGCGGTCATGCAATGCTGTACCCAAACGAAATTTGCGTCCTTTTCTTCCCACAAATAGAGCTTTCTTTTGATGGTATTTGATCACCTCTGCCGTTTTTATTTTTTGCGCTATACACGGAAAAAGACCGAAAATTTTGAAAAAAAATGATATTTTCTACTTTTTGTTCTAAAAAAAATCCAATAAACTCAATTTTAGTCATACATTTAGGCCAAAATGTATTCGGCCACATGTCTTTGGTAAAAAAAATGTCAATAAGTGTATATTTATTGGTTTGCGCAAAAGTTATAGCGCCTACAAACTAGGGTACATTTTCTGGAATTTACACAGCCTTTAATTTATGACTGCCTATGTCGTTTCTTGAGGTGCTAAAATGGCAGGGCAGTACAAAACCCCCACAAATGACCCCATTTTGGAAAGTAGACACCCCAAGGAAATTGCTGAGAGGCATGTTGAGCCCATTGAATATTCATTTTTTTTGTCCCAAGTGATTGAATAATGACTAAAGAAAAAAAAAAATTACAAAAAGTTGTCACTAAATGATATATTGCTCACACAGGCCATGGGCATATGTGGAATTGCAGCCCAAAATACATTTAGCTGCTTCTCCTGAGTATGGGGATACCACATGTGTGGGACTTTTTGGGAGCCTAGCCGCGTACGGGGCCACGAAAACCAATCACTGCCTTCGGGATTTCTAAGGGCGTACATTTTTGATTTTACTCCTCACTACCTATCACAGTTTTGAAGGCCATAAAATGCCCAGATGGCATAAAACCCCCCCAAATGACCCCATTTTGGAAAGTAGACACCCCAAGCTATTTGCTGAGAGGCATGGTGAGTATTTTGCAGCTCTCATTTGTTTTTGAAAATAAAGAAAGACGAGAAAAAAAAATTTTTTTTTCTTTTTTCAATTTTCAAAACTTTGTGACAAAAAGTGAGGTCTGCAAAATACTCACTATACCTCTCAGCAAATAGCTTGGGGTGTCTACTTTCCAAAATGGGGTCATTTGGGGGGGGGGTTTGCCACCTGGGCATTCCATGGCCTCCGAAACTGTGATAGGCAGTGAAGAGTGAAATCAAAAATTTACGGCCTTAGAAAGCCTGAAGGCGGTGATTGGTTTTCGGGGTCCCGTATGCGGCTAGGCTCCCAAAAAGTCCCACACATGTGGTATCCCCGTACTCAGGAGAAGCAACAGAATGTATTTTGGGGTGTAATTTCACATATTCCCATGGCATGTTTGAGCAATATATCATTTAGTGACAACTTTGCGCAAAAAAAAATAAAAAAATAAAAAATTGTCTCTTTCCCGCAACTTGTGTCACAATATAAAATATTCCATGGACTCGACATGCCTCTCAGCAAATAGCTTGGGGTGTCTACTTTCCAAAATGGGTTCATTTGGGGGGGGGGTTTTGAACTGTCCTGGCATTTTATGCACAACATTTAGAAGCTTATGTCACACATCACCCACTCTTCTAACCACTTGAAGACAAAGCCCTTTCTGACACTTTTTGATTACATAAAAAAATAATTTTTTTTTGCAAGAAAATTACTTTGAACCCCCAAACATTATATATTTTTTTTAAAGCAAATGCCCTACAGATTAAAATGGTGGGTGTTTCATTTTTTTTTTTCACACAGTATTTGCGCAGCGATTTTTCAAACGCATTTTTTGGGGAAAAAACACACTTTTTTAAATTTTAATGCACTAAAACACACTATATTGCCCAAATGTTTGATGAAATAAAAAAGATGATCTTAGGCCGAGTACATGGATACCAAACATGACATGCTTTAAAATTGCGCACAAACGTGCAGTGGCGACAAACTAAATACATTTTTAAAAGCCTTTAAAAGCCTTTACAGGTTACCACTTTAGATTTACAGAGGAGGTCTACTGCTAAAATTACTGCCCTCGATCTGACGTTCGCGGTGATACCTCACATGCATGGTGCAATTGCTGTTTACATTTGACGCCAGACCGACGCTTGCGTTCGCCTTAGCGCAAGAGCAGGGGGGACAGGGGTGCTTTTTTTTTTTTTCTTTATTATTATTATTATTTTTTTATCTTATTTTTAAACTGTTCCTTTCATTTTTTTTTTTTTAATCATTTTTATTGTTATCTCAGGGAATGTAAATATCCCCTATCATAGCAACAGGTAGTGACAGGTACTCTTTTTTGAAAAAATTGGGGTCTATTAGACCCTAGATTTCTCCTCTGCCCTCAAAGCATCTGACCACACCAAGATCGGTGTGATAAAATGCTTTCCCAATTTCCCAATGGCGCTGTTTACATCCGGCGAAATCTAAGTCATAAAATGCTCGTAGCTTCCGGTTTCTTAGGCCATAGAGATGTTTGGAGCCACTCTGGTCTCTGATCAGCTCTATGGTCAGCTGGCTGAATCACCGGCTGCATTTTCAGGTTCCCTGTTGAGACAGGAGAGCCAGAGAAATACACGGAAGACGTTGGGGGGGGGCATTCCCTCCCACGGCTTGTAAAAGCAGTCTAGAGGCTAATTAGCCGCTAGGATTGCTTTTACATGAAAGCCGACCGCTGGCTGAAAAGAATGATACCAAGATGATACCTAAACCTGCAGGCATCATTCTGGTATAACCACTCAAAGTCGTGAATGGCGTACCTGAAGACAAAAAAATGGTTAACAATAAAGCACAGTAAACGGTAAAGTATAAAAAATTGCATACCTGAAAAGCAAACATGATAAAACATAATAACAATAAAACATTGCAGAATAGAATACAGTAAAAAAGAGCAGAACAATAGAGAGAATAGAGAGAGAGAGAACAATAAAACGACAACTATTTTTTTTTATTTTATATTTTTGTATGTTTTTTTTTTTTTTACACTTTTTTTTGTAACTGTAACTTTTATAACTGTAACTGGTTCCAGGTTCGGGTCTCTCAAAATGCGATGGCATCTTGGGAGACCCTGTGAAAGTGTGCCTAGTCTGTGGAATGCTGTACCCTACGCTAATACTCAACTAGTGAATGGTAGCGTTCAAAACATTCACCAATGCAAAGACCAGGATTGTCAGGACAGGAGGGACAATAATAGCGGGTTTCACGCCTATATCCGCGCTTGCTGCAGACACAACATCTTTTTTGGGGGGGTTCGTTGGGTAGGGGTACTCGGGAGGACATAAAGAAAATGCCTCTCATGCAGCCGACTGCATTTGGTTGGGGATGTGAATGGGGGAAGTACGGGCGCTGCTGAAGCGGTGGGTTCCCAATTAGGATTGGCGAATGCAGCAGGAAGGGCACTATGGGCATGACGGGCCTGTGTTTGTCTTCTTCTTGGTGGCAGCGGGACACTACTTGTGCTTGCCACCTCACCAGCTTGAACTGCACTTATGGGACTCGCCACGTCACCAAGTGTTACTGCAGTGCTGGTTTGACTACGACCGGGGTGTACTAGGCCGCTGGCGCTTGCCAGTTCACCAAAACGCTACCAAAAAAACTGTTAGCGATCGCAGGGATCAGGCCTGACTCTGCGAACGCTGCAGTTATGCGTTTAGTATTTTGTAAGTGACAGTGATCGATCGATACTGCACTTGGGTGGGCTGGGCTGGGCCGGGCGGAGGGGCAAAATGCAGGTGCTAGCAGGTATCTGGGCTGATCCCGCTAACACTGCGTTTTTGGGAACCCTAAACTGCTGGGGAGGCCAGTATAGATCTGATCGGATCAGATATTGATCCGATCAGATACTATACCACTAAGGGAGGTGTACGGTGCGTGCGTGGGTGTTAGCGGTACTGGCGCTAACCTGACGCTGCCTGGGGCTGGTGCTTGCCAGTTCACCAAAACGCTACCAAGAAAACTGTTAGCGATCGCAGGGATCAGGCCTGACTCTGTGAACGCTGCAGTTATGCGTTTAGTGTTTTGTAAGTGACAGTGATCGATCGATACTGCACTTGGGTGGGCTGGGCTGGGCCGGGCGGAGGGGCAAAACGCAGGTGCTAGCAGGTATCTGGGCTGATCCCGCTAACACTGCGTTTTTGGGAACCCTAAACTGCTGGGGACGCCAGTATAGATCTGATCGGATCAGATATTGATCCGTTCAGATACTATACCACTAAGGGAGGTGTATGGTGCGTGCGTGGGTGTTAGCGGTACTGGCGCTAATCTGACGCTGCCTGGGGCGACGCATATCACCGCCGGGCGATCAGGGGGCTAAACCTTTATTCGGTAATAAACGGCGGGTGCCCTGACACTATAAAAAATAAACGAACTAACCAGCGTCACCCATAATGGTTATACAGTGATCAGTGGTGAAAGGGTTAACTAGGGGGCAATCAAGGGGTTAAAACATTTATTAGATAGTATATGGGGGTCCCTGACGCTATAAAACGCTGACGGCGAACCTAAATATTTACGTCCCTAACTAGCGTCACCAGCGACACTAATACAGCGATCAGAAAAATGATCGCTTAGTGACACTGGTGACGGGGGGTGATCAAGGGGTTAAAACTTTATTAGGGGGGGTTAGGGGGGTACCCTAGACCTACAGGGGGCTAATACTCACTGCCCTAACACACTAACTGTCACAAACTGACACTATGCAGCAGTGCCGGGACAAGGTCATCTGGTGCCCAGGGCAAAGATGGAAAACTGCGCCCCCCCCCCCCCCGCCGCTGTGAAAGCTACAATGCCTACAGATGATGGGATCTATACTGGGAATTTGTTAAATACTAGTATTGGCAGCGATCAGTGACTTAGGCGCGGTTCACACTGGGGAAACTTGTCACGCCCCATTCAGTACAATGAAACCATTCTAATCGGACCAACAAGACACAGCACATCAGGGCACATCAGGGCACAGGTCACAATACACGAGGGCACAGCACATCAGGGCACATCAGGGCACATCAGGGCACAGCACATCAGGGCACAGGTCACAGTACATCAGGGTACAGAGCCCAGCACATCCAGGTACAGCACACCAGGCCACATCAGGGTACAGCACATCAGGGTACAGAGCCCAGCACATCAGGTCACAGTACATTGGGGCACATGACATTAAGGCACAGCACATGGGGGCACAAGGCACATCGGGGCACATCAGGGCACAGGGAACATAGGACATCAGGGCACATAGCACATTAGGGCACATCCGGGCACATAGCTCATCAGGGCATGGGGCACATAGCACATCAGGGCACAGGGCACATCAGGGCACAGCACATCAGGGTACAGAGCACATCAGGGTACAGAGCACATCAGGGCACAACAGATCAGGGTACATGGCACAGCACATCAGGGTACAGGGCACATCAGGGTACAGAGCACATCAGGGCACAACACATCAGGGTATAGGGCACAGCACATCAGGGTACAGGGCACATCAGGGCACATAGCACATCAGGGCACGGAGCACATCAGGGCACGGAGCACATCAGGGCACGGGGCACATCAGGGTAAGGAGCACATCAGGGCACATGGCACATCAGGGCACGGGGCACATCAGGGCACATGGCACATCAGGGCACAGGGCACAAAGCACATCAGGGCACGGAGCACATCAGGGCACGGAGCACATCAGGGCATGGGGCACATAGCACATCAGGGCACGGGGCACATCAGGGCACAGCGCATCAGGGTACAGAGCACATCAGGGTACAGAGCACATCAGGGTACAGAGCACATCAGGGCACAACACATCAGGGTACAGGGCACAGCACATCAGGGTACAGGGCACATCAGGGTACAGAGCACATCAGGGCACAACACATCAGGGTATAGGGCACAGCAGATCAGGGTACAGGGCACATCAGGGCACATAGCACATCAGGGCATGGAGCACATCAGGGCACGGAGCACATCAGGGCACGGGGCACATCAGGGTAAGGAGCACATCAGGGCACATGGCACATCAGGGCACGGGGCACATCAGGGCACATGGCACATCAGGGCACGGGCACACCAGGGCACAGCACATCAGGGTACAGAGCACATCAGGGTACAGAGCACATCAGGGCACAACACATCAGGGTACAGGGCACATCAGGGCACATAGCACATCAGGGCACGGAGCACATCAGGGTAAGGAGCACATCAGGGCACATGGCACATCAGGGCACGGGGCGCATCAGGGCACATGGCACATCAAGGGCACGGGGCACAAAGCACATCAAGGCACGGAGCACATCAGGGCACGGAGCACATCAGGGCATGGAGCACATCAGTGCATGGGGCACATCAGGGTACATGGCACATCAGGGCATGGGGGACATCAGGGCACATGGCACATCAGGGCACAGGGCACATCAGGGCACGGCGCACATCAGGGCACATGGCACATCAGGGCACGGGGCACATCAGGGCACGGAGCACATCAGGGCACGGAGCACATCAGGGCACGGGGGCATATGGCACATCAGGGCACATAATGGCACATGATGGGGCACATGGCACATTATGGGGCACATCAGGGCACATCATGGGGCACATCATGGGGCACGTCAGGGCACATCAGGACACATCATGGGGCACATCAGGGCACATCATGGGGCACGTCAGGGCACATTATAGGGCACGTTAGGGCACATTATGGGACACATCAGGGCACATCATGGGGCACATCATGGGGCACATCAGGGCACATCATGGGGCACGTCAGGGCACATTATAGGGCACGTCAGGGCACATTATGGGACACATCAGGGCACATCATGGGGCACATCAGGGCACATCATGGGGCACATCAGGGCACAACATAGGGCACATAGCACATTAAGGGCACATTGTTTACTAGCCTGCATGCAGAGCAGCGCTGGAAGCATCTGTGATAAGTTCTCTCATGTCACGCTGCTCCCCGGCGGCCCCTCCTCTCTTCTCGTCCATCCCAGATGATGTCACAAGCAAATAGGGAAGGACGAGAAGAGAGGAGGGGCCGCCAGGGAGCAGCGTCACATGAGAGAGAGAACTTATCACAGATGCTTCCAGCGCTGCTCTGCATGCATCTCGATCTACCCGTCAGGCGCCAGCTGTCGGCGATTGACGGGTAGATCCTCCAATGCAGGACAGAAACTGCCTGATAAGGAAGTGAGAGGCGGGGCGGGGCTTGTCTCAGGCTTGTGCCGGGTGCAGGAGCGCACTCGGCACATGTTAAAAATGATCAATTTTCGCTAGGCCGGCGTTGTAAACTCTGGATAGGTAGCAGGAATTTTTACAACACCGGTTCACTGGCGCTTCTATTGCGCCCCTCTTCCTCCAGTAAATGGTCCCGCCCAGGGCATCCGCCCCTTCCGCCCCCCCCTTGTACCGGCCCTGCTATGCAGTAATCAGGAAAAAAAAAAAAAAAAACCTGCTTGGTGTCAGTTTGTGACAGGGGGGGGGGGGTGATTGGGGGGGGATCGGGGGGGGGGATCGGGGTGTTTTGTATGCCTGGCATGTTCTACTGTGTGTGTGTAGTGTTGTGCACTCACATTCCAGTCTTCTCTCCTCGGCCCGGAACGGAAAATACCGAGCCGAGGAGAGATGACATCATTTCCTCTGCCTCTGTGTACAATACAGAGGCAGGAAAATGATCCCATTGGCTGGGAGCGATCGCGAGGGGGGGGGGCCACGAATGGATGGCCTCCCCCTCACCACCGATCACCGGGGGAGATTTGCCGACTGCCGCAGGCACCGGGGGGAGGTCCGATCGGACCCCCCACCCGCGGGCAGGCAGGGACGTACAGGTAAGCCCTTTTGCCTGCCCGTGCCGCTCTGCCGACGTACATCGGCGTGCAGCGGTCGGCAACTGGTTAAATAGGGAGCACAATCTGGTCCAGGAATCTCAGAGATCAAGACCAGTAGCAGATGACATATATGTATGTCTGTTGCCGTCCCCTTGCTGGGCCTTTTTGTATGAAGGCGGAGGGGATGCACCTGCAATTGGGTGAGGCTCCTAATGGGGCCGGCTACCTCCTGGCTGACACTGGGCCCACCCACCTCCTGGCTGACACTGGGCCTGGCCACCTCCTGGCTGTCACTGGGCACGGCCACCTTCTGGCTGTCACTGGGCCCGGCCTCCTCCTGCCTGCCACTTTCCAGAACTTCCTCCTGGCTGAGCTCATTCTGTGTATAAAAAAAGGACATCGTTTTAGTTTTTGGTTCATCAATCACACACAATTTTCAGTTCATAACTTGCAAATTCAATGTTAATACATATAAAAGAGTATCATTCTGACCCCAGCATTTTTTCAAGCTGATGACAAACATTTTTGGCCACTATTGTCAATTGATATGTACATCATATTTTGGATAAAATCTTTAATAGGTAATCAATTATAACATCTAGTTAACATCATTAATATCAGGACACTAAATATGTCTAAAAATAATATACCTGGCTCCAGCTGGACACATCCGGTTCTTCCAGGATGGAAAGCCCAGTTTGTTCCTCGTCAGCCTCTGCTGGGGTGGAGGGAAGGCTGCAGGGAAGGCTGCAGGGAAGGTTGGAGGGAAGGGTCGAAAGGGATTTCCTAGCTTCAGTCTGGTCATCAAGAAAACACAATTTTTCGAAGTACCAAAGCCTGGGTACATACACATCATCTGCTGATGCTCCTGATCTAAGGGAAGCCTGGATCTTGTTATGCTCCCTCCTATACATATTCCTCAAGATCCTAATTTTACGTTCCAAAATCTTCATGGTTGTTTCGGGGATCAAAGTCTGCACAAATGCCAGAAGTCTCTCCAGCATTTCCTTCCTTACTGGTTTATTGTAATATGCACTGTATTTGACCTCCCACAAATTCCTCATCTCCCTGTACTTGTTAATAAATTGGGACATGAATTCAGGGTCCTTAAACTTATTATTCATTTTTTTCTGTAAGACAATACACAAGACAAAAACACTAATGTTAGCCTAAACTCTCATAATCTTATCCCAACATAGGCCTCAATCTTTAAGCAGTATAGGCCACTGATGTTCCAAATTTAATAAAATTTACCTTCATTTCGGACGCTCGCAACTTCAGTTCCTCTTTCCTCCATGCACAAAACGTACGTACAACACATGCGTGTTAGCTTTATATACACTGCGCAAGCCTGAAACTCTGCCTGCATCGCCCACCCCTGACGTTCTTTTTTCACAAATATTTCCCGCCCCCTTCTCTACGCACAGAACGTACGTACGGCACATTCATGTTAGCCGTATATACACTGCGCATGCATGAAACTCCGCCTGCATCGCCCGCCCCTGATGTTCTTTTTCATTAATATTCCCCGCCCCCTTCTGAACGCACAGAACGTACTACGGCACATTCATGTTAGCTTTATATACACTGCACATGCGTGAAACTCCGCCTGCATCGCCCGCCCCTGACATTCTTTTTTACGAATATTCCCTGTCCCTTCTCTCTACGGTGTGCAGTTAGGAGCAACATGGCGGAGACCCAGCAGGTGTGTGTTAATTACGCCAGTAGCGATGAAAGCCCGGAGCCCGAAATGTCCCGATCTGGGAAGAAGAGATTTAAGGTCTCCAATTTGGCCTTTGAGGAAATGGTGGAGAAGGTGGACATCTTGTGGAGGAGCGATTTTGATGGGACACATGGACCATACACCCAGCCGAATTTGCGCAAGGCCAAAGTCATGTCCAAAGTTGTGAAGACTCTGGAGCAGAATTTTGGGGTACGCCGCTCCAAAGACCAATTAAGGAAACGCTGGTCTGACCTTAAACTGAGGGATCAGTACAGAAGAATAAAAAAAGTGCTTCAAAAAAGTAAGTACTTGTCGTGTGTTCCTATTCTGATTATTAACTTTCATGCTGCTCCATATGCTTTTTCTTTACTGTTGTACAGTTTTAAATGTCTACTTTCATGTTCGTGGATACAGTATTCGTGTGTAGGAAACATTGTTATTAGTAGGAAACATCGTTCGAAGGAAACATTGTTTGACAATATATATGGTGTATTTAGTTGATAAAGGTTTTAAATACATTTTTGGTCTTGCTAATTTGTCTTATTAAAAGATGTTTAGGACATTGTTGTCTAGATGAAACTTGAATGAATTGCAAACTTGATTCAGTGGAATGTAAGCAGAGGACACTCAGCAGCTGTTTACACATCTGGACTCAGGAGCACTAGTGTGGGACACCAGAGCACATTTTTTAGGGTAACCCACACAGATGCTCCAGTGGATACTTGGGGTGTCTCCATCTGTAAAACTTGGCCAAAAAAGGTAAGTATTGCAGTTTGGTTAAAAAGGGATTTTTAATCATGTCTTCAACTTGGATCTCTTCTCAAATAGACAATTGTACACCACTTCAAAGCAATGTTTCATATTCATATTTCTGGACTCAAATATCTGTGTGCTAAGTATACCTTTTGTTTCATTCTCATAGGGGAGAAAAGACTCAGACAACAGGCTACCAGGGACCCCCGACCTCGCCAGCCTGAATGGGTAGTTAGCCCCAGCCCCCCCCAGGATTTGGAGGAAGGAGAGGTGGAGGAAGTGGGCGACATGGGCACCCCACCAGGTGAATGTCTGACACCCCAGCTTCAGGTAAGCTATATATGCCTGCATATTTCTAAATACATGTTTTTTCATCAATTTTAGGTGATGTGCTGGTTGTGGAAGGGGAAGCGGCCAAACCTTTTTCCACCGACAGCGCCCCCCCGAGGATGTGGAGGAAGGAGACGTGGAGGAAGTGGGCGATATGGGCACCCACCAGGTGAGTGTCTGACACCCCAGCTTCAGGTAATCTATGTATGCCTGCATATTTCTAAATACATGTTTTTTCATCAATTTTAGGTGATGTGCTGGTTGTGGAAGGGGAATTGGCCGAAACTTTTTCCACTGACAGCGCACAAAGACTAATTGACCAGATCATGGCCTGGAATGGGTAGATTCATGCCATGCGCAATCGGCTGGACATCATGCAGCAGGAAATGAAGAACATGATCGATGTTTTGGGTAGAATTTAAAAGAATTTTAAATTAAATTGATCATGTTCTTCATTTCCTTTTCAGATGCAGAGTTGAGTTCCAGAGTTGTGTGTATGTTATGTTTTAAAACATGCCTGAAAAAAAAAGTTTTTTTAAAAAAAAAAAGTTTTTAAAAAACAAAAAGTTTTTTATAACAAAAAAATATATATTATATTGTTAAAAAAAGAAATATATATTTTAAAAAAATTATATTGTTAAAAAAATCAGACATTGTCTGGAATTGCAATGGCCCCCCTACCCGTAAAATAAGTAACATATTTCTCCCTAACTTCACTGGCGCTTTGGGGGGCCAATCCAGTACGGCCAGTATCCAGGCCCGTCAGAGGATTATATGTAAGTCCGCCTTCAGGCTCAACTGATGAAATATAATTTCTGGCATTTTTTCTTAAAAAATTGTGCAGGATGCAGTATGCTATATGATTAAGTTTGTATTCCGCCAGATGGATTGCTGTCAGAAACAGGCGGAACCGGCTGGCCATTATCCCGAAGGCATTCTCTACAACAGTTCTTGCTCTGGCCAGCCGGTAGTTAAAAACTCTCCTCTCCGGGGTGAGGGTCCTTTGGGGGAATGGCCTCATCAGGTGCTCGCCCAGACCGAAGGCTTCATCTGCAATAAAGACAAAGGGGAGTCCTTCCATGTTATCTGCATCAGGTGGCAATCCCAGGCCACCACTCTGGAGATGCTGGTAGAACTCCATCTGGGCGAAGACTCCTCCATCCGAGATCCGGCCATTCTTCCCCACGTCCACATACAGAAATTTATATTGTGCCGACACCACCGCCATTAACACAATACTATGAAACACCTTATAATTAAAATAGTATGACCCCGAATGGGGTGGTGGCATGATGTGGACGTGCTTCCCATCTATAGCCCCTCCACAGTTGGGAAAGTCCCAACGGGTGGCAAAATGGGATGCCACAGTCTGCGATTCCTGTGGCAGAAGGAAACTGGGGAGTTAAACAAGAAAAAAATATCTAAGTACTTTTGCACATAACATTGCAAGCAGATTACACAAAAAACATTCTAAACCAACATCAGTATAACATTTATTTTAATTATTATTTAACCAGTTGCCAACTGGCCCGTAGCCAAATGATGACTGCAGGGCGATTGGATAACTCTGGGAGGGCGTACAGTGACGTCCTCCCAGAATCCTGCTCTCACGCACCCGAAAACACCCGTGACCGCTGAGTACAGAGGACCCGGCGCATCACGGATCACGGTAAACAGCCGCTGATCGAGGCCTTTTACCATGTGATCGCTTCATCAGATGACGGAGTGATCACATGTAAACAAACATGACATGACACCGGTTCCTCTCTCCCCTCTGTGTACCGATCGGTACAGCGTGAGAGGAGAGGAGAAGGGATCAGATGGCAGCAGCGCTGTGGGCTGGATCTGTAGTACCCACAGCACTGCTCTATTACAATTGCAGTCACATCCAGCCATCCATCCATCCATGCTCAGCCATCCCTCCATGCTCAGCAATACCCTGCAATACTCTGCAATGCTCTGAAATACTCTGAAATGCTCTGCAATACCCCAAAATACTCTGCAATACCCTGCAATACCCCACAATACCCTGCAATACTCTGCAATACCCCGCAATACTCTGCAATACCCTGCAATAGTAAAGAGGAAAAGTGTGTGAGTGTGGCGCTGTCCCAAAACTTGTTGGTAAAATGTGGAAAAATTTTAAAATTATATCCAAGGTGTCTTGTGCTATATTCCCTCAAAAGAGATATTTTGGTATATAAAAAACAACTTCTCCTGAGATAAATCAACTTTACCACTACTAAAAGTTAAAGTGACTTGTGTCTTAAACATTAGAAAACACAATAAATGCAATAAAATACTTCACACGTGAAAAATGTGGAAAAATTTTAAAATTATATCCAAGGTGTCTTGTGCTATATTCCCTCAAAAGAGATATGTTGGTATATAAAAAACAACTTCTCCGGAGATAAATCAACTTTACCACTACTAAAAGTTAAAGTGACTTGTGTCTTAACCACATGCCGACCGGGCCATAGCCGAAAGACGGCCACAGCGCGGTCGGCTTATCCTGGGAGGGCGTCCATGGACGTCCTCCCAGAATACTGCTCTCGCGCGCCCCCTGGGGCGCGCACCCGAGAACTTCCGTGACCGCCGGGTCCAGAGGACCCGGCGCATCACTGATCACGGTGAACGGCCGCTAATCGCGGCCGTTTACCATGTGATCGCTCCGTCAAATGACGGAGCGATCACATGTAAACAAACATGTTATGACGCCGGTTCCTCCCTCCCCTCTGTGTACCGATCGGTACAGAGGGGGAGGAGCGGGGGAGGGATCGGATGGTAGCAGCGTTATGGGCTGCATCTGTAGTGCCCACAACGCTGCTCTGTGACAAATACAGTCACATCCATCCCTCCATGATCAGCCATCCCTCCATAATATAATACCCTGCAATACTCTGCAATACCCCACAATACTCTGCACTACTCTGCAACACCCCACAATATTCTGCAACACCCCACAATACTCTGCAATACCCCAAAATACTCTGCAATACCCCACAATACTCTTCAATACCTCACAATACTCTGCAATACCCCACAATACTCTGCAATACCCCACAATACCCCACAATACTCTGCAATACCCCACAATACTCTGCAATACCCCACAATACTCCGCAATACCCCACAATACTCTGCAATACCCCACAATACTCTGCAATACCCCACAACACTCCGCAATACCCCACAATACTCTGCAATACCCCACAATACTCTGCAATACCCCACAATACTCCACAACACCCCACAATACTCTGCAATACCCCGCGATACTCCAATACCCTGCAATACCCCGCAATACTCTGCACTACTCCGCAACAACCCGCAATACTCTGCACTACTCCGCAACACCCCGCAATACTCTGCACTACTCCGCAACACCCCGCAATACTCTGCACTACTCCGCAACACCCCGCAATACTCTGCACTACTCCGCAACAACCCGCAATACTCTGCACTACTCCGCAACACCCCGCAATACTCTGCACTACTCCGCAACACCCCGCAATACTCTGCACTACTCCGCAACACCCCATAATACTCTGCACTACTCCGCAACACCCCGCAATACTTTGCACTACTCCGCAACACCCCGCAATACTCTGCAATACTCTGTACTACTCCGCAACACCCTGCAACACCCTGCAATACTCTGCAACACCCCGCAATACTCTGCAACACCCTGCAATACTCGGCAACACCCCGCAATACTCTGCAATACTCCGCAATACCCTGCAATACCCAGTCATACCCAGTCATACTCTGCAATACCCAGCCATACTCTGCAATACCCAGCCATACCCAGTCATACTCGGCGATACCCTGCCATGCGCAGCCATACCCAGCCATGCGCAGCCATACCCTGCCATGCGCAGCCATACCTTGCCATGCGCAGCCATACCCAGCCATGCAAAGCCATACCCTGCCATGCGCAGCCATACCCTGCCATGCGCAGCTATACCCAGCCATGCGCAGCCATGCTCAGCCATGCTCAGCCATGCTCAGCCATATTCAGCTGTACTCGGCCTCTGTATGCGGCCAGGCTGTGGAAGTCTCACACATGGGGTATCGCCGTACTCAGGAGGAGTAGGAGAATCTATTTTGGGGTGTCATTTTTGGCATGTACATGCTTTGTGTTAAAAAAAAAGTGTTTTAACCACTTCCCGCCCGTCGGCCGTCATACGACGTCCTTGAATTTGTGCGGGGATATCTGAATGATGCCTGCAGCTACAGGCATCATTCAGATATCAGATTTTTCAGTCGGCGATTCCCTACACCATAGGAATGATCATAGCGGCTGTTCCACTGCTTGATCGTTCTTATGGGAGGCGAGAGGGGACCTCCCCTCCTTCCCGCTGCCCTCCGGTGCTTCTACCGTCTCACCGCTACGATCGAAGCCAGGATCGTTTTTTTATTTTTTTATTTCAGGCTTCCCAGCCTAGAGGTGAGATGTGGGGTCTTATTGACCCCATATCTCACTGTAAAGAGGTCCTGTCATGCCATATTCCTATTACAAGGGATGTTTACATTCCTTGTAATAGGAATAAAAGTGATCAAAAAAATTTTTTTGGGGAAAAAAGTGTCAAACTAAAATAAATAAAGTAAAATGAACAATAAAAAAAAAAAAATTTAAAGCGCCCCTGTCCGTGTGCTCGCATGCAGAAGCGAATGCACACGTAAGTCCCGCCCACATATGAAAACGGTGTTCAAACCACACATGCGAGGTATCGCTGCGATCGGTGGAGCGAGAGAAATAATTTTGGCCCTAGACCTCCTCTGTAACTCAAAACATGTAACCAGTAAAAAATTTTAAAGCGTCGCCTATGGGGATTTTTAAGTAGCGAAGTTTGGCGCCATTCCACGAGCGTGTGCGATTTTGAAGGGTGACATGTTAGGTATCTATTTACTCGGTGTAACTTCATCTTTCACATTATGCAAAAACTTTGGGCCAACTTTACTGTTTTTGTTTTCTTTTAAAGCACAAAACGTTTTTTTTTCCCAAAAAAAAGCGTTCAAAAAATTGCTGCGCAAATACCGTGCAAGATAAAAAGTTGCAACAACCGCCATTGTATTCTCTAGGGTCTTTGCTAAAAAAAACATATATAATGTTTTGGGGTTCTATGTAATTTTCTAGCAAACAAATTATGATTTTTACATGTAGGAGAGAAATGTCAGAATTGGCCTGGGTGCTCCAGAACGCCTTGAGGTGCTCCGTGCATGTTGGGCCTCTGTATGTGGCCACGCTGTGTAAAAGTCTCACACATGTGGTATCGCCGTACTCTGGAGTAATAGCAGAATGTGTTTTGGGGTGTAATTTTTGGTATGCATATGCGGTGTGTGAGAAATAACCTGCTAATATGACATTTTTGTGGAAAAAAAAAAATTAAAAAAAAATCTTGATTTTGCAAAGAATCGTGGGAAAAAATGACAACTTCAAAAAACTCACCATGCCTCTTACTAAATACCTTGGAATGTCTTCTTTCCAAAAAGGGGTCATTTGGGGGGTATTTGTTCTTTTCTGGCATGTTAAGGTCTCAAGAATATAGATAGGCCGTCAGTAATTCAGGTATGATCAATTTTCAGATATTGGCACCATAGCTTTTGGACTCTATAACTTTCACAAAGACCAAATAATTTACACCGATTTGTACTTATTTTTACCAAAGATATGTGGCAGTATAAATTGTGGCCAAAATTTACAAAGAAAAATTACTAAATTTGCTAAATTTTATAACAGAAACAAAGAAAATTTCATTTTTTTACCGAATTTTCAGTCTTTTTTCTTTTATAGCGCAAAAAATAAAAAACCCAATGGTGATTAAATACCACCAAAAGAAAGCTCTATTTGTGTGAAAAAAAGGACAAAAATTTCATATGGGTACAGTGTTGCATGACTGAGTAATTGTCATTCAAAATGTGAGAGCACCGGAAGCTGAAAATTGGTCTGGTTAGGAAGGGGGTTTAAGTGCCCAGTTGTCAAATGGTTAAACATTAGAAAACACAATAAATGCAATAAAATACTTCACACGTGACATGCAAAATTATCCCAAAAGTGTCTTGTGCTAAATAAAACAATATATTAAATAAATCAATCACACTTCAAATTTTACAAATAACAAAGTGACATGTGCCTTATTGAAATAATCACTATATGGAATATAGTTATATATAGACACTATATAGACTTCTACGGGAAGTCCGTGGGACGAAACGTACGTAGGGCGTGGCTTGGACTGAACGCCTTGCAGACATCTCCCTGTAAGCTGACGCTTAGGAACATCTCATTGTTCATTGTACACCGCTCATTTTTTTCTACTACAATGTGAGTACCCTTTTACATCTGACCAAATAAATAGTGTTTTAAACGGTTTTACACTATGGAATCCTTTCTTTTCTCCTTCATGTCCTTATGATATTACCTTGTTCCTGGTCCTGCCAAGTACTGCTGCACAGTGGCACATACTGTGACTACACGTTACCCCTGCAGGGGACAAACAGCTGGTGAGTCACTGCACAATCACAACGCGAGACACCAGCACTGGAATAATACTTGCTGTTTGTTTTAAAGAAATTCCACAGCGAACGTCGTTTTTCACTTAAAGTGCACCGGGCACAGTTGCCCATATGGACTGTTTATTAACACTTTAAAGGCCACAATATATGGCTTATTCGAACTATTTGCATGACACGTGTGAAAAACTATATTCCATATAGTGATTATTTCAACAAGGCACATGTCACTTTGTTATTTGTAAAATTTGAAGTGTGATTGATTTATTTAATATATTGTTTTATTTAGCACAAGACACTTTTGGGATAATTTTGCATGTCACGTGTGAAGTATTTTATTGCATTTATTGTGTTTTCTAATGTTTAAGACACAAGTCACTTTAACTTTTAGTAGTGGTAAAGTTGATTTATCTCCGGAGAAGTTGTTTTTTATATACCAACATATCTCTTTTGAGGGAATATAGCACAAGACACCTTGGATATCATTTTAAAATTTTTCCACATTCACTGCTTTTACCAACAAGTTTTGGGACAGCGCCACACTCACACACTTTTCTTCTTTACTAATTTCCGCTTATTCCACTTTTTGTGGAGTCAGCGTATGTGAGGGCAGCAGTCTATCAATCAATTAAGTGATACACTTCCCACCCAGTCTTTCAATCAATTTCATTGCGCGGATTCCCCATTTCTTTTGTAATACCCTGCAATACTCTGCAATACCCCGTAATACTCTGAAATACTCTGCAATACCCGCAATACCCCGCAATACTCTGCAATACCCTGCAATACCCTGCAATACTCTGCAATACCCTGCAATACTCTGCAATACTCTGCAATACCCTGCAATACCCCGCAATACCCTGCAATACTCTGCAATACCCCGCAATACCCCACAATACTCTGCCATACTCTGCCATACTCTGCAATACCCAACCATACTCTGCAATACCCAGCCATATTCTGCCATACACAGCCATACTCTGCAATACCCAGCCATACTCTGCAATACCCAGACATACTCTGCAATACTTGGATACTCGGTGATACCCATTCATACTCTGCCATACCCAGCCATACTCAGCAATACCCAGCCATACTCTGCAATACTCAGCTATACTCAGCAATGCCCAGCCATACTCTGCAATATTCGGTGATACCCAGCCATACTCTGCCATACCCAGCCATACTCAGCCATACCCAGCCATGCTCAGCCATACTCGGCCATGCTCAGCCATACTCGGCTGTACTCGGCCTCTGTATGTTGCCAGGCTGTGGAAGTCTCGCACATGTGGTATCGCCGTACTCAGGAGGAGTAGGAGAATCTATTTTGGGGTGTCATTTTTGGTATGTACATGCTATGTGTTAGAAATATTGTATAAATGGACAACTTTGTGTTAAAAAAAAATGCCATACTCTGCAATACCCGCAATACCCCGCAATACTCTGCAATACTCTGCAATACTCTGCAATACCCTGCAATATCCTGCAATAATCTGCAATACCCTGCAATACCCCGCAATACTCTGCAATACTCTGCAATACCCTGCAATACTCTGCAATACCCTGCAATACTCTGCGATACCCCGCAATGCTCTGCAATACCCTGCAATACCCCGCAATACTCTGCAATACTCTGCAATACCCTGCGATACCCTGCAATACTCTGCAATATCCTGCAATACTCTGCCATACTCTGCAATACCCAGCCATACTCTGCAATACCCAGCCATACTCTGCCATACACAGCCATACTCTGCAATACCTAGCCATACTCTGCAATACTCAGCCATACTCTGCAATACTTGGATACTCTGCCATACCCAGCCATACTCAGCAATAGGGATGAGTCGAACAACCCCCGGTTCGGTTCGCACCAGAACCTGCGAACGGACCGAAAATTCGCACGAACGTTAGTACCGCATTGACGTCTATGGGACTCGAACGATCAAAATCAAAAGTGCTCATTTTAAAGGCTAATTTGCATGGTATTGTCCTAAAAAGGGTTTGGGGACCCGGGTCCTGCCCCAGGGGATATGTATCAATGCAAAAAAAAACTTTTAAAAACGGCCGTTTTTTCGGGAGCAGTGATTTTAATGATGCTTAAAGTTAAAAAAAAAGTGAAATATTCCTTTAAATATCGTACCTGGGGTGTGTCTATAGTATGCCTGTAAAGTGGCGCGTGTTTCCCGTGTTTAGAACAGTCCATGCACAAAATGTAATTTTTAAAGGAAAAAATCTCATTTAAAACTGCTTGCGGGTTTAATGTAATGTCGGGTCCTGGCAATATAGATGAAAATCAGTGAGACAAATGGCATGGGTACCCCCCAGTCCATTACCAGGCCCTTTGGGTCTTGTATGGATATTAGGGGAACCCCGCACCCAAATTAAAATAAGGAAAGGTGTGGGGCCACGAGGCCCTATATACTCTGAACAGCAGTATACAGGCTGTGCAAACAAGACAGGGACTGTAGGTTTGTTGTTAAGTAGAATCTCTTTCTAATTTTGAACGGGTACATTTTTAACGTGTTTAGCTCCAACCAAAAAATCTTTTTTAAGCTTTTTGTTAAACATAGGGAAGGGTTATCACCCCTGTGACATTTGTTTTGCTGTCTGTCCTCCTCTTCAGAAGATTTCACCTCACTTTTTGTCCCAATGACAAATGTTTTTTGAAAATTTGGGTTTTTTTGTGGAACAAGGATTGGAAAGCATCAGTGGAAAGGAGAAATGTTTTTCCCATATTAACTCTTACAGGAGAGAATTTCCCTTCCTAGGGGTAGATTTCATCTCACTTCCTGTTGTCTCCTTCCGTTTGCAAGTAGGAGTCGTTTGTAAGTTAGATGTTTGAAAGTAGGGGCCTGCCCTATATACTCAGCAAAAATTTGGGCCTTAGGTGTTGTTGTGGCCACAACACTGTAAGCCCTCACAGGGCCCTGCTGTGAAATATTAGATCAAGAATTGTAATTACATGCCCCTGTTGAACAGGGGCAGAAAAATTGGGCCTTTGGTGGTGGTGGTGCTGGTGCCACAACACTGTAAGTCCTCACTCGCTCTTGGTGGGCGCAGAAATGGGCCTTGCGGTGAAATATTAGATCAAGAATTGTAATTACATGCCCCTGTTAAACAAGGGCAGAAAAATTGGGCCTTTGGTGGTGGTGGTGGTGGTGCTGGTGCCACAACACTGTAAGTCCTCACTCGCTCTTGGTGGGTGCAGAAATGGGCCCTGCTGTGAAATTTTAGATCAAGAATTGTAATTACAGGGGGTCCCCGGGTTACGAACAAGATAGGGACTGTAGGTTTGTTCTTAAGTCTAATTTATTTGTAAGTCGGAACAGTATCATTTTTAAGTGCAAATCTAGTCTCAGAGACAGGATGTAAACCCAAATCAACAGAGAAAGGCAACCGGATGGCAGGGGTGGCATGGTTAGTTCAAATATGTTTTGTTTCTCTTATTTTTTTACTTTATCACTTTTTTTTATTTTTATTTATTTGTAGCTTGTCTTTTACTTTTTTTTATTTTTGTATAATTTTCTTATTTTTAATATTATTTTTCTTATTCTTTACTTTTTTTAAATACTTTTTTTATTTTATTAATTTAATTATTACTGTATTTCTTGTTTTGATTTTTTTATCAATTTTTTTTTCACTTAACTTTATTGCTATCACACAGGAGAAAAAAATTCCCTGTGTGATAGCAATTGGAGGTGACAGGTTCTCTTTATTGACCCTGTCACCTCCAAAACAGGAGTCCAGGAGCACAGCTGAGCACAGCTCTCCCCTCTCACAGTTTTCATGTAGGCAGCGAGAGGTACACTGTATGGCACAGCAGGGAGATGGATGGTGAAAGTCCGAGTCCAGGCAGGCCGGCCGATAGGCCGGCCGCGGTGCACCTCGGCGGGGCAGCGGCGCCGGAAAGACTGGGGATCCTGGAGGCTTCGTAGGCCGCATTAGGCCGGACAAGGCCTCGGCCCCGACGGGCAGTTTTAGCAGCCTGGCAGACCACCGGACCATACCAGGCCTGTGGATGGGCAGGCAGGATGACGAAGGGGGCCCACAGCCAAGCCAGGAACGGAGGGAAGGCTCACTCCAGCAAGGAGAGGAAGATTCGGCCAGCAGTGACGTCATTCGGGCCCAGTTCGTAAGTAGGATTGGTTCGCAACTCGGATGTTCGTAAGTCGGGGATCCCCTGTACATGCCCCTGTTGAACAAGGGCAGAAAAATTGGGCCTTTGGTGGTGGTGGTGGTGCTGGTGCCACAACACTGTAAGTCCTCACTCGCTCTTGGTGGGTGCAGAAAAGGGCCCTGCAGTGAAATATTAGATCAAGAATTGTAATTACATGCCCCTGTTGAACAAGGGCAGAAAAATTGGGCCTTTGGTGGTGGTGCTGGTGCCACAACACTGTAAGTCCTCACTCGCTCTTGGTGGGTGCAGAAATGGGCCCTGCTGTGAAATATTAGATCAAGAATTGTAATTACATGCCCCTGTTTAACAGGGGCTGAAAAATTAGGCCTTAGGCACTGGTGCTGGTGCCACAACACTGCAACCCCTCACAGACACTCTAGTTGGAACGCAGGAACGAGCCCTGCTGCAAAGTATTGCATCAAAAATTGTAATTACACGCCCCTGTTAAACAGGGGCTGAAAAATTGGGCCTTAGGCACTGGTGCCACAGCACTGCAACCCCTCACAGATACTCTAGTTGGAACGCAGAAATGAGCCCTGCTGCAAAGTATTGCATCAAAAATTGTAATTACACGCCCCTGTTAAACAAGGGCTGAAAAATTGGGCCTTAGGCACTGGTGCTGGTGCCACAACACTGCAACCCCTCACAGATACTCTAGTTGTAACGCAGAAACGAGCCCTGCTGCAAAGTATTGCATCAAAAATTGTAATTACACGCCCCTCTTAAACAGGGGCTGAAAAATTGGGTCTTAGGCACTGGTGGTTGCGCCCAGAACCAAAAATGTTCTTACAAACTATCAGCGTGATCATTGAGGAGGAAGAGGATAATTACTCAGGGATAGTCACTCAGCATCAGCATAGGCAGTCTTTGAAGGGATCTGAGATTTCAAAAAAAATTATTTGGTTACATCAGCATCAGGTGCTTGGTAGCTGGTGGTGATCCAAGACTGATTCATTTTTACGAAGGTCAGTCGATCGACCGAGTCGGTGGACAGACGCACCCTGTGATCGGTTACAAAGCCTCCAGCAGCACTGAATGTGCGTTCCGAAAGAACGCTGGATGCAGGACAGGCCAGTAGCTCAATTGCATACTGTGCAAGCTCTGGCCAGTGATCCATCCTCAAGACCCAGTAACCCAGAGGATTTTCGGTGGGAAAGGTGTCCAAGTCAGATCTTGCCCCTAGGTATTCCTGCACCATGTAAAACAGACGCTGGCGATGGTTGCTGGAACCGATCATACCTTGGGGCTGCGGACCAAAAAATTGTCTGACCGCATCGGTCAGACGGCCACCTTCTCCACCGCTCCTTCTTTGACTGACCGAAGCCTCAGCAACACGTTGTCCAGAAACAGGAGTTTGAAACCTCCCAGTCTCTGGGAACGCGTTGCACAGACCTTTCTGCAAGGCCTCCCGAAGATGTTTCATCCTCTACTCCCTCTGCGATGGCAAGATAAGGTCCGCAACCTTACCCTTGTAACGTGGATCAAGGAGGGTTGCCAGCCAGTATTGGTCCTTCTCCTTGATACCACGAATACGAGGATCCTTACGCAGGCTTTGCAGGATCAGGGAGGCCATGCAGCGTAGGTTTGCTGAGGCATTCGGTCCGGAGTCCTCTGGGTCACTAAGGACGACATGGTCCGCAGCCACCTCCTCCCAGCCACGTACAAGTCCATGTGTTTCTTGGGACTGATCCCTTAAAGACTGCTGCTGATGCTGAGTGCCAGGCTCCACCTCCATACTGACACAATCTTCCTCCTCCTCCTCCTCCTCGTCCTCTTCCTGTGTGATCGGCGGGCACGCAGGAACACTGTCTGGATAAAGGGGGCCTTGAGAGCTAAGGAAGTCCTCCTCTTCCTGCCTCTGTTCTGCCTCAAGTGCCCTGTCCATTATTCCACGCAGCGTGTGCTCCAACAGGTGGACAAGGGGGACAGTGTCCCTGATGCATGCACTGTCACTGCTCACCATCCTCGTGGCCTCATCAAATGGTGACCGGACAGTGCATGCATCCCTGATCATGGCCCACTGGCGTGGGGAAAAAAAACCAAGCTCCCCTGACCCTGTCCTGGTGCCATAGTCGCACAGGTACTCATTGATGGCCCTCTGCTGCGTGTGCAGCCGCTGCAGCATGGCCAACGTTGAGTTCCACCTGGTGGGCATGTCACAGATTAGGCGGTTCTTGGGCAGGTTAAACTCCTTTTGGAGGTCCGCCAGCCGAGCACTGGCATTATATGACCGGCGGAAATGCACACAGACTTTCCTGGCCTGCCTCAGGACATCCTGTAAGCCCGGGTACCTGCCCAAGAACCACTGCACCACCAAGTTAAGGACGTGAGCCAAACAGGGCACATGGGTCATTTGTCCCTGTCAGAGGGCAGAGAGGAGGTTGGTGCCATTGTCGCAAACCACCATTCCTTAAGTTGGCGTGGCGTCAACCACCTCTGAACCTGCCCCTGCAGAGCTGACAGAACCTCTGCTCCGGTGTGGCTCCTGTCCCCCAAGCACACCAGCTCAAGCACCGCATGGCATCTTTTGGCCTGCGTACTTGCGTAGCCCCTTGAACGGCTACGGAGCACCGCTGGTTCCGAGGACAAAGCACAGGAAGAGGCCATGGAGGAAGAAGAAGAGGAGGGGGTGGAGGAGAGAGGTGTGTCACAATCATTAGCATTTTGGAGGTGTGGTGGCGGAACAACCTCCAACACTACTGCACCTTGTCCTGCATCCTTCCCAGCTGCCAGCAGAGTCACCCAATGCGCCGTGAAACCTAGGTAACGTCCCTGTCCATGCCTGCTGGACCATGAGTCAGCGGTAATATGCACCTTACCGCTGACCTCCCTGTCCAGCGAGGCATGGACATTGCCTTCCACATGCCGGTAGAGAGCCGGAATCGCCTTCCGTGAGAAAAAGTGGCGTTTGGGTACCTGCCACTGAGGAACCGCACATTCTACAAACTCACGGAAGGGGGCAGAGTCTACCAACTGAAAAGGCAGCAGTTGAAGTGCTAGCAATTTTGCCAAGCTAGCATTCAACCGCTGGGCATGTGGATGGCTGGGAGCAAACTTCTTTCGGCGGTGCAGCAGCTGGGGCAGGGAAATTTGCCTGGTACAATCTGACGTTGGTGTACCAAAAGCAGATTGCCCACAAGTACTTGGCTGTGACACACCTAATTCTACACCTTCATTCCTCTCAGTGCAGGTCTCAGAGAGGACTGAAGGTTTAGTGGGGTTGGAGATCTCAGCTGATGAAGAGCAAGGAGAGGTCCTCTTTGTTCTTTGGTGTGGGTCTTTTAGATACGCTTGCCAACAAACTGCATGGCAGGTCAACATATGTCTGGTCAAGCATGTGGTACCCAAGCGGGAGATGTTTTGGCCACGCGAGATACGCTTGAGACATATGTTGCAAATAGCAGCGGTGCGATCTGATGCACTCATCTCAAAAAAGGCCCACACCAAAGAACTTTTTGAATAACGCGCAGAGACTGCAGTGCCCTGCACATGTGGAGCTTTGGGGTGTGATGCAGTCAATGTGCTGCCCTTAGGCTGGCCCCTGGAGGGCATCCTGCCTCGTTGGTGATGCGCCGCCGCCTCCTCCTCCTCCTCCTCCTCCTCTCTCCTATCAGGCACCCACGTTGAGTCAGTGACCTCATCATCCCTCCCTCCTCATCACTGGAGCAAACCTGGCAATATGCTGCAGCAGGGGGAGCATGACTGCCAGATTGCTGTCCTTCTTGGGCACCCCCTCTGTCCGTGCTCATGTTACTGCCTTCATCGAGCTCAGTATCATCATCAGAGCCTTCCAAATGCTGGTCATCCTCCTGGAGCATGTACCCAACACTGTGGTCAAACAGTTCGAGGGACTCCTCAGGAGGACATGGTGGGGCTAGGGAAGGAGTCACTGATGACATTGAGCCGAGGGAAGAGGCCGCTGCTTTGCCAGACAAAGTACCCTGGGCATGGGTGAGAGAGGATGAGGAGGATGAGGACAGCTTGGTCATCCACTCGACCAAGTCTTCCGCATGTTGCGGCTCAACACGGCCAGCTGCCGAAAAAAAGGCCAAGCGTGTCCCATGGCCACGTGCTGATGAGGATGCACCGTCTCCACGACCAGCACTAGACACAGAGCCTGCTTGCCCTCTCTTATTGGCTTGTGACTGTCTGCCTCTTCTTCTTGGCCTTCCAGACATACTAATGGCCTGTAGCTGCACTAAGCTGGGATATATATATATATATATATATGTACTGATACTGCAGCTAGCAAAATCAACTGCCTGCCTGTAGTATGAGAACACCACCAACCTTCTACAGGTAGCTTTAGCTGAACACTGTGCAGAGCTCGCAAAAAACTAACTTGTAGCTTTTTTAGCTGCCTGCGGTAGTAATAGGATCAGGAAAACACCACCAACCTTCTACAGGTAGCTTTAGCTGAACACTGCAGAGCTCGCAAAAAAATAACTTGTAGTTTTAGCTGAACACTGTGAGCAGGACGCACCCCACTAACTTGTAGTTTTAGCTGAACACTGTGAGCAGGACGCACCGCACTAACTTGTAGTTTTAGCTGAACACTGTGAGAAGGACGCACTGCACTAACTTGTAGCTTTAGATGAACACTGTGCAGAGGTCTCACTACACTAACTTGTAGTTTTAGCTGAACACTGTGAGCAGGACGCACCGCACTAACTTGTAGTTTTAGCTGAACACTGTAAACAGGACGCACCCCACTAACTTGTAGTTTTAGCTGAACACTGTGAGCAGGACGCACCGCACTAACTTGTAGTTTTAGCTGAACACTGTGAGCAGGACGCACTGCACTAACTTGTAGCTTTAGATGAACATTGTGCAGAGGTCTCACCGCACTAACTTGTAGTTTTAGCTTAACACTGTGAGCAGGACGCACCGCACTAACTTGTAGTTTTAGCTGAACACTGTAAGCAGGACGCACCACACTAACTTGTAGTTTTAGCTAAACACTGTGAGCAGGACGCACCGCACTAACTTGTAGTTTTAGCTGAACACTGTGAGCAGGACGCACTGCACTAACTTATAGCTTTAGATGAACACTGTGCAGAGGTCTCACTACACTAACTTGTAGTTTTAGCTGAACACTGTGAGCAGGACGCATCGCACCAACTTGTAGTTTTAGCTGAACACTGTGAGCAGGATGCACCGCACTAACTTGTAGTTTTAGCTGAACACTGTGAGCCGGACGCACCCTACTAACTTGTAGTTTTAGCTGAACACTGTGAGCAGGACGCACCACACTAACTTGTAGTTTTAGCTGAACACTGTGAGCAGGACGCACTGCACTAACTTGTAGCTTTAGATGAACACTGTGCAGAGGTCTCACTACACTAACTTGTAGTTTTAGCTGAACACTGTGAGCAGGACGCATCGCACCAACTTGTAGTTTTAGCTGAACACTGTGAGCAGGATGCACCGCACTAACTTGTAGTTTTAGCTGAACACTGTGAGCCGGATGCACCCTACTAACTTGTAGTTTTAGCTGAACACTGTGAGCAGGACGCACCACACTAACTTGTAGTTTTAGCTGAACACTGTGAGCAGGACGCACTGCACTAACTTGTAGCTTTAGATGAACACTGTGCAGAGGTCTCACTACACTAACTTGTAGTTTTAGCTGAACACTGTGAGCAGGACGCACCGCACTAACTTGTAGTTTTAGCTGAACGCTGTGAGCAGGGCGCACCACACTAACTTGTAGTTTTAGCTGAACACTGTGAGCAGGACGCACCCCACTAACTTGTAGTTTTAGCTGAACACTGTGAGCAGGACGCACTGCACTAACTGTAAATAGTCTAGCTGCCTGACTGTGGTACTAATAGGATCAAAAGAACACCAGCAATTTTCTTCAGGTAGCTGTAAATACTGTAACAAGACAAGCCTGCCTGTCAGTAAGAAGATAACAGGAACGGATATAGCTAAACTGAATACAGTGTATATATATATATATGCAACACCTGGGATGCATATATATATACACAATACACTGTAAGTGCGGCTAACTCACTGATTGTCCTGCCTAATCTAGCTAACTCAAATGAAATTACACTGTCTCTCTGTCTATCTATCTCTCTTTCAACGCCGGAACACACACTACACAGGGCCGCCATGCAGGCGGCCTTATATAGTGTGGGGCGTGTTCTAAACCCCCTAAACCATAATTGGCCAAAGCCACCCTGGCTTTGGCCAATTACAGCTCTCTCTACTAACGGCGCTGTGATTATCCAAGCATGCACTATGGTGCATGCTTGGCCAATCATCAGCCAGCAATGCACTGTGAATTATGGGCCGTGACGCGCCACACGAATTTGGCGCGAACGGCCCATATCGTTCGCAATTCGGCGAACGGGCGAACAGACGATGTTCGAGTCGAACATGGGTTCGACTCGAACACGAAGCTCATCCCTACTCAGCAATACCCAGCCATACTCTGCAATACTCAGCTATACTCAGCAATACCCAGCCATACTCTGCAATATTCGTGATACCCAGCCATACTCTGCCATACCCAGCCATACTCAGCCATACCCAGCCATGCTCAGCCATACTCGCCCATGCTCAGCCATACTCAGCTGTACTCGGCCTCTGTATGTGGCCAGGCTGTGGAAGTCTCACACATGTGGTATCGCCGTACTCAGGAGGAGTAGGAGAATCTATTTTGGGGTGTCATTTTTGGTATGTACATGCTATGTGTTAGAAATATTGTATAAATGGACAACTTTGTGTTAAAAAAAAAAAAAAAGTGTTTTAACCACTTCCCGCCCGCCAGCCATCATACGACGTCCTTGACTTTGTGCGGGGATATCTGAATGATGCCTGCAGCTACAGGCATCATTCAGATATCAGCTTTTTCAGCCGGCGATTCCCTACACCATAAGAATGATCATAGTGGCTGTTCCACTGCTTGATCATTCTTACGGGAGGCGAGAGGGGACGTCCCCCCCTCCCATCGCCCTCAGGTGCTTCTACCGACTCACCGCTACGATCAAAGCCAGGATCTTTTTTATTTTTTTTATTTCAGGCAATACCCCGCAATACCCCGCAATACCCTGCAATACCCCGCAATACTCTGCCATACTCTGCAATACCCAGCCATACTCTGCAATACCCAGCCATACTCTGCAATACCCAGCCATACTCTGCAATACTTGGATACTCGGTGATACCCAGCCATACTCTGCCATACCCAGCCATACTCAGCAATACCCAGCCATACTTTGCATAACTCAGCTTTACTCAGCAATACCCAGCCATACTCTGCAATATTCGGTGATACCCAGCCATACTCTGCCATACCCAGCCATACTCAGCCATACCCAGCCATGCTCAGCCATACTCGGCCATGCTCAGCCATACTCGGCTGTACTCGGCCTCTGTATGTTGCCAGGCTGTGGAAGTCTCACACATGTGGTATCGCCATACTCAGGAGGTGTAGGATAATCTATTTTGGGGTGTCATTTTTGGTATGTACATGCTATGTGTTAGAAATATTGTATAAATGGACAACTTTGTGTTAAAAAAAAATGCAATACTTTGCAATACCCGCAATAACTTGTAGTTTTAGCTGAACACTGTGAGCAGGACGCACTGCACTAACTGTAAATAGTCTAGCTGCCTGACTGTGGTACTAATAGGATCAAAAGAACACCAGCAATTTTCTTCAGGTAGCTGTAAATACTGTAACAAGACAAGCCTGCCTGTCAGTAAGAAGATAACAGGAACGGATATAGCTAAACTGAATACAGTGTATATATATATATATATATATATATGCAACACCTGGGATGCATATATATATACACAATACACTGTAAGTGCGGCTAACTCACTGATTGTCCTGCCTAATCTAGCTAACTCAAATGAAATTACACTGTCTCTCTGTCTATCTATCTCTCTTTCAACGCCGGAACACACACTACACAGGGCTGCCGTGCAGGCGGCCTTATATAGTGTGGGGCGTGTTCTAAACCCCCTAAACCATAATTGGCCAAAGCTACCCTGGCTTTGGCCAATTACAGCTCTCTCTACTAATGGCGCTGTGATTGTCCAAGCATGCACTATGGTGCATGCTTGGCCAATCATCAGCCAGCAATGCACTGTGAATTATGGGCCGTGACGCACCACACGAATTTGGCGCGAACGGCCCATATCGTTCGCAATTCGGCGAACGGGCGAACAGACGATGTTCGAGTCGAACATGGGTTCGACTCGAACACGAAGCTCATCCCTACTCAGCAATACCCAGCCATACTCTGCAATACTCAGCTATACTCAGCAATACCCAGCCAAACTCTGCAATATTCGTGATACCCAGCCATACTCTGCCATACCCTGCCATACTCAGCCATACCCAGCCATGCTCAGCCATACTCGCCCATGCTCAGCCATACTCGGCTGTACTCGGCCTCTGTATGTGGCCAGGCTGTGGAAGTCTCACACATGTGGTATCGCCGTACTCAGGAGGAGTAGGAGAATCTATTTTGGGGTGTCATTTTTGGTATGTACATGCTATGTGTTAGAAATATTGTATAAATGGACAACTTTGTGTTGAAAAAAAAATGCATTTTAACCACTTCCCGCCCGCCGGCCATCATACAACGTCCTTGACTTTGTGCGGGGATATCTGAATGATGCCTGCAGCTACAGGCATCATTCAGATATCAGCTTTTTCAGCTGGCGATTCCCTACAACATAAGAATGATCATAGTGGCTGTTCCTCTGCTTGATCATTCTTACGGGAGGCGAGAGGGGACACCCCCCCTCCCGTCGCCCTCAGGTGCTTCTACTGACTCACCGCTACTATAGAAGCCAGGATCTTTTTTTTTTTAATTTCAGGCTTCCCATCCTAGAGGTGAGATGTGGGGTCTTATTGACTGTAAAGAGGACCTGTCATGCCATATTCCTATTACAAGGGATGTTTACATTCCTTGTAATAGGAATAAAAGTGATCAAAAAAATTATTTGTTGGAAAAAAGCATCAAACTAAAATAAATAAAGTAAAATGAACAATAAAAAAAATAAGCGAACACATACGTAAGTCCCGCCCACATATCAAAATGGTGTTCAAACCACACATGTGAGGTATCGCTGCGATCGGTAGAGTGAAAGCAATAATTTTTGGCCCTAGACTTCCTCTGTAAGTCAAAACATGTAACCAGTAAAAAATGTTAAAGCGTCGCCTATGGGGATTTTTAAGTAGCGAAGTTTGGCGCCATTCCACAAGAGTGTGCAATTTTGAAGTATGACATGTTAGGTATCTATTTACTTGGCATAACTTCATCTTTCACATTTTGCAAAAACATTGGGCTAACTTTACTGTTTTTTTTTTTTAAAGCACAAAACAGTTTTTTTTCCAAAAAACAAAATGCGTTAGAAAATTGCTGCGCAAATACCGTGCGAGATAAAAAGTTGCACCGACCGCCATTCTATTCTCTAGGGTCTTTGCTAAAAAAACATATATAATATTTTGGGGTTCTATGTAATTTTCTAGCAAATAAATGATGATTTTTACATGTAGGAGAGAAATGTCAGGATCGGCTTGGGTGCTCCAGAACGCCTGAAGGTGCTCCGTGCATGTTGGGCCTCTGTATGTGGCTGTGTAAAAGTCTCACACATGTGGTATTGCCATACTCGGGAGTAATAGCAGAATGTGTTTTGGGGTGTAATTTGTGGTATGCATATGCTGTGTGTGAAAAATAACATGCTAATATGACAATTTTGTGAAAAAAAAAATCAAAAAAAAAATCTTAATTTTGCAAAGAATTGTCGGAAAAAAAATGACATTTTCAAAAAACTCATCATGCATCTTTCTAAATACCTTGGGATGTCTTCTTTCCAAAAAGGGGTCATTTGGTGGGTATTTGTACTTGTCTGGCATGTTAGGGTCTCAAGAATTTAGATAGGCCATCAGTACTTCAGGTGTGATCAATTTTCAGATATTGGCACCATAGGTTTTGGACTCTATAACTTTCACAAAGACCAAATAATATACACCGATTTGGGTTATTTTTACCAAAGATAAGTAGCGGGATAAATTTTGACCAAAATATTTGAAGAAAAATTACTAATTTGCTAAATTTTATAACAGAAACGAAGAAAAATGCATTTTTTAACAGAATTTTTGGTCTTTTTTCTTTTATAGCACAAAAATAAAGAACCCATTGGTGATTAAATACCACCAAAAGAAAGCTCTATTTGTGTGAAAAAAGAACAAAAATTTCATATAGGTACAGTGTTGCATGACTTAGTAATTGTCATTCAAAATGTGAGAGCACTGAAAGCTGAAAATTGGTCTGGTTATTAAGGGGGTTTAAGTGCCCAGTGGTCAAGTGGTTAACAATTAAACTATAAGGCCCACTTATCAGATTCCTCACCCCCTCTGATGGCCCATTGCTAAAATTGAAGGGGGGGCTTATAAATTAATTGAAGGACACACATACCATTTGGACACATTTTAAGGGAGGGGGGCTAATAAATTGATTGAAGGACACACAGACCATTTGGACACATTTTTAGGGGGGGGGGGGCTTATAAATTAATTGAAGGACACACAGACCATTTGGACACATTTTAAGGGGGGGCTTGTGAATTAATTAAAGGACACACAGACCATTTGGACACATTTTAAGGGGGGGGGGGGCTTATAAATTATTTGAAGGACACACAGACCATTTGGGCACATTTTAAGGGGGGCTTGTGAATTAATTGAAGGACACACAGACCATTTAGACACATTTTAAAGGGGGGGGCTTATAAATTAATTGAAGGACACACAGACCATTTGGACACATTTTAAGGGGGGGGCTTATAAATTAATTTAAGGACACACAGACCATATGGGGTATTTTGTGTTTAGGGTAAAGCACTACAATGGAGATGACAAAATACATTGTTAAGTGACTAGACTAGGTGGATATGGGCCCAGCATAGCTTGCTGGGGAGGTTAGTGAAGGCAAATATGCATAAAGGACAAAAAAGGAGCATTAAAAGATTGCAGCATGCATGAGGACAAAGGGGACATTCACAGCATATTGCAATCATGGTAATTAGGGATTGAGGAAAGAAATACAATACATTAGCAAACATTAAATAAAATGTGATGTTAAAGGAAAAATCTTACCTTAATATAGTTCTTCTTCAGGACCTGAATTATAGCAGAACAGGTCTCTGGGATAATGATCCCCAGAGCCTGGGGGAGATGCCTGTCGAGAACTTAAGGTCCTGCAGGCTTCTCCCTGTCGCCAAGTACCGCAACGTGGCAACCAGCCTCTGCTCCGGAGTGATGGCTTGCCTCATGCAGGTATCCTGCCTGCTGATATAAGGGGTCAGCAAAGCCAACAAACGGTGAAAAACAAGGTCTGTCATCCTGAAAAAGTTCCTGAAATCATCAGGATTATTCTCACAGATCTCACGAAGCAAAGGCATGTGAGAAAATTGGTATGGCTGGAGCAACCAATTCTTGGTCCTTGAACTCCTCCCCACCCTGTTCATGGACTGGGCTTGGGTCGAATAATTAACTACAACACCAAGCCCAAGCAAAGCATGAACTCTACGACGAGTACGTACACGCAACATGGCTTCAAAACGGTCGGCTGGTCAGAAGGAACTTAAACAGATTGCACTGAAGAACAAGGCCTATGAAGAGCGAGCTGAAAATCAGCAACGAGCGGACAAGAACGCACTGAATAAACAAATGAGAACTGAATACACGCACTGAAAAGCAGATACAGACCTCACAAGCACAAACTGAACAACAGTTAAACGATCTGAAAAACACGAGTCTGAAAAGCAAGAATCGTCTCTCACCAAACTTCTACTAACACGAGGTAAACACGAAATTAGCAGAAGCGGCCCAAAGGGAGGTGCACTTGCAATTGAACTTCTGTTTTAGCTGAGGTGGGATCTGGATTTGCACTTACATTAAACATGCCTCTCCCCAGAGCCTCCTCTCTCTTTCTCTCTTTTCCTCCTGTGGTGTCTTTTTTCACATTAAGATACAAAATGAGTGTAGCGCTATGAAAATATGAAGAAGTCCAATGCAATAAACATTAAACTGGCAGTTCCAAATAGAGCTAACAAAGAAGAGTCTTCCTGAGGAATAAGACGGAAAATCTTCAGGGGCTAGACACTTCAAATTTATATATCATCTGGAGTGGAAACATACACCACACCACCAAAAGTGAAGAGGCTTACCGGATTGAATGGACCCGCCAGGGCATACGCCGAGAGGGGTCGGATAGGCTTAGGTGGTGAGTGTCTGCAGACGGCCCGGAGGAGTGATGAGGTGCCTCTCACGTTGCCGTGTCAACCAAACCGATGCCAGAACCGAGGCGTGTGGAACAACCAACATGTAGATTAGGTCCCTCAGAGCAGTGTTGAAAAACCAAATGGTAACGATGACAAATAAAAAAGAGAAGGGAAGGGCCAAATAGTGTAAATCCTTATAAAACTGGAAATTTTATTAAAATGGGTATACACTCACATGCAGATCCATAAAAAACAGCGCTGTGATAAAAGTGGCGACAGTGGGGTCCTACTAACGTGTTTCGTCTTCATAGACGTCGTCTGGGGGGTTACCCCCACTGTATCCACCAAAATATATATAGAGGATCAATCAAAGTACATGAGAATCACCTCCACGACTCCAAAACCATCACTTCCGGTTTCGAGGCAAGATGGCCGACTGGCGTGCTTTCCACGCCTCACATTGATAGAAACCGGAAGTGAGGAAAGGAGACGTAGCATAAAGACCAGAAAACCAAACATATTAATGGATATAAATAGATTGATGCACGAAAGGTGTAATGTGTAAAAAGGTAACTAATATGCAGATACTCATTAATCCGTGATGGAAATGTGTACAGCGCAACAATGTGCGCGCACATCTAAATGTGTTAGTGAGTACGGCGCATGCGCATACGGCGCATGCGCATACGGCGCATGCGCCGTGAAAGGAATGGAACGTCTCGATGACGCCTGTGAAGGGGAGGGGCCACGGCTGTGAGAAGTAAGTGTGCACTTTTGAAGGCCAAGTTTATTGATAAAGATTACGATCCTCAGCTTGTTGACCGCGAGTTTCAACATGCCCTTGAAACTAATAGGGAATCACTATTGGAAGAGAGACCTAAGAGAGAACAAGGTGACACCTTTAGGTGGTCTCTACTAACGTCTTTCTCCAATCAACATAGACACATTAAAGCTATTCTGTCTAAACATTGGGACATCCTCAGGAATGACCGAGTTTTCGGCACCGTTTTGCCCCATAGGGCTAAAGTTATCTTCAAGGGAGCCCCCACTCTACAGAGCAAAATTGCTCCAAACATCATTAATCCCCCCGTACGCCAATCTCTCTTCCATGAGATGGAAGGATTTTACTCATGTAAAAAGTGTATTGTTTGCCAACACAATTCTGGCATTGGGAGGAAAACTGTATCGTTCACATCATCAGTCACCCCCTCTTTATAGGTGTCAAAGCCAAAATGGACATGGATGTCTCCATCTATGATAGCTGGACGTTCCCTTGCTTTAGTTGTGTCTCTCTCTCCTTTTTTATGTCCGATTTAATTATTATGTTTGATTCATTTATTTTCCATTTTTTATTTTTCATTTCCACTCCCCTTCCTTTTATAGCTATAACAGCATTTTAATGTATATATATGTATTTGCCGCATATATTAGCACATGAGTTTTATCATATGTACACACCTGGTGCATATTGTATACATATTACCATGTGAGTCCGCTCTAAGACTAGGTCCATTTAATACGAATATTATTAATATTTTTTATATACCTAGCTTTATTTTTCATCAATTCTTTTCACTTAAAAATTAATTTTTCCACTCTAACCAGCATTTACATTGCTAGTTACACTTTTGAGCGACATATCCGCTTTACTTGTCACTCCAGTCACATAGTCAGTGTTATATGTTTGACGTTTTGATTGCACCTCATCCGTCCCTTTTGTTTATCTGTCTTTTCCCCATCCGGGGTCACTATATGCACATCAGTGCCGCTGGTTGCGTGTCCGGGGTGTGCTTCTTGGGTTTGCATGTGTCCAACCCTCAGCCTTCGCCCGCCACACGTGAGGATCCTTCCCCTCACGTGTTTATAGGACACGTCACTTTTCTTGGCTGGAGGATGTTGCCTTCACCTCTACAGCCTAGGTTCCGCCCCCTCACTGTCACCATCGAGACGCTTACTTCTCACAGCCGTGGCCCCTCCCCTTCACAGGCGTCATCGAGACGTTCCATTCCTTTCACGACGCATGCGCCGTATGCGCATGCCCCGTACTCACTAACACATTTAGATGCCCGCGCACATTGATGCGCTGTACACATTTCCATCACGGATTAATGAGTATCTGCATATTAGTTACCTTTTTACACATTACACCTTTCGTCAATCTATTTATATCCATTAATATGTTTGGTTTTCTGGTCTTTATGCTACGTCTCCTTTCCTCACTTCCAGTTTCTATCAATGTGAGGCGTGGAACGCACGCCAGTCGGCCATCTTGCCTCGAAACCGGAAGTGATGGTTTTGGAGTCGTGATGGTGATTCTCATGTACTTTGATTGATCCTCTATATATATTTTGGTGGCTACAGTGGGGGTAACCCCCCAGACGATGTCTATGAAGACGAAACGCGTCAGTAGGACCCCACTGTCGCCACTTTTATCACAGCGCTGTTTTTTATGGATCTGCATGTGAGTGTATACCCATTTTAATAAAATTTCCAGTTTTATAAGGATTTACACTATTTGGCCCTTCCCTTCTCTTTTTTATTTGTCATCGTTACCATTTGGTTTTTCAACACCGCTCTAAGGGACCTAATCTACATGTCGGTTGTTCCACACGCCTCGGTTCTGGCATCGGTTTGGTTGACACAGCAACGTCAGAGGCACCTCATCGCTCCTCCGGGTCGTCTGCAGACACTCACCACCTAAGCCTATCCGACCCCTCTCGGCATATGCCCTGGCGGGTCCATTCAATCCGATAAGCCTCTTCACTTTTGGTGGTGTGGTGTATGTTTCCACTCCAGATGATGTATGAATTTGAAGTGTCTAGCCCCTGAAGATTTTCCGTCTTATTCCTCAGGAAGACTCTTCTTTGTTAGCTCTATTTGGAACTGCCAGTTTAATGTTTATTGCATTGGACTTCTTCATATTTTCATAGCGCTACACTCATTTTGTATCTTATTGTTATCACCCTTGTTGGTTGTGTTAGCTGCTTATTTTTGCTTTGGCAGCGCAGAATTATTTTGTCTTCATGTCTTTTTTCACATACCTGAATTATTATTTTTATTTTATTTTTTGTATCTAATGTTTTTTGTATTTCATGGTGTGTTTTAATCATGTATATGTGCATGAGTGCATGCATGAGTGTGTGCACACATGCACTTATTATCACTCTAAGGTGTGTGACAAAAAGTGGCATACACATGGATCACTCAATATGCAGTATAGCTGATTCCCCTTTTTTGGATAATTGCCTGTAGTCAATTAAAACAATTAATGGGTGGAGCCAGTGATCCTTGGAGCTACTATTTATTTTCAAAGTTTCATGTCTGTAATGTGGTTATGACTAAGGCCTTATAGGCTGAAACGCGTCAACTGTTCTTATTTGCGTTTGGTCACTGTGGCTTGTCAATAAATATTATACTTCTTAAGAGCAATCACTGGAGTGTGGATCATCTTTTCCTCATCTGTTTTATAGCCTCATCGGACCTGGTGTACGTCACCTCGTTCTAGACGGTCGGACTTTGGTGTGATCGTGTGTAGGCAAGTCCGTTTCAGCGGAACTCCGTCAAAAAGTCCTTTGGACTTTCGTTGGACTCAAGTCCGCTCGTGTGTACACGGCATAACACTTATAGAAAACTAGACACATTCCCAGTTTTTAAGGTACAAAAAAGAATTAAGGATATTTTGACCACTGCATTAAAAAACAAAATCATGGTGGTTGCACAAAGGGATGTATCGTATTGGACACTACTTTTCCACTTCTGGTCCGATCTCCTTGAAACACTGTGTGGAAAATTAGAACTGCCAGGCTCAGAAAAATGTAGATATTACCAGATCTCACACTTTCTACACTCTATATGGAAGAACAAACCCACTCCTCCAGAATTCTCAGTATGAGCGATGGTGTGGCCAAGCAGTGGAGCAGAAGGAGGAATCTCCATTATTTATATGTCTCTCTCAGAACCCACATCCAAACTACCATACATGGATGCATGGGAAAGTGAACTGGGCGAAACCTGGGACCTGGAGGAATGGCAAAAAATGGGATTGAGAGCTTCTAAAGGCATTGTGAATATTTCTCTGAAGCAAACCCTCTTACGAGATGGTACCTGGTACCATCCAGATTAGCAATGATGTTTCCATCCTCATCACTGTTATGTTTTAGAGATTGTCAAGCTCAGGGTTCCATGATCCACATATGGTGGGAATGTCCGAGAATCAGAGGTTTTTCGAACAAGTTGTTTAATCTGATTAGGAGAATCACAGACCTCTCCATCCCGAAATCCCCCCAAATAGCTCTAATTAATGGCCACATTCCCAAGATACCTAAACATTCTGGTAAACTGATTTCATTCATGCTATTGGGAGCAAAAATTGCTATTGCCAGAGCCTGGAAACAACCAAGGGTCTCTCTCTCTCGGCCACCAAGAGGAAGATCTCTTGGATCATGTCCTAAGAAAAATTGGTCAGTTCATTAACGGACTCACCAAAATCATTTGAGGTTACATGGGAACCCTGGGTCAGGCACGTAGGAATATCCCTTATTCCTGGAGTCAGCGCTTAACGGATAAGCTCTCTACCATCGAGTACTGGCAACCCCCCCCACACCCTCTATTTCTTATCGCTTCCCTCTCCCTCCTCTTTCTCCTTTTTCTTCTACCTTTATTTTTTAGCTTAAGTTAGTCTATGTCTGTACTCCAGCACTCATTTTATAGAGTACACGTACTTTACAACTCCGCATTCTCAGGTACTCTCAAACAATAGTCTCAGGTCCTTCGAATGTATCCTGTTGCTCACTGGTTGGCAATTGTAACGAACAGGAGCTCACATAGAGACGCTCTCGCCCCTTGGGATTTGGCTGCTATTCCTGGGAGGTGAGACATGTCCTGGTCTCGAAAGAGCACATTGTTAGAAATCTAGATTTAGTCAGTGCTTGACACAGTCTGTCCCCCGTTGGGGTGTCAGGCCTGACGACAGAACTAAGTGCACTCATTTTATGTCCTCCTGACACAAGCTGATTCTCAGGATGATCTTGTGACAATCTGTTGTATAAGTTACATTTTATATGTTGTATATTTCTACTTTTCTTAAGCTCAGCTTCAAAGAGAATTGATTTCCTTAATCTTTACTGTACTGCTTTTCAATAAATACTTTTTAAATTAAAAAAACAAAAAAAAACAAAAAAACAAAATCATATATAATGAAACTGTAGATTTCTTAATTTCTGAACATCCTATTACACCGGTGATATACGTTTTACCAAAGATCTATAAGGATCCTGTCAATCCCCCAGGACATCCCATTGTATCTGGGATGGAATTGGTCACAGCTCCTTTAGCGCAGTATTTTGATAAATGTTTAACACCGCTATTGTTGAACACAAGATCATACAGTATCTCACAAAAGTGAGTACACCCCTCACATTTTTGTAAATATTTTATTCTATCTTTTCATGTGACAACACTGAAGAAATTACACTTTGCTACAATGTAAAGTAGTGAGTGTACAGCTTGTATAACAGTGTATATTTGCTGTCCCCTCAAAATAACTCAACACACAGCCATTAATGTCTAAACCACTGGCAACAAAAGTGAGTACACCCCTAAGTAAAAATGTCCAAATTGGGCCCAAATTGTCAATATTTTGTGTGGCCACCATTATTTTCCAGCACTGCCTTTAACCCTCTTGGGCATGGAGTTTACCAGAGCTTCACAGGTTGCCACTGGAGTCCTCTTCCACTCCTCCATGACGACATCACAGAGCTGGTGGATGTTAGAGACCTTGTGCTGCTCCACCTTCCATTCGAGGATGCCCCACAGATACTCAATAGGGTTTAGGTCTGGAGACATGATTGGCCAGTCCATCACCTTTACCCTCTCCTTCTTTAGCAAGGCAGTGGTCGTCTTGGAGGTGTATTTGGGGTCGTTATCATGTTGGAATACTGTATAAATATAAAGTGTAGAGATTGCGCCAACTCATAAACAATATGTGTAGTGAAGCAGCCAACACAACAAACTGACTGATGTAAGTGTATAAAAATAATAATAAAGTGTGGCGCTAACAAGTGACAGAATACGTGTTATTGGTCAGATAACAGTAATATCTGAAAGAGAGGTACCACGTCCTGAAGTGTGTACCTAATGTGTTAGTGATAGTTTTTATGGAAAAATGTCCTCTCTTCACAGAACCCCATAAAAACAGAACAAAAAATAAAAATAAAAAATAAAAAGCACTAAAGATGGTAAAGGTTAAGTGTACAAAAACACATAAAAGGTGATGAATGGTATATCCTGAACCTATATATCAATTAGGTATGAATAGTATATATAGGATAACACATTCCAAAATGACTCAAAAGTGCAATATAATAGGTATACAAAATATCACAGTGTACTGTATGTATAACTCAACAAAAATTGTGTTCATCAGGGCAAAGCCAGGATGTGAACGCATAAGTCCATAAAAAAGTGAAAATATGTGAATACTGAGAATCCATTAATAAGTAGTTAGGGTGCTCGCAATTAACCCCATGACAGTCTAAAAGCGAGCAGTCTTCATATAGGGTAAATAGAAGCTGTTTGAAAGGATCCTTGAATGTAGGTGGATTCTTCACTCATTAGGATGGTATCAACCCAAAGAAATAAGCAAAGGAATGCCCTTACCAGACAAGGTGGACTCACAGGCCCTTGGCGGTGAGTCAAATGAGCTTGTACCGTCAAGCGGTGTGGTACGGCAATCCGTGTGATGGTCTTATGCAGAGTCTCATCAGATGTTGTCAGATGGTATATCTCTGGGGGTGCCAAACCAGAATCGGGTGCCTCCAATGTTCCGCTTCGGTCATCAGGCGATCGCTTCCTCAACGACCCATCATATGGATAAGCAAACAAAGGAAAAAAGACTTCCACATAGTGTGAATCCTTTTTTTAAAAACGTTGTAGCGTTTTATTGATATCAGAATTATTTTCCAAAAATTTGTAAAAATGGGCAGTAAAAACTCGGCTCAAAACGGCAATCTGTTAGTGATAGTTTTTATGGAAAAATGTACTCTCTTCACAGAACCCCATAAAAACAGAACAAAAAATAAAAATAAAAAATAAAAAATAAAAAGCACTAAAGATGGTAAAGGTTAAGTGTACAAAAACACATAAAAGGTGATGAATGGTATATCCTGAACCTATATATCAATTAGGTATGAATAGTATATATAGGATAACACATTCCAAAATGACTCAAAAGTGCAATATAATAGGTATACAAAATATCACAGTGTACTGTATGTATAACTCAACAAAAATTGTGTTCATCAGGGCAAAGCCAGGATGTGAACGCATAAGTACATAAAAAAGTGAATATATGTGAATACTGAGAATCCATTAATAAGTAGTTAGGGTGCTCGCAATTAACCCCATGACAGTCTAAAAGCGAGCAGTCTTCATATAGGGTAAATAGAAGCTGTTTGAAAGGATCCTTGAATGTAGGTGGATTCTTCACTCATTATGATGGTATCAACCCAAAGAAATAAGCAAAGGAATGCCCTTACCAGACAAGGTGGACTCACAGGCCCTTGGCGGTGAGTCAAACGAGCTTGTACCATCAAGCGGTGTGGTACGGCAATCCGCGTGATGGTCTTATGCAGAGTCTCATCATATGTTGTCAGATGGTATATCTCTGGGGGTGCCAAACCAGAATCGGGTGCCTCCAATGTTCCGCTTCGGTCATCAGGCGATCGCTTCCTCAACGACCCATCATATGGATAAGCAAACAAAGGAAAAAAGACTTCCACATAGTGTGAATCCTTTTTTTTAAAACGTTGTAGCGTTTTATTGATATCAAAATTATTTTCCAAAAATTTGTAAAAATGGGCAGTAAAAACTCGGCTCAAAACGGCAAGACAATATAAAATACAGCGCAGTGAGTGATGGTAGGGGTATAGACATAAGAACCTGACGCGTTTCATCCTCAAAGACTTCTTCTGGGGTATGAATTGACCCCCCATCCACTGCGCTTTATATATTCTGAACTCTAATTCAATAAAACAGCTGATTCGCGCTATAGGTGGGAAAGAAAGAATATATATATTGGGAAAAACTGCAGAGATTTATTCTTCCCTATATATTAAACTCAGTGACTGGTATTATACTGTTGTATGGAAAAATTATATTAAAAATTATTCAGAGAAGGTATTTAACTCCTTGGTGCTAAAATAAAATTTCAACAAGACCTCGCCAGAGGCTTGATAAAAAGCGCTCCAGAGTCCCAATCAAAGTGGGATCAAAGGAAGTCGCAGAGGAGAATAACAACAAATATAGTAAAAATAAAAAATATAACTAAAAATGAGAGAAATAAAAAATAAAAAAGGGATATAAAAGCATCATAAGTCTATGTGATCCAAAAAATCTCGGACCAATCATGAGAAAGGTACCAACATCTGAGATTGATTGATAAAAGCATTGATATCCCAATCAACGTTGAGTCCGTACGGTACATAGCATTTTATGAGGTGTATCCAAAAAGTTTCTAATTTGGACACGCCCCTCACATTCGGTTCCCCCCTCCAATGTGGAACGAATTTATCTATGATTTGAAATTTTGTTCCAGATGGATTTTGATTGTGATGATGTAGATAGTGTTTAGGTACACTATGGTTTGTGCGTCCTTTTGTTATAGCTGTAATGTGTTCGTTCACTCGTATAGAGATATGTTGGAATACTGCCCTGCAGCCCAGTCTCCGAAGGGAGGGGATCATGCTCTGCTTCATGAATGTCGCAGTAAATGTTGGCATTCATGGTTCCCTCAATAAACTGGAGCTCCCCAGTTCCCGGCAGCACTCATGCAGCCCCAGACCATGACACTCCCACCACCATGCTTGACTGTAGGCAAGACACACATGTCTTTGTACTCCTCGACTGGTTGCCATGGCACACACGCTTGACACCATCTGAACCAAATAAGTTTATCTTGGTCTCATGGTCTCCATGTCCTTAGTTTGCTTGTCTTCAGCATACTGTTTGCAGGCTTTCTTGTGCATCATCTTTAGAAGAGGCTTCCTTCTGGGACGACAGCCATGCAGACCAATTTGATGAAGTGTGTGGCCTATGGTCTGAGCACTGACAGGCTGACCCCACACCCTTTCAACCTCTGCAGCAATGCTGGCAGCACTCATACGCCTATTTCCCAAAGACAACCTCTGGATATGACGCTGAGCGCGTCTACTCAACTTCTTTGGTCGACCATGGCGAGGCCTGTTCTGAGTGGAACCTGTCCTGTTAAACCGCTGTATGGTCTTGGCCACCATGCTGCAGCTCAGTTTCAGGGTCCTGGCAATCTTCTTATAGCCTAGGCCATCTTTATGTAGAGCAAAAATTATTTTTTCCAGATCCTCAGAGAGTTCTTTGCTATGAGGTGCCATGATGAGCTTCCAGTGACCAGTATGAGAGAGTGAGAGCGATAACACCAAATTTAACATACCTGCACCCCATTCACACCTGAGACCTTGTAACACTAACGAGTCACATGACATCGGGGAGGGAAAATGGCTAATTGGGCCCAATTTGGACATTTTCACTTAGGGGTGTACTCATTTTGTTGCCAGCGGTTTAGACATTAATGGCTGTGTGTTGAGTTATTTTGAGGGGACAGAAAATTTACACTGTTATACAAGCTGTACCCTCACTACTTTACATTGTAGCAAAGTGTCATTTCTTCAGTGTTGTCACATAAAAAGATATAATAAAATATTTACAAAAATGTGAGGGGTGTACTCACTTTTGTGAGATACTGTATATAAATGACACTTCTGATTTCTTATTTAAAATCCATTCTGGTATCATGGGACGTCTCTAGTCTTTATACAATAATTCCACATGAACTTGGGATAGAAGCTTGTCGGCGGCTTCTGATCCAGTCCGGTATATATAAAACATAGCATATTGAGTTTTTATTGGATTTACTCAAAATTGTACTTGAGGAGAACTATTTCCTTTTGAAAGATACTCATTATTTACAACTGAAAGGTGCATCGATGGGTTCTAATGTCGCACCCCCATACGCAAATTTGTTCATTAATATGATAGAAACATCTTATATATTTGTTAATGATATGTGCCTTAAACACTGCCAGGATGGTATAGATTTGTGGACGATATTTTTGCTGTATGGGATGGCGACATGGATACCCTTTTCTGATTTGATAAATATATTAACCATCTTGTTCCCAATCTCAAATTTAATATTGAAATAGGTACTACTCAAATCTCGTTTCTCGATACCACATTAAAACTTGAAAACATGCCAATTACAAGTGATCTTTATGTGAAAACTACTGATCGCAATCAACTATTGCATTCCAATAGTTTTCATCCCCCCAATGTCTTTGCCTCCATCCCAAGGAGTCAGCTGATGAGGGTTCACCGGATAGTTAGTGATCCGCTGTGCTGTAGTCAGGGGCTTGATGAGATGGAGACAAACTTGATTGATAGAAAATATCCTGAAGACTTGGTTAAAAAGGAACGGTCCAGTATGGATAGTAGCAGGACCCCAAAAAAATTGATCAAACAAATTCCTTTTATTATGCAATATCATCCTTTTTCACATAGAATTTCTAAAATAATTAACAAACATTGGAACCTACTCAGAACCAGTTATCCTACGCTTCAGGAGTTCTGGTGTCCTCCTATGTCATCTTACAGGAAGGGTAGAACAATACGCGATCGATTATTTAGATCTGATCAATTTTCATCAACAACACCAAAAAATCTAGGTTCATATCCCTGTCTATCATGCATTTAATGTAACTTCATGATCAAGGGTATATTTTTCACACACCCCCATAAAGGTTTCAATATTCCTATTAGGGGACACTATACATGTCAGTCATCATTTGTAGTATATGCCATCAAATGTCCATGTGGATTAGTCTACATTGGTGAAACTACACAGAAAGTGAAGGATAGAATCGCGAGACACAAATATTCCATTAGGGATAAATTGACACAGCTACCACTTGCTAGATATTTTGTGAAATTTGGACATAGTGGGGGTCATTTACTATATCACCAAAAAATTATCCTGCAGTACCAAAAAATAGCTCTCAAAAAAGGCCAGAAAGACTTCAACTCTCGGAAACTCAGCGCTAATGCAAATGGAAAGCAGCGCTATTGCCGGCAATAATGCCTGTCAGATCACATATGCTGGAATAGTGGAAGTCAATGGGGCTCGAACCTGCAAAATCCAAAGTTCTCACTGAAGGCTTATATGCAAGTTCTTTGCCATAAAAAGTGTTTGGCGACCCGGGTCCTGCCCCAGGGGACATGTATCAATGCAAAAAAAAGTTTTAAAAACGGCGGGAGCAGTGGTTTTAATAATGCTTAGAGTGAAACAATAAAAGTGTAATATTCCTTTAAATTTAGTACCTGGGGGTGTCTATAGCATGCCTGTAAAGTGGCGCATGTTTCCCGTGTTTATAACAGTCTGACAGCAAAATGACATTTCAAAGGAAAAAAAAGTCATTTAAAAGTGCTAGTGCTAGTGCCGGCTATTAATTAATTGTCGGTCCCGACAATACACATAAAAGTTCATTGATAAAAACGGCCTGGGATCTCCCACAGTGCATTACCAGGCCCTTTGGGTCTAGTATGAATATTAAGGGGAACCCCGAACCAAAATTTAAAAAAACAAAAATGGCGTGGGGGTCCCCCCAAATTCCATACCAAGCCCTTCAGGTCTGATATGGATATTAAGAGGAACCCCGTGCCAAAATGTAAAAAAATTGCGTGGGGGTCCCCCTCAAAATCCATACCAGACCCTTCAGAGTGGGAAACCCCCCGCGCCAAAATTTTTAAAAAATGGCGTGCGGGTCCCCCTAAAAATCCATACCAGACCCTTATCCAAGCACGCAACCTGGCAGGCCACAGGAAAAGAGGGGGGGACGAGAGAGCGCCCCCCCTCCTGAACCCTACCAGGCCACATGCCCTCAACATGGGGAGGATGTCCCCATGTTGAAGGGGACAAGGGCCTCATCCCCACAACCCTTGCCCGGTGGTTGTGGGGGGCTGCGGGCGGGGGGCTTATCGGAATCTGGAAGCCCCCTTTACCAAGGGGACCCCCAGATCCCGGCCCCCCTGTGTGAAATGGTAACGGGTACATTGTACTCCTACCATTTCACAAAAAAAGTGTCAAAAATTGTAAATAACACACAGACACAGCATTGGACAAGTCCTTTATTAAAAAAAGAAAAAAAAATCCAGCAATGTAATCCTTCCTCATCCCGGGATACGGAGAAAGACGCTCTCATGACACGGTGCGCACTACTTTCTGCCTTGAGTCCAGGTTCAAGCCCCACCATCCAAGTGGACATAGAGTTAGAATAAAAATATGCCGAGCGAAGCGAGGCTGCGAGGGGCCCTGTTACAGGTGCCATGTACAGCTGACTCACAGGTGTTCAGCTTCGGCTATTTTCGGCGGCTCGTACTGCGCAAGTGCTGCACCTGCGCAGTACAGGGGAGTCCTTATCCGCCGGGGGGAACTTTCTAGGCAGAACACCGGCACTAGCGCTAGCACTTTTAAAGTCCTTTATTAAAAAAAGAAAAAAAATTCCAGCGATGTAATCCTTCCTCGTCCCGGGATACGGAGAAAGATGCCGCCACGACACGGTGCACACTACATTCTGCCTTGAGTCCAGGTTCAAGCCCCACCATCCAAGTGGACATAGAGTTAGAATAAAAATACGCCGAGCGAAGCAAGGCTGCGAAGGGCCCTGTTACAGGTGCCGTGTACAGCTGACTCACAGGTGTTCAGCTTTGGCTATTTTCGGCGGCTCGTATTGCGCAAGTGCTGCACCTGCGCAGTACAGGGGAGTCCTTATCCGCCGGGGGGAACTTTCTCAGCAGAACACAGGCACTTGCGCTAGCACTTTTAAAGTCCTTTATTAAAAAAAGAAAAAAAATTCCAGCGATATTTTCCTTCTTCGTCCCGGGATACAGAGAAAGATGCCGCCACGACACGGTGCGCACTATATTCTGCCTTGAGTCCATGTTCAAGCCCCACCATCCAAGTGGACATAGAGTTAGAATAAAAATATGCTGAGCGAAGCGAGGCTGCGAGGGGCCCTGTTACAGGTGCAGTGTACAGCTGACTCACAGGTGTTCAGCTTCGGCGGCTCGTACTGCGCAAGTGCTGCACCTGTGCAGTACAGGGGAGTCCTTATCCGCCGGGGGGAACTTTCTCGGCAGAACACCGGCACTAGCGCTAGCACTTTTAAATGACTTTTTTCTTCCTTTAGAAATGTCATTTTGCTTTCAGACTGTTCTAAACACTGGAAACACACACCACTTTACAGACATACTATAGACACCCACCAGGTACAACATTTAAGGGATTATTACACTTTTATTGTTTCACTTTAAGCATTATTAAAATCACTGCTCCCAAAAAAACTGCCGTTTATAAAACTTTTTTTGCATTGATACATGTCCCCTGGGGCAGGACCCGGGTCCCCAAACACTTTTTATGACAATAACTTGCATATTAACCTTTAAAATTAGCACTTTTGATTATTCATGTTCATGCCCCATAGACTTTAACGGTGTTCGCACAAATTTTTTGTCTGTTCGCATGTTCTGCTGCGAAGCGAACAGGGGGGTGTTCGGCCCATCCCTAGTTATCATTGAGAATCATGGGGTACAACTTGTCAAGCAACTCAGAGTTCCAAAGTCGCCCAACTGTGAAACAAATCATATATATTTTAATAGAAAGGAGCTCTCATTTATACTTGCATTTACATCAGCAGAACAAATGCAGGAAGTGATGTGTGCACATGGGCCAGAAGCAAATGTGTGGGGATGCCAAACAAATCAATGAACCCCACCCACACCAAATCTAACTACTACATCCACCACCACATTGATTAAGCACAAGTACAAATCATATCATTATCCAGAAAATTAGCAGCACCTCCTCTTTGCTAAAGAGGGACCTCGCCATGTCCACCTAGATGGAGATCCTGACCAGCACAGGAACTTCCGGGTGATTACAATGACTTATTTCTGGGTCAGAAGGCGAAACCTCACTCTTTTGATCGCTGCTGCGAATATTTGATCGCAACCACAATTAGAATTTTATTATTTTTGTTTATTTGCAGATATGCAAATTTGTATTTCTACTTATGATATTTAAAGGCATTCGATAAGAAATGTTGTCCCTGGGTTAGCAGCAAGTGAATGACAAAAACAAAGGGCCCAGTTTGAGCCCTGGTTCACACAGAGGGAGGGAATCGTTCAGCTGAAATCACACAATTTAATTCCCGCATGTCAGTCCCAACTGCAGGTGGAATTTCAGAGACATATGTGCAGGTTTCTGCACTAATATCAATACAAATTGCACCCCAAAGTCGCACCAATTAAAACAGTGCAATTGCCACCACTTTGACATGTCAAATCGCACCAATGTGAACTAAAGCTGACCCATACAACACTGCCTATATACCAGCTGAATTCATTACCTGCAATTCTCCACAGCTGTTATATATAAAGATTCCACCTTTATCATATACTTGCAGGTGTGCAGAAGCCTAGGATAACATTGGAGCGATTTGTCATGCTATTTGAGAGATCAAATCGCAAGACTATTGGCAGTAATGGCACTGTTCCAATCGATGCAATACCGATTTTGTGGCGCCGCATCAATTTGCTAAAGTAGTTCCTGCACTACTTTTGCCGATTTCAGGTGCGACTTCAATAGACATTTGTGTATGAAGCCTGTTATATTCTTAATATCTAAATTTTAATTGGCTTTATTGAAAAGAATATGCATTTTCCTTATTTTGGTACTCACCGAATATAAAACTTTTCCGTTTTCCGCTGGACTCTAATTAAACCGTCTGTCAAGACTTCAGAATTTCCAAAATCCTCTGGTCTTCACGAATCAAAGTAGCGATTCTAGGTTCTTTCAATAATTGCAAAGTTTTTTCTGTTCCTCACTTTCCCCTCTTTTCAACGGAATAAGTGGCAAAAACTTCTGACGATTGAAACTGGCTGGCGTCCGCCAATGAAATAAATGGCTTAATATTGTATAAAAAGCCTTCAGTAATGATGATTCTCGTGAGACGAATTTTGGAAATATTTCTGCTAGAGTCAGCTTAAATCAAAACCGTGTGTTTTATTGTACACACATAAACTTGGAAAATACTTACAAAAATAGTACATTCATATTCAGAATTAGTGTTGTTTCATATATGCAAAAAATTTTCAAATATAGTTCATTTGTTTCAAAGATCTGAAAAAGTCCTTAAAATCATTAGACATGTGCTTCCTTTGTATAAGTGTTTTAAAGATGGCCGATTAACCTCTTGTGTCCTGGCTTGAATAGGTGTATGAAGCTTGGAGAGCTGTTTGTCTTGGAAGTGATTCTGTGTGCATAAGAGAGCTGTGTCTTGGGAGGAAGAGATGTGTATGAAGCAGTAGATGTGTGTGTCAAGAGTAGGGATGAGCCGAACACCCCCCTGTTCGGTTCGCACCAGAACATGCGAACAGGAAAAAAGTTCGTTCGAACATGCGAACACCATTAAAGTCTATGGGACACGAACATGAATAATCAAAAGTGCTAATTTTAAAGGCTTATATGCAAGTTATTGTCATTAAAAGTGTTTGGGGACCCGGGTCCTGCCCCAGGGGACATGGATCAATGCAAAAAAAAGTTTTAAAAACGGCCGTTTTTTCAGGAGCAGTGATTTTAATAATGCTTAAAGTCAAACAATAAAAGTGTAATATCCCTTTAAATTTCGTACCTGGGGGGTGTCTATAGTATGCCTGTAAAGGGGCGCATGTTTCCCGTGTTTAGAACAGTCTGACAGCAAAATGACATTTTGAAGAAAAAAACACATTTAAAACTACCCGCGGCTATTGCATTGCCGACAATACACATAGAAGTTCATTGATAAAAACGGCATGGGAATTCCCCACAGGGCAACCCCGAACCAAAATTAAAAAAAAAAAATGATGTGGGAGTCCCCCTAAATTCCATACAAGGCCCTTCAGGTCTGGTATGGATATTAAGGGGAACCCCAGCCAAAATTTAAAAAAAAAATGACGTGGGGTTCCCCCTAAATTCTATAACAGACCCTTCAGGTCTGGTATGGATTTTAAGGGGAACCCCGCGCCAAAAAAAAAAAAAAAACGGCGTGGGGTCCCCCCAAAAATCCATACCAGACCCTTATCCGAGCACGCAACCTGGCAGGCCGCAGGAAAAGAGGGGGGACGAGAGTGCGCCCCCCCCCTCCTGAACCGTACCAGGCCACATGCCCTCAACATTGGGAGGGTGCTTTGGGGTAGCCCCCCAAAACACCTTGTCCCCATGTTGATGAAGACAGACTCATCCCCACAACCCTGGCCGGTGGTTGTGGGGTTCTGCGGGCGGGGGGCTTATCGGAATCTGGAAGCCCCCTTTAACAAGGGGACCCCCAGATCCCGCCCCACCCCCCCTGTGTGAAATGGTAAAGGGGTACTTACCCCTACCATTTCACTAAAAAACTGTCAAAAATGTTAAAAATGACAAGAGACAGTTTTTGACAATTCCTTTATTTAAATGCTTCTTCTTTCTTCCTTCATCTTCTTCTGGTTCTTCTGGCTCTTTTGGTTCTTCCTCCGGCGTTCTCGTCCAGCATCTCCTCCGCGGCGTCTTCTATCTTCTTCTCCTCGGGCCGCTCCGCACCCATGGCATTGGGGGGGAGGCTCCCGCTCTTCTCTTCATCTTCTTCATCTTCTTCTTCTTCTTCATCTCTTCTTCCTTCTTCATTTCTTCTCCGGGCCGCTCCACAGCCATGCTGGCATGGAGGGAGGCTCCCGCTGTGTGACGGCGTCTCTTCATCTGGCGGTTCTTAAATAACGGGGGGCGGAGCCACCCGGTGACCCCGCCCCCCTCTGACGCACGGGACATGACGGGACTTCCCTGTGGCATTCCCCGTGACGTCACAGGGAAGTCCCGTCAAGTCACCGTGCGTCAGAGGGGGGCGCTGGAGGAAGAACCAGAAGAGCCAGAAGAACCAGAAGAAGATGAAGGAAGAAAGAAGAAGCATTTAAATAAAGGAATTGTCAAAAACTGTCTCTTGTCATTTTTAACATTTTTGACAGTTTTTTAGTGAAATGGTAGGGGTAAGTACCCCCTTACCATTTCACACAGGGGGGGGGGCGGGATCTGGGGGTCCCCTTGTTAAAGGGGGCTTCCAGATTCCGATAAGCCCCCCGCCCGCAGACCCCCACAACCACCGGCCAGGGTTGTGGGGATGAGGCCCTTGTCTTCATCAACATGGGGACAAGGTGTTTTGGGGGGCTACCCAAAAGCACCCTCCCAATGTTGAGGGCATGTGGCCTGGTACGGTTCAGGAGGGGGGGCCGCACTCTCGTCCCCCCCTCTTTTCCTGCGGCCTGCCAGGTTGCGTGCTCGGATAAGGGTCTGGTATGGATTTTTGGGGGGACCCCACGCCGTTTTTTTTTTTTTTTTTTGGCACGGGGTTCCCCTTAAAATCCATACCAGACCTGAAGGGTCTGGTATGGAATTTAGGGGGAACCCCACGTCATTTTTTTTTTAAATTTTGGCTGGGGTTCCCCTTAATATCCATACCAGACCTGAAGGGCCTTGTATGGAATTTAGGGGGACTCCCACATCTTTTTTTTTTTTTGGTTCGGGGTTGCCCTGTGGGGAATTCCCATGCCGTTTTTATCAATGAACTTCTATGTGTATTGTCGGCAATGCAATAGCCGCGGGTAGTTTTAAATGTGTTTTTTTCTTCAAAATGTCATTTTGCTGTCAGACTGTTCTAAACACAGGAAACATGCGCCCCTTTACAGGCATACTATAGACACCCCCCAGGTACGAAATTTAAAGGGATATTACACTTTTATTGTTTGACTTTAAGCATTATTAAAATCACTGCTCCTGAAAAAACGTCCGTTTTTAAAACTTTTTTTTGCATTGATCCATGTCCCCTGGGGCAGGACCCGGGTCCCCAAACACTTTTTATGACAATAACTTGCATATAAGCCTTTAAAATTTGCACTTTTGATTTCTCCCATAGACTTTTAAAGGGTGTTCCGCGGCATTGGAATTTGCCGCGAACACCCCAAATTGTTCGCTGTTCGGCGAACTTGCGAACAGCCAATGTTCGAGTAGAACATGAGTTCGACTCAAACTCGAAGCTCATCCCTAGTCAAGAGGCACAAGACTGGATTCCTTGTGTCTATAAGAACTCAGTCTTTCAAATTCGCGCCCAAACACAAATCCCTCCCATACACTCCCCTTTTCTCCTCCTTTCCAAAAGTGGGGGCTAGAGTAGATATACAAGCCTCTTTAACATCTGTTTCACTTTACCAAACCTTTTAAACATGGAACAGGATATATGTGAGATAGACGTTCAGACCAAACATCAGACCTCTTAAAACATAAACGCATAAATCAAACAGAGTATCGGTTACATAGGAAGATTTTCAACCAAAACATATATTATTTACAAAATCCATCAAATTCTGACAGGGTCTTGACCTGCATTTTCAGTCAATGAATGACCATTTGGATATCACTAGCTCAAAGTCCTATCATTCAAACAAATATGGAAAATGCATATTCTTTTCAATAAAGCCAATTAAAATTTAGATATTAAGAATATAACAAAGCCACACGGATGTCTATCAAGTAGCACCTGAAATCACGCTGACCTTGCTACTTTGAAATCGTGCTACTTCAAGTGAAGTAGCGCAATTTCAAAGTAGCATCAATGTGAACCAGGGTGAAGAGATAGTTTTTTGGTGCACAAATACATATTGAAATAAGATATAAGATATTGCACTTTCCCAAAACCACCACCCACAAAAACTAAAGTGAAAGAAAAGTAGAAGAAAAAAAAACCACAACAAAGCTCAATAATGTACTTTTATTTTACCAGCAGAAAAGAAAAAAAAAGGTACATTTATTTACTAGCTTCAAATTTGGACAGGATATATGGTGCTACATTTAGCAATGTGATTTTAAGGGCCCTGCTCATAGGAGCTTACAATCTAAAATTTGACAAAACCTTAGAGTGGACACAGCTTTAATTTCAGTGTATAACGGCAACACATCACATTTTTATCTGCAAGATTATAGAAACATACTTAACAGCCATTCTTACAAAGCATTCCAACATAATATTAAAAAAGACTTATTCAAAACACCCACCACCAGCCCACAATCCACACATACATACATTGGTGACCATGTTCTGCTGGAAGCTGCATTTCGGTGTACACGATTAAACGAGATCAAAAAGGGTAGAAGGTCAGCAGATGCTTCCAAACGATGGTTGCATGATCAGACAGGAACAATACACACACAACATTGACAGCATGGCCACATAAACCCACTTTTGATTGAAAAAATGCACAAGAATTTCAGCAAATATCCCTAGTTGGGCATTTATCAATATGCATAATATCATTCCTTCTCCCCCACAAATCACAGCAACAAACCTGACCTTCTCAGGCCAAACAAACCCACCTACTGCAGGCCTTTATATTGTCAGCACACTGACACACCCAATAGAAGTACACGCCCACCAGTATCTTTCAATCTGTCTCTTCATGTATGTCTAAAGTGATTGCACCTGATGAGCAGGAACACATAATATTATTTTCAACTGTGTTAGCCCTTGGCTATGTGCATCAAATCTCCAACTACAGGCCAAAGATCAAAGTCCATTTGCATCCACATAAACAAAGCAACAGTTTTCTAACATATGTACCTGTGCAGTGTAAACCCTAAAATTTTAAATGTCCAAGTCCCTGGGCATGATTAGTGCTAATAAACATTAACCTCCCTGGCGGTATTCCCGAGTGTGGCTCGGGGATAAATTTCAGCACCATTAGCGGTAACCCTGAGCCACACTCAGGATTGCATTGCAGGATCCTGGAGCGGTATACTTACCTTGTCTCCAGGATCCTGCAATGTCCCCCGCGGTGTCTGCGGGCTGTGTCCTCCTCCCGAAGTCTCTCTGTGCCAGGCCAGGTGTGTCGTGACACACAGGGGCGGAGCCTGGCGGCAAATTAAAAAAAATGTAAATATCATAACACATACAGTACTGTAATTTTACAGATTACAGTACTTTATTAAATCATTTCACATCCCTTTTGTCCCCAATGCTTTGGCCCATGCCCTGCATGCAGTTTTATATTATATATACTGTTCTTTCTGCCTGGAAATGGAGATTGTCAATGGCAACCAAAAAGTGTCCCTTTAAGTCAAAAGTGGCTTTAGACCAGCTAGAAAATAGTGATAGTAAATTAGAACACTTGCAGAATTGAGCGATAGTGAATTGTGGGGAAATTAATTTTATTATTATTATATTACTTTTTTTTTAATTATTTATATTTATTTATTATATTATAATTTATGATTTTGTGTTTCAAACTTCATCATACCTGTGATATCTACTAGATTCTTGGTGGACAGATCTAAGTGTGTTATTGCTAAGAGTTACAGGCCTACAATATAAAACACCAAATTCCTATGCAAAATAATTGTACCGCTTTGAGACGCAAAAATCTGAAATAAGCCAGGGAGGTTAACATCAGTCCCTGGCTGCAATGGGCTTCCAATATAAAGACCAAAATTAGCTTTCTTATATTAGAACCTATTTCAACAGGAGACAAATAGAATGCCAGCATGTTTTGGATTGTAGTGGGAAACCCACACAGGGAGAACATATAAACTTCAACACAAGCATTAGCATGTTGGGGAATTGAACCTACATCCCAGGTGCTGCTAGACAGAACTGCTACCCACTTAGCCACCAGGCAGCCTCACACATGCTCTCTGCATCTCTGTGGTGTGAACCAGCCCTAAGTCCATAGCCATGTCCGTGTCACAAGCAATATACAATATATTGGCCTAAGTATTGGGACGCCTGCCTTTAAATGCACATGAACTGTAATGGCATCCCAGTATTAGTATTGGGTTCAAAACTCATTTGGCCCACCCTTTGCAGCTATAACAGCTTCAACTCTTCTGGGAAGGCTGTCCACAAGGTTTAGGAGTGTGTCTATGGGAATGTTTGACCATTCTTCCAAGTGCATTTGTGAGGTCAGGCACTGATGTTGGACGAGAAGGCCTGACCTACAGTCTCCTCTCTAATTCATCCCCAAGGTGTTCTGTTGTGTTGAGGTCAGGACTCTGTCCAGGCCAGTCAAGTTCCTCCACCCCAAAATCACTCATCCATGTCTTTATGGACCTTGCTTTGTGCACTGGTTCAAATGATTTGGTGGAGGGGGGATTATGATGTGGGTTTTTTTCAGAGGTTGGGCTTGGCCTCTTATTTCCAGTTAAGGGAACTCTTAAGGCGTCAGGATACCAAGACATTTTGGACAATTTCATGTTCCCAACTTTGTGGGAACAGTTTGGGGAAAGCCCCTTCCTGTTCCAACATGACTGCACACCAGTGCACAAAGCAAGGTCCATAAAGACATGGATGAGCAAGTTTGGGGTGGAGAAACTTAGCTGGCCTGCACAGAGTCCTGGCCTCAACCCGATAGAACACCCTTTGGCTGAATTAGAGCAGAGACTGCGAGCCAGGCCTTCTCATCCTACATCAGTGCCTGGCCTCACAAATGCAGTTCTGGAAGAATGATCAAACATTCCCATAGACCAGTGATGGCGAACCTTGGCACCCCAGATGTTTTGGAACTACATTTCCCATGATGCTCATGCACTCAGCAATGTAGTTGAGCATCATGGGAAATGTAGTTCCAAAACATCTGGGGTGCCAAGGTTCGCCATCACTGCCATAGACACACTAAACCTTGTGGACTGCCTTCCCAGAAGCTGTTCTAGCTGCAAATGGTGGGTGAAATCAAATTTTAACCCTACAGACTAAGACTGGGCTATCATTAAAGTTCATGTGAGTGTAAAGGCAGGCGTCCCAAGACTTTTGGCTAAATAGTGTATCTAGAAAAGATTTACAAAGGTGGTGGAACCCTCCTACACATAAATACTACAATTAGACATAGTTATAGGACCTGGGAAATGAGACAACTTCTCTACATGAAGCAGCAAGTTTGGGATTTGAACCCAGACGCTCAGGGATACTAAGCAGAAGTTCTAACCTCTAAGCCACAGAGCTACCACATGTGAGAACCTCCTACTCATAACTACACATAAATACACATAAAAACACATAAATACTGCATTTCTTTGGACATACAGGTGATGGAATTACATTACTCAAGAGTTATTCTTCTTGATTTATTCTGTGATATTTGGTGTTTTTTTGTGGGTGAGAGTAGAATATTACCCTCAAATTTTTGAGAATTACATTTTGATTTCTGGTGTTGGTACACATATCACATTTTTTGGGCTCAAATTATGAATATTTGGAAATAATAAAAAGCACAAAAAATTGTGATTTATTTTAAATTTGCATCAGCAATGTTATGGTTTGTGGTTTGTAAAGATACATGTGTGAGTTTGGGTAAAGATTGTTGTGAGATGGAGAGTAACAAGTGAAAGTGACAGAGAAAAATATATTTTATCAAAACATCAAAACATTCCACATTCTAGCATTCTTAAAAACAAATATTTTATGTAATAGCAACAATGTTGCAAAGGAACATTTATTTCAGAGAAAGATACGTTTCATCTCAACATTAAAAGGTTTTTTGTGAAAGTTACAATTGTTCCATTAGAATCAATGGCTAAAACTTGCATTGGACTAGAATAGAGCAGATTTTCACTTCCAAAAAATGCTCTCTAATTAGCTCTCATTTTGGTATTTACTATAGCGCCGAGTAAAAAAGACACTTGAGTTAAAATGAGAGCTATTTTCAGGTCTGAGCATGCTCAGTTGTGTTGGCACTTAGTTGTCCAAAATGAGGAATTTTTCACTTCTCAGACTTTTAAAGATATTTCAGTGTAGAATTTACTTTTTCACACAGTTTAAAAGCAGATTATCTTTAAATAATATACCACATATTTCAGTACCATTTAGGCAATTATATCATGCTCTAAACATTATTTCCATGTGCACTACTCCAGGTTTGAGCAGAGTAAGGGTTTGGGCACTATTTGGTTTCAGGGAACTATAGTAAATTCGATTTTGGGAGTATTTTCTCACCAGCGTTATAGTGAATACCGTTTTAGCGCTAATTAGCTCTAAATTGCAGCGAATTAGCGCTAATTAGTGGCAATTAGCGCTAATTAGCGGCAATTAGCGCTAATTAGCGTCAATTAGTGCTAATTAGTGCCGCAGCTTTATAGTAAATGACCCCCTGTGTGTCACAATTGAAATATATGGTCCTGGAGGGGATTGAAAGAAACAGAAGAGGGGGGATCGTGAATTAACCCTCAGAAAAAGAGAGGTACACTGGATCATTTTTTTTAATACAATTGCCTCACATGGTTTAAACGTGGATTTAGATCTTTATCTGTTTATTTAATAGGCTATTGGTTCTGTGTTGTGATTGAACAGATTTTTACATCTATTTATTGAAGATATATATTTTTTATGTACATATATGTCTTTCAGATCTGAAAATAGGATGAATTGCAGGATGACAATGAGATATTGAGATTATCAGCCGTGCGATTAGCTATTTGCTGTGTCTATGGTATAAGATTAGTATTCAGTAACATTGATTGGATAGAAACTGAGAATGATTTACCATATTGATTTCATGTGTGATGATGCTTGTGAAACATATACAAAGTAAGGCCCCTTTCACACTGGGGCGGTGGGGGCGTCGGCGGTACAACAGCGCTATTTTTAGCGCTGCTGTACCGTCGTTCTTGCAGCTGTATTCGGCCGCTAGCGGTGCGGTTTTAACCCCCACTGGCGGCCGAAAAAGGGTTAAAATCACTCGTACAGCGCGGCTATAGCCACGGTATTGCCGCGGTATAGCCGCGCTGTCCCATTGATTTCAATGGGCAGGAGCGGTTTAGGAGCGGTGAATACACCGCTCCTTCACCACTCCAAAGAAGCGGTTTGCAGGACTTTTTCACCATCCTGTCAGCGCACCGCTTCAGTGTGAAAGCCCTCGGGCTTTCACACTGAACAAACAGCGGAGGTTGTTTAGGGGCGGTTTGCAGGCGGTATTTTTAGCGCAATACCGCCTGCAAACCGCCCCAGTGTGAAAGGGGTCTAAATGATTGTGGTGAAAACCTTCAGATGTGTTCTGACTGATCTAAGGAAGGGCGCAAACAAATCATCCGGAAATGTAATCTTTGTCTGTACAGATGACTGTAACTATTTTGTTTGGAATGACTCTACTTGCTTTGTAATCTATCTCCAAAGATTTGATGGAATAAAGCAACACATTTTTAAGTGCAGCAACCTTTGGAACTTTATTCTTATATATATAGATCTATCTATCTATCTATCTATCTATCTATCTATCTATCTATCTATCTATCTATCTATCTATCTATCTATCCATATATATATATATATATACAGTATCTCACAAAAGTGAGTACACCCCCCCCCCCCACACATTTTTGTAAATATTTTATTATATCTTTTCATGGGACAACACTGAAGAAATGACACTTTGCTACAATGTAAAGTTAGGAGTGTACAGTTTGTATAACAGTGTAAATTTGCTGTCCCCTCAAAATAACTCAACACACAGCCATTAATGTCTAAACTGCTGGCAACAAAAGTGAGTACACCCCTAAGTGAAAATGTTCAAATTGGGCCCAATTAGCCGTTTTCCCTCCCCTGTGTCATGTGACTCGTTAGTGTTACAAGGTCTCAGGTGTGAATGGGGAGCAGGTCTGTTAAATTTGGTGTTATTGCTCTCACTCTCTCATACTGGTCACTGGAAGTTCAACATGGCACCTCATGGCAAAGAACTCTCCGAGGATATGAAAAAAAGAATTGTTGCTCTACATAAAGATGGCCTAGGCTATAAGAAGATGGTCAATGTGCTGCAGCTCAGTTTCAGGGTCTTGGCAAGACCATACAGCGGTTTAACAGAACAGGTTCCACTCAGAACAGGCCTTGCCATGGTCGACCAAAGAAGTTGAGTGCACGTGCTAAGCATCATATGCAGTGGTTGTCTTTGGGAAATAGACATAAGAGTGCTGCCAGCATTGCTACAGAGCTTGAAGAGGTGGGGGGTCAGCCTGTCAGTGCTCAGACCTTACGCCGCACACTGCATCAAATTGGTCTGCATGGTTGTCCTCTCAAAAGGAAGCCTCTTCTAAAGATGATGCACAAGAAAGCCCACAAACGGTTTGCTGAAGACAAGCAGACTAAGCACATGGATTACTGGAACCATGTCCCCTGGTCTGATGAGGCCAAGATAAACTTATTTTGTTCAGATGGTGTCAAGCGTGTTTGGTGGCAACCAGGTGAGGAGTACAAAGACAAGTGTGTCTTGCCTACAGTCAAGCATGGTGGTGGGAGTGTCATGGTCTGGGGCTGCATGAGTCTTGCCGGCAGTGGGGAGCTACAGTTCATTGACGGAACCATGAATGCCAACATGTACTGTGACATACTGAAGCAGAGCATGATCCCCTCTCTTCAGAGACTGGGCTGCAGGGCAGTATTCCAACATAACGACCCCAAACACATCTCCAAGACGACCACTGCCTTGCTAAAGAAGCTGAGGGTAAAGGTGATGGACTGGTCAAGCATCTCCAGACCTAAACCCTATTGAGAATCTGTGGGGCATCCACAATCGGAAGGTGGAGGAGCGCAAGGTCTCTAACATCCACCAGCTCCATGATGTTGTCGTGGAGGAGGACTCCAGTGGCAACCTGTGAAGCTCTGGTAAACTCCATGCCCAAGAGGGTTAAGGCAGTGCTGGAAAATAATGGTGGCCACACAAAATATTGACACTTGGACCCAATTAGGACATTTTCACTTAGGGGTTGCCAGCGGTTTAGACGATAATGGCTGTGTGTTAAATTATTTTGGGGAGACAGCAAATTTACACTGTTATACAAGCTGTACACTCAGTACTTTACATTGTAGCAAAGTATCATTTCTTCAGTGATGTCACATGAAAAGATATAATAAAATATTTACAAAAATGTGAGGGGTGTACTCACTTTTGTGAGATACTGTATATATATATATATATATATATATATATATATACACAGTCAGGTCCATAAATATTGGGACATTGACATTGCAATCTTTTTGGCTCTATACACCACCAAAATGGATTTGAAATGAAACTAACAAGATGTGCTTTAACTGCAGACTTTCAGCTTTCATTTGAGGGTATTTACATCCAAATCAGATGAACGGTGTAGGAATTACAACAGTTTGTATATGTACCTCCCACTTTTTAAGAGACCAAAAGTAATGGGACTGTCCTGGCCTCGCCCCCCGTACTCCCGGAGTCTATGGGTAGCTATCCAGGCAGATAAGCTTTTTCAGCGTACACAATAATAGACTGCTGTTTCTTGTCTGTGTCTTTATTGGCACGTTGCAGATTTTAATAGAAGTGTGAATGACACATGTGATATGCGGTAAAACTGAAAAGAACAAGAATAATATAACATTACCATACAATAGTAAACATCATATAAAATAATAACTGAAATGACTATCTGCTTTCCCTAATAGCCTGTGGAGGAGGAAGAGGAAGATTGCTTACCTCCGATGCCATGGATGGGAAGAGATTACATCTAGGCAGCTGGCATAATCTTGAAAATGCTGATCCCTAAGGGGTATTCACTTCCTGACTAAAGAGGATGTGATGATTTATATGTCACATCCTTTAAAGGTTAAAGGTATTATTACAAATGATATTAATGTTTGGCCAGTAGGTGGCACATGCGTAACAGCTAACCTGGAACAAACATAATCTATAGCTTAATAATGCAGCAACACCATATACAAATTAAATGACAAGGTGAATTCTCTTTTCTGAACCTCGAGAGAGAGAAAGGTCTCCTGGAGACATAACACTCCCCATCTGGCGTTAACCAACGCCACCAACAGCGTTATTGGACACAAGTAAAATCAAGTCCGATATCGGTCTGAGAAATGACTTTACTTCACCCTATTTGGAAGTCTTAACTTTAACCTTCCTGACATATCCATCTTTGCTTGGGAATGTCTGTGTCAGAGAACTATCACAAATGCTCGTTTCCATGCACCAGTCAGACGTTCGGCAAGAACGAGTGAGACCTGGACCAGGCACGCATGCTAGCGCACTCTTACGAACGAGTGCATGTCAGCGTTGGCACGTTCGCACGCCAACGAATCATGGTGCAAGGCGCCCTATTTAAAGGATCAGCATACTAGTGTCAGTGCTGGATTGTCTCAGCTCGTTCCTGTATCCTTTCTGCATTCTTGTTGATTGAACCTTGATCCTGAACCCCTGGCTTTCCTGACTACTCTTTCGGATTACCCCTGCATCTCTGCCTGCCTCTGCTTCCTGTACCGAACCCGGCTTGAACTTCTGACTACGGCTCTGTCTCCTGATCTTGTACTTTTCTGCCAGCTTGTTGCCAACCACCGCCAGTCCTTGACTACACACCTGCCTGCCGATTGTGTACCTTTCTACCAGCACGTTGCCAACTCCTGCCTGTCCCCGACCCTGCAAGTATTCCTGCTGGACTTTTCCTGAACCAATCCAGGATCGGCATCCCACCTGCTCCACTAAGGCTCTGGTGTTCCTGATCCTGCCAGCAGGCACCTGCACCCTTCTTCTGCCCTAGCAGCCCTGTCTCAACCTCCAGGGGTGCTGGGACCAGAACCGTGCAAGAGGCCACCCACGTCATTTCGGACTCCGCTGTAAGGTACGTGACAGTCTGTGTAATAAGTCCCAAAGGCCAGTCATTCCTGTGTGCTTGGCAGTCTTTAACGAGCACCACATCTCCTGACTTCAGGTCTGGTTTGTTAACTTGCCACTTATTTCTGAGTTGTAGGGTTTGGATGTAATATCTCCTCCATCTGTTCCAGAAAGTGTTTGCTAGGCATTGCACCGGTCTCCATTGACGTCTGAAAAGGTCTTTATCAGTAAACTCACCATTTGGAGCACTGACTGTGTTGGTTTTTTGGGTGAGTAGAGTTGCAGGTGTCAGCAACATGGGTTCCTCTGGATCGTTAGTAACTGGAATCAGAGGTCTAGCAATTATGATGGCTGAGACCTCGGCCATGAAGGTGGACAGACATTCATGTGTGAGTCTGGCATTGCCCATTTGAAGGAAAATAGAATCCAAGATCTTGCAGGCTACACCTATCATTCTTTCAAACACATCACCCATATAAGAAGAATGAGGAGAGTTAAATGTCCAGGTACATCCCTGTTGGTTGAGATACCTTTCCACGCTGTTGTTGTCTAGATTGGAAAGGATCTGAAGTTCTTTGGTCGCTCCAACAAAGTTGGTGCCCCTATCAGAGCGGATGTGCTTAATGGGGCTTCTAATGGCAATGAAGCGCCTAAGAGCGTTGATAAAGCTGGAAGTGTCCATTGATTCAATCAACTCTATGAGAACAGCTCGAACAGTCATACAAGTAAAAATAACTGCCCAGCGTTTGCTGCTGGCATGGCCTCCCCTGGTTTGGCGAGTGGTAATGGACCAAGGACTGAATACGTCAAGGCCCACACTTGTAAGGGGAGGATCTGAGTTAAGTCTGTCAGGTGGAAGGTCAGCCATCTTTTTGGGTTTGTAAGAGTCCACAGAGTTTGTGGCAGGAAACGCAATTAAAGATACACTTGCTCACACATCTTTTTGCTCCTATTATCCACAGTCCAGCAACCCTCAAAGCTCCTTCAGTGAATAGCCGGCCTTGGTGTTTAACTTGACTGTGATAGTGTCGTACAAGCAGTGCAGTGACATGGTGCTGAGCTGGGAGAATGAGAGGATGCTTCTCGTCGTACTCCAAGGTAGCTTCTTTAAGGCGACCTCCTTCTTTAAGGCAACCTCCTATTCTCAACAGGTTAATGCTGTCGAGGAATGGATCGAGTTTCCTTAGGACGCTGTCTTTAAGGATTGGCCTTTTGTTGTTAATACAGTCAATCTCTCTAGCAAAGGTCTCTTGTTGCACAGTGTAAATGATCAGATGTTTTGATTGCTCTAGGTCAGTCACTGAGTATGTATTTTTACAGCGGTGCCAGCCTTTGTTAGTCCTTTTCCCAAAGGAACGGGCTATGTGGGATAAGGAAGTAATGGCTCTAATGAGTGATCTCCATGTGGAAAACCTGGAGAACCGATGAGATTTGAGTTGGTTTTGTGAAGCCACAGTGACTAATGCAGACACTTGTGGATGAACTTCTGCATCCTTGACTGCATCTATCAAGCTGAAGGTCTCAGATTTATAAGTGTTGTGTTCTGAATTGTACAGGAATGCAGGGCCTGTAAACCATGTTGTGTCCCAAAGACAGTTGGCTGGGACAGCTCTAGTCACTAGGTCTGCGGGATTGTGTTTATTTGGAACGAAGTGCCACTGTTTTGGGTGTGTGGATCTCCTAATCCTCAACACTCTATTACTGATGTAGATGTAAAAGCGTCTGGTTTCGTTGTAGATGTACCCCAGGACAAGTTTACTGTCAGTGTAGAACTCAGTGTCTTTGATTTCTAGGTTCATCTCTCTAGCAATCGTGTCGGCTAGCTCCACAGCTAACACTGCGGCACAAAGTTCCAGTCTGGGTATTGTGTGTTCTGGGAGTGGGGCAAGTTTTGCTTTTCCCATGACAAAACCTATATGGCACTGTCCTTTCGTGTCCTTAAACCTGAGTTAAGCTACAGCAGCGATTGCTTTGACAGAAGCATCGCAGAAAACACAAAGTCTTTGGTCTTGGACTTCTGTAGACGGTACAGGAGCATATGGTCGAGGGACTTTTAAGTTAGACAAGGCTGTGAGGGAATTTTTCCACTCTGTCCACTGATCTGTTTTCTCGGGGGAAAGTAGATCATCCCAGTTCACTGTCTCTTGAATCAGGTCTCTGAGAAGTGCTTTACCCTCAATGGTGACTGGAGCTACAAACCCTAGAGGGTCATACAGACAGTTTATGGTTGACAGAACGTCTCTGTGTGTAAAGGGCTTTTCTTCCCAACTAACCTGGAAGGTGAAGATGTCTGACCTTAAGTCCCAGAGTAGTCCAAGGCTACGTTGCGTTGGCAGACAGTCAAAGCGTTTAAGGACTTGTTCCTTGTTACTAGGTAGACGCTGTTTATGGGATCTAAATGGGTGCGAGCCAATTGATCTTCCTTGGCTGTCTCCTTTTCCATTATTTGCAAGAAAAGTCTATCCCCAAAGGACATTGCTAACTGCTGGTCTTCCTTTGTTCTATGAAAGACTGTACACCCTAGGCGGTCTGGGTCACTTTCACAAGTGTGGTCATCTGTGTCTGGGTCTACAGAGGAACAAGGTATGTGAGTACTATCTGGAAGCTCCTTTGTGATAAAGCTGTTGTGACATGGTTGCAAGGAGGAAGGGCGTCCTTTGTCAAGTACGTTAGTGAACATGCTACTGACCGTGGTGGGTCTTTAGGCAGACATCCCCTATGATGACCCACCCCAGGTCAAGTCTTTGGGCAAAGGGAGCATTGTGGGGACCATTAATCTGTTCTCTTACTTTATGAACCTGTAGAATGTCTCTTCCCAGGAGCAGCATCAACTTAGCCTGCTCGTCATATTCTGGTAGGAGATGGGCCATGCGTTTTAGATGGGGCTGGAGAATTGCTGCATCTGGTGTAGGGATTTCTGACGGGTTGTCTGGAATCTGGTTACACTCGAGTATGGTGGGTAAAGGTATGCGAGTCCGACCGTCTATGGACTCTACACAAAAGGCAGTGGCTCTTCTCCCCGCCGTCTCAACAGTACCCGCACATGTCTTTAGAGAGTAAGGGGAGCTTGGACCCTAACACCGAAGGTGTCAAAGAATGTGGATTTAGCCATAGAGTGGTTGCTTTGGTCATCTAAGAGTGCATACATCTTGACAGCTTTGTTTCTGTGACCCATTGGATAAGCTCTAATAAGACAGATCTTTGAACAAGACCTACCGCCTGTAGGATCTTTGCATACCTCAGTACACTGTGAGGTAACCACTGAGATGTTTGAACCAGTGTTCTCTTGCTCCCCGCCATGCTCGTTGGTATCGCCAGCTCTCTGGGCGGTCTGTGCATGATACACTAACCTTGAAGTCCTTGGCAAAGTGTGATGTGGATGAACAGCACCTGAAGCATATGCGGTTCTCTCTTAGGAAGGCTTTGCGATCTTCTAGAGACTTTTCCCTGAAGGTCCTGCATTTTGGCAGAGGGTGCGGCTTCCTGTGTAGAGGGCACTGCTTACTAGGGTCTCCGACTTTGTCCTCCGGGTGAACACTGTTGGAAGACCTATAGGAAAAATCTGTAGGAGAAACATGAGATTTGTTCACTGTGACTGTCATCCTGTGCTGTTTGAAGGTAGGAGGTGTGGCTGATGGCAGTATAAAGTCAAAGCTGGGATCATTCAAGAACTTAGCTTGCTCTGAAAGAAAGTCTACGAAAATGTTGAATGGTCCAAATGGTACCTTTTCTTATGTTTAGAAGCATATGTGACCCATCTTTGTTGTAGGTCGTAAGGAAGCTTCAGAATTAAAGGTTTAATCCCTCTGGCTGCATCCAGGGAGGCTAGACCCGGGAGGTCTCCCTCCTCTTTAGCAAGAAGTAGTTCCTCTAGCAAGTCGGCTAATTCTCGTAGTTTGTGATAACCCTTGCTAGGTATTCTGGGAAAGTCCTCAATCCTTTTAAAAAGTGCATGCTCTATAGTCTCTGTCAAGCCATAGCACTCTTCTAATCTGCTCCAAATCTTTTTAAGACCAGTCTCTGGTTGTTTTATGTTAATGTTCCAGATTCTACTGGCATGTTCGGCAGAGTCTTTCCCCAGCCATTGGACTAGGAGGTCTATTTCATCGGAGTGAGACAGGTCTAGACCTTTTTATGGTATTTTGAAAGGACGATCGCCAGGCTTTGTAATTTTCTGTCCGATCGTTAAACTTTACGGGTCCTTTTGTGATTAAATCTCCTCTGACGAAGAACTTGGCAAAGTCTGTTATAACTTGGTTGGTGTTAGAGCATGTTGGTGATTCGCTACTGTAGTGGGAGTGTGGTGTGCGACCATACCTGTCAGAAGTTTCTGCTTTAGGTCCTCTTGTCTTGTACCGTTGTGTAGTAGAAGGATTATTCTGATGCTGGTTTGGAGGTTGAGGGTCGTGGCGTGCAGAGACATAGGTTTGATCTGTAACATGCTGGTGAGAGTTCTGCTGCTTGCAGCTCTGAGGAGTTTGGTTGCTCTCATGCTCTGTTACCTGCAGTGTTTGGTCTGTTTCTCCCAGGACACCATCTATTCCCTGTAGAGGAGAGGTATCGTAGGTTGATTTGAAGTGTTGGTGTAAGTACTCTGAAGTGCGTTGCGAGGGATTCGGCTCTCCTTGTTCGGAGCCAAGCACATTGCTGCGTTCACCACTGAGGCTCATGGCTGCTTTCAGGGCTTCTGCTTCAGCTATGGCAGTTGCAGCTTCCCTTTCTGTAGTGAGCTTCTCTAATGCGACATCCAGACGTATTTGTTCAAGCTTTATGGAGGCTTCCCTGGCTTCTAGTGAGGCCTTATCTTGCACTTGCTTGGCTTCTAGCGAGGACTTATCTTGCGCTTGCTTGGCTTCTAGCGAGGCCCTATCTTGTGCTTGCTTGGCTTCTAGCGAGGCCTTTTCTAACCTCAACTGCATTTCTTGTCCGGCAAAGGTAGCTTGCGTCTTTGCCGATTCGGCTTTCCCTAGGGCGATGAGGCCTGCAACACTGGCTGTCACCGACTAGCTGGAACCGTAAACTCGTGATCTAGTTTTGAGTAAGGATGTGCTACTGCGTGACATGGCTGCTTGACTGAGTAGCGGCCTGTGGTAACAGTAAGCGTGTAGGGCTGCAGTCTCTGTGTTCTGCTTGGCTGTATGAAAGTGGCTGTATAGTCGATTGCAGACTGTAGCTCTTCCGTGCGGCCAAACCTCTTCCCCTTCTGCACTATCTGTAGTGTTCCTGGATGGAGTTTTACTGTCCTGGCCTCGCCCCCCGTACTCCCGGAGTCTATGGGTAGCTATCCAGGCAGATAAGCTTTTTCTGCATACACAATAATAGACTGCTGTTTCTTGTCTGTGTCTTTATTGGCACGTTGCAGATTTTAATACAAGTGTGAATGACACATGTGATATGCGGTAAAACTAAAAAGAACAAGAATAATATAACATTACCATACAATAGTAAACATCATATAAAATAATAACTGAAATGACTATCTGCTTTCCCTAATAGCCTGTGGAGCAGGAAGAGGAAGATTGCTTACCTTCGATGCCATGGATGGGAAGAGATTACATCTAGGCAGCTGGCATAATCTTTAAAATGCTGATCCCTAAGGGGTATTCACTTCCTGACTAAAGAGGATGTGATGATTTATATGTCACATCCTTTAAAGGTTAAAGGTATTATTACAAATGATATGAATGTTTGGCCAGTAGGTGGCACATGTGTAACAGCTAACCTGGAACAAACATAATCTATAGCTTAATAATGCAGCAACACGATATACAAATTAAATGACAAGGTGAATTCTCTTTTCTGAACCTCAAGAGAGAGAAAGGTCTCCTGGAGACATAACAGGGACAATTGGCTGCTCAGCTGTTCCATGGCCAGATGTGTGTTGTTCCCTCATTATCCCATTTACAAGGAGCAGAGGTCCAGAGTTCATTTCAAGTGTGCTATTTTCATTTGGAATCTGTTGCTGTCAACTCTCAATATGAGATCCAAAGAGCTGTCACTATCAGTGAAGCAAGCCATCATTAGGCTGAAAAAACAGAACAAACCCATCAGAGAGTTAGCAAAAACATTAGGTGTGGCCAAATCAACAGTTTGGAACATCCTTAAAAAGAAAGAACGCACCGGTGAGCTCAGCAACAGCAAAAGACCCGGAAGACCACAGAAAACAACTGTGGTGGATGACCGAAGAATTCTTTCCCTGGTGAAGAAAACACCCTTCACAACAGTTGGCCAGATCAAGAACACTCTCCATGAGGTACGTGTATGTGTGTCAAAGTCAACAATCAAGAGAAGACTTCACCAGAGTGAATACAGAGGGTTCACCACAAGATGTAAACCATTGGTGAGCCTCAAAAACAGGAAGGCCAGATTACAGCTTGCCAAACAACATCTAAAAAAGCCTTCACAGTTCTGGAACAACATCCTATGGACAGATGAGACCAAGATCAACTTGTACCAGAGTGTTGGGAAGAGAAGAGTATGGAGAAGGAAAGGAACTGCTCATGATCCAAAGCATACCATCTCATCAGTGAAGCATGGTGGTGGTAGTGTCATGGCGTGGGCATGTATGGCTGCCAATGTAACTGGTTCTCTTGTACTTATTGATGATGTGACTGCTGACAAAAGCAGCAGGATGGATTCTGAAGTGTTTCGGGCAATATTATCTGCTCATATTCAGCAAAATGCTTCAGAACTCATTGGACGGCGCTTCACAGTGCAGATGGACAATGACCCGAAGCATACTGTGAAAGCAACTAAAGACTTTTTTAGGGGGAAAGAAGTGGAATGTTATGCAATGGCTAAGTCAATCACCTGACCTGAATCCGATTGAGCATGCATTTCACTTGCTGAAGACAAAACTGAAGGGAAAATGCCCCAAGAACAAGCAGGAACTGAAGATAGTTGCAGTAGAGGCCTGGCAGAGCTTCACCAGGGATAAAACCCAGCATCTGGTGATGTCTATGCAATCCAGACTTCAGGTTATAATTGACTGCAAAGGATTTGCAACCAAGTATTGAAAAGTGAAAGTTTGATGGATGATTGTTACTCTGTCCCATTACTTTTGGTCCTTTAAAAAGTGGAAGGCACATATACAAACTGTTGTAATTCCTACACTGTTCACCTGATTTGGATGTAAATACCCTCAAATTAAAGCTGAAAGTCTGCAGTTAAAGCACATATTGTTCGTTTCATTTCATGGTGTATAGAGCCAAAAAGATTAGAATTGTGACAATGTCCCAATATTTATGGACCTGACTGTATATATATATATATATATATATATATATATATATATATATATATATATATATATATATATATATATTCTTTCTCTTACAGTCTCCATGAGCATGCTCCATCTGCTTCTCTGTTCTCCTCCTTAGTGTTTCATTTTTTCTTTTTATAGCACAAGAGCACCTCCTGCTTTATGTCAACAATAATAGAGGGTTCCTAAACACATTCAGCCTCAGAGGTGATCATTAGGGATGAGCTTCGAGTTCGAGTCAAACTCATGTTTGACTCGAACATCGGCTGTTCGCCAGTTCGCCGAACAGCGAACAATTTGGGGTGTTCGCGGCAAATTCGAAAGCCGCGGAACACCCTTTAAAAGTCTATGGGAGAAATCAAAAGTGCTAATTTTAAAGGCTTATATGCATGGTATTGTCATAAAAAGTGTTTGGGGACCTGGGTCCTGCCCCAGGGGACATAGATTAATGCAAAAAAAAGTTTTAAAAACGGCAGTTTTTTCGGGAGCAGTGATTTTAATAATGCTTAAAGTGAAACAATAAAAGTGTAATATTCCTTTAAATTTCGTACCTGGGGGGTGTCTATAGTATGCCTGTAAAGGGGCGCATGTTTCCTGTGTTTAGAACAGTCTGACAGCAAAATGACATTTCAAGGAAAAAAAGTCATTTAAGACAATACACATAAAAGTTCATTGATAAAAACGGCATGGGAATTCCCCACAGGGGAACCCCGAAACAAAATTTAAAAAAAAATGATGTTGGGGTCCCCCTAAATTCCATACCAGGCCCTTTAGGTCTGGTATGGATATTAAGGGGAACCCCGGCCAAAATAAAAAATAAAAATGGCGTGGGTCCCCCTCAAAATCTATACCAGACCCGAGCACGACGTTGGAAGGAATGGACGTCTGACGCTGTAGCTACGCTCCTACCGGGACTCTAACGGCTTCCCGAGGGCTATAAACAGCTTTATTTACAGCGATTCTAACACCCCTCAAGCCGCATAGCCTTGGTGCATGCCATTGAGGAAGATGAAATCCCAAGGCTCTGCTCAGAACACCCTGACACACGATCTCCTCTGCACGCGGGAAAGATACAGCATGTCCCAAGATGGCGCTGAGGAGAGAGGTGATTCTCCTGCTCCGATTCCTCCGTCACAGCCGGCTGTTCCCCTACATCAAGCCACAATAGTGAGTACCCTACCGCTCTCTCTAAAGCGGACCTTGAAGCAAGCCTAGAGGCCATGTATGCCAGATTAGCTACTAAATTTCAGATGGAACTTCATAAAACTTCCCACACGCTATCACAGGAGATTAGGCACAAGAACAGAGAGACTTGAAACAAAACATGATGAGCTAGCCCTGGCATATAATGACCTCGGTAGGGAGCATCAGCCTTGTTAGGTACCTGGTAGTAGAGCCTGACTTGTAGGAGAAGACCTCTCATACAACGCTGGTTCAGGAGCCACTGGAGTGGGAACAGTGGTCTCCTGAGCACAGTGGGGTAGGAGTGCCTGTAGAGCGGAGTCTTCTGGTACTGAAGTGATGAGAGATCCCACAGGGATGGCTGGACTGCAGATCAGGTGAAGACTGGAGGCCGCAAGCTGGAACACTTGTAGATGCAGAGATCACTGGAGCTGAAGCTGAAGGTGCAACAGCAAAGACAACAGCAGGCACAAGCAGGGTCAGACGGTCCGGGTCGGCAGGGATATGAGACAGGCAAACAGCAGGCAGAGGCAGAGTCGGTAGACAGGCAGAGGTTGGCAACGGAATCAGGCAGGTAGCAGGAGAGTAGTTAGGCAGGCCGGGTCGGATAGGAGCAGGACGGATAGTCAAACAAGCCGGGTCAGATGGGTAACAGCAATCAGGTTCAGGTTAACACGAATCTCAAAGCTGAGACGAAGCAGCAATGTGCCAGAGGCACAGGAGGGCTTTTATGTGCACTTTGGCGCCAAACCGGCGCTATCGCGAACGCGCGCCCGCCCGTACGCGCGCACGTGCACACGCGCGCGCGCCCAAGCGCTGCATACCCGCGCGCGCCCTAGCGCCGCGCTGACGCCCGGGAACAACAGGGTTTTGCTGAGATGTGTGTAACGGAGCGCGCCGGCGCATAGGCGCGTGCCGACGCCCAGGTCCGGCGCCAATGATACCCTGACAAGCCTTCTCCGCAATTCAAGCACAAGTCGAGGACCTCGACAACAGAAATAGGCGCAATAATTTACGCCTACGAGGGATGATTCTGCTGCATTCAAATGTGATCGTATACACAGGGCCCTCCGACCAAAACCACCGGATGATAAACCCCCCAGAGATGTGATACTCTGCATGAAGGAATTCCTCACTAAGGAGGAAATTCGGGGAGCGGCCCGGAATAAGCAACGGATCACCCTGGATGATCATCCTATCCAGATCTATCCAGATATCTCTCCAGCCACCCTGGACAGAAGAAGAGGATTGAAAGAAATTACTACAGCTCTCCAATCTGCCCATATCCGCTATAGATGGGGTTTTCCCTTTAAATTGTTGGTCCCCCACAACGGCACCACCTTCTCGGCCTCATCCCTGCAAGAAGGCCAGGAAATCCTGGTGAAGCTAGGCCTCCTTGATGCCGCAGCAATTCGCCGACCACCATCTACACCCAGACCAGCTCCAATTTGGAGAACTCCACCACCTAGGAGAGATAGAAGGAGGATCTGCTATGACATCGGTGATAGAAATGATGAGCATCCTCGCTGATCGATTTGCTGCCTATGCCTTGGAATACCCCAGCAGAAGTCTCTTCAGACGAAACGCGTCGGGTCTCTTTGCTGTACCCAGCCACCCTCACCACGCTTACCTTGTCACCTTTTTATTTGAATCGATTCCAATTTTTAACTGAGATTTTTATGGATTGTTTTGTTGATCGTGATTGATCTAATAAATGCCCATTGAGAAACCAACTATTCCGGATTTACACTATGTGGAGGCGTTTTTTTTCGTTGTTCCCTTTATGGTCCATGTATGCTGATGTATGCCGATGAAAACGACGATCGTATAGACCTACAGGACAGGTTCCAGGCTCCCCATCCAATGAGGACGTCTCCGGGTGTACCATCCACTTCCCTACTGTCACTTATTACAGGACAGTACAAGCTCGTTTGACTCACCGCCCACGGCTTGTGAGTCCACCGAAGTTGGTAAGAGTATTCTACCTTACATTTCCTTGAGTCTCTGTGTTGTAAGGATACCTGTCTTGGGCCCCCTCTGAGTCGGAGTTGCATTATTATAAGGTTATTTGCCTTGGGCCCTCTTGTGTCAACTACATCAGGCAACATATGGACTATATTATTGAGTCTTCTTTATCTATATGGGATTAACACTTCCTCACTAATATGTTGGACAGTTTCATTGCATTTTATTACCAGCAAAATATGGACTTTTGAGTTTATTTGTTTATTCACCTATTCTACATATTTTTATGCACATTTGCACTTTTTTTGCACATCTGCACTTCTGTGAAAAGATAGAGCACTGCACTCTGTCAATACTTCATTGTTGTTATCACATTATTTGTGTATACACTGATTTGGTTTTTTGACCAAGCCGAGGTTATAGGCCATTTGCAAATTTGAGCTTCACCTCCCCTTGTTTCAAAAAAACCCCTTATTTATTTACTTTAGCGCTACACTTTTTTCTTATATATGCCTTGGAATATCCTCATGGTGGTTTGCACCTAATATCCTGACATGCCTATTCGGGCGTCTGTCCCTCGGAGCCGCTGCATGTCCTTCCCACCCAGCAAACACTTTTCCAAAAAACTTCAGGGCTGTTTGTTCTTTTTTTTTGTTTTTTTGTTTTTTTTTTGTTAGCCCTACAAGTTTCACTCCTTGCAACTCCACAGACTGGTGTTCGCATTTTGGCTGGGTACGAGACCGAGTTGTCTCGCTGGATAGTTTCTTTTTTTTTATCAGGTAAAGTTTTCTTTTTCTTTTTCTCTCTACCTGATCCAGTATTAAAGCTGGGTTTTTATGACTTTTTCAAAGTCACCAGACTTTTTTCTTTTCTTGGTTATGCTTTTTTTTCGTGCTTTTTTTTTAGGTCAGTCAGTTTACAGTCTGAAGTATTTTCCTTCCCGGAAGCTTTTTAATGAAATGTGTATGATATATCCATACGAATTTACTTATAAAATAAGTCTGCTTAGAATTAATACCGCCATCTGCGGGTTGTTGGCGGCTCCCCTGATTGGTCTGGAGAGATTAGGTTTGCACCCCCTAGTTATCCTCTCTCTAATTTCACACTTGTTCTTCTCCCAGTTGATAGTACATTATTGCACCTCTCATGGCGATTACATGTATTTCACATAATGTGAAGGGATTTAAATCCCCCATAAAGAGACGCAAAGCCTTTGCATTATATAACCACATAGGAGCCAAGATTCTCCTGATTCAGGAGACTCATTTTTCTCATACCTCACACCCCAATTTCTTCCACAGAAATTTTCCCCTAACTTTTTACTCTCTCCATTCAACCAAAAGCAGGGGTGCCGCCATACTCCTGCATGCTTCCCTCCCTATGGAAGTTAAACAAAAATATAGAGATAAGGAAAGCAGATACATCATTATTAAAGGGGTTAAACACAATAGGGAAATAACAATTGCCAGTATATACGCCCCAAATGAAGCCCCTGCATCCTTCTTTAAATCTTTCTTTGATACACTTGCTTCTTTTCACTCACCTCATATGATCATAGGAGGTGACTTCAATTTGGTGGCTAACCCTACGCTTGATAGATCCTCCTTTGTAGCCACGACTAAAGCCTTCCCCAGGTCTCTAACCCGTGGTCTACTTGACCATCAACTGGTGGACACCTGGAGAACGCATAACATAGGGCTCAAAGAATTTACCTTTTACTCCCACCCTCATAATACCCACGCTAGATTGGACTACATTTACACTTCCCCCATTATTTTAGCCAATTCCACTAAAGCAACAATCCACCCCTGTGTATGGTCAGATCACCATGTGACCTCTTTCACAACGGAATTTATCAGACTCGCTCCCACCTCACATACATGGAGGCTAAATGAGGCACTCCTCTTGGATTTAGCAGTGGAATCAGAGATAGCAAAGACCATTAAGAAATATTTTACTTTAAATGCCCTTCCCGAAACTCCACCCTCCACGGTCTGGACTGCCCACAAAGCAGTTTTAAGGGGCACATTGATTAGCATAGCTTCGTCTCGTAATAAAATTAATAGACAAAAAATATTGGACCTCACACAGGATCTGGACCGCCTATATAAAAATACAAACGCACTGAATCTAGAATCCACCAGATTGTCTATTGACCAAAAACGTCTAGAATTAGACTCGCTCTTATCCTCTAAGATTGAAAAAGCCCTTAGATGGTCCAAAGCCAATTTTTTGCTTCACAATAACACCTCCTCGACCCTATTTGCAATAAAGCTAAATCAGTCTACTCGTCCCCCTCATATCTATAAATTAGCTACTAAGACGGGTCTAACCACCTCTCATCCAAAAGAGGTTCTTTGAATATTTGAACAATTTTACTCGTCCCTATTAGCACCAGACCAAACGAAACCAACACCAGATGATGAAATCTGGCTCCAAGATATCCCTATACCTTCTCTTTCTCCCACACAACTGGAGAAACTTAACGCCCCCATCACACTTTCGGAGGTACTGAATGTAATTAAAACCTTGAAGATGGGCTCAGCCCTGGGCCCTGATGGCTTTTCTTCCATATATTACAATAAATTTTCCACTTCTTTATCCTCAAGACTGGTTCAGCTCTTTAACTGGCTGTTGCAGGGTGGTAGCTTCCCTGAAGAGATGTTATTGGCAAATATGTCCCTGATCCCAAAACTCAATAAAAATCACACACTCCCCCAAAATTATAGACCAATTTCCGTCATGAACAATGATTTAAAATTTTTTAGCAGAATCTTAGCAGACAGATTGGTAGGCATAATCTCCTCCCTTATATCTCCCTACCAATCCAGCTTTATTCCCCACAGATTCATCACAGATAACATACGTCTAGCTACAGACATCATCCAGGACGCTAATTTATCCTCCCGTAAACTTCTCATGCTCAGCCTAGATATTCAAAAGGCGTTCAACAGCGTCTCCTGGAGTTATATATCCACTCTCCTACAACGCATGGGTTTCCGAGGCGAATTTTTGCAAGCCTTTCAAGCCCTTTATCTAAATCTTAAGACTCGTATTAAGATCCCGGGCTGTAGTTCCGAATTCTTTATCATAGGAAGGGGTACCAGGCAGGGGTGTCCACTCTCCCCCTTAATTTTTGCCCTTGCTCTAGAACCTCTGGCCATTGCAATACTCAATAACTGAGACATATCTGGTTACACCAAAGGTTCTTCAACCTACAAATTTTGCATGTACGCAGACGACATACTAATGTTTCTTACTAACCCCCTAATTTATTTGCCTAACTTACTACAGACCATATTGAACTTTGCAAGAGTCTCCGGTCTTTCGATGAATGTCTCAAAGTCAGTGGCCCTTCCAGTGGGGCTTACTCCAGTGGAACTTCATCAACTTAGACAAGCTTACTAGTTCACATGGGCTGAAACTCATCTCTCATATTTAGGCATTGATCTGACGGGAGACTTTTGCAAACTTTTTGAAGCCAACTATCCTCCGATGATAGCCAAACTGAAGAAAACCCTTAAACTCTGGTCCCCTCTTCATATTCCTTTCTTAGGCAGAATTACAGCCCTTAAAATGACGATCCTCCCCAGGTTACTTTACCTGTTCCGTTCTCTTCCAATCAGACTTTCTAAATCTTATCTGCTTAACGTTCAGGCCCATTTTAATAAATTTATTTGGCATAACAAACCCCCGAGATTTGCTAAAGAGGTTTTATATCGCTCCTCGAAAAGAGGAGGCTTGGGAGTCCCTCAAATATGGCTCTACTACTTAGCCTGTAGATATACGCAACAGGCCCAATGGAACATTAGAAATTCCAAGGTCCCCTGGGTCAAATTCGATAAGGATTCCATCACTCCCCTATATCTCCCTGGGTTGATGTGGTCCTCTAACCCCTCTTTCCCAGAATTGCCAGTTAAAAACCAAGTAGTCGCAATAGGATTGAAACTTTGGAGTCAGAATAAGACAAAATACAACCTCATTTCTCAAACACCCCTGGGAGCCTCATATCTCGGTGACCCCAGATTCCCCCCAGCATTTGATCACCCGGAGTCTTTCCTAGCTTGGACTGAACGCAACCTGACGTTGGGAGACTTTCTGGTTGGTTTCAAGTTCGTTACATTCTCAGTTTTACAGACTCTCTATCATATACCAGATAGAGAATTCTACCGTTTCCTACAAATTCGTCATTTCTTTCAACAGCACTATGCCAGCCCCCCTCAGACACTAAAAAACTTTTTGAGGATATATGCCACACTTCCCCTCTTCAAAAGGGCCTTATTTCGGTAATTTACAAGTCATTAGAATTAGTAGAGGAAAAACCTACCCTGAAATATAGATCCCAATGGGAAAAGGAACTAGTCCTAGATCACGAGGACCTGGACTGGGAAAAAGGATGGCAAAACATACGTAAATGTACGAAGTCCTTAACAATCAGGGAGACAGCCATTAAGCACACGGGGGTATTATACCCCCGTGCGCCTGAGTAAAATTTATCCGCAAGCTTCTCCCAGGTGGTTTAGAGGCTGCACCCATTTGGGCACCTACCTGCACCTATTTTGGGACTGTGAAAAATTGCAACCTACCTGGAAGGAGGTATTAAAATTGATTGACAATCTAGCTGGGACTTCCATTACCCTCACTTACCAGCATTGTATCCTATTTTAGGTCCTCCCTGATATTCCCAAACCCCTGATGAGATTAATCCACTCAATTTGTATAGCCATGCTTTGGGCCACTGCATTACACTGGAAATCGTCTTCGGTCCCATACGCACAAGTTATTTCACGTATAGACCATATGATGATAGCAGAGAAAATATTTCATACCCTACATGATTCTATCCCTGTATTCAATGCCAAATGGAATCCGTGGTTCCTGTTCAGGCTTCAAGACTGACCGTATTTAGTTTAGATGTTTCCATTTCTTTTCCTTATTTTCCTTTTTTTAGCTACTATAAATATCCTTCAAGATTGTGGCATATCATTAGAATAAGTTCTCTTATCAAGAGTCTAACAAGATGCTTTTTGACTAAGTATGATCTAAACTTTTGACATTGATGTATACCACCTATCAGTAACTTGATGTAATACCTATAGTATTGAGGGATGTGATTGTTTTTTCATCTGTATGTGAACTTTGTTACGCTTAATAAAACTGTTTGAAAACAAACAAAAAAAAATCTATACCAGACCCTTCAGGTCTGATATGGATTTTAATGGGAACCCTGTGCCAAAATTAAAAAAAAATGGCGTGGGGTCCCCCCGAAAATCCATACCAGACCCTTATCCGAGCACGCAACCTGGCAGGCTGCAGGAAAAGAGGGGGGACAAGAGAGCGCCCCCCCTCCTGAACCATACCAGGCCACATGCCCCCCAAAGCACCTTGTCCCCATGTTGATGGGGACAAGGGCCTCATCCCCACAACCCTTGCCCGGTGGTTGTGGGGGTCTGCGGGCGGGGGGCTTATCGGAATCTGGAAGCCCCCTTTAACAAGGGGACCCCCAGATTCCGCCCCCCCCCCGTTGGTGAAATGGTAAGGGGGTACAAAAGTGCCCCTACAATTTCACAAAAAAGTGTCAAAAATGTTAAAAATGACAAGAGACAGTTTTTGACAATTCCTTTATTTAAATGCTTCTTCTTTCTTCTATCTTCTATCTTCTTTCTTCTAAATTCTATCTTCCTTCGGTTTCTTCCTCCATCTTCTTCTTCCTCTGGTTCCTCTGGTTCTTCCTCCGGTGTTCTCGTCCGGCATCTTCCTCCTCTGTGTCTTCCTCCCTTCTTCTTCTCGGGCCGCTCCGCATCCACCATGATGGGAGGCTCCCGCTGTGTGACGCTTCTTGTCTTCTGATGGTTCTTAAATAACGGAGGGCGGGGCCACACGGTGACCCCGCCCCCCTCTGACACACAGGGACTTGATGGGGACTTCCCTGTGGCATTCCCCGTGACATCAGAGGGGGCGGGGTCATGTTATATATACATATATATGCACACACATTATATATATACAGTGGAACCTCGGATTACGAGCATAATCCGTTCCAGGAGTATGATCGTAATCCAATGTACTCGCATATCAAAGCGAGTTTTCGCATTTAAGTCAATGGAAACGAAAATAATTATTTCCACATTGACTTCAATGGGATGCAATACCGCATGCAGCCAGAGGCGGGGGGCGCTGGAGAGCCTCAGAAATGGCCAAAAAGACCCGAGGGATACTTCGGCTGACCTCAGCAAACCTCGGAAAGACTCCGTTCACGAGCCTTTCTGAGATTTGCCGAGGTCAGCCAAACTGTCGGCGACATTTGGCTCTGCTTGGCTCCGGCACCCCCTACCTCAGGCCAAAAGCAGTACTGCACAGCGCTTTTGGCCTGAATCCTGCTCGTTTTGCGAGACAACACTCGCAAACCGAGTTAGGATTTTTAGAAATACAGTGCTTGGTTTTCGAAACGCTCGTTAATCACGTTACTCGCAAACCGAGGTTCCACTGTGTATATATATATATATATATATATATATATATATATATATATATATATATACATAAATATGACAGGGGGGCATGGTTACTGTCTTGGGGGTCTGTTAATAATCTTCCTTCTTCCCCCTCAGATCCCCCAGGATTCTGTCTTCACTCCCCGATTCTCCACCTCTGACACAGATCGCCAGTGAAGCGCTTAGATCGCAGCTTCATAAACTGTCCATTTCTGTGTCAGTTAAACTGTTCAAACTTGTTCCCCATTATCTCTGTTTCATAAACCATTTATGGACTGTGATCAGTGGCGATCCTCAGGATCACCGCTGTTCACAGTTTCATAAACGGACACCTCTGGGTTAATTGTTCACGGAACTGCGACATTGCGGTGGACAGATCGGACACTTTGGACACTTATTTGGGACCATTGACATTTATACAGCGATCAGTGCTAAAAATAGCCACTGATTACTGTATAAATGTCACTGGCAGGGAAGGAGTTAACACTAGGGGGCGATCAAGGGGTTAAGTGTTCCCTAGGAAGGTGTTTCTAACCGTGGGGGCAGTGTAGTGACTGGAGGAGGAGACAGATCGCTGTTCCTAATCACTAGGAACTGCAGATCTATCTTCTGCTGAGAGAACAGGGATATGTCTGTTTACATTGACAGATCCCCATTATATCTCTCTCAGGAGCGATCGCGGGTGGCCGGCGGCAGCTGGTCCTTAACTGGTTAAAGTGATTGTAAACGATCACCTTGTAAAACAACCTATTCAGAGTAAAATTGAAACAAAAGGTAAAACATTTCTGTATAGATATTAAAAAAAAAATTATAAATACCCTTTTCCTCTCTTTTTATAAGTGATCACATTCCTTCTGCTCCCTTTGTTCTGGATAATAGCTGGGGGAGGAGAAGCAGCAGCACACTGAGTTTCTCAGTGAATGGCTTTGGGTGTTAGGACCAGCCATCAGTCCTTGGTCAACAAATCCGTCCTTAAGGCAGGGTGGTCGTAAGTTCCTGTATTATGACAAGCTTTTCCTTCTGACCAGAAGTTGTGACTATTTTAGGAGACTCACTGCTGCTCAAACCTGTATGTCCTCAGTTTGCTGTGCAGATGGATGTGCTCGCAGTCAACTCTTGATTGCCACTTTTGTTGAGAAAAAAAACGTTCCTCTCTGGATGATCTATGTGCATTACAAGGAATTTTTGACAAACTTTGTTGCAGATTCCTACCTTTGTTATTTTGTTATTCTGAAGAAATCCCTGTGTGTCTGTGTCCATGTGCATAAGTGAGTCTAATGGGAGTCTAATGGGAGTGGTTTCTTAATACTTAGTACCAGCTGCTGTACCTGCAAAGCTCTAATGAGGAAAATTGCAGGCCCTGCATCCATTTAGAAGTGATTTCCTATTGGGAGTATCTTACCAAAAATTTTATTTTTGTTGCAGGGGATGCCTGATATCTGACTTGTATCTTAGTGCAGACTTCTGAGAAAATCAGTGAGCCAATCACACAAGCAGGAAATTACATATCTGGGGGGGCGTTCTGTAAACATTCTGTGTACAGAACACCTTCAAGTAGCCATATTGCATTGCATTTCACAGGAAATTAGAGATCTGCAGATTGAAAATGAAAGGTAATGTTTCATAACATTTTATTACAATATGACTTGTGTCGCAGTTTTATACGCTATATTATATATTTTTTTATTTGCTATTTTTTTTCCACAAAAGTGAAGTACCCCTTTAAGTTTCATAGAACGGCACACATCCTTGGAATGTCGAATACTCTTTATTAGTCTCGATACAAAGCCACGTGTACATCCCAACACTAAGAACTATTCCAAGAGCAATCGGTGGTTAGTCTGGGCTTTCTCCTCATAGGAGGTCAAGGCTCCTGTGAGTTTTCTCTGCTAGTTTGGTCCACTCTACATTCCAGGACTCAAGATCCTTTTGAAAGGGCACCATTCTGAAGGACTCACAGCCATGATCCTTTTCAATCTCTTCATCTCCTATAGGAGTCTTGTTGATGGGAGACACCCCCTAGCTAGTGAAGGGGGGCCAAGGTGGCCGATTTGTGCACACAGATGGTAAAGCTCATTTTTTGGGACCTGTGGGTGCCTTCTATGGTAAAACTGACTTTTTGTGCTCCAGACATCACCCTCCAGAACATTTGTTCATTCTGACCAGAATAGCAGTCCGTTTGGGAGGCAGATATCCTCTCTGTTTACATCAATTTTATATAGCTACAATGGGGAATAAATCTAATTCCTCCCTCAGAGAAATTTACAGGCTTTTATTTAATGGGAGATGGGTATTTTCAGTTTGTGTATCTTCCTTTCAGGACTCTCCACCTCACCAATGACCTTTGTGGAAGTCCTAATCTCTGTGTAGCCCCTCTGAGGAAACAGGGGTGCTTCAAATCCATCATTCTACTGTTGGCTCAGTGTCCAGATGACCAACTAGTTCAAAAGGGGATTCATCTGACTAGCCTTAGACATTTTTTTGCTGGATAGGAGGTGTCAACACAGTTTGAGCAGACCTGACTAGTCATCGATATGGAGGCCCAAGTTATTGCTCAAGTGAGTACTTTTCTCCAACTTCTTTGAATGGGCCAAGCAGTTGTCAGCTTCCCAATGCAGGGGTCTCCTGGAAAAAACGATGTCTTGCATCCCTTTGCTACCCTGGGCACAGTGAATTCTCTGGACATTCCAAAGAATTTCCTTTTTGCAATGCAGAAGGCAGTACTTGAGCCAATTCAAAGTGCTTCTCCTCACATGCACAGGAGCCTCTGGCAATGGGTGTGTCAGGAGACCCTCACCTGATATCATTTGTTCCTCATCCATTGTCACCACTGATCCAGTACTTGGTTCCCAATGAATGGATCTTTAATCAAAAGATTTAGCCCATATCATTTAAGTATGGGGCCACCCTCAGCTGGGTCTGTTTGCAACACTATCCTTTCACAAGGTGCCTCTCTTCCTACCCTCACCCGTTGGTGGAGGAAGTGGACACCCTCACCCATCTAAGCCTTTCCTCTACTTCCTTTGGTCATAAAGTTTCAGGGGAGACTGTTGTCTGAGGGTCTCAGTGTGATATAAAGCATGTTGATTGGCCCACAGGCCTTGGGTTCACCCTAGCCATAGAGCTTAGTCAGGACCAAGCACTTTAGCTACCAATGTTTCCACAACACCTGTCCCAGGATGGATTGGAAATTGAGAGGGAAGGGTTGGAGGACTTGGGTCATCCTCTGGAAGTGGTTCAATTATGGCAAGTTTCCAGAAAGGATGTCAACAAAAGCTATTTACTCCAAAGTCTGGAACAGGTTCACGTTCATCACAGCTGAGCAGAATTTTTATCCTTGCAACCCAGGGGTTGCCCAGTTGTTATAATTTCTTCATGTTGATCTGGATTTGGGGCTCAGCCTAGTTCCTAAGGGCTCACATTTCAGCCATTTCAGCTTTTACCAGGGAAAATGGGAGTGTGAGCTGCAAGGGGAATGCTTCAGGAGGTTGGTCCTGAGGTTTAGCCCTGAGGAGGAGTAACGTTCTTCAGTGGGTTTTTATTCAGGTCCTGGATTTCCTTGCCCGGAAACGGTTTGCATCATCAGAAAGCAGTTCTCAGTGGGACATCACTCAAGAGTCAGTGTCACTCGATAACTTCAGGCAATAACTTCAAGGGACAGAGTATTGGATCTGCAAGCACTTGAGGCTACAGTGACCTACATCTTAATCCTTCCAGACTAGTTGGGGCCTATGCCCCTCGAACACCTTTGTTGCCAAGGTGGCTTCTGTTTTCATCTTACAAAGTGGCGGTTCCATCCTTTCTGGCAGAGACAGTAAATCACCTACACTGTATGTACCAAGTGTCTAAAATGCCTACCTTCAAGACGCTTCCTAGTTTAATTCCTACAGTAGACTATTTGTTCCATCAGGCAAATTCAGAGGACAAACTTACAGCTAAACCTTGTCATCTGGGAGAGTCAAGGTCATCCAGAAAACTTACAGTGCAGCTAGTCAAGAGCCTCCAGAAGTGATAGAGGTCCATTCAGGTAGGTCCATTTTTACCATTTTAAGTTCGGGCAGTGCATGTAAAATGCCTATGTAGATGTCTGCAAAGCAGCAGGCTGGTTGGCGCAGTGCACCTGCCTCAGGCGCTACAGGGAAGATCCAGGGGCTTGTACATCAATGGACTTCAACGGAAAGACAGTCCAGGCTTCCATGTTCATTGTAATAAAGTTTGATTGTACATCTTAGCCCTCCCTGTGTAGCTTGTCATTTATCACATGTACTGTATGCTGCCACGTTGGCATCAGGAAAACAGAAAATTGTATCAAATATTTGCTGTAATTTTCCTTTCCGGACACCAATCCATGGCAGCATGTGAACCCTCAATTTTTTGATCTTGTTATTTTTATAGAGAATGGGGGAGGTTGCTCTAGCTTTCTTTTTATAGATTTAAACATGTCCTGTATGTGGATATAGGGCAGAGCTATATTATATGTGTGCTGCCATGGATTGGCATCAGGAAAGAAAAATTATGATATAGTGCCTTTCAAAAGTATTCACCCCCTTGGCTTTTTACCTATTTTGTTACATTACAGCCTTTAGTTCAATGGTTTTTTTTAATCTGAATTATATGTGATGGATCAGAATACAATAGTCTAAGTTGGTGAAGTAAAATTAGAAAAATATATACATAAAACTATTTTTCAGAAATAAAAAAACTGATAGAGGGGGCGTGGCCGGACGTGATACAGGGAGGACGTGTGTATGCTGAGCTCTGTCCAGGCATCTCCCATCCATTGCCATCCCTGCTTTATTTCCCTTGGGAAAAAGCCCATCCATTGCTGGGAACGTCCCCAACCCTCTCCGCTGCAGATCCGGCTGGATCTTGCTTCAAATCAGGCAAATCTGAGCTTCCTTAGGCCTCCTGCCTGCCCTGGACTGTCAGCTACCGCCGCCATATTGAGGCCTGCGGCCTGTCCGGAGCCTGACGCTTGCCTACGCCGCGGACCGGGGGACGAACGGATCCTTCCCTGGGAACCTCCCGACCGGGACATCCGAGCTACCACTGAGAGGAGGCAGACACCCACAGCGTGAGGGAGAGCTGAGCGGGATCCTCTCCTTCCATCCCGGATCCGCCCGCAGCCTGCCGCCACTCCTGGGCTTCTCCACCGGCCATCCTGGACTCTGTGAGTACAAGGGCTGTCGCCCGAGCCTTCTTCTCTGCTGTACCTAACCCCAGAGTCCCTGTATCTTAGGCCCAAAAGACCCGGTCCGGGCCCGGGAGGGGACCCCCCCCCCGACCGGCCTCAACCTTCAGGACAGACCGCGGCTTCGGCCTAGTCCTGGAAGTCGGCGGTTATTTTGGTACTCCAAGTACCCCCACAACCTTTTCCCTGCAGTTTAACCAACTACAGATCGCTTGCAGACAACAAATTCTTTCATATACCTGCAAATCTCACAGCTGCCACCTCAGCACTCCCTGATCCTTAATGTGACCACCCTCAGATCAGCGTGCAGGGAAGCAGACATGTAAGAGGAGTCCTTTGATCCCTGTCTCTTTAAGAGATGCTCCTACAAAGCTAACAGTTCCCTATTAATCGCAGGAGCAATATCATAACAAGACATCAGACCATTCCTAACACTGCATGGGGAAGATTGGCTTCCAGAAGGCAATATATAGAGGTTTTATCCCACCGCCAAAGTCGCAGACCCCTAATACCATGGAGCGATTCTTATATAAACAAAGATCCCCGATCCCCAGTGAACAACCGAGATCCTCGGACACTGCTGACCCACATACTCTGCCGGAAGGCATGACCCAAGATGATAACAGGTTTCAATCCCCCCAACACTCTCTTCCACCCGATCACCCCGTGGATGTAGTGACAGTAGCTGTCCTAGACACAAAGTTGAACTTATTACTACACGAATTAACCCGCAGCATTGCTAAAGAAGTGAGCAAAATAGCACATGAGTTACGGGGTGAAATCGACCAACTAGGTGAACGCACCAACACATTGGAGAACAAATTCGATGAACTGACCCAATATGTACATGTTCTCGAAGAGGACAACTCCAACCTGAAACATACAGTCTCCCTACTTCAACTTCAACAGGAAGACCTGGAAAACCGTGAAAGACGCCAGAATCTGAGGATTAGGGGAATCCCTGAGACGGTGAACGACAAGGAACTACGTCCCTACCTTTTAGGCCTATTCGTCACTTTAGCCCCACACATTCCGGACATAGACTGGCGTATGGACAGGGCGCATAGATCTCTGGCCCCAAAGCCTCCTCCTACTGCCAACCCCAGAGATATTATTGTCCGCTTCCACTTCTACGAAAGCAAAGAAGCCCTCACACTTGCAACGCGGAACAAGTCACGTATTGACTATAAACAACACAAAATCCAGATATTCAACGATCTCTCCCCAATCACTTTGGCCAAAAGGCGCAGTTTCCGTCCTGTTACTACCCATCTACAAAACCATCAAGTTCCATACCGCTGGGGATTCCCCTTCCGCCTAACCGTTTCCAAAGATGGTGTTCAACATTCCCTGAGAGACCTTTACGAAAGTGAAACCTTTATCCGCAATCTAGGTCTTCCCCCTGCCTGAGGAAGATTCTATACCCCAAGCTCCGAACCCCAAACCACTTACCACACCAGCCAAAATTTGGACCCCAGTTCAACGAAGATCCCAGAAGAACTTCTCTACCCCACAACGAGCCAATCGTCACAGATGTCCAACCTGATGTGACTTATTATTTTTTATTTTTTATTTTCTCAATTTTTCTGGCCATTTTTCCATGACCAGATAATATTTACCATGGTTATCCTAGTGACCTCACAGTGATCGGGTCACTTTGTTGAGAGGTCACACCTCTTACCTATGTCTTTGTTAGATGCCTTCTTGGGTTTTTTTTTTCCCCCCCCTTTAACTTTTCTTTTTTTTCTTTTCTTATATATTCTTCTCTGACATATACCAGCTTGTCTTAAGAATTATCTACCTGTTCATAATTACATGCCAAATACCTATGCTCCTCCTGTCTGTTTGTTCTTTTTTTTTGGTTTTACAAAAAAGAGAGACGAGGATCTCCCCACCTCCCCCCCTCCTCCATTAAACCCTGCAGGCTAACATGCCCCCCCCCCCCCTCATGACCCAAGGCTTATGCCTGGGCAGCCTGAAATTTTTTCTCAGGCTTTTCAAAAATTATTTTTTCTTTTTTCTTTTTTTAACATTTTTCATCTTCTTATGCAATTTAGTTCCTAATTTTTTTTACCTCCTTTGGAGTTTTCATATGCAGGTCTTTTTTCTTTTTTTCTCTTTTTGAATTATATATGTTTTTTCAGTGTTGTACTTACATCAATATAACAATTGTAAGCAATGTTTGTTTTCAAATGTTCCTTTTTAAGGATGCTCATTTATATGCTCTCAGTCCTTATACTGCATTAGCACTTTTTTGTTTAACCAAATATGGCCCTCAAAGTTTACTCTTGTAATGTTAAAGGATTAAATTCCATAGGCAAAAGGTGGCAGGCCTTAAAATAATTTAAATCATCCAAAGCAGAGGTGATTATGGTTCAGGAAACCCATTTTAAGCCCAGTGGCTCCTTTAAGTTTGCTTCTAGACACTTCCCCGTAGCATATGCTGCCTCTGATCCCTCTGGAAAAGCGGGAGTGGCAATTCTTATTAAACGCACAAGCCCAATAAAAATACTCTCCTCCTACCTAGATCCTCACGGTAGGTTCATATTCCTGAAGTGTAGTCACTTATCTACCTCTTTTTCCTTGATTTATGCACCAAATGTAGGACAAATCGGTTTCCTTGAAAAAGTTTTTGAGAAACTACAACCCTTCTCCCAGCCTTTCATGATCATGGGAGGCGACTTCAATGTGTGCATGTCCCCGACCAGGGACAGGAAAACTCTATTCCAAACCACCCCACAATCTTCCTCTAAGAAACTATCAACATCCTTTCGCAAACTAGTTAGATCCCATAATCTATTTGATTCTTGGAGGATAAAACACCCGACCCAAAAACACTATACATTTTATTCTCATCCCCACAAGTCTTATTCTAGACTAGATTACTTCCTTATTACAGGCCCTCTATTGCCCTATGTAGTATCTTCTGAAATAAATCCTATTACCTGGTCGGATCATGCACCCATTGAACTCAATGTATTATTGACAAAGTCTTTTACTAAAACCTGCCACTGGCGCCTCAATGAATCCTTGCTTAAAAACCCTTTATCTCAAACCCAACTACAGCAGAAACTAACTGAGTTTTTCCAGCTTAATGATGGTTCTGTCCCGGAGATTTCCACCCTGTGGGAGGCCCATAAAGCCTTTTTTAGTGGTGAATGCATAGCTATAGGCTCACGCCTAAAGAAAGATTCTGTACAACTCAAAAAGGATCTTATCACCCAACTACAGACAGCGGAAAGAACTCTGTTGACCTCCCCCACGGTGGAAAAAATGGGAAATGTCATCTCAATCCGAGACCGGATTAAGTCTTTCGATATGAATCAAATTTCTAAATCCATGTTGTGGGCTAAGCAAAAATTTTACGATTATGCAAACAAACCACATAGGATGCTAGTGAACAAATTAAAACCACGGCCCTTTCTATCTATACCCGACCACCTGATACAATCTGACGGCACCCCCACATACTGTCCGAAAGCTATGTCAAAGGTCTTTGGAGATTTTTATAAGCGGCTTTATAACTGTTTAGGTCCTGATTCACATCCTCAATTCTCACAATCAGAGTTTGATAAATTTATAAATTCCCTCCCGCTACCAAGGATCTCTGCTGACCATCTATCCTCCCTTAACTCTCCGATTACTGGGGGGGAAATAGGAGAGGTGATTAAAAATCTTCCAACCCACAAATCTCCGGGCCCTGATGGTCTCCCTTACATCTATTATAAAACCTTTACACATATTTTAACCCCCTATCTACAATCCCCATTCTCCTCCTTTTTTAAGGGATCCATCCCGCATTCACAATTCTTACATGCCAATATAACGGTAATCCCTAAGCCAGGTAAGGATCCTGCACTACCCGACAACTACCACCCAATTGCTTTATTAAACTCAGATTACAAGATTTTCACTAAGATATTAGCCAATAGATTATCCCCACTTTTAACGCTCCTGATCCACAGAGACCAGGTAGGATTTGTACCCTCGAGACATGCTGGAGATAATACAAGAAGAACCATAGATCTGATAGACCTAATAAACAGAACTAAACGTCCCACCTTAGTCTTGAGCTTAGATGCTCAAAAAGCTTTCGATCGTTTAAGTTGGCCCTTCATGTTCGCAGTCTTAACCCGATTTGGATTCTCAGGCCCCTTTATAAGAGCTCTACATACCCTATACTCCCTCCCTACGTCTCAAGTCCAGCTGTCCTCCTATATTTCGCAACGATTTACTCTCAGTAATGGTACGAGACAAGGCTGCCCTTTGTCGCCCCTATTATTTATATTAAGTCTAGAACCTTTAGCAGCAGCTATTAGATCCCATCCTAATATTAGAGGAATCCCACTACGACATCAGGACTACAAACTCTCTCTTTTCGCAGACGACATTCTGCTCACCATCACACACCCCGAGATTTCATTACCCTCCTTACACGAAACCCTCTCCACATTCGGATCCTTATCAGGATTTTGTATTAATCAGACTAAAACAGAAGCTCTCCCCATCAATATACCCTCAGATACACTCAGCTCCTTACAAAACAGATTTAAATACAGATGGTGCCAGACTTCACTAAAATATTTAGGAATTTGGGGGCGTGGCTTGGCTGGAGTCCGGAATGGCCGCTTGAATACAGAGCTCTGGCTACCCGAGGAGTAAAAGCAGCTTTCAACGGGGAACAATCGCCCTAATCCATGATGGGGAAACCCAACAGGAGTGTCTCGGTCCCCCGGACACCGAAAGAGCCGACTACACAGCTCAGCCGCAACATCCCGGAGATATTCCGGACACTCCGCTCCGGCGACCTCGAGGCCGAACAGACACCACAGGCCTCAGGCCTCAGTCAGGACTCAGACTCTCAGATGGAAGACGAGACTACTCGAGCTCGCCGCCCCAGCTCAGCAGTTAACCTGTCGGATCTACAGCATGTCGCAATGGACATCACCAACAATATTACGGGCACTCTGAAAGCGGCGATTTTAGACCTCAAGATGGACATTCAGGCGGTGGCGGCCCGCATAACGGACGTGGAGCAGACTACGCGGCTCCATACAGCTGCCATCAGGCAAGTGCAGCACACATACGATACCCAACTCTCATACCTTTATGATTTACACCGTCAAGTCGAAGATCTCGACAATAGGGGCAGGAGACATAATATCCGAGTCAGGGGGGTACCGGAAAACTTGGAAGCAGGTTCACTACCCCAGGCTATCTGTACCATCTTTAATGATCTATTAGACCGGCCGCCAGATTCCCCAATTGAGGTGGAGAGACTGCACCGGGCCCTCCGACCACCCCCTCGAGATAATGAGCCCCCGAGAGATGTAATCTGCTGTGTAGTGAACTTCCCACTCAAGGAAGAAATCCTGAGAAAAGCCAGAGAAAGAGGCCATTTACACCACAATGGCACTGAAATTAGGCTCTTTCAGGACCTCTCTCCAACCACACTACAGAACAGGCGCGCCCTGCGCCCCCTACTGGATCTACTTAGAGCGCGGAATATACAATATCGCTGGAAATTCCCGTTCTGCCTGTCCGTCACAGCTAGAGGCCGCACTGCCCTCTTAAGATCACCAGACGACCTTCAGGCTTTCTGTGAGCAGCTCGATCTACCAGCGATAGATCTTCCGGATTGGTGTGCGTTCCACTTCCCATCTGAGCCGTGGAAGCCGGTAACACACAACCCCTCACCTAAAGCACAGAGACATCGCTCAAGACGCAGATGATCGGGACCCCCTTCTCCCGGAGCACATTCCTCCCGGCGGGACCTGGAATACCAAGCCAGGGGACAACCTGTAACTCCCCGCAGGAATCACCAGGAGGCCTGACAAAGCCATTGTCAATTCTTTTTGATATCCGGACACTATCTAAGTAGGTCTGTTTTCCTCAAGTGAGATTCATCATCCTGTTTTGGTTCACAGTTTTCATCTTTTTATTCTATGGAATTTATGACTCATTCCCATTATACAGGCTAGAACTGTGTTCAACCTCATTTATGCAGAGAAGACCATGACTTCCTGGCTCGCTGTTATGCCCTTTAAAAATCTGACATTATGACTCTAACCAAGGGCCTGCAGAAATCACCTGACCGGAATCTTCATAATTAGAGCAAAAAACCCTATAGAGCCACGCGGAAAGAATATTATCTGACCATGCAGCGAAGAATCGGGACACCTCCATTAAACCAGACTCCTGAGACTTCTGCATTATCTGCCACAACCTCCAAGTATACAGCTGTTGTGCTCTCCTGCCTCCCCCAAGATAGCTGAGGCTTCTCAGCACATTAAGAAGCTAACACATCTTACTCCTGAGGCTCTTTCCATGCACTGGGTCTTTCAACGACTGCATACTCACCAACACCTTGGGAGACAACCTCTGTGTAAGAGGAATACATACACTGCTCTTAGAGATCTGGGACTCGATATATCTGTATTGGTAAAGTGACCGGTTTAACATTTTTTTTTCCTAGGGACACCTTCGTCCTCCCCCCCTACTCCCACCCATATCTTCACCCTCCCCTTCCTCATTTCCCCTCTCCCCCATTATCTCCCTTTTTCTTCACCCGACCCTCCTACCCCTTTTTTCCCTTCTCCCACCCCTCCCCCTTCCTCCCTTTAACCCCAACCTTCTCTCCTGACCCTCTCCCCCCTCCTTCCTCCCCACTTTATACCTCCCTCTCTTCCTCATCCCCCAATCCCCAACCCCTTTTCATACGGATATAGGTGCTAATTATCTCAGTATACCCTTAACATAAGAATACGTATGATGCTTGGGAGTCACCGAGGCATGCACATGCGGCTTCTTTTTTTTTTTTTCCCCTATAATCACAACTATCATCTGCCATTCAACGTAGATGACAATGGCTCTGAGACATACTAAATGAACAATACTCTAGGATATTACGTATTACCCTAGTAATCATGAAGGGGGGGCCGCACAGTATGCCTCGGGGGCTCATAGAGCTATAATGCTATGATGTCATAAGAGTTAATACGTACCACCAATACAGAAACTTGTATAATATAAATAAGAAGGTAACCCCCGAAAACCCCAGGAATTGGGGTGGTCCCATGTCCCATGCCCCTATTCTCACTACCTAGCTCTAAGATGGAAAGTTACGGTTATTTGACTTTATTTGACCCTATACGCCTTCGAACGGGGGGAGGAGGAATTAGAACGCACCTACATAACGATGCGAAGCCCCTATAAAACTTAGATGGGGAGGCGAGTAAATGGATCTATGAGTCATGTTATCTATGTTTATGCATATCTTATGTTCTGAATCTCTCTCAGTTTTCAGTTTCCAGATATAAGACCTATACCTGTTCCCCACTAGCGGGCTCTCAAGATGCTTATGTTGAGTTTAATGTTGATAGGATGCAATCGTCCAATTTTTATTTTTATATTTGCACTATTCCCTCTTACACTACCACCTACTCACACTCCTCTCTATGGCCAAGGAGTAGGACCCCAGACACGCTCACCAACCCCCAGCAGCAGCACTAAGAGTTAGTCTGCTGACCAACCAGTTTCCTATTTTATAGGTGGATTGGCACTTCCTTTTCCACCTCTGGTATTTCTCTCCACCCTATACCCTATCTGCCCCCACTGATTCCCTATCCCTCTAACTTTCCTTACCCCTGGCGGGACTCCCCCCCCCTTCTTTTTTTCTATCTCTGAATCCACACAAGCTCTACCCCAACACACTTCGCAGCTACTGGCTGAACCACCCAGACGTGAACTGACAATCTTTAGAGAAAACAAATAAACACCCGGGTCTTGATCTTTACTCCGAGACCCATTTACTTACAAAAAACACAAAAAACAAAAAAAAAAAGAGTGAAAGACAATGCCTCACTGTGCTCCTCTAGCGTTGAAATGTGTTTCTCTCAACGCAAAAGGCCTTAATGTACCGGAAAAGCGCTCACAGGTCCTGTCTTCTCTCACCAAGCAAAAGGTCCAATTCATCTTCCTACAGGAGACTCATTTTCGCTCTAACTCCATCCCAAAAATTTCCAATCACATATACCAAACTGCCTTCCATTCCACCAATCCCATAGCTAAGACAAAAGGAGTTTCCATACTTGTTTCTAAACAGGCCCCATTTAAGCTTTCAGATTCGCTACTGGATCCTGAGGGTAGATTTGTATTTATTAAAGGTACCTATGCTTCTAAGCCAATAACATTGGCAAACATATACAGTGGCTTGCGAAAGTATTCGGCCCCCTTGAACTTTTCAACCTTTTGCCACATTTCAGGCTTCAAACATAAAGATATAAAATTTTAATTTTTTGTGAAGAATCACCAACAAGTGGGACACAATTGTGAAGTGGAACGAAATCTTTTGGATTTTTGAAACTTTTTTAACTAATAAAAAAATGAAAAGTGGGGCGTGCAAAATTATTCGGCCCCCTTGCGTTAATACTTTGTAGAGCCACCTTTTGCTGCGATTACAGCTGCAAGTCGCTTGGGGTATGTCTCTATCAGTTTTGCACATCGAGAGACTGAAATTTTTGCCCATTCTTCCTTGCAAAACAGCTCGAGCTCAGTGAGGTTGGATGGAGAGCGTTTGTGAACAGCAGTTTTCAGCTCTTTCCACAGATTCTCGATTGGATTCAGGTCTGGACTTTGACTTGGCCATTCTAACACCTGGATACGTTTATTTGTGAACCATTCCTTTGTAGATTTTGCTGTATGTTTGAGATTATTGTCTTATTGGAAGATAAATCTCCGTCCCAGTTTCAGGTCTTTTGCAGACTCCAACAGATTTTCATCCAGAATGGTCCTGTATTTGGCTGCATCCATCTTCCCCTCAATTTTAACCATCTTCCCTGTCCCTGCTGAAGAAAAGCAGGCCCAAACCATGATGCTGCCACCACCATGTTTGACAGTGGGGATGGTGTGTTGAGTGTGATGAGCTGTGTTGCTTTTACGCCAAACATATCGTTTTGCATTGTGGCCAAAAAGTTCGATTTTGGTTTCATCGGACCAGAGCACCTTCTTCCACATCTTTGGTGTGTCTCCCAGGTGGCTTGTGGCAAACTTTAGACAAGACTTTTTATGGATATCTTTGAGAAATGGCTTTCTTCTTGCCACTCTTCCATAAAGGCCAGATTTGTGCAGTGTACGACTGATTGTTGTCCTATGGACAGACTCTCCCACCTCAGCTGTAGTTCTCTGCAGTTCATCCAGAGTGATCATGGGCCTCTTGGCTGCATCTCTGATCAGTCTTCTCCTTGTCTGAGCTGAAAGTTTAGAGGGACAGCCAGGTCTTGGTAGATTTGCAGTGGTCTGATACTCCTTCCATTTCAAAATGATCGCTTGCACAGTGCTCCTTGGGATGTTTAAAGCTTGGGAAATCTTTTTGTATCCAAATCCGGCTTTAAACTTTTCCACAACAGTATTACGGACCTGCCTGGTGTATTCCTTTGTCTTCATGATGCTCTCTGCGCTTTCAACAGAAGCCTGAGACTATCACAGAGCAGGTGCATTTATACAGAGACTTGATTACACACAGGTGGATTCTATTTATCACCATCAGTCATTTAGGACAACATTGGATCATTCAGAGATCCTCGCTGAACTTCTGGAGTGAGTTTTCTGCACTGAAAGTAAAGGGGCCGAATAATTTTGCATGCACCACTTTTCAGTTTTTTAATTGCTAAAAAAGTTTAAAATATCCAATAGATTTTGTTCCACTTTACAATTGTGTCCCACTTGTTGGTGATTCTTCACAAAAAAATTAACATTTTATATCTTTATGTTTGAAGCCTGAAATGTGGCAAAAGGTTGAAAAGTTCAAGGGGGCCGAATACTTTCGCAAGCCACTGTATGCTCCAAATGAACACCAGGTATCTTTTTTTAGGAAAATATGTGACCTTTTGACCTCCTTTAAAGAGGGTATCGTACTACTAGGAGGTGACTTCAATGTACCCCTCAACCCAAACCTTGATACCTCCTCAGGAACTTCAATGCTATCCTACCGAGCCCTAAGACAAATTAAATTACAACTCCAAGGCCTAGCGCTGCACGACACATGGCGCACAATGTTCCCCTCCGTGAAGGACTACACCTTCTATTCCATCCATTTTCAAAAATACTCAAGACTGGACTACCTTTTCCTTTCCCAACCTGACTTAACCTACCTCACACAGGCCACGATCGACCCTATGTTCCTGTCTGACCACCACCCTATCTCAGTTACCCTGACCTTCCCAGACCTGACCCCCAAAACAAAAACATGGAGACCTAACTCCTCCTTACTGAAAGATGCAGAGTTTATCTCACGCTTGACAGCAAGTATCGACACATATTTCAGGGAAAACTCCACCCCAGATATATCTCCTACCACTTTATGGGAAGCTCACAAATGTGTGATCAGAGGGGAGCTGATGGCCCAGGCTGCAAAAGTAAAAAGGTTGCATCAGGCCACCATAGAGAACCTGATCGCCAACATCAGGCGATTGAAGACCACACATAAACAATCCCACTCACAACAGATACTGCAGGAACTGATGCATTCACGCTCAACGTTATTAGAAGAACTAGGTAAACGCACCAGGCGCCGGTATGTTCTCCACCAACGAGTCTTTTACGAGCAAGGCAACAAGTGCGGTAGATTATTGGCCAGAGCAGTACGTACCTCTAGACCGTCTAACACAATTCACCACATACAGACCCAACAGGACATTTCACTATCTAAAAATGAAGACATAGCTCATGCGTTTGAACAATACTACAAAAGTTTATATAACCTTAAGACCCCCAATTCAAACCCTGAACAAGCATTACGCAGAACGGAAGCTATAAAGAGTTTCTTGACCCAATATGGCCCACAACCAATCTCACAAACACAAGCAGAAGAATTAGAGCAGCCCCTCTCGACTGAAGAACTGCAGACCGCCATACGACAGATGAAATCGGGTAAAAGTCCAGGTCCAGACGGGTTCACCCTGCAATATTATAAATGCTTTATCCAGTCCCTAGCCCCAAAAATGTTAACCACCTTTAATTCTTTAGCGGACCCCACGACGAACATGGGGCGCATGTTGGAGGGAGGGAAAGGACAATACACGAGTACAAAACTACAGACCTATTTCACTACTCAATGTGGACATCAAGATTTATGCCAAAATTTTAGCCAACAGAATGTCCACTTTCTTGCCAAGCCTTATCTCGTTAGATCAGGTTGGTTTTGTCCCTGGACGAGAGGCCAGGGACAACACCATTAGAGCATTAAACATCCACCACTGGCTCACGACCACAAAAACCCGAGGATTCTTTCTGTCTTTGGATGCTGAGAAGGCGTTCGACAGAGTGGCCTGGGATTACATGGAGGAGGTCCTGAAGAGGATCGGTCTTCACCCACGCATGTTGTCCCACATCTCAGCGCTGTACTCTAACCCGAGTGCAGCTGTAAGAGTAAATGGCCACCTGTCGGACGCCTTCCCTATAAGAAACGGTACGCGGCAAGGCTGCCCCCTTTCACCATTAATTTTTGTACTCTCCCTGGAACCCCTCCTTAACAGACTAAGAGACAATCCCGATATCACAGGTCTGACAATTCAGGGAAAGGAGTATAAGGTATCTGCCTTGCAGATGATATTCTACTCTCCCTGACTTCTCCAACCACCTCCATACCTAATTTACTCTAAGATATAGAGAACTTCGGAACCCTTTCGCATCTAAAGATTAATTATGTGAAATCCCAAGCCTTGAATATCACCCTTACAGCACAAGAACTTAAACGTTGCCAATTCTCCTTTCCCTTCCAGTGGAACCAACAGGAAATAACCTACCTAAGTATCCAAATCACCACTAAATTAGAGGACATATACAGGGTCAATTTCCTTAAGGTCTTAAAGAAAGCGCAACTTGACTTAAAAGAATGGGGGAACCTTAATGTCTCCTGGTTTGGTCGCTCCGCTCTTTTAAAAATGATAACCTTACCACGATTTCTTTATATTATTCAGTGCCTACCTATCCATCTTCCAGCATCCTTTTTTGCAGCATATAGAAAGATGTGCACATGGTTTCTCTGGAAAGGTTCCCCTCCACGCATCAAATTCGCTAGGCTCACGCGACCGAGACTTAACGGAGGCATTGGACTTCCAGACCTCCACAAATACTCTCTAGCGAGCCACCTTGCCCGAATCGTGGACTGGAATGTCCATGAGCCGGGTAAGCTTTGGGTTACCCTGGAGAAATCGATCTCTCAACTTCCACTGGAGTCTCTCACCTGGATCGCCCCAAAACAAGTGCCACAGGAGATATTGACGCATCCCCTCATCTCGGCGTCGCTAAGTTCCTTTAGACGAGCAATTAAAATCAGGTCAATTTCCTCTGTACCTGGCCCATTAACCCCATTGAGAGGCAACCCTGAGTTTATCCCAGGGCTCTCATCATCCTTTCTAAACCAGACATGGCCGCACAACAGAATGTTAGCCTATCAGTTCTATGTAGACAAGACCCCTAGATCATATGATAACTTAGTTGACTTGTCCCTCCTCAAATCATTCCCCTTTTGGACATACCGACAGATCAGACACTTTCTATCAACTCAAGGAACGACATTGACTTGGACTAGACAATTAACTCCATTTGAGGAAATGTGTACCAGATCCTCCCCACAAAGACACCTAATCTCGTACATGTACAACACGCTTATAGAAGATACCTCTTACACCCCAGACTCCGCACACATAGCATGGGAAGCAGACCTTCAGATGACCTTCACAGAGGAGGATTGGTCACGTATCAACGAATATATACATAAGGGCTCCCTTAGTGTAGCCATTCAGGAGAATGGCTATAAAATTCAAACACGCTGGTATAGGACTCCGTCACTTCTACATAAATTTTCTCCAACCATCCCAGACACTTGCTGGAGATGTGGGAAAGCAAAAGGCACAATGCTACACATATGGTGGAACTGCGTCTCCATACAGCCTTTCTGGAAAGAAGTCCACGACCTCATCTCACATATCACAACATACTCCCTCACTTATTCCCCTGCCCAATACCTCCTACATCACACTCACCTGACTAGAAACGAGTACTTTAAATCATTAGCTATGCACTTGGTGAACGCAGCTAAACTATGTATCCCGACACATTGGAGATCCACCTCCACTCCCACGATTGGGGAGTGGTTGCGGAGGATCTCGAAGATAGAGGAGATGGAGGAGCTGGTGCACATCTCACAAGAACGAATCCAAAAATTTACGACCACATGGGCCTGTTGGACACATTTCAAATTATCTCAACGCTATAACGCGTATAACTCCTGAATATTCTTTTGATTAGACCATCAAGAATTAAAAACAGTTCAGTTCGGGTCGGGGTGGCAATGCCCTATAGAAGGGACCGGATGGAATGCGACCTCTGTCGCTATCCACCCCTCAAAACTCCACTATATCCCCCCTACCCAATCCGCCATTCCTTTCCCTAGATCCCACACTTCTCTATTCTACCTCCATATCCCCTACACACTTCTTTTTTGTCCCCCCTTCCCTCATTTCCTACCTAAAATCCCTAACTTAATAAGGGGGTCATAAGAATCCCTCTGAACACCCCATCAGAGGTTATGTATAGAGTCACATGAGTTTATCAAAAACTATTTGATATCCTGAACTGACATTTACATGTTTGTATGTATGTAATATATCTCATTTGAGATTATTGTGACAACATTTCTATATGATACCCTTGTTATTGTACAAACTACTATCTTGCATACCCTTTTTCAATAAAAATTATTATGGAAAAAAAAAATAAAAAATTTAGGAATTCATCTTACCCCTTCATACCACTCTCTTTATCAAGCCAATTTCCCTCCTATGTTCGCAGAAATTGCTAAACTCCAACAACATTGGTCTTCCATCCCAATTTCCCTCCTTGGTAGGATTAACGTTCTTAAAATGTTGGTTTTGCCCAAATTATTGTACCTTTTTGAAACACTTCCGGTCCCAGTCCCTATGTCACAGTTGAAAAATCTCCAGAGAAAGTGCCTTAACTTTGTTTGGAACAATGCATCCCATAGAATTGCTCAATTGGTAGTCCTTTCTCCTAGAGCTAAAGGTGGATTAGCCTCCCCCGATTTTATTAAATATTACTATGCCTCTCATCTTAGAGTATTGACAACATGGACCTCAAGGAAGGCTGCAAATAGATGGGCCGAAATTGAAATGGGGATTACTGCCCCTGTACATCCATGCTATCTATTATGGCCTTCCTCTAAGAAATTCATACCCCAACTAAGGTCTCTGTGTCTCTCCCCGATGCTTTTTACGCTATCAATCTGGAAAAGGTGTAGAGACAAATTTCACCTCTCCTTACCTTGCTCCCCTCTCCAGAATTTCCTTTTAAACCCAGAAATTCCGGACGGATTATCATATCTGCGAACAATTGCATGGACACACGCGGGGATGTTTCAGCTGTGACATTTAGTTCACCCAGTAACACATAAGCTTTTACCTTTTTCAGTCCTTAAAGAAAAACACACCCTACCGAAATCTCCAGAATACTTCTACTTACAAATTAAACATTTTTTCCAATCCTGCTTCCCCTCCTTATCTTTAGAAAATCCCACTGCTTTTGAATTATTGTGTACAAATGGCCCATATGAACCAAACTTAATCTCATCCATATATAAAATACTCCAGACAACACCCCCTTTAAATGACTCCATACATAGATACATGACAAAATGGTCCAAAATGCTAAACAGATCAATTTCATTAATAGATTGGGGTAAAATCTGGGAGTCAGCTTTTAAAGTTTCCAGATGTGTGGCACAAAAGGAGACCGCTATTAAGATAATATTTCTTTGGTACAAAACTCCTGAGTTGCTACATGCCCAAAATGCATCTCTTTCTAGTTTGTGCTGGAGATGTGGACGGTCCGTAGGTACGCACCTTCACATTTTCTGGGACTGTCATGTCTTAGGTACGTATTGGATTGAGATACAAAATCTATTGCAGTCACTTTTCGCCACATCTATTCCATTAAAACCCATACATTTCCTGTTAGGTCTACCTTTTCCGGGTATTCCTAAACCACTACAGAGATTAGGGTCTTTTGTACTTTTGGCAGCAAAAAGAGCCATCCCTAGACTTTGGCTCTCTACCAACGCTCCCACTTTACACCACGTCCTCTCCATTATTACAGATATGCGTAAAATGGAACATTTAACAGCAAAAATTGAAGGTAAAACTCCCCAATTTGAAAAAATTTGGAAACCTTGGGATGATTCAAAATTTTCAAAATTTTCTTCTGAACCTTCCATTTCTGCTCCTTTTTGATTTCAACTTACATGTCCTCTTGAGCATCCTTGTGTTTTGAATATGTAATTGAGATAGAAGCATAGATACTGTATGGAATTATTTCTCTCTTAATATATGACCCAATTCGGGAAGAAGCTGATTTCTATCTATACAGATATCCTCACCATGCTTCTATACAATGTTTGCACTCATTTTATTTTGATTGTTTATGTGTAAATTGTCATGACTTTTCCTTATACTTTTTGTTATGATGATTTATATTTGTGGAAAAATTATTGAAAAATAAAATTTACAAAAAACAAACAAACTGATAATTGGCATGTGCGTATGTATTCACCCCCTTTAGCTCTGGTGCAACCAATTACCTTCAGAAGTCACATAATTAGTGAAATGATGTCCACCTGTGTGCAATCTAAGTGTCACATGATCTTTCATTACATATACACACCTTTTTGAAAGGTGCCAGAGGCTGCAACACCTAAGCAAGAGGCACCACTAACCAAACACTGCCATGTAGACCAAGGAATTCTCCAAACAAGTAAGGGACAATGTTGTTGAGAAGTACAAGTCAGGGTTAGGTTATAAAAAAATATCCAAATCTTTGATGATCCCTAGGAGTACCATCAAATCTATCATAACCAAATGGAAAGAACATGGCACAACAGCAAACCTGCCAAGACCACCAAACCACCAACCACCAAAACTCAGGGACCAGGCAAGGAGGGCATTAATCAGACAGGCAGCACAGAGAGTAACCCTGGAGGAGCTGCAGAGTTCCACAGCAGAGACTGGAGAATCTGTACATAAGATGACAATAAGCCGTATGCTCCATAGAGTTGGGCTTCATGGCAGAGTGGCCAGAAGAAAGCCATTACTTTCAGCAAAAAACAAAATGCCATGTTTTGAGTTTGCGAAAAGGCGGGAGTCTCCCAAAATGTATGGAGGAGGGTCTCTGGTCTGATGAGACTAAAATTTAACTTTTTGGCCATCAAAGAAAATGCTATGTCTGGAGCAAATGCAACACATGGTTGCCACCTCCATGGTTAACAGAGGACAGAATTAAAATTAGACTTGAGAAACGTAACATTAATAAATCACCAGGACCAGATGGCTTGCATCCGAGGGTACTTAGGGAACTCAGTCAGGTGATTGCCAGACCGTTGTTCCTAATTTTTACAGATAGTCTATTGACTGGAATGGTACCAGCTGATTGGAGAAAAGCCAATGTAGCACCAATATTTAAAAAGGGCCCAAAAAACATCCCTGGGAATTACAGACCAGTTAGCCTAACATCAATAGTATGTAAACTCTTGGAGGGGATGATAAGGGACTATATACAAGATTTTAGTAATAAGAACGATATCATTAGCAGTAATCAGCATGGATTCATGAACAATCGTTCTTGCCAAACCAATCTATTAACCTTCTATGAGGAGGTGAGTTGCCATCTAGATAAAGGAAGGCCCGTAGACGTGGTGTATCTGGATTTTGCAGTTCCCCATAAACGTTTACTGTACAAAATAAGGTCCGTTGGCATGGACCATAGGGTGAGTACATGGATTGAAAACTGGCTACAAGGGCGTGTTCAGAGGGTGGTGATAAATGAGGAGTACTCAGAATGGTCAGGGGTGGGTAGTGGGGTTCTCCAGGGTTCTGTGCTGGGACCAATCCTATTTAATTTGTTTATAAATGACCTGGAGGATGGGATAAACAGTTCAATCTCTGTATTTGCAGACGATACTAGTCTAAGCAGGGCAATAACTTCTCCGCAGGATGTGGAAACCTTGCAAAAAGACCTGAACAAATTAATGGGGTGGGCGACTACATGGCAAATGAGGTTCAATGTAGAAAAATGTAAAATAATGCATTTGGGTGGCAAAAATATGAATGCAATCTATACACTGGGGGGAGAACCTCTGGGGGAATCTAGGATGGAAAAGGACCTGGGGGTCCTAGTAGATGATAGGCTCAGCAATGGCATGCAATGCCAAGCTGCTGCTAATAAAGCAAACAGAATATTGGCATGCATTAAAAGGGGGATCAACTCCAGAGATAAAACGATAATTCTCCCGCTCTACAAGACTCTGGTCCGGCCGCACCTGGAGTATGCTGTCCAGTTCTGGGTACCAGTCCTCAGGAGGGATGTACTGGAAATGGAGCGAGTACAAAGAAGGGCAACAAAGCTAATAAAGGGTCTGGAGGATCTTAGTTTTGAGGAAAGGTTGCGAGCACTGAACTTATTCTCTCTGGAGAAGAGACGCTTGAGAGGGGATATGATTTCAATTTACAAATACTGTACTGGTGACCCCACAATAGGGATAAAACTTTTTCGCAGAAGAGAGTTTAATAAGACTCGTGGCCACTCATTACAATTAGAAGAAAAGAGGTTTAACCTTAAACTACGTAGAGGGTTCTTTACTGTAAGAGTGGCAAGGATGTGGAATTCCCTTCCTCAGGCGGTGGTCTCAGCGGGGAGCATTGATAGCTTCAAGAAAATATTAGATAATCACCTGACTGACCGCAACATACAGGGATATGTAATGTAATACTGACACATAATCACACACATAGGTTGGACTTGATGGACTTGTGTCTTTTTCAACCTCACCTACTATGTAACATCACATCACCGAAAAAACACCATCCCCACAGTGAAACGTGGTGGTGGCAGCATCATGCTGTGGGGATATTTTTCAGCGGCCCGGACTGGGAAACTGGTCAGAGTTGAGGGAAAGATGGATGGTGCTAAATACAGGAATATTCTTGAGCAAAACCTGTACCACTCTGTGTGTGATTTGAGGCTAGGACGGAGGTTCACCTTCCAGCAGGACAATGACCCCAAACACACTGCTAAAGCAACACTTGAGTGGTTTAAGGGGAAACATGTAAATGTGTTGGAATGGCCTAGTCAAAGCCCAGACCTCAATCCAATAGAAGACCTGTGGTCAGACTTAAAGATTGCTGTTCACAAGTGCAAATCATCCAACTTGAAGGAGCTGGAGCAGTTTTGCAAGGAGGAATGGGCAAAAATCCCAGTGGTAAGATGTGGCAAGCTCATAGAGACTTATCCAAAGCGACTTGGAGCTCTGATAGCCGCAAAAGTTGGCTCTACAAAGTATTGACTTTAGGGGGGTGGGTAGTTATGCACATTAACTTTTTCTGTTATTTTGTCCTATTTGTTGTTTGCTTCACAACAAAAAAAAAAACATCAAAGTTGTGGGCATGTTCTGTAAATTAAATGATGCAAATCCTCAAACAATCCATGTTAATTCCAGGTTGTGAGGCAACAAAACACACAAAATTCCAAGGGGGTGAATACTTTTGCAAGGCACTGTAAGTATTTGATACAATTTTCCATTTTTGTGCCCTAGCTTGTGACTGGTGCAGCCATAATGATACTGTCACTCTTAATGTTTCCAGAGTCTTTCTAAAAAATAAAGTTTCCACTAAAGAAAATTATAAAACACTGCCTAACAATAAAATTAAAGATGCTTAACACTTAAAGGACATATGTAACTTTAAAGCGGAACTACACTTCTCAATCAACATACTTTTTGAAATCCTTATGCTGCTATCATTAGTAAATAGATAGGAAAGTATATCATACTTGCATTTTTAAACTTTTTTTTTACATTTCTTCAGTAACTTTCTGGTTTCCATGCCTTGGCAAATTATGTCATACATCCCACGAGTCTTCAGTAGGGGAGGAGAGGATGAGGTGCTTTCTCAGATAAGCACACCATCTTCTGCTTGCATGCCTGAACTAAGGGCAGGTGGATTCCAGGAAGTAAATGCTACATGAATCACCTGTTCTTACTCAAGATGGCCACGGCCAGAAATTCTAGGGGTGTTTTTCAAAGAGATTTCTCAACAAAATAAAACATGGAGACATGGATAAATGGGCAAGTTTGCTTTCAATATTAACCACTTCACGCAAGATCACGTACCTGTACGTCATTTTGTTGAAGTGGTTGTACTGGGGTGATGCCTGCAGCCAGCGGCATCACCCCGATACATTTTTTTAGAGCTGGCAGTTGGCTTTCAAGTGATAACAACAGATGCAGCTGCCTTTATCACAAAAAGCAGGTGGGGATGTCCCCCCCTTCCGCAGCCTTCCGCCGCTCTGTCCTGGTCTCCTGTCTCACCGGGAGATCTGAGCCGGAATTAGCTTTGATCAGGTCTCCCATGTAGTAACCGGAAGTGATAATTTGAAAGAAATCCCAGGTATTCAAAAACATTGCTTTTAGCATTTTGATTACTTTGAAGTGGAGAGGAGGGGTTTTTGGTCTTTTAGACAACAGATCCCTCCATAAAGAGTACCTGTCACTGCCTATTACTGTCACAAGGGATGCAATAAAAGTGATCAGAATTATTTTAAAGGAACAGTATAAAAATAATAAAAAATAAATAAATAAAAAAAAAAATATTTTTTTTTATGCACCGTAGTTTGTCGCCGTTCCACAAGTGCATGCAATTTTAAAGCGTAACATGTTAGGTATCTATTTACTCGGTGTAAAATCATCTTTTACAATATACAAAAAATTTGGGCTAACCTTACTGTTTAGTTTTTTTGCTGTTTAGTTTTTTTCTATTAAAAAAATGCATTTGAAAGACAGCTGCTCAAATACCGTGTGACATAAAATATTATGTATATTCTCTAGGGTCTTTGCTAAAAAATGATATATAATGTTTGGGGGTTCTAAGTAATTTTCTAGCAAAAAAATACTGATTTTAACTTGTAAACAACACGTTTCAGAAATAGGCTTGGTCTTGAAGTGGTTAAAATTGAATTAAACAGCATTTTTGGTTTGTAGTGCTCAGATGAAGTGTAGTCTCACTTTAACAAAATTTTTTGAAAAATTTTCTTCAACTGGTTTTGAAGGTTTTGGAAGGTTTTATATGGAGCCATAAGGCAAGTCTTGATAAAGGGCCCATTAAGCCAAAAAGGACTTCATGCCAGGCAGTGGCGGCTGGTGAAGTTTTAGGTTGGGGAGGCGCCAGACCCCGCCCTTCCTTTTTGACCCCTCCCACTTCTGATAAGCCCCACCCCTTATAGAATCCACCCACTCCATCCCCTGTATTTCACTTGCTTCCACCCATAGTGTCAGGAGTATACAGCTCAGCATCACAGGACAGAGTATATAGCCCCAGCATCACAGGACAGAGTATACAGCCCCAGCATCACAGGACAGACTAAATAGCTCAGCATCACAGATCATGGTATATAGCACAGCCTCACAGATCATGGTATATAGCACAGCCTCACAGAGCATGGTATAGCACAGCCTCACAGATCATGGTGCATAGCATAGCGCAGCCTCGCAGATCATGGTATAAAGCACAGCCTCACAGATCGGCGTGAACAAACTGAAAAATTACACTGTTAGCACTGATTTGTAATTTGCAGCTGGGAGGATCAATTGACTCCAATTCCAGAGTTCTATGTGAAAAAAGCAAACTTTGTACTGACCAGCATATGTGATACATTTTTTTGCATGTCATTATACACAGTATAGATATTGCTATATGATATCAACTTAAACCCCACTTTTCCTGGTTTACATTATCTGCCAATAATCTGCCAATAACTTAGCATAACATCCTCAAGTAAGGGTGGGAATGATAATCTGTTATCGCAGTTTGTGCATCCTGTGTAAAATGATGGGACCACTCATGTACTGCTAGGGGTTGTTAGGGACAATCAGAGTAAAGAGCCTCCAAGTTACATTCGGTGGGGCCTACTTACTTAGCTCCGCTCGGGCCATGCGTTCCACAGAGCTGCTGACATCACTTCTGGTTTATCACTGGCACAGGGAAATCGGAAGTGACGTTGTAACTAGAAGGGAAAGCACCACCCATGTCCTAGGGTGATGCCAATCTTGATAAATGCACCCGATCCTAGTGATACTATGGGCACCGGGCAGAGGTATTCCGGCGCAATCAATTGCGCCACAAGGCAGGTCAAAAGCCTGCAAATGAAGCGTCTCATCTGCAATCTCATGATTGTGTAGATGTCGCGCTTCCCATAGTGCACTATGTCTGACGCCCGAACACAGTGCACTTAAAGGACCTTTTTTTCTATTTTTTTTTTAAAGGGCCATTTTAAAAAAAAACATTTTTTTCCAGTGACTGCTTGGGGGTGGGGGCGCCACTGATGCCAGGGATAAACAACATTTTGCCACTAAGGATGTAAACAAAGGAGCAGGAGCAGACTGGGCATCTGGAACTAAGATAAGTAAGCAGTCCGGAGGAAAGAGGGGGAGTATGCAGTTTTGCATCTCATGAACATGCATTGGGGGTTATTTACAAAAGGCATATCCACTTTGCACTACAAGTGCACTTGGAAGTGCAGTCGCTGTAAATCTGAGGGGTAGATCTGAAATTAGGGGAAGCTCTGCTGATTTTATCATCCAATCATGTGCATGCTAAAATGCTGTTTTTTTATCTTCCTTGCATCACCCCCTCGGATTTACAGCGACTGCACTTCCAAGTGCACTTGTAGTGCACTTGTAGTGCAAAGTGGATTTGCCTTTCGTAAATAACCCCCACTGCAAAGCTTGCACAAGTAATAAGTAAATATGGCTGCTCCTTTACATGCAGTATATGATGACAAATCATGCATTTAAAATATGTTTTAAAAACATTATCTCATATTGCTGTTACAAGCTGACCATACAATTCCTTTAAGGATGGGCAATACATTTTTTCTCCTGAAAATTTTTGTCTGGCATCTCTATTTCACCTTTACCAGAAATTAGCTTGCTATCTCACTCATGCCCTTGGTTTGCATGTGCAAAGGAAAATAGAAGAACACTTGTGTGCTAAAATGAATTACCCCCCTCCCCTCACACACCCACTCATCCACCAAATCTTCACCCCATGAAGCAAATTATTTAGAAAAAAAAGGCCATTGGCAAAAAGCTGAGCAGATGCTCATGGCTTGCCTCTCTCTTTCCCAATGTGAAATAAACCTAACAGATGCCTCATTCTTAATTGAGCACATGGATTACATACACACAGTTCTGCTACAGAAAAAATGTTGCAGGAAATCCACATAAATAATATCCTTGCTAATGTAAAAACAGGAAGCAAGAAGATCACCATTGTAATTATATGTAGTTACAACACAGAGAATAAAATAGAATGCATGTATGATCTTTGCGGTACCTAAACATTATGTGCATTGTACTGATGTGATAGTATTAATCAAACATAAGAAGCATTACAAAAATAGCTATAAAATATTTTAGACAAGCTGAAACACATGTTTTACATTAGCAAAATCAGCCAGTGTTTTCATAATGCTAGCTACAGCAAAACATGTTCAGGGTGTAGTGCAAAGTATTGCATCTTGATAATGAGCAATGTGCATATACTCAAAGCTACCAATGAGAGTTCACTCATCTGAAGTCAGACCAGAACACAATGAAATGTGGTTGCTATGAACATTCTTCTTTTATTTAGCATATTCTCCCAGCACTGTCTTATTGAAGTAGCCTGTTAGTCTCAGAAGGAATAGCAAATGACTGCAAAGCTTAATGCTAACACAAGAATAGCAGGAGGTTAGCATATTGGACACCATACTGAATGAAAATCTATCATCTATGCATGCATAAAATTAAAATTATTAGCCATTGGAGACATTCTATCACAAACAAATATGACAAACACATTAGTATTTGTGATTATGAAAAATGGAAATTATGGACTTTGTGTTAAATACATGTAAAAGTATGTTAATTAGCTATTACTTTTTTATTTGTGCACGATCTAAACCTTATTTGTTCATTACGTATGCAGCACACCTCTCAACTTTGTTAGATGGGAAAGAGCAATACATTTTAGCACACAGTATGTAGGCAAGAGGCACACTCCTGCCATATCTCCATTAACACAGACCATGAAGTTTTAAGGAAAAGATCACCTTTGACGTTCACCTTTGTTGCCTGCGGAGCCCTCTGATATGGCCTGCAACCTCCTGCTCTGGGATGGCAGGTTGGCAAGCCCAGATCGCAGGTTGCTGACTCCCCATTCCAGAGCATTAGGGTTGTGAATGAAGCCGGCAGTAGAGGAAGCAAGCAGCTGTGGAGCAGAGCCCCATAAGCCGATGCTTCCTGTATGGCGGCAACTCCTGTCACAGGTGGAGTGATACCAAATGCACTCTGCCTGGGACAGCAACAGCGATACCTGAATGGTAGACTTTTTAAAGGTAGGTTTATTACTAAAATTACAGTTTATATATGAGCATATCTGTTCTGCAGTGGTTGTTGGGCTGCTTTCAAACTGATCCGCAGGTGCAGCACAATGCTCCTGCGGGTTACCTGCACTGAGCCATAGACTTCTGTAATTACCTGCAGGTTTGGTGCATTTTCAGAAAGTGCACCACACCTGCAGCATATAATAGAAGTCTATGGCAAAGTGCAACTAACCCGCAGGAAAGATACAGGTGCACTGCACTGCCCCCTCGGTGTGGGTAAACAACAGCGCATCAGTGTGAAAGCAGCCTTAGGCCCCTAATACACGATCACTCCAACGCTGACCTTCCATTCACCTCTATGGAGCTGCAGATGTAAGTGGACTTGTGTCCTTTTACACCTGCCAATCTTCAATCCAGTCGGCTAAAAAAAACAGAAGGGGATCTAACCCCTTGCATCCAGGCAGATCGGATAGGCGGGCCCATAGAGTAGAGTGGGCTGTGTCCGCTCTGCATATGCATAGTGAATACGGACCTATCATCTGCCCACTCCGCTCATTGTGGCCCCTGACCGGTTACCAAGTCGCTTAAATGTCCCTCCTTTTTCAAAAGGTGGCTTAGGTGGCTTTCTGGCTTAGGATATAGTTGCAGATACCTGTGCGTAAATATTTATAATAGGCAAATACAATTTGAGAGAATTAAGCAATTTTTACACTTTCTATCACTCTCAAAAATTTGATCTTCGCCCTATTTACTAGTTTTGATCATCAACACTGGATCACATCTAATGCTTTACAATGTTTTTTTTTTTGGAAACATGAAGTTTCTTTATTGAAGATTGTAATTTCCATCCAACATATAAGGAAAAATTAGGAAAAAAGCATTTCAAACAGAATATGCATCTCACTTCTGCTACACCAAAAGAGCGTTACATTCATTCAATACAGTCATCTGGCATTAAGTATACTGCATTGTATGAAGCTGATATAGGCAGTTATGTAACCGATCCAGAGAAGCCTATGTGCAACCAAATCCAGTGAACACATATCTGGAGTATCAAGACTCCTACACCAAATCTTTTCAAATTTAGTTCTGCATCTTCTATGTTGAAAAATAAAGCAATCCAATCTTAAATATTTACGGTTGTATTTAAGTTGTACATATTCCTCCACTAAAGGGGGTTCAGGTGACTTCCAATATTGCAGTATTAACTTAGATTCTCAATACCTACTCTAGTTACTTTATTTGTACTCTTTGGGAGTAATTTAGTAAAGGCAAATCCACTGTGCACTACAAGTGCACTGAAAGTGTTCTTGGAAGTGCAGTTGCTGTAGATCTGAGGGGGACATGCAAAGACAATAAAAAACATAATTTTTGCTTGCACATGATTGGATGATAGAAATCAGCAGAGCTTCCCCTCATTTCAGATCCTACCCTCAGATCTTCAGCGACTGCACTTCCAAGTGTACTTGCAATGTACTTCCAAGTGCACTTGCAGTGCACTTGTAGTGCACAGTGGATTTTCCTTAGTAAATCAACCCCTTTGTGTTTATACAGTGCCTTGAAAAAGTATTCATACCTCTTGAAATTTTCCACATTTTGTCATGTTACAACCAAAAACATAAATATATTTTATTGGGATTTTATATGATAGACTTATGCCGCCTACACACGATCGGACTTTCCGCCAACAAGACCGTGGATTTTTGTTCGAAGGTTGTTGGCTCAAACTTTTTTTTTTTAAGTTTTCAAAAGAGCTTTATTGTTAATAAAGAAAGTAACAACAGGGCAAAGTATCACCCGCTCAGGGGTGAAGGAGGGTATCAAAAATATAGATGACAAAAGACAAGATTTTGTATAAAGCGAGCGAAACATGAGCAATCAACATAATATAATATAAGATTGAAGGAAAACATAGTGAATGCACATAAGTGTGGTGTACACTGTGGAACACGGAAAGCCGGCCGTGATTTGCCCAGAGGTCCTGACACTCCTAATGGGAGCAATCTGTGCCATGGGACGTCAGGCAAACTCCGTATAGGTTGCTAAAGGTAATCCTCTGTACCCACAGGGTGAAGAAACTTGTAACTTAGAACTTAATATAAGAAAAATTTAGAAACGCTTTACTAAATAACTGATGGGCAGGGCGCCCACCCTGTAGGGCGTTGATAGAAAAGTCGCTCTGTGAATAAAAGGTGGCATGAGGAAGTAGAAATTGGAGGAATGTTACAATCTTATTCCAAAAAGCATGACGAAGGACAAAGATTAGAGGGGAAAGGATAGACAAGTTTAGAACGAAAGGAAGAAGCAGTCAGGAAGGCGGAAGAAGGGGTCCAGGTGCAGCTACACTAATAGCTAGGCAATGAAGGGGTGATGTAAAGCAAAAGGGTTGCAATGGGGGTTGAATAGCAATGGATTATAGAGAGGTGCCGATATGACGGGCCCAGGGTTCCCAAATGCATTTAAAAGTTTCGATTTTATCCAATATAGTGTTGGAGGTTTTCTCTTGGGGCATAATCCAAGAAATTTTTTGCTTGGCTAAGTGAAAAGAAACTGAGGGGGACTTCCAGGCCCGCGCTATCGTTATTTTAACTCCCAGGAGAATGAAATGTATCAGCCTTTGTGTATATTTCGTGATATTAGGAATCCTCTGGTTCAGAAGGGCTATTGTTGGATCTTGGATGAGGACTGTCCCGGTAACTTTACGAATTAAGCCAAAGATTTTGTTCCAATAGCTCCTGATCCTGGGGCACTGCCAAAGGATATGGAGAAGGGAGCCCAGGTGATCGCATCCTCTGAAGCAGAGGGGCGAAGACTGTGGGAAAAATGTAATTAGTCGAGTCGGAACCAGGTACCAGCGGGAGACGACCTTGAGGTTTGCTTCAACTAGGGATATATTAAGGATCCCTTTGAAGGCTTTAGCAACCTGAGAGTTCTAAGTGTCCAAATCCCACTCAAACTCAAGGTAGTGCTGCCAGCTAAGCATCTAAGGCACTTTCTCCGATGGTTCAGCAAGTGCTGAGTATATCAGGGAAATTCCTCCCCGCACATCCATGGCTGCGGAGCACCACTGCTCATAAGGGGTAACCGCGAGGGGGATATTGTCTTTGGGTGACAGAGAATGTAGGAAATGTGATATTTGGTGAAAGCGGAATTTTTCGGAGAGGGGCTTTTCTAGTTTAGCGGTGCAGTATCCAAGTTTTAGGGGGTGGTTGGAGTTGAAAAAGTGCCTGATTCGATATAGGCCTTTATCCAGCCACCATTGAAAGGCCTTAATATCCATTCCGGGGGGGGGGGGGGGATTGAAGGTTGTGAAAAATATGAGCTAGGGGGTGCTACCATGATGCTATCGAGTTCATTTTATGTAGGGAGTCACATATGGCGATCGAGTGGGAGAGAGGATAGGGGGCCTAGATTTTGGGAGCCGCCAAGTAAGGAAATCTATGGTGTAATTAGGGACTGCTTGTTTTTCTATTCCCACCCAGTCTGGTCTAGGGCCCCTGGAATAAATGATAGAAAATTTGGTTAATTGGGCCGCCTGGTAATACCACCAGAGGTTAGAAAGTCCTAGGCCACCTTTCTTTCTGGGTCGAAAGAGCGTCTGTTTGGGGAGGCGGTGATTTAACTTGCCCCAAGTGAAGCGAATAATTGCCAATTGGAGGTTAGTTATATGAAGTTTGGGGACTGATATGGGGAGGGAGCGGAAGAGATAAAGGATCTTAGGGAGGAGGGTCATTTTAATAGCATTCTGCCTAGCCAGGTCAGATTGTAAAGCGACCACTGGTCAAGGTCTGGCTTGAGTTTCCTGAACATGGGTGGGTAATTGTTTTTGTATAGTTGCTCAATAGAGGCCCGTGAGGTGGACATGTAGATAAGGGATAGAGGTAGATGGAAGGGGTAATGGAATAGAGATATTAAGGGCGGTAGATTTGGACATGTTGACCCGAAGTCCTGAGGCCCGGCCAAAATTGTCTAGCAGCTGTAAGACGTTAGGGGTCGAAATGAGGGGGGAGTTTACAAGGAGGAGGATATCGTCCGCAAAGAGTGCGCATTTGTGTGTTGAAGGGCCACAATTAACTCCGTGAATCTCTTATAGCAATGGCTAGAGTCTCTATTGCTATGGTGAAGAGGAGGGGGGAAAGGGGGCAGCCTTGTCGTGTTCCTTTAGTGATAGGGAAAGGGTCAGAGAGGGATCCCTGAAGCCTGGGGTGCCGAGAAGTGAGTATAGTCCTTTGCAGAAGGATTCAATTCCCTCCAGGTGTCAATCATCCCTAAGGAGTGAAATAGTCAGGCAATGTATAGGCTCTGTTTGGGGGGTCTTCTGGAGATGGGGATGCCTTTTGCTGATTTGTCTAAAAGGTGATCGAATGCTATATTAGAATATCCACCTATTATTACCGTGCCTTCAAGATGTGGGGATAGGTGTCAGGAACGGTGTCATCTCCGGTTTCTCCTGCTGGTGGCACTATTACATTCAGCACCAAAAGGGTGTAATTCCAGTGGCCACCAGCGGGGGTCTCCCTGACCTGGACTGCAGACTTGTCATCAAGCACACCTGTCATGGCTTTGCTGGACTATATAAACCCGCCCTGAACTAACCTCAGTGCTTCAGAATTCCTCTGCTAAGCCCTTGTCCCTGCCAGTACCTGCTCTTGTTCCAGCCTGTTCCTGTTTGTTCCTGAACCCCGTTTGTGTATCCTGACCTTGAACCCTGTTTCCTGTTCCCTGCTCCTTGGTCTGCTTCATTATTCCTGGTTTCTGTTCCCTTGTCGCTTTGGCCCATGCCTTATCTTTTATGTCATATTGGTTTCCTTGCTCGTGTATTATATTAGTTAGATAGATAGTTAGGTGGGTTTGGGGGTTTGCTGTGTTTTCACCATTTACTCGTTTTTGGTTTGCTGTCCTGTTTTCACGTTTGTCTTTATCATTAACAATAAACATACCTTCTTATTCATTTACTCGTCTGTCCCTGATTCCTTGGTGCAGCCCAGTGATCTGATCACCTGCATTGGATGTTGTGTATAACATCCCCTGACAGAATTCTGAAGCCATACAATCAGATCGGTTGCACCTGGGAATTGGGGCCTGAGTCCCAGATATTGTTGAAAGATGGATTTTGAAAGTATTTTGTATTTATCGCTCCTGGCAACTGATGACAGAGACTTTTGTTATCAGACATTGGCTGAATACACTAGGGAACAGTTGTTACAATGCATCCGCCTAGCTCATGTTTTTATTGAGCAAGGCAGTTTTTTGTTTTAAGATGTGCAACCATTTATTTGGATTTGTACTGAGTTGGCCCTGTCTGATGTCGCTGAGGGAGGTGATGACTATACACCCCCTTTTAGTGCAGCTCAGGTAGAATCTTTAGTTTGGCTGTTGGAGGATGACTCAGCATTCTTTTTTGAACAATATTCAGCTTGTCCTCAGCAGGTGCTTGCAAAATGCATTGAATCAGTGCAGTCTCTGGTCAGACAAGCTAAGTGCAAACCTGATTCAGTGCAATCATTAATACAGGCCTGGTCAAGTCTGTCGCATTCAGCTTCTGTTAGCTCCGAATATACCTCTCTACCAATGAAATACCAGTACCCTGTTTCCTCCTGCTGCACCTACCCTGCCTTTAACTCCCCTGCTGCTTCTCAACTGCCTCCATCAGCTCCACTAAATCTCCCTTCAAAACCTACTCCCTCTGTTTTGCCATCCTTTCACTCTTCGCTTCTACCAGCTGCATTCACTACCTACAGCCCTGTACCCACTTATAGATCCCCAGTGGCTAAAACCAAAAAGAAGCGGAAGTTTTTTCCAACCCATACCATCATGCCAGTATCCAATCCTGCCTCCCCACCAGCTGATCTGTTCCAGCCTGATGTGTTCCTGTATGCCACCCAGCCTGATGTTCCGATGCCTGCTGTTGTGCCAGTACCTGCTGTTCTGCCTGTTGTGCCAGCAACTGCTGTTCTGCCTGATGTGCCAGTGTCTGTGCTTGCTGCCCAGTCTGAAGTTCCAGTACCAGCTGCCCGGTTTGAAGTTCCAGTACCTACTATCCAGTCCGATGTACCTGCTGTTCAGCCTATTGTGCCAGCACCTGCTGTTCTGCCTGATGTGCCAGCACCTGTGCCCACTGTCCAGTCTGAAGTTCCAGTACCAGCTGCCCGGTTTGCAGTTCCAGTACCTGCTATCCAGTCCGATGTACCTGCTGTTCAGCCTGTTGTGCCAGTACCTGCTGTTCTGCCTGATGTGCCAGCACCTGTGCCCACTGTCCAGTCTGAAGTTCCAGTACCAGCTGCCCGGTTTGCAGTTCCAGTACCTGCTATCCAGTCCGATGTACCTGCTGTTCAGCCTGTTGTGCCAGTACCTGCTGTTCTGCCTGATGTGCCACCCCCCTTGCCCACTGTCCAGTCTGATGTTCCAGTACCAGCTGCCCGGTTTGCAGTTCCAGTACCTGCTATCCAGTCCGATGTACCTGCTGTTCAGCCTGTTGTGCCAGTACCTGCTGTTCTGCCTGATGTGCCAGCACCTGTGCCCACTGTCCAGTCTGAAGTTCCAGTACCAGCTGCCCGGTTTGAAGTTCCAGTACCTGCTATCCAGTCCGATGTACCTGCTGTTCAGCCTGCTGTGCCAGTACCTGCTGTTCTGCCTGATGTGCCAGCACCTGTGCCCACTGTCCAGTCTGAAGTTCCAGTACCAGCTGCCCGGTTTGGAGTTCCAGTACCTGCTATCCAGTCCGATGTACCTGCTGTTCAGCCTGTTGTGCCAGTACCCGCTGTTCTGCTTGATGTGCCAGCACCTGTGCCCACTGTCCAGTCTGAAGTTCCAGTACCAGCTGCCCGGTTTGAAGTTCCAGTACCTGCTATCCAGTCGGATGTACCTGCTGTTCAGACTGTTGTGCCAGTACCTGCTGTTCTGCCTGATGTGCCAGCACCTGTGCCCACTGTCCAGTCTGAAGTTCCAGTACCAGCTGCCCGGTTTGGAGTTCCAGTACCTGCTATCCAGTCCGATGTACCTGCTGTTCAGCCTGTTGTGCCAGTACCCGCTGTTCTGCCTGATGTGCCAGCACCTGTGCCCACTGTCCAGTCTGAAGTTCCAGTACCAGCTGCCCGGTTTGAAGTTCCAGTACCTGCTATCCAGTCCGATGTACCTGCTGTTCAGCCTGTTGTGCCAGTACTCGCTGTTCTGCCTGATGTGCCAGTGTCTGTGCTTGATGCCCAGTCTAAAGTTCCAGTACCGGCTGCCTGGTTTGAAGTTCCAGTACCTGCTATCCAGTCCGATGTGCCTGCTATTCAGCTTGTTGTGCCAGCACCTGCTGTTCTGCCTGATGTGCCTACTGCCCAGTCTGAAGTTCCAGTACCTGCCGCCTGGTCTGATGTCTCGGTGCCAGCCCTCCAGCCTGATGTCTCGGTGCCAGCCCTCCAGCCTGATGTCTCGGTGCCAGCCCTCCAGCCTGATGTCTCGGTGCCAGCCCTCCAGCCTGATGTCTCGGTGCCAGCCCTCCAGCCTGAGGTGCCAGTGTTCCAGCCGGAAGTACCAGTGCCTGCTCTCCAGCTTGATGAGCCCGCTGCCCAGCTTGAGGTGCCCATGCCTGCTGCCCAGCTTGAGGTGCCCATGCCTGCTGTCCAGCTCGATGTGCTTTTGCCTGCTGCCCAGCTCGATGTGCTTTTGCCTGCTGCCCAGCTCGATGTGCTTTTGCCTGCTGCCCAGCTCGATGTGCTTTTGCCTGCTGCCCAGCTCGATGCGGATGTGCCACTGCCCAGCGTGATGTACCTCTGCTTTCTGCTCAGCCTGATGACATGGTGCCTGCTAAAACTGTTCCTGACTGATGGCCATCTTGCCGCTGGGTCAATCCTGTCTGTCGCCTGGCTTGAATGTAATGCTCCTGTGTGGTCTGCCTCCGATGGTTTCTTTCCCGTTACCCTGCTAATTTTCATCTCCAGATCCAAACTTCCTGACCCGGGTGGTGGGGTACGTGTCCTATTTTCAGACTCTGATGGCACGTCCCCCAGTAGGGATGAGCTTCGTGTTCGAGTCGAACCCATGTTCGACTCGAACATCGGCTGTTCGACCGTCCGTCGAATTGCGAACGATATGGGCCGTTCGCGCCAAATTCGTGTGGCGCGTCACGGCCCATAATTCACTGCGGCATCGCAGTGCATTGCTGGCTGATGATTGGCCAAGCATGCACTATGACCCGCATGCTTGGCCAATCACAGCGCCGTCAGTAGAGAGAGCTGTAATTGGCCAAAGCCAGGGTGGCTTTGGCCAATTATGGCTCAGGGGATTTAGTACACACCCCACACTATATAAGGCCGCCTGCACGGCGGCCCTGTGTAGTGTGTGTTCCGGTGTGCTGAGAGATAGAGAGAGAGAGAGACAGTGTCATTTGATTTGAGTTAGATAGATTAGGCAGAACAGTCAGTCAGTTAGCTGCACTTACAGTGTATTGTGTATATATATGCATCCCAGGTGTTGCATATATATATATACACTGTATTCAGTTTAGCTAGATCCGTTCCTGTTATCTTCTATCTAGACTATTTAGTGCAGTGTGTCCTGCTCACAGTGTTCAGCTAGATCCGTTCCTGCTATTTACATTCAGTGCAGTGCGTCCTGCTCACAGTGTTCAGCTAGATCCGTTCCTGGTATTTACATTTAGTGCAGTGCGTCCTACTCACAGTGTTCAGCTAGATCCGTTCCTGCTATTTACATTCAGTGCAGTGCGTCCTGCTCACAGTGTTCAGCTAGATCCGTTCCTGGTATTTACATTTAGTGCAGTGCGTCCTGCTCACAGTGTTCAGCTACATCCGTTCCTGCTATTTACATTCAGTGCAGTGCGTCCTGCTCACAGTGTTCAGCTAGATCCGTTCCTGCTATTTACATTCAGTGCAGTGCGTCCTGCTCACAGTGTTCAGCTAGATCCGTTCCTGCTATTTACATTCAGTGCAGTGCGTCCTGCTCACAGTGTTCAGCTAGATCCGTTCCTGGTATTTACATTTAGTGCAGTGCGTCCTGCTCACAGTGTTCAGCTACATCCGTTCCTGCTATTTACATTCAGTGCAGTGCGTCCTGCTCACAGTGTTCAGCTAGATCCGTTCCTGCTATTTACATTCAGTGCAGTGCGTCCTGCTCACAGTGTTCAGCTAGATCCGTTCCTGCTATTTACATTCAGTGCAGTGCGTCCTGCTCACAGTGTTCAGCTAGATCCGTTCCTGGTATTTACATTTAGTGCAGTGCGTCCTGCTCACAGTGTTCAGCTACATCCGTTCCTGCTATTTACATTCAGTGCAGTGCGTCCTGCTCACAGTGTTCAGCTAGATCCGTTCCTGCTATTTACATTCAGTGCAGTGCGTCCTGCTCACAGTGTTCAGCTAGATCCGTTCCTGCTATTTACATTCAGTGCAGTGCGTCCTGCTCACAGTGTTCAGCTAGATCCGTTCCTGGTATTTACATTTAGTGCAGTGCGTCCTGCTCACAGTGTTCAGCTAGATCCGTTCCTGCTATTTACATTCAGTGCAGTGCGTCCTGCTCACAGTGTTCAGCTAGATCCGTTCCTGCTATATACATTTAGTGCAGTACGTCCTGCTCACAGTGTTCAGCTAGATCCGTTCCTGTTATCTTCCTACTGACAGGCAGGCTTGTCTGGTTACAGTATATAAAGCTACCTGAAGAAAATTACAGGTGTTCTTTTTGATCCTATTAGTACCACGGTCAGGCAGCTAGACTATTTACATTTAGTACAGTGTGTCCTGCTCACAGTGTTCAGCTAGATCCGTTCCTGTTATCTTCCTACTGACAGGCAGGCTTGTCTGGTTTCAGTATATAAAGCTACCTTAAGAAAATTACAGGTGTTCTTTTTGATCCTATTAGTACCACGGTCAGGCAGCTAGACTATTTACATTTAGTACAGTGCGTCCTGCTCACAGTGTTCAGCTAGATCCGTTCCTGTTATCTTCCTACTGACAGGCAGGCTTGTCTGGTTACAGTATATAAAGCTACCTGAAGAAAATTACAGGTGTTCTTTTTGATCCTATTAGTACCACGGTCAGGCAGCTAGACTATTTACATTTAGTACAGTGTGTCCTGCTCACAGTGTTCAGCTAGATCCGTTCCTGTTATCTTCCTACTGACAGGCAGGCTTGTCTGGTTACAGTATATAAAGCTACCTTAAGAAAATTACAGGTGTTCTTTTTGATCCTATTAGTACCACGGTCAGGCAGCTAGACTATTTACATTTAGTACAGTGCGTCCTGCTCACAGTGTTCAGCTAGATCCGTTCCTGCTATTTACATTCAGTGCAGTGCGTCCTGCTCACAGTGTTCAGCTAGATCCGTTCCTGGTATTTACATTTAGTGCAGTGCGTCCTGCTCACAGTGTTCAGCTAGATCCGTTCCTGCTATTTACATTCAGTGCAGTGCGTCCTGCTCACAGTGTTCAGCTAGATCCGTTCCTGCTATATACATTTAGTGCAGTACGTCCTGCTCACAGTGTTCAGCTAGATCTGTTCCTGTTATCTTCCTACTGACAGGCAGGCTTGTCTGGTTACAGTATATAAAGCTACCTGAAGAAAATTACAGGTGTTCTTTTTGATCCTATTAGTACCACGGTCAGGCAGCTAGACTATTTACATTTAGTACAGTGTGTCCTGCTCACAGTGTTCAGCTAGATCCGTTCCTGTTATCTTCCTACTGACAGGCAGGCTTGTCTGGTTACAGTATATAAAGCTACCTTAAGAAAATTACAGGTGTTCTTTTTGATCCTATTAGTACCACGGTCAGGCAGCTAGACTATTTACATTTAGTACAGTGCGTCCTGCTCACAGTGTTCAGCTAGATCCGTTCCTGTTATCTTCCTACTGACAGGCAGGCTTGTCTGGTTACAGTATATAAAGCTACCTGAAGAAAATTACAGGTGTTCTTTTTGATCCTATTAGTACCACGGTCAGGCAGCTAGACTATTTACATTTAGTACAGTGTGTCCTGCTCACAGTGTTCAGCTAGATCCGTTCCTGTTATCTTCCTACTGACAGGCAGGCTTGTCTGGTTACAGTATATAAAGCTACCTTAAGAAAATTACAGGTGTTCTTTTTGATCCTATTAGTACCACGGTCAGGCAGCTAGACTATTTACATTTAGTACAGTGCGTCCTGCTCACAGTGTTCAGCTAGATCCGTTCCTGTTATCTTCCTACTGACAGGCAGGCTTGTCTGGTTACAGTATATAAAGCTACCTGAAGAAAATTACAGGTGTTCTTTTTGATCCTATTAGTACCACGGTCAGGCAGCTAGACTATTTACATTTAGTACAGTGTGTCCTGCTCACAGTGTTCAGCTAGATCCGTTCCTGTTATCTTCCTACTGACAGGCAGGCTTGTCTGGTTACAGTATATAAAGCTACCTTAAGAAAATTACAGGTGTTCTTTTTGATCCTATTAGTACCACGGTCAGGCAGCTAGACTATTTACATTTAGTACAGTGCGTCCTGCTCACAGTGTTCAGCTAGATCCGTTCCTGCTATATACATTTAGTGCAGTACGTCCTGCTCACAGTGTTCAGCTAGATCCGTTCCTGTTATCTTCCTACTGACAGGCAGGCTTGTCTGGTTACAGTATATAAAGCTACCTGAAGAAAATTACAGGTGTTCTATCCCAGCTTAGTGCAGCTACAGGCCATTAGTATGTCTGGAAGGCCAAGAAGGAGAGGCAGACAGTCACAAGCCAATAAGAGAGGGCAAGCAGGCTCTGTGTCTAGTGCTGGTCGTGGAGACGGTGCATCCTCATCAGCACGTGGCCATGGGACACGCTTGGCCTTTTTTTCGGCAGCTGGCCGTGTTGAGCCGCAACATGCGGAAGACTTGGTCGAGTGGATGACCAAGCCGTCCTCATCCTCCTCATCCTCTCTCACCCATGCCCAGGGTGCTTTGTCTGGCAAAGCAGCGGCCTCTTCCCTCAGCTCAATGTCATCAGTGACTCCTTCCCTAGCTCCACCATGTCCTCATGAGGATTCCCTCGAACTGTTTGACCACAGTGTTGGGTACATGCTCCAGGAGGATGCCCAGCGTTTGGAAGGCTCTGATGATGATACTGAGCTCAATGAAGGCAGTAACATGAGCACGGACAGAGGGGGTGCCCAAGAAGGACAGCAATCTGGCAGTCATGCTCCCCCTGCTGCAGCATACTGCCAGGTTTGCTCCAGTGATGAGGAGGGAGGGGATGATGAGGTCACTGACTCAACGTGGGTGCCTGATAGGAGAGAGGAGGAGGAGGAGGAGGAGGAGGAGGTGGCACATCACCAACTAGGCAGGATGCCCTCCAGGGGCCAGCCTAAGGGCAGCACATTGACTGCATCACACCCCAAAGCTCCACATGTGCAGGGCGCTGCAGTCTCTGCGCGTTATTCAAAAAGTTCTTTGGTGTGGGCCTTTTTTGAGACGAGTGCATCAGATCGCACCGCTGCTATTTGCAACATATGTCTCAAGCGTATCTCGCGTGGCCAAAACATCTCCCGCTTGGGTACCACATGCTTGACCAGACATATGTTGACCTGCCATGCAGTTCGTTGGCAAGCGTATCTGAAAGACCCACACCAAAGAACAAAGACGATCTCTCCTTGCTCCTCATCAGCTGAGATTTCCAACCCCACTAGACCTTCAGTCCTCTCTGAGACCTGCAGTGAGAGGAATGAAGGTGTAGAATTAGGTGTGTCACAGCCAAGTACTTGTGGGCAATCTGCTTTTGGTACACCGACGTCAGATTGTACCAGGCAAATTTCCCTGCCCCAGCTGCTGCACCGCCGAAAGAAGTTTGCTCCCAGCCATCCACATGCCCAGCGGTTGAATGCTAGCTTGGCAAAATTGCTAGCACTTCAACTGCTGCCTTTTCAGTTGGTAGACTCTGCCCCCTTCCGTGAGTTTGTGGAATGTGCGGTTCCTCAGTGGCAGGTACCCAAACGCCACTTTTTCTCACGGAAGGCGATTCCGGCTCTCTACCGGCATGTGGAAGGCAATGTCCATGCCTCGCTGGACAGGGCGGTCAGCGGTAAGGTGCATATTACCGCTGACTCATGGTCCAGCAGGCATGGACAGGGACGTTACTTAAGTTTCACGGCGCATTGGGTGACTCTGCTGGCAGCTGGGAAGGATGCAGGACAAGGTGCAGTAGTGTTGGAGGTTGTTCCGCCACCACGCCTCCAAAATGCTGATTGTGACACACCTCTCTCCTCCACCCCCTCCTCTTCTTCTTCCTCCATGGCCTCTTCCTCGGAACCAGCGGTGCTCCGTAGGCGTTCAAGGGGCTACGCAAGTACGCAGGCCAAAAGATGCCATGCGGTGCTTGAGCTGGTGTGCTTGGGGGACAGGAGCCACACTGGGGCAGAGGTTCTGTCAGCTCTGCAGGGGCAGGTTCAGAGGTGGTTGACGCCACGCCAACTTAAGGCAGGAATGGTGGTTTGGGACAATGGCACCAACCTCCTCTCTGCCCTCCGACAGGGACAACTGACCCATGTGCCCTGTTTGGCTCACGTCCTTAACTTGGTGGTGCAGCGGTTCTTGGGCAGGTACCCGGGCTTACAGGATGTCCTGAGGCAGGCCAGGAAAGTCTCTGTGCATTTCCGCCGGTCATATAATGCCAGTGCTCGGCTGACGGACCTCCAAAAGGAGTTTAACCTGCCCAAGAACCGCCTAATCTGTGACATGCCCACCAGGTGGAACTCGACGTTGGCCATGCTGCAGCGGCTGCACACGCAGCAGAGGGCCATCAATGAGTACCTGTGCGACTATGGCACCAGGACAGGGTCAGGGGACCTTGGTTTTTTTTCCCCACGCCAGTGGGCCATGATCAGGGATGCATGCACTGTCCTGTCACCATTCGAGGAGGCCACGAGGATGGTGAGCACTGACAGTGCATGCATCAGTGACACTGTCCCCCTTGTCCACCTGTTGGAGCACACGCTGCGTGGAATAATGGACAGGGCACTTGAGGCAGAACAGAGGCAGGAAGAGGAGGACTTCCTTAGCTCTCAAGGCCCCCTTTATCCAGACAGTGTTCCTGCGTGCCCGCCGATCACACAGGAAGAGGACGAGGAGGAGGAGGAGGAGGAGGAGGAAGATTGTGTCAGTATGGAGGTGGAGCCTGGCACTCAGCATCAGCAGTCTTTAAGGGATCAGTCCCAAGGAACACATGGACTTGTACGTGGCTGGGAGGAGGTGGCTGCGGACGTTGTTGTCCTTAGTGACCCAGAGGACTCCGGACCGAATGCCTCAGCAAACCTACGCTGCATGGCCTCCCTGATCCTGCAAAGCCTGCGTAAGGATCCTCCTATTCGTGGTATCTAGGAGAAGGACCAATACTGGCTGGCAACCCTCCTTGATCCACGTTACAAGGGTAAGGTTGCGGACCTTATCTTGCCATCGCAGAGGGAGCAGAGGATGAAACATCTTCGGGAGGCCTTGCAGAAAGGTCTGTGCAACGCGTTCCCAGAGACTGGGAGGTTACAAACTCCTGTTTCTGGACAACGTGTTGCTGAGGCTTCGGTCAGTCAAAGAAGGAGCGGTGGAGAAGGTGGCCGTCTGACCGATGCGTTCAGACAATTTTTTGGTCCGCAGCCCCAAGGTATGATCGGTTCCAGCAACCATCGCCAGCGTCTGTTTTACATGGTGCAGGAATACCTAGGGGCAAGATCAGACTTGGACACCTTTCCCACCGAAAATCCTCTGGGTTACTGGGTCTTGAGGATGGATCACTGGCCAGAGCTTGCACAGTATGCAATTGAGCTACTGGCCTGTCCTGCATCCAGCGTTCTTTCGGAACGTACATTCAGTGCTGCTGGAGGCGTGGTAACCGATCACAGGGTGCGTCTGTCCACTGACTCGGTCGATCGGCTGACCTTCATAAAAATGAATCAGTCTTGGATCACCACCAGCTACCAAGCACCTGATGCTGATGTAACTGAATAATTTTTTTCAGATCCCTTCAAAGACTGCCTATGCTGATGCTGAGTGATTATCCCTGAGTAATTATCCTCTTCCTCCTCAATCATCACGCTGATAGCTTGTAAGAACATTTTTGGTTCTGGGCGCCACCACCAGTGCCTAAGGCACAATTTTTCAGCCCCTGTATAACAGGGGCGTGTAATTACAATTTTTGATGTAATACTTTGCAGCACGGCTCGTTCCTGCATTCTAACTAGAGTGTCTGTGAGGGGTTGCAGTGTTGTGGCACCAGCACCAGTGCCTAAGGCCCAATTTTTCTGCCCCTGTCTAACAGGGGCGTGAAATTACAATTTTTGATGCAATACTTTGCAGCAGGGCTCGTTCCTGCGTTCCAACTAGAGTGTCTGTGAGGGGTTGCAGTGTTGTGGCACCAGCACCAGTGCCTAAGGCCCAATTTTTCTGCCCCTGTCTAACAGGGGCGTGAAATTACAATTTTTGATGCAATACTTTGCAGCAGGGCTCGTTCCTGCGTTCCAACTAGAGTGTCTGTGAGGGGTTGCAGTGTTGTGGCACCAGCACCAGTGCCTAAGGCCCAATTTTTCTGCCCCTGTCTAACAGGGGCGTGTAATTACAATTTTTGATGCAATACTTTGCAGCAGTGCTCGTTCCTGCGTTCCAACTAGAGTGTCTGTGAGGGGTTGCAGTGTTGTGGCACCAGCACCAGTGCCTAAGGCCCAATTTTTCTGCCCCTGTCTAACAGGGGCGTGTAATTACAATTTTTGATGCAATACTTTGCAGCAGGGCTCGTTCCTGCGTTCCAACTAGAGTGTCTGTGAGGGGTTGCAGTGTTGTGGCACCAGCACCAGTGCCTAAGGCCTAATTTTTCAGCTCCTGTTCAACAGGGGCATGTAATTACAATTCTTGATCTAATATTTCACAGCAGGGCCCTGTGAGGGCTTACAGTGTTTTGGCCACAGCAACACCTAAGGCCCAAATTTCTGCTGAGTATATAGGGCAGGACCCTACTTTCAAACATCTAACTTACAAACGACTCCTACTTGCAAACGGAAGGAGACAACAGGAAGTGAGATGAAATCTACCCATAGGAAGGGAAATTCTCTCATGTAAGAGTTAATATGGGAAAACAATTTCTCCTTTCCACTGATGCTTTCCAATCCTTGTTCCACAAAAAAACCCAAATTTTCAAAAAACATTTTTCATTGGGACAAAAAAGTGAGGTGAAATCTTCTGAAGAGGAGGAAAGACGCAAAACAAATGTCACAGGGGTGATAACCCTTCCCTATGTTTTCCAAAAAGCTTAGAAAAGATTTTTTGGCTGGAGCTAAACACATTAAAAATGTTCAAAATTACAAACAGATTCTACTTAACAACAAACCTACAGTCCCTGTCTTGTTTGCACCGCCTGTATACTGCTGTTCAGAGTATATAGGGCCTGGTGGCCCCACACCTTTCCTTATTTTAATTTGGGTGTGGGGTTCCCCTTAATATCCATACAAGACCCAAAGGGCCTGGTAATGGACTGGGGGGTACCCATGCCGTTTGTCTCACTGATTTTCATCCATATTGCCATGACCCGACATGACATTAAACCCGCAAGCAGTTTTAAATGAGATTTTTTCCTTTAAAAATGACATTTGGTGCAGGGACTGTTCTAAACATGGGAAACACGCGTCACTTTACAGGCATACTATAGACACCCCCCAGGTACGATATTTAAAGGAATATTTCACTTTTTTTTTTTTACTTTAAGCATCATTAAAATCACTGCTCCCGAAAAAACGGCCGTTTTTAAAAGTTTTTTTTGCATTGATACATGTCCCCTGGGGTAGGACCCGGGTCCCCAAACCCTTTTTAGGACAATACCATGCAAATTAGCCTTTAAAATGAGCACTTTTGATTTCGAACGTTCGAGTCCCATAGACGTCAATGGGGTTCTAACGTTCGTGCGAACTTGCGGTCCGTTCGCGGGTTCTGGTGCGAACCGAACCGGGGGGTGTTCGGCTCATCCCTATCCCCCAGTGAACTAAAAGACTCTGGCCTTGGAAGTGCGAAGAAGTCCGCAGACTCAGTAGGGAAACATTTTAAGGTGTTTCTGCACCCACTCGGACTGTCGTACCCAGGGCTGAATGGAGTGTCCGGAGGCCACTCCTTTAGGAGGGGGAACTGTCAGGAACGGTGTCATCTCCGGTTTCTCCTGCTGGTGGCACTATTACATTCAGCACCAAAAGGGTATAATTCCAGTGGCCACCAGCGGGGGTCTCCCTGCCTGGACTGCAGACTTGTCATCAAGCACACCTGTCATGGTTTTGCTGGACTATATAAACCCGCCCTGAACTAACCTCAGTGCTTCAGAATTCCTCTGCTAAGCCCTTGTCCCTGCCAGTACCTGCTCTTGTTCCAGCCTGTTCCTGTTTGTTCCTAAACCCTGTTTGTGTATCCTGACCTTGAACCCTGATTCCTGTTCCCTGCTACTTGGTCTGCTTCATTATTCCTGGTTTCTGTTCCCTTGTCGCTTTGGCCCATGCCTTATCTTTTATTTCATATTGGTTTCCTTGCTCGTGTATTATATTAGTTAGATAGATAGTTAGGTGGGTTTGGGGGTTTGCTATGTTTTCACCATTTACTTGTTTTTGGTTTGCTGTCCTGTTTTCACGTTTGTCTTTATCATTAACAATAAACATACCTTCTTATTCATTTACTCGTTTGTCCCTGATTCCTTGGTACAGCCCAGCGATCTGATCACCTGCATTGGATGTTGTGTATAACATCCCCTGACAATAGGGCAGTGAACATGGATTAGAAGAAGGACGCTTGTTTCTTGTTGGGGGCATAGTAAGAAACCAGAGAGAAAAGGGTACCATTGATGTGACCTTTGACGAGTATTTAACGGCCCTCACTGTCTCTAATGGTCTGGGAATGGGGGAATGATATGTGTTTAGAGAAGAGAACTGCTACCCCTCTCTTTTTGTCGTCCGCATTGGCCAGAAAGAATGTCGGGTAACTGTGGTGAAGGAAGGTAGGGGAAAAACTTATGGGGAAGTGGGTTTCCTGTAATAGGAGAATTTCCAGCCCTCTGGAGTAGTAGTTTTGCAGTGCTTTACGCCTTTTGATCGGGGAGTTAAATCCCTGCATGTTATGGGAGGCTATCTTGAGTATCGCTGTTTGTGGCGTGGGGTCAGCAATGGATGTGAGGGGGGATCGCACGTACAATAGGGAATTCCTACCTGGTTCCATGAAGAGGGAAGTCTTGAAGCGGCTGCTTGAGTTCCGCAAAGTGGGAGTAAGAGATCGGCGAGCCTTTACTAAGTGTACCTGGGGGGAAGAAGAAGAAGTTAGGGAGGGTAAAGGAAAGCCAGAAGGAAGGATGAAGGAAGAGGAAGGTGAGAGACCTCAGGGACAGGGTAGAAAGTGTCCCTGGTTCCTGAGGGGCAGGACTGGCTTGCCAGTGCATTCTTGTCTGCTCCTTTCTGATTTTCAGCTCATTCTTGTCAGGTCCTTTCTGATTTTCAGTGCGTTCTGTCAGTTCGTTCTGAGCAGCTGAGCGTTTTCTAGCCATGTTGCAGTTTCGTACTCGTCGTAGAGTTTGTGCTGTTGTTGGGCTTGGTGTTGGAGTTCTTGCTTTGACCCAAGTCCAGTCCATGAACAGGGGGAGGAGGAGTTCATGGACCAAGAATTAGTTACTTAATCGTGACCAATTCTCTCACATGCCTTTGCTGCGGGAGCTCCAGGAGAATAATCCTGACGATTTCAGGAATTATCTCTGGATGACGGACCCTGTTTTTCACTATCTGTTGGCTTTGCTTACCCCCTATACTACCAAGCAGGACACCTGCATGCGGCAAGCCATCACTCCCGAGCAAAGACCCGTCGCCACCTTGCGGTACTTGGCGATGGGGAGAAGTCTCCAGGAAGTCTCCTCCCTACCCTAAAATTTTTACAATGGGCCATCAGATGGGGTGAGAAATCTGATAAGTGGACCTTATAATTTTGAATTTAAATACTCATTTAAATAAATGTTATACTTATGTTGGCCAAGAATGTTTGTGTCTAATCTGCTTGCAATGTTATGTGCAAAAGTAATAATTTTTTTTTTCTTGTTTGACTCCACAGTTTCCTTAAAACCCACAGGAATGGCAGATTGTGGCTTCTCAATTCGCCCAGCAGTGGGACTTTCCCAACTGCGGTGGTGCGATAGATGGGAAACATGTCCGGATCGTCCCACCCCCCAACTTGGGGTTGTACTACTACAACTACAAGGGGTTGAGTATTATTGTTGGCGGTGGTGTTGGCGACTTATGAGTTTCTGTATCTGGACATGGGGAAGAATGGCCATATGTTGGATGGAGGAGTCATCTCCCAGACTGAATTCTACAGCCATCTCCAGAATGGCAGTATGGGATTGCCTCCTCCAGCGGATAACATGGCAGGCCTCCCCTTTGTCTTTGTGGCGGATGAGGCCTTTACGCTGGGTGAGCATTTGATGAGGCTGTTCCCCATTAGAACCCTAAACCCAGACAAGAGGGTTTTTAATTATCGGCTGGCCCATGCTAGAAGAGTGGTGGAAAATGCCTTTGGCATAATGGCCAGCCGGTTCTGTCTTTTTCTAACAGCCATAAACATGGCCGAATACAAACTGAACCATATAATTTAATGCTGCTGAATTTTACATAATTTTATGCGTAAAAATGCAGCCAACTATCTGGTCTCAGTTGTGACTGAGGTTGGCTCACCGGAAGAAATAATGACGGTAGACTTGTGCATTCGTTTTCATCCGAATGCATTTTCGTCCGAATTTCATTTTAACAAACGATAACGAAAGTGCAGAATCCGAAAAACGAAAGATCCAACATAAACAAATGCTTTATTTTCGTTTTCTTTGCTACAACAGTTCGATAGAGATAGGAGATTCGACATGATGCTGACACTAACAATCTGTGTCCATCAAACCTGTGGTCGAATGTGCCTAACCTTAACTATTAGTCCAAGATTATGCTACATAGAGAGAAAAGATTCAACATAGAGAGAAAAGATTCGACATAGAGAGAAAAGATTCGACATAGAGGAGAAAAGATCGCTGCTGGAATTGGGTGGGGGGAAGTAAAATAAAAATAATGATGATGATATATGTTATTGGCTGATTGTAACCAAAGAGGATTATGGCTTACGGTGTCTGTTGAAAGGCTCTGTCTTTTTCGGCAGCATTCACTCCTCATCCTCTGAGACAGCAGGGAGGTGGGGCGGCGTGACGAGCCGATTACACAGGCTCTATCTTGGCGGCAGATTTAAACACTGCAAACGGCACATGGCACTTGGCACTGGGCAAGGCTGCATATGACAATGGGCAAGGCTGCACTGGGCAAGGCTGCATATGACAATGGGCAAGGCTGCATATGACTATGGGCAAGACTGCAAACGGCACTGGGCAAGGCTGCAAATGGACACTGATCATTCTGCAATGATGGATAAGGCTGCAGATGGACACTGACAAGGCTGCATTGATGGGCATTTAAATGTAAGTTTTTTTTCCTTAAACTTCCCTCCTAAAAGTTTTTTTCCTTCCTAAACTTGGGGTGCGTGTTATACACCGATAAATACGGTAACTATTATGTTCTGTTGTGCAATGGGTCTGCTACACAGACCCAATGGGGCTGCTTTATGAAACATTTGCGCCACGAGTTGCGGTGCACGCCGATGCGCAAAAGACTTTTTCGTATTCACAAAACATTTACGCCGGTAATACAGCGCAATTCCCCATTTACTATTCTCTTCCCGGCGCACGGGAGGAGGCGATCGGTGCGCCATTATAGACATGGCGCACAACATCTTTAACTTAAAATTTAAACAAGCTGGAAGTGCCAATATTATGGGGGTGATGTAGGCGATGTGAGGAAGTATAGTAATAACTGCCCAAGTAACAAATATGACCAAAATAGAATGAGAAAGTAACTTTTTCTGAACAAGCCTGCTGCGCCGGCAAGCCGGGAGGTCAATTTATGCACCGCGCATGCGCAAACGGCATTTGCGCTTGTTCAAATGCTTTGGTTCACTGCGCCGGCAAAATCTTAGTAAATGTCAAGCAACGTAAATGCATTTGCATAGGTTGAACGGGCGAACCTCTAAACTTATTTTTTTTTTAATGCAGGTTCACTTAGCGGCTATAATGCACTGCAACACACTTGTCCTTATTTAAGGTTAAGAAAAAAAGAGGGGGTAAAAAAGCACTGGACTGCATCAAAAACGCACCAAAAACGCACTGGAACGCATCAAAAATGCGCATGCAGAAAAGCACCTGGAACGCGTCTGGACTGCGTTTCTATGGTGTGAACTGGAACGCATTTTACAGCGTTCCAGTACAGTCCAGTGCATAAAAAATGCAGCATATTCTACTTTTTTTTTCGGAAACTGGAAACGCACTGAAACTGCAAGCACTGATGTGAACTATGCTATTGAAAACCATATAACCTACTTTCCATGCATTTTTGATGCAGAAAAAAATGCACTGGACTACATGTGGTGTGAACTGGCCCTTAAGGAATAAAAGTTATTTAAAACTACTCGCGGCTATAATGAAATGTCGGTCCGGCAATACACATAAACGTTCATTGATAAAAACAGCATTAAGAAAAAAAACAAAATTAAGAAACAAAAAATGCGTAGGGTCCCCCCGAAATTCCATACCAGGCCCTTCAGGTCTGGTATGGATATTAAGGGGAACCCCGCGCCAAATTTTTTTAAAAAATGCGTGGGGTTCCCCTGAAATTCCATACCAGGCCCTTCAGGTTTGGTATGGATATTAGGGGAACCCCCAAGCCAAACAAAATGGCGTGGGGGCCCCCCTCAAAATCCATACCAGGCCCTTCAGGTCTGGTATGGATTTTAAGGGGAAACCCGTGCCAAAATTTTTAAAAAAATGGCGTGGGGGTCCCCCTAAAAATCCATATCAGACCCTTATCTGAGCACGCAACCTGGCAGGCCGCAGGAAAAGAGGGGGGGATGAGAGAGCGCCCCCCCTGAACCGCACAAGGCCACATGCCCTCAACATTGGGAGGGTGCACCTTGTCCCCATGTTGATGAGGACAAGGGCCTCATCCCCACAACCCTTGGCCGGTGGTTGTGGGGGGCTTTTCGGAATCTGGAAGCCCCCTTTAACAAGGTGACCCCCAGATCCCGGCCCCCCCTGTGTGAAATGGTAATGGGGTACAAAAGTACCCCTACCATTTCACAAAAAATGTGAAATGCTCTCTCGTCCCCCCTCTTTTCCTGCGGCCTGCCAGGTTGCGTGCTCGGATAAGGGTCTGGTATGGATTTTTTGGGGGACCTCCACGCCATTTTTTTAAAAAATTTTGGCATGGGGTTCTCCTTAAAATCCATACCAAACCTGAAGGGCCTGGTATGGATTTTGAGGGGGACCCCCACGCCATTTTTTTAAAAATTTTGGCGCGGGGTTCCCCTTATTATCCATACCAGACCGGAAGGGCCTGGTATGGAATTTCGGGGAACCCTACGCATTTTTTGTTTCTTAATTTAGTTTTTTTTCTTAATGCTGTTTTTATCAATGAACTTTTATGTGTATTGCCGGACCGACATTTCATTATAGCTGTGAGTAGTTTTAAATAACTTTTATTCCTTAAGGGCCAGTTCACACCACATGTAGTCCAGTGTGTTTTTTTCAGCATCAAAAACGCATGGAAAGTAGGTTATATGGTTTTCAATGGCATAGTTCACATCAGTGCTTGCAGTTTCAGTGCGTTTCCAGTTCCCGAAAAAAAAAGTAGAACATGCTGCATTTTTTATGCACTGGACTGTACTGGAATGCTGTAAAATATGTTCCAGTTCACACCATAGAAATACAGTCCGGACGCGTTCCAGGTGCTTTTCTGCATGCACGTTTTTGATGCAGTCCAGTGCTTTCCCCCCTCTTTTTTCTTAACCTTTAATAAGTACAAGTGTGTTGCAGTGCATTTTTAGTGCATTTAGGTGCGTTCCGGTGCATTCCAGTGCGTTTTTGATGCATTTTACAGCTTTCCAGTACAGTCCAGTGCAGAAAAAATGCAGCATGTTCTACTTTTTATTCTGGAACTGGAACGCACTGGAACTGCAAGCACTGGTGTGAACTATGCCATTGAAAACCATATAACCAACTTTCCATGCATTTTTCATGCATAAAATATGCACTGGACTGCATTGGTGTGAACTGGCCCTTATGCAATTTGGCATATTTTAAAGGCATTTCTCCTTGTTTCATTTTTGTTGTTGTTCAATTGGTGACATTAATATATGTCCCTTAGGGTGGGACCTGGGCCCACATACCCAATTTAAGGCCAATAACTAGAAGATAAGCCAGCCAAGTGGGGATGAGTAAGATTAGTTCTAGACTAGTTCCCTTAGACTGCAATGGTATTTGTTGTATAACTTTTGCACATGTTAGGCTCTTTAGTTGCCCCCATGGACTGGGGGGTGTTTTGTCCCATCTGTAATTTTGGTGCATGCTGGATGATGTGCTTCATTTTGGACAGGGGGTGGCTTATTTTGTGCTAGCTGCATTTGGGTTGTTCTGGGCATGTTCAGGGACTTTGTTTTTTTCCTGTGCCTTTTGGTGTGTGAAACGCATTTGGGTTGGTCTGGGCATACTCAGGGACTTTTTTTTTTTTTTTTTTTTTTTTATTGTGCTTTTTGTGTGTAAACAGCACTTGGATGTTTCTGGGCATGCTCAGAGTGTGTTTTTTGGGTTAGTAATTTAAGGACATCCTTAACAGGTGTACCCACTTTGAAGTTCTCTCTACATTGGGTGAAATTGAATTTTGTGTTTCATGGACTGTGCATGTGTTTGCAATTGCCTCATTAGCACACAAACCTATGTTATATAAAGCTTGCAGATAGCATTCTTTACTTTACCCTGAAAAGAGCCAAGATTGTGTGATGGTCTGAATTTTTCTTTGCTAAGCTCAATGGAGCGAAAAGGGATTCAGAACACCTTGCGGTTTCAGGTTATGCCTGGTCATTTGCATAAAGTGAGTTTGGAGTTCCTTTGTTCAGGATTTGCTGGAGAAATCAGTTGGAGTGGAACCACTTCACATCTATTGTATCCAGGACCATGCAGCACCAAGGTAATATGATGTTTCTTTTGTGCATAGCAATTTTTGCATGGGAGTTATTGAGAAGTGTAAGGAATTGGAGAAAGCTAACCATGAGTCTATAAGGCCTTTCATAGTGGAACCCTTGTATGCTGTGGATGAGAAACCATTGGTTGTTCACCTGTTTAACCCCTTCACGGACAGTGTAGAGCCATTACCAGAGGAGAGTGGAGCAGAGGTGTAGAGGGCGGTGGAGGAGGCTATGGAGGAGTTGGCAGCAGCCTTACAGTGGGAGCCGGAGGTGCAGGAAGCCCAAGAAGAGGAGGTTGAAAAGATGGAGACATTGGGTGCCAAGACCAAGGTGGACGCTTTGAAGAAGAGAAGGGCTAAGAAATTGAAAGTAGAGACAGCTGGAATTGAAACAAGTAACCCCTTTGAGGTCCTGGGGGATGTTGGAGTGGAGGTAGAATCATCAGCACTAAGTCCAGGGACTCCAGAAATTTTTCACCTGGCCACAATGTCGCCTAGTCAGGAGTTTTTGGATGATGAAAGCGTTATGGCCCTGAGGAATGTATGTCAGTTTTCTGGCTTAAGTGATAGGCCTGGGGGTGAATGATGCACATCTTCATGTGAATGAGCATCAAGCTGGTGTCCCTCAATGTGAGGGGTTTTTGATCTCCTGCTAGACAGTGTGACATTTTTGAGGACTTGAAGGTTAATGGAGGAGACATCACCTGTCTACAGGAGTGTTTTTTTTAATCGACCGCCCAAGCCTCTGGAGTGGGTGGTGGATTACATATGGTCAGCAGTTAGGGAAAATAGGAATGCTGGGGTAGGCATTATCATTACAAATAGAAATATTCGCATTATGTCTCATGTTGTGCTAGTGCTAGGAAGATGAATTATGGCAGATTTAGTTTTGTTTAAACAGAAGTTTAGGCTTTTTAATTTATATGCTTCTGTGAATAGCCAGAAACTTCTTGAGTTTTTTGAAGTTTTGAAGTTACATGCAGTGGGAAGGAGAACTAATGTGATCATGGGTGATTTTAATACGATCCGATTTGTGAAAGATTGGATAGGAGTAGCGGAAACTAAGTTAGATGTAGGTAGCACTATGCTGAATGGGTTAATTATGGACTTGCATCTCAATGATGCTCATACTGTTCCGGGTTTGGTGGATCCACATTTCACTTTTTTTTCAGAGTGTGGGCGCACCAAATCCAGAATTGATTTATGTTTGTTTTCTGATGCGTTCAAATGTGCTAATGTTAAACACAGGCCGGTAATTTTTTCAGACCATATGGCAGTGTATGTTGATTTGAGTATGGGAGATAGTATTAGGTTTGGTTTAGGGGTATGGGGGTTAAATAGTTTATTGTTGCAGGACGAGCATGTCAAAGCCCGTTTTAGTAATGTATATAGTAGATGGGTTAATAGAAAAAAATATTTTAGTAATATTTTGGGGTGGTGGGATTGGGTCAAAAGGTAAATTAAATTTTTTTTCAAAAAGAGTACGGATAAAAGTAGCAGTGAGAAAAGGAGAAATTCTCAGTTACAAGTCAGGTTGGCTACATTATATTCATTTAGAAATATGGGCTATGACATGGCCGATGAAATAGACTATGTTAGGAAGAGGATTAAAGAGGTATTAACTGAAAGAGGAAAACAAATTATTTTTCAAGCGAGAGTTAAACACCTGGAGCAGGATGAAAAATGTTCTAGATTTTTTTTCAAGAAGGTTTGTAAGGAAAAAGGAGTGTTTGAAGGTGTGTATGATGAAGAAGGTATGGAATGTAAGGGAGAGAATGTGCTGGAATGCGTGACTAAATTTTATGAACGATTGTATGAGGGAGTGTGTGTTGATGAGTCAGATACTAGAATGAGTGATATGGTAGAGGATAATTTAGGTGAGGATAATAAGGTTTTTTTTGCAGAAAGCAGTAAACGAGGAGGAGGTGTGGGAAGCTGTGACAAGCAGGGGGGCTAATAAAACCCCGGGAGGGGATGGCTTACCAAGTGTGTTTTTTTAAATTGTTTTGGGAAAATTATTAAACGGGATGTGGTTGAGGTATTTCGTTACATGATGAGGGAAGGCATTATATCCGAATCTATGAGAGAGGGGGTAGTGGTATTAATTTATAAGAAGGGGGATAAGATGGATATTCGAAATTGGAGGCCTATCTCCTTACTAAATTCAGACTACAAGGTCTTTGCAAAAATGGTGGCGAGAAGATTATCTAAGGTCATTAGTAAGATGGTTAGCGAGATGCAGGCCTGTGCAGTGCCGGGTCGAATGATCTCGGAGAACTTAATTTTAGTTAGGGATATAATTATTTTTTGTAAAGATAGGAATAGTTTGATTATCGTGACATCATTTGACCTTGAGAAGGCATATGATAAAGAAAATCATGGGTTTTTGTGGGAGGTTTTGAAGTGGATGGTTATACCACAGCTGCTCATTAATGTAATAAAAGGGTTGTATTGGGGGATCAGTAGTCGGGTTCTGGTTAATGGGAGTTTGGGGCAGGATTTTTTGGTTAAATCTGGGGTGAGACAGGGGTGTCCCCGTCCCCTATTCTCTTTATTTGTTTTATTGATCCACTGTTAAGGATGATACAGAGAGATAAGGTGGCGAGGGGCTTTTTGGTGCCTGGGAGTGGGGGGAAAATTGTGAAATGTTTAGGTTATATGGCTGATGTGGTGGCAGTATGTCAGTAGGTGGGGGGCGTAAGAAGGGCAAAGTTACTTTTGTAAATTTTTTGTGTATGTGCGGGAATGAGTGTGAATTGGATTAAGTGTAGTTTGGGTGTGTATGGAAGACAAGTGGAATGTGTGGATGATCAGATTGGGAAGGTTGAGGATGGAGTGAGGATTTTGGTCATTGTGTTTGACTATGGAATGAAAGGGGAAGTGTGCTGGAATGAAGTGGGAGAAAAGATAGCCAAGAAGTTGAGGTTTTGGTGTCTAAGAAAATTGGCGATTTATGGGAAAGTTTTAGTAGTCAAGGCAGTAATCTTACCTTTAATTTTGTATGCAAGTAATATCTTCCCTCCTGGGGAGATAAGATTGAGGAAAATTTAAAAGTTATTGTTTACCTTTTTATGGGGGTCGAAAATGGAAAGAGTCAAGAGAGAATATGTATGTAGACGTGAATGTAATGGTGGGTTGAGTTTTCCGAATGTGAGAGTGTTTTTGTTAATGCATTATTGGTTTTGTGTGGTGAAAGTTTTGAGGAATGGTGGAGTGTGTGCTAGGATGATAGCTTTTTCAGGTGGGTGGTTGTTTAGGAGATGGGGGTGGTTGGGAAGGGATTCAAGGATACCGGTGGCTTACGTTGTGGCACGCAACTACTGGGTATTGGAAAAGTTTAGGGTAGAGTTTAAGTTGGCAGATTTGGGAGAAGGGGAGAGGGATAAAGTGAAGGTGAGAAAGTGGTTGATAGAGAAGGAGTATGTGTGTAACCTTAGGGGAGTTAATGCGTCAGTGGCTGGGGAAGTATGGAAGAAAATGAATAATGAAAATATAGTTGCGCTAATAAAACCCCAGTCACTCTGTGAATAAATAGTGATAATCCCTCCACATTAAAAATTGATAAATTAGATAAATATAGGTATGGTCAGATCAGAAGCATTAAATCAAAAACACACAGTGATCCACAATATCCACAATCTATGAAACAAAACGCCTGTGACATTGGATCTATAAATAATGATAAATATAATAATAAATATTATAAAATAAACCAATATAGAATTATATAAATAAACTAATATATGGTGGGAAAAATGTCTATTAGAAGCCGATCTCATTAAATTAAAAATATGAGTGTCTATAAGAAACCGTTTCTAGTATAAATAGTCTGCTTTATATTCAGGCATAGGTAAATCAAGTCACAGAGATCTCCCAATTTTCTCTATATTATGTGGATTTCCAGATGGGTGTTTTCAGGGACACCAAACATGTGAAATAAGCAGAGAAAACCATGATTGCGCAGTAACTAATTACTATTAAATAGTCACACTATACTGGATGCACTCACATGAACCTGAATGGTAAATGCCTGGATGGAAGAATCAGCCACTTGGGGCGCGGTGAGTCATAACACCGCTCGTAATACACTGCTGCCCGGCCTCACTACTCCACGTAACTGGCTCCTCTGAAAGAATAACAGCTTGGGGCGCGGTGAATCCTCACACCGCTCGTGCCACACTGCGGACCGGCCTCAATACTGCACGTCACTGACTCCTCCTACGCGTTGCATCACACGACACATGACTTTTTCAAAGTCAAAGAAAGGTGGAAGACAATGAGTATATATGGGGTGACAAATGTGCAGAGACAGATAGCATGAATGAGTTTGCATGAATGTCTAGCTACGAGGCTATTTATGAAAAGGAGGGATTCGCGTGTGTCTGATATTTGTCTGAGAATGAATTGTGGGGGTGAAGAAGACAGTGAGCATGTGTTCTGGGGTGTGGTGTAGAGAAAGATGTGATCAATAAGAGTCAAGATCTGGTGAAAGAAATAACAGGAGTGAAGGTGAGTGAGTGGAAAATGATGATGTATGGCTTGGGGAAACTGGAAAAAGATAAACAGAGAGTATTATGGTTAGTGTTATGTGCATTAAAGGAAGTGTTGTGGGATGCACGCAACTTATATGTATATAAAAATGCTTTGTTAGACAGTAAACAATGTATAGGATTATGGCTTAGCAAGCTATACTTTTTTTTCGTGTTGGATAAAAAGAAGGCTGTGGATGCGGAAGGCATCTGGAAGTTTAAAAAATGGAGAATGTTGATTAAAAATTAAGTCTCTTCCACGTAGATGCCAGACCTTGTTGGAGACAGTGAATGAGCGTCAAGCTGAATAGTCTCTCGAGAGTTTTCTGAAGTGGAATTTTTTTTTAAAAAAAAGCAAGAGAGTACCACATGTATTTTCTCTTTGTATTTTGTTTGTTATGTTGTTGCAAAACAAATTTGTTTTTATGCAATTTATTTGTTAATTTGTTAACTCCTCCAGTGAGAGTGGGGGGGCAGCGAAGGGAAAGGAAAGACAGATTCTGGTGGTAGGGGACTCAATTCTTAGAAGGACAGAGAGGGCAATCTGTAACCAAGACCTGAAGCGCCGAACAGTATGTTGTCTACCGGGCGCTCGGGTTCGGCACATCACGGATCTTGTGGACAGATTACTGGGAGGAGCTGGGGAAAACCCTGCTGTCATGGTGCACGTTAGCACCAATGACAAAGTCAGAGGCAGATGAAGTGTCCTAAAGAAAGATTTTAGGGACTTAGGAGCTAAATTGAGGAAAAGGACCTCCAAGGTAGTATTCTCAGGAATACTACCGGTACATCGAGCCACACCAGAAAGGCAGAGGGAGATTAGGCAAGTAAACAAGTGGCTGAAGAGCTGGTGTAGTAAGGAGGGGTTTGGGTTCCTGGAGGACTGGGCTGACTTCTCAGTCGATAACCGGTACTATAGAAGGGACGGACTGCACCTAAATGAGGAGGGTGCAAATCTGCTGGGAATGAAGATGGCCAAAAAGTTAGAGGGGTTTTTAAACTAGGCAATGGGGGGGAGGGTTGTTGTGGAATCTCATATTAGCCAATGTATTTCATATTGTATATATTGATTTGCATATATTTTATTGATTATTATTATTATTATTATTATTATTATTATTATTATTATTATTTATATTATTATATAGTAGTGGTTTTATCAATATTATTATGCAATAAGTAAAGCAACAATTATTCATTTTTAATAATGTATACTGTGTTTTCCATAGATTTAGAAAGTCTTCATTTTTAAATGCTGAACTTTGGATGACCTCTCTGCTTCTTTCTTATACTTTTATAGTTTACTGGGTGAAAGTTCATTAAAATAGATTCAAGTAATATAGAATTGTCTCAAGTCTGAAATGCATATAAATCACAAAAGATAAGATAAGAAAACAGGTGGTTAAATTAATTAGGTGGCATACAAGAAAGTTATTTACAGAACATTAATTAAGTTTGACAGGGTCAAACAAAGGTCTTTGAGCCCTCATTAAAACTGTTAAAGTACATTGAATAAGGAAATACATGTGTGTATGTATTTGTATATATATATATATATATATATATATATATATGTATGTAATAATTAGACAATATTGAATTGGTAATTGGCTATGTATGTGTGTATATATATATATTTATATATGTATATGTGTATGTATATATATATATATATATATATATATATATATATATATATATATATATATATATATTTGATACAGTACTTTTGCATATAGGATTATATAGTAAAGCATATAACACATCTGGTGGGGTTATTGAAAGTTCATTGTCTCATAGTCGTAAATCTGTCATCCTTGAAGCTAGTATCAAGATAAGGAGAGTCTGATAACACAGCTGGGTGCCAGACTGTCTCTATACAGGTGTTTTTAATTGGACAAAAACAGTTATAAATCACTTTAATGAACATATAGGAATTTTGGGAATAATTAAGTTTATCTGGTTGTAGAACAAGTGTCAGATTTATGGTTAGTTACTTTGACGTAGATCTTAGCGACCAATCACATATAAGAGAGATAGTTGAGATAAGACTTGTGAAATGGTATATAAATGCAAGCTCTGTAATTGTTAGTCAGACAAGTCAGATAGGAGCTCATAAGGCTGAACTCTGTGTATGCTGCCCTATTGCACGGGTCATAGAGGTCAGAACCAATGGGCAAATATCTGTCCATAACTTGTCTCCTCGTACGCGTCAGAGAAGACTTCTTAACTTGTTCCAGAATGTGGTCTCAGGTGAATTTCCCTCAAGAACTTGGTCGAGTTGGAACCCAGAACTCTGTGAGGGGATCAGACCACCGGCAGATCGGCTGGTCCCTATCAGGTGAGAGGTTCCCAAGAATTGGCAGTAAAGACCCATTCTGGTTCAAGGTGAGAACACTTCACAATCTTTTCAATTTGGTTAGAGGATAAGAATATTTATATCTAATATGCATGCATTGTAAGAAACTGTATAAATTAGATCTGTATCTTGTAATACTTTGAACATAAACCTGTATGTTATCAGCTGTTAATAAACCTGCATTGCTGAAGTTCTGCCTGGTTCGATACTTTACTATTCTACTTCATTTGGTGGCCCGTACGGGGACAGCATAACCTCAACTCCGATCTTGCCTAACTCCATGCTGGTGAGGCACTGAGCTCAACACAATTTTGCGCAATTTATATCAGGTTAGCAGACACCTATTATTAGTTCTGCATTGTGTTGTGCCGTGTTTTGCTAGCGCTAGGAGGGGCGGGTGGTTGTTGTTGGGGTATCGCTGTCCACCAGGCAGATCTTTGTGATGGCAGGTTGGGTTTTCTCAACTGTGGGTGCCTTAAAGTACATTGTACAGGATGAGATACCCTGGGTAGAAAATGTATTTATTTATTTATTTATTTTAATTTTTTTTTTTCTCTTTTCTTTTTCTTTTCTTTCAATTCTTTCTTTTCCGAAGGGGTACCCCTGTAGAGGGTTAATTACTCTCTATGTAAACCTAGGCGTAACATGCATGTTGTTTCCCTGGACTGCAAAAATTAGTCAGGATGAGGTTTTGGGGACTTAAAGACCCCTGAAGAACTTGCGTAACATGCATGTTGTTTACCTGGACTGCAAAAATTAGTCAGGATGAAGTTTTGGGGACTTAAAGACCCCTGGAGAACTTGCGTAACATGCATGTTGATTCCCTGGACTGCGAATTTAAGTCTGGATGAAGTTTTGGGGACTTAAAGACCCCTGGAGAACTTGCATAACATGCATGTTGTTTACCTTGACTGCTAAATTTTGTCTGGATGAGGTTTTGGGGACTTAAAGACCCCTGGAGAACTTGCGTAACATGCATGTTGTTTACCTTGACTGCAAAATTTTGTCTGGATGAGGTTTTGGGGACTTAAAGACCCCTGGAGAACTTGCGTAACATGCATGTTGGTTTCCTGGATTGGTAATCAATCAGGAGAAGGCTTTGGGGTTATCAGATCCCTAGAAAGCCTAAGTTAAAAAACTGAAACAGTACTGATATGTAGCTACTAGCAGAAAAGGTACCTTTGTGGTGTAAAATAATACTCATGAGTTTAGAATGTTGATGTCAGGAAAGGTAAGTCCTGACAGGTAAATAAGGTGAAGGTTTTGGAGCTCCATTTGTTAACAAAGTTAAAAGGTATGTATTGTCTTTGTGCTATAAGTGTATGTGTTTATATGTATCTGTTGTAATGGTCTGTGTACTAACTGAGTTAAGATCAGGTTGAGACATTCCTGATCGCCGTGGCAAGCAGGGCTTGGCGGTTTTTCGTGTCTTGAGACAAGCGTTTTGGTAAGGAGACGTATTCGTGTACGGTGCCTATTGGCTTTACTCTGAGCACTGCTGTCCATAAGTAATTACTAATTAACCTGTCAGTTTTAATAATTTTGTGAATGTTTGTATATTTATATATAGTCAGGAATTTGTGTTCATGTGTATGCATACTTTGCTAGGTGGAGTGACTGTGTATTGCTATATAGAAAACAGAAGATAATGACATTTTGTTAATGAATGTTCACAAATGTAAGTTAATTTCTTTGTAATCTTTGTAGACTGTTAGGGAATATTATATGTGTGAGGGAGACTGATCATCTCCCAAATTAGGTTAGAATAAGTCTGTAGTGGTTGTAAAAACGTTGGTGTGAAAGGATCCTGTGTGTTAGTTCTATGAGTGAATTGTAAGAAGTATGTAACTGATGCTGAATTCTGCATAGTGTATGATGAATAGGGAAATGGTATGTATCCTCCATACAAATGCAATAAGAACTTTCTGTGTCATATATTTGATTTCGTGACACTTGTTATTAGTATTTGATAGGAGGATTTATATTTATATGAGTTAAATGTGTGTGTGTGTTTTTTTTGTATGAGGTGTAAAATGAATCCCTATGTGATTGATTGTATGTGTCTTTCGTTGAGAGGCTAGGGATTGATACATCTATGGTGACTGATTGACTTTAGCGTCAAAGTTCTAAATGTTATTGGCAGTGAGTGAGTGTGTGTGTGGAAGGCACGATTCATTAATCTTTTTTATATTCTTTTTGAATATGTACCTTAGCTAGATAGCGCCATGAATGAGCTGAGGGAGTTAGAAGTTATTTAAACCGTAGAAAAAAAAAAGAAAGTTGTTCGTTTTAAGTAATTTACGACACAAAGTTCATCCATATTTTTTTGTATACAGCATACTGCTTCTGGAAGGAAAAATCTGTAGATAAATTCAATGTTGCTAATGTAATTAATGTCATGCTTAAAAACATTTTACAGTTGTAGGTTTTACATGTTAAGCAAGATAATGTATTTCTTTCAGTATGAGTGTAGGAGAGCAGAAAAGTATAGTCACCATTTTAGAAATAGCTGTCTGCACGTATGTGCAACAACTACATTAAATCACTTTTTGTGACAGCTCATCTCAGTGCTCTGTACTGAGATAAAGGGGCACGTTTAGGTGCCTTTAGACAGAAACTGGATGAGCTGACCAGAAAATAAATAAAATCTCAGAATACGTTCTTATTCTTAAACATTTGTTGATTTTTTATTAGAATATAAACTGTAGATTATAATAGGCATTTTGTCTTTTATATTATGGACTGTAGTAGTGAAAGGTGCATTTTGTTTTTAGTGTATCACTCTTGTAAGTAGGGTGCTTATTCTCCCTTGTAGCTTTTGTTGTTTATTTTGTCATGTCCCTATCTTATTGTACAGTATTATGTATACTGTCATCTTTATATATTTGCCTACTTAGTAGTAATCACAAAGATAGTAATGGGATTTATTTATTTGGTAAAAGAGAACTCCAAATTTATATTTGTTTCTTATTTTCTAAAAAGAATAGTGAAGAGTGATGCATGGTAACAGTGCTACCATCTTATTATATGTGCTATATGTAGCACATACAGGGGGGTGAATTAGATAATTAGAGTCTTAATTTTTAATCTTAGCTTGTAAGCTCTGGTGAGCAAGGTCCCTTATTGGTATTGGCTAGAACTTATTTTGTCCTACCTGATTACAATATTATCAGGTTGATTATTAGTTTGCCTAAATAAATAATTTGTTTCTTTATTCCAGGAGCAGCCAGCACGTTTTCATATGTAAAGTTATACTTTGTAAAATTTCACTCCTTTTGATTTTTTTATTATTCAAGTTCCTAGTTATGCTACTACAGGTGGCAAAGTCAGTTTTTTGATTAGGGTCACTCTGAATTAATATGATCTAATTAACAATAAAATTTGTATATAATTATTCTTAAGGAAGGGACATAGTAATGCACATTTTCTTAACCTCTTTAGATTTAACAGACTGTGCAAGTGACCATGTAATTTTATTTTGATTTCTTTTTAATTATGAACAATCACAATGTCATTTTATTTTGATTTCCTTTTAATTATAATCAATCACAGTGTAGTTTCACAAAATGTAGTTCTTCAAAGTCTATTTTGTGTGCCTGTATATAGACTTTATTGCAATGAAAGAACAAAGCTGTAGATATAGATATACTTTAATAAAAGTCTGCTCATTTTTAAAGTAAATCATAGTTTTTCATATGGTCATGCAAATGTATGAGACAACAGCTAAGTGTCTGATGTGGGAAATTTTTCCCATGATTGGAGTGTATACAGCACTGATATCAGATAATTGTACCCATTTTTATGAAAAATCAGTTCCATTTTGCTCTATGCTTGGCATAGACAATAGAACCTTGTGTCCACACTCATATTCTTTGGTGGATAGGTTGTATGGGCTGTTGTAGGCCAAATTAAATACAATTTGCTGGGCCATATGAAACTTTGGATATATTTGTCACTAAGTTTAGGAGTTCTAGAGGCAAATGATAGTTGCTTAGACTTCATGCTGTACAGTGGGAGATAAAATGTTCATGTGTTTAAAATAATTAACCAAATTGGTGTAGTTTTGTTTCTAAACAGATCCTTGTTTTAGATGTGATCTCTTGTTCCAATCAAAGCCACTAAAGGAATGTATGTCAGTAACCCTTGATGACTGCAAGTACATTAAAGATCATAAAAGGAAGTGGAAGAATTCACAATTCAAGTGTCCATTTAAATCCACATTTGTGACAGTGACATTTTGCATTTCTGTAGTAGTCAAAGTCTGAGTGAGATTACCAAGAGTGTTATTCACATAAGTGCAATTGGAATACATACAAGAGACTGTTGCAGACAAAGACATTGGAAATATTTCAGTAATGGACAATTCTAATTAATTATATGTGATACTTTGTATGTAGAGACTTACTATTGTTTTGTTTGTTATATATGTTATAAGTATTAATATTGTGAACACCTTAAGGTGGAACTTTGGTCAGAAAATTGATTCCTGCTGGATCACTTGAGGCTAACCCTTTTTGCAGGTGTAGCTATGAAGCACAGTAAAAAAAATAAGTGCCTATACTGTTTAAAATCCACTGTTCCACCCTGCTCTACACAGGCTCAGTTGTGCTCTATTTTTTTTTTGCAATGAATAAAATCTAGAGGCCAGTTTGCTGACAGCCTGAAATTCTACTGCTGCTCAAAGGTTCTGGGCTTCAGTAAAATGGTAGCAAAATAATTAATGTGGAATGTATTTTTCTTGCTAGTGAACCCTATTTTATCACATTTTTGTGAGTAGAGTTCCACTTTGAGTAAATGTTCAATCATTATAAACAAATAGTTTTATCATTTTTTGGAAAAAAAAAAAAAGTGGGGAGGTTTAATGTAATGGGTATGACATTATCGCTAAAGACTGTATGCTATTGATGCTTTATAGGATATGTTATGATATTTGTCTTGATTTTGTTTTATAATTTATGTTTTAAGACATAGGAGAGGTAGGCTACTAACTTAGACAGTATAGCAGTGACTGACAGAAGAGACCCATGCTGACTGTTATTGTATAATATTCTGCAGTATAGTATGTGCAGAAATGGACAAAAGTGAAATGGTTTTGGGTTTAGCAAACTTTGTGGGAAGACTACAAAATTAAAACTAATGAAATTTCTGGACTGACTATATTGACAGTATGACATGACCAGGGTAATAGTGACTGATAGGTGGAGTCAAGGTTAAGAAATGATAAAAATTTTACAATTATTGTATGGGAAATAGTATAGATTGGGAAATGTAAAAAGAATAGTCTATATAAAATACTTTGTAGTGAAAACATGTACTTCAAGGGATTTATAATAATAAATATTATTAATATTGTAAGAGTATTGTATTATGATAAAACTATATAGATACATGTATATTATTTTAGCGGATGTTGTAGAAATAAAAGGAACACACTAAATTAAGTTTTTAAATAAAATAAGAGTGTAGGAGCCATTGCTTTGTAGGTTGCCCTGAAGTGCTTGCTAGAGACCTATTGTATCCTGACACTGACTTTATTTTTATTTTTATTTTTTATAACTATATTTTTGAAGTGTATTTTATATCCAGACAAATATCGGGTGATCGCAGAAGACATGATGCAACTTGTTACAAATGTTAATTGCTACAAAGGAAGGATTTCATGCAATAAAGGAACATCTGAGACTTGTACCCTTGCAGAATATGTATGCACTGAACTTGTGTCTTACAGCATCCAAAGCAGCTTGTGCTATGATACTGGACCAGCAACTGATGATGAAGGAGATCTCTCCAGACACATCAAGCACTTGGCTAAGCTGAAAAGACCTATGCAGGAAAAGGCAGAGCCTTATGGGACTGAGTCTGCTGAATGCTCCTTGGGACCACATACTTGGCATTCATTCACTAGCTGAACGGATTGTTCCTCTTCCCTGTTATCCTTGATGTGATGTTGCTGAGTAACTGTTGCCTGTTGCAAGAAGTTTGTGGCAAGAATGATCACGATGCCACCGAGACTGACAACTATGTTTTCCGTGCCACATATGGAGAAGGACTTTGCAGCTACAGAAGAAGATGCAGTGTTTTTGATTGGACTGATTTATTTATTTATTTTTATTTTTTGGACTGATTTATTTATTTATTTTTATTTTTTGGACTGATTTGTTTTTATTTTTTGGACAATTTGTGATAAGTGTCGGGTGCATGGGGTCTCTGAAGGGCATGGTGGGTGATCTGTATTGTAATTGCTGTGAGGCTTGTGTGAAGCCTCAACAGGGGGGAAATGTTGTGGAATCTCATATTAGCCAATATATTTCATATTGTATATATTGATTTGCATATATTTTATTGATTATTATTATTATTATTTATATTATTATATAGTAGTGGTTTTATCAATATTATTATGCAATAAGTAAAGCAACAATTATTAATTTTTAATAATGTATACTGTGTTTTCCATAGATTTAGAAAGTCTTCATTTTTAAATGCTGAACTTTGGATGACCTCTCTGCTTCTTTCTTATACTTTTATAGTTTACTGGGTGAAAGTTCATTAGAATAGATTCAAGTAATATAGAATTGTCTCAAGTCTGAAATGCATATAAATCACAAAAGATAAGATAAGAAAACAGGTGGTTAAATTAATTAGGTGGCATACAAGAAAGTTATTTACAGAACATTAATTAAGTTTGACAGGGTCAAACAATGTCTTTGAGCCCTCATTAAAACTGTTAAAGTACATTGAATAAGGAAATACATGTGTGTATGTATTTGTATATATATATATGTATGTAATAATTAGACAATATTGAATTGGTAATTGGCTATGTATGTGTGTATATATATATATTTATATATGTATATGTGTATGTATATATATATATATATATATATATATATATATATATATATATATATATATTGATACAGTACTTTTGCATATAGGATTATATAGTAAAGCATATAACACATCTGGTGGGGTTATTGAAAGTTCATTGTCTCATAGTCGTAAATCTGTCATCCTTGAAGCTAGTATCAAGATAAGGAGAGTCTGATAACACAGCTGGGTGCCAGACTGTCTCTATACAGGTGTTTTTAATTGGACAAAAACAGTTATAAATCACTTTAATGAACATATAGGAATTTTGGGAATAATTACGTTTATCTGGTTGTAGAACAAGTGTCAGATTTATGGTTAGTTACTTTGACGTAGATCTTAGCGACCAATCACATATAAGAGAGATAGTTGAGATAAGACTTGTGAAATGGTATATAAATGCAAGCTCTGTAATTGTTAGTCAGACAAGTCAGATAGGAGCTCATAAGGCTGAACTCTGTGTATGCTGCCCTATTGCACGGGTCATAGAGGTCAGAACCAATGGGCAAATATCTGTCCATAACTTGTCTCCTCGTACGAGTCAGAGAAGACTTCTTAACTTGTTCCAGAATGTGGTCTCAGGTGAATTTCCCTCAAGAACTTGGTCGAGCTGGAACCCAGAACTCTGTGAGGGGACCAGACCACCGGCAGATCGGCTGGTCCCTATCAGGTGAGAGGTTCCCAAGAATTGGCAGTAAAGACCCATTCTGGTTCAAGGTGAGAACACTTCACAATCTTTTCAATTTGGTTAGAGGATAAGAATATTTATATCTAATATGCATGCATTGTAAGAAACTGTATAAATTAGATCTGTATCTTGTAATACTTTGAACATAAACCTGTATGTTATCAGCTGTTAATAAACCTGCATTGCTGAAGTTCTGCCTGGTTCGATACTTTACTATTCTACTTCAGGGTCCAGAGGTAGAGATAGTCAGCGTGGAAGATATTCCAGAGGGTAGTACTGGGGGCATTAGTGGTAGGTTGACCAAAGCACAAAAACACAAGGTAAGTATAGTAGCAAGTCCTAGTTGCAATCTCGAAACACCCAATACGAGGACCATATGCAACCGGTCTAAACTATGTGGCATGTTCACCAATGCCAGGAGCATGGCGGACAAGATGGGTGAACTAGAGATACTGTTGTACGAGGAGGATTTGGATTTTGTGGGAATTTCAGAGACCTGGTTCAACAGCTCTCATGATTGGCTGGCAAACATTCAAGGGTATACCCTTTACCGCAAGGATAGAGAGGGTAAAAAAGGGGGAGGGGTATGCCTATATATCAAGAATAATGTACAAGTGAATGTGAGAGATGACATCACTGAGGGAGCTAGGGAGGAGGTGGAATCCTTATGGGTAGAGCTTCAAAGGGATAAAGCTAAGGGGAAAATAATACTGGGAGTATGCTATAGGCCCCCTAACCTGAGGGAAGAAGTGGACACAGATCTCCTGTCACAATTTGGATTAGCAGCAAGGATGGGAAGTGTTATCATAATGGGGGATTTTAATTATGCAGACATAGACTGGGTGGAGGGAACCGCGCATTCATTTAAGGCTCGCCAGTTCCTTAATGTCTTACAGGACAATTTTATGGGTCAGATGGTAGACGCACCAACTAGAAATAAAACATTACTGGATCTACTGATTACCAACAATATAGACCTGATCATGGATGTGGAAATACGGGGCAATTTAGGTAACAGCGATCACAGGTCAATTAGTTTCAGTATAAATCACACAAATAGGAAACATAAAGGGAATACAAAGACACTGAATTTCAAAAGAGCTAACTTCCCTAAACTACAAACCTTGCTAAAAGGCATAAATTGGGATAAAATATTAGGAACAAAGAACACGGAGGAGAGATGGGTTTGCTTTAAGAGTATATTAAATAAGGGCATTAGCCAATGTATCCCATTGGGTAATACATTTAGAAGGGTGAACAAAAGTCCTGGATGGCTTAACTCCAATGTAAAAATGCATATAAAAGCAAAGGAGAAGGCCTTCAAAAAATACAAGGTTGAGGGATCATCCTCAGCATTCAGGCTTTATAAAGAATGCAACAAGAAATGTAAGGGTGCAATTAGGATGGCTAAGATAGAACATGAAAGACACATAGCGGAGGAGAGCATAAAAAATTCCAAGAAATTATTTAAGTATGTAAACAGTAAAAAAGGGAGGACTGACCATATTGGCCCCATAAAGAATGAGGAAGGACATCTGGTTACAAAGGATGGGGAGATGGCGAGGGTATTGAATTTATTCTTCTCCTCAGTCTTCACAAGTGAATCGGGGGGCTTCAGTAACCAAAACTGCAGTGTTTATCCTCATGACACAACACAGGAAGCACTTCCATGGTTAACAGAGGACAGAATTAAAATTAGACTTGAGAAACTTAACATTAATAAATCACCGGGACCAGATGGCTTGCATCCGAGGGTACTTAGGGAACTCAGTCAAGTGATTGCCAGACCGTTGTTCCTAATTTTTACAGACAGTCTACTGACTGGAATAGTACCAGCTGATTGGAAAAAAGCCAATGTAGCACCAATATTTAAAAAGGGCCCAAAATACATCCCTGGGAATTACAGACCAGTGAGCCTAACATCTATAGTATGTAAAATCTTGGAGGGGATGATAAGGGACTATATACAAGATTTTAGTAATGAGAACGGTATCATTAGCAGTAATCAGCATGGATTCATGAAGAATCGTTCTTGCCAAACCAATCTACTAACATTCTATGTGGAGGTGAGTTGCCATCTAGATAATGGAAGGCCCGTAGACGTGGTGTATCTGGATTTTGCAAAAGCATTTGACACAGTTCCCCATAAACGTTTACTGTACAAAATAAGGTCCGTTGGCATGGACCATAGGGTGAGTACATGGATTGAAAACTGGCTACAAGGGCGAGTTCAGAGGGTGGTGATAAATGGGGAGTACTCGGAATGGTCAGGGGTGGGTAGTGGGGTCCCACAGGGTTCTGTGCTGGGACCAATCCTATTTAATTTGTTCATAAACGACCTGGAGGATGGGATAAACAGTTCAATCTCTGTATTTGCAGACAATACTAAGCTAAGCAGGGCAATAACTTCTCCGCAGGATGTGGAAATCTTGCAAAAAGACCTGAACAAACTAATGGGGTGGGCGACTACATGGCAAATGAGGTTCAATGTAGAAAAATGTAAAATAATGCATTTGGGTGGCAAAAATATGAATGCAATCTATACACTGGGGGGAGAACCTCTGGGGGAATCTAGGATGGAAAAGGACCTGGGGTCCTAGTAGATGATAGGCTCAGCAATGGCATGCAATGCCAAGCTGCTGCTAACAAAGCAAACAGAATAATGGCATGCATTAAAAAGGGGATCAACTCCAGAGATAAAACGATAATTCTCCCACCCTACAAGACTCTGGTCCGGCCGCACCTAGAGTATGCTGTCCAGTTCTGGGCACCAGTCCTCAGGAAGGATGTATTGGAAATGGAGCGAGTACAAAGAAGGGCAACAAAGCTAACAGTGAATGCGTTTCTTGGGCATGCGCGCTTGGATGGTTAGCAAGCCGCGCCCCTTTATCAACAGACCACGATAAAGGGGCGCGGCTTGCTAACCATCCAAGCATGCATGCCCAAGAAACGCGTCCACTGTTGATGACGTCATCCCCCTGCAGCCAGCGGTCTCGTGTGTTACAAGCCTCGTTCTGAGGCCGCTCCTCCGTGTCTGAAGCTGGCTTTTTACATCTGGAAGAGCTGTTTATACATCCACCGCAGAGACTGTCTCCAGGCTCAGGATTGGGAGCGCCATCCATAACTTACACTACCATGCCTGTTTTTACTACTGCAATGTGAGTTTATCTATGATAGATTAAAGCATTTTATACTTGTAAAAACGACTGCACCCAGAGGCGTCTCTCTACTTGTGGTTTTTCAGTCGCAGGAACATGGTTTCTTTCCTACTATGATGGCAGCCCTGCTTGCTCCTTTTGGACGTTTTTACCCCTCCATTTCAACCACAGCAATTTATAGACTATTGATTCGTACTTGCTATACGGCTTGTCATTCCCCATCTTTCACTATTTGACCGTTTTTGGTTCATTTACCTTTGTAGATTTGATCCTGTGGGAACTCTGAGTGAGCCTATACTTGTTATTTTATCTCTTGTACTTTGGAGCTGATAGAGCACTTGTGTGATAAAATGCAAGCGTTCTTCCATTGTTTAGGAGTTATGTTTACCTGTAAAATATCAGACCACCGCCTTCTGAGTCTGTCATCCAAGGGAGCCTTTGCATTCTGTAGCCAAGCATAAATAATTGAAGTTGTTCTACTGACCGGGTCGCCTGCGTGGCACACCGACTCAAAATCTGTCAGAGGTCTGGAGAAGTCACCTGCCTTGTGATTGCTGCTTATATAGCTTCTGACTCGTAAGTAAGTCCAGAAGGGTAAGTTAGTCATGTTGTCATTCTGTTTTGGAGCCTGAAAATCTTTTATTTTGGCCTGTTGATAACAATCCCCTGCCAAAAGAGGTCTGTCATTGAGAGGTGACTTGCGATGAGAATTACTCACCCCCGGGATGAACGCCAGGTTGTCCCTCAATGGGGTTAATGGGACTAGTGCGGATGTAATCCCTGTGCCTTTAGGTATTTCATGAATCAGTTTTAAAGTGGTTCCCGTTAAAGGGTGTTGCTTTAGATCGTCAGGGTAAGAGTTCCATTGTCGCCAGGGAGAAAAAGTGAGTGGGATGGAGTTAAGATCCATTTCTAGCTTCACCCAGTCTTTAATGTCTCGATGACAGTGCCAATCTATGACCCTTGTTAAGTGCGAGGCTTTATAGTAGTCCCTTAAGTTGGGTACTTATAACCCCCCAGCTACTTTCACTCTCTGTAGGGTTTCAAATTTGATTCTTGGTTTTTTATGTGCCCAAATAAATTTCAGAAACATTGCTCTCAGAGTCCTAAACATGTTGGCTGGTAATTTAATCGGCAATGTACGCATAAAATATAAGAGCCTGGGCAGAACGGCCATTTTGATAATGGCCGCTCTGCCGAACCACGAAAAGGTTCCGGTGTGCCATTTGCGTAGGTCACTGTCTATGTTTTTAAGTAGTGGGGGAAAATTTTGTTCGTAAATTGAAGAGATCTGTGGAGTCAAATTCACTCCTAAGTATTTCAGTCTATTATGATCCCATTTAAATGGGGAATTCTCCATCACCGAGGTAAGTGAATGGTTGGAAAGAGATAAATTCATGGCTTCTGATTTAGAGTAATTTATCTTTAAATTGTAGACATAACCATAATGTTCAAAAGCTCTCATTAGGTTGGGGAGAGTGATATGTGGTCTGGATATGAAGAATAGCAAGTCGTCTGCATAGGCGGCTACCTTGAACTCCCGATCCCTCACCTGAAGTCCTCTTACCGAGGTGTTTGCATTGATCTGTCTGATAAATGGTTCCAGGGATAATATGAATAAGAGAGGGGACAGAGGACATCCCTGTCTTGTGCCATTCGCAATATGTACCCGTTCAGACAGAGTACCGTTTATTTTTAATCTTGCTGTGGGGTTTTGATAAAGAGCTGAAATCCATGCCAACATCCTTGAGCCCAGTCCAATATGTCTACAAGTGGCCAGCATGTAATCCCATGCCACTCGATCAAAGGTCTTCTCCGCATCCGTGAACAGGAGAAGGCCCTCTGTGTCACTGCATCTAGTTTTGTGAATTAGTAACAAGGATTTGATGACATTGTCTTTGGCCTCGCAGTCAGGCATGAAGCCGACCTGCTCCGGGCCAATTACTTTTTGCAGGAAGGGTCTCAGTCTGTTGGCAAGTATTTTTGTGAAAATTTTTACGTCCGAATTCAGCAAGGATATAGGACGGTAGCTGGCACAGTCAGAAGGGTCCTTACCCGCTTTCGGTATGACCGTTATGAAAGCTGAAAGTAAGTCTAGTGTCATATCCCTGGAATCAGACATGGAGTTCAAGGCCGTCACCAGGGGGTCAGCCAGTAGGTCTACGAACGCTTTGTAATAAATAGCTGTGTACCCGTCAGGTCCAGGACTCTTACCTAATTTCAAATTTTTAATGGCAAGTCTAATTTCAGTCGTGTCCATTGGGCATTCGAGGGTGTTAGCTTCTATAGTATCAAGGGAAGGGAGACCACTCTTATCTAAGTGGTCTCGTATAACCTGGGATCTGTCCCCTATCATTCCTGGCTGTTTGTGCTGTTGCGGTAAATTATAGAGATCAGAGTAGAATGTGTGGAAATGTTTTGCAATCGCCTCCGTGGAAACGTCCATCATGCCATTTTTCTGTCTAATGCCTAGAATGTTATTACTATGAGTGTGCACTCATAGTGCCCTAGCCAATGTCTTACCAGGTTTGTTACCCTCCTCATAGTAGATCTTTTTCTTGAAAAATAAAAAATGTTTGGCCTTTGCGTCAAAAAGTTTCTGCAGCTGTTTTCTGGTATCTAGCAGTTCCGTAGCAGTATAAACCGAAAGGAACTGTTTGTGTAGAGATTCTAGCTTATGAATGCAATCGATCCGATTTTTAATCTCCCTTTCCCTTTCTTTTTTCCGTCGGGCTTCTATCGAGATCAGTTCCCCCCTCAATGTGCACTTATGGGCCTCCCATATCATCAGTGGATCCAACCCCGGGGTGTTGTTGTGATCAAAGAAATCTTTCAGGGACTCCCTGAGTTTAGGTAAATGGATAGGATCTGAGATTATCGAGGAGCTAAGTCTCCATGTCTGGGATTTTGGCGGCAATTTTGTCAAGTCTAGTGTTAATGCTATTGGAGCGTGATCCGAGGTAGATTGTGAGCCTATGCAGGCTTCTGCTAGGACAGAGAGATCTTTTTGGGCTATAAAGAGATCATCTATCCGCGTATATTTCCCGTGAGGGGCTGAATAAAACGTGTAATCATGGCCATTCGGATTGAGAAATCTCCATGAAACTATCAACCTGAGAGAATGGAGAAGGTTTTTAATGCCTTTCCAAATCTTGTACCTAATACTGGTGTTTCCGTTTGAAGTATCTGTCAGGGGATTCAAAGGAATGTTGAAATCCCCTCCTAATATCAAACATCCCCTGGAGAACTCCTGTAACTTATGGATCAGCTGTTTACAGAATACTAGGTGGGCCTTATTCGGGGAAATATACATTTGCTATGGTGATGGGTACTTCCCCATATCTCCCCTTTAGGAAAATGTATCTGCCGTCAGAGTCTGTCATTTGTTCTGTCAGGTCGAAAGGTGCGTTCTTACTAACAAGAATTGAAACCCCTTTAGTTTTAGCATGGTCATTTGTGGCGTGAGACGCCCTAGTGAAAGTTGAGTCGGTGAGCCTAGGCACATGTCCAGTCTTAAAATGAGTCATCTGCAGCATTATAAAATGCGGCTTACCTTTTTTGATTTCTCTGAGTAGTTTAGTTTGCTTTTCAGGAATATTCAACCCCTGCACATTGTGCGAAATTACTGTGGGGTTGCGTCCTAGGAAGGAATAGGCCATGGTGCAGACTCAGAAGTGGTGCAGTACTCTGGCGATCTGAAATAAACACTAAAACACAGAGTATTCTTATATGCGGGCAATGTGAATGGTCAAAAGTTTAGGAAGAGGTAAGAGAAAAAGAAAGAGTGAGAGAATTAAGTTCAACCTCTAGATAGGGCCCTATCTAGAGAATTATAGTGAGTCTGGAATGCTTCGTGCAAGACCAGACCACTTGTGGGGTAGGGGGAAGCGGCCGCCTGGTATGAGAACAAATAAATGCAGTATACTAAGTTTAAAATTTAAACTTGAAAAATATAACTGGCAAACAGTGCCTGCAAATAACACACAGCCTAAAATAGAATTTTTTTTAAACTGAAATATAATTAATCCACCCTATCGGTCAAGGGATCTTCCCAACTCTCTAACTAAGGAGCCAAGAATCCCCGACCGCCACTATCCCAGTGAAATTAGTCACTCCACATGGTCACCACCTCTAAAGTGTCGTGACCACTTGAGTTCCCTCTTCCCTTAAGGCACCGCTATCATTATCATTAGGTCTCAAAACCAAATGCCGGATAGTATTAACATCAGTCGGATAATATGTGTATATCATCCTTCCAAATAGTATGAGTCAAAAGGTTAAGGAAAAAAATAAAAAGAAAGGTTTATGAAAAAGGCAAAAACGGCACCGTCCGTGGACAATTACTTGTAACGTGGCCACAGTGGATGATTTTAGAATGTTCAGCCGATCCTTAGTTCTCTGCACGCTCTTGGTCCCACATAGGTCTTGGAGTCGGAGTGCCTGATTTGGACCCTCCTGTTTTGCCATGCCTCATCTTCTTAGGGAGTCTTTTTTCTGGCGTGGAGAATGGTGATCGAATTGGACTCCTGTCATGCGCTGGTAGTGCAAAGTCTGCGTACCACTCAGGAAGGTCCACTAAGTCTAGGCCAAGTCCTGCACAAAAATCCGGAAGGTCCAGTGGAGTGCGCAGTACATGTTGATGTCCATTTGCCGATACGATAAGTGCAAAGGGGAAGCGCCAAGTGTACCTGAGCTCTTTTTCTCTGAGCTTATCCAGTAAGGGGCGCAAAGCTCTACGGTTTTTAAGAGTGATCTGGGACAAATCTTAAAACAACATTATGGTTTCCCCCATTAAAGATGATCCTTTCATTTCTTCTTGCTCTGCGCATTATGTCCTCCTTCAATTGGAAGCTCTGGAGGCAACAGATTATGTCACACGGTGGTGCAGTGTCAGGTCCTCTAGGCCTAAGTGCCCTGTGGGCTCGAATGAATTCAATTTCGGTCTCTTCTTGCCTGTCCAAAAGGCTGTTGAAGACTCTCTGGAGTGCTGGGGCTATTTGGTCTGCCTCCACAGTTTCAAGGATCCCTCGCACCCTGATATTATTCCTCCTGCCCCTGTTGTCGAGGTCCTCCAGGTGTCTATTTATGTCTATGAAGTGCTGTGCGTGATAAACTGTGGTCTTGTCCAGCCTGTTAAGAGCTTTATCCCTCTGCCTCCCTGCATGCTCTGTTGTTGCCAATTTCTCAGTGAGAACTACAAGGTTCGTTTTCAGATTGGTAATTGCAGCCGAGAATGCAGATTTGATGTCCGCTGTGAAACCGGACATATCAGCATAGGTCAGGGGTTTATTTAGTCTGGATTTCCCCCTACCTGTGTCCTCATTATATTCCGAATAGCCACTGAGGTCCTCCTCGTGGAGCTCTGCCTGTTGCATCGGCGCCATCTTAAGTTTGGCCTTGCAGCTCTCTGCCGCTGGCTTTTGTCTTAACAAATCCACTATATTCCTGGCGGCGGATGGCATCAGCCCTCTGCGGGAACGAGTTTGTGGGGTGCTGTGAAGCTTTCTGCCCGGCATTAAAAGTTCTCTGAAAGGGTGTCAGGCTGTAAGGCTGTATGTCTGATGGAGCTCCTCTAATGTGCAGCCATCCAAGCCGTGCACCAAGCCACGCCCCCATTGGTAGGGTTTTAACCTAACTTCCTGTTTGGCTATGTGACAGGAAGTGAATAATTTTGAATGAGATATTTGCAAAATTTGGGAGTTGTCTTCACCCTATCAGGGGTGTAGACATCTGACAAAACATCTAATCCCTCTGCAGTCTATCCCCAAGCAAAAATAAGAAAGGATTTTAATTAGTTTAACTTTGCAAAGACACATTCCTAAGTTCAATTGTGATGCATGTTAATGGCCCATTTAGACCTTTAATAGAAAGTCATCAGTTGCCTTTGACTCTAAACATTATTTTTGGCCAGTCCTAGAAATCTGCATCTGTTTTTTTATTAACCACTTGGTGTCTGTGCTATAGCCAAAGGACGGCCACAGCGTGGACCTGAATTTCTGGGAGGCTGTCATAGGGCGGGCTCCCCATGTGCTCCCTGCAGGGCGCGCAGCACGCACTGAGTCACTGAGACTCGGATGATCACAGATCGAAGTAAGGGCCAATCCCAGCCCCATACAACGCGATTAGCTGTCAGCCAATGACAACTGATCACATGATGTAAACTAAAGCTCGGTAATTGTTTATTTTTTCTCCTCACGCTGACAACATGAGGATAAAAATAAAAGCTGATCACCAGCTTAGGTGCAAGGGACATTGGTCCCGAAGAGGCAATTCTGCCTCATCTGTGCCCACTAGTACCACCTGCCAGTGCCACCTATCAATCCCCACCAGTGGTCCCAGGCAATGCTGCCTATCAGTGTAACCAATGTAAAAGGATTAAAGGCCTGAAAACAAAATGGCTCCAAATTCAAAGGTTTTTATTGCATATATATATGGAGAACAGAGCTTGCACACAGAATGTATGTGTCTTAGCCCTGCTCTAGAGAATATGACAACTTTCCTACTTTTATACCCATTCTATGGTAGACACACCTAGCTTTTCTGCTTTATCGATATTTTTCACAGCTATGATGACGTAGAATGATGACTTAACATTCCGTGACTTATTGTTATCAGCGCATCACATACAATGACTTGCATCTTCACACTACTGCTTACAATGTGATTACCATCTACAACAGCTTACTCTACAGAATGTTTATCTTAACTTGCTGGCAACATATATTTTAAGAGAAAAACATGTTTGTTCACTTGTTCTGTAGTGCTGACAGAAGAATACACAATATAATAAATGTATTAACACATCAAACATATATATATTAGTGATACAGCACTGATCATAAATTTCCCTACACATTTCCCCCCTTTGATCATTGCCGATCCCTAATTGTCATTCCCTTCCACCGACCTGAAAGTGACAGGGACCACGGGTGTATAAGACCCTTCAAAATATTTATAATTTTAAGTATGGAAATGTAAAGATATAAGTCCTTTACTTTCCCACACTCATCCCCGTTCACAGATCTTTTGGTGTAAAGGAAGGTTACAATACTTTAGTTCCTTACTATCCTCCTAAGATCTAGACACTGTCCATTCCATCTCCTCTACCGACATCCACGAGCTGGAGTAGCCATACTCATGAACTGGGTAAATGTTACCCTCGAAGAGTTGGAGTTAATGGGACAGAGTCATCAACTATTCATTCAAACAAACTTTAATTTTTATTTAGCCATTGCACACATCAATCATCCACACTCTAACTAAAAATTCACATCCCCCATAAACAAACAGAACTCCACCATCTGCCTTAAACTAGACACAAAAATGCAATTTCCTTCATTACTCAGGTGAACCCCATCATCTCGGAAGAGATCAAGCTGTTCTCCCTCCAAAGAATGATTATGGTACATATACCCTTTTTCCTTACACAAAAACCTTTGTAAAACATTATTTATTCTCCTTCCCCTCCATTTCGCTCCCCAACTCCAACAGGGTCTAAGAACAATGGAAGAGAACACTAGAATGGTGTCAGGGAAATACTCTGAAATCCACTTCAGATCTCCTTTCATCAAAGAGATCAATTCAAGATTCCTTTTTCTCCCCACGTCATTACCACCTAAGTGGATGATAATGCCAAGAGGAGTAGGGCAATGACCAGCCGCCTCCAAGAGTGGCCTCAAAGCTTTCCAGCGCATTCCCCTAACACCACCCCAAACTACTCTTATCTTGTTAGGATCACAGCCCAAATTCTCCATGCCCACTTGTAATGCCTTCTTATGGGCCCAATGTATATATGAATGTCCCACCACCCAAAGTTCTCGCACAGTCTGTTCATCTTCCACTATTTGGCATGAATCATCAGAATAAACAGACTCCTGATTCTTTTCTGGAGATTCTTCAGCATTGGGTAGGGAACTGGGTCCAGTAGCACAGCTTAATTGTTCTAGTTCAAAGTTCATGGTAGCGACTGTAGTAGGGTTTAGAGATTCTTCAAATATTTCATAGATCCTCTGGGTGGATAAATTCTCAATTTCAGGTCCAAACTCTAGTTCAGGCATTTCTGCTTCAGCAGCATAACAGGACAGACAACTGCAGGGGCCATCAAAGATGGAGGATAGGTCTGGCATTTCTCTTTCTGCCATTTTCTTCCTTTGAGAAAGCAAGAGAAACATCTGAGGTTTTCTTATCAGGTCTCATCTTTACCTTACACATTGCTACACATGCACATATGACTATCTTAAAACACAAATACAAACATAGCACAGCTCCTAAGATCACCCCCAGAATTTTCAGTAGTCCTATCAGAGAGGTTTTAAACACTTCTCCTATTCCCTTGAACCATGAAAGAGGGTTCAACCAGGATAGCAATCCCCCTCCCCATTCTGATATATCTAATGTATGATTAGCAACTTCATGCACTTTTCCCTGCAATTCCCCTGCTGCGGCTAGATGTTTTTCTATATCATAGCTATTATCAACTATATAAGTACAACATTCCTGCTCAATAACTTTACACAACCCTCCTTGTGAAGCAAATAATATGTCTAATCCCATGTGATTAGCAATTACCTGTCTTCGTATCTCTATTAGCTCATCTGTCTCCTCCTTTAGGGCCTCCAAGACATGTCCCAACATCATATTAGTAGCATTAGCATAATCATTTAACCTATTAATCATTTCATGTCCCCAGCCTGTGAATGAGGGGGCATAAGTCCATGTCTTAAATGCCTCCCCAAACAAAGAAACTGAGTACTTTTTCCCTATTCGCTCCATTTCCTTTCGTGCTGTAGTGATAGAGTATACCTTATCTTCCGTAGCTCTCTTGAATCTTTTTCCTTTATGGGCCTCTATTAGTACTGTAGTATCAACAACTCTAGTAGTGTAAATCAGCCTAGCAAGCACACAAGTACCATTTGCTTTTACTGGTAGCCACTTATAGGCCTTTCGACCACACACATAATAATATGAACCTGGTAGGACTCTTGCTTCAACACTTATATGGTAAATTTTCAATTGGGAATCTACTATTTCCTGTAAAGAGCGATTGTACTTGTTTAAGTCAGTAAACTCATAATCCCTCTCACATTCATCCGTTACATTTAACTCCTTCAATGACCTTTTCAAAGTTTCATCAAAACAGTTAGAGCAATCCCTAAGGCACTGACACATCGTCTGGTTTTCTATGCTAAAACAACCATTCACCACAACTTGAACATTCCCCGGATCCTGATAATAATCAGTAATCCCCATTTCAACCATCTCTGGGTCAGTACTGTGGTTAAGGATTAGTCCTATTCCTTTTCCTGATATTCCCTGCACTAACAGCCCTTTGTCTTCTACCAGTTTCCAAGGTTTCTCAGCTAGGGTACTATTGGCTGTTTCTTTTATTAATATTGCATAAAATAAATTGGGATCTGTAACTGCTATAGCTACTATCGGTTTATGTCTCACACTTGGGGGAATCATAGAACACACCCAACAGTTAGAGAGATTGAATTGGGTACTGATCACCTCATGTAATTGGATCATCCTATTCAGATAAGTTTGACCATCCACAAGCCCACACCATGCCAACAGCAGCAAGTTTTTCCAGGCACTCATGATCCTTCATCGGGTACTTTAAACACAGCACAACTTCTTGGTAGATGTTCCTGCAACGACTAGAGAGATATGATCACATTCTGGGCAGTGTCTTGCTGAGGACACAGAATCCTTAGGCAGGAGAACTGGTCCTACTGCTCAGATACAATTGCAGAATGTACACGTTTACAATGTGAAGCATGTATCCAAGTATCCCTGTTTTCCAGCTTCACTGCTGTAGCTGTAGTAAGTAGCACCTGGTAGGGTCCTGTCCACCTGGGATCCAGACCCCTCCTCTGATGCTTTTCACCATTACCCAGTCACCTGGCTGCAGGTCATGAATCCCTTCAAGGGCATGTGGGTCTGGAAGAGATGAATATACTTTCTTGTGCAATTGATTTAAATGCCTGTGTAACCCGATGACATATTCAGTGAGTGACCCATATGATCTTGCTAAAGCCTGTGGATAGTACAAACCTGTCTTTGGTACTGATCCAAATAATATTTCATAGGGAGAGAGCTTCCCTTTTTGTTTCGGTGTAGTTCTCAATGCAAACAGAGCTATAGGCAACCCTTGGAGCCAATTTAGCCCTGTCTCAGCTGTAATTTTACTCAACTTGGCTTTTAGTAGCCCGTTGTATTTTTCTACCTTACCACTAGCTGTGGGGTTGTAAGGAGTGTGTAAGCGTTGATCAATGTTAAAGGCTGCAAGTACCTCTTTCATTACCTGCCCAGTAAAGTGACTTCCTCTATCTGACTCTAAGGTTTCAAAAACCCCATATCTACACACCACTTCCTGTATCAGCTTCTTTGCTGTTGCTGTGGCTGTAGCCTTCCGTATAGGCCACGCCTCCAACCAGCTTGAGAAGCAGTCCACACACGTGAGCACAAACTCATATAAACCTACCTTAGGTAATTGTATGTAGTCTATTTGTAATCTCTGGAAGGGATATAGAGCCCTTGGAATGTGACCCTGAGGAGTTTTTACCCGTTTCCCTGGATTGTATTGTGCACAGATCAAGCAAGCCTGACAATACTGTTTAGCTACTTCTTCAATGCCTGGTGCATACCACAATTTCCATATCAGATCAACCATCCCCCCTTTGGCTACATGAGAAGGGAGATGTGCCATAGAACAAAGAGAAGGGTACATCGAAGGAGGGGCACACGGCCTCCCATCCTCATGGAGCCAAATACTAGTATCCTCATTGTAATGACAATTGTTCTTTTTCCACTTATTGATTACCTCTCGAGATGCTGTGCTCTGCAATTGTTGTAGGGTTTGAGTGTTTGTATCCCCTTTTAGGAAATATACTCTTTCATCATCACTCACCACCAGGGGGAGCAAGGCAGCTGCTTTAGCTGCCTCGTCTGCCCTTTGGTTACTCATTGCAACAGCATCAGACGCTTTTGTGTGAGCCTTCACCTTGACCACTGCAACTGCAGCGGGCAAAGTGATAGCTTCAAGTAGGGCCTTCACCTGAGCAGAGTTTTTAATAGGCTTGCCCTGAGATGTCAAAAAATTACGGCTTTTCCATAAAATAGAGAAATCATGTATAACACCGTGGGCATAACGAGAATCAGTGTATATATTCACTGATTTCCCTTCTGCCAATTCACATGCTTTTATCAAGGCTTCCAACTCTGCCACTTGGGCAGAACAATGATTTGGTAGAGCCCTCTGGAAAATTACTTTCTCTTGACTTACCACAGCCAAACCAGTGACAGCAGAACCTTTCTCAGTGTAATACCTGGAACCATCTACCCACAGTTCCAGCTCTGGGTTCTCCAGGGCAAAATCCTGTACCATCACTGGGAGCTCATAGTAGGCCTCAGTTGTGTGACAACAGTCATGTACCCACTCCACTGGAGTAGGCCGAATGGGTAACAAAGTGGCTGGATTTAAAACATCACACCTCTTAATAATGATATTACTTGGTGTAAGCAAAGCCAGCTCATACTTAGTTAACCTCGCAGCAGATAAGTGTCTCGTGTTAAGATGTCCCAGCACCTGCTCCACTGCATGAGGGACCATGAGAATCAGGGTGTTCCCCAACACAATTTCAGCAGTTTTCTCCACTAACATGGCTGCTGCTGCCGTGGCTTTCACACAAGGTGCTGCTGTGGAGATTACAGGATCAAGAGGCTGGGAATAATATCCCACAGGTTTATGCTTATCAGCAGATTTTTGTGTTAACACTCCAGATGCCTGATTACCTGATTCATGACAGAATAGGTAAAAGTCCTTTTTATAGTAAGGCAGTGATAATGCTGGAGATGATATTATAGCCTCCTTTAATGCCTCTACAGCTTGTATCTCCTCAGCAGACAATTCAAAATGCACAACCTTACCTGAGGTTAAAGCATACAATGGTTTAGCTATTTGGGACATATTTGGGACATATTTGGGATCCATTGTCTGCAGTAACCAACCAAACCCAAAAATGCTCTTAGAGACCTTTGATTCTTTGGAAGGGGATATGAACGTATCACCTCTTTCCTTTCTGAGGTTAGGTGTTTACCCCCTTTAAAGATACAGTGCCCCAGGAAAACAACTTTTTCCTGGCACCACTGTAGCTTATCTTTAGCTACCTTACAATTTTGTTCTGCCAGAAATTTCAGCAAGCTCAAAGAAGCCTTTTCACACACTTCCTTGGTCACTGCTGCCAAGCACAAGTCATCTACATACTGGAGCAGTGTGACACCTGGCGGCGCCCGCCATTGGTCCAACACCTGTTTCAATGCTTGATTAAAACAGCTTGGAGAAACAGACAGGCCCTGAGGTAGGCGGAGCCAGGTATATTTTTTTTCAGAAAAGGTGAAACTAAAAAGATAGACACATGATTCGTCCAGCTTTACGCTAAAATAAGCGTTTGCCAGGTCAATCACAGTGAAACAGCTGGCGTCACTGGGAATACCTGAAAGGAGAGTGTAGGGATTTGGTACGACTGGTACATCAGCTTCGATTATTTTGTTTATAGCTCTTAAATCATGTACCATCCGGTACTTAACTGGAGCTTTCTTATCTGTAGGTTTTTTCTTCACTGGATATAGAGGTGTGTTGCAAGGGGAGCTTTCTTCCCGCAACACCCCCTTCTCCAAGTAAATCCTCATTTGATCCCTGATACCTTCCCGTTGCTGATAGGAGAGAGGATACTGAGGTAGTTTAGGCAAGATAGATCCTGGTTTTACCTTAACGCTGACTGGAGTCACATTTAGGAGACCTATGTCTTCTTTGGACTCTGCCCAGAGTGACTCAGGTACTTCCAGCAAGGCTGGTGGTAAATTTGGGTTTTGCGAGGCAGCCACCAAAACATGAAGACTGTCACACACATCTTGCTCTATTTCAGTCAGCGGAGAGGTAACAAAGACCCCCTCAGGAGTGTAACTTATAGTACACTGTAATTTTGATAAGATATCTCTTCCCAGCAAATTACAAGGCACGGTATCAGACAAAAAAAAGGTAGATTGTACCGTAACATCTCCGATCTTTACAGACAGAGGGGCGGTTTCTTTCAGAGTTGCCACGGAACCATCCAAACCAATCACTGTCCTTTCATTTGAGTAGGGGAGAGATGGGGTACAATGGGAAGAGAGGATTGACTTTGATGCCCCAGTGTCTGTTAAAAATATAAGTTCATTATAATAAGGCATTTCTGCCAAAGTCATTTTTACAAAAGCATCATTACCATCAGTTTCAGATATTACTGACCACACTGGGGCCTCTACCTGTCAATCCCTCTTTCCCCATGCATCCTTGCCACTTTTTCTGGGTGCACTGCAAAATTTAGCAATGTGGCCAGGTTTTTGGCAGTTGAAACACACACCCATAGCTCTTGGTCTCCCACCCTCCCTCCCCTTTTCGCCCTGTGGGGCTTCTTTTGGTGGGAGGTAGGAGAGCAACACCTTTTGTGGCTTTCTTGCCTCCATGTCATCCATATTCTTTTGGATATGGGATGCCACTGAGGTCAGAGCTTGTAGGCTCATGGTCTTCCACTCAGGATAACGGGTGGTTAACTTTTCCTGAACAGATTTTTTTAAACCTGTACCCCGCATGGTGGCAATCATTGAGGCCAAGGCTGGACTATCGGGGTCCTGCCCAGTCTCAAGGACTGCATTCCTAAACCGATCAGTGCATTGGTGCACTTCTTCTTTACTTTCTTGGGTCATTGAACTCACCTTATTCCAGGAAGCTGCCGGAAAAATCTTCCCTATCCTCTCCTTCAATTTCTCACACTCTTCTAGTGCCAAATTTGGTGAGTCCCGTTTGAAGACCCCTAAATCTTCTGATTTTACTAACCTTGCTTCCCGTATCATAAAATCAGCATCACTTATTCCTGACACCCCCTTTATGATTCGTAACATGTCCTCCCAATTTGCTCTGTAACTTGCAGCTATGTTGCATAGCTGTTTAGTAAACAGATGAGGACTATGCCTGGGCTTGGGGATTGAATTCAAGAAAGTATTCATTTCCCCAGGAGTCCAGGGCACATGGTGAACTATAGTCCCCGTTAAGTCATTCTTATCATTATAAGCTCTCTGCTCTCTTACTGGTAATATCCTTCCTGTCCCCCCTTGTTTGGAAGTTATTACCTCTTCGTCATCTGAGTCAAGGGGGAGAGGTGGGTAAATTCTTTCTTGTTGCATACTCACCCCTTGTATTGATGTCATCCCGACAGGTGTTCTTAGGAAACTTTTATCCTGCCAACTTACCTCTGGCGAATCTTCTGTACTCAGCAACTTGGACGGAGGCATGCTACTCCATCCTGGCTTCTGATACCAATATTTACCCTTAGGTGTGTCTGGTATATATCCTTGCATTACCTCCTCTCTCATTGGCGCAGATGCTTCTATAGCACCTGTTCCAATAGGGGTAGATGATGTGACATATGGTGGTGGGGACCCACTACTAGATATTAGTTGGTCAGAGACAGGCTTACTTGGGTTTCTGATGAGTGTTTTTGCTAACATATGTGTACTAGCAATCATTTCCTCTGATAACTCACCTTCTTCCTCCGATACCTTGGGCAGTGTTGCAACTAGGACCTTAGCTGTTTTCCCATATGCCTCTGCCTCCCATCTGGCCCATGCTGCAACTTCATTAGGCTCAGTCATCCTACTCTTAAAGTTATGGTGTAATGCTGTCCAAACTCTGACATCAAATGTTCCCTGTATGGGTACCGGCCAATCTGTTGCCTTTGCCAAACTGTGCCATTTCTTTAGGTACTTCACTACCCAGTTTCCATAGCGGGCCTTGACTTCCTCCCGGGGTGTCAATGGCACCCCGTAAACTTTAGCACCTCCTCCCACCTGATTCCCCATTACTGGATCATCAGTGAGGTTCCAGTTACTTTTCCTTTCCTATGGGAGCTGGCCAATACTCCCCTTGTGCTCTCTTCCACTGAAAGCACGTCCTCACCCCCTACTTGGATGAGGCTGTATACTGGGCTTTTGTGGCACAGTTTGTTATAGCATGAATTGGAGATCACACACAGGGAAACCACGCTGTCTATCTCTCCAGATCTTTAGCAGCATACACACCACAAACAATATGATATAACAGATGAACAAGGTATCTACTAACACCCCAAGTTGCCCACATTCATTGCTTGGACACATCAGCAAGGTTATGCAATTTTATGTATTCTCCCCCTTCTAGCGTGTTGTGCTCTGGGGGTACGGTTCTATCTCTTGGTCTAAGCACAATTATTGCTAATAGTAACCAAGCAATTGCCCCCAATAAAACTGTCAGTATTTCAAAAGCAAATAAAGAATTTGTACAAAGATTACCAGTACTATTCATTTAGGCAAAATCTTATTTTACTCTATGAATCCCGTTAGTAAAACCCCATTCATACAGGGTAGCTGTTAACACCTTTCAATTAGTATGCATGAGTATCAATAATTAGTATAGTTTTATGACATTTAGACAATACACTTTCACTCAGAGGGCACCTGTTGACGTCATAGGCATCAAAACAGCACATACATGTATGGCCTCACCTTAGGCTATAAACCCAGGCTTTCCAGCTTTTGACGTTTAGGCAACCCTCTCATTCACACTTAAAACAATTTAGTACTCTGCGTTAGTTAAAAAGACAACTGTTTAATATAACAGACAATAATGTTCACTCTTCACATTTGCTTGGAAAGGGGTTCTCCTCACCTTGAGACCCCAACTTTCCCCACACACTCACATTTTCATATGGCTCAGGAACCCATTCATTCAAGTTAGTAGACAAACAAGATATAAAATATCACCCCTTTTGCCCAGGTTCTTTTGATTGCGTTTTGACACACGATCTGTGCTCCCCCCGCCGTACAAGGACAACCAGACAATTCAGGGAGACAATTTTTTACTCACCCTTGGGCCCTTGTCTTATTGCAGTTGTACGTCAGATAGATCACAGATCCTGTGTTCAGTTTGGCAATCCGAGTCCTTCTACGGCACCATTGATGTAAAAGGATTAAAGGCCTGAAAACAAAATGGCTCCAAATTCAAAGGTTTTTATTGCATATATATATGGAGAACAGAGCTTGCACACAGAATGTATGTGTCTTAGCCCTGCTCTAGAGAATATGACAACTTTCCTACTTTTATACCCATTCTATGGTAGACACACCTAGCTTTTCTGCTTTATCGATATTTTTCACAGCTATGATGACGTAGAATGATGACTTAACATTCCGTGACTTATTGTTATCAGCGCATCACATACAATGACTTGCATCTTCACACTACTGCTTACAATGTGATTACCATCTACAACAGCTTACTCTACAGAATGTTTATCTTAACTTGCTGGCAACATATATTTTAAGAGAAAAACATGTTTGTTCACTTGTTCTGTAGTGCTGACAGAAGAATACACAATATAATAAATGTATTAACACATCAAACATATATATATTAGTGATACAGCACTGATCATAAATTTCCCTACACACCAATCAGTGCCCATCAGTGCCGCCTCATCAGCGTACATCAATGAAGGAGAAAAATTACCTGTTTGCAAAATTTATTATCAAAATATCCAAAAAAAATACAAAATTATTTATAAAAATCTGTCTTTTCTTTTTTTTGAACAAAAGAAAAAAACCACAGAGGTGATCAAATACCACCAAAAGAATGCTCTATTTGTGGGAAAATTTTATATTAAAAAAAAACATTTGGCTAAGTATGACCGCGCAATTGTCATTCGAAGTGCATCAGCGCAAAATATGGATTTCTGTAATAAAGATGTGTGCCCGCTGTGTATATGGCATGTGCGCATGGGCGTAAGCAAGTCGCACACATATGAATGGTACTCATTGTAAATCATGGGGTACAACTTGTGATGCAACTTTTCAGTCCCAAGTGGCGTTAGGCTCTCTTTCCACTACTGTGAGTTGTCGTGTGAATTGACACATGTGAAGTCCCAGGACAAGTCAAAACACATGTATTTCAATGTTCCCCCGTTCTAATTGGTGCAACTCCAAAAAAAGTTCTTGCACTACTTTGTTCCAACTTCAGTGCAACGTTTTCTCCGATGTTTTGAACTAGTCGCATGACATGGCATTAAGGCTCGGTTTCCACTATTGCAAGCCCAAAGTCGTGTGTTTTTTGCTGCGAGTTTCCTGCAACTTTTTGCCAAAACTTGAAGCAATGCCTGTGTATTTTTGAGGTCTATGGACCTCAAGTCGCATCAAAGTGGGACCAAAGTAGTGCAGGGACTACCTTGAAGTTGCTGCGACTTGAAGTCGCACACATATGAACGGTACTCATTGTAAATCATGGGGTAGAGCTTGTGATGCAACTTTTCAGTCCCAAGTGGCATGACAAGTCGCAATAGTGGAAAACAAGCCAAAAAAGCACATTGTAAATCACGCAACTTTGGGGTTGAAACAGAGCATTAGGCTAAAGCGGTAATAGGAAGATGCACTGTAAGAATTACTTCTAATTGTAGAAAATCAAACAGGCTCTTGCACTGAATCTAATTTATGGAAGATCTAACGGATTGCCCAGTGTATGGTGACCTTTAAAGATATGAAAACTTGAATTTCTGGTGTTTAAGCCTCATACACACGATGGGACTTTCTACAAAGTTTCCCATGGATTTTTGTACAAAGGGCGTTAGCCTTAGGGCTCTTTCACACGGAGGTGTCCGTGTATGGAGCCCACTCTGCTCAGCGGGGGATCACTCCATCGATCCCCGCTGAGCAGGCAGATGAGAGGTTTGTCTCTGAACACTGTGCAGGGACGGACCTGTCAGAGTGCCGCTCTCCTCTATGGGGGATCGGATCATGACGGACCGTAGAGTCCGTCGTCACCCGATCTGATCCGCGGACTGATGGAAAAATAGGTTTTTCCTCCGTTACACTTTGTCGTATTGGAGTGGGTCGGATGTCAGTGGACATGTCACCACTGACATCCGACCCTCCATAGAGGTCTATGGAGTATCCGTTCAGGTCTGTGTCGGTGTTTTGCTGGCGGTATAGCCGCACTGTCCCATTGATTTCAATGGGCAGGAGTGGTTTATACACCGCTCCAAAGATGCTGCTAGCAGGACTTTTACGGCCCCTTTCACACTGGGGCGTTTTTCAGGCACTACAGCGCTAAAAATAGCGCCTGAAAAATGCCCTAAAGAAGCAGCTCCATTCATTCCAGTGAGGGCTTTCACACTGGAGCGGTGCGCTGGCAGGGCGTCACAAAAATTCCTGCCAGCAGCTTCTTTGGATCGGTGAACTCACCGCTCCTCCACTGCTGCTCCCTATTGAAATCAATGGGGCAGCGCTGTGATGCCGCCGGCAAAACGCCGCTCTGGCGGCGTTTTGCAGGTGGATTTAACCCCTTTTTGGCCGCTAGCGGAGGGTTAAAACTGCCTCACGGGGGTTAAAACCGCCCCGCTAGCGGCCGAATAATGCTGCTAAAATGACGGTGAAGCAGCACTATTTTTACCGCAGATGCCCCCACTGCCCCAGTGTGAAGGGGGCCTTACCGTCCTGCTAGCGCATCGCTCCAGTGTGAGAGCCCTCAGGAGTGAATGGAGCCACGTCACAGTCCCAGCATGCCCCGGGACTGTGACGTCATAAGGGGCGGGGTCACCCGGTGACATCACACGGTGACCACACCCCATGCCTATATAAGTCGCGCACACCTCGCAGACGGCATTACAGCGGGAGAGAGCGTCATGTCAACATCGGAAGAAGAGAAGAGGGAACAAGACGACGGAGAAGACCGGGCCACCGCTAGCAAAAGAGCTGAAAGAAGATAGCGGGGGAGTCCGGCAGAAGATACCGGAGAGCAGAAAAGAACCGGACAGCAACAGAAGAACTGGACAGTGGGAGAAGAGAACGGAGAAGACCGGGCCACCGCTAGCAAAAGAGCGGCAAAAGAGCAGAAGATAGCGGAGGAGCCAGGCAGAAAAATCGGAGAGCGCGTAGAAGAACTGGACACCGGGAGAAGAGGCCGGAGAGCAGGAGAAAAACCGGACACCGGGAGAAGAGGTCGGAGAGCGCAGAGAAAAACCGGAGACCAGGAGAAGATCCGGAGAGTGCAGAGAAGAGGCCGGAAAGCACGGAAGAGACCCCCGAAGTCAGAAGAAGACCCCCGGAGCTTCCTAATAAATTACTTTAAAAACCTGTCTAGTGTGTTTTTTTCTTGACACTTTTCCCCCCAGGTGAATGGGTAGGGATTCCATGCACCCCATACTCATTCACATAGGGTGGGGGGCCGGGATCTGGGGGCCCCCTTATTGAAGGGGGCTCCCGGATTCTGATAAGCCCCCCGCCCACAGACCCCGACAAGCAACGGCCAGGGTTGTCGGGAAGAGGCCCTTGTCCTCATCAACATGGGGACAAGGTGCTTTAAGGTGGGGGGGTCTCAGCGCACCCCCCTTCCCCAAAGCACCCATTCCCCATGTTAAAGGCATGCGGCCTAGTACGGTTCAGGAGGGGGTGGCGCTCGCTCGTCCCCACCCCCTTTCCTGACCGGCCGGGCTGTGTGCTCAGATAAGGGTCTGGTATGGATTTTGGGGGGACCCCATGCCGTTTTTTCAGCGTAGGGGGTTCCCTTTAAAATCCATACCAGACCGAAGGGCCTGGTATGCCCCTGGAGGGGGAACCCATACCGGTTTTTCTTGCGCTGCTTTAATCTTTGAGTTCCTCTTGTCCTTATTTTTAGACCATCCAGGCAGCTTATCTATGAGCACTGTATGATATCTGGTGCCAGGTCTGAGCGTCTTTCCCTGCCTTTCCTCCTGCATATTCTCCCCCCTTCCCCTGGCTCCCTACTATATTAAGGTAGGACATTTTTTACTTGTTTCAGCCTTATTTAATTCATATCATAATGTGGGTATTTACGACTTTCGGGCTGCAATCTGTACCTATACGCTATCTATAAATTTTTCAGATATAATTCTGGTCCATATTGGTGGTGTTGTCCTCTTCGGTGGGCATTGCCTTTTTGGTGATTTGGGTGGACCAGTGTGGAGAAGGTGGGGCCAGCCACACTCCCTGGATCCCTTTTGGACCTTGGGGAGTGGTTTCTCTGATACGGTTGTCGCTGCGGTCTCGGCGGTGGGGTTCCAACTGTGGTATGTCTGGGTATGTTTCTTCTACACGGAATTATAGTACCATATGCTGTTATGACACAGAGCAATTATGTATCATATTTATGTAATATATGATTTATATATTTTCTTTTATTTTAATAGTGTGATTCTTCTCCACTGATTGCCCCTGATGAAGGGACGCCTCGCATAAGTCCTGAAATGCGTAGGGCCATGTGGAAGACTGCACATACATCATGACCACTCAATAACCCTGTTTTTAGTGGTTTCATTGTTATATTTTTCTATTTTTTATATTTATCTGTTTATCACCATTTTGTATATGTTGCCTTTTGTACTGAATAAATTATCCTTTTTTTTGTTACTATTTTGTTGCCTTTAAAGTCCCACTACCTTTATGGGTTTTTTTTTTTGTTCTATATCGAGGGATGTGGCAACCTCTATGATCTAATTGGATGGTTTCCTCTTTTTTCCTTTAACAGGAAGATGTGTTTTTCCTATTGCACTGAGTGCGAGATGTACCTCGCCGAGAACAAGCGCGATGGATGCTAATTGAATGGTTTCCTCTTTTTTCCAATATTCCGCCCAGGGTAGCAAATACCCAAACAATTCCCCCCATCATCCATCGCATCTGATCATAAACAAACCTTTTTGATGCTTTACGATTTTGATGAATTTGTTGTAATTCTATGTTAAGTGCTCAAATTGTTGTTGTACAGCGTTTGGTACAGTTTTCCTTATTCTTTTGTTCTTTGGGAGTTTTCTTAGTCATCATGTTTCAGGGTCAAAACTGGGTGGCCCTCATGGCAGACTACTCAAAAAATCACGATGAAGGAGAAGCGGTTCAATCTGAACTTTCCTCTCTATGTGACCAGCTGGGCAGGCTAGTGGAGAAGAAAGCCGCCCTGTTCTGGCACAAAGACAGTTTTGAAAAATATATCAGAGAGAACAATAATCCATATGGACTTCGTATCCAAATTTTTCCCTTAATTGATCATGTCAGTCCCGAGTTTAAAAAGAAGTGGGAGGGCAACTTACAGCTTTGCACACGTAATATGATGAAAATGCTTGTGAATGAGTATAGGAGTCGGATTCTGATGCTTGAGAAGGATATTGACTCGGTGTACACTAAATTACAAATGTTTAAAAGTTTCCCTAGCCTAAAGGAACAGGAAGAGAGGATTAATACCCATCTAGACCAATTAACCCTCAGAAAGAAGGACAAAAAGTTCTGGAAAGCCTATAGATGGCTTCAGAACAACCATACTTCCAATTCTAGAAATAGAGGGTTAACTAAATCTACATTGGGAAAGGGATCCAATTCTTCTATTAACTCATCTGTTTCTGTTTCTTCCTCCTCTCGCAATCGTAATAGAAATAAACAGAAGAAATCAAAATGTCCACTATCGGGTGAAGACTCCAACGCACACAAGAAAATAATTACCGACCATCCTCCCTCCTCTGCTCCATCTGGTTCTGGAATGTTGGGTAACTATAACACACATGGTGATGTTTCTGTCTGCTCTATGGGTACTCCGGGCGCTAACTCGTCTCTATTTCAACACACGGGTGGACAACTCTCTCAACACAGCACAGGTATGGCCATGACCTCTGATGAGGATGTAGGAAAGAGTAAGTTTTTTCCACAGGGCATGACTACCTTTCCCAAGACCTAGGGAAAATACAAGCCCCATCAACAGAGATTAAGGATATGAATATCATTAATCTTTCCAATCATAAACTGTTGGCCGAGGAGAGGGCGTTATTGTCTAAAGGGTTGAGTTTCTGCCCATCTTCTAACCTTGATACCTTTGAGGTTATCAAGGAATTGAATCTGTTTGCGCGGAAACTGCTGTTCAAGAGCATGTATTCCAAAAACAAGGAGAAACCTATGACCCCTGTTAACCAGCATGATAAGGACCTTGATGTGCTCTTATCTCTGCTTGAGGAACAAGACTCATCAGATTTAATCGACACCATAGACATTGACTCTCTTCTCCAGGAACAACTGACGGTTGAAGTGCCCCCCCCCCCCCCTCAGTTAAAAAAGTTGAAAAATAAATCTGATAAGTTCCCTTCCTTGAACTCCAATCCTAACCTGATGTCCTTTGTTTCATCGGTTACATCAGAGATTAGGAAATTGAAAATACAGAGAAGGACTGGGAATCTATGTTCTTCTGAACTGCTCGCTCTGGAAAACTTAAAAAAATGCCACTCCCTTACGATTAAGCCCTCCGACAAGGGGGGCAACATTGTCATCATGTACAATGATCAATATAGGACAATGTGTAAAAAAGTCTTGGCCAACAAAGACTGGTATAGACCAATTGCCAGAGCGAGCATTTCAAAATTTGAGACCCAGTTCTATGCCCTTGTGGATGGGGCCTTTTCCCAGGGGATTATAGACCAGGATACCTGGGAATTCTTGCGTATCAAATATCCTAAAACCCCGACCTTTTACTGTTTACTTAAGGTCCATAAAAACCTCCACCAGGCAGACCCATAGTTTTAGGGAACAAAGCTGTCACTGAACACCTTAGCCTGTATGTCGATGCTCACCTCAAACCATTTGTCGAGAATTTACCTTCTTACGTGCGAGACATCATCCACCTCCTACAAAACTCAGAAGGGTTACATGTGTCACAGCAGTCTCTGCTGGTAGCCATTGACATAGAGGCTTTGTACAGCTCCATCCCTCACCACTTGGGTCTGGCTGTGATTAGACGGGTGATTGCTCAGACACACAGGGATGATAAAAAACTATGTAAATTCTCCGTTATGGCACGTCAGTTTATTCTCCACCATAAAGTTTTTTCTTTTGACGGCTCCCATTTCCTCCAGGTACAAGACGTGGTGATGGGGACTTCTTGTGCCCCATCTTACGCCAACTTGTACCTGGGAGAATGGGAGCAGTCTTTTTTGTCTGATGAGTCCTTCAGAACTCATACTCAACACATGGCGGCCTGGTTCCGTTATATCGACAACATTCTGGTTTTGTGGGAGGGCTTGGAGGCTGAGCTGGAGGCGTGCATGGGTATGATGCAACTCAATACCTTTGATTTGAAATTCACTGTTACCCACAGTGAGACCAGTGTCACTTTTTTGGACATTGTTATTACCAAGCAAGAGGACGGCAGTCTGTCCAGTGGACTGTCCCGCAAGCCCACAGCAGGGAACACCATACTGCACGCCTCCAGCTCTCATCCTCAACCTCTCCTCCGGGCAATCCCATACAGCCAGTATTTGAAGCTTAAGCGGAATTGCTCCGATCAGGAGTCTTTTTTACGGGAAGCGGCCGCCCTCAGGGGTAGACTCCTTACAAGAGGCTATTCTCACTCGATTTTGAAAAAGGCTTTCAGACGAGCTAATGAACGCACTAGACGCGAGTTACTGTTTGGCCATCAAAGGAAAACTAACGCCGGTAGTCAGGATGATTGCTAGATTTAACAACCAACACCAATCTGTCAAATCTATATTTAATAGATTCTGGCATTTATTATACGCTGATCCCAATCTGCGCCCCTATCTGTCTGAGCGCCCCGCGATCACGTATCGACACACAAGCTCACTGAAGGACCGACTGGTCCACAGTGAATTTGTAGGTGAGTTCCGCAACGATCCATGTAAGAGACTAGGGACCTTCAACTATGGCGGATGTCCGATATGCCGTTACATGAATACTAAACAGGATATCGTCCTCCCCAACGGACGACCCTACAAACCCCAAAACTTTTTTAACTGTAAAACCGAGGGGGTAGTATATCTTCTAATCTGCCAGTGTCAACATTTTTATGTGGTCAAGACTAAGTTAAAGTTTTTCCTATGTGCCTCCAGACACATTACATCTATGAAGAAGGCCAACCCTGACCTCCCCTTGGGAAGGCATGTGGCGAATATGCACCATGGTGTTTTCCCAGGAATCAAGTTTCTGATTCTAGATAGAATCCATCCAAGTCCCCGGGGTGGGGATTGGAACAAGGTCTTGTTACAGCGAGAGACTCGCTGGATTGTAGACCTTGCTGCCACCTCGCCCCCAGGACTTAATGAACAACTGAGTTATAGATCTTTCCTAGAGGGATTCTCATCTGGAGGTTGTGAGAAGGAATAATTATGTCCTAGGATGTTGCTATATACATACATCTGCTTTGTCTTCTTCTCCTTTGTCCAATATAAATTTATTTTTTGTGTTTATACAACTATTTATTCAATCTGTATTGTGTTTTGTCCAGCTACCCACCTGCCTCATGACCCCATTTGGAGCCTCCCTGCCATGCCCGTGGTGATTGACCGTTGATGTTTCTTTTATATCTGCTGACCCTCCCTTGTCCCGCCCAGGTGCAGGTGGGCCCCCCACTATTTTTTGGGTGGGGGCCTGTATTTTGGCGGCCGTTTGTGGGTGGTGTCCACTGGGCGTTCCCAACTGCCCGTGGATGGCTGCCCATATGGCCGTCTTCCTGCATCGTGGACCTTCACTGCAGGACTCCCCTCACTGTTTTTTCCTGTGGGGGGTGCCGTGCAGTGGGGGTCCAGGGTCCTTTTTTCCTGGCACCTATGGTGCTGGCACCGTTGAGGGGGACACCTGTGACGATATGCGATTTACCTGACTGTATTTATCTATCTGCATTTTCGCCTGCATATACGATTTTTACTTTCTCAGCCCATTTGTCAGTCTCCCCGCTCAGTTGCTATGATGTCCCCTTTCAACTAGCTAACTCTGATGTTTGGTCTCCGCTCGTGTATCCATGGGCGGGACCACCAGGATCCTGATGCCCGCCCCTTTTGTTGAGGGAATCCTTTGTGGAAGGATCCCACTTAGAGTGGCATTACGTCACAGCCGCTCCTCTGATGTCCGCCCCTTTCTTATTTTTTCCTCGCCTCTTGATGTTTACGTACTGACGCGATGACGCCGCATTCAAGCGGCGCCGCGTCGGACGTCATCACCTGGTGCCTTTTTAAACTCTGCGCTGCCGGGAGCAAAGGTCAGTGATAGGAGTGGCGGCGAAGTGAAGGGACAGACGATCGGAGCCCTGTGTGGACACCATACCGCTATTAGCTCTCTTTGCCTTGTAAGTGTACCTTTTTTGTACTATGTGATGGTGGGTGTACATGCTTACCAGGGCATGACTACTGACATTGGATCTTTGTGTTCCTCTTGTCCTTATTTTTAGACCATCCAGGCAGCTTATCTGTGAGCACTGTATGATATTTGGTCCCAGGTCCGAGTGTCTTTCCCTGCCTTTCCTCCTGCATATTCTCCCCCCCCTTCCCCTGGCTCCCTACTATATTAAGGTAAGAACATTTTTTACTTGTTTCAGCCTTATTTAATTCTGGTCCACATTGGTGGTGTTGTCCTCTTCGGTGGGCATTGCCTTTTTGGTGCTTTGGGTGGACCAGTGTGGAGAAGGTGGGGCCAGCCACACTCCCTGGTTCCCTTTTGGACCTTGGGGAGTGGTTTCTCTGATACGGTTGTCGCTGCGGTCTCGGCGGTGGGGTTCCAACTGTGGTATGTCTAGGTATGTTTCTTCTTCACGGAATTATAGTACCATATGCTGTTATGACACAGAGCAATTATGTATCATATTTATGTATAAGATGATTTATATATTTTCTTTTGATTTTAATAATGTGATTCTTCTCCACTGATTGCCCCTGATGAAGGGACGCCTCGCATACGTCCCGAAACGTGTAGGGCCATGTGGAAGACTGCACATACATCATGACCACTCCATACCCCTGTTTTTAGTGGTTTCATTGTTATATGTTTCTATTTTTTCTATTTATCTATTTATCACCATTTTGTATATGTTGCCTTTTGTACTCAATAAATTATCCTTTTTTTTGTTACTATTTTGTTGCCTTTAAAGTGCCACTACCTTTATGGGGTTTTTTTTTGTTCTATATCGAGGGATGTGGCAACCTCTATGATCTAATTGGATGGTTTCCTCTTTTTTCCTTTAACAGGAAGATGTGTTTTTCCTATTGCACCGAGCGCGAGATGTACCTCGCCGAGAACAAGCGCGATGGGATTGCGCTGGAAACATTCTTGCGGGCAGGTACTGCTGTGCGTGCGCTGGTTCACACGCTCAATTAAGGATTTATCCCACGCATCAATTAAGGTATGAACCAGCGCAGGGCATTCATCTTAGTAAATGACCCCCAATGTTTTGGTTGTTAATGTATGTAATGCATTATTGATAAAAATAATCATCCTTTTTAACTCCATGAATTATTTGCTTGTAGTCCCTAAAATGGCCTGATTTTGGCAAATTTAACAGCACAGTGGGGGGTTGTTTACTAAAGGCAAATCCACTTTGCACTGAAAGTGCACTTGCAGTTCGAAGTGGATTTGCCTTTAGTAAATACCCCCTATTGTCCCTGTAACTACACCAACTTACTAAAAAAATGGTATTGAGCATTTAAAGAAGAAGCCACACATTGTTGAGTATAAAACATTTTACTCCAAGCACATTCACATGTGCATTATAAAAGGGTTTTTAAACAAACCTACATCTTTGGTGTATAACATGTATGTTTGACAGTAGATATAGCCTTTTTGTGGCTAAACAGGCATGTTTAAAAACATAACATTCACATCCCCAACTCAGGAACTTACAAAGTTCAACTTTGATAAATTGAAGGCCATATGAGACATTAGTATGTCAAAATTGTGTTGATTTTGCCTTCATCAGATAGGGTGATCTCACCCCTGTAAAAGCCAAATTTTGAAGATGCACACAGATTGGGACTCAAAATGTGGATTTCCATCATGATCCCATGCCTAAAATGTGTGTCTTTTCCCTACATCTATTTTGATAAAGCCACAAAACACACAGTGTGTCAACACCAATGTTAATTTAGTCGACTAAAATGACTAAAACATTTTAGTCGACTAAATGAATACTATTTTAGTCGACTAAAATATGACTAAAACTAAAACAATTGAGATGACTAAAATACGACTAAAACTAAAAGCCATTTTAGTCAAAATACTAAAATGAGACTAAAACTAAAATGCCATTTTAGTCAAAAGACTATGACTAAAACTAAATTGCAATTACTGAAACATACTGGAGATTTTAGTTGACTAAAACGTAGGACAATTTAGTCGACTTGCAGAAGACTAAAATGGGACTAAAACTAAAAACCCATTTTAGTCCTAAGACTAAAATTAACACTGGTCAACACGTGCTATCTGCCATCATGCGATATCAATGTACGCGTTTTGTGGGTGCAACCCCTTCCTCGCAACTAAAGTAGGTGAGAGCAAGGGGTTGCACCCCTGAAACACGTCCATTGATCCCCCATGATGTGAGCTAGCACATGTTAACACACTGGGCGTTATTTCAGAAAGGACAATCCACTTTGCCCTACAAGTGCACTTTCAAGTGCACTTGCATTGCACTTGTAGTGCAAAGTGGTTTAGCTTTTTTGAAATAAGCCAAAGTGTGTCAACATGTGCTAGATCCCATCATGGGGATCAATGGACGTGTTTCGGGGATGCAACCCCTTCCTCTCACCTACTTTAGTTGCGAGGAAGGGGTTGCACCCACAAAACGCGTACATTGATATCCCATGATGGCAGATAGCACATGTTGACACACTGTGTGCATCTTCAAAATTTGGCTTTGCAATTACTTTAAAACTTTTAAAAAACGAAAAGCAATAACGACAACATTTACATTTTTTGGTGGTTTTAAATTTTGGCTAAAACATCAATGATGTTGGTCAGTCTTTTTTGAACATCATTGATGTTTTGCTTGACCTTCTCTAAATCCCCATTGCACACCATTATCTCACTGATGAGGACTTGTTGAAGTGAGTTTCTTCTTCCACAACATCCACATCACCTAAAAATAAAAAAACACACCATGTATTATAAATATGCAGGCATACATCTATTACCTGAAGCTGTGGTCTCAGACACTGACCTGTTGTGGTCACCATTTCAACCACTTCCTGAACCTCTGCATCCACAGCATCAGATTGTGTGCTGAGTTGTTCCCCTTCTTCAGGCTGTGTGGGGTTCCTGGTGTCCTCAGATGTCCCGATTCTTTTCTCCCCTATGTGAATAAAAAAAGGTATACTTAGCAGATAGAAATTTGAGGCGAGAAGTAGTAATATGAAACATTGCTTGGAAGTGTCCTCAAATTGTCTGTTTTGGCAGAGTTCCAAGCTAAAGACATGATTTTTTTCTCTTTCAAAAGCTGGAATACTTACCTGTTTTGTTAAAGATTCACACATGGAGAGACCCCTAGTATCCACTGGAGCACCTGCGTGAGACACCATAAAAAGGTTGTTCTGGTGTCCCACACTAGTGTTCCTGCATCCAGATGTGTAAACAGCTGCTGAGTGTCCTCTCCTTAAACCGAATCAAGATTGCATTTCATCATAGTTACAAACACATCTAGACAACAATGTAATAAACTTATTTTAATACAAATAGGGATAAACAAATTTACTTAACCTGCATCTGCCAAAAACTTTGTATTAGTGGTCGAACAAACAATGTTTAATACGAACGATTACTGTGCCCACAAACCTCAAACTTGGCATTTTAAACTGTACAACAGTAAAGAAAAGCACGTGTACCAGCACAAAAGTAATAATAGGAACACAGGACAAATACTTACTTTTTTGAAGCACTTTCCTGATCCTTCTATACTGATCATGCTCCCTCAATTTAAGGTCTGACCAGCGTTTCCTCGATTGCTCCTTGGATCGTCGTACCCCAAAATTCCTGTGCAGACTTCTCACAACTTCATGAACTTGGCCTTTCTCACATTTGGGTTTCTGTACGGTCCATACTTCCCATCATAGTCTGCCCTTTTCAAAATGTCAACCATCTCCACCATCTCTACAAAGGACATATTTGAGGCCTTATATCTCGTTCTGGATGTAAAACTGCCTTGCTCCGGGCTTTCCTCATCCTCGTCATTGCTGCTCTTTGCAGGCACCTGCTGTGTCTCCGCCATGTGCTCTCCCACTGCCCGAAAGAGAAGAGGCGGGAAATACACTAGAAAGAAGGACAGGGGCATAGTTTCACGCATGTACAGTGTATATAAAGCATAACACGCTGGCATCGTACGTATGATCTGTAAGTGGAGGACGGAGGATCGTAAGCGCCGATTGTTCAAACAAAAGTACAATTATAACTTGGGGCATCAGTGGGTAGTGGCCTATACTGCTTATAGATTGAGGCCTATATTGGGACAAGATTAGGAGAGTTTAGCCTGACATTAGGGTTTGTCTTGTGTTGTGTCTTGCAGCTAAAAAAAGCTTGACATGTACAAGGAGCTGCCATGTCTCTGGCAAGTGACATGCAAAGAATACTCCAACAAGCAAAAGAGGAAGGCAATGCTGGAGAAACTGTTGGAATTGGTGAAGCCAGTGTATCCCACGGCATACATCAACTATTTGAAGGCCAAAATTGGTAGCCTGAGGAGCACATATAATAGGGAGTGCAAGAAGGTCCAGGATTCCATGAGATCCGGAGCAGCAGAAGATGACGTATATGTTCCCAGGCTGTGGTACTAGGACAGACTGCGTTTTTTGTCAGACCAGAGTAAATCCAGGCCATCGCTATCTACACTTCCTTCAACACTTCCTTCCACACTTCCTTCCGCATCAGATGAGGCTCCTGAAGTCCAACCTGGGCCTTCCACCCAGGAAGAAGATATGGAGGAGCCCAGCTTGACCCAGGTATAGCATTGTTGAACAATTTGCTTGTCAAAAATGGAATGATGTTAACTAGATGCTATTATTGATCACTAATTTCTGATTTAACAAAGTGGTTTACATATTAATAGACAATAGTAGCCAAAAATGATTGGGACAAGAATGAAAAATGCTGGGGTCAGAATGATAGTCTTTTCTGTGTTAACATTCAATTTGCAACAGTCATGAGCTTAAAATTGTGTGTGATTGATGAACAAAAAACTAAAACTATGTACCATTTTCATACTCAGGAAAGTCTCAGCCAGGAGGAGGCCGTGGCAAGCAGCCTGACGGAATCCCAGGTTCCTCCCCTCTGCCCTCCAACCAAAAGGACCAGGAAGGCGAGGAACCTGGAGGAGTCCGCAACTGCTTTGCTTCGCCAGGCTACTGCGATACTTACAACGACCCCTGGTGGCTCCGAGTCATTTGGATGTATGACAGCAAGTAAACTCGAACACATGGAGGAGGGCCAATGCCTGATCTGTGAGGTAATCATTCTTAAGGCCCTAAACAAGGGGACGAGGGGCCAACTCACAAATCAAAGCCACCTGTGTGAATTGGACCATACTCCTACACCACCTCCAGCAACACCACCAACACCACAGCCACCCAAACCACCAGAGCAGCATGGAAGGAAGCATGGAAGGAAGTGTTGAGAGTGATGGCCTGGGTTTGGTGTGGTCTGGCAAAAGACGCAGGCTGTTGTAAGACCACAGCCTCGGGACATATATGTCTTCTGCTGCTGCTCCCGATATCTCAGAGTCCTGGACCATATTGTGCTCCCTATTAAATGAACTCCTCAGGTTACCAATTTTGACAGTCAAATAATTGATGTCTGCCCTGGGGTACAAAGGCTTTACCAATTCCAACTGTTCTCCAGCATTGCCTTCCTCTTTATTTTGCTATGACCCCTATTAAATTCCTAATTTTTGTTTGGACAAATACTTGGCTATGTGTTTTACTTCAAAAGGGACAATTTGTTTGTGAGTAGGCAGGTACATTTCAAAAATACAATGTCAATTTAACAAGGGACACCAACATAGTTGTACCTCTTTGAGGTTAAAAAATACAAGATAATAATGGTGTTGTGGTAACTTGACACACAAAACGACAAAAAATATTCTGGAGATCACTAGAAAAAAAATATTCTGCAGATCACGAGAAAAAAAAAAAAATATGGCGATCACTAGAAAAAAAAAATAAAATTAGATTATTCTGGAGATCATAAAAAAAAACAACAAAAAGAAAGGTTATTCAGGAGATCACGAGAAATAAAAAAAGTAATAAAAAAAAATAAATAATAAAAAATCTGTTTGTCAGAACTCTGAATATCATCAGCAAAGCAACTTCATTATTGCAGCATTATAAAGAAGAAGAGAATGCGCTGTATTAAGAGATTTCAAAATTACAAAAATACAAACCCTAGTTTTACAAGACCGAGCGCTTCCGGCTTGTGCTTGATTCCGAGCATGCGTGAACTTTTGTGCGCGGACGTGTACACATGATCAGACTTTCCGACAACAAAGTTTTGTTGGCGGAAAATTTGAGAACCTGCTAGCAAACATTTGTTGGTGGAAAGTCCAAAAGCAAACGTTCGATGGAGCATACACACGGTCGGACTTTCCGACAACAAGCTCACATCCAACATTTCCCGTCGGAAACACAAAGTGGCACATAATTGTAAAGTGAAAGGAAAATAATTATTGGCTTTCATTTTTTTTTTACAAATAAATATCTGAAAAGTGTGGTGTGCATTTGTATTTAGCCCCCCTGAGTCAATAATAACAGCTGCAAGTCTTTTTGGGTATGTCTCTACCAGTTTTACACATCTGGAGAGTGACATTTTTGCCCATTCTTCTTTGAAAAATAGCTCAAGCTCTATCAGTTTGGATGGAGAGCATCTGTGAACATCAATTTTCAAGTCTTACCACAGATTCTCCATTGGATTTAGGTCTGGACTTTGACTGGGCCATTGTAACATGTGAATATGCTTTGATCTAAACTATTCTATTGTAGCTCTGGCTGTAAGTTTAGGGTCCTGCCGGAAGGTGAACCTCTGCCCCAGTCTCAAGTCTTTTGCAGATCATAACAGGTTTTCTTCTAAGATTGCCCTGTATTTGGCTCCATCCATCTTCCCATCAACTCGGACCATCTTCATTGTCCCTGCTGAAGAAAAGAATTCCCACAACATGATGCTGCCACCACCATGTTACATGGTGGGGATGGTGTGTTCAGGGTGATGTGCAGGGTTAGTTTTCCACCGCACATTGGGGTTGATTTACTAAAGGCAAATCTACTTTGCACTAAAAGTGCACTGCAAGTGCACTTGGAAGTGCAGTTGCTTTAGATCTGAGGGGAAAATCTGAAATGTGTGCCATACTCTTTCTATTTTCAGGTGATGGATTGAACAGTGCTCCGTGAAATGTTTAAAGCTTGGGATATTTTTTTATAACCTAACCCTGCTTTAAACTTCTCCACAACTTTATCCCTGACCTGTCTGGTGTGTTCCTTGGCCTTCACGATGCTGTTTTTTCACTAAGGTTCACTAACAAACCTCTGAGGGCTTCACAGAACAGCTGTATTTATACTGAGATTGAATTACACACAGGTGGACTCTATTCACCAATTAGGTGACTTCTGAAGGCAATTTGTTCCACTGGATTTTAGTTAAGGGTATCAGAGTAAGGGGGCTGAATACAAATGCACGGCACACTTTTTAGATATTTATTTGTAAAAAAATTTGAAAACCATTTATCATTTTCCTTCCACTTCACAATTATGTGCCACTTTGTGTTGGTCTATCACATGAAATCCCAATAAAATACATTTAAGTTTTTGGTTGTAACATGACAAAATATGGAAAATTTCAAGGGGTACAAATACTTTTTCAAGGCACTGTAGGTATTTCTAGTGGATAATTGGGAACAATTCACCCCTAATGTGAATAAGGATACAAGAGGTCAAAGGTCAGACAATAATTTTAAAAAGCCTGTGGTTAAATTAAATTATTTTTTTTAGTAAATTCTAACTATTCTGTGAACAGAAAGAAGTCTATACTGTTTTGAGAATGAGGTGGGTGTGGTGCTATGCAAGTCAGCTGTAGCTGCTAGAGCCTTGAGTGCTTCCTCCGTGGGTATGGAATGTTGGATCTGGGCTGGCTAGCAGTGCATGTTACTGCACATAACGGCATGACCTAATCTTGGAAGTTTTATGGTGGCCCTCCCTGTCTCCCTCTCCCTTGCCTCTCCCAATTATATCAGAGGATCCCTGGGAGTTGCTGAGAGCAGAGACTTTAGCTTCAGCCTAAAACTCCAGAGCTTGGGAGACTGAGCGGCAACATGCTGTGATCGGAGCCTGGAGCCTGGACGGAGAGGTGGAGAGATCCAGAGAGAAAGAGAGAGGAGCTAAGGAGCCTTAAGGGTTGGATTGAAGCTGCTGACCCACATCTTTGCCGGTATTTCAGACTATTGCCCCGTACACACGGTCAGATTTTCCGATGGAAAATGTCCGATCGGAGCGTGTTGTCGGAAATTCCGACCGTGTGTGGGCTCCATCGGACATTTTCCAACGGATTTTCCGACACACAAAGTTGGAGAGCAGGAGATAAAATTTTCCGACAACAAAATCCGATCGCGTCAATTCCGACCGTGTGTGGCCTGTTCCGACGCACAAAGTGCCACGCATGCTGAGAAGAAATTCCGGCACGGAACAGCTCGTTCTGGTAAACTTAGCGTTCGCAATGGATACAGCACTTTCGTCAGGCTGCAATGTCAAAAATAGTTTAATACAGCGCACTCTCTTCTTCTTTATAATGTGACAAGAATTAAGTAGTTTTGCTGCTCATATTCACACACACTTCTCAAACTTTTTTTTTGTTTTTTTATTGGGATTCCCTGAATATATTGTTAGTTGTCACATCTTAGTTACATAGTTACATAGTTACATAGTAGGTGAGGTTGAAAAAAGACACAAGTCCATCAAGTCCAACCTATGTGTGTGATTATGTGTCAGTATTACATTACATATCCCTGTATATTGCGGTCATTCAGGTGATTATCTAACAGTTTCTTGAAGCTATCAATGCTCCCCGCTGAGACCACCGCCTGTGGAAGGGAATTCCACATCCTTGCCGCTCTTACAGTAAAGAACCCTCTACGTAGTTTAAGGTTAAACCTCTTTTCTTCTAATTGTAATGAGTGGCCACGAGTCTTATTAAACTCTCTTCTGCGAAAAAGTTTTATCCCTATTGTGGGGTCACCAGTACAGTATTTGTAAATTGAAATCATATCCCCTCTCAAGCGTCTCTTCTCCAGAGAGAATAAGTTCAGTGCTCGCAACCTTTCCTCATAACTAAGATCCTCCAGACCCTTTATTAGCTTTGTTGCCCTTCTTTGTACTCGCTCCATTTTCAGTACGTCCCTCCTGAGGACTGGTGCCCAGAACTGGACAGCATACTCCAGGTGCGGGCGGACCAGAGTCTTGTAGAGCAGGAGAATTATCGTTTTATCTCTGCAGTTGATCCCCCTTTTAATGCATGCCAATATTCTGTTTGCTTTATTAGCAGCAGCTTGGCATTGCATGCCATTGCTGAGCCTATCATCCACTAGGACCCCCAGGTCCTTTTCCATCCTAGATTCCCCCAGAGGTTCTCCCCCCAGTGTATAGATTGCATTCATATTTTTGCCACCCAAATGCATTATTTTACATTTTTCTACATTGAACCTCATTTGCCATGTAGTCGCCCACCCCATTAATTTGTTCAGGTCTTTTTGCAAGATTTCCACATCCTGCGGAGAAGTTATTGCCCTGCTTAGCTTAGTATCGTCTGCAAATACAGAGATTGAACTCTTTATCCCATCCTCCAGGTCGTTTATGAACAAATTAAATAGGATTGGTCCCAGCACAGAACCCTGGGGAACCCCACTACCCACCCCTGACCATTCTGAGTACTCCCCATTTATCACCACCCTCTGAACACGCCCTTGTAGCCAGTTTTCAATCCATGTACTCACCCTATGGTCCATGCCAACGCACCTTATTTTGTACAGTAAACGTTTATGGGGAACTGTGTCAAATGCTTTTGCAAAATCCAGATACACCACGTCTACGGGCCTTCCTTTATCTAGATGGCAACTCACCTCCTCATAGAAGGTTAACAGATTGGTTTGGCAAGAACGATTCTTCATGAATCCATGCTGATTACTGCTAATGATATCATTCTTATTACTAAAATCTTGTATATAGTCCCTTATCATCCCCTCCAAGAGTTTACATACTATTGATGTTAGGCTAACTGGTCTGTAATTCCCAGGGATGTTTTTTGGGCCCTTTTTAAATATTGGTGCTACATTGGCTTTTCTCCAATCAGCTGGTACCATTCCAGTCAATAGACTGTCTGTAAAAATTAGGAACAACGGTCTGGCAATCACCTGACTGAGTTCCCTAAGTACCCTCGGATGCAAGCCATCTGGTCCCGGTGATTTATTAATGTTAAGTTTCTCAAGTCTAATTTTAATTCCGTCCTCTGTTAACCATGTAGGTGCTTCCTGTGTTGTGTCATGAGGATAAACACTGCAGTTTTGGTTACTGAAGCCCCCCGATTCACTTGTGAAGACTGAGGAGAAGAATAAATTCAATACCTTTGCCATCTCCCCATCCTTTGTAACCAGATGTCCTTCCTCATTATTTATGGGGCCAATATGGTCTGTCCTCCCTTTTTTACTGTTTACATACTTAAAGAATTTCTTGGGATTTTTTTGCTCTCCTCCGCTATGTGTCTTTCATGTTCTATCTTAGCCATCCTAATTGCTCCCTTACATTTCTTATTGCATTCTTTATAAATTCTGAATGCTGAGGATGATCCCTCAACCTTGTATTTTTGTATTTTTTGAAGGCCTTCTCCTTTGCTTTTATATGCATTTTTACATTGGAGTTAAGCCATCCAGGATGTTTGTTCGCTCTTTTAAATTTATTACCCAATGGGATACATTGGCTAATACCCTTATTTAATATGCTCTTAAAGCAAACCCATCTCTCCTCCGTATTCTTTGTTCCTAATATTTTATCCCAATTTATGCCTTTTAGCAAGGTTTGTAGTTTAGGGAAGTTGGCTCTTTTGAAATTCAGTGTCTTTGTGTTCCCTTCATGTTTCCTATTTGTGTGATTTATACTGAAACTAATTGACCTGTGATCGCTGTTACCTAAATTGCCCCGTATTTCCACATCTGTTATCAGGTCTGTATTGTTGGTAATCAGTAGATCCAGTAATGTTTTATTTCTAGTTGGTGCATCTACCATCTGACCCATAAAATTGTCCTGCAAGACACTAAGGAACTGGCGAGCCTTAAATGAATGCGCGGTTCCCTCCGCCCAGTCTATGTCTGGATAATTAAAATCCCCCATTATGATAACACTTCCCATCCTTGCTGCTAATCCAATTTGTGATAGGAGATCCGTCTCCACTTCCTCCCTCAGGTTTGGGGGCCTATAGCATACTCCCAGTATTATTTTCCCCTTAGCTTCATCCCTTTGGAGCTCTACCCATAAAGATTCCACCTCCTCCCTAGCCCCCTCAGTGATGTCATCTCTCACACTCACTTGTACATTATTCTTGATATATAGGCATACCCCTCCCCCCTTTTTACCTTCTCTATCCTTGCGGTATAGGGTATACCCTTGAATGTTTGCCAGCCAATCATGAGAGCTGTTGAACCAGGTCTCTGAAATTCCCACAAAATCCAAATCCTCCTTGTACAACAGTATCTCTAGTTCACCCATCTTGTCCGCCATGCTCCTGGCATTGGTGAACATGCCACATAGTTTAGACTGGTCGCATATTGTCCTCGTATTGGGTGTTTCAAGATTGCAACTAGGACTTTCTACTATACTCACCTTGTGTTTTTGTGCTTTGTTTAACCTACCACTAATGCCCCCAATACTACCCTCTGGAATATCTTCCGCGCTGGCTATCACTGTCTCTGGACCCTCCCCCCCATCGCCTAGTTTAAAAACCCCTCTAACTTTTTGGCCATCTTCATTCCCAGCAGATCTGCACCCTCCTCATTTAGGTGCAGTCCGTCACTTCTATAGTACCGGTTACCGACTGAGAAGTCGGCCCAGTCCTCCAGGAACCCAAACCCCTCCTTACTACACCAGCTCTTCAGCCACTTGTTTACTTTCCTAATCTCCCTCTGCCTTTCTGGTGTGGCTCGATGTACCGGTAGTATTCCTGAGAACACTACCTTGGAGGTCCTTTTCCTCAATTTAGCTCCTAAGTCCCTAAAATCGTTCTTTAGGACACTCCATCTGCCTCTGACTTTGTCATTGGTGCCAACGTGCACCATGACAGCCGGGTCTTCCCCAGCCCCTCCCAGTAATCTGTCCACAAGATCCGTGATGTGCCGAACCCGAGCGCCCGGTAGACAACATACTGTTCGGCGCTTCAGGTCTTGGTTACAGATTGCCCTCTCTGTCCTTCTAAGAATTGAGTCCCCTACCACCAGAATCTGTCTTTCCTTTCCCTTTGCTGCCCCCCACTCTCACTGGAGGAGTTCTTCCCCTGGCAGCTAGGAGAGTCCCTCATCTCCAGCAGTGCTGGTCCCTGACTGGTTACACCAATGTCACTCAATGGAGCGTACTTATTGGGATGCTCCAGTCCTGGAACGGTCTCTCTGGCACTTCCCCCTCTACCCCTCCTGACTGTCACCCATCTACTCTTTGCTAGTGCCTGCACCTCTTTGTCTCCACCCGCCTCTGTGCTGGCCCCTGCCGGCACCTGCCATGTACGTTCCTGGCTCACCTTTAGTATGGAGGGACTTCTCAGTGCTGACAGTTGCTTCCCCAGATTCAGAACCTGGGCTTCCAGGGAAACAATGTGCTTACATTTTGCACAGCAGTATTCGCCCTCGATCGGATGATCAAGGAACGCATACATGCGGCAAGATGTACAAAGAGTCGCCTCTCCACACCCGCCGGGCATCGTACCTATTAAATTTAGTGAGGATTGGGGATTTTACCCTGTCCAAATTACCTAACAGCTAGCTTCCTGGCACTAATACTCAAGACAATACACAGGTACACAACAAGACAATACACAGGTACACAACAATACACAGGTACACAATACACAGTACTACTGATCCACACACACTACTCAGACAACACTCAGATACTCACACTACACAGGTACTATGACCCCTGTTATAACCTCCTGTTTTAAACTCTTGTGTTTAACTCCCACTTAATCCAGCTCCACTTACACCAAGCTCCACAGCTTCAAACTGAGCACGCTCACACTGAGTCCTACAACCAGTTAAATAGGCACCTGTGAGCAATTAACTACACCCCTTAATTGATAGACTGATGAAACCAGGAAAAAAAAAAAAAAAAAGCTATTTAAAAAGTGACAGCAAAAGTCAAAGGAAAAGCCCCCAAAAAGCAACCCAGCAGACAGCAACAGACAGCAGACAGCAGCAGACAGCAACAGACAGCAGACAGCAACAGACAGCAGACAGACAGCAGACAGCAACAGACAGCAGACAGCAGACAGAATGTTTTTTTTTTGTTTTGGTTTTTTTTGGGATTTTAAGCCTTTTTTGTTTTAGATTTAATGTTTGTATTTTTTCCAAGGCTGATCTTTGTTCAATGTTATTTTTATTTTTACTCCAGAATATTTTTGTGTGTGTTTTGTGTGTCAAGTTACCCCAACACCATTGATATCTTTTATTATTTAATCTCAAGGAGATTGTTTGTTGTTGGTGTCCCTTGTTCATTTCACATTGTATATTTGAAATGTACCTGAATCCTCACAAACAAACTGTCCTTTTTGAAGTAAAACACATAGGAGAGTATAATTCAAAACAAAAATCCTTTATTAAGGGCTCAGAACCAAACAAAGAGGAAGGCAACACTGGATCAACAGGAGAAATTAGCGAAGCCTGGGACCCCCACGGCAGACATCAATTCTTGAACATCAAAATTGGTGGCCTGAGGAGTCCATATGTAAGGGAGGGCAGTCTGGTCCAGAATTCGCAGAGATCCGGATAGCAGCAGATGACATGTGTGTCCCCAGGCTGTGGTACCACAAGAGGCTGCATCTTTTGGCTGACCAGACTGGATCCAGGGTCCTCACTTTCTGGTCTTCCTTACACGCTTCCTTCCCGGCTGTGGCTGTGCTGTTGGAGATGTGGCAGGAGGAGGAGTAGGACCTGGAGGAGGAGGAGGACTGGGAGGACCTGGAGGAGGAGGAGGACCTGCAGGAGGAGGACGAGGACCATCGCAAAGGTGTGTCTGAGCTGTAATTTGGCCCCTCATACCTTTCTTAAGAGCCTCCAATATGAGCAACTCACACATGACTTGTTGTCCCTCCTCCATCCTCTGCATTTTATAGGCAATGGTGGCAGCAATGTCCTCCTCCACGGTGTGTCCTGCTCCCAGGACCTCTGTAGCCCTCCCAAAGAGTCCTCTGCCAGTCTCCTCTAGGGCACTCCTCCTCCTGCCACTTTCTCTTTCCAGGGGGAGTGGAGGGACCTGCAGATCAGCCAGCCGGCTCGGCCCGGCCACCTCCTGGCTGAGACTTCCCTGTGTATGAAAAAGGGACATGGTTTTAGTTTTTGCTTCATCAATCACAATCCTAAATTAGTACTCCCAACTAACATCTAGTTAACATCATTGATTGGACAAGCAGAAATATTTATAGGAATGCTATACCTGGCTCAATCTGGGCTCCTCCACATGTTGCCTGGAAGGCCCAGGCTGGGCATCAGAAGCCTCAGCCGGGGGGGAAGGAAGCGTGGAAGGAAGACTGGAGAGGGATGGCCTGGGTTCAGTCTGGCCTGCCAGAAAATGCAGCCTGTCGTAGTACCACATCCTGGGGACATAGATGTCATCTGCTGCTCCGGATCTCTGTGAATCCAGGACTTTCTTGCGCTCCCTTAGATATGTACTCCTCAGGCCACCAATTAAGATCTTCAAATAGGTGATGTCTGCCTGGGGATCACCTGCTTCACAATTTCACACAATTGCTCCAATGCTGCCTTCCTCTTTGCTTGGTTCTTGTAATGTGGGTGTTTAATCTCCCACAGACATGGCAACTCCCTTAACATATCAATGAATAGTGACATGAAGTCATTGTCTTTCACTAGCATATCCATGTTCACTGCAAGACACAACACAAGACAAAGCCTAATGTCAGACAAAACTCTCCTAATCTTGTTAAAATATAGGCCTCAATGTAGAAGCAGTATAGGCACAAGTTTGTCTCTTACCTTCGTTCTTACGATCGGCGCGTCCAATGCTCCTTCCTCCGCTCACAGATCGTACATAATACGCACGTGTGTTACGCTTTATATACACTGCGCATGCGTGTAACTCCGCCCACCCCTGACATTCTTTCTATTCTATTCCCCGCCCCTTTTCATTCTGCGCAGTGGGGGAAGAGCACATGGCGGACAGCAGGTGCGTGATAATTACAGGAACGAGGAGGAGGAGGAGGAAAGCCCGGATCCGGACACGTCCCGATCCAGAAGGAGACGATTTAAGGCCACAAATATGTAATTTGGGGAGATGTTGGAGATGGTCGACATCCTGAAGAAGGCTGACTATGACGGAAAGTATGGGCCTTAGCCCAACCCCAATATCAGAAAAGCCAAGATCATGGCGAAAGTGGTCAAAAGTCTTCACAGGAATTTCGGGGTACGACGATCGAAAGATCAGCTCAGGAAGCGGTGGTCGGACCTGAAATTAAGAGAGCCAGAGCAGTACCGAAAGATCCGGAGAGTGCTGCAAAAAAGTAAGTAGTTGTGCTGTGTTCCTATTCTTTTTGTCTTTATTACGTTCGTGCTGCTCCATATGCTTTTCTTAATTGTACAGTTTAAAAGGGCAACTTTAATGTTCATGGGCCCATTATTCGTTCGTATCAAACATTTTTCTTTCGGCCTCTAAACACCATTGTTTAGGCCATATGCATTTTCCCACATTTTTTAGGGCCTACTTGGATGCCAAATATTTGTCTGTGTAGATGGGTTTGTTACTAGAATGAAATGCAAACTAGATTCTGTGTAAGGAGAGGACACTGAGCAGCTGTTTTCACATCTGGACACTGGAGCACTAGTGTGGGACACCACAACACCATTTTTATTAGGGGGGCCACACAGGTGCTCCAGTGTATAATATAGGGGTGTCTCCATCTGTGAAGCTTGTACTAAACAGGTAAAGTATTGCAGCTTGACAAAGGGCAATAAAAAAAAGACATCTTGGAACTCGGCTAAAATAGACAATTGTACCCCACTTCCAAGCAATGTTTTCTATTTACAGTTCTGCCATCAAATATCTGTGTGCTAATTATACCATTTTTGTTTTACATAGGGGATAAAAGACTCGGAGGACACCCCTCATCCGAGGAGACCACAGACCCCCCACCTATGGAAGAAGGTGAAATACCCCCAACCCAAGAAGAGCAGGAGGAAGAAGAAGATGTGGTGGAAATTGGCACCACAACAGGTGAGTGTCTGCGACCACAGACTCAGGTAAGAGATGGATGGTGGCAGATTTTTGATACCTGTTTTTGTTTGGTTTCTCTCTTTTTAGGTGATCGTGATGTTAGGGATTGAGATCCTTTCACATCTGAAAGTGCCCAGATCCTGATCGGGGAGATCATGGGGTGTAATGTAGAATTCCAAAACATCCAGAAAAAAATAAATGATGTGATTCAAAAAAATAATAACATCATTGATGTTTTGGGGCAAATTTAAAACCACACAAAATCACTTTTTTTATTGTGGTCCAATGTTTTAAATATTTTTGCAATGTTTTGAAAAGCCGAATTTGGAGGATGCACACAGTGTGCCAACATGTGCTATCTGCCATCACAGGAGATCAATGGACGCGTTTTAGGGGTGCAACCCCTTCCTCAATAATAAAGTAGCTGAGAGGAAGGGCTTGCTCCCCCAAAACACGTCCCTTGATCCCCCGTGATGGCAGATAGCACATGTTTACATTCGTAAATTGGTGTGCATCTTCCAAATTTGGCTTTTCCAGGGGTGATTTCTCCCCATCTGAACGCAATATCAAACACAGTTCCTAAATACTGATGTCTGATATTGCCTTCAGGTTTTACATAATGTGAACTTTGTGAGTTCAAGTTTTTTGTCTTTCTTGTTGGTTTTACACAGGCCTGTTTTATCGTAAATGGACATTTCTATTTTTGATAATGCCACCCCAAAAATTGTTATACAACAAACATGTTGGTTTGTTTTAAAAACCTTTGGTAAATGCAGATGTGATTGTGCAGGTATAAAAAAGTTTGTTAATCAAGAATGTGTGGATTATTGTCTCAACACTACAACACTTTTGGGGTGATGTAATTGCTGTTTTCTGCGAAAATGGGGGTTATTTCCTAAGGGCAAATCCTCTCTGCACTACAAGTGCAGGTTCAGTGCAGTTGCAAGTGCACTTGTAGTGAAATGTGTTTTTGCATTTAGTAAATAACAGCCAACAGCGCTTTGTATAAGGTTACACAATCACGCCATTTTCTGCACTTAACACATTTCTGTCAGTGTCAGCTAAAACAAACACAAGCAGTAAATGTCCACAAAGAATTTCTTTTTTTTTTTTTATTATAAAAAGGCTTCACATATTTGCTGGCATATTGATGGCCCCCCTACCCGCAAAGAACTCCAGGTAGCGTAACCGGACATCACAGGCACTCAGGGAGGGCAAGCCAGGACGGCCGCTTTCAAGCGCCGTCAGTGTGGTTTCATGTATCATTCCGGCCTCAGGCCCAACTGAGCCAGCATAGTTGGCCGAATGTTTCCTTAAAAAGTTATGGAGAATACAGCACGCCAGTATAATATGGTTCAGTTTATACTCCGCCATATGGATGGGTGTCAGAAATAGGCGGAACCGGCTGGCCAGGATTCCAAATGTGTTCTCCACCACTCTTCGGGCTCTGGCCAGCCGGTAATTAAAAACCCTCTGTTCCGGGGTGAGGGTCCTCATCGGGAATGGCCGCATCAGGTGGTCCCCCAGCGCAAACGCTTCATCAGCAACGAACACGAATGGGAGTCCTTCCACATTGTCCTCTGGAGCTGGCAAGTCCAAGCTGCCATTCTGGAGACGCCTGTAAAACTCCGTCTGGGCGATGACTCCACCATCGGACATCCGGCCATTCTTCCCCACGTCCACATACAGGAAGTCGTAATTAGCCGACACCACCGCCAACATCACTATACTATTGAACCCCTTATAGTTGAAATAGTACGACCCCGAGTTGGGTGGTAGGACGATGTGGACGTGTTTCCCATCAATTGCCTCTCCGCAGTTAGGAAAGTCCCACCGCTGGGCAAAGTGGGAGGCCACAGTCTGCCATACCTGTGGCGTGGAAGGAAACTGTTGAGGAAAAAAAAAAAACATTACTATTTTTGATCAGAAGCAGATTAGGCACAAACATTATGGGGCAACCTCCAGATAGCATTTATTAAGGGGAATTTAACAACGCCAAGATAATAATAGGATACAAAAACGTGAAACAGTACCATTTGAAAGTATACAGGCAGGCCCTTGCACTACATGCTTTGGGGAATTCATCCATAAATATGACCACAAAAGAGGTCGGTATAGTGTGTATGGGTTTGGCAAAGTCAGCAGATAGATGATTGAGGATAGATAGAGAATTGGGATCAGCTGACTTAGCAGTTGGGGAGGGAGGGTTACTAAAAATTATTTGGGGACACCACAAAAAAAAAGCCTCTGGCACTCTGCCAGAATTTAAAGCAAAAATAACATTTCAAAACATTTTAGGGGGTGTTTGGGGTAAAGCACTACTATGGAGCTGAAAAAATACATTGTTAAGTGACTACATGAGGTGAATATAGGGCCAGGAGAGAACATGCTGGGGAGGTTATTTAAGGGCAAATATGTATGAAGGACCTAAAATAACAATTACATAAAAATCCAGCATGCATGAGGACAAAGGGGACATTCACAGCATATTACAATCATGGTAATTAGGGAATGAGGAAAGAAATACAATATATTATCAAACATTAAATACAATAAAATGTGATATTAAAGGATAAAATTCTTACCTTCGTATACTCCTTCTGCAGGACCTGGATGATGGCAGAACAGGTCTCTGGGATAATGATCCCCAGAGGCTGGGGGGAGATACCTGTCGAGAACTTGAGGTCCTGCAGGCTTCTCCCTGTCTCCAAATACCGCAGGGTAGCGACCAGCCTCTGCTCCGGAGTGATGGCTTGCCTCATGCAGGTATCCTGCCTGCTAATATAAGGGGTCAGCGAAGCCAACAAACGGTGAAACACGGGGTCCGTCATCCTGAGAAAGTTCCTGAAATCATCAGAATTATTCTCACGGATCTCACGGAGCAAAGGCATATGAGAGAACTGGTCACGCTGAAGCAACCAATTCTTGGTCCATAAACTCCTCCCCACCCTGTTCATGGACTGGACTTGTTTCAAGGTTAGGACCCCAACACCAAGCCCCCGCACAGCACGAACTCTACGAGGAGTACGCATACGCAACATGGCTAGAAAACGGTCGGCTGCTCAGAAGGAAGTAACAGAACGCACTGAAGAAAAGCAAGGCCTGTGAAGAGCGACCTGAAAAACAGTAAAGAACGAACAAGAATACAATGACTAATTAAAGTCACGCAGAACTTGCTGCACGCACTGAAGAGCAGATACAAACCCACAAGCACAGACTGAACGGCAGAAAACGATCTGAAAGCCACGAGTCTGAAAAAGCGCGAATCGTCTCTCACCAAACTTTTACTAACACGAGATTAGCAAAAGGAGCCCAAAGGGTGCCGCGCTTGGTTCTGAACTGGCCTTTTCTAGTCTTGTCGTACGTGGTGTACGTGACCGCGTGGTTGGCGATCGGAAATTCCGACAACTTTGTGCGACCGTGTGTACGCAAAACAAGTTTGAGCCAACATCCGTCGGAAAAAATCCTAGGATTTTGTTGTCGGAATGTCCGAACAAAGTCCGACCGTGTGTACGGGGCATATGAGCCATGGGGTATGGAGACATGCAGAGCGTGGAGAGCGTTGGATATCGGATTGAGCAGCTGTTCTGAAATTTGCCGTCTGAGACTAGTCTTACCGCTGCTGTGTTGGTTTTGACTGTCCTCTTCCTTCTTAACCAGCGGTCTGTCTGATCTCTCCTACACTCTGCACCCGGCCCCTTCAACTTTATTCATTCATATCCGAAACTAAAGTCTCGGTGGATGTTGGGGCTGGAGATGTGCCGCTGAGTGACTACCGAGGGACCGCGTAAGATCGCGCCGGGGCATGTTGGAGAGCACAAAGAGAGCCGCCGAGACACACGGGCTACACACACACATGGGAAACACACTGGTGACTGGACCTGCTGTTGCTCCTGGTAAATCTGCGCTCTGCCTGGGCTCACCACGCTCACTGCGCCTACCTACCTACCCACCTACCGCCTACCTACCCCTACTTTCTGGTTTCTCCGGAGGCGAGGACATGGTGAGTGCGCTATGCTATAAAAGCTATAAAAGTGACTGCCTGCATTGTTTCTCCGGGTCTATTACAGCCTATTACAGCAACAGCAACGGGATTGGAACAAGGCAAGACAAGGCAAGGCAAGGCTTCTTATAATTCTTAAAAGTCCAAAGGATAAAAAGGAAACTGTTTAAAACTGTTTAAATACTGCCTGTAAGACTGTGAAATTGTGCAACTGTGCGATTTTGTGTGATTTTGTGATTATTTTTCAGTGTCTTTTTTTTTTTTTCAGCGCCAACCCTCCATCCTAACCCCCCTACTCTCCCTAGTATGCGGGTATAAAGGTAGATAAAGGTATATGCGGCTGCATGGAGGGTGGATGAATTAGCTTGAATAAGAGAGACAATAACCTCTCACAGGTAAAAACTGAAAAACTGAAAAAACTGAAAGAAATAAGGTAGTTGATTAGAAACAAAAAAAGAAAAGAAAATCGGAAATATTTGAAGGGTTGAAAAGTTGAAAAGAAAAGCTGGAGCTGAAATAGCCAAGGTGGAACTGTTATGCCCCGTACACACGGTCGGATTTTCCGATGGAAAATGTCCGATCGGAGCGTGTTGTCGGAAATTCCGACCGTGTGTGGGCTCCATCGGACATTTTCCATCGGATTTTCCGACACACAAAGTTGGAGAGCAGGAGATAAAATTTTCCGACAACAAAATCCGATCGCGTCAATTCCGACCGTGTGTGGCCTGTTCCGACGCACAAAGTGCCACGCATGCTCAGAAGAAATTCCGAGACGGGACAGCTCGTTCTGGTAAACTTAGCGTTCGCAATGGATACAGCACTTTCGTCAGGCTGCAATGTCAAAAATGGTTTAATACAGCGCAATCTCTTCTTCTTTATAATGTGACAAGAATGAAGTAGTTTTGCTGCTCATATTCACACACACTTCTCACAAACTTATTTCGTTACTATTTATCTGGATTCCCTCAATATATTTTGATTTCTCACATCTGACAACATATTTTTTGATATATTTTTTGTTTTTTTTTGCCTTTAATGTAGAATCTTTTTTTGTGTTTCTATTTTTTTTTTTTTTTTGGTGATTTTGATTTGTACTCCCGAAAATGTTTGTGTGTTTTTTGTGACAAGTTCCCACAACACCATTGATATGTTGTTCTATTTAATCTGTAGGAGATTGTTTGGTGTTGTTGTCCCTTGTTAATTTCACATTGTACTTTAGAAATGTACCTGAATCCTCACCAACAAACTGTCATTTTTGGATGAAAACACACACAGGAGAGTAGAATTTCCCAAAAAAAAATTTATTAAGGGGTCACAACTATAAACAAAGAGGGAGGCAACGCTGGAGAAACTGCAGAAATTGGCGAAGCCTGGGACCCCCAGGGCAGACATCAATTATTTAAAAGCAAAATTGGTGGCCTGAGGAGTCCTTATCTTAGGGAGGGCAGTCTGGTCCAGAAGTCCCAGAGATCCGGAAAGCAGCAGATGACATCTGTGTCCCCAGGCTGTGGTCATACGAGAGACTGCATCTTCTGTCAGACCAGACTGAACCCAGGGCAATCACTCTTTGGTCTTCCTTCCACGCTTCCTTCCAGGCTTTGGCTGTGGTGGTGGAGTTGTGGCAGCAGGAGGAGGAGGAGGAGGAGGATGGTCCATCTCAATGACATCCGTCTTGGGTGTCAGTTCCCCACTCTCCCCCTTAAGTAGCACTTTATAAAGCAGGTCCTCACAGAGCCTGCGTTGGCCCTCCTGCATGCCCTGCAATTTTGTGGCAGCCATGCAGGCAAAGGCCTCTTCAGGACTGGGGAAGGCTCTGAGGGACGCAGAAGCCTCCTGGATCAGTATGTATGCTGAATCCTGCACAGGACTGGGAGTCGCCTTCCTGGCCCTTTTGTATGGCAGGCGGAGGGGAGGAACCTGAGACTCAGTCAGGCTGCGACTGGTCCCAGGCTTCTCTTGGCTGACACTTAGCCCCACCTCCTCCTGGCTGCCACTAATCCCCGCCTCCTCCTGACTGCCACATTCCACAGCCTCCTCCTGGCTGAGGTCTTCCTGTGTATGAAAAAGGGACATAGTTTTAGTATTTTTTCAATCAATCACACACAATTTTCACCTCCTGACTGCTGCAAATTGAATGTTAACAAATATAACAGACTATCCTTCTGAGCCCAGCAGTTTTCATTCTTGTCCCAATTTTGGGTGCCCACTACTATCTATTGATATGTAAAACACTTTTTTTAATCAGCAATTAGTTATCAATAATAACATCTAATAAACATCATTTATTTATTGACCAGAAATGAGTAGAACAATGCTATACCTGACTCCAGCTGGGCTCCTCCACTTCTTCCTGGCTGGAAGGCCCAGGTTGGACATTGGAAGCCTCAGCTGGGATGGAAGGAAGCGTGGAAGGAAGAGTAGAGAGGGATTCCCTGACTTCAGTGTGGTCTGACAGAAATCGCAGTCTCTCGTAGTACCACAGCCTGGGGACATAAACGTCATCTGCTGCTGCTCCGGACCTCTGGGAATCTGTGACCTTCTTGCGCTCCCTAAGATAAGTGCTCCTCAGGCCACCAATTTTAGCTTTTAAATAAGGGATGGTTGCTGTGGGGACCACCGGCTTCACCAACTCCAGCAGTTTCTCCAGCGCTGCCTGCCTCTTCTGTTTGTGATTATAGTGGGGGTGTCTGACCTGCCACAGACAGGGCAGCTCCCTATACTTGTCAATAAACAGGGGCAGGAAATTGTGGTCGTTGAAACCATCCATTTTCTCTGCAAGACACAACACAAGACAAACTCTAATGTCAGGCAAAACTCCCCTAATCTTGTTACAATATAGGCTTCCATTTCGAAGCAGTATAGGCCCAAGTTTAGATCCTACCTTCGTTAGCACGATCGACGTCTCCGATGCTCCTTCCTCCGCTCACAGATCGTAAGTAAGACAAACGTGTGTTACGCTTTATACACACTGCGCATGCGTATAACTCCGCCCGCCCCTGACGTTCTTTCTAGTCTATTCCCTGCCCCTTTTCATTCGGCGCAGTGGGGGAAGAGCACATGGCGAATAGACAGCAGGATCGTGCTAATTGTAGCAACGAGGAGGAGGGGGAGGAAAGGCTGGAGCCTGAAACGTCCCGATCCAGAAGGAGATTTAAGGACTCAAATATGTCCTTTGGGGAGATGTTGGAGATGGTGGACATCCTGAAGAAGGCCGACTATGACGGAAAGTATGGGCCTTACCTCAACCCCAATGTCCGAAAGGCCAAGATCATGGCGAAAGTGGTCAGGAGTCTGCACCGGAATTTCGGGGTACGACGATCGAAAGATCAGCTCAGGAAGCGGTGGTCGGACCTCAAATTCAGAGAACATGAGCAGTACAGAAAGATCCGGAGAGTGCTGCAAAAAAGTAAGTAGTTGTGCTGTGTTCCTATTCTTTATGTTTATTACGTTTGTGCTGCTCCATGTGCTTTTAGGAACTGTTGTACAGTTTAAAATGGCAACTTTCATGTTCATGGGCACATTATTCGTTCGGATAACACATTTTTCTTTCGGACTCTAAAATACCATTGTTTAGGCCATATGCATTTGGCCATCATTTTGAGGCCCTATACTTGTCTTCAAAGAATTGGGTTGTGTAGATGGCTTTGTTACTAGAATGAAATGCAAACTAGATTCTGTGTAAGGAGAGGACACTAAGCAGCTGTTTTCACATCTGGACACAAGAGCACTATAGTGTGGGACCCCAGAACACCATTTTTATCAGGGGGGCCACACAGGTGCTCCAGTGTATACTATAGGGGGGTCTCCATCTGTGAAGCTTGTACCAAACAGGTAAAGTATTGCAGCTTGACAAAGGGCATTTAAAAAATTACATCTTGGAACTCGGCTAAAATAGATAATTGTACACCACTTCCAAGCAATGTTTCATGTTTCCTATTTATAGTTCTGCCATCAAATATCTGTGTGCTAATTATACCATTTTTGTTTTACATAGGGGAGAAAAGACTCGGAGGACACCCGTCATCCGAGGAGACCAGAGACCCCCCACCTCTGGAAGAAGGGGAAATACCCCCAATACAAGCTGAGCAGGAGGAAGAAGACGTGGTGGAACTAGTCACCACAACAGGTGAGTGTCTGCGACCACAGGCTCAGATAAGAGATGGATGGCGGCATTTTTTGGAAACAAAATTTATTTTGGGGTTCCTCTCTTTTTAGGTGATCGTGAGGTTGTGGATGAAGATCCTTTCACATCCGAAAGTGCCCAGATTCTGATCGGGGAGATCATGGGGTGTAATTTACAATTGGAAATCATCAAGCAAAACATCAATGATGTTATTCCAAAATATAAAAACATCATTGATGTTTTGGGGCGAGTTTAAAGCCCCTCCAAATCACTTACTTCTTTTGTGTGCTACAATGTGCAAAATGTTTTTGTGATTTTTCCCAAAGCCAAATTTGGAGGATGCACACAGTGTGTCAAGGACCTCTGTAGCCCTCCCAAAGAGTCCTCTGCCAGTCTCCTCTAGGGCACTCCTCCTCCTGCCACTTTCTCTTTCCAGGGGGAGTGGAGGGACCTGCAGATCAGCCAGCCGGCTCGGCCCGGCCACCTCCTGGCTGAGACTTCCCTGTGTATGAAAAAGGGACATGGTTTTAGTTTTTGCTTCATCAATCACAATCCTAAATTAGTACTCCCAACTAACATCTAGTTAACATCATTGATTGGACAAGCAGAAATATTTATAGGAATGCTATACCTGGCTCAATCTGGGCTCCTCCACATGTTGCCTGGAAGGCCCAGGTTGGGCATCAGAAGCCTCAGCCGGGGGGGAAGGAAGCGTGGAAGGAAGACTGGAGAGGGATGGCCTGGGTTCAGTCTGGCCTGCCAGAAAATGCAGCCTGTCGTAGTACCACATCCTGGGGACATAGATGTCATCTGCTGCTCCGGATCTCTGTGAATCCAGGACTTTCTTGCGCTCCCTTAGATATGTACTCCTCAGGCCACCAATTAAGATCTTCAAATAGGTGATGTCTGCCTGGGGATCACCTGCTTCACAATTTCACACAATTGCTCCAATGCTGCCTTCCTCTTTGCTTGGTTCTTGTAATGTGGGTGTTTAATCTCCCACAGACATGGCAACTCCCTTAACATATCAATGAATAGTGACATGAAGTCATTGTCTTTCACTAGCATATCCATGTTCACTGCAAGACACAACACAAGACAAAGCCTAATGTCAGACAAAACTCTCCTAATCTTGTTAAAATATAGGCCTCAATGTAGAAGCAGTATAGGCACAAGTTTGTCTCTTACCTTCGTTCTTACGATCGGCGCGTCCAATGTTCCTTCCTCCGCTCACAGATCGTACATAATACGCACGTGTGTTACGCTTTATATACACTGCGCATGCGTGTAACTCCGCCCGCCCCTGACATTCTTTCTATTCTATTCCCCGCCCCTTTTCGTTCTGCGCAGTGGGGGAAGAGCACATGGCGGACAGCAGGTGCGTGATAATTACAGGAACGAGGAGGAGGAGGAGGAAAGCCCGGATCCGGACACGTCCCGATCCAGAAGGAGACGATTTAAGGCCACAAATATGTAATTTGGGGAGATGTTGGAGATGGTCGACATCCTGAAGAAGGCTGACTATGACGGAAAGTATGGGCCTTAGCCCAACCCCAATATCAGAAAGGCCAAGATCATGGCGAAAGTGGTCAAAAGTCTTCACAGGAATTTCGGGGTACGACGATCGAAAGATCAGCTCAGGAAGCGGTGGTCGGACCTGAAATTAAGAGAGCCAGAGCAGTACCGAAAGATCCGGAGAGTGCTGCAAAAAAGTAAGTAGTTGTGCTGTGTTCCTATTCTTTTTGTCTTTATTACGTTCGTGCTGCTCCATATGCTTTTCTTAATTGTACAGTTTAAAAGGGCAACTTTAATGTTCATGGGCCCATTATTCGTTCGTATCAAACATTTTTCTTTCGGCCTCTAAAACACCATTGTTTAGGCCATATGCATTTTCCCACATTTTTTAGGGCCTACTTGGATGCCAAATATTTGTCTGTGTAGATGGGTTTGTTACTAGAATAAAATGCAAACTAGATTCTGTGTAAGGAGAGGACACTGAGCAGCTGTTTTCACATCTGGACACTGGAGCACTAGTGTGGGACACCAGAACACCATTTTTATTAGGGGGGCCACACAGGTGCTCCAGTGTATAATATAGGGGTGTCTCCATCTGTGAAGCTTGTACTAAACAGGTAAAGTATTGCAGCTTGACAAAGGGCAATAAAAAAAAGACATCTTGGAACTCGGCTAAAATAGACAATTGTACCCCACTTCCAAGCAATGTTTTCTATTTATAGTTCTGCCATCAAATATCTGTGTGCTAATTATACCATTTTTGTTTTACATAGGGGATAAAAGACTCGGAGGACACCCCTCATCCGAGGAGACCACAGACCCCCCACCTATGGAAGAAGGTGAAATACCCCCAACCCAAGAAGAGCAGGAGGAAGAAGAAGATGTGGTGGAAATTGGCACCACAACAGGTGAGTGTCTGCGACCACAGACTCAGGTAAGAGATGGATGGTGGCAGATTTTTGATACCTGTTTTTGTTTGGTTTCTCTCTTTTTAGGTGATCGTGATGTTAGGGATTGAGATCCTTTCACATCTGAAAGTGCCCAGATCCTGATCGGGGAGATCATGGGGTGTAATGTAGAATTGCAAAACATCCAGAAAAAAATAAATGATGTGATTCAAAAAAATAATAACATCATTGATGTTTTGGGGCGAATTTAAAACCACACAAAATCACTTTTTTTATTGTGGTCCAATGTTTTAAATATTTTTGCAATGTTTTGAAAAGCCGAATTTGGAGGATGCACACAGTGTGCCAACATGTGCTATCTGCCATCACGGGAGATCAATGGACGCGTTTTAGGGGTGCAACCCCTTCCTCAATAATAAAGTAGCTGAGAGGAAGGGCTTGCTCCCCCAAAACACGTCCCTTGATCCCCCGTGATGGCAGATAGCACATGTTTACATTCGTAAATTGGTGTGCATCTTCCAAATTTGGCTTTTCCAGGGGTGATTTCTCCCCATCTGAACGCAATATCAAACACAGTTCCTAAATACTGATGTCTGATATTGCCTTCAGGTTTTACATAATGTGAACTTTGTAAGTTCAAGTTTTTTGTCTTTCTTGTTGGTTTTACACAGGCCTGTTTTATCGTAAATGGACATTTCTATTTTTGATAATGCCACCCCAAAAATTGTTATACAACAAACATGTTGGTTTGTTTTAAAAACCTTTGGTAAATGCAGATGTGATTGTGCAGGTATAAAAAAGTTTGTTAATCAAGAATGTGTGGATTATTGTCTCAACACTACAACACTTTTGGGGTGATGTAATTGCTGTTTTCTGCGAAAATGGGGGTTATTTCCTAAGGGCAAATCCTCTCTGCACTACAATTGCAGGTTCAGTGCAGTTGCAAGTGCACTTGTAGTGAAATGTGTTTTTGCATTTAGTAAATAACAGCCAACAGCGCTTTGTATAAGGTTACACAATCACGCCATTTTCTGCACTTAACACATTTCTGTCAGTGTCAGCTAAAACAAACACAAGCAGTAAATGTCCACAAAGAATTTCTTTTTTTTTTTTTATTATAAAAAGGCTTCACATATTTGCTGGCATATTGATGGCCCCCCTACCCGCAAAGAACTCCAGGTAGCGTAACCGGACATCACAGGCACTCAGGGAGGGCAAGCCAGGACGGCCGCTTTCAAGCGCCGTCAGTGTGGTTTCATGTATCATTCCGGCCTCAGGCCCAACTGAGCCAGCATAGTTGGCCGAATGTTTCCTTAAAAAGTTATGGAGAATACAGCACGCCAGTATAATATGGTTCAGTTTATACTCCGCCATATGGATGGGTGTCAGAAATAGGCGGAACCGGCTGGCCAGGATTCCAAATGTGTTCTCCACCACTCTTCGGGCTCTGGCCAGCCGGTAATTAAAAACCCTCTGTTCCGGGGTGAGGGTCCTCATCGGGAATGGCCGCATCAGGTGGTCCCCCAGCGCAAACGCTTCATCAGCAACGAACACGAATGGGAGTCCTTCCACATTGTCCTCTGGAGCTGGCAAGTCCAAGCTGCCATTCTGGAGACGCCTGTAAAACTCCGTCTGGGCGATGACTCCACCATCGGACATCCGGCCATTCTTCCCCACGTCCACATACAGGAAGTCGTAATTAGCCGACACCACCGCCAACATCACTATACTATTGAACCCCTTATAGTTGAAATAGTACGACCCCGAGTTGGGTGGTGGGACGATGTGGACGTGTTTCCCATCAATTGCCTCTCCGCAGTTAGGAAAGTCCCACCGCTGGGCAAAGTGGGAGGCCACAGTCTGCCATACCTGTGGCGTGGAAGGAAACTGTTGAGGAAAAAAAAAAAAACATTACTATTTTTGATCAGAAGCAGATTAGGCACAAACATTATGGGGCAACCTCCAGATAGCATTTATTAAGGGGAATTTAACAACGCCAAAGTATAAGGTACACCTATCATATTCCCCCTCCTCCCCCCCCCCCCTCTCATGGGCCATTTCTAACATTATGGGGTGTGTGGAAATCTTGGACAGCTAACCCTCTTCACTTCATTGAGAGATGAATGCCTAAATACAGGGTATTACTTGGAACAGCCCCTCCTTAGTTACACTATTGGCAGCCCACTGGACAGGTAAGAAGTGTCATAATACAAAGATATAAATACACATTGTACACATTTGAGGACATTAGGACATTCTGCTATTACCTGTCAAGATAATAATAGGATACAAAAACGTGAAACAGTACCATTTGAAAGTATACAGGCAGGCCCTTGCACTACATGCTTTGGGGAATTCATCCATAAATATGACCACAAAAGAGGTCGGTATAGTGTGTATGGGTTTGGCAAAGTCAGCAGATAGATGATTGAGGATAGATAGAGAATTGGGATCAGCTGACTTAGCAGTTGGGGAGAGAGGGTTACTAAAAATTATTTGGGGACACCACAAAAAAAAAGCCTCTGGCACTCTGCCAGAATTTAAAGCAAAAATAACATTTCAAAACATTTTAGGGGGTGTTTGGGGTAAAGCACTACTATGGAGCTGAAAAAATACATTGTTAAGTGACTACATGAGGTGAATATAGGGCCAGGAGAGAACATGCTGGGGAGGTTATTTAAGGGCAAATATGTATGAAGGACCTAAAATAATAATTACATAAAAATCCAGCATGCATGAGGACAAAGGGGACATTCACAGCATATTACAATCATGGTAATTAGGGAATGAGGAAAGAAATACAATATATTATCAAACATTAAATACAATAAAATGTGATATTAAAGGATAAAATTCTTACCTTTCGTATACTCCTTCTGCAGGACCTGGATGATGGCAGAACAGGTCTCTGGGATAATGATCCCCAGAGGCTGGGGGGAGATACCTGTCGAGAACTTGAGGTCCTGCAGGCTTCTCCCTGTCTCCAAATACCGCAGGGTAGCGACCAGCCTCTGCTCCGGAGTGATGGCTTTCCTCATGCAGGTATCCTGCCTGCTAATATAAGGGGTCAGCGAAGCGGTGAAACACGGGGTCCGTCATCCTGAGAAAGTTCCTGAAATCATCAGGATTATTCTCACGGATCTCACGGAGCAAAGGCATATGAGAGAACTGGTCATGCTGAAGCAACCAATTCTTGGTCCATAAACTCCTCCCCACCCTGTTCATGGACTGGACTTGTTTCAAGGTTAGGACCCCAACACCAAGCCCCCGCACAGCACGAACTCTACGAGGAGTACGCATACGCAACATGGCTAGAAAACGGTCGGCTGCTCAGAAGGAAGTAACAGAACGCACTGAAGAAAAGCAAGGCCTGTGAAGAGTGACCTGAAAAACAGTAAAGAACGAACAAGAATACAATGACTAATTAAAGTCACGTAGAACTTGCTGCACGCACTGAAGAGCAGATACAAACCCACAAGCACAGACTGAACGGCAGAAAACGATCTGAAAGCCACGAGTCTGAAAAAGCGCGAATCGTCTCTCACCAAACTTTTACTAACACGAGATTAGCAAAAGGAGCCCAAAGGGTGCCGCGCTTGGTTCTGAACTGGCCTTTTCTAGTCTTGTCGTACGTGGTGTACGTGACCGCGTGGTTGGCGATCGGAAATTCCGACAACTTTGTGCGACCGTGTGTACGCAAAACAAGTTTGAGCCAACATCCGTCGGAAAAAATCCTAGGATTTTGTTGTCGGAATGTCCGAACAAAGTCCGACCGTGTGTACGGGGCATATGAGCCATGGGGTATGGAGACATGCAGAGCGTGGAGAGCGTTGGATATCGGATTGAGCAGCTGTTCTGAAATTTGCCGTCTGAGACTAGTCTTACCGCTGCTGTGTTGGTTTTGACTGTCCTCTTTCTTCTTAACCAGCGGTCTGTCTGATCTCTCCTACACTCTGCACCCGGCCCCTTCAACTTTATTCATTCATATCCGAAACTAAAGTCTCGGTGGATGTTGGGGCTGGAGATGTGCCGCTGAGTGACTACCGAGGGAACGCGTAAGATCGCGCCGGGGCATGTTGGAGAGCACAAAGAGAGCCGCCGAGACACACGGGCTACACACACACATGGGAAACACACTGGTGACTGGACCTGCTGTTGCTCCTGGTAAATCTGCGCTCTGCCTGGGCTCACCACGCTCACTGCGCCTACCTACCTACCCACCTACCGCCTACCTACCCCTACTTTCTGGTTTCTCCGGAGGCGAGGACATGGTGAGTGCGCTATGCTATAAAAGCTATAAAAGTGACTGCCTGCATTGTTTCTCCGGGTCTATTACAGCCTATTACAGCAACAGCAACGGGATTGGAACAAGGCAAGACAAGGCAAGGCAAAGCTTCTTATAATTCTTAAAAGTCCAAAGGATAAAAAGGAAACTGTTTAAAACTGTTTAAATACTGCCTGTAAGACTGTGAAATTGTGCAACTGTGCGATTTTGTGTGATTTTGTGATTATTTTTCAGTGTCTTTTTTTTTTTTTCAGCGCCAACCCTCCATCCTAACCCCCCTACTCTCCCTAGTATGCGGGTATAAAGGTAGATAAAGGTATATGCGGCTGCATGGAGGGTGGATGAATTAGCTTGAATAAGAGAGACAATAACCTCTCACAGGTAAAAACTGAAAAACTGAAAAAACTGAAAGAAATAAGGTAGTTGATTAGAAACAAAAAAAGAAAAGAAAATCGGAAATATTTGAAGGGTTGAAAAGTTGAAAAGAAAAGCTGGAGCTGAAATAGCCAAGGTGGAACTGTTATGCCCCGTACACACGGTCGGATTTTCCGATGGAAAATGTCCGATCGGAGCGTGTTGTCGGAAATTCCGACCGTGTGTGGGCTCCATCGGACATTTTCCATCGGATTTTCCGACACACAAAGTTGGAGAGCAGGAGATAAAATTTTCCGACAACAAAATCCGATCGCGTCAATTCCGACCGTGTGTGGCCTGTTCCGACGCACAAAGTGCCACGCATGCTCAGAAGAAATTCCGAGACGGGACAGCTCGTTCTGGTAAACTTAGCGTTCGCAATGGATACAGCACTTTCGTCAGGCTGCAATGTCAAAAATGGTTTAATACAGCGCAATCTCTTCTTCTTTATAATGTGACAAGAATGAAGTAGTTTTGCTGCTCATATTCACACACACTTCTCACAAACTTATTTCGTTACTATTTATCTGGATTCCCTCAATATATTTTGATTTCTCACATCTGACAACATATTTTTTGATATATTTTTTGTTTTTTTTTGCCTTTAATGTAGAATCTTTTTTTGTGTTTCTATTTTTTTTTTTTTTTTGGTGATTTTGATTTGTACTCCCGAAAATGTTTGTGTGTTTTTTGTGACAAGTTCCCACAACACCATTGATATGTTGTTCTATTTAATCTGTAGGAGATTGTTTGGTGTTGTTGTCCCTTGTTAATTTCACATTGTACTTTAGAAATGTACCTGAATCCTCACCAACAAACTGTCATTTTTGGATGAAAACACACACAGGAGAGTAGAATTTCCCAAAAAAAAATTTATTAAGGGGTCACAACTATAAACAAAGAGGGAGGCAACGCTGGAGAAACTGCAGAAATTGGCGAAGCCTGGGACCCCCAGGGCAGACATCAATTATTTAAAAGCAAAATTGGTGGCCTGAGGAGTCCTTATCTTAGGGAGGGCAGTCTGGTCCAGAAGTCCCAGAGATCCGGAAAGCAGCAGATGACATCTGTGTCCCCAGGCTGTGGTCATACGAGAGACTGCATCTTCTGTCAGACCAGACTGAACCCAGGGCAATCACTCTTTGGTCTTCCTTCCACGCTTCCTTCCAGGCTTTGGCTGTGGTGGTGGAGTTGTGGCAGCAGGAGGAGGAGGAGGAGGAGGATGGTCCATCTCAATGACATCCGTCTTGGGTGTCAGTTCCCCACTCTCCCCCTTAAGTAGCACTTTATAAAGCAGGTCCTCACAGAGCCTGCGTTGGCCCTCCTGCATGCCCTGCAATTTTGTGGCAGCCATGCAGGCAAAGGCCTCTTCAGGACTGGGGAAGGCTCTGAGGGACGCAGAAGCCTCCTGGATCAGTATGTATGCTGAATCCTGCACAGGACTGGGAGTCGCCTTCCTGGCCCTTTTGTATGGCAGGCGGAGGGGAGGAACCTGAGACTCAGTCAGGCTGCGACTGGTCCCAGGCTTCTCTTGGCTGACACTTAGCCCCACCTCCTCCTGGCTGCCACTAATCCCCGCCTCCTCCTGACTGCCACATTCCACAGCCTCCTCCTGGCTGAGGTCTTCCTGTGTATGAAAAAGGGACATAGTTTTAGTATTTTTTCAATCAATCACACACAATTTTCACCTCCTGACTGCTGCAAATTGAATGTTAACAAATATAACAGACTATCCTTCTGAGCCCAGCAGTTTTCATTCTTGTCCCAATTTTGGGTGCCCACTACTATCTATTGATATGTAAAACACTTTTTTTAATCAGCAATTAGTTATCAATAATAACATCTAATAAACATCATTTATTTATTGACCAGAAATGAGTAGAACAATGCTATACCTGACTCCAGCTGGGCTCCTCCACTTCTTCCTGGCTGGAAGGCCCAGGTTGGACATTGGAAGCCTCAGCTGGGATGGAAGGAAGCGTGGAAGGAAGAGTAGAGAGGGATTCCCTGACTTCAGTGTGGTCTGACAGAAATCGCAGTCTCTCGTAGTACCACAGCCTGGGGACATAAACGTCATCTGCTGCTGCTCCGGACCTCTGGGAATCTGTGACCTTCTTGCGCTCCCTAAGATAAGTGCTCCTCAGGCCACCAATTTTAGCTTTTAAATAAGGGATGGTTGCTGTGGGGACCACCGGCTTCACCAACTCCAGCAGTTTCTCCAGCGCTGCCTGCCTCTTCTGTTTGTGATTATAGTGGGGGTGTCTGACCTGCCACAGACAGGGCAGCTCCCTATACTTGTCAATAAACAGGGGCAGGAAATTGTGGTCGTTGAAACCATCCATTTTCTCTGCAAGACACAACACAAGACAAACTCTAATGTCAGGCAAAACTCCCCTAATCTTGTTACAATATAGGCTTCCATTTCGAAGCAGTATAGGCCCAAGTTTAGATCCTACCTTCGTTAGCACGATCGACGTCTCCGATGCTCCTTCCTCCGCTCACAGATCGTAAGTAAGACAAACGTGTGTTACGCTTTATACACACTGCGCATGCGTATAACTCCGCCCGCCCCTGACGTTCTTTCTAGTCTATTCCCTGCCCCTTTTCATTCGGCGCAGTGGGGGAAGAGCACATGGCGGATAGACAGCAGGATCGTGCTAATTGTAGCAACGAGGAGGAGGGGGAGGAAAGGCTGGAGCCTGAAACGTCCCGATCCAGAAGGAGATTTAAGGACTCAAATATGTCCTTTGGGGAGATGTTGGAGATGGTGGACATCCTGAAGAAGGCCGACTATGACGGAAAGTATGGGCCTTACCTCAACCCCAATGTCCGAAAGGCCAAGATCATGGCGAAAGTGGTCAGGAGTCTGCACCGGAATTTCGGGGTACGACGATCGAAAGATCAGCTCAGGAAGCGGTGGTCGGACCTCAAATTCAGAGAACATGAGCAGTACAGAAAGATCCGGAGAGTGCTGCAAAAAAGTAAGTAGTTGTGCTGTGTTCCTATTCTTTATGTTTATTACGTTCGTGCTGCTCCATGTGCTTTTAGGAACTGTTGTACAGTTTAAAATGGCAACTTTCATGTTCATGGGCACATTATTCGTTCGGATAACACATTTTTCTTTCGGACTCTAAAATACCATTGTTTAGGCCATATGCATTTGGCCATCATTTTGAGGCCCTATACTTGTCTTCAAAGAATTGGGTTGTGTAGATGGCTTTGTTACTAGAATGAAATGCTAACTAGATTCTGTGTAAGGAGAGGACACTAAGCAGCTGTTTTCACATCTGGACACAAGAGTACTATAGTGTGGGACCCCAGAACACCATTTTTATCAGGGGGGCCACACAGGTGCTCCAGTGTATACTATAGGGGGGTCTCCATCTGTGAAGCTTGTACCAAACAGGTAAAGTATTGCAGCTTGACAAAGGGCATTTAAAAAATTACATCTTGGAACTCGGCTAAAATAGATAATTGTACACCACTTCCAAGCAATGTTTCATGTTTCCTATTTATAGTTCTGCCATCAAATATCTGTGTGCTAATTATACCATTTTTGTTTTACATAGGGGAGAAAAGACTCGGAGGACACCCCTCATCCGAGGAGACCAGAGACCCCCCACCTCTGGAAGAAGGGGAAATACCCCCAACACAAGCTGAGCAGGAGGAAGAAGACGTGGTGGAACTAGTCACCACAACAGGTGAGTGTCTGCGACCACAGGCTCAGATAAGAGATGGATGGCGGCATTTTTTGGAAACAAAATTTATTTTGGGGTTCCTCTCTTTTTAGGTGATCGTGAGGTTGTGGATGAAGATCCTTTCACATCCGAAAGTGCCCAGATTCTGATCGGGGAGATCATGGGGTGTAATTTACAATTGGAAATCATCAAGCAAAACATCAATGATGTTATTCCAAAATATAAAAACATCATTGATGTTTTGGGGCGAGTTTAAAGCCCCTCCAAATCACTTACTTCTTTTGTGTGCTACAATGTGCAAAATGTTTTTGTGATTTTTCCCAAAGCCAAATTTGGAGGATGCACACAGTGTGTCAACATGTGCTATCTGCCATCACGGGAGATCAATGGATGTGTTTTGGGGGTGCAAGCCCTTCCTCAATAATAAAGTAGCAGTGAGGAAGGGGTTTCTTCCCCAAAACATGTCCCTTGATCCCCCGTGATGGCAGATAGCACATGTTGACATTGTGAAATTTGTGTGCATCTTCCAAATTTGGCTTTTCCTGGGGTGACTTCACCCCATCTGAACGCAATATCAAACACAGTTCCTAAATACTCATGTCTGATATTGCCTTCAAGTTCTACCAAATGTGAACTTTGTAAGATCAAGATTTGTGTCTTTCTTGTTGTTTTTACACAGGCGTGTTTTCTATAAAATGCACATTTTGATTTTGGATAATGCCACCACAAAAATTGGTATACAACAAACATGTTGTTTTGTCAGAAAAACCTTTGGTAAATGCACATGTGATTGTGCTGGTATTAAAAAGATTGTTCATCAAGAATGTGTGGATTATTGTCTCAACGCTACAACATTTTTGGGGTGATGTAATTGTTGTTTTCTGTCAAAATGGGGGTTATTTCCTAAGGGCAAATCCACTTTGCACTACAAGTGCAGTTTAAGTGCAGTTGCAAGTGCACTTGTAGTGAAAAGTGTCTTTGCATTTAGTAAATAACAGCCAACAGTGCTTTGTATAAGGTTACAAAATAACGCCATTTTATGGACTCCACACATTTCTGTCAGGGTCAGCTCAAACAAACACAATCAGTAAATGTCCACAAAGAATTATTATTTTTTTTTATTTCAAAAAGGCTTCACATATTGTCTGGCATATTGATAGCCCCCCTACCCGCAAAGAACTCCAGGTATCGTAAGCGGACATCACGGGCACTCAGGGAGGGCAAGCCAGGACGTCCGCTTTCAAGCGCCGTCAGTGTTGATGGATTTTGGATTCCGGCCTCAGGCCCAACTGAGCCAGCATAGTTGGCAGAATGTTTTCTTAAAAAATTATGGAGAACACAGCACGCAAGTATTATATGGTTCAGTTTATACTCCGCCATATGGATGGGTGTCAGAAATAGTCGGAACCGGCTGGCCAGGATTCCAAATGTGTTCTCCACCACTCTTCGGGCTCTGGCCAGCCGGTAATTAAAAACCCTCTGTTCCGGGTTGAGGGTCCTCATCGGGAATGGCCGCATCAGGTGGTCCCCCAGCGCAAACGCTTCATCAGCAACGAACACGAATGGGAGTCCTTCCACATTGTCCTCTGGAGCTGGCAAGTCCAAGCTGCCATTCTGGAGACGCCTGTAGAACTCCGTCTGGGCGATGACTCCACCATCGGACATCCGGCCATTCTTCCCCACATCCACATACAAGAATTCGTAATTAGCCGACACCACCGCCAACATCACTATACTATTAAACCCCTTGTAATTAAAATAGTACGACCCCGAGTTGGGTGGTGGGATGATGTGGACGTGTTTCCCATCAATTGCCCCTCTGCAGTTAGGAAAGTCCCACCGCTGGGCAAAGTGGGAGGCCACAGTCTGCCATTCCTGTGGCGTGGAAGGAAACTGTTGAGGAAAAAACAATAAACATTACTATTTTTACTCTGAAACATGGCAAGCAGATTAGACACAAACATTATGGGGCAACCTCCAGATAGCATTTATTAAGGGGAATTTAACAACGCCAAAGTATAAGGTACACCTATCATATTCCCCCTCCCCCCCTCTCATGGGCCATTTCTAACATTATAGGGGGGGGGGGGAACTCTTGGACAGGTAACCCTCTTCACTTCATTGAGAGATGAAGGCCTAAATACAGGGTATTACTTGGAACAGCCCCTCCTTAGTTACGCTATTGGCAGCCCACTGGACAGGTAAGAAGTGTCATAATACAAAGATATAAATACACACTGTACACATTTGAGGACATTTGGACATTCTGCTATTACCTATCAAGATAATAATAGGATACAAAAACTTTAAACAGTACCATTTGAAAGTATACAGTCAGGCCCTTGCACTACATGCTTTGGGGAATTCATCCATAAATCAGAGCACAAAAGAGATGGGTATAGTGTGTATGGGTTTGGCAAAGTCAGCAGATAGATGATTGAGGATACATAGAGAATTGGGATCAGCTGACTTGGGGGAGGGAGGTTACTAAAAATTATTTGGGGACACCACAAAAAAAAGCCTCTGGTGCTCTGCCTGAATTAAAATCAAAAATAACATTACCAAACATTTTAGGAGGTGTTTGGGGTAAAGCATTACTATGGAGCAGATAAAATACATTGTTAAGTGACTACATGAGGTGAATATAGGGCACGAGACACCATGCTGGGGAGGTTAGTGAAGGGCAAATATGTATGAAGGACCTAAAATAATAATTACATAAAAATCCAGCATGCATGAGGACAAAGGGGACATTCACAGCATATTACAATCATGGTAATTAGGGAATGAGGAAAGAAATACAATATATTAGCAAACATTCAAGACAATAAAATGTGATATAAAAGGATAAAAATCTTACCTTCATATACTCCTTCTGCAGGACCTGTATGATGGCAGAACAGGTCTCTGGGATAATTATCCCCAGAGCCTGGGGGGAGATGCCTGTTGAGAACTTGAGGTCCTGCAGGCTTCTCCCTGTGGCCAAATACCGCAAGGTAGCGACCAACCTCTGCTCTGGAGTGATGGCTTGCCTCATGCAGGTATCCTGCCTGCTGATATAGGGGGTCAGCGAAGCCAACAAACGGTGAAACACGGGGTTTGTCATCCGGAGAAAGTTCCTGAAATCATCAGGATTATTCTCACGGATCTCACGGAGCAAAGGCATATGACAGAACTAGTCACGCTGAAGCAACCAATTCTTGGTCCATGAACTCCTCCCCACCCTGTTCATGGACTGGACTTGTGTCAAGGTCAGGACCCCAACACCAAGCCCCCGCACAGCACGAACTCTACGAGGAGTACGCATACGAAACATGGCTAGAAAACGGTCGGCTGCTCAGAACGAAGTAACAGAACGCACTGAAGAACAGCAAGGCCTGTGAAGAGCGACCTGAAAAACAGTAACGAACGAACAAGAATACAATGACTACCTAAAGTCTTGCGGAACTTGCTTGCACGCACTGAAGAGCAGATACAAACCCACAAGCACAAACTGAATGGCAGAAAACGATCTGAAAGCCACGAGTCTGAAAAAGCGCGAATCGTCTCTCACCAAACTTTTACTAACACAAGATTAGCAAAAGGAGCCCAAAGGGTGCCGCGCTTGGTTCTGAACCGGCCTTTTCTAGTCTCGTCGTACGTGGTGTACGTGACCGCGTGGTTGCCGATCGGAAATTCCGACAACTTTGTGCGACCGTGTGTAGGCAAAACAAGTTTGAGTCAACATCCGTCAGAAAAAATCCTAGGATTTTGTTGTCGGAATGTCCGAACAAAGTCCGACCGTGTGTACGGGCATTAGAGATTGCTATAGTTTCAGCTACAACCACTGTGGAAAAATTATAAACTGTGATAGATATTGCAGACAACTTTCGATTTATTTTTTTGTTAGTCATAGCCATTGCTATATCTTTAGTAATTAGATATTAGATATTTACTCATTTGTTACTGATATTTTATGTTTTTGTTTTGGTTTATGGGTATATAAGTATATGGGGATATATATATTTACTCTTTTTTTTTCAGTGCTTGTTTTTTTGTTTTATTTTTCCCTGTTTTTGTTTTGGCACCCCCAGTGTTAAGATCTTTCTATTCAGCCTAACCCGCTCAACCTAGCTTGATTCAGTCTGGCCCAGCTTTGCTTAAGCTTAGACTAGTCCTGACTAATCTTGCTCAATTCAGGCCTTAGAACTGGGCATACTGGTCATAGTACCGACCTCATAGGATTGGTCAGTTTTTTTAAATGTTTTTCTTGGGAAGTCCTTTAGCCAGTTCTGCGTTACTGAAGATATCGCAAGGACATGACTAGGGGTAGGAAGCACGCAGAACAAATTACAGGAGCAACAGCTAAACAGCCCAAACTGTCTAGGCCAAATAGCCTTCATTAGGGATGAGCCGAACACCCCCCGGTTCGGTTCGCACCAGAACCTGCGAACGGACCGAAAGTTCGCACGAACGTTAGAACCCCATTGACGTCTATGGGACTCGAATGTTCGAAATCAAAAGTGCTCATTTTAAAGGCTAATTTGCATGGTATTGTCCTAAAGAAGGGTTTGGGGACCCGGGTCCTACCTCAGGGGACATGTATCAATGCAAAAAAAACTTTTAAAAACGGCCGTTTTTTCGGTAACAGTGATTTTAATGATGCTTAAAGTAAAAAAAAAAAAAGTGAAATATTCCGTTAAATATCATACCTGGGGGGTGTCTATAGTATGCCTGTAAAGTGACGCGTGTTTCCCGTGTTTAGAACAGTCCCTGCACCAAATGTCATTTTTAAAGGAAAAAATCTCATTTAAAACTGCTTGCGGGTTTAATGTAATGTCGGGTCATGGCAATATGGATGAAAATCAGTGAGATAAACGGCATGGGTACCCCCCAGTCCATTACCAGGCCCTTTGGGTCTTGTATGGATATTAAGGGGAACCCCGCATCCAAATTAAAATAAGGAAAGGTTTGGGGCCACCAGGCCCTATATACTCTGAACAGCAGTATACAGGCGGTGCAAACAAGACAGGGACTGTAGGTTTGTTGTTAAGTAGAATCTCTTTCTAATTTTGAACGGGTACATTTTTAACGTGTTTAGCTCCAGCCAAAAAATCTTTTTTAAGCTTTTTGGAAAACATAGGGAAGGGCTATCACCCCTGTGACATTTGTTTTGCTGTCTTTCCTCCTCTTCAGAAGATTTCACCTCACTTTTTGTCCCAATGAAAAATGTTTTTTGAAAATTTGGGTTTTTTTGTGGAACAAGGATTGGAAAGCATCAGTGGAAAGGAGAAATTTTTTTCCCATATTAACTCTTACAGGAGATAATTTCCCTTCCTAGGGGTAGATTTCATCTCACTTCCTGTTGTCTCCTTCCGTTTGCAAGTAGGAGTCGTTTGTAAGTTAGATGTTTGAAAGTAGGGTCCTGCCCTATATACTCAGCAGAAATTTGGGCCTTAGGTGTTGCTGTGGCCACAACACTGTAAGCCCTCACAGGGCCCTGCTGTGAAATATTAGATCAAGAATTGTAATTACATGCCCCTGTTGAACAGGAGCTGAAAAATTAGGCCCTAGGCACTGGTGCTGGTGCCACAACACTGCAACCCCTCACAGATAGGGATGAGCCGAACACCCCCCGGTTCGGTTCGCACCAGAACCCGCGAACGGACCGAAAGTTCGCACGAACGTTAGAACCCCATTGACGTCTATGGGACTCGAACGTTCGAAATCAAAAGTGCTCATTTTAAAGGCTAATTTGCATGGTATTGTCCGAAAAAGGGTTTGGGGACCCGGGTCCTACCCCAGGGGACATGTATCAATGCAAAAAAAACTTTTAAAAACGGCCGTTTTTTCGGGAGCAGTGATTTTAATGATGCTTAAAGTAAAAAAAAAAAAGTGAAATATTCCTTTAAATATCGTACCTGGGGGGTGTCTATAGTATGCCTGTAAAGTGACGCGTGTTTCCCGTGTTTAGAACAGTCCCTGCACCAAATGTCATTTTTAAAGGAAAAAATCTCATTTAAAACTGCTTGCGGGTTTAATGTCATGTCGGGTCATGGCAATATGGATGAAAATCAGTGAGACAAACGGCATGGGTACCCCCCAGTCCATTACCAGACCCTTTGGGTCTTGTATGGATATTAAGGGGAACCCCGCACCCAAATTAAAATAAGGAAAGGTGTGGGGCCACCAGGCCCTATATACTCTGAACAGCAGTATACAGGCGGTGCAAACAAGACAGGGACTGTAGGTTTGTTGTTAAGTAGAATCTCTTTGTAATTTTGAACATTTTTAACGTGTTTAGCTCCAGCCAAAAAATCTTTTTTAAGCTTTTTGGAAAACATAGGGAAGGGTTATCACCCCTGTGACATTTGTTTTGCTGTCTTTCCTCCTCTTCAGAAGATTTCACCTCACTTTTTTGTCCCAATGAAAAATGTTTTTTGAAAATTTGGGTTTTTTTGTGGAACAAGGATTGGAAAGCATCAGTGGAAAGGAGAAATTGTTTTCCCATATTAACTCTTACAGGAGAGAATTTCCCTTCCTAGGGGTAGATTTCATCTCACTTCCTGTTGTCTCCTTCCGTTTGCAAGTAGGAGTCGTTTATAAGTTAGATGTTTGAAAGTAGGGTCCTGCCCTATATACTCAGCAGAAATTTGGGCCTTAGGTGTTGCTGTGGCCACAACACTGTAAGACCTCACAGGGCCCTGCTGTGAAATATTAGATCAAGAATTGTAATTACATGCCCCTGTTGAACAGGAGCTGAAAAATTAGGCCTTAGGCACTGGTGCTGGTGCCACAACACTGCAACCCCTCACAGACACTCTAGTTGGAACGCAGGAACGAGCCCTGCTGCAAAGTATTGCATCAAAAATTGTAATTACACGCCCCTGTTAGACAGGGGCAGAAAAATTGGGCCTTAGGCACTGGTGCTGGTGCCACAACACTGCAACCCCTCACAGACACTCTAGTTGGAATGCAGGAACGAGCCCTGCTGTAAAGTATTGCATCAAAAATTGTAATTACACGCCCCTGTTAGACAGAGGCAGAAAAATTGGGCCTTAGGCACTGGTGCTGGTGCCACAACACTGCAACCCCTCACAGACACTCTAGTTGGAATGCAGGAACGAGCCCTGCTGCAAAGTATTACATCAAAAATTGTATTTACACGCCCCTGTTAAACAGGGGCTGAAAAATTGTGCCTTAGGCACTAGTGGTGGCGCCCAGAACCAAAAATGTTCTTACAAGCTATCAGCGTGATGATTGAGGAGGAAGAGGATAATTACTCAGGGATAGTCACTCAGCATTAGCATAGGCAGTCTTTGAAGGGATCTGAGATTTCAAAAAAAATTATTCGGTTACATCAGCATCAGGTGCTTGGTAGCTGGTGGTGATCCAAGACTGATTCATTTTTATGAAGGTCAGTCGATCGACCGAGTCGGTGGACAGACGCACCCTGTGATCGGTTACCACGCCTCCAGCAGCACTGAATGTGCGTTCCGAAAGAACGCTGGATGCAGGACAGGCCAGTAGCTCAATTGCATACTGTGCAAGCTCTGGCCAGTGATCCATCCTCAAGACCCAGTAACCCAGAGGATTTTCGGTGGGAAAGGTGTCCAAGTCTGATCTTGCCCCTAGGTATTCCTGCACCATGTAAAACAGACGCTGGCGATGGTTGCTGGAACCGATCATACCTTGGGGCTGCGGACCAAAAAATTGTCTGAACGCATCGGTCAGACGGCCACCTTCTCCACCGCTCCTTCTTTGACTGACCGAAGCCTCAGCAACACGTTGTCCAGAAACAGGAGTTTGTAACCTCCCAGTCTCTGGGAACGCGTTGCACAGACCTTTCTGCAAGGCCTCCCGAAGATGTTTCATCCTCTGCTCCCTCTGCGATGGCAAGATAAGGTCCGCAACCTTACCCTTGTAACGTGGATCAAGGAGGGTTGCCAGCCAGTATTGGTCCTTCTCCTTGATACCACGAATACGAGGATCCTTACGCAGGCTTTGCAGGATCAGGGAGGCCATGCAGCGTAGGTTTGCTGAGGCATTCGGTCCGGAGTCCTCTGGGTCACTAAGGACAACAACGTCCGCAGCCACCTCCTCCCAGCCACGTACAAGTCCATGTGTTCCTTGGGACTGATCCCTTAAAGACTGCTGCTGATGCTGAGTGCCAGGCTCCACCTCCATACTGACACAATCTTCCTCCTCCTCCTCCTCCTCCTCCTCCTCCTCCTCGTCCTCTTCCTGTGTGATCGGCGGGCACGCAGGAACACTGTCTGGATAAAGGGGGCCTTGAGAGCTAAGGAAGTCCTCCTCTTCCTGCCTCTGTTCTGCCTCAAGTGCCCTGTCCATTATTCCACGCAGCGTGTGCTCCAACAGGTGGACAAGGGGGACAGTGTCACTGATGCATGCACTGTCAGTGCTCACCATCCTCGTGGCCTCCTCGAATGGTGACAGGACAGTGCATGCATCCCTGATCATGGCCCACTGGCGTGGGGAAAAAAAACCAAGCTCCCCTGACCCTGTCCTGGTGCCATAGTCGCACAGGTACTCATTGATGGCCCTCTGCTGCGTGTGCAGCCGCTGCAGCATGGCCAACGTTGAGTTCCACCTGGTGGGCATGTCACAGATTAGGCGGTTCTTGGGCAGGTTAAACTCCTTTTGGAGGTCCGTCAGCCGAGCACTGGCATTATATGACCGGCGGAAATGCACACAGACTTTCCTGGCCTGCCTCAGGACATCCTGTAAGCCCGGGTACCTGCCCAAGAACCGCTGCACCACCAAGTTAAGGACGTGAGCCAAACAGGGCACATGGGTCAGTTGTCCCTGTCGGAGGGCAGAGAGGAGGTTGGTGCCATTGTCGCAAACCACCATTCCTGCCTTAAGTTGGCGTGGCGTCAACCACCTCTGAACCTGCCCCTGCAGAGCTGACAGAACCTCTGCCCCAGTGTGGCTCCTGTCCCCCAAGCACACCAGCTCAAGCACCGCATGGCATCTTTTGGCCTGCGTACTTGCGTAGCCCCTTGAACGCCTACGGAGCACCGCTGGTTCCGAGGAAGAGGCCATGGAGGAAGAAGAAGAGGAGGGGGTGGAGGAGAGAGGTGTGTCACAATCAGCATTTTGGAGGCGTGGTGGCGGAACAACCTCCAACACTACTGCACCTTGTCCTGCATCCTTCCCAGCTGCCAGCAGAGTCACCCAATGCGCCGTGAAACTAAGGTAACGTCCCTGTCCATGCCTGCTGGACCATGAGTCAGCGGTAATATGCACCTTACCGCTGACCGCCCTGTCCAGCGAGGCATGGACATTGCCTTCCACATGCCGGTAGAGAGCCGGAATCGCCTTCCGTGAGAAAAAGTGGCGTTTGGGTACCTGCCACTGAGGAACCGCACATTCCACAAACTCACGGAAGGGGGCAGAGTCTACCAACTGAAAAGGCAGCAGTTGAAGTGCTAGCAATTTTGCCAAGCTAGCATTCAACCGCTGGGCATGTGGATGGCTGGGAGCAAACTTCTTTCGGCGGTGCAGCAGCTGGGGCAGGGAAATTTGCCTGGTACAATCTGACGTTGGTGTACCAAAAGCAGATTGCCCACAAGTACTTGGCTGTGACACACCTAATTCTACACCTTCATTCCTCTCACTGCAGGTCTCAGAGAGGACTGAAGGTCTAGTGGGGTTGGAAATCTCAGCTGATGAGGAGCAAGGAGAGATCCTCTTTGTTCTTTGGTGTGGGTCTTTTAGATATGCTTGCCAACGAACTGCATGGCAGGTCAACATATGTCTGGTCAAGCATGTGGTACCCAAGCGGGAGATGTTTTGGCCACGCGAGATACACTTGAGACATATGTTGCAAATAGCAGCGGTGCGATCTGATGCACTCGTCTCAAAAAAGGCCCACACCAAAGAACTTTTTGAATAACGCGCAGAGACTGCAGCGCCCTGCACATGTGGAGCTTTGGGGTGTGATGCAGTCAATGTGCTGCCCTTAGGCTGGCCCCTGGAGGGCATCCTGCCTCGTTGGTGATGTGCCGCCTCCTCCTCCTCCTCCTCCTCCTCCTCCTCCTCCTCTCTCCTATCAGGCACCCACGTTGAGTCAGTGACTTCATCATCCCCTCCCTCCTCATCACTGGAGCAAACCTGGCAGTATGCTGCAGCAGGGGGAGCATGACTGCCAGATTGCTGTCCTTCTTGGGCACCCCCTCTGTCCGTGCTCATGTTACTGCCTTCATCGAGCTCAGTATCATCATCAGAGCCTTCCAAACGCTGGGCATCCTCCTGGAGCATGTACCCAACACTGTGGTCAAACAGTTCGAGGGAATCCTCAGGAGGACATGGTGGAGCTAGGGAAGGAGTCACTGATGACATTGAGCTGAGGGAAGAGGCCGCTGCTTTGCCAGACAAAGCACCCTGGGCATGGGTGAGAGAGGATGAGGAGGATGAGGACGGCTTGGTCATCCACTCGACCAAGTCTTCCGCATGTTGCGGCTCAACACGGCCAGCTGCCGAAAAAAAGGCCAAGCGTGTCCCATGGCCACGTGCTGATGAGGATGCACCGTCTCCACGACCAGCACTAGACACAGAGCCTGCTTGCCCTCTCTTATTGGCTTGTGACTGTCTGCCTCTCCTTCTTGGCCTTCCAGACATACTAATGGCCTGTAGCTGCACTAAGCTGGGATAGAACACCTGTAATTTTCTTCAGGTAGCTTTATATACTGTAACCAGACAAGCCTGCCTGTCAGTAGGAAGATAACAGGAACGGATCTAGCTGAACACTGTGAGCAGGACGCACTGCACTAAATGTAAATAGCAGGAACGGATCTAGCTGAACACTGTGAGCAGGACGCACTGACTGCACTAAATGTAAATAGCAGGAACAGATCTAGCTGAACACTGTGAGCAGGACGCACTGCACTAAATGTAAATAGCAGGAACGGATCTAGCTGAACACTGTGAGCAGGACGCACTGACTGCACTAAATGTAAATAGCAGGAACGGATCTAGCTGAACACTGTGAGCAGGACGCACTGCACTAAATGTAAATAGCAGGAACAGATCTAGCTGAACACTGTGAGCAGGACGCACTGCACTAAATGTAAATAGCAGGAACAGATCTAGCTGAACACTGTGAGCAGGACGCACTGCACTAAATGTAAATAGCAGGAACGGATCTAGCTGAACACTGTGAGCAGGACGCACTGACTGCACTAAATGTAAATAGCTGGAACGGATCTAGCTGAACACTGTGAGCAGGACGCACTGCACTAAATGTAAATAGCAGGAACAGATCTAGCTGAACACTGTGAGCAGGACGCACTGCACTAAATGTAAATAGCAGGAACGGATCTAGCTGAACACTGTGAGCAGGACGCACTGACTGCACTAAATGTAAATAGCTGGAACGGATCTAGCTGAACACTGTGAGCAGGACGCACTGCACTAAATGTAAATAGCAGGAACAGATCTAGCTGAACACTGTGAGCAGGACGCACTGCACTAAATGTAAATAGCAGGAACGGATCTAGCTGAACACTGTGAGCAGGACGCACTGACTGCACTAAATGTAAATAGCAGGAACGGATCTAGCTGAACACTGTGAGCAGGACGCACTGACTGCACTAAATGTAAATAGCAGGAACAGATCTAGCTGAACACTGTGAGCAGGACGCACTGCACTAAATGTAAATAGCAGGAACAGATCTAGCTGAACACTGTGAGCAGGACGCACTGCACTAAATGTAAATAGCAGGAACGGATCTAGCTGAACACTGTGAGCAGGACGCACTGACTGCACTAAATGTAAATAGCAGGAACGGATCTAGCTGAACACTGTGAGCAGGACGCACTGCACTAAATGTAAATAGCAGGAACAGATCTAGCTGAACACTGTGAGCAGGACGCACTGCACTAAATGTAAATAGCAGGAACGGATCTAGCTGAACACTGTGAGCAGGACGCACTGCACTAAATGTAAATAGCAGGAACGGATCTAGCTGAACACTGTGAGCAGGACGCACTGACTGCACTAAATGTAAATAGCAGGAACGGATCTAGCTGAACACTGTGAGCAGGACGCACTGCACTAAATGTAAATAGCAGGAACGGATCTAGCTGAACACTGTGAGCAGGACGCACTGACTGCACTAAATGTAAATAGCAGGAACGGATCTAGCTGAACACTGTGAGCAGGACGCACTGACTGCACTAAATGTAAATAGCAGGAACAGATCTAGCTGAACACTGTGAGCAGGACGCACTGCACTAAATGTAAATAGCAGGAACAGATCTAGCTGAACACTGTGAGCAGGACGCACTGCACTAAATGTAAATAGCAGGAACGGATCTAGCTGAACACTGTGAGCAGGACGCACTGCACTAAATGTAAATAGCAGGAACGGATCTAGCTGAACACTGTGAGCAGGACGCACTGACTGCACTAAATGTAAATAGCAGGAACGGATCTAGCTGAACACTGTGAGCAGGACGCACTGCACTAAATGTAAATAGCAGGAACGGATCTAGCTGAACACTGTGAGCAGGACGCACTGACTGCACTAAATGTAAATAGCAGGAACAGATCTAGCTGAACACTGTGAGCAGGACGCACTGCACTAAATGTAAATAGCAGGAACGGATCTAGCTGAACACTGTGAGCAGGACGCACTGCACCAAATGTAAATAGTCTAGATAGAAGATAACAGGAACGGATCTAGCTAAACTGAATACAGTGTATATATATATATATGCAACACCTGGGATGCATATATATACAAAATACACTTTAAGTGCAGCTAACTGACTGACTGTTCTGCCTAATCTATCTAACTCAAATCAAATGACACTGTCTGTCTCTCTCTCTATCTCTCAGCACACCGGAACACACTACACAGGGCCGCCGTGCAGGCGGCCTTATATAGTGTGGGGCGTGTACTAAATCCCCTGAGCCATAATTGGCCAAAGCCACCCTGGCTTTGGCCAATTACAGCTCTCTCTACTGACGGCGCTGTGATTGGCCAAGCATGCGGGTCATAGTGCATGCTTGGCCAATCATCAGCCAGCAATGCACTGCGATGCCGCATTGAATTATGGGCCGTGACGCGCCACACGAATTTGGCGCGAACGGCCCATAACGTTCGCAATTCGACGGACGGTCGAACAGCCGATGTTCGAGTCGAACATGGGTTCGACTCGAACACGAAGCTCATCCCTACTCACAGACACTCTAGTTGGAACGCAGGAATGAGCCCTGCTGCAAAGTATTGCATCAAAAATTGTAATTACACGCCCCTGTTAGACAGGGGCAGAAAAATTGGGCCTTAGGCACTGGTGCTGGTGCCACAACACTGCAACCCCTCACAGACACTCTAGTTGGAACGCAGGAACGAGCCCTGCTGCAAAGTATTGCATCAAAAATTGTAATTACACGCCCCTGTTAAACAGGGGCTGAAAAATTGTGCCCTAGGCACTGGTGCTGGCGCCCAGAACCAAAAATGTTCTTACAAGCTATCAGCGTGATGATTGAGGAGGAAGAGGATAATTACTCAGGGATAGTCACTCAGCATCAGCATAGGCAGTCTTTGAAGGGATCTGAGATTTCAAAAAAAATTATTCGGTTACATCAGCATCAGGTGCTTGGTAGCTGGTGGTGATCCAAGACTGATTCATTTTTATGAAGGTCAATCGATCGACCGAGTCGGTGGACAGACGCACCCTGTGATCGGTTACCACACCTCCAGCAGCACTGAATGTGCGTTCCGAAAGAACGCTGGATGCAGGACAGGCCAGTAGCTCAATTGCATACTGTGCAAGCTCTGGCCAGTGATCCATCCTCAAGACCCAGTAACCCAGAGGATTTTCGGTGGGAAAGGTGTCCAAGTCTGATCTTGCCCCTAGGTATTCCTGCACCATGTAAAACAGACGATGGCGATGGTTGCTGGAACCGATCATACCTTGGGGCTGCGGACCAAAATATTGTCTGAACGCATCGGTCAGACGGCCACCTTCTCCACCGCTCCTTCTTTGACTGACCGAAGCCTCAGCAACACGTTGTCCATAAACAGGAGTTTGTAACCTCCCAGTCTCTGGGAACGTGTTGCACAGACCTTTCTGCAAGGCCTCCCGAAGATGTTTCATCCTCTGCTCCCTCTGCGATGGCAAGATAAGGTCCACAACCTTACCCTTGTAACGTGGATCAAGGAGGGTTGCCAGCCAGTATTGGTCCTTCTCCTTGATACCACGAATACAAGGATCCTTACGCAGGCTTTGCAGGATCAGGGAGGCCATGCAGCGTAGGTTTGCTGAGGCATTCGGTCCGGAGTCCTCTGGGTCACTAAGGACGACATGGTCCGCAGCCACCTCCTCCCAGCCACGTACAAGTCCATGTGTTTCTTGGGACTGATCCCTTAAAGACTGCTGCTGATGCTGAGTGCAAGGCTCCACCTCCATACTGACACCATCTTCCTCCTCCTCCTCCTCGTCCTCTTCCTGTGTGATCGGCGGGCACGCAGGAACACTGTCTGGATAAAGGGGGCCTTGAGAGCTAAGGAAGTCCTCCTCTTCCTGCCTCTGTTCTGCCTCAAGTGCCCTGTCCATTATTCCACGCAGCGTGTGCTCCAACAGGTGGACAAGGGGGACAGTGTCACTGATGCATGCACTGTCACTGCTCACCATCCTCGTGGCCTCCTCAAATGGTGACAGGACAGTGCATGCATCCCTGATCATGGACCACTGGCGTGGGGAAAAAAAACCAAGCTCCCCTGACCCTGTCCTGGTGCCATAGTCGCACAGGTACTCATTGATGGCCCTCTGCTGCGTGTGCAGCCGCTGCAGCATGGCCAACGTTGAGTTCCACCTGGTGGGCATGTCACAGATTAGGCGGTTCTTGGGCAGGTTAAACTCATTTTGGAGGTCCGTCAGCCGAGCACTGGTATTATATGACCGGCGGAAATGCACACAGACTTTCCTGGCCTGCCTCAGGACATCCTGTAAGCCCGGGTACCTGCCCAAGAACCGCTGCACCACCAAGTTAAGGACGTGAGCCAAACAGGGCACATGGGTCATTTGTCCCTGTCGGAGGGCAGAGAGGAGGTTGGTGCCATTGTCGCAAACCACCATTCCTGCCTTAAGTTGGCGTGGCGTCAACCACCTCTGAACCTGCCCCTGCAGAGCTGACAGAACCTCTGCCCCAGTGTGGCTCCTGTCCCCCAAGCACACCAGCTCAAGCACCGCATGGCATCTTTTGGCCTGCGTACTTGCGTAGCCCCTTGAACGACTACGGAGCACCGCTGGTTCCGAGAAAGAGGCCATGGAGGAAGAAGAAGAGGAGGGGGTGGAGGAGAGAGGTGTGTCACAATCATTAACATTTTGGAGGCGTGGTGGCGGAACAACCTCCAACACTACTGCACCTTGTCCTGCATCCTTCCCAGCTGCCAGCAGAGTCACCCAATGCGCCGTGAAACTTAGGTAACGTCCCTGTCCATGCCTGCTGGACCATGAGTCAGCGGTAATATGCACCTTACCGCTGACTGCCCTGTCCAGCGAGGCATGGACATTGCCTTCCATATGCCGGTAGAGAGTCGGAATCGCCTTCCGTGAGAAAAAGTGGCGTTTGGGTACCTGCCACTGAGGCACCGCACATTCCACAAACTCACGGAAGGGGGCAGAGTCTACCAACTGAAAAGGCAGCAGTTGAAGTGCTAGCAATTTTGCCAAGCTAGCATTCAACCGCTGGGCATGTGGATGGCTGGGAGCAAACTTCTTTCGGCGGTGCAGCAGCTGGGACAGGGAAATTTGCCTGGTACAATCTGACGTCGGTGTACCAAAAGCAGATTGCCCACAAGTACTTGGCTGTGACACACCTAATTCTACACCTTCATTCCTCTCAGTGCAGGTCTCAGAGAGGACTGAAGGTCTAGTGGGGTTGGAAATCTCAGCTGATGAGGAGCAAGGAGAGGTCCTCTTTGTTCTTTGGTGTGGGTCTTTTAGATACGCTTGCCAACGAACTGCATGGCAGGTCAACATATGTCTGGTCAAGCATGTGGTACCCAAGCGGGAGATGTTTTGGCCACGTGAGATACGCTTGAGACATATGTTGCAAATAGCAGCGGTGCGATCTGATGCACTCATCTCAAAAAAGGCCCACACCAAAGAACTTTTTGAATAACGCGCAGAGACTGCAGCGCCCCGCACATGTGGAGCTTTGGGGTGTGATGCAGTCAATGTGCTGCCCTTAGGCTGGCCCCTGGAGGGCATCCTGCCTCGTTGGTGATGTGCCGCCTCCTCCTCCTCCTCCTCCTCCTCTCTCCTATCAGGCACCCACGTTGAGTCAGTGACCTCATCATCCCCTCCCTCCTCATCACTGGAGCAAACCTGGCAGTATGCTGCAGCAGGGGGAGCATGACTGCCAGATTGATGTCCTTCTTGGGCACCCCCTCTGTCCGTGCTCATGTTACTGCCTTCATCGAGCTCAGTATCATCATCAGAGCCTTCCAAACGCTGGGCAACCTCCTGGAGCATGTACCCAACACTGTGGTCAAACAGTTCGAGGGACTCCTCAGGAGGACATGGTGGAGCTAGGGAAGGAGTCACTGATGACATTGAGGCGAGGGAAGAGGCCGCTGCTTTGCCAGACAAAGCACCCTGGGCATGGGTGAGAGAGGATGAGGAGGATGAGGACGGCTTGGTCATCCACTCGACCAAGTCTTCCGCATGTTGCGGCTCAACACGGCCAGCTGCCGAAAAAAAGGCCAAGCGTGTCCCATGGCCACGTGCTGATGAGGATGCACCGTCTCCACGACCAGCACTAGACACAGAGCCTGCTTGCCCTCTCTTATTGGCTTGTGACTGTCTGCCTCTCCTTCTTGGCCTTCCAGACATACTAATGGCCTGTAGCTGCACTAAGCTGAGATATATATATATATATATATATATATATGTACTGTAACCTGGGGGACAGGTAGCAGGTACAAAGCTCCCTGGGATGAGCAGTCTTTCAGGCACAGATACCAAATCCAGTGAAATAGTGACAAACAGTGCGGTGTTTATTTGTGATATATACAAGTCTATATACAGGTGCTGTACAGTGTTCCCAAGAAAACAAATAGGAACAAAAATAGCCAAAACAAAACCTAGCCGTGTCTCGGCACTAACTAAACAATATTTACAAATCCTAACTACCAGGCTGAGCAAGCCTACAGCTTGTCAGCTTCCACATACCTTTTTGCTCTCCTACACAGAAGCTTGTCTGAGTATCCCAGGCCAAGAGCAAGGGCTGTCTGCTCAGGTGAGCTTAAATTAGCCTGGGGGAGAGGACCAAGACCTGAACCGGACCATGGATCAGAGATCCCTGAACCTGTATGAGAGGAGCCTGGGAGATGTATAAACCCCGAACAGGACTTTTCCTGGCTCTCTCTGGGACGCTCTGCTACAGTACTGATACTGCAGTTAGCAAAATCAACTGCCTGCCTGTAGTATAAGAACACCACCAACCTTCTACAGGTAGCTTTAGCTGAACACTGTGAGGTGGACGCACCCCACTAACTTGTAGGTTTAGCTGAACACTGTGAGCAGGACGCACTGCACTAACTGTAAATAGTCTAGCTGCCTGACCGTGGTACTAATAGGATCAAAAGAACACCAGTAATTTTCTTCAGGTAGCTTTATATACTGTAACAAGACAAGCCTGCCTGTCAGTAGGAAGATAACAGGAACGGATCTAGCTGAACACTGTGAGCAGGACGCACTGCACTAAATGTAAATAGTCTAGCTGCCTGACCGTGGTACTAATAGGATCAAAAGAACACCAGTAATTTTCTTCAGGTAGCTTTATATACTGTAACAAGACAAGCCTGCCTGTCAGTAGGAAGATAACAGGAACGGATCTAGCTGAACACTGTGAGCAGGACGCACTGCACTAAATGTAAATAGTCTAGCTGCCTGACCGTGGTACTAATAGGATCAAAAGAACACCAGTAATTTTCTTTAGGTAGCTGTAAATACTGTAACAAGACAAGCCTGCCTGTCAGTAGGAAGATAACAGGAACGGATCTAGCTGAACACTGTGAGCAGGACGCACTGCACTAAATGTAAATAGTCTAGCTGCCTGACCGTGGTACTAATAGGATCAAAAGAACACCAGTAATTTTCTTCAGGTAGCTTTATATACTGTAACAAGACAAGCCTGCCTGTCAGTAGGAAGATAACAGGAACGCATCTAGCTGAACACTGTGAGCAGGACGCACTGCACTAAATGTAAATAGTCTAGCTGCCTGACCGTGGTACTAATAGGATCAAAAGAACACCAGTAATTTTCTTCAGGTAGCTTTATATACTGTAACAAGACAAGCCTGCCTGTCAGTAGGAAGATAACAGGAACGGATCTAGCTGAACACTGTGAGCAGGACGCACTGTACCAAATGTAAATAGTCTAGCTGCCTGACCGTGGTACTAATAGGATCAAAAGAACACCAGTAATTTTCTTTAGGTAGCTGTAAATACTGTAACAAGACAAGCCTGCCTGTCAGTAGGAAGATAACAGGAACGGATCTAGCTGAACACTGTGAGCAGGACGCACTGCACTAAATGTAAATAGTCTAGAAGATAACAGGAACGGATCTAGCTAAACTGAATACAGTGTATATATATATATATGCAACACCTGGGATGCATATATATACACAATACACTTTAAGTGCAGCTAACTGACTGACTGTCCTGCCTAATCTAGCTAACTCAAATGAAATGACACTGTCTCTCTCTCTCTCTAAGCACACCGGAACACACTGCACAGGGCCGCCGTGCAGGCGGCCTTATATAGTGTGGGGCGTGTACTAAATCCCCTGAGCCATAATTGGCCAAAGCCTCCTTGGCTTTGGCCAATTACGGCTCTTTGTTCAGGCGGCGCTGTGATTGGCCAAGCATGTGGGTCATAGTGCATGCTTGGCCAATCATCAGCAAGCAATGCACTGCGATGCCGCAGTGAATTATGGGCCGTGACGCGCCACACGAATTTGGCGCGAACGGCCCATATCGTTCGCAATTCGGCGAACGACCGAACAGCCGATGTTCGAGTCGAACATGGGTTCGACTCGAACACGAAGCTCATCCCTAGCCTTCATCGGTATATGTCCTCTGTTCCTTCTACCTCCACCTCTATTCCTACCTCCTCGTCCGCTCCTTCTTTAATCTCTGGAAAAACAAAAATAAAAGCTACCCCTTCCTCAGCAATAGCTCAAAATACCCAGAACGCTAAATCTATAGGCCCCCCTGCTGACATGGTTGATATGGAACATAACCAGGAAAACAAGAACATTTCTGGAAACCCCTCTGATAACAGGAGAGATATAGCTGTTAGTTCAAGAGAGGTCCAGCAGGGCTCAGAGGGCTCAGAAGGTGGGGGGAGTGTAACCAGGGACTTATGGTAGCCTCGGAAACAGGAACCATCAGCGACGACAGTGGAGATAACTTCTCCTCGATTCTGGTACCGGCGGATAACTTAGTTAGAACGGGAGGACCGGTGAACTTGCCATTTATCCTACCAACCCCTCCTGTTGGCTATAATGTCCCCTCTGCTACCACGCTAGCAATAATGGAGGCACCCGAACACATAGCAACTGTCGCTCAATCATGTGCCTCAGTATCTCTAGACGAGACCAGGAGTATAGTCAATATACAATCAGGAATATGCGCTCCTCTAAATTCAGCTCAACCGAGTATTCGTCATCCATGGACAGAAGATCCAGAGCTGAGGGCAATATTGCTTTCATTCCCCACCAAGCAAGATCTAGCAGTATTACCAAATCGAGGAGATGTGGAAGCAGTGGCATTACGCGTAGAAGGGGCCTTACGGAAAAAGATTTCTGAGGTGCGAGAACAGTTGGATATTGTGGTGACCAGGGTTACTAACCTAGAATCTGCTTTAGATAATGTGAATATGCGCATGGATGAACTGGCATTAACAAATTCCGCAGCGCAGCAAAAGTTTACCTCAATTCTTCTACAGGTAGACGAGCTGGAAAATCATAGCCAAAGGAACAATATCCGTTTTAGAGATATTCCCGAAACAATACAGTATATTTGTAATAAAATCTTGGGCAAACCCTCATCAGCTGAGCTTATAATAGACAGAGCACACTCCGTATAGGAGTCACCAGGGGTCGGGTCCACAAGATGTTCTTTGTCGCATTCATTTTTTTAATATAAAAGATGAGATTATGCGTTGAGCATGGCAGCTGGGCCAGATTGAACATGCAGGAGTATAGATAATGCTCTTTTTGGATTTATCTAGGAATACATGACACATGAGAGGATGCATGCGTCCACTCTTAGATCAGATTAAAGCTTCAGGGGCTACATACTCCTGGGGAAACCCATTCCATCTTAGGGTTAAAAAAGACAATCAGTCTTTTTTACTTCACACACAGGATCAGCTTCAAGAACTTTTTAGTTTTTTAGGGTGTGATCCAATATTAGTGTTAGTGTTCCAAATTGGCTGGACCCTACCTGAGCAAGTCTGGGTTTTCTGGGGTTTTTTTTTCTTGTTTGTGTTACTGTGTTGGTATTACTTTATAGAGTATATCTACGTGGACTATGTTGGTTTGAGTTCTTCATGGATAGTTTTGGAAATTTTTGGGACCCCCAGTTTTTTCTACAATAGGCCTAGAGGTAACTATTTAGCATTAATGCCCTCGGAGGAGGAAGTGCTTTGGCTCGTTTTTTTTTCTTTTTTCTTTTTTTCTTAAGGGCACTGGCAGCACAGCAGGCCATAGACACACCCCCAAATAGGTTTCTCCCAGTCCCTTTGGGCTTAGTTGGGAGAGATTTGTGTTTTTTTTTTCTCCCTTTCTTTTCACATCTACTGCTTCCTTTTTGTATCCCCTTTGCTCCCCCCCCCCAAATTTTTTTTTTTTTTAGGAGGAAACATGACATTGTCCCCGCTTGGGGCACAACTGCAAACTCCAGTCAGGTTAACCTCCCTTAATGTGAAGGGCCTTAATGTCCCCAAAAAAAGGTCTAGACTACTGAGAGACTTGACCAAAATGCAAAGTCAGATTTCTTTCTTCCAGGAAGCACACTTTCAGGACGGGAAAATCCCTAAATTGAGTAATAGAGCTTACCCAGTGGTAAATCATAGCCCATCCCCAATATCTAAAGCTAAGGGAGTCAGTATTCTTATAGCAAGGTCTGTTCCATGATCGCTAGGTACATATATTAGCGATGAGCAAGGTAGATTTTTGATAGTTAAGGGCATAATCAGTGCTACTCGGGTAACCTTGGTTAATGTATATTTTCCTAACTCGAATCAGTTGCTTTTCCTAAGGTCTTTGGTTTCTCTGATCTTGGAGCATAGGGATGGGGTATTGATTTTAGGAAGGGATTTTAAATTTGCATATGATCCACTCCTAGATGTCTCAAGGGGTGTATCCCATCTATCATTCTCTTATTTAAAGCAACAAAAGGCAGAATTAAATCTTCTTCAACTGGTTGATATATGGCGTTTACAACATCCCAATGTCAGAGACTATACATTTTTATCTTCAGTTCATTCATTATACTCAAGAATCAATTTTTTTTTTTTCTTCCACAAAAAGAGCTGGACAGAGTTCGAGCAACTTCAATAGATCCAATTGTGCTTGCTCACCATGGACTGGCTCACTTAGATATAGATCTAAATATAGTGACTACAAGCACCCTGTCTTGGAGGCTTACTGATACACTGTTAAAGGACCCAACTACCCCATGACTGAGGTTCTATGGGTTTTTTTATTTTTATTTTAGCCAGAATGATCATCCTAATACATCTCCGACTGTATTGTGGGAGGCGCATAAATGCTTTATAAGAGGAATCTTTCTTAAACACGGAGCCAGGATAAAAAAACTAAGGCGGTTGGAAACTGAGATGTAAATCGTGAGGATTGGTAAACTTGAGTCCATTCACAAAAAAACACTCGCTAAGCAGACACAGGAACAATTATTCTCCCTATGTCAGCAGTATAATCAAATTGTGAATTCAGAAGTAAGGGATAAATTGAGACGATATAAACAGTCTATATATGAGTATGGAAATAAACCGGGTGTTCTATTAGCTAGGGCACTGAAAGGATCACAAACGAAATCACATATCACCCAAATCACGGCCGACTCCGGCATTAAGCTGTCAGATCCTGCGGCTATAGCTCAGGAATTTCAAAAATTTTATTGGAGGCTTTATAATCTGCAAAATACCCAAACCCAGCAATGCTCTACCCGGGCAGATTTGATTTCCTCCTTTTTGACAGCATCAGGTATGCACCTATTTCCGCCGGAAGTAATTGCAGGGATGGAGGCCCCTATAACAAATAAAGAACTGGCCTTGGCGATAGAATCCTCTAAACCAGGGAAGACCCCGGTCCAGACGGATTAAATCTCATATACTATAAAACATTCCAGGATGTTCTCTCTCCTTACTTCCTACGTGCTTACAACTCCATCTCAGCTAATGGTAAGCTAACAGAGGACGCTTTGAGGGCCCACATTATTGTGATTCCCAAGCAGGATAAAGATTTTGCAGGACAATCGAGGAAAGCTGGAAGCCGCACACCGGTGTAATGATGAATGCTTTTATTGATAAAAAGCTGAAATCATAAAGGAACACAAAAACACTACAGCAGAAGCGTACAGAAACAGTTGACGCGTTTCGCACTCACGATGAGTGCATACTCATAGCTGACATGCATGGAAATACATAACATATATAAAGCCTATGTTGGAAACCTATGTGGTCATGTGATCGTATTGATCATTGACAGCAGCTGAAGGTCAATCATGCCAATTCTCAGCACCTGCTGTTAAACTAATGGCTCTGTGTAGGCGTTTTTCTTGTGTACATAATCACATCACCATATATGCATAATTATATATATTTTTTATTTTCATATATTTCTGCACACAATATTACATATGTACATTATTATTTTACTTCTTGAAACTAGTCCTTTTGGACAACAATTTTTCAGATTTCACATATCATTACTATTACTTTTTCCACACTCTGGTTTATATATTCTTATTTGTAATATATATTTTCGCACATATACACATTACACAATATTATATTTCACACTTTACCAATTATTCCTTTTTCTTTTACATTCCTTCTTTTTCTTTTATCAAATTTTTTTTTTCTTTCACCATTTATTTATTTTCTCTTTTTCCACTGCTGCTTATATATCATTTACATGGGAGTCTCTATCATTAACCGCTTCCCGACCGCCCACTGTATATTGACGTCCTGTTTTTTAAAGATGGATATCTCGGTAACGGCAGCAGCTGCTGCCACAACCGAGGTATCCATCTTTAGGGCCGGCGATTCTGCACACGATAATGGTGGTCTATGCAGCGGGTTCGCCGCGAGATCACCGTTATCGGCGGCGGGAGAGGTGCCACCCCCCCTCCCGCCGCTCTCCCGCACCCTCCGCCGCTTACCGGAGCCGTCGGTAACGGCGGAGGCGATCGGGTCCTTTCACTGCTGAGGTACTGAGACGAGTGAGGCCAAGATGGCCCCCACCCGTCTCTATACCATGTGACGGCCGGAGCGACGTCATTACGACGGCTCCGCCCACTTCTCTTAAAGGCACAATTTATTTTGTGTCATTTTTTTAAACGACTTTTTTTATTTTTTTTTTTTTTTTTTGCATTATAGTCTAAATATGAGATCTGAGGACTTTTTGACCCCAGATCTCATATTTAAGAGGACCTGTCATGCTTTTTTCTATTACAAGGGATGTTTACATTCCTTGTAATAGGAATAAAAGTGATCCAAATTTTTTTTTTTTTAAAAACAGTGAAAAAATAAATAAAATAAAGTAAAATAAATAATTAAAAAAAAAAAAAAAAATTTTTAAAGCGCCCTGTCCCGACGAGCTCGCGCGCAGAAGCGAACGCATACGTGAGTAGCGCCCGCATATGAAAACGGTGGTCAAACCACACATGTGAGGTATCGCCGCGACCGGTAGAGTGAGTGCAATAATTCTAGCCCTAGACCTCCTCTGTAACGCAAAACATGCAATCTGTAGAATTTTTTAAACGTCGCCTATGGAGATTTTTAAGGGTAAAAGTTTGACGCCATTCCACGAGCGGGCGCAATTTTAAAGCGTGACATGATGGGTATCAATTTACTTGGCGTAACATTATATTTCACAATATAAAAAAAAATTGGGCTAACTTTACTGTTGTCTTATTTTTTTTTTCAAAAAAGTGAATTTTTTCCAAAAAAAGTGCGCTTAGAAGACCGCTGCGCAAATACGGTGCAAAAAAAAGTATTGCAATGACCGCCATTTTATTCTCTAGGGTGTTAGAAAAAAAACAATATATAATGTTTGGGGGTTCTAAGTAATTTTCTAGCAAAAAAACCTGTTTTAAACTCTTAAACACCTAAAATCCAAAACGAGGCTGGTTTTGAAGTGGTTAAAGCCCATTAGTTTAACAACAGGTGCCGAGAATTGGCATGATTGACCTTCAGCTGCTGTCAATGATCAATACGATCACATGACCACATAGGTTTGCAACATAGGCTTTATATATGTTATGTATTTCCATGCATGTCAGTTATGAGTAAGCACTCATCGTGAGTGTGAAACGCGTCAACTGTTTCTGTACGCTTCTGCTGTAGTGTTTTTGTGTTCCTTTATGATTTCAGCTTTTTATCAATAAAAGCATTCATCATTATACCGGTGTGCGGCTTCCAGCTTTCCTCGATTGTCCTGCTTCATCTTGCATCAGCCAGCACCTGGGACTCTTCCCCCTTGAAGGATAAAACTATACTGGCTCTTATTTCCATTGGTTTGTGCCTACCTGAGCGGTGGGACCCTTCTCTGCTTCGCTTGCATCTCAGGATAAAGATTTTACTCAATGTGGGAACTATCGGCCTATAGCTCTTTTAAATGTTGACTTAAAATTATTCTCAAAAATCCTAGCGAATAGGTTATTGCCACACTTTCCTTATCTTATTCACGCAGACCAGGCAGGTTTTATCCCACAGAGAGAGGCCAGGGACAACACTATAAGGGCGATAGACTTGATTCATATTGCTCATTCAGAGAACCGGCTCGTTCTCCTTTTATCAACAGATGCTGAAAAGGCATTTGATCGGGTGGATTGGCAATATCTTCAATTTACTCTTAGACATATCGGCCTGGAGGAGCGAATGCTGTCATGGATTCAGGCATTATATACTGTTCCTACTGCGGCTGTGCTGGTCAATGGGGCCGTTCAGAGTATTTCTCTTTGTCTAATGGGACCAGACAGGGTTGTCCTCTTTCTTCATTAATGTTTGTGTTAACCTTAGAACCCTTTCTCTGCAAAATTGGATCGGACCCCCTGATCAGTGGTCTTCAGGTTTCAAATACGGAGCATAAAATTACCGCAAATGTGGATGACCTTTTATTTTTTCTTACCAATCCAGAGGTTTCATTACCTCGTTTACTTTAATGTCTAGCTCAGTATGAGGATCTTTCTAATTTTTCTATAAATGACGCTAAATGTGAAGCGATGAGTATCCTCCTTTCCAATGAGTGTATTGTTAACCTACAAGGTGTATACCGGTTTAAATGGGTTCAGTCCTTGTTGAAATACTTGGGGGTCAAACTGACCCCGTATACGGCCGTACTATATGGGACAAACTTCTGCCGATTATTATCGAAAATGCGATCATATTTTCAACTATGGCAGACACTTACCCTCACGTGGTTTGGGAGGTGTAATACATTTAAGATGACACTGCTTCCTCAGATCCTATATTTAATGCAAGCGATTCCTATTAAACTACCTCAAGCTTTTTTTCTCTCGTGCCAGACACTGTTAACTAAATTTCTCTGGAGCAGTAAAGTCGGTAGACTTCGCTATTCGCTGTTGGTTTTGCCTAAATCATGGGGGGGGGGGGGGGTATTGGTCTGCCTGATCTGATCTCTTACTATGGAGCCTTACATTTGTCCAGAGTAGTGTCATGGTGCACCTCTTCACAGACTAAACTGTGGGTACAAGTGGAATAACATGCTTCACCGATTGCTCTGTCTGTACTTCCATGGGTCGCTCATAAATACTATCGGGGATTGAAGAGGCATCCTACAATTGGGGCCACTATTGCATTTCTTACTCACATATTTTCAACAAAAGGCCTCTCTCCCTTCCCATCCCCATTAACAGCAGCGATCCAGAATCCAGATTTCATGCCTGGGCTTGATAATAACCAGCTTCGGGGGTTGATAGGAATGGGTAGAACTAGATGCATGCATTTTGTTACCCAACAGGGTTGGATGTCAACGCAAGACATTTCCACTCTTTCCCAGCCTCCCTTGAGCCTGTGATCTGCCTTTCAATTGTCACACTTTTTAAGGTCTATAGCAGATGCAGAATTATATGTAAGGGCACTGACACCCTTTAAGCGTTTATGTGTGGAGGGGGAACATTTACCACACATGTCACTTTTGTATAAACAGATTATTCAGCCTCCAGAGGGCCAGATTCCTGCGTATATACAACGCTGAGAAGAGGACCTTCAGATCTTTTTTACCAGATCGCAAATTAACAGGATTATTCTATTGGCTCATAAATCCTCCATAGCAAGCCGCTTTCAAGAACAGGGTTATAATCTATTGGTTAGGTGGTATAGGGTTCCTGCCTTAATGAACAAATTCTACCCGCAAATTTCTAAGTTATGCTGGCAATGTAATAAAGAGACTGGGACATTATTACACATTTTTTTGGCAGTGCCCTTTAATTACAGCATTCTGGAAGGATGTGGGGGGGATGATTAAAAAATTGACATTTGTTGACCTTGGTTCGGACCCTTTGGGCTATCTCTTGCATTTAAATGAACAACCCCTTCACCACTATAGAAAGACATTGTGCAGCTGAATGCTGCCCGGGTTTCTATTCCAGACATGTGGAAGTCCACGAATACACCTTCTCTGAAACACTGGTTTTCTAGGATAGAGGCAATTGGGACAATGGAATTTTTGACAGCGTCTCTCTATGGTAGAGAGGAGGAGTGTAGGGATACCTGGCGGCCATGGACAGCCTTTTCGGGCACCCCTAATATGTTGATTGCATTTCTGTATAGCGTGGGAGGGTGGATTCATAAGGATGAGCTGGGCCCTGATGGGGGAACTCCAGGAGAGGGGGTGGGGCGAGGGGCAGGGAGGCAATGAAGGTTCTGAGTTTGAGTTAGTTATATTTAATCCTTTTTTTTTTTTTCTCCTTTTCTCCGTTTTTTAGTAGATTTTGTCTCCGGACCCCCATTGATGGGGTCAGGAGAAAGGTTTCTTATTTTAAAGTAGTTAAGTTAAGGTATAAGCATATAGGTTAACAATTGCAGTAATCAATGCATATCAACATATTTTGGAGGTTATTATTTGATTCGAAGTGAATTTGCATTAAGGTGGCATATTAATTTATATTCTGCATTCATCTCCTATATCTAGTTTATATCTTTAGTTTATAATTTAATAAGTGTCAATGTTGGCCTATTAGATGTATTTGCTTAGCGAAGTTGGTTTCGTAATAGGTTTATTTCTTTGTTTGTCTTCTTTTTCTACATGATTGTTTATATTTGGAAAAATCGTTGAATAAAGAGTTATATGTACAAAAAAAAAAAAGGAAAGAAGAACAAATGATTTTTTTTAGTAAATGATGCACTGTCCAATATACTGTAGCTAATTCCAAAAGAACAATAGCAGAAAACCTTTAAAATCTGTTTAAATATAAAATATGTACTGAAAATTAAAAGAAAAGAGAATGCCTCTGGGGTCCTTGATACATAGGTTAAAATAACAATAAAAAGCAGTTTGACAATAGCAGAGTAGTAAATATTTCTTTTGCATTCTCGGTATTACGGTGTTTCCATACGGGATGTAGGTTTTTGTGTAAACACTGCATAATAAATGATATGTTGAAAGAATCTTTTAAGACTCAGCTAAGAGAATGTTCCTACTATTTTAATTCTGTGCTGTGTAATTATAACAAAAAAAAAATGTATTCTTTGTTTTTTCTTGAAAGATAATTTTCAAGAAATATAATGTACAGAGTGTTTGACTGAACACATTTCAATGGAAAAACAAAAACTATAATTCTATGTTCACTTAGTTTTGTTGTCTTTCTTTTGTATGTTGAAAACATGAGAAAATTTACCCTTTAAAGAAAAACTTTCTTCTTCAGTCACAGACCTCCCATTTTTCTAAATTAAAAAAGTAGTTGTGAGTCTAATCATTTTTGCACTCTTCCTGGGCTGCGTACCAGGAGGAGTGGCAAGGTACTTTGCCTACATACATTGTACTAAAAGGTGTTCCTCTTTTTCAACACCTTCTTTAGCTTTTATAATGACTTTTTTGAGATCAAAAAATATGTTTTACCTAAAGCTGAACTCCAGGCAACCAGGTAAATACATAGACAAAATGTATATATGAGAGCTGTTTTATCTGCCATATGAATTTTTTACTTCAGTCCATGCAGTCCTGCAATTTGCACAACACAGTACTGTCTGGCAGGGGAGGGGATATAGCCTTTATCTGCTGCAGTTTCAATTTACTTACATGTCTCCTCCCTACTCTGTGACTGGACACTGAAAAGAGAAGCAGCACTAATGAGCTCTCTGTCATTCTGTTCTCTCCTTCCATTAGCATGCTACTGGCACTGCAACACACCCGATTGACTCGTTGTGCTGCTTCTCCTTCCTTCTCTTTGAGCTCTGCTGTACAGGGTCTGCAAGAGACTAATGTCAAATCAAATTCAGATGCTTTCACTGCTTGCATTTAAAAAATACATTTAGGCTGGGTTCACATCTCTGTGCAGAGCAGCCCACAGCAGGTGCGTCCCTGTTCACCATTGCAGGTCTGATTTCGATCTGAATTTTTGGCTGAATTCGGACCTGAAACGGACCAGAGGACGTACAGGACTCCTGTGCAATTCACTCAGCAGCCGTCCCGGAGCTGTGTGAACCGGCTTCATTGAGAGCCAGTCACAGGCTCCTGATGTGTGGATTGGATGCGGGAAATCCGCATCCAATTTGCAATAGTATGAACCCAGCCTCAATGTTGTGATAATGACTATAGAGCTGCATTATTTGTGTATTTTTTTCTGCCTGGAGTTCAATATTAAAGGGTCTCTAAAGTTAAAAGTACTGTATTCTGGTAACTGTGTGTCGGGTAATGCCAGTAAGTATTCAGTATATCAATTCCTTTTTTTATGTCACAAGTCTTTGTCTATTTGTTTCTAAGAAGTAAATATAACAAATAATTCTGCGCTGCCCTAAAAAGAGGGAGTAAGCAGCTAACACAGCCAGTAGGATATGTGCATATAAAAGAGTAAACAAAATAAGTGTAGCGCTAAAACAACCCTAAATGTCTAATATGAAAATGATACAGTCCAGGAACCAATAAATCTCTAAATATAAATTAGACAAAAGTCCTTCATATTTATATAGTTCATATAGATTAATGGTCCATAAATATTGCGTGACTTCGTGTATGGAATATATCAATAAATGCGTGACATCTGACGTGAGGAAAACACCTCCACCGACAATAAGGAGGCTTACCAGATCAATTGGACCCAAAAAGACGTACGTCTAGTTGGGTCAAACGGGCTTGGGTGGTGAACCACTGTAGGAGATCCGGAAGAGTTGAAAAGGTGGGGGTCTTGAGATGAACCGTGGACCGGTGTATCCCTCAAGATGATGTCAAAAAGCAGGTGGTGATAACTCTCCACGCCCCTCCTTCTGTTTCTAAGCCTGTGTGAAATAAATCCTGAAATTTTAATACATTTTAAACTAAATATTGTCCGACGGTGATTAGGGGTACCCTCTATTTATTCCATATACCCGTATATACGCGAGTATAAGCCGACCCGAATATAAGCTGAGGCATCTAATTTTACCAAAAAAACTGGGAAAACGTATTGACTCGAGTATAAGCCTAGGGTGAGAAATGCGCAGCTACTGTAAGTGGAAAAGAGGGTCAACAATGCCCATTTGCAGCCTCACTGTGCCCATTTGCATGCCTCACTGTGGCCATTTGCAGCCATAGGTCCCCCAAACTTCAAACTCTGTAGTTAAGGTTTCCTAGACGCACCCTAGCTGCAGCCAAAATTTGGCGTCTCTGGACCCAAAGGGTCCCGAAATGACATTGCTGCAGATGGACACAGTTGACCAACTTTGGGGCCCCGTATCTCAGGACCCCTTGGTGCTAGGAACCCCTATTTTGGTGTGCTAACCAAATGGAACTAGCACTACAACATATCCAAAGCTGGGGTTCCTAGCACTAAGTAGCCCCGAGATATGGGGCCCCAAAATCGGTTTGGAAAATATCAAGCACTTTTCTGCAGCAGAGAATGACATTTTCCAAACTGAATTTGGGGCCCCATATCTCGGGGCCACTTGGTGCTAGGAACCCCAGCTTTGGATATGTTGTAGTGCTAGGGGGGCATTTTCAGCACAAAAAAATGTGCTCAAGAACTCGGCTTCTACTCGAGTATATACGGTATGTATTAATTTGTCTATTCCTATAGTTTGCTCGTCTATTAAAACTCTGATATTTACTGTTGATAGCACAATAATATAAGGTTAGCTATGAAAAAAAAACACACTGCTTAGTAACAACGTCTTATTTATTTCCCAAGAAAATAGGAAAACGCTAACATGAAAATAATTCAGAGAGATATTACAAAGCATAACAACAAGAAACATCAAATATACTTATCGCAAAGCTGTCCTATAGATACGGTATCATCAGCTGGGCTCGAGATGGTAACAGAGAAAGCCATGTGGCTCAGAGAGCCATCAGGCATGAGCCAAGAGCGAAAAAATGGACAACTTCCCTCCTTTGAGCACTTTTTAAACTTCATCCATACACCGTCCAGACACAACCCCATTGCCTGCCAATTTAGGTTTCTAACGAATGAAAGTAGTTCCGGGGCAGTCCTTCTCAAACTATTATATTTCTGTCCGTTATGCTGTATTGGCCTCTAGGGGCAGCATTGTCCATGTATCATGTCTATGTATCAATCCCTTTGATCCTTTGATCTTTGTAACCCACCTTCATCAATTGTCCTGGCTGCCATGGCCCTCTTTGAAGTTTTCTTGCATAGCGTTATCACATCAGACGGTCCGGAGCCAAGCTTTTGTTCAGCAAAGCTTTGATGTGCAACTTGTTACTTTCCAAAGGCCACCTGTCTGCCTCAACCAGGAAGTAAAACTCCATAAATATGATAATAAACCATGTTGCCTTCCAACAATGTGCAATTCATTTCGGTCTGAATGTAAATGCGGACACACTTTTGGTTATTTTGAGATTTGGATGTATCCAAATCTCCAAATGAAATAGTAATACATTTCAAACAAATTTCATTGAAATTTGTTGACATTCGTTTTATTTGTTTCCTAATGAATTCCAAATTTTCAAAACAATTTGAATTTGGATCAGTCGAAAAATGATCGACAGATTCAAATTCTGTGTGAAGAATTGGTTGTTAAGGAGCGGGCTGGGAAGCCGGCTGCCACGTCCTTAACAACCGATGACTCATCAGCTGTCAGCAGGCTTCCCCTCTGTGAGCTGAAATGTAAACAAAAGAATGCCAGCAATAGAAAAGTCAGAAAAGAAAAAACAGCGTAGGATCGCGCCTCAAAATCCATACCAGACCCTATTCCGAGCAAGCCAGGAAAGATGGGAATGAGCGAGCGGCCCCTCCCCTCCTGAACCATACCAGGCCACATGTCCTCAACATGGGGGGGTGCTTTGGGGCAGGGGGGCACCCCAAAGCACCTTGTCCCCACCTTGGGCTGTGGTTGTGGAGGTCTGCAGATGGGGGCTTATTGGAATCTGGAAGCCCCATTTAACAAGGGGGCCCCCAGATCCTGCCCCCCCATGAGTATGGGAGACATAGTACCCCTACCAATTCACCCAAAAAAGTGTACCAAAGGAATAAAGAGAGTACACATGTTTTTGACAATCCCTTTATTAACCACTTCCCACCCAGCCTATAGCAAAATGATGGCCGGACGGTGGTTCCGTTATCCTGACTGGACATCATATGACGTCTTTCAGCATGACAGCCACAACACCGATCTCCTCAGAGACTCTTTACCACGTGATCAGCTGTGTCCAATCACAGCTGATCACGGTGTAAACAGGAAGAGCCGTGGATCGGCTTTTCCTCACTCGCATCTGATAGACGCGAGTAGAGGAGAGCCGATCGGCTGCTCTCCTGACAGGGGAGGTGTGCGCTAATTGATTATCATCGCAGCCCCCCCCCCCGAGGATGCCCACACAGGACCATCAGGGATGCCTCCAGGGATGCCCACCACTGATGACCACCAGGTATGCCACCCATGGCCACCAGGGATGCAAATATGTGCCCAAAAATTATGCCAATCTGTGCCCAAAAATTGTGCCAATTGTGCTCATCAGTAACGCGTGCCAGTGCCTCCTTTACAGTGATGCCCATCAGTGCCACCTATCAGTGTCCATCAGTGCCACCTATCAGTGCCCATCCATGCTCATCAGTGCCACCTATTAGTGCCCATCAGTGCCTCCTATCAGCGCCCATCAGTGCCACCCATAAGTACCCATCAGTGCTGTATTTCAGTGCCCATCAGTGTTGCCTATCAGTGCCCATCAGTGCCACCTATCAATACCCATCAGTGCCGCATATCAGTGCCACCTATCAGTGCCCATCAGTGTCGGCTATCAGTGCCCATCAGTGCTGCATATTAGTGCCCATTAGGGATGAGCTTTGTGTTCGAGTCGAACCCATGTTCGACTCGAACATCGGCTGTTCGTTCGTTCGCCGAATTGCGAACGATATGGGCCAAATTCGTGTGGCGTGTAACGGCCCATAATTCACTGCGGCATCGCAGTGCATTGCTGGCTGATGATTGGCCAAGCATGTACTATGACCCGCATGCTTGGCCAATCACAGCGCCGCCTGAACAGAGAGCCGTAAATGGCCAAAGCCAAGGAGGCTTTGGCCAATTATGGCTCAGGGGATTTAGTACACGCCCCACACTATATAAGGCCGCCTGCACGGCGGCCCTGTGCAGTGTGTTCCGGTGTGCTGAGAGATAGAGAGAGAGAGAGACAGTGTCATTTCATTTGAGTTAGCTAGATTAGGCAGGACAGTCAGTCAGTTAGCTGCACTTACAGTGTATTGTGTATATATATGCATCCCAGGTGTTGCATATATATTTATACACTGTATTCAGTTTAGCTAGATCCGTTCCTGTTATCTTCCTACTGACAGGCAGGCTTGTCTTGTTACAGTATTTACAGCTACCTGAAGAAAATTGCTGGTGTTCTTTTGATCCTATTAGTACCACAGTCAGGCAGCTAGACTATTTACAGTTAGAGCAGTGCGTCCTGCTCACAGTGTTCAGCTAGATCCGTTCCTGTTATCTTCTTACTGACAGGCAGGCTTGTCTTGTTACAGTATATAAAGCTACCTGAAGAAAATTGCTAGTGTTCTTTTGCTCCTATTAGTACCACAGTCAGGCAGCTAGACTATTTACAGTTAGTGCAGTGCGTCCTGCTCACAGTGTTCAGCTAGATCCGTTCCTGTTATCTTCTTACTTGCAGGCAGGCTTGTCTTGTTACAGTATTTACAGCTACCTGAAGAAAATTACTGGTGTTCTTTTGATCCTATTAGTACCACAGTCAGGCAGCTAGACTATTTACAGTTAGTGCAGTGCGTCCTGCTCACAGTGTTCAGCTAGATCTGTTCCTGTTATCTTCCTACTGACAGGCAGGCTTGTCTTGTTACAGTATTTACAGCTACCTGAAGAAAATTACTGGTGTTCTTTTGATCCTATTAGTACCACTGTCAGGTAGCTAGACTATTTACAGTTAGTGCAGTGCGTCCTGCTCACAGTGTTTAGCTAGATCCGTTCCTGTTATCTTCTTACTGACAGGCAGGCTTGTCTTGTTACAGTATATAAAGCTACCTGAAGAAAATTGCGGGTGTTCTTTTGATCCTATTAGTACCACAGTCAGGCAGCTAGACTATTTACAGTTAGTGCAGTGCGTCCTGCTCACAGTGTTCAGCTAGATCCGTTCCTGTTATCTTCCTACTGACAGGCAGGCTTGTCTTGTTACAGTATTTACAGCTACCTGAAGAAAATTGCTGGTGTTCTTTTCATCCTATTAGTACCACAGTCAGGCAGCTAGACTATTTACAGTTAGTGCAGTGCGTCCTGCTCACAGTGTTCAGCTAGATCCGTTCCTGTTATCTTCCTACTGACAGGCAGGCTTGTCTTGTTACAGTATTTACAGCTACCTGAAGAAAATTACTGGTGTTCTTTTGATCCTATTAGTACCACAGTCAGGCAGCTAGACTATTTACAGTTAGTGCAGTGCGTCCTACTCACAGTGTTCTGCTAAACCTACAAGTTAGTGGGGTGCGTACTGCTCACAGTGTTCAGCTAAACCTACAAGTTAGTGGGGTGCGTCCACCTCACAGTGTTCAGCTAAACCTACAAGTTGGGGGGTGCGTCCTGCTCACAGTGTTCAGCTAGATCCGTTCCTGTTATCTTCTTACTGACAGGCAGGCTTGTCTTGTTACAGTAAATACAGCTACCTGAAGAAAATTGCTGGTGTTCTTTTGATCCTATTAGTACCACAGTCAGGCAGCTAGACTAATTACAGTTAGTGCAGTGCGTCCTGCTCACAGTGTTCAGCTAAACCTACAAGTTAGTGGGGTGCGTTCACCTCACAGTGTTCAGCTAAAGCTACCTGTAGAAGGTTGGTGGTGTTCTCATACTACAGGCAGGCAGTTGATTTTGCTAGCTGCAGTATCAGTACATACATATATATATATATATATATATATATATATATATAATTATATATATATATATATCCCAGCTTAGTGCAGCTACAGGCCATTAGTATGTCTGGAAGGCCAAGAAGGAGAGGCAGACAGTCACAAGCCAATAAGAGAGGGCAAGCAGGCTCTGTGTCTAGTGCTGGTCGTGGAGACGGTGCATCCTCATCAGCACGTGGCCATGGGACACGCTTGGCCTTTTTTTCAGCAGCTGGCCGTGTTGAGCATGCGGAAGACTTGGTCGAGTGGATGACCAAGCCGTCCTCATCCTCCTCACCCTCTCTCACCCATGCCCAGGGTACTTTGTCTGACAAAGCAGCGGCCTCTTCCCTCAGGCTCAATGTCATCAGTGACTCCTTCCCTAGCCCCACCATGTCCTCCTGAGGAGTCCCTCGAACTGTTTGACCACAGTGTTGGGTACATGCTCCAGGAGGATGCCCAGCGTTTGGAAGGCTCTGATGATGATACTGAGCTCGATGAAGGCAGTAACATGAGCACGGACAGAGGGGGTGCCCAAAAAGGACAGCAATCTGGCAGTCATGCTCCCCCTGCTGCAGCATACTGCCAGGTTTGCTCCAGTGATAAGGAGGGAGGGGATGATGAGGTCACTGACTCAACGTGGGTGCCTGATAGGAGAGAGGGGGTGGAGGAGGAGGAGGCGGCACATCACCAACGAGGCAGGATGCCCTCCAGGGGCCAGCCTAAGGGCAGCACATTGACTGCATCACACCCCAAAGCTCCACATGTGCAGGGCGCTGCAGTCTCTGCGCGTTATTCAAAAAGTTCCTTGGTGTGGGCCTTTTTTGAAACTAGTGCATCAGATCGCACCGCTGCTATTTGCAACATATGTCTCAAGCGTATCTCGCGTGGCCAAAACATCTCCCGCTTGGGTACCACATGCTTGACCAGACATATGTTGACCTGCCATGCAGTTCGTTGGCAAGCGTATCTAAAAGACCCACACCAAAGAACAAAGAGGACCTCTCCTTGCTCCTCATCAGCTGAGATTTCCAACCCCACTAGACCTTCAGTCCTCTCTGAGACCTGCACTGAGAGGAATGAAGGTGTAGAATTAGGTGTGTCGCAGCCAAGTACTTGTGGGCAATCTGCTTTTGGCACACCGATGTCAGATTGTACCAGGCAAATTTCCCTGCCCCAGCTGCTGCACCGCCGAAAGAAGTTTGCTCCCAGCCATCCACATGCGCAGCAGTTGAATGCTAGCTTGGCAAAATTGCTACCACTTCAACTACTGCCTTTTCAGTTGGTAGACTCTGCCCCCTTCCGTGAGTTTGTGGAATGTGCGGTTCCTCAGTGGCAGGTACCCAAACGCCACTTTTTCTCACGGAAGGCGATTTCGGCTCTCTACCGGCTCTCTACCGGCATGTGGAAGGCAATGTCCATGCCTCGCTGGACAGGGCGGTCAGCGGTAAGGTGCATATTACCGCTGACTCATGGTCCAGCAGGCATGGACAGGGACGTTACCTAAGTTTCACCGCGCATTGGGTGACTCTGCTGGCAGCTGGGAAGGATGCAGGACAAGGTACAGTAGTGTTGGAGGTTTTTCCGCCACCACGCCTCCAAAATGCTAATGATTGTGACACACCTCTCTCCTCCACCCCCTCCTCTTCTTCTTCCTCCATGGCCTCTTCCTGTGCTTTGTCCTTGGAACCAGCAGTGCTCCGTAGCCGTTCGAGGGGCTACGCAAGTACGCAGGCCAAAAGATGCCATGTGGTGCTTGAGCTGGTGTGCTTGGGGGACAGGAGCCACACTGGGGCAGAGGTTCTGTCAGCTCTGCAGGGGCAGGTTCAGAGGTGGTTGACGCCACGCCAACTTAAGGCAGGAATGGTGGTTTGCGACAATGGCACCAACTACCTCTCTGCCCTCCGACAGGGACAAATGACCCATGTGCCCTGTTTGGCTCACGTCCTTAACTTGGTGGTGCAGCGGTTCTTGGGCAGGCCTACAGGATGTCCTGAGGCAGGCCAGGAAAGTCTGTGTGCATTTCCGCCGGTCATATAATGCCAGTGCTCCGCTGACAGACCTCCAAAAGGAGTTTAACCTGCCCAAGAACTGCCTAATCTGTGACATGCCCACCAGGTGGAACTCAACGTTGGCCACGCTGCAGCGGCTGCACACGCAGCAGAGGGCCATCAATGAGTACCTGTGCGACTATGGCACCAGGACAGGGTCAGGGGAGCTTGTTTTTTTTTTCCCCACACCAGTGGGCCATGATCAGGGATGCATGCACTGTCCTGTCACCATTTGAGGAGGCCACGAGGATGGTGAGCAGTGACAGTGCATGCATCAGTGACACTGTCCCCCTTGTCCACCTGTTGGAGCACACGCTGCGTGGAAAAATGGACAGGGCACTTGAGGCAGAACAGAGGCAGGAAGAGGAGGACTTCCTTAGCTCTCAAGGCCCCCTTTATCCAGACAGTGTTCCTGCGTGCTCGCCGATCACAAAGGAAGAGGACGAGGAGGAAGATTGTGTCAGTATGGAGGTGGAGCCTGGCACTCAGCATCAGCAGCAGTCTTTAAGGGATCAGTCCCAAGAAACACATGGACTTGTACGTGGCTGGGAGGAGGTGGCTGCGGACCATGTCGTCCTTAGTGACCCAGAGGACTCTGGACCGAATGCCTCAGCAAACCTATGCTGCATGGCCTCCCTGATCCTGCAAAGCCTGCGTAAGGATCCTCATATTCGTGGTATCAAGGAGAAGGACCAATACTGGCTGGCAACCCTCCTTGATCCACGTTACAAGGGTAAGGTTGCGGACCTTATCTTGCCATCGCAGAGGGAGCAGAGGATGAAACATCTTCGGGAGGCCTTGCAGAAAGGTCTGTGCAACGCGTTCCCAGAGACTGGGAGGTTACAAACTCCTGTTTCTGGACAACGTGTTGCTGAGGCTTCGGTCAGTCAAAGAAGGAGCAGTGGAGAAGGTGGCCGTCTGACCGATGCGTTCAGACAATTTTTTGGTCCGCAACCCCAAGGTATGATCGGTTCCAGCAACCATCGCCAGCGTCTGTTTTACATGGTGCAGGAATACCTAGGGGCAAGATCAGACTTGGACACCTTTCCCACCGAAAATCCTCTGGGTTACTGGGTCTTGAGGATGGATCACTTGCCAGAGCTTGCACAGTATGCAATTGAGCTACTGGCCTGTTCTGCATCCAGCGTTCTTTCAGAACGCACATTCAGTGCTGCTGGAGGCGTGGTAACCGATCACAGGGTGCGTCTGTCCACCGACTCGGTCGATTGACTGACCTTCATAAAAATGAATCAGTCTTGGATCACCACCAGCTACCAAGCACCTGATGCTGATGTAACCGAATAATTTTTTTTGAAATCTCAGATCCCTTCAAAGACTGCCTATGCTGATGCTGAGTGACTATCCCTGAGTAATTATCCTCTTCCTCCTCAATCATCACGCTGATAGCTTGTAAGAACATTTTTGGTTCTGGGCGCCACCACCAGTGCCTAAGGCACAATTTTTCAGCCCCTGTTTAACAGGGGCGTGTAGTTACAATTTTTGATGCAATACTTTGCAGCAGGGCTCGTTCCTGCGTTCCAACTAGAGTGTCTGTGAGGGGTTTCAGTGTTGTGGCACCAGCACCAGTGCCTAAGGCCCAATTTTTCTGCCGCTGTTTAACAGGGGCGTGTAATTACAATTTTTGATGCAATACTTTGCAGCAGGGCTCGTTCCTGCGTTCCAACTAGGGTGTCTGTGAGGGGTTGCAGTGTTGTGACTCAGCACCAGTGCCTAAGGCCCAATTTTTCTGCCCCTGTTTAACAGGGGCGTGTAATTACAATTTTTGATGCAATACTTTGCAGCAGGGCTCGTTCCTGCATTCCAACTAGAGTGTCTGTGAGGGGTTGCAGTGTTGTGGCACCAGCACCAGTGCCTAAGGCCTAATTTTTCAGCTCCTGTTCAACAGGGGCATGTAATTACAATTCTTGATCTAATATTTCACAGCAGGGCCCTGTGAGGGCTTACAGTGTTGTGGCCACAACAACACCTAAGGCCCAAATTTCTGCTGAGTATATAGGGCAGGACCCTACTTTCAAACATCTAACTTACAAACGACTCCTACTTGCAAATGGAAGGAGACAACAGGAAGTGAGATGAAATCTACCCCTAGGAAGGGAAATTCTCTCCTGTAAGAGTTAATATGGGAAAAACATTTCTCCTTTCCACTGATGCTTTCCAATCCTTGTTCCACAAAAAACCCCAAATTTTCAAAAAACATTTTTCTATGGGACAAAAAGTGAGGTGAAATCTTCTGAAGAGGAGGAAAGACAGCAAAACAAATGTCACAGGGGTGATAACCCTTCCCTGTGTTTTCCAAAAAGCTTAAAAAAGATTTTTTGGCTGGAGCTAAACACGTTAAAAATGTACCCGTTCAAAATTACAAACAGATTCTACTTAACAACAAACCTACAGTCCCTGTCTTGTTTGCACCGCCTGTATACTGCTGTTCAGAGTATATAGGGCCTGGTGGCCCCACACCTTTCCTTATTTTAATTTGGGTGCGGGGTTCCCCTTAATATCCATACAAGACCCAAAGGGCCTGGTAATGGACTGGGGGGTACCCATGCCGTTTGTCTCACTGATTTTCATCCATATTGCCAGGACCCGACATTACATTAAACCCGCAAGCAGTTTTAAATGAGATTTTTTCCTTTAAAAATGACATTTGGTGCAGGGACTGTTCTAAACACGGGAAACACGCGTCACTTAACAGGCATACTATAGACACCCACCAGGTACGATATTTAAAGGGATATTTCACTTTTTTTTTTTTTTACTTTAAGGATCATTAAAATCACTGCTCCCGAAAAAACGGACGTTTTTAAAAGTTTTTTTTGCATTGATACATGTCCCCTGGGGTAGGACCCGGGTCCCCAAACCCTTTTTAGGACAATACCATGCAAATTAGCCTTTAAAATGAGCACTTTTGATTTCGAACGTTCGAGTCCCATAGACGTCAATGGGGTTCTAACGTTCGTGTGAACTTTCGGTCCGTTCGCAGGTTCTGGTGCGAACCGAACCGGGGGGTGTTCGGCTCATCCCTAATGCCCATCATCAGTGCCCATCAGTGCCACCTCATTGGTGCCAACTCATCAGTGCCCATCAGTGCCCATCAGTGCAGCCTCATAAGTTCCCATTAGTGAAGGAGAAAACGTACTGTTTTTCTAAAATTTTATAACAGAAACATTTTTTTCAAAGTTTTTGGTCTTTTTCCATTTGTTTAGCAAAAAATAAAAACCTCAGAGGTGATAAAATACCACCAAAAGAAAGCTCTGTTTGTGGGAACAAAATGAGAAAAATTTAGTTTGGTTACAGTGTTTCATGACCGCGCAATTGTCATTTAAAAAGCGGCAGCGCTGAAAGCTGAAAATTGGTTTGGGCAGGGAAAGTGCCTGGTTAAAAAATCAAAAACAGTGAATAAAGGAAAAGGAACTTTGGACTTTGTAGGCACAGTAACACCAATTATTTTACAAAAATAGTTTATTGAAAAAACAAAATTAAGCAATAATTATTAAAAAACCACAAAAAGTTTTAGTACAGAAGAAATTTCAAGTAGTTGTTGCTATACAAAACCACCTCTACATATAAGACCTCGGATATAAGGATAACTTATCCAGAGTAAATGGATATCCAAGGATGTGGCCGGACAGCAATTCAAAAACAGGTAACTTCATATCAAAGAACTAAATATATACCTCAGGAGTGGGATTTTAAGGGCAATGCAATGATTGGAAGTGTTGAAATATCATTAAAAAGTAGTTTATTAATACAAAAACAAATAAATATACATAAACATACACATTGATCTGTAGTTGAGAAGTGTTTGGATAGTTTAAAAAAAATATCAAGCATATGAAAATATATGATGCATCCTACTGCTAATTTAACAAGTATCACCCTCGATGGGTATGATGGCGTCCTGATAGCAGATTTCCAACGCGTTTCAACTTATTGTAAGGATAAAGTCTTCCTCAGGGAGGGACTGCATCACATTCTAGAATTTCAAGTAACAACATGATTACTAGTATATATTTAAATATTTATATGTTGCTTAAATCTACAAAAAATCACATCTGCAACAAAGTAGTATATGCGACTTACGTTTGCATTTGGCTGTGAATAATCGCTTTCCCAGTGCTGGCCGGGGTCCTAACACGTAATTGTCAGTACTGCTCAGATATCCTCTACGGGATGGCCTGGTGTGTTTATAAAAAGACCAGTATTTGGCAGTCGTGGTAATTAAACAACTGAAAAACATGAGTGGTATGGAAGAGATATTAGTAAAATTAAATGTCAAAGAGGTCAAAGAGTGGAATTAATGGTGGTTCGTAGGAGAAATGGAGTTCCCCGGAGCCATCATCAAAAAGAAAAAGCGATCCAATGCCTTAGATTGATTGTATCAGGTGAGGGGTTCCATGTGTCAGGGAGCTTCGTTCCTGGAGTACCTCTCTGTGGCAAAGCCAGTTGTGGAATGCTGCCTGTGGCCATCCCTGGCGTCCTAATATATGAGGTGTGGGCGTGGCAAAGTAATGGGTGTCACCCTAATTGAGTAGGATCTCACATTCATTGGTGGTACAGTGGAGGGGGCGTGGCTTCAATTAGCCGCCGTCACTATTTGTATTGTACACTGGCGGGAAGCATCCACAGGCTTCCCTGTTGCCTAGGCAGCGGACGCTTATCCTCCTCCCTCCCTGTCCCCTCCCCGTGACGTGAAGCCTATTGCTTGCACGTAGCCCATATAGTGTGGGCGCGGGGTGAGGCAGGGAGAGAGGAGCGTCCGGTTGCCGGGGCAACATGCATATGACGTTGGGGTCGCATGGCCCCGACGTACGTTCCCAGGACAGGGAGGGGCGCCGTGTGACTCCACAGCGCTGTTTGTACAGTCTTGTCACTGTTTGTACAGAGCATCGGTAGCCGCCGTCACTGTTTATATTGAGCACTGGCGGGAAGCATCCACAAGCCTCCCTGTTGCCTAAGCAGCGGACGCTTATCCTCCTCCCTCCCTGTCCCCTCCCAGTGACGTGAAGCCTGTTGCTTACACGTAGCTCATATAGTGTGGGCGCGGGGTGAGGCAGGGAGAGAGGAGCGTCCGGTTGCCGGGGCAACATGCATATGACGTCGGGGTCACATGGCCCCGACGTACGTTCCCAGGAAAGGGAGGGGCGCCGTGTGACTCCACAGCGCTGTTTGTACAGTCTTGTCACTGTTTGTACAGAGCATCGGAGCATAATAGCTCCGCTGTCAGACAGAAGATATCAAAAATCTGTATGGGGTATCATTCCATGTTGGTGTCATGGGTGTCACTCAGACAAGCATGACAAAGAGTAGCAGTTCTGTTCTCCCTCATTAGGGAGATTTACAGGAGACTAGTTTAAATAAAAATAGTACTGATGCATTATAATTTATGTAAAATGAAAGAATGTGAGAAAGAGAAGGGGAATGATTCTTAAATATTGCCCATCCTCTCTGTGGCGATTGTACTGCCATTGAACAAATGGCAGGACATCAAAATTAGGGCTTATAACCACCGGCACAGAAAGAAATCCCGGGGCATCGGAATGAGATCCGACGTCTTCGGGGTATTCGGGCCATGATATAACATCATGGCCCCCCCCTGTGCCGGGTAGGGATAGGGGGCAGAGCGACAGGGGTGTCATTGGCCTCCGTTTCAACACTGGGGAGCGAAATCATATAGCACAGCCGCATGAAAAATGCATCTGCAGAGATAACAACAATCAACAAAATACTATATACAAAATAATTACACGGAAGAAATTACAATAATTACAGTAAATACAATTTAATTAGAAACTCTCCTATATAGTTTCTGACTGAGTGAAGTGTAAGATCTTAGCAGTTTACAACATATGATAATCAGTGGGGAGATGATAGGCCTGTGGTGTTGTGGAAAGGGCCCTCTATTGGAATATGGCTCCCATTCTATAAAGGCAAGGGGCAAAAAAAGAAGAGCAAGGGAACAAGGAAGATAAAATGATGCTTAATTAATCCGTTTTCCCCGAGCTAAAGCCCTCCAAGAAGGGTCTGAAACTTTCGGTTTCGTTTAAGCCAGGGGGGGTGGTGGCCCTAAGGTACCTTATCCAGCGCATTTCACGCTGGAGGAGGACCTTGTTCCAGTCTCCTCCCCTGAGTGGCAGATGGATCCTATCAAGGACTGTAAAGTTCACCGAGGGTAGTCGGTAATTGTGGCATCTGGCAACGTGCCTTCCCAGGGGCAGGTACAGGTTGCCGATTTGCATACTTTGCATGTGTTTATCGACACGTTTTCTGAATTCCTGCCTCGTTTTCCCTACGTAGAAGGCACCACACTGGCACTGCATGAGGTATACCACACCCTGCGTCTTACAGTTGGCAAAATGACGCAGGGAAAAACTTTCCCCATTGGGCAGTGCCAGTGTGGTCCTTCTACCGATGACTGGGCATTGGGCACAGGAACCACATGGGTATGTACCCCATGTTTTGCAGAGGTCCTTTCTTGCCGTACCCTTGTATTCACTTTGAATAAGTGCATTTCCTATTGAGCTGGGTTTTCTGTAGGTAATTTGGGGTTTGGGACCAATTAGTCCTTTCAAAATTGGATCATCTGTAAGGATGGACCAATATTTTGAGATAATTTTATTGATTTTGAGGTGCTCGTTGTGTCATGTTCCGCATGCCTAGACGCTTCTTCAGGATCAAGGATAGTTGTGGCTGACAAAATTGGATAAAATTGATATAATTAATATACAAAAGGCAAACCAAAAAATAATAATAATACTCAATATAAAATGTAAACGGTTCAGGAACCTCGAGTAGCCAGGCAGCAAAGGTAAGGGCTAAGGCACCCGGAAGGGGTGATGAAGAGACACCACGGGGGCGTGCAAAATATAATATTAAATGTGAACGGGGGAGTGAACAAAAAGGCGTCTAAGGTAGAGACCCAGGTAGAAAGCATGCATGTCTGTCAGATGGAGTGGGAAGGAGGGGTAGGAAAGGAAAAGCGGGGGGGGGGGGGAGGGAAGGGGAGAGTGGAAGGGGAGGAAAGGAATGGGCCAAGGGGGAGGAGAAGGGAAAGGGGGGAGGGGGGGATGGAGAGAGAGGGAAGGACAGGGACGGACAAGGGGAAGGACAGGAGGGGATGGGGGGGAGGGGGGAGGGGAGGAAGAGGGGAAAAAGGGGAGGGAGGGGAAAAAAAAGGGGGGGGAGGGTGGAACAACGGGGAGGGAATGGGGAAGGAAAGAAAATATAAAATACTTACTATAATGCTATGGATTAAAATAGTGTGTAAATGCGCACACACAATGGTAGAAAAGATGGTGGAACGGGGCTTGGGCAACATACGTGATGTATGGTCCAGAATATATATATGCATTCACATTGCTTGATATATGTAAAAAAATGATTTAATAATGAACAATGGTAATGGTCTAAGGGGATCACCCATAATCAAACACTCACCGACATGATGGGTTGTTTGGTGTAATTTATATATACTGTGTAGTATAGGGGTAAGATCTAATCCTAAAGATATTGCTGGTTAGTATATCTCCATAAATGAAGAGGGATCCAGAAGAAGCCTAGGCAGTAGATATGGATCATCCAGCAACACTCACCAATATGTATCTGAGATAGGACATAGTATGCCTGAAGTATAAGAATATACACCAATAAGAATAGGGACCAGGGGATAGTAAAATACTATTAATAATATCAATAATCAGAAAATAAATAAAGTGGCCCAAATGTATATATAAGATTCTACAGATAGGCGAATTATACCTGGGCAGTGTGAGTGGAGCGTTCCGGTCCAACCGTCTGTAGTGCGAGCTGGTCCACAGTATAGGACGCAGTCCTATTAAAATGCACGTCCCGTCCGTAGTCAACAAATGGGCTCTGCCGACGTGACGTCATCCGGAACGGCCAAAAAGATTCCATTGCGCATGCGCACCACTTATGGCTGCACCAGCTTTAATGAGAAGGTGTGCCCCCCAAATATCTTGTTTGTGTGATGTATGGATTCTGACCAAATCCTTTATAGCAATATGGTGTGACCAAATCCCCATATTTTTGAAAATGTCTTTTTGAGAATGTTTAGGTGTTTTTAAATTAGCCTTGCTGGAGGTGAATGTTTTTTGCATGTGTGCGCTGTAATATTTTTCTTCTATTGTATGGTCTTATGGCTGCACCAGCTTTAATGAGAAGGGGTGCCCCCCAAATATCTTGTTTGTGTATTGTATGGATTTTGACCAAATCCTTTTGGGATAGGAGCACCCTATTCCCTCATTAGTACCTCTCATTAGTGTCCACTTGTGTCATAGGTGGAGACCTTTAAATTCTCCCATTTGGAAGAGTGTAGCTCTCATGGTTCAGAGAAGCAGGATCTCACAAATCTATGGATAGTGTAGGACCCACTAATATTGGGGTACTTTGTCGCAGTAAGTGGGCTTAGCACCATATAGCAATATGGTGTGACCAAATCCCCATATTTTTGAAAATGTCTTTTTGAGAATGTTTAGGTGTTTTTAAATTAGCCTTGCTGGAGGTGAATGTTTTTTGCATGTGTGCGCTGTAATATTTTTCTTCTATTGTATGGTCTTATGGCTGCACCAGTTTTAATGAGAAGGTGTGCCCCCCAAATATCTTGTTCGGTCCACAGTATAGGACGCAGTCCTATTAAAATGCACGTCCCGTCCGTAGTCAACAAATGGGCTCTGCCGACGTGACGTCATCCGGAACGGCCAAAAAGATTCCATTGCGCATGCGCACCACTCAGCTGAGAGCGTCATCGAGGAGGATGTCGCTCCCGTCCAAGAGGAGGTGCGCGCGCAGCATGGAATGATATTGGCCAGAAAGGGGAGAACCACAGCTCCCCCATTGGCCAATATATGCGTCACACCAACAGATGGACAGATGGTGTGACGCTGGGCGGCCACGTGGTGACTGAGAACTCACCCACAGGGAAGCGCCCGCCCCAACCAAGCAGACAGGCACTCAGAGAAAAACATGAACCATTCAATGCTATAATATAATATGAATTAAACATTGTATAACAAAATATATAAATAAATATCCATAGTTCTCTGTAATTGCAGTGCTTAATGCCTAAAGGGGGACCTGGCAATAATAATTCCAAAAAAGATCTTTCTTAATATAATTTGTACAACACATGTATATGCATCATGGGACTCAGATTGTGTCCTAAAGCTGGAGAAGCAGAAACCCAAAAGGACATACACGTTGATCATAACTACATATATAGAATATATAGAAATCAAACCATAGTTTGGAATAAGATCATTGCACTAAGGGATGTGAGGAAACTGTAAGGAGGTAGAGATAGTAGGCATTACAGGAACGGTTTGTATGATTGGGCTTCATTTATACCAGGAGCATGGATGGCATTCAAGCGCTCAATCCAAAGTGTCTCTCTTTGAAGTATTTGTTTGTCCCAATTCCCACCCCATGGATTCTGGGGGATCACTGCGAGGGCAATAAAGGAGACCACCGATGTGTCAAATTTGTGGTATAGGTCTAAATGTCTGCTTACTGAGGTAACCATTTTCCCCCCTCCGGAGTAATAGATATGATCTTTATAACGGGAACGAAACTGCCTAATGGTTTTTCCAACATAGAAGGCTTTACATTTGCATGTCATTAAATAAACTATGCCTCGGGTCTCGCAGTCAGCATAAAAGGTAGGGGTAAAAATTTCACCATTAGGTAATGTGAAACGGGTACCTGTTTGAATCCAAGAGCAAAACGCGCATCTGCCACACCTAGCAATACCATTGGAGTGATATTGAGGTGTTGTGTTGTTACAATAGTGACTTGATGTTAGTTTATCCTGTAGGGACCTAGACCTGCAGAAGGTGATATTAGGAGTGGGTCTGACATATTTAGCCAGAAAAGGGTCATCCCGCAGTAGAGACCAATGTGTTGTCAGGACCTCACGTAATTCAGCGTGATGCTGAGAATATCTGGTGATATATCTAACAACCTGGTTGTATTTAGAGGTCTTAGTTTTATATAACAGAGAGTTGCGTGAATGGCAACGATGTAGAAAAGATTTGCTGTAACCTCTTGCCTTTAGCTGATCGCGGAGTAAATTGGCCTGTAATTTAAATTCTTCAGTAAAGGTACAGTTTCTACGGAGTCTTAGATATTGTGCGTATGGTATACTGCTGATAAGAGTGTGTGGGTGAATGCTGTCGGCATGTAGAAGTGTATTGCCTGCTGACTCTTTCCTAAAGAGCGTGGCTGCCATCGCTGTCCTTAGAGATAGTGAGATCGAGAAAAGTAATTTTTGATTTATCACTGGAAAATGTGAATTTACGGTTGAAAGAATTGCAGTTTGGCCTCTCAATGAAGGAATTTAAACTGTCCGTGGTACCGGACCAGACAATAAATATGTCATCAATATAACGTAGCCAGCATAACGCCTGGCTCGTATATTGTGAGAGAGTATCATCGGAGAAAATGCTGCGTTCCCACCCCCCCAGGTACAGGTTGGCATAAGTGGGCGCACAAGATGTGCCCATAGCCACACCCTGCACCTGGAGGAAGTGGGACTCTTTGAAAATTAAACAGTTATGTGTAAGTATAAACTGCAAAAGGTCCAAGATGAATTCACAATATTCCCAGCGGTGGTGAGTTTGTTCGCGGAGGAAGGTACGTGCTGTCCTGATGCCCTGCTAGTGAGGGATACTCTAGTAAAGAGCCTCGACATCTAGGGTCACGAGCAGGGCATCAGGAGGCATGACCATCCCCTCAATGTGTTTAAGCAGGTCTGATGTGTCCCTGATATAAGATGGCAGTGATAATGCGTGTGGCATAAGTATCGAATCAACCAGACGGCTGGCATTTTCCGTAAGGGAGCCGATGCTAGACACTATGGGTCTCCCGGGGGTTTGTGTACTTTTGGGAGAGCATAGAATGTGGCCAATCTCGGATGGCGGACATTCAGAAAATTGTAGAGGTCTTGGTCAATGAGGCACTTCTGATGCGCAGAGCCATTTTTTTGAGAAAAAGAAAAAACAATGTCCCCCAAAGCAGATCCATCGTCAATCACACCACACTGCCAGACCCGAAAAAGAAAACTCTTGCCTCGTAGAAGGCTCCCCGCTGACTGCCTGCTCCTCCACCTGGCATTTCTTAAATAGGTATGGGGTGGAGTCACCCAATGATGTCAGCAGGTGACCCTGCCCCCTTGTGAAGTCATCATCCCAGCATGCCTCGATCGGTGAAATCACAAGGGGGTGGGATAATCAGTTGATGTCATCGGGTGACTCCATCCCCTACCTGTTTAGGAAATGTCAGATGGAGGAGCAGGCAGTCGGCGGGAAGCCTTCAACGAGGCTGGAAGTTTTGTTTTTCTTTTTTTCGAGTTCGGTGGTGGCGTGATTAATGATGAATCTACACCAAGGAACATTGTTTTTTATTTTTTAATAAAGGAATTGTCAAAAACTTGTGTAGTGTTTTTACTCCCTTTGTATGCTTTTTTGGTGAATGGGTAGGGGTACCATGTACCCCATACTCATTCACATAGAGGGGGCGGGATCTGGGGGGCACCCATGTAGCAAGATGGCAGAAACAAAACGTCACTTCCGTTACAAGGAAGTGGCTTTCCTCGCCTCACACTGAGAGAGTGTGTGGTGAGGAGTGCTGATCAGCGGCATCTCCTCACAAAGGAGACCTGGGCTGGTAATCAAGGCACTGATCGTCAGTGCCCTGATTACAGGAAAGCCATAGCAGTGCCCATCAGTGTCACCAATCAGTGCCTATTAGTGCTAACAATCATTGCCCATCATTGCCACCAATCAATGCCCATCAGTGCCCATAAGTGAAGCTAGTCAGTGCAACCTTTCAGTGCCCATCAGTGCCTGCTCATCAGTGCCCATTAGTGCCTCCCATTAGTGCCCATCAGTACCACCCATCAGTGCTGCCCATCAGTGCCCATCAGTGCCACCTATCCATGCTGCCTATCAGTGCCCACCACTTCCACCTATTAGTGTCCACCAGGGCCACCTATCAGTGCTCATCAGTGCCGCCGCATATCAGTGCCACCTATCAGTGCCCATCAGTGCGGCATATTAGTGCCTCCTCAATCAGTGCCACATAATCAGTGCCCATAAGTTCCGCCTCAGCAGTGCAGCCTATCAGTGCCGCCTCATGAGTGCACATTAGTGAAGGAGAAAAATTGTTTACGTACAAAAGTTACTGACAGAAACTAAGAAAAACTTTTTTTTTTCAAAATTTTTAGTCTTTTTTCTTTTTTTTTAGTACAAAATAAAAATCCCAGCAGTGATTAAATACCACCAAAAGAAAGCACTATTTGTGTGAAGAAAAAGATAACAAATTCATTTGGGTACAGTGTTGCATGACCGCACAGCGCTGAAAGCTGAATAACGGCCTGGGCAGGAAGGGGGTGAAAGTGCCCTGTATTGAGGTGGTTAAAGTGGTTGTAAAACTCTGACATGAAATATGAACAAAGCATATCCCTCTATAGTGTGTACTTGTCTCAATCCAGAGCACTTAAGGTGGCCATATATTATACAATATTCTGTTCAATTTCCTATAGATTTACCTTCCACTATGTAGTGCAAGGGCCTGTCTAATTGCACACAGTTTGAACGTGTTTGACCTCATATTATATGGTTTTGGTAAATCTAAAGGAAAATTGTACAAGACAATTATATAATCTATGGCCAGTAAGTGTAATTTCTCTCTGCTGCCTCCTTCCTCTGCTATCTGCGTGAGTCACTTCTGACAAGTTTTCCTGACATCAAGAGAAAAAAAGGTGACAGGGGAGGGAGCTCACAGATTGTGATTGACAGACTCTGTTTCTGTGTGCCATGTGAATGGGTGTGTGTCTTCCCTCCAATCAGTTCTCACTGAGCTCTGCAGAGTGTAATGCTGGGTACAGACGATCGGAATTTCCGACAACAAATATTCGATGTGAGTTTGTTGTCGGAAATTACGACTGTGTGTATGTTCCATCGGACATTTGCTGTCGGAATTTCCGACAATAACTGTTTGAGAGCTGGTTCTCCAATTTTCCAACAAAAAAACTTGTTGTCGGAATTCCCGTGCGTGTGTACACAATTCCGACACACAAAATTCCATGCATGCTCTGAATCAAGTACAAGATGGAAGCACCCAGTCTGGTAAAACTAGCGTTCTTAATGAAGATAGCACATTTGTCACCCTGCAAAGTTCTTCATTAGGGATGGGCCGAATACCCCTCTGTTTGGTTCGCATCCAGAACATGCGAACAGGCAAAAAATTTGTTCGAACACGCGAACACCGTTAAAGTCTATAGGACACGAACATCAGAAATCAAAAGTGCTAATTTTAAAGGTTAATATGCAAGTTATTGTCATAAAAAGTGTTTGGGGACCTGGGTCCTGCCCCAGGGGACATGTATCAATGCAAAAAAAAAGTTTTAAAAACGGCCGTTTTTTCAGAAGCAGTGATTTTGATAATGCTTAAAGTGAAACAATAAAGTCCATTATCAGGCCCTTTGGGTCTGGTATGAATATTAAGGGGAACCCCGAACCAAAATTTAAAAAAAAATTGCGTGGGGGTCCCCCCAAATTCCAAACGGCCGTTTTTTCGGGAGCAGTGATTTTAATAATGCTTAAAGTGAACCAATAAAAGTGAAATACTCCTTTAAATTTAGTACCTGGGGGGTGTCTATAGTATGCCTGTAAAGTAGTGCATGTTTCCCGTGTTTATAACAGTCCGAGAGCAAAATGACATTTAAAAGTACTAGCGCTAGTGCCGGCTATTAATGAATTGTCGGTCCCAACAATACACATAAAAGTAATTGAAAGTCATTGAAAAAAAAAATGTGTGGGGGTCCCCCAAAATTCCATTACCAGGCCCTTCAGATCTGGTATGGATATTAAGGGGAGCTCCACGCCAAAATTTAAAAAATTCCATTACCAGGCCCTTCAGGTCTGCTCTGGATTTTAATGGGAATCCGCGCTAAAATAAAAAAAATGGCATGGGGTTCCCCCAAAAATCCACACCAGACCCTTATTCGAGCATGCAACCTGGCAGGCCCCAGGAAAAGAGGGGGGGACAAGAGAGCGCCCCCCCCTTCCTGAACCGTACCAGGCCACATGCCCTCAACGTGGGGAGGATATCCCCATGTTGATGGGGACAAGGGCCTCATCCCCACAACCCTTGCCCGGTGGTTGTGGGAGTCTGCAGGCGGGGGCCTTATCAGAAACTGGAAGCCCCCTTTAACAAAGGGGACACCCAGATCCCCCCCCCTTTGTGAATTGGTAAGGGGTACACCCCTACCATTTGACAAAAAGAAAGTGTCAAAATGTTAAAAAACCACAGGAGACGGCTTGGGACAAGTCCTTTATTAAAAGTAAAAAAATAAAAAATAAGACCTGAAGGGCCTGGTAATGGAATTTTGGGGGACGCCCACGCATTTTTTTTTCAGTGACTTTCAATGACTTTTATGTGTATTGTCGGGACCGACCATTCATTAATAGCCGTCACTAGCGCTAGTACTTTTAAATTACTTTTTTTTTTCCTTTAGAAATGTCATTTTGCTCTCGGACTGTTATAAACACGGGAAACATGCGCTACTTTACAGGCATACTTTAGACACCCCCCAGGTATGAAATTTAAAGGAATATTTCACTTTTATTGGTTCACTTTAAGCATTATTAAAATCACTGCTCCCGAAAAAACGGCCGTTTGGAATTTGGGGGGACCCCCACGCAATTTTTTTTTAAATTTTGGTTCGGGGTTCCCCTTAATATTCATACCAGACCCAAAGGGCCTGATAATGGACTTTATTGTTTCACTTTAAGCATTATCAAAATCACTGCTTCTGAAAAAACGGCCGTTTTTAAAACTTTTTTTTTGCATTGATACATGTCCCCTGGGGCAGGACCCAGGTCCCCAAACACTTTTTATGACAATAACTTGCATATTAACCTTTAAAATTAGCACTTTTGATTTCTGATGTTCGTGTCCTATAGACTTTAACGGTGTTCGCGTGTTCGAACAAATTTTTTGCCTGTTCGCATGTTCTGGATGCGAACCAAACAGAGGGGTATTCGGCCCATCCCTAATGAAGAACTTTGCAGGGTGACAAATGTGCTATCTTCATTAAGAACGCTAGTTTTACCAGACTGGGTGCTTCCATCTTGTACTTGATTCAGAGCATGCATGGAATTTTGTGTGTCGGAATTGTGTACACACGCACGGGAATTCCGACAACAAGTTTTTTTGTTGGAAAATTGGAGAACCAGCTCTCAAACAGTTATTGTCGGAAATTCCGACAGCAAATGTCCGATGGAACATACACACAGTCGTAATTTCCGACAACAAACTCACATCGAATATTTGTTGTCGGAAATTCCGATCGTCTGTACCCGGCATTACACTCTGCAGAGCTCAGTGAGAACTGATTGGAGGGAAGACACACACCCATTCACATGGCACACAGAAACAGAGTCTGTCAATCACAATCTGTGAGCTCCCTCCCCTGTCACCTTTTTTTCTCTTGATGTCAGGAAAACTTGTCAGAAGTGACTCACGCAGATAGCAGAGGAAGGAGGCAGCAGAGAGAAATTACACTTACTGGCCATAGATTATATAATTGTCTTGTACAATTTTCCTTTAGATTTACCAAAACCATATAATATGAGGTCAAACACGTTCAAACTGTGTGCAATTAGACAGGCCCTTGCACTACATAGTGGAAGGTAAATCTATAGGAAATTGAACAGAATATTGTATAATATATGGCCACCTTAAGTGCTCTGGATTGAGACAAGTACACACTATAGAGGGATATGCTTTGTTCATATTTCATGTCAGAGTTTTACAACCACTTTAACCACCTCAATACAGGGCACTTTCACCCCCTTCCTGCCCAGGCCGTTATTCAGCTTTCAGCGCTGTGCGGTCATGCAACACTGTACCCAAATGAATTTGTTATCTTTTTCTTCACACAAATAGTGCTTTCTTTTGGTGGTATTTAATCACTGCTGGGATTTTTATTTTGTACTAAAAAAAAAGAAAAAAGACTAAAAATTTTGAAAAAAAAAAGTTTTTCTTAGTTTCTGTCAGTAACTTGCGTGGGGGTCCCCCCAAATTCCAAACGGCCGTTTTTTCGGGAGCAGTGATTTTAATAATGCTTAAAGTGAACCAATAAAAGTGAAATACTCCTTTAAATTTAGTACCTGGGGGGTGTCTATAGTATGCCTGTAAAGTAGTGCATGTTTCCCGTGTTTATAACAGTTCGAGAGCAAAATGACATTTAAAAGTACTAGCGCTAGTGCCGGCTATTAATGAATTGTCGGTCCCAACAATACACATAAAAATAATTGAAAGTCATTGAAAAAAAAAATGTGTGGGGGTCCCCCAAAATTCCATTACCAGGCCCTTCAGATCTGGTATGGATATTAAGGGGAGCTCCACGCCAAAATTTAAAAAATTCCATTACCAGGCCCTTCAGGTCTGCTCTGGATTTTAATGGGAATCCGCGCTAAAATAAAAAAAATGGCATGGGGTTCCCCCAAAAATCCACACCAGACCCTTATTCGAGCATGCAACCTGGCAGGCCCCAGGAAAAGAGGGGGGGACAAGAGAGCGCCCCCCCCTTCCTGAACCGTACCAGGCCACATGCCCTCAACGTGGGGAGGATGTCCCCATGTTGATGGGGACAAGGGCCTCATCCCCACAACCCTTGCCCGGTGGTTGTGGGAGTCTGCAGGCGGGGGCCTTATCAGAAACTGGAAGCCCCCTTTAACAAAGGGGACACCCAGATCCCCCCCCCTTTGTGAATTGGTAAGGGGTACACCCCTACCATTTGACAAAAAGAAAGTGTCAAAATGTTAAAAAACCACAGGAGACGGCTTGGGACAAGTCCTTTATTAAAAGTAAAAAAATAAAAAATAAGACCTGAAGGGCCTGGTAATGGAATTTTGGGGGACGCCCACGCATTTTTTTTTCAGTGACTTTCAATGACTTTTATGTGTATTGTCGGGACCGACCATTCATTAATAGCCGTCACTAGCGCTAGTACTTTTAAATTACTTTTTTTTTTCCTTTAGAAATGTCATTTTGCTCTCGGACTGTTATAAACACGGGAAACATGCGCTACTTTACAGGCATACTTTAGACACCCCCCAGGTATGAAATTTAAAGGAATATTTCACTTTTATTGGTTCACTTTAAGCATTATTAAAATCACTGCTCCCGAAAAAACGGCCGTTTGGAATTTGGGGGGACCCCCACGCAATTTTTTTTTAAATTTTGGTTCGGGGTTCCCCTTAATATTCATACCAGACCCAAAGGGCCTGATAATGGACTGTGGGTGAATCCGAAGCCGTCTTTTATGTGTATTGCCGGGACCGACAATTCATTATAGCCGCGAGTACTTTTAAATGACTTTTTTTTCTTTAGAAATGTAATTTTGTGCAGGGACTTTTGTACAGTGCCTTGCAAAAGTATTCGGCCCCCTTGAACTTTTCAACCTTTTGCCACATTTCAGGCTTCAAACATAAAGATATAAAATTTTAATTTTTTGTGAAGAATCACCAACAAGTGGGACACAATTGTGAAGTGGAACGAAATCTATTGGATATTTTAAACTTTTTTAGCAATTAAAAAACTGAAAAGTGTTGCGTGCAAAATTATTCGGCCCCTTTACTTTCAGTGCAGCAAACTCACTCCAGAAGTTCAGCGAGGATCTCTGAATGATCCAATGTTGTCCTAAATGACTGATGGTGATAAATAGAATCCACCTGTGTGTAATCAAGTCTCTGTATAAATGCACCTGCTCTGTGATAGTCTCAGGGTTCTGTTGAAAGCGCAGAGAGCATCATGAAGACCAAGGAACACACCAGGCAGGTCCGTAATACTGTTGTGGAGAAGTTTAAAGCCGGATTTGGATACAAAAAGATTTCCCAAGCTTTAAACATCCCAAGGAGCACTGTGCAAGCGATCATTTTTAAATGGAAGGAGTATCAGACCACTGCAAATCTACCAAGACCTGGCTGTCCCTTTAAACTTTCAGCTCAGACAAGGAGAAGACTGATCAGAGATGCAGCCAAGAGGCCCATGATCACTCTGGATGAACTGCAGAGAACTACAGCTGAGGTGGGAGAGTCTGTCCATAGGACAACAATCATTAGTACACTGCACAAATCTGGCCTTTATGGAAGAGTGGCAAGAAGAAAGCCATTTCTCAAAGATATCCATAAAAAGTCTCGTCTAAAGTTTGCCACAAGCCACCTGGGAGACACACCAAACATGTGGAAGAAGGTGCTCTGGTCCGATGAAACCAAAATCGAACTTTTTGGCCACAATGCAAAACGATATGTTTGGCGTAAAAGCAACACAGTTCATCACCCTCAACACACCATCCCCACTGTCAAACATGGTGGGGGCAGCATCATGGTTTGGGCCTGCTTTTCTTCAGCAGGGACAGGGAAGATGGTTAAAATTGAGGGGAAGATGGATGCGGCAAAATACAGGACCATTCTGGATGAAAACCTGTTGGAGTCTGCAAAAGACCTGAAACTGGGACGGAGATTTATCTTCCAACAAGACAATGATCCCAAACATACAGCAAAATCTACAAAGGAATGGTTCACAAATAAACGTATCCAGGTGTTAGAATGGCCAAGTCAAAGTCCAGACCTGAATCCAATCGAGAATCTGTGGAAAGAGCTGAAAACTGCTGTTCACAAACGCTCTCCATCCAACCTCACTGAGCTCGAGCTGTTTTGCAAGGAAGAATGGGCAAGAATTTCAGTCTCTCGATGTGCAAAACTGATAGAGACATACCCCAAGCGACTTGCAGCTGTAATCGCAGCAAAAGGTGGCTCTACAAAGTATTAACGCAAGGGGGCCGAATAATTTTGCACGCCCCACTTTTCATTTTTTTATTAGTTAAAAAAGTTTCAACAATCCAATAGATTTCGTTCCACTTCACAATTGTGTCCCACTTGTTGGTGATTCTTCACAAAAAATAAAAATTTTATATCTTTATGTTTGAAGCCTGAAATGTGGCAAAAGGTTTAAAAGTTCAAGGGGGCCGAATACTTTCGCAAGGCACTGTAAACACGGGAAACATGCGCCACTTTACAGACATACTATAGACAGGTACGAAATTTAAAGGAATATTTCACTTTTATTGTTTCACTTTAAGCAATAATAAAATCACAACTCCCGAAAAAAACGTCCGTTTTTAAAACTTTTTTTGCATTGATACATGTCCCCTGGGGCAGGACCCAGGGCCCCAAACACTTTTTATGACAATAATTTGCATATTAACCTTTAAAATTAGCACTTTAGATTTCTCCCATAGACTTTTAAAGGGTGTTCTGCGGCATTTCGAATTTGCCGCAAACACCCCAAATTATTCGCTGTTCGGCGAACGGGCGAAACAGCCAATGTTCGAGTCGAACTCATGTTTGACTCGAACAGATAGCCCATCCCTATTCTTCATCTTTTAATGCAGTGCATTCTCTTCTTCTTTATAATGCTAGAATAATGAAGTTGTTTTGCTGCTGATATCCTCACTGAGTTCTGACAAACTGACTTATTTATTATTTCTCGTGATCTCCTGAATAATCTTTTATTTTATTTTTTGCCAGATCTCCTGAATAATGTTACATTTTTTCATAGTGATCTACTTTTTTTTGTTTTAGCAAGATCTTCTGAATTTTTTTTTCTAGTGATCAACACCCTTATTATCTTGTATTTTTGATCCTCAAAGAGGTTGGTTGGTGTTGGTGTCCCTTGTTAATTTCACATTGTATTTTTGAAATGTACCTGCCTGCTTACAAACAAACTGTCCTTTTTGAAGTAAAACACATAGCCAAGGATTTTTTTTAAAAAAATTAGAAATTTATTAGGGGTCATAACAAAATAAAGAGGAAGGCAACGCTGGAGAAACTGTTTAAATTGGTGAAGCCTTTGTACCCCAGGGCAGACATCAATTATTTGACAGGCCAAATTGGTAACCTGAGGAGTCCATTTAATAGGGAGCACAATATGATCCAGGACTCCAAGAGATCGGGAGCAGCAGCAGATGACATATATATCCCGAGGCGGTGGTCTTACAACAGCCTGCATCTTTTGCCAGACCAGACCAAACCCAGGCCATCACACTCTTGTCTTCCTTCCACGCTTCCTTCCAGGTTGTGGCTGTGGTGTTGGAGTTGTAGCAGGAGGTGGAGGAGGAGTATGGTCCAACTCACATATGTGACTTTTTTTGTGAGTTCGCTCATCACCCCCTTATTTAGGACCTGAAATATGAGCTCCTCACTAATGATGCATTGGCTCACTTCCATTTCCTGCATCTTACTGGCCGTCATAGAGGCAAAGGCCACTTGAACACTGGGGGTTGTTATGAGGACCACAGTAGCCTGCCGAATCAAAACAAGCGCTGACTCCTCCACATTCCTCTCCTTCCTGGGCCTTTTTGTTTGAAGGCAGAGGGGAGGAACCAATTTGGTCAGGCTACTGGGCACGGCCACCTTTTGGCTGCCACTTTCCCCCGCCACCTCCTGGCTGAGATTTTCCACGGCCTCCTCCTGGCTGAGACTTTCCTGTGTATGAAAATGGGACATAGTTTTATATTTTTGGTCATCAATCACACACAATTTTGAGCCCATGACTGTTGCAAATTGAATGTTAACAAATAGAAAAGACTATCCTTCTGACCTCAGCATTTTTCATTCTTGTCCCAATCATTTTTGGCTACTATTGTCTATTGAAATGTAAACCACTTTGTTAAATCAGAAATTAGTGATCAATAATAACATCTAGTTAACATAATTACATTTTTGACAAGAAATATGTTGAACAATGCTATACCTGGCTCAAGCTGGGCTCCTCCTGGGCTCCCAGGTTGTACATCGGAAGCCTCATCTGAGGTGGAAGGAAGTGTGGAAGGAAGGATTGAGAGTGATGGCCTGATTTCAGTCTGGTCTGACAAAAACTGCAGTCTGTTGTAGTACCACAACCTGGGGACATAAATGTCATCTGCTGCTGCTCCTGATCTCATGGAATCCTGGACCTTTTTGTGCTCCCTATTATATGTGCTCCTCAGGCCACCAATTTTGGCCTTCAAATAGGTGATGTCTGCCGTGGGAATCACCGGCTTCACCAATTCCAACAGTTGATCCAACGCTGCCTTCCTCTTTAGTTTGTTATTATAAAATGGGTGTTTCACCTGCCACAGACAGGGCAACTCTCTGTACTTATCAATGAAGTTGGGGAGGAAGTCATGGTCATTAAATTTATCCATATTCTCTGCAAGATACAACACAAGACAAACCCTAATGTCAGGCTAAACTCTCCTAACCTTGTCCCAATATTAGGCCTCAATCTATAAGCAGTATGGGCCACTGATGCCCCAAGTTAAAATGTTACCTTCGTTAGCACGATCGGCGCTTACGCTACTCTGTCCTCCGCTCACAGATCGTACGTACGATGCACGCATGTTATGTTTATTTTCACTGCGCATGCATTTAACTCTACTCCTGGTCTTCTTTCTAGTATATTCCCCGCCCCTTCTCTTTCGGTGCAGTGGGAGAGCACATGGTGGAGAGACAGCAGGTGCATGAGAGTAGCAGCAACGACGAAAGCCCGGAGCCACAAACGTCCCAATCCAGGAGATTTATGGCCTCAAATATGTCCTTTGTTGAGATGGTGGAGATGGTGGACATCTTGAAGAGGGCAGACTATGACGGGAAATAAAACGGGCCAAAATCATGACTAAAGTTGTGAAAAGTCTGCAGAAGAATTTTGGGGTACGACAATCCAAGGATCAACTGAGGAAATGATGGTCAGACCTCAAATTGAGGGAGCAGAATCAGTACAGAAGAATCAAGAGAGTGCTGCAAAAAAGTAAGTATTTTGTTGTGTGTTCCTATTATTATTACTTGCATGCTGCTCCATGTGCTTTTCTTTACTGTTGTACAGTTTAAAATGGCGTTTAAAATGGCAAGGTTCAGGTTCGTGGGCCCAGTAATCGTTCGTAGTAAACATCGATCGTTTGCCCACTAATACGATGTTTTTGGCAGATGCAGTTAAATTACATTTGTTCATGCCTATTTGTAGTAAAAGAAGTTTAGTACATTGTTGTCTAGATGGGTTTGTAACTAGAATGAAATGCAAACTAGATTCAGTGTAAGGAGAGGACACTCAGCAGCTGTTTACACGTCTGGATGCAGGAGCACTAGTGTGGGACACCAGAACACTAGGGATGAGCCGAACACCCCCCGGTTCGGTTCACAGCAGAACATGCGAACAGGCAAAAAATTTGTTCGAACACGCGAACACCGTTAAAGTCTATGGGACACGAACATGAAAAATCAAAAGTGCTAATTTTAAAGGCTTATATGCAAGTTATTGTCAAAAAAAGTGTTTGGGGACCTGGGTCCTGCCCCAGGGGACATGTATCAATGCAAAAAAAAGTTTTAAAAACTAACGTTTTTTCGGAAGCAGTGATTTTAATATTGCTTAAGTGAAACAATAAAAGTGAAATATTCCTTTAAATTTCGTACCTGTCTATAGTATGTCTGTAAAGTGGCGCATGTTTCCCGTGTTTACAAAAGTCCCTGCACAAAATTACATTTCTAAAGAAAAAAAAGTCATTTAAAAGTACTCGCGACTATAATGAATTGTCGGTCCTGGCAATACACATAAAAGTCATTGAAGAAAATGGGTCCGGATTCCCCCACAGCCCATTACCAGGCCCTTTGGGCCTGGTATGAATATTAAGGGGAACCCCGAACCAAAATTTTAAAAAAATTGCGTGGGGGTCCCACCAAAATCCAAACGGCCGTTTTTTCGGGAGCAGTGATTTTAAAATTGCTTAAAGTGAAGCAATAAAAGTGAAATATTCCTTTAAATTTCGTACCTGGGGGGTGTCTAAAGTATGCCTGTAAAGTAGCGCATGTTTCCCGTGTTTCCCGGGTTCCTGGAGGACTGGGCCGACTTCTCAGTCGGTAACCGGTACTATAGAAGGGACGGACTGCACCTAAATGAGGAGGGTGCAGATCTGCTGGGAATGAAGATGGCCAAAAAGTTAGAGGGATTTTTAAACTAGGCGATGGGGGGGAGGGTCCAGAGACAGTGATAGCCAGCGCGGAAGATATTCCAGAGGGTAGTATTGGGGGCATTAGTGGTAGGTTAACCAAAGCACAAAAACACGAGGTGAGTATAGTAGCAAGTCCTAGTTGCAATCTTGAAACACCCAATACAAGGACAATATGCGACCGGGCTAAACTATGTGGCATGTTCACCAATGCCAGGAGCATGGCGGACAAAATGGGTGAACTAGAGATACTGTTGTACAAGGAGGATTTGGATTTTGTGGGAATTTCAGAGACCTGGTTCAGCAGCTCTCATGATTGGCTGGCAAACATTCAAGGGTATACCCTATACCGCAAGAATAGAGAGGGTAAAAAAGGGGGAGGGGTATGCCTATATATCAAGAATAATGTACAAGTGAATGTGAGAGATGACATCACTGAGGGAGCTAGGGAGGAGGTGGAATCTTTATGGGTAGAGCTCCAAAGGGATGAAGCTAAGGGGAAAATAATACGGGGAGTATGCTATAGGCCCCCTAACCTGAGGGAGGAAGTGGAGACGGATCTCCTATCACAAATTGGATTAGCAGCAAGGATGGGAAGTGTTATCATAATGGGGGATTTTAATTATCCAGACATAGACTGGGCGGAGGGAACCGCGCATTCATTTAAGGCTTGCCAGTTACTTAATGTCTTGCAGGACAAATTTATGGGTCAGATGGTAGACGCACCAACTAGAAATAAAACATTATTGGATCTACTGATTACCAACAATACAGACCTGATCACAGATGTGGAAATACGGGGCAATTTAGGTAACAGCGATCACAGGTCAATTAGTTTCAGTATAAATCACACAAATAGGAAACATGAAGGGAACACAAAGACACTGAATTTCAAAAGAGCCAACTTCCCTAAACTACAAACCTTGCTAAAAGGCATAAATTGGGATAAAATATTAGGAACAAAGAATACGGAGGAGAGATGGGTTTGCTTTAAGAGCATATTAAATAAGGGCATTAGCCAATGTATCCCATTGGGTAATAAATTTAAAAGAGCGAACAAAAATTATGGATGGCTTAACTCCAATGTAAAAATGCATATAAAAGCAAAGGAGAAGGCCTTCAAAAAATACAAGGTTGAGGGATCATCCTCAGCATTCAGACTTTATAAAGAATGCAATAAGAAATGTAAGGGTGCAATTAGGACGGCTAAGATAGAACATGAAAGACACATAGCGGAGGAGAGCAAAAAAAATCCCAAGAAATTCTTTAAGTATGTAAACAGTAAAAAAGGGAGGACAGACCATATTGGCCCCATAAAGAATGAGGAAGGACATCTGGTTACAAAGGATGGGGAGATGGCAAAGGTATTGAATTTATTCTTCTCCTCAGTCTTCACGAGTGAATCGGGGGGCTTCAGTAACCAAAACTGCAGTGTTTATCCTCATGACACAACACAGGAAGCACCTACATGGTTAACAGAGGACGGAATTAAAATTAGACTTGAGAAACTTAACATTAATAAATCACCGGGACCAGATGGCTTGCATCTGAGGGTACTTAGGGAACTCAGTCAGGTGATTGCCAGACCTTTGTTCCTGTAGCACCAATATTTAAAAAGGGCCCAAAAAACATCCCTGGGAATTACAGACCAGTTAGCCTAACATCAATAGTATGTAAACTCTTGGAGGGGATGATAAGGGACTATATACAAGATTTTAGTAATAAGAATGATATCATTAGCAGTAATCAGCATGGATTCATGAAGAATCGTTCTTGCCAAACCAATCTATTAACCTTCTATGAGGAGGTGAGTTGCCATCTAGATAAAGGAAGGCCCGTAGACGTGGTGTATCTGGATTTTGCAAAAGCATTTGACACAGTTCCCCATAAACGTTTACTGTACAAAATAAGGTGCGTTGGCATGGACCATAGGGTGAGTACATGGATTGAAAACTGGCTACAAGGGCGTGTTCAGAGGGTGGTGATAAATGGGGAGTACTCAGAATGGTCAGGGGTGGGTAGTGGGGTTCCCCAGGGTTCTGTGCTGGGACCAATCCTATTTAATTTGTTCATAAACGACCTGGAGGATGGGATAAACAGTTCAATCTCTGTATTTGCAGACGATACTAAGCTAAGCAGGGCAATAACTTCTCCGCAGGATGTGGAAATCTTGCAAAAAGACCTGAACAAATTAATGGGGTGGGCGACTACATGGCAAATGAGGTTCAATGTAGAAAAATGTAAAATAATGCATTTGGGTGGCAAAAATATGAATGCAATCTATACACTGGGGGGAGAACCTCTGGGGGAATCTATTATGGAAAAGGACCTGGGGGTCCTAGTAGATGATAGGCTCAGCAATGGCATGCAATGCCAAGCTGCTGCTAATATAGCAAACAGAATATTGGCATGCATTAAAAGGGGGATCAACTCCAGAGATAAAACGATAATTCTCCCGCTCTACAAGACTCTGGTCTGGTCGCACCTGGAGTATGCTGTCCAGTTCTGGGCACCAGTCCTCAGCAGGGATGTACTGGAAATGGAGCGAGTACAAAGAAGGGCAACAAAGCTAATAAAGGGTCTGGAGGATCTTAGTTATGAGGAAAGGTTGCGAGCACTGAACTTATTCTCTCTGGAGAAGAGACGCTTGAGAGGGGATATGATTTCAATTTACAAATACTGTACTGGTGACCCCACAATAGGGATAAAACGTTTTCGCAGAAGAGAGTTTAATAAGACTCGTGGCCACTCATTACAATTAGAAGAAAAGAGGTTTAACCTTAAACTACGTAGAGGGTTCTTTACTGTAAGAGCGGCAAGGATGTGGAATTCCCTTCCACAGGCGGTGGTCTCAGCGGGGAGCATTGATAGCTTCAAGAAACTATTAGATAATCACCTGAATGACCGCAGCATACAGGGATATGTAATGTAATACTGACACATAATCACACACATAGGTTGGACTTGATGGACTTGTGTCTTTTTTCAACCTCACCTACTATGTAACTATGTAACTATGTAACTATATAACAGTCCGAGAGCAAAATGACATTTCTAAAGGAAAAAAAAAAGTAATTTAAAAGTACTAGTGCTAGTGACGGCTATTAATGAATGGTCGGTCCCGAAAATACACATAAAAGTCATTAAAAGTCATTGAAAAAAAAAATGCGTGGGCGCCCCCCAAAATTCCATTATCAGGCCCTTCAGGTCTGGTATGGATTTAAAGGGGAACCCCGCACCAAGATTTTAAAAAAATGGCGTGGGGATCCCCCTCAAAATCCATACCAGACCCTTCAGGCCTGGTATGGATTTTAAGGGGAACCCCACGCCAAAATTTAAAAAAAAGATGGTGTGGGGGTCCCCCCAAAAATCCATACCAGACCCTTATCCGAGCACGCAACCTGGCAGGCCGCAGGAAAAGAGGGGGGATGAGAGAGCACCCCCCTCTGAACCGTACCAGGCCACATGCCCTCAACATGGGGAGGGTGCTTTGGGGTAGCCCCCCAAAGCACCTTGTTCCCATGTTGATGGGGACAAGGGCCTCATCCCCACAACCCTTGCTCGGTGGTTGTGGGGGTCCGCGGGGGGGGGCTTATCAGAATCTGGAAGCCCACTTTAACAAGGGGAGCCCCAGATCCCGGCCTCCCCCCTATGTGAATTGGTAACGGGTACATTGTACCCCTACTATTTCACAAAAAAAGTGTCAAAAATAATAAAGACAGGAGACACTTTGAGACAAGTCCTGTATTAAAAGCTAAAAAAAAAAAAATGTCCCGCGATGTAAATCCATCTCACGCCGCCGACAAGCTGAAAAAAGAAGGAAAAAAGCCGCAACAGCTCCGCCTCCATGGGAGGCTCCTGCGTGATGCCAGGGGAAGGCGGGGTCGCCCGTTTATGTCACCGAGTGGCCCTGCCCTCAACTATATAACAGTTTTCACCGAGAAGCCTCACTCGGCGGGAGCCTCCCATGAAGGCGGAGCTGTTGCGGCTTTTTTTCGGCTTGTTGGGTGGCATAAGATGAATTTACATCCCGATACCAATTCACATAGAAGGGAGGCTGGATTCTGGGGGTCCCCTTGTTAAAGGGCCTTCCAGATTCCGATAAGCCCCCCGCCCGCAGACCCCCACAACCACCGGGAAAGGGTTGTGGGGATGAGGCCCTTGTCCCCATCAAACATCCTCCCCATGTTGAAGGCATGTGGTCTGGTATGGTTCAGGAGGGGGGGCCTCTCTGGTTCCCCCTCTTTTCCTGCAGCCTGCCAGGTTGCGTGCTCGGATAAGGGTCTGGTATGGATTTTGGGGGAGACCCCTACGACATTTTTTTTTCAAATTTTGGCGCAGGGTTCCCCTTAAAACCCGATTTTTGGGAGGACCCATACGCCATTTTTTAAAAAAATCTGGCCCAGGGTTCCCCTTAAAATCCATACCAGACCTGAAGGGCCGGGTATTGGTTTTGGGGGGGACCCCTACGCAATTTAAAAAAAAAAATTCTGGGTTGCCCTTAATATTCATACCAGACCCTTCAGGTCTGGTATGGATATTAAGGGGAACCCCACACCAAGATTTTAAAAAATGGCGTGGGGGTCCCCCTCAAAATCGACCAGACCCTTATCCGAGCACGCACCCTGGCAGGCCGCAGGAAAAGAGGGGGGATGAGAGAGCGCCCCCCCTGAACCGTACGAGGCCACATGCCCTCAACATGGGGAGGGTGCTTTGGGGTAGCCTCCCAAAGCACCTTCTCCCCATGTTAATGGGGACAAGGGCCTCATCCCCACAACCCTTGCCCGGTGGTTGTGGGGGTCTGCGGGCGGGGGGCTTATCAGAATCTGGAAGCCCCCTTTAACAGGGGGACCCCCAAATCCCAGCCTCCCCCTGTGTGAAATGGTAATGGGTACAAATGTACCCCTACCATTTCACAAAATCATGGTAATTATGGAATGATGAAATAAAGACAATACATTAGCAAACATTAAATACAAAGAATGTGATGTTAAAGGATAAAATGTTAAAGGATAAAACCCTAATATAGTCCTTCTGCAGGACCTGTATGAAGGAATTCTCTGGAATAATGATCTCCAGAGCCTGGGGGGAGATGCCTGTCGAGAACTTGATGTCCTGCAGACTTCTCCGCAAGGTAGCGACGAGCCTCTGCTCGGGAGTGATGGATTGTCGCATGCAGGTGTCCTGCTTCATAATATAAGGGGACAGCAAAGCCAACATACGGTGAAAAACGGGGTCCATCATCCTGAGATAATTCCTGAAATCATCAGGAGTATTCTACTGGATCTCCCGCAAGAAAGGCATGTGTGAGAATTGGTCACGCTGGAGCAACCAATTTTTCGTCTATGAACTCCTCCTCGCCCTGTTCATGGACTGGGCTTGGGTCAAAATAAAAACCACCAACATCAAGCCCCTGCACAGCACGAACTCTACGACGAGTACATACCCGCAACATGGCTTCAAAACTGTCAGCTGGTCAGAATGAACTAACAAAACGCACTGAAAATCAAAAAGAACCTGAGAAGAACGATCTGAAAAGCAGAAACGAGTGGACAAGAACGCACTGAGGAACAGATACGAACTGACAACACGCACTGAAGAACAGCTACGAACCCACAAGCTAAAGAGCAGTAACGATCTGAAAAGCACAAGGCTGAAAAGCACAAATCATCTCTCACCAAACGTCTACTAACACGAGATTAGCAGAAGGAGCCCAAAGGGTGGCGCACTGGCTATTGAACTTCCTCTTTATAGTGCCATCGTACGTGTTGTACGTCAGCGCGCTCTTGCCGATCGGAATTTCCGACAACATTTGTGCGACCGTGTGTATGCAAGACAAGTTTGAGCCAACATCCGTCGTAAAAAAATCCACGGTTTGGTTGTTGGAAATTCCGATGTGTGTACGCGGCATAACTTCAGCTTCTCGTCCCAAGCTTTTCAGGGCTGAAAGATCCTGTAAAAATTCTGCACTTTCAATTGATGTAAAGAAGAGGGGGCTGCAGATAAGCAGGTACAACATATGTAGAAGGATTTGTTTCATCTCTGTGTATCACCTAAGGCCAGTCATTTCCCATTGAGTATATGTAAGGGTTTACAACCACTTTAAATCTTTTTTGCAAAGTAAAATAGTGTTGCTGTAAGATTTTAGCTGGAGTTACGCTTTAACTTGTTTGTCACAAACCTAACCCCTTTGGGCAGATAAACAGCCCTGTCGCAGCTTGGAATTTGTTTACATCTTTACTTCTGGGAGTCAGCTTTTTAGTAATGATAGAAACCAAAAAGACCAAGTGGTTCATCAAGTCTGCCCCTTTTACTTATTGTTTGTTCTTGTTTTTGATTAACCTTTTTGTCTGATAATAGATCTGTGTTTGTTCCTAGCATGTTCAAATTACATAATTACATAGTTAGTCAGGTTGAAAAAGGACACAAGTCCAACTAGCTCAACCTAATACAGGGAAAAAGAGAAAAAAAAAATCATGCAATCCCAAATACTCAATTCTATACCCACAGTTGAGGAAGAGGAAGGAAAAAACCCCAGCAAAGCATGAACCAATTTGCTCCAGCAGGGGAAACAATTCCTTACTGGTCCCCCAGGAGGCAATCAGATATTCCCTGGATCAACTTTACCTATAAATTTCAGTATCCAGTTATATGATGTACATTTAGGAAGGAATACAGATCTTTTTTACAGCAATCTACTGAGCTGGCCAGAACGAGCTCTTGAGGGAGTCTACTTCACATTTTCACAGCTCTTACTGTGAAGAAACCTTTCCGTATTTTAAAATTAAATTTCTTTTCCTCCAGACGTAAAGAGTGGCCCTTGTCCTCTGTGATGACCCTAAAGTGAATAACTCAACACCAAGTTCACTATATGGACCACTTATGTATTTATACATGTTGATCATATCCCTCCTTAATCTCCTCTTCTCAAGAGAAAAGAAATATTCAGTGCCTCCAATCTTTCCTCATAGCTGAACTCCTCCATGCCTCTTATATGTTTGGTTGCTCTTCTCTGCACTTTCTCCAGTTCCCCAATATCCTTTTTGTGAAATGGTGCCCAAAACTGAACTGCATATTCCAGATGAGCTCTTACTAATGATTTGTACAGGGGCAAAATGATATTTCTCTCTGGAGTCTATACCTCTCTTAAAACAAGAAATGATTTTGCTTGCTTTGGAAACCGCAGCTTGGCATTGCATGCTATTAATAAGCTTATGATCTACCAAAACACCCAGATCCTTCTCCACCATTGATTCCCCCAGTTGTACTCCCCCTAGTATGTATGATGCATGAATATTCTATTGCCCAATTAATTAGTGCATTGAGGTTGGCTTGTAAGTTGGAAACATCCCTTAAGGACGTTATTAAACTGCAAATCTTGGTGTCATCTGCAAACACTGAAATTGTACTTTTAATCCCAGACCCCATATAATTTAAAAATATTTTAAAAAGTAAGAGTCCCAACACTGAACCTTGGGGTACACCACTGATAACCTTAGACCATTCAGAGTATGAATCATTAACCACTACTCTCTGAATTCAGTCTTTTAGCAAGTTTTCTATCCATTTACAAACTGATTTTTCCAGACCTGTAGACTTAACCTTACACAATAGCCATGTGGGGGGAACTGTGTCAAAGTTTTTGCAAAATCCATGTATACCATGTCCACAGCCACCCCTCAGTTCAAGGTTTTACTTACCTCCTCATAAAAAGAAATCAGATTTGTCTGAGAACTTCTGTCTTTCATTAATCCATGCTGTCTGTTGCTTAAAATAAGTTTTTCCTGCAAGATCTCATCTTTGTGGCCTTTTAATAAACCCTCCAGTATCTTCCCAACTATAGAAGTTAAACGAACAGGTCTATAGTTACTTGGTAAATATTTGATCCCTTTTTAAATATAGGCACCACATTGGCCCTACGCCAATCCAGTGGTACTATTCCAGTCATTAAAGAGTCCCTAAAAATTAGAAACAGGGGCTTGGAAATGACAGAGCTCAAATATTTTAGGATCCATGGTTGTATGCTATCTGGTCCAGATGTTTTTCCACATTTATTCTGTCTATTGATTTCTGGACCATATCAGTTTTGAGCCATTGTGGATCATTTGTCAATACAATCCCCATTATGGCCATGAGCTCCCCCATGCTCCTATATACACAGAGCTAAAGAAGGTATTTAATACATTTGCCTTCTCTTTGTCCCTAGTCACCCACTCTAGATTATTTTGTAAAGGGTCTACATACCCAGACCTGTCCTTTTAACTACAGTATTAATATATTTGAGAAATTAATATATTTGAAGAATTATTTGACCTCAGTGAGCTGTTTCCCCAGCAGCAGATATCCCCACCGGGAGTGGAGGAAGCAATTATCCCTCCCAAGCACTTGGACCCTACCCCAGTGTTTATATCCCCAGCAGAAGCGCTGACGACGGAGCAGAGTGCCGCTGGCCTCTGCCCACCCTCAGAGTTGGATCCGGAGAGTCCGAGAGATGATCTCCGTGAGATGTTTTCCCAGCAGCAGATATCCCCACCGGGAGTGGAGAAAGCAATTCTCCCTCCCCAGCAATTGGAAACTACCCCAATGCTCATCCCCCCAGCAGAAGAGCTGGCAACATAGCAGAGCGCCGCTGGCCTCTGCCCACCCTCAGAGTTGGAACCCGGAGAGTCCGAGAGATGATCTCCGTGAGCTGTTTCCCCAACAGCAGATATCCCCACCAGGAGTGGAGAAAGCAATTCTCCCTCCCAGCAATTGGACACTACCCCAATGTTCATCCTCCCAGCAAAAGCGCTGGCTATGGGGCAGAGTGCCGCTGGCCTCTGCCCACCCTCAGAGTTACATCCAGGGAGTCCAAGAGATGATCTTCATGAGCTGTTTCCCCAACAGCAGATATCCCCACCGGGAGTGGAGAAAGCAATTCTCCCTCCCCAGCAATTGGACACTACCCAATTGTTCATTTCCCCAGCAGAAGCGCTGGCTACGGAGCAGAGCGCTGTTGGTCTCTGCCCAGCATCAGAAAAGGAGATGGAGAGTCCGGGAGATGGTCCCTGCAAGATACCTCCCCAGTGGCTGGTAACTACACCAGGAGAAAATCAAGTACCTTTTCCTCCCCAATGGCTTAGCACTACCAGCCTAAGCTCCCTACCAGCTTAAGCGCTGACATAGCAGAGGATTATTCAGCTCCCCCAATACCTGCAACCAGGCCCCAGATCAGGGGAGTGCGGACAGCTGTTCCCACTCTGCAGTGGCTGATTTTATTCAAGGGAGACCATATGTGCGGTTTTGCTCCCCAGCACCAGAGTCATACTTTTCCTTTTCCTGTTTGCCTGGGGTGGGAATTTGTGACTAACGCAGGTCCAGACCAGTTGAGGGTCAGGGACCTGGTTAGTCTGTTTTTAAAAGGGGAGAAATAGGACAGAATGCACTGTCACTGTGTGTTTTGGAGGGGGCTGTGGGCTGGCCTCCTACCCACAGACTATGGCCCAGAAGATAACGTGCCGTCTCCCACCATCTGGAGAAGATGCCACCTCCAGACATTTGTGTCCGCGGTCGCCGGTTCATCAGAACCGGGTGAATGTGGTATCTGTGGCTGGGCTCATGGAGTAGTTTCTGGCTACCTAAACCCATTGGCCCGGCTGGGCTAAAAATATACTTTTATTCCACAAACAATGTACTTTTAACTGATAAAGGCATATACAAGATGGCGGTATTCCCAAGGTGTGGGGCTACGAGACTTGGGGACAAAATGGAATTGAGATAATGTAATGTAATGCTACATCCCTTCTCCCCCCCTCTTGTTGCTGTGTTTAATTGTGTTGGGTCATGGCTAGGGATGAGCCGAACATCCCCCGGTTCGGTTCGCACCAGAACCTGCGAACGGACCGAAAATTCGCACGAACGTTAGAACCCCATTGACGTCTATGGGACTTGAACGTTCGAAATCAAAAGTTCTAATTTTAAAGGCTAATTTGCATGGCATTGTCCTAAAAAGGGTTTGGGGACCCGGGTCCTACCCCAGGGGACATGTATCAATGCAAAAAAAACTTTTAAAAACGGCCGTTTTTTCGGGAGCAGTGATTTTAATGATGCTTAAAGTAAAAAAAAAAAGTGAAATATTCCTTTAAATATCGTACCTGGGGGGTGTCTATAGTATGCCTGTAAAGTGGCGCGTGTTTCCCGTGTTTAGAACAGTCCCTGCACCAAATGTCATTTTTAAAGGAAAAAATTTCATTTAAAACTGCTTGCGGGTTTAATGTAATGTCGGGTCCTGGCAATATGGATGAAAATCAGTGAGACAAACGGCATGGGTACCCCCCAGTCCATTACCAGGCCCTTTGGGTCTTGTATGGATATTAAGGGGAACCCCGCACCCAAATTAAAATAAGGAAAGGTGTGGGGCCACCAGGCCCTATATACTCTGAACAGCAGTATACAGGCGGTGCAAACAAGACAGGGACTGTAGGTTTGTTGTTAAGTAGAATCTGTTTGTCATTTTGAACGGGTACATTTTTAACGTGTTTAGCTCCAGCCAAAAAATCTTTTTTAAGCTTTTTGGAAAACATAGGGAAGGGTTATCACCCCTGTGACATTTGTTTTGCTGTCTTTCCTCCTCTTCAGAAGATTTCACCTCACTTTTTGTCCCAATGACAAATGTTTTTTGAAAATTTGGGGTTTTTTGTGGAACAAGGATTGGAAAGCATCAGCGGAAAGGAGAAATGTTTTTCCCATATTAACTCTTACAGGAGAGAATTTCCCTTCCTAGGGGTAGATTTCATCTCACTTCCTGTTGTCTCCTTCCGTTTGCAAGTAGGAGTCATTTGTAAGTTAGATGTTTGAAAGTAGGGGCCTGCCTATATACTCAGCTGAAATTTGGGCCTTAGGTGTTGTTGTGGCCACAACACTGTAAGCCCTCACAGGGCCCTGCTGTGAAATATTAGATCAAGAATTGTAATTACATACCCCTGTTGAACAGGGCAGAAAAACTGGGCCTTTGGTGGTGGTGGTGGTGCTGGTGCCACAACACTGTAAGTCCTCACTCGCTCTTGGTGGGTGCAGAAATGGGCCCTGCTGTGAAATATTAGATGAAGAATTGTAATTACATGCCCCTGTTGAACAGGGGCAGAAAAATTGGGCCTTTGGTGGTGGTGGTGGTAGTGGTGCTGGTGCCACAACACTGCAACCCCTCACAGACACTCTAGTTGGAACGCAGGAACGAGCCCTGCTGCAAAGTATTGCATCAAAAATTGTAATTACACGCCCCTGTTAAACAGGGGCAGAAAAATTGGGCCTTAGGCACTGGTGCTGGTGCCACAACACTGCAACCCCTCACAGACACTCTAGTTGGAACGCAGGAACGAGCCCTGCTGCAAAGTATTGCATCAAAAATTGTAATTACATGCCCCTGTTAAACAGGGGCTGAAAAATTGTGCCTTAGGCACTGGTGGTGGCGCCCAGAACCAAAAATGTTCTTACAAGCTATCAGCGTGATGATTGAGGAGGAAGAGGATAATTACTCAGGGATAGTCACTCAGCATCAGCATAGGCAGTCTTTGAAGGGATCTGAGATTTCAAAAAAAATTATTCGGTTACATCAGCATCAGGTGCTTGGTAGCTGGTGGTGATCCAAGACTGATTCATTTTTATGAAGGTCAGTCGATCGACCGAGTTGGTGGACAGACGCACCCTGTGATCGGTTACCACGCCTCCAGCAGCACTGAATGTGCGTTCCGAAAGAACGCTGGATGCAGGACAGGCCAGTAGCTCAATTGCATACTGTGCAAGCTCTGGCCAGTGATCCATCCTCAAGACCCAGTAACCCAGAGGATTTTCGGTGGGAAAGGTGTCCAAGTCTGATCTTGCCCCTAGGTATTCCTGCACCATGTAAAACAGACGCTGGCGATGGTTGCTGGAACCGATCATACCTTGGGGCTGCGGACCAAAAAATTGTCTGAACGCATTGGTCAGACGGCCACCTTCTCCACCGCTCCTTCTTTGACTGGCCGAAGCCTCAGCAACACATTGTCCAGAAACAGGAGTTTGTAACCTCCCAGTCTCTGGGAACGCGTTACACAGACCTTTCTGCAAGGCCTCCTGAAGATGTTTCATCCTCTGCTCCCTCTGCGATGGCAAGATAAGGTCCGCAACCTTACCCTTGTAAAGTGGATCAAGGAGGGTTGCCAGCCAGTATTGGTCATTCTCCTTGATACCACGAATACGAGGATCCTTACGCAGGCTTTGCAGGATCAGGGAGGCCATGCAGCGTAGGTTTGCTGAGGCATTCGGTCCGGAGTCCTCTGGTTCACTAAGGACGACATGGTCCGCAGCCATCACCTCCCAGCCACCTACAAGTCCATGTGTTTCTTGGGACTGATCCCTTAAAGACTGCTGCTGATGCTGAGTGCCAGGCTCCACCTCCATACTGACACAATCTTCCTCCTCCTCCTCCTCCTCCTCCTCCTCTTCCTGTGTGATTGGCGGGCATGCAGGAACACTGTCTGGATAAAGGGGGCCTTGAGAACTAAGGAAGTCCTCCTCTTCCTGCCTCTGTTCTGCCTCAAGTGCCCTGTCCATTATTCCACGCAGCGTGTGCTCCAACAGGTGGACAAGGGGGACAGTGTCACTGATGCATGCACTGTCACTGCTCACCATCCTCCTGGCCTCCTCAAATGGTGACAGGACAGTGCATGCATCCCTGATCATGGCCCACTGGCGTGAGGAAAAAAAACCAAGCTCCCTTGACCCTGTCCTGGTGCCATAGTCGCACTTGTACTCATTGATGGCCCTCTGCTGCGTTAGCAGCCGCTGCAGCATGGCCAACGTTGAGTTCCACCTGGTGGGCATGTCACAGATTAGGCGGTTCTTGGGCAGGTTAAACTCCTTTTGGAGGTCCGTCACATGAGTACTGGCATTATATGACCGGCGGAAATGCACACAGACTTTTCTGGCCTGCCTCAGGACATCCTGTAAGCCCGGGTACCTGCCCAAGAACCGCTGCACCACCAAGTTAAGGACGTGAGCCAAACAGGGCACATGGGTCATTTGTCCCTGTCGGAGGGCAGAGAGGAGGTTGGTGCCATTGTCACAAACCACCATTCCTGCCTTAAGTTGGCGTGGCGTCAACCACCTCTGAACCTGCCCCTGCAGAGCTGACAGAACCTCTGCCCCAGTGTGGCTCCTGTCCCCCAAGCACACCAGCTCAAGCACCGCATGGCATCTTTTGGCCTGCGTACTTGCGTAGCCCCTTGAACGGCTACGGAGCATCGCTGGTTCCGAGGACAAAGCACAGGAAGAGGCCATGGAGGAAGAAGAAGAGGAGGGGGTGGAGGAGAGAGGTGTGTCACAATCATTAGCATTTTGGAGGCGTGGTGGCGGAACAACCTCCAACACTACTGCACCTTGTCCTGCATCCTTCCCAGCTGCCAGCAGAGTCACCCAATGCGCCGTTAAACTTAGGTAACGTCCCTGTCCATGCCTGCTGGACCATGAGTCAGCGGTAATATGCACCTTACCGCTGACCGCCCTGTCCAGCGAGGCATGGACATTGCCTTCCACATGCAGGTAGAGAGCCGGAATCGCCTTCCGTGAGAAAAAGTGGCGTTTGGGTACCTGCCACTGAGGAACCGCACATTCCACAAACTCACGGAAGGGGGCAGAGTCTATCAACTGAAAAGGCAGCAGTTGAAGTGCTAGCAATTTTGCCAAGCTAGCATTCAACCGCTGGGCATGTGGATGGCTGGGAGCAAACTTCTTTCAGCGGTGCAGCAGCTGGGGCAGGGAAATTCGCCTGGTACAATCTGACGTTGGTGTACCAAAAGCAGATTGCCCACAAGTACTTGGCTGTGACACACCTAATTCTACACCTTCATTCCTCTCAGTGCAGGTCTCAGAGAGGACTGAAGGTATAGTGGGGTTGGAAATCTCAGCTGATGAGGAGCAAGGAGAGGTCCTCTTTGTTCTTTGGTGTGGGTCTTTTAGATACGCTTTCCAACGAACTGCATGGCAGGTCAACCTATGTCTGGTCAAGCATGTGGTACCCAAGCGGGAGATGTTTTGGCCACGCGAGATACGCTTGAGACATATGTTGCAAATAGCAGCGGTGCGATCTGATGCACTCGTCTCAAAAAAGGCCCACACCAAAGAACTTTTTGAATAACGCTCAGAGACTGCAGCGCCCTGCACATATGGAGCTTTGGGGTGTGATGCAGTCAATGTGCTGCCCTTAGGCTGGCCCCTGGAGGGCATCCTGCCTCGTTGGTGATGTGCCGCCTCCTCCTCCTCCTCCTCCTCCTCTCTCCTATCAGGCACCCACGTTGAGTCAGTGACCTCATCATCCCCTCCCTCCTTATCACTGGAGCAAACCTGGCAGTATGCTGCAGCAGGGGGAGCATGACTGCCAGATTGCTGTCCTTCTTGGGCACCCCCTCTGTCCGTGCTCATGTTACTGCCTTCATCGAGCTCAGTATCATCATCAGAGCATTCCAAACGCTGGGCATCCTCCTGGAGCATGTACCCAACACTGTGGTCAAACAGTTCGAGGGACTCCTCAGGAGGACATGGTGGGGCTAGGGAAGGAGTCACTGATGACATTGAGCCGAGGGAAGAGGCCTCTGCTTTGCCAGACAAAATACCCTGGGGATGGGTGAGAGAGGATGAGGAGGATGAGGACGGCTTGGTCATCCACTCGACCAAGTCTTCTGCATGTTGCGGCTCAACACGGCCAGCTGCCGAAAAAAAGGCCAAGCGTGTCCCACGGCCACGTGCTGATGAGGATGCACCGTCTCCACGACCAGCACTAGACACAGAGCCTGCTTGCCCTCTCTTATTGGCTTGTGACTGTCTGCCTCTCCTTCTTGGCCTTCCAGACATACTAATGGCCTGTAGCTGCACTATGCTGGGATATATGTATATATATATATATATATATATATATATATATATATATATATATATATATATATATATATATATATATATGTACTGATACTGCAGCTAGCAAAATCAACTGCCTGCCTGTAGTATGAGACCACCAACCGTCTACAGGTAGCTTTAGCTGAACACTGTGAGGTGGACGCACCCCACTAACTTGTAAGTTTAGCTGAACACTGTGAGCAGGACGCACTGCACTAACTGTAAATAGTCTAGCTGCCTGACTGTGGTACTAATAGGATCAAAAGAACACCAGTAATTTTCTTCAGGTAGCTGTATATACTGTAACAAGACAAGCCTGCCTGTCAGTAAGAAGATAACAGGAACGGATCTAGCTGAACACTGTGAGCAGGACGCACCCCACTAACTTGTAGGTTTAGCTGAACACTGTGAGGTGGACGCACCACACTAACTTGTAGGTTTAGCTGAACACTGTGAGCAGGACGCACCCCACTAACTTGTAGGTTTAGCTGAACACTGTGAGCAGGACGCACGCCACTAATTTGTAGGTTTAGTTGAACACTGTGAGGTGGACGCACCCCACTAACTTGTAGGTTTAGCTGAACACTGTGAGGTGGACGCGCCCCACTAACTTGTAGGTTTAGCTGAACACTGTGAGCAGGACGCACCCCACTAACTTGTAGTTTTAGCTGAACACTGAGCAGGACGCACTGCACTAACTGTAAATAGTCTAGCTGCCTGACTGTGGTACTAATAGGATCAAAAGAACACCAGCAATTTTCTTCAGGTAGCTGTATATACTGTAACAAGACAAGCCTGTCTGTCAGTAAGAAGATAACAGGAACGGATGTAGCTGAACACTGTGAGCAGGACGCACTGCACTAACTGTAAATAGTCTAGCTGCCTGACTGTGGTACTAATAGGATCAAAAGAACACCAGTAATTTTCTTCAGGTAGCTGTAAATACTGTAACAAGACAAGCCTGCCTGTCAGTAGGAAGATAACAAGAACGGATCTAGCTAAACTGAATACAGTGTATATATATATATATATATGCAACACCTGGGATGCATATATATACACAATACACTGTAAGTGCAGCTAACTGACTGACTGTTCTGCCTAATCTATCTAACTCAAATCAAATGTCACTGTCTGTCTCTCTCTCTCTCAATGAACGCCGGAACACATACTACACAGGGCCGCCGTGCAGGCGGCCTTATATAGTGTGGGGCGTGTACTAAACCCCCTGAGCCATAATTGGCCAAAGCCTCCTTGGCTTTGGCCAATTACGGCTCTTTGTTCAGGCGGCACTGTGATTGGCCAAGCATGCGGGTCATAGTGCATGCTTGGCCAATCATCAGCCAGCAATGCACTGCGATGCCGCAGTGAATTATGGGCCATGACGCGCCACACAAATTTGGCGCGAACGGCCCATATCGTTCGTAATTCGGCGAACGACTGAACAGCCGATGTTCGAGTCGAACCGAACACGAAGCTCGTCCCTAGTCATGGCATGTAGACAAAAGGTCTGGACTGAAGACACATCCCAGGAAGGGATGTGTAAGGAGGGGCTGCCTGCTTATCATAATCCCTTCATGTGTTTAAACTGTAGTTGTTTGAATATACAAGTGTTAAGTTTCTATTGGTTCTCCTTGTCCCCTACCCCCTGTATGACAAGGCTAAGAGGAGTGTCCCTAACTGTGTTTAAAGGTGGATGTTTTGTATTTAATAAACAGTTTTATGCTCTGGATGTTTAACCCTCAACACCTGTGTGGCTTATCTCGTGATTAAGTGGTTAAGGGCTGGTTATGGCGAGTCTGCAGGCTGTGGGTGTGTTTGGAGGACAGGAGACACAGGTCTGGCAGATATGCCCAGCAGGGGTATCTGAGATCTGTCACAATGTGTCTGTGAGATGCTGGGGCACTACAAGTACCAGCATGCAAGAAGATGGGGGCAGCAGCAGTGTGTTCCATCAGGATGATTTCTGGAAAGTGATGGTGTGTGTGTATGTGTATACTGTGTGTGTGTGTGTATGTATGTGCATGTGTATACTGTGTGCATGTTCGTGTATACTGTGTGTGTGTGCATGTCCGTGTATACCGTCTGTGTGTATACTGTGTGTGTGTGTATACTGTGATTGTACACTGTGTGTGTATAGTGTGTGTGTACTGTGTGGCCCCATAATCTCTGATTGCCTGGGGGCCCCATAATATCCTATTGCCCGGGGGCCCCTGAGTTGTCAGTCCGCCCCTGAGTGCGATTATGTGATTGCGTGGTAATTAGCACTCAAAATTCCAAATAGCGCTAATTAGCACCCAAACGGAATTCACAATAGTGCTGGCGAACAAATGCTCACAAAATCGAATTCACTATAACACCCAAAAAATAGATAGCGCCCAAATCCTTACTCTTGTTAGGATCTAGAGAATTGTGCATGGAAATAATGTTTAGAGCATGATATGGTTGCCTAAATGCTACTGAAATATGTGATATATTGTTTAAAGATAATCTGCTTTTAAAGTGTGTGAAAATGTGATTTATATACTGAAATATCTTTAAAAATCTGAGAAAGAGATAAATTCCCCGTCTCTTTACAACTAGGTGCCAGCACAACTGAGAATGCTCAGACATGCAAACTACTCTCATTTTAACTCACATGCCTTTTTTACAGGTAGCTATAGTAAATACCAAAATTAGCACTGGGTTAATAAAGCGTTTTTGGGAGTGAAAGTGAGAGTTATGTAGCCCAATGTACGTTTTTAGCCATTGATTCTAATGGTACAATTGTAACTTCCCCAAATAAATACTTTTCATGTTGAGATGAATGTATCTTTCTCTCAAAGAAATTGTCCCTGTAACAATATTGCTTCTTCATCAACTATTTTGTTTTTAAGAATGCTAGAATGTGTAATGTTTTGGTAAAATGTATTTTTCTCTGTCACTTTCACTTGTTGCTGTCCATCTCACAAAAATCTTTACCCAAACTCACACAGGTGACTTTACAAACCATTGCTATTGCAAATTTAAAATGAGTCACAATTTTGTGTGTTTTTTATTTCCAAATGATCCTAATTTGAGCCCAAAAATGTGTACCAACGTCAAAAATAAAAATGTTATTCCCAAAAATCAGATGGTAACATCACTATTCTACACTCACACACCAAGAACCACCAAATATCACAGAATAAATCAAGAAGAATAACTCCTGACTAATGTTTTAGGAATGTTGGCAGCCTGATCCCCAACCAGGCTACCAGAAGGAAATGAGGGCATTTGGACTATTGCGGTACAGTAAAAAATGTTTCAATTTAAATAATATAACAATAATGTAATAATTAAAAATTAAACAATTGATTTATTGATGCAGAAAACAAATCATCAGTTACACAGTAAGACATGGTAACAACAGTAGAGTCATTGACCCCAAAGAGGGAGAAATATACAGTAGGAAGATTAATCTCAGATATCATGTTCCTCGACTAGGGAATCTGTAGATTATAAACAGTCTAAACCTAACAAATAACAAAGGGTATATATATATATATATATATATATATATATATATATATATATATATATATATATATATACACATATATATAATGAGGTTACTAAAAGACTTTATAATACAGCATCATAAGTAGACAAAGTGTTAATGAAACTAAAAGGGGGAAAGAGCGAGGCTGCTTACCCATGTCCCAGCAGACCCCAAGTGCAGGGCTCTGCCACCAAAAATGATCCCCCCCGCGACGACCCGGGGGGAGCTGCAAAGATGATGAAAAATGATCAGGGTAAATAAAATAAACAAATTGGGTATACTGGAATAGCCACACTAGAGACAAGTGGACCAGTGGGGTGTCAGATAGTAAAGGAGATACTGGGAAAAAATGGTGACAAGTGTGAATTAGTGATAGCAATGTGTGCACAATGGGAGGAAAAAGAATGGTGGAAATGGTGAAAAAAATGAAAAAAATGTAAAAAAAGTGAAAATGAAAAAATAGAAATATAATGTGAAAAAGTGTGAATGTCAACCCACCATAGAGACCACTCGTTTGTTCAAACTCCTGACTAATGTTATTCCACCACAGTGGCTCACAGGTTAGCACTTTTGCCTAGTAGCACTGAAGTTCTGGGTTTGAATCCCAAACATGCCACTTCATGTAGAGAAGTTGTCTATTCTCCCTATATTGTCAAACATAACTCCTGACTCAGGGCTGTACATAAATTATGTCTAAATATATATATTATTTATGTGTAGGAGGGTTCCACAACCATTGCAAATCATGTCATATGTTTTCCATGGGCAAGGACTCTAATCAGCCTTAACGTGTTACTAAACTCAGTATTATGAAAATAGTTCATCTGTCCCCTTGCAGTGCCCACAGCTTATAGATCTTCTTTTTACATTAAAATACTGCCACTATATACCCTATTGGCTGATCTGTATACCATGGTCACATGATAAAATGCAGGGTCTGCCTGAGTGCTGAGTGTTCAGGTAGGAGGAGATTTCCACTACAGCCTGTGTGTTCATGCTGTTATGGGAGGTGGATCATCCATGAATCAAAATGTGACATCCCATCCACTGTTCTTTTTTAGTTACTGGGCATGGAAGATGAGGGAGGGACTGGGCTGTCATTTAGGATCTGTATACATGCCCAAATGTGTGATCTCAAAATCATGTGACCTGAAAAGCTCAGCTCAAACAGGAAATATACTCTCCAGCAATGGAGACCAAACTGAGCATGTGCAGCAGGACTACTCTGTGTCTTATTTGGCCTTGCCAAGAGAGTATGGAATCACCAGTTGAGGATCCTCTGGAGGACAATAGCCCTTTAATATAACTGTATGTCTGGGTAACCCAATCCACCTGTGTGTTTTGGGTGCTTCAGCACTCTCAGTGCTATTCTGGGCCTCTTCGTATTCCACACAAACTCAGACAGCATGCTAGACAATTGGGTAAAGAAGCTTCTGGATAGGGGCACGATAGCATCTGCAGGTAAAAGAGTATTCTCGGCAGAACGTTCCTTTTTATAATATTTACACACCCTCATCCTAACCACATGAAAGCAGTCTTAGTCCATTGTGATAGGTCCCTTTTAACTGCAGCAAGTAATTATTTTATTTATTTCAGGTACTTATATAGCGCTGTCAATTTACGCAGTGCTTTACATATATTGTACATTCACATCAGTCCCTGCCCTCAAGGAGCTTACAACATAAGGTCCCTAACACACATTCATAATAGGGCCAAGTTAAACAGGATCCAATTTACCTACCAGCATGTCTTTAGAGCTTATGAGGAAACCCACACAGGCACAGGGAGAACATGCAAACTCTAGGCAGATAGTGTCATGGTTAGGATTCGAACCAGCGACCCTTTTTGCTGCTTGGTGAAAGAGCTAACCAACATACCACTGTGCTGCCCATAAGAAATAAAGGATAGTGGCAGCATACACGGTGTCAAAGCAATCCATGAGCTGGATGCCCAAGTGTCGAAAGGAAGACTTGGCCCAGGTAAAAGGGAAGACAGCCTGAAGGCTGTTTGCTAAGGAGGAAGTCAATTGAATAGGTAGGATTTCTGACTTTGTGAAATCTATTTTAAAATTTGAAAGGGATCCAAAAAGTTTAAGTTCTCACATCAGGTTTGGCAATAAAATCAGGGGGTCTGTAAGATGAAAAAGCATGTCATCAGCATACGCTGACAATTTATGCTCGGTAGTACCGACTCGCAGACCCTTAATATCCTTACTCGCTCGCACAGTGCATAGCAAGGGCTCAAGAACCAAGGCCAAAAGGAGGGGAGAGAAGGGGCACCCCTGCTTCATGCCATTCCTGATCGAGAACCAGGAGGAGAGTACCCCATTCACCTTAACATGTTTTCTGGGGGTGGAATACAGAGCCATATTCCATGTCAACATATATGGTCCTAATCCATGGGCCTCTAATACCGCACGCAAATAGGACCAATCTACCTGGTCAAATTGAAAAAATTCTGTGAGCCACACTAATCTTATGCCTTGCTTGTGCTACCTCCAGCTGCATGCGCTAATCACACTTCATATAACGTGCATAGGATAAATTTACAAGTTATGCGCTGCGCTTGGGTGACCTCAAAAACAAAATTAATAATAACGAACTCTGTGCTTACTAATGCGATAATATTAAACACAAATACCGTATTTATCGGCGTATAACACGCACTTTTTTCCCCTTAAAATCAGGTGAAAAAAACGCGGGTGCGTGTTATACGTCGATCCCCTGCGATCTGGAGCTGCCAGATCTTCAAAATCGCCGACCGCGATTTGAAAATGGCGCCGCCGGCGCCGAAATACACAGAGCCAGTCCTCGGCTCTTCTCGGCCACTTTCAGCTAAACTCGAGTGCCGCCCGAACCTAGCCGAGTGTACTCGGCTAGGTTCGGATAGCTCCGCTCATAGTCACGCCCATCCCGGGCGGGACTACGAGTGGAGCCGAAAGTGAACGAGAGCCGCCGAGAAGAGCCGAGGACCGGCTCTGTGTATTTCGGCGCCGGCGGCGCCATTTTCAAATCGCGATCAGCGTTTTTGAAGCCCAGGATGGCAGGGGTCCGGGATCACAGGCTGCACTGGGGAAAGGCTGCACTGGGGAAGGCTGCACTGGGGAAAGGCTGCACTGGGGAAAGGCTGCACTGGGGAAGGCTGCACTGGGGAAGGCTGCACTGGGGAAGGCTGCACTGACAAGGCTGCACTGGGGAAGGCTGCACTGACAAGGCTGCACTGGGGAAGGCTGCACTGGGGAAGGCTGCACTGACAAGGCTGCACTGGGGAAGGCTGCACTGACAAGGCTGCACTGGGGAAGGCTGCACTGACAAGGCTGCACTGGGGAAGGAAGGCTGCACTGACAAGGCTGCACTGACATGGCTGCACTGACATGGCTGTACTGACAAGGCTGCACTGACAAGGCTGCACTGACATGGCTGCACTGGGGCAAGGCTGCACTGAGAAGGCTGCAGTGATGGGCATTTAAATGTAAGTTTTTTTTTCCTTCAACTTCCCTCCTAAAAGATTTTTTTTCCTTAAAATTCCCTCCTAAATTGGGGTGCGTGTTATACGCCGATAAATACGGTAATATGAATGTTGAATAAATAAACAAGGTGTGAAAAAACAAGTGCTTGTTACACCATACATTAGTGCTTAATTAGTGCTTGTTACACCATACATAGTGTCTTAATAAACATAAAAAGTGCTTAGTGCTCAATATAAAGTATCCTGCTTGTCTAAATGAATAAATATATAAATAATAAATAAAAAAAGTTCTCTTTAGCACTCTAAATAGTGCGTGCAAATAATGTCCAGCAGTGATAATAAAACAATGCGTGCAGGTGGTGTTCAGCTGTGACAACAATCCAACATCATGCCGAAGATATCCTGAGTGCTGCAAAACATGCTCCGGTGCTCCTTCGTGACCCCCTCAAGCTAATGTGCTCACCACAGGGCGTGTGACTCAGCTGCTACCCTGAGTCCAAATACGCTTTGGAGCCACCCCTGGGCTCAGTCTCAGCGTCTGCTGCACTCCTCCAGCTGGAAACAATGTGGCTCCATACATATAAATGAAAAGGAAAATGGCACTGGTGCGTCAGTGCACCATACTATAACGGCTTTCTATGCAAAATCACTGGATGTTTGGTGCGGTATGCTGTGCTGGGACAACGCTGGTGTAAAGTCTGTGTCAGTCTCTCCGTCCTGGCCCCTCCCCTACTAAAATATTGTTTCATAATGGGGATATCTGTTTACCCCACACGCATATTCAGATCACTCTGATGAGATGCGTTTTAAAATCGCATGGACAGGGGATTTGCGGTATAATAATTTTAGTTTTGATTTTAATCCTAGAATACTGTTATTTGTTAATTTCATTATTATATTTTATATGTAGATATGCATTTATCTGTAGTTTTGGAGGTATGCTGTGGTATCCCCCTGATGATGACACGTGATCCCTGTGTCGAAGACGCACAGTGGAGGGGCCAAGTCGGAGAAACTGACACAGACTTTACACCAGCATTGTCCCAGCACAGCATACCGCACCAAACATCCAGTGATTTTGCATAGAAAGCCGTTATAGTATGGTGCACTGACGCACCAGTCCCATTTTCCTTTTCATTTATATGTATGGAGCCACATTGTTTCCAGCTGGAGTAGTGCAGCAGACATAAGTCTGACTCGAACATCGGGTGTTCGCCTGTTCGCCAAAGAACGAACATTATGGGCTGTTCGCAGGAAATTCGAGCGCCTGCCGAACACCCCATAATGGACTGCGAGATCGCAGTGCATTGCTGTATGATGATTGGCCAAAGCATGAACCTGACCTTCATGCTTTTGCCATTCCCAGCACCCTCTGCTATAGCTCAGGCTCAGGGGGACTAAGTCCACGCCCCACACTATATAAGGCTGCCATCCCGGCAGCCCTGTGTAGTGTTGTTGGTGTGGATGGAGAGAGAGCTTGATTTAGCAGGCAGGTTATTCAGGTAGTGGCAGTGTATATATATATATATATACAGTCAGTGTAGTATATCTATCTATCTATCTATCTATCTATCTATCTATCTATCTATCTATCTATCTATCTATCTATCTATCTATCTATCTATCTATCTATCTATCTATCTCATCATATGATATCATATGTCAGTGTAGTATATATATTTATGGTCGGAGCCCTATGTCCGATATGGACATAGATAACATTTGTAGTTAACATAAAACTTACCATCGGAAATAGACCTGGAAGTGTGGACTTACCATATGAAATGGACCTGAAAGTGTGCCTTGGTCTAATGGCCGGTATGCCAAAATAAGGGGGCATACCCTGGTTTTAAGAAATGATTATTCTGTAGAGAGAAATGAAATGAAATGAATGAATGAAATGAATGCCTTGAAATGGGGATGGGAGGGTGGGTATCGCGCACAGGAAACCGACAAGCACCACAGGTGAGCGGGCTGCTTAAATACCCCCCGGGCTCCTCCCATAAATTCAGGCCACCATACTGGCCTTCCTACTTATGGTCGGAGCCCTATGTCCGATATGGACATAGATAACATTTGTAGTTAACATAAAACTTACCATCGGAAATAGACCTGGAAGTGTGGACTTACCATATGAAATGGACCTGAAAGTGTGCCTTGGTCTAATGGCCGGTATGCCAAAATAAGGGGGCAAAAACATTCAGGTAGGGGTATATACCGGGCGAAGCAGGCTGATTTCCACCTGCCTAGTCTTTTGATGACGTGATCTGGAACCCCATGGCGGGATGCTGCGGAGGCTGCTCCGATGCGAAAGGAGTGTCCGGAGTACTGACTGGGGTTAAGGTGAAGATTGCAGAGAAGTATCCTTATGTGTTTTACAAACTGACATGCGTTTAAGGGTTTAACTGGGAATGGTAGAAGAGGACTGGTGTCCGGTTGTTCAGGCAGGAGTGAGAGGAGACGGTTAAGTACGGTGACTGGACACCAGCTGTTATTGGTTCTGTAGAGGTGAATGTCCACTCCAGAGCCTGTTTGCTGGGTTTTAGAAACCTCGAGGTGCAGGATGAAATGGTCTTGGTGGCGAAGCAAGTGCCGTCTGCATAATACTTGGTCTGTGGGGTTGTTATAGGTGAATTCGCCAGGTCGCAAGAACCCATAGTAAGCCAACTATATGGCTGCTTGTAGTACCGTGCTGGGCAGCAGACCGAATGGCGAAGTAGCCAGAATAGTCGACATATCCCTGAAGATGGGCCCCGTAATGGGTAAGCGCTTAGTGCTGATCTCTGGTTGTTGTTTCCTGGATGCCCCTTAGGATGGCTCGTATAGCGTGTGATGAGAACAGTAAAGATTTTGTGGGGTCTTCCGGGGTCACGAAATGTTGTATGCCGGCTAGGTATAGCCGAATGGTATTGTACGATAAGGCCAGCTGAGTGTGGCAGTATGAAATGAAGGCCAGTACCTGTTTGACATCTATTGGTCCTTTACGGCAGGATGTGAGAAATTGTGTTATGAGAGAGTGAGTGATTGATGAGCTGCGTTGCTCCTTGTAAATGTTGAACTAGTCCAGGGTCAGTTGTGACCAGGCAGGGATAGGGGCCGACACTGGATTGGCTCCGGGAATCTGTCTGAAAAGGAGGTGTAGTTAAAATGTGACAGTACGTCAGCAGCTAAATTGTATCTGCCTGGAATAATGCACAGTGTATGTTAAACTGATGCTGTAAGGACAGTTGTACCAATCTGCGCAGGAAGGACATGACTGCTAGGGACTTGGACCTGCCTTTGTCGATGATGTCTGCCGTGGCCTGATTGTCGGTGGTGAAGATTACTGTTTGCCCTGTCCAATGGTGACCCCAGAGTTGTGCCGCTGCCACTATGGGATAGAGTTCGAAGAGGGAAGATGTTTGAATAAAGCCGGGTATCAACAGTATCTGTTGAGGCCAGGGTCCTGAAAACCAAATGATGGCCAAAAATTGCCGCGAAACCTGTGGTGGCTGGAGCATCTGTCACCACCTGGGGTGACAGGGCTGAAACCATGGGTATAATTAGGGATATACCATTCCAGGACGGGAATTCGTCCCACATAGATAGGTCCGCTATTGCTGCGGAGTCTAGATTTAAGATCTGATCGGGGTCTTGTGTTTCTGGCAGGAATCTCAGCAGGCGTGGCACGAAGGTGCGGCCTTGTGGAATAATTCGCATGGCGAAATTCAGCATTCCCAGGAGAGATTGCAACTGCTTCTTGGTACACCCCTTGGTGTGGGCGAATTTGTGAAGGACCGCCTTAATGTGGGTTAGTTTGTTGAGGGGGAGACTGGCTTGCATAGCGCAGGTGTCTAAGCTGACCCCGAGAAAGGTGATGTTATGTGTTGGGCCTTCTACTTTGTGCTCGGCGATGGGAACATTGAGTTTTCCGAATATCGCTCTGAGTTTGTCGAGGTCTCCTGGGGGCTTGCTGGGAGGTTCTATTAGTAGGAAGTCGTCCAGGTAATGGATGACTTCTTGTCACTGAGCCTTGTGTAACAGTATCCAAGCAAGAGACTGAGCGAATGTGTCGAAGAGCCAAGGGCTACTCTTCGAACCGAACGTCAGTTTTGTGGCCTAAATAATATGCCTCCTTCCACTTGATGCCATGCCAGCACCAAAGGGATGGGTGGATAGGCAGGAGCTTAAAGGCATCCGAGATGTCGGCTTTGGAAAGCACCTGTAGCTGCTTTGATGACTGCTTGCATCGCCATGTCTACGGAGGAATATTTTATGGAGAATTCTTCGGAGGGAATCAGGGAATTGAGACTGGGGATGTGGGAAGAATGAGGCGCAGACAGGTCGTACACCAAACGTAATTTATTTGTGAATTTGCCCTTGACAAGCCCCAACAGGGCTGACTCTCCAAGTGCTGAAAGGGGGCTGAGTGAAAGGGCCTATAACGTACTCTCGGTCTAGTTCTGTTTGTAAGAGCCGATCTATGGTTTGTTCGTCGATGGCTGCTGAACGAAGATTCCCACATTCGTACGTACTGTGGGGTAGTGAAATGAGGCCGGTGTGAAAGCCTACTGTGAAGCCCTGAATAAGGTAGGTGGCCAGAGAGGGGGTGGGATGTGAGGTGAGGTAGAGTCTTAGCCATAAGACGTTGCTTCGGTTTAGTCATGCCCTCTTCTGTTGTTTGACTTCGCACAAGTTCCTTGGGTGCGCTCTTTAGCATAAGGTGCAGATGTGGAGTAGGCGGCACTGACTGACGTTGCAGGACCCATAATTTGTAATTATTGCAGATGGCTGCCCCTCCCACGGTTCGGACTGGGCGTCCGAATTTGTCCACCTGAGGCGTTTGTTCAGGGGCCGACTGACCCTGAAGTGCAACGGAGGTAGAGGGAAATTCGAAAGGACGTTTGAAAGTCGCATTGGCGCACCAGGTGGCAGTGTGGGTGGAGGTCTGGCAAATCGCACCTAGGGGTGAGCGTAAGCCGGAAAAATGGCGGCAGAAGAGCTCTGTGTCCATGAGACTCCAATTTGTTGTTGTTTGGAACTGTGTGAGTCTGGCGGCAGCCTTTGCGGAAAAGGAACGGTGGTACTCGTAAAAGGAAAATCCTCCGTGCTTGTGGCCCAAGTCTACTACCGTATGGAGATACAATCCAGCTCTTCCCTTCTGCTGGGGGCGGCTGAGCATAGAACGTCTCTCAGCATGCCAAAGGCCAAGGTGGTGACAATTTGTGAAGGGATTGCTAACTAACTTGAAGCAATGATCTGTATGGTGCTTGCAATCTTGTGACAATGAAATGATTCGAAATGTTTGCCTTGATTATGAAATGAATGAACTGCATGACAGAGGTCCGGCCTGGTCGTGTCATGATTTGTTCGACCGTGAACCGGGCTCTGGAGCATGTATTGAAATGAGGCAACTGAAAATATTGGTGCTCCTGGGACGAGTCGGTGCCTGTTAGATGCATCTGGATTCGAATCGGAGTGCAGTATGAAATGAAATGAGAGAAATGATTATTTTGACCGAGGCTCGAATTGGTTGTGCCGTGTTAGCGACTGGCAACTAACCGAGCTCTGGTATAGATATGAAATGCGATCGGAACCAGTGATGCATGCCGTGACGAATCGGTGCACCTCAGATGCGACTGGTTTTGAAACGGTGATGTGTTGTGGGAGTGAAATGGTAGAAATTGCATGACAGCGATATGGATCAATCCCCCGATGTCTGTGACTAGCTATGATCCGGACTCTGGAGCATGTATCAGAAATGAGGCCGAGCCCTGGGGCACGCCGTAATGAATCGGTGCATCGGAGATGCGACTGGATTCGAAACGGAGCGCGGTAAGTGAGGGTGTAACATATCGTTTGCCATGACGGAGGCTCGAATCGGTCGTGCTATTGTAGCGACTGACTGCGAATCGGACTCCGGAGCATGTACTGAAATGTGGCCAATCCTGGGCACGCCGAGACGAATCGGTGCATTTTCATGCGACTGAATTCATGTCGGAACGTGATACGTGGAAATGAAATGATAACCATGACAGAGGTACAATGACTGATAAAACGTAACTCTGGAGCATGTATAGAAATGAGGCCAATCCTGGGGCACGCCGAGACGAATCGGTGCATTTTTCATGCGACTGAATTCATGTCGGAACGTGATACATGGAAATGAAATGATAACCATGACAGAGGTACAAATGACTGAGGAAACGTAACTCTGGAGCATGTATAGAAATGAGGCCAATCCTGGGGCACGCCGAGACGAATCGGTGCATCTTTCATGCGACTGAATTCATGTCGGAACGTGATACATGGAAATGAAATGATAACCATGACAGAGGTACCGATGACTGATGAAACGTCGGCCTAGTGACGTATATCGCGCACAGGAAACCGACAAGCACCACAGGTGAGCGGGCTGCTTAAATACCCCCCGGGCTCCTCCCATAAATTCAGGCCACCATACTGGCCTTCCTACATATATATATATATATATATATATATATATATATATATATATATATATATATACTCTGCATCCAGTGTAGCCTATAAATACAGTGCATTCCGTGGTGTACTATTTCTAATATACTTCAGGCGGTGTATTAATATATATAATATATATATATACAGTCTCGTGTATATATTATATATATATATATATATATACTCTGCATCCAGTGTAGTCTATATCTACAATGCATTCCGTGGTGTACTGTTTCTACTACACTTCTGGTGGTGTACACAGTACACAATACAGTGCAGCCATAGTGCAGTTACTACTACTTTTCTGGTGGTGTACACAGTACACAATACAGTGCAGCCGTAGTACAGTTGCTACTACCTTTCTGGTGGTGTACACAGTACACAATACAGTGCAGCTGTAGTGCAGTTGCTACTACCTTTCTGGTCGTGTACACAGTACACAATACAGTGCAGCCATAGTGCAGTTGCTACTACTTTTCTGGTGTAGAACACAATAGAGTGAAACCGTAGTGCAGTTGCTACTACTTTTCTGGTGATGTGCACACTACAAAATACAGTGCAGCCGTAGTGCAGTTGCTACTACTTTTCTGGTGGTGTACACAGTACACAATACAGTGCAGCCATAGTGCAGTTGCTACTACTTTTCTGGTGGTGTACACAATACAGCGCAGCCGTAATACAGTTGCTACAACTTTTATGGTGGTGTACACAGTACACAATACAGTGCAGCTGTAGTGCAGTTGCTACTACCTTTCTGGTGGTGTACACAATACACACTAGAGTGTAGCCATAGTGCAGTTGCTACTACCTTTCTGGTGGTGTACACAGTACACAATACAGTGCAGCTGTAGTGCAGTTGCTACTACCTTTCTGGTGGTGTACACAGTACACAATACAGTGCAACCATAGTGCAGTTACTACTACTTTTCTGGTGGTGTACACAGTACACAATACAGTGCAGCCATAGTACAGTTGCTACTACCTTTCTGGTGGTGTACACAGTACACAATACAGTGCAGCTGTAGTGCAGTTGCTACTACCTTTCTGGTCGTGTACACAGTACACAATACAGTGCAGCCATAGTGCAGTTGCTACTACTTTTCTGGTGTAGAACACAATAGAGTGAAACCGTAGTGCAGTTGCTACTACTTTTCTGGTGATGTGCACACTACAAAATACAGTGCAGCCGTAGTGCAGTTGCTACTACTTTTCTGGTGGTGTACACAGTACACAATACAGTGCAGCCATAGTGCAGTTGCTACTACTTTTCTGGTGGTGTACACAATACAGCGCAGCCGTAATACAGTTGCTACAACTTTTATGGTGGTGTACACAGTACACAATACAGTGCAGCCGTAGTGCAGTTGCTACTACCTTTCTGGTGGTGTACACAATACACACTAGAGTGTAGCCATAGTGCAGTTGCTACTACCTTTCTGGTGGTGTACACAGTACACAATACAGTGCAGCTGTAGTGCAGTTGCTACTACCTTTCTGGTGGTGTACACAGTACACAATACAGTGCAACCATAGTGCAGTTGCTACTGCTTTTCTGGTGGTGTACACAGTACACAATACAGTGCAGCCATAGTGCAGTTGCTACTACTTTTCTGGTGCAGTACACAGTAAACAATACAGTGTAGTGTGGTGTTGCAAAACAAAATATACGTCATGTCCGGAAGGCCACCAAGGAGAGGCAGACGCTCACAGGCCACTAAAAGAGGGCAAGAAGCCTCTGTGTCTACAATCAACAGTGCTGGTCGTGGACATGGTGCAACCTCTGCAGGTGGCCGTGGAGCACGCTTGTCCTTTTTTTCTGCTGCTGGTCATCTTATTGAGCCAGAACATGCAGAAGAGTTGGTTGGGTGGATAACAAAGTCGTCCTCATCCTCCTCATCCTCCTCATCCTCTGTCACCCAGGCTCAGAGTAGTTTGCCTTCCAATGCAGCTGCCAAAGCGGTCTATTCCACCGGCTCCTTGTCCACAGTTACTCCTTCCGTAGCCTCACCATCATGCACAGAGGAGTCCCCTGAACTATTCAACCACAGTGTCGGGTACATGCTGCTGGAGGGTGCACAGTGATTGGAAGTCTCCGATGTTGGTTCCCAGGTTGAGGAAGGGAGTAACTTGAGCCTAGAGAGAGGGGGTGCCCAAGAAGGACAGAAAACTGGCAGTCATGTTCTCCCAGCTGCAGCATACTGCCAAGTTTGATCCAGTGACGAGGATGGAGGGGACAATGAGGTCACTGACTCAACTTGGGTGCCTGATAGAAGAGAGGAGGAGGAGGAGGTGGCACAACTCCAATGAGGCAGGAATGAAGGTGTCTCGAGTATTTGCAGCCAATCTGCTATCAGTACATCTCCATCTGATTTTAGCAGGCAAATTTCCCTACCCCAGTTGCTAAACCCTAAAAAGAAATTTGGTCCCAGCTATCCACATGCTCAGCGTCTGAATGCTAGCTTGACCAAATTGCTAGCAATGCAACTGCTGCCTTTTCAGCTGGTAGACTTTGCCCCCTTTCATGAATTTGTGGAATGTGCTGTACCTCAGGGACAGGTTCCAAAATTACATTTCTTTTCATGGAAGGCCATTTCGGCTCTCTACCGTCATGTGGAAGGCAATGTTTTGGCCTTGTTGAACAGGGGGGTCAGCAGTAAGGTGCATATTACCTCTGACTCATGGTCTAGCAGACATGGGCAGGGACGTTATTGTTCCTTCATGGTGCACTGGGTAACTCTGCTGGCAGCTGGGAAGGATGCAGGACAGGGTTCAGTATTGTTGGAGCTTGTTCCTAGTGGCGATTCTGCCACAGATCTGTCCTCCACCCCCTCCTCTTCTTATTTCTCTATAGCCTCTTCTGCAGATTTGTTTTCTGAACCAGCGGTGCTCCGTAAGCGTTCAAGAGTCTACGCAAGCACTCAAGCAAAAATATGCCATGCAATGCTTGAGTTGGTCTGCTTAGGGCACAGGAGCCACATCAGCTCTGCAGGGGCAGGCTCAGAGGTGGTTGACGCCACGCCAGATTCAGCCAGGAATGGCTGTATGCAACAATTGCACCAACCTTCTCTCTGACAGGGACACTTCACCCATGTCCCATGTTTGGCACATGTCCTGAATGTGGTGGTGCAGCGGTTCAGCAGGTACCCAAGCGCAGCAGGATCTCCTGAGGCAGGCCAGAAAAGTCTGTGGTCATTTCCACCGGTCATACAATGCTAGTGCTCAGCTGGCTGACATTCAAAGGGAATGCAACCTGCCCACCAACCACCTTGTGAGTGACATGCCCACCATGTGGAACTTAACGTTGGCAATGCTGCAGTGGCTGCACACGCAGCAGAGGGCCATCAATGAGTACCTGTGTGAGTATGGCACCAGGACAGGGTCAGGGGAGCTTGGCTTCTTTTGGCCATGCCAGTGGCTACTGATCAAGGATGCATGCACTGTCCTGTCACAATTTGAGGGGGCCACGAGGATGGTGAGCAGCGACAATGCATGCATTAGTGATACTGTCCCTCTTGTCTCCCTGTTGGAGCACGCGCTTTGTGTAATAATGGACAGGGCAGAGGAAGAGGAGGACTTCCTTACCTCTCAAGGCCCCCTTTATCCAGATAGTATTCCTGCGGGCCCGCCAAACACACAGGAAGAAGAGGAGGAGGATTGTGACAGCATGGAAGTTGAGGATAACACTCAGCAGCAGTCTTCAAAGGATGGTTTTCAGTCCCCAGAACCCCAAGGAGTTGTACGTGGCTGGGAGAAGGTTGTTATGGAGAAAAAAATTATAAATGCAGCGCTTGTGACTAACCAAAAAAAGAGTGAATGTGTTGCCGCTGCTATAAGGAAAGTACTGATACTTAAATAATAAAAAACAAATATATACAGCACTGCGAATAAAGCAAGTACTACAACCCAATCCACCTGTGTGTTTTGGGTGCTTCAGCACTCTCAGTGCTATTCTGGGCGTCTTCGTATTCCACATAAACCCAGACAGCATGCTAGACAATTGGGTAAAGAAGCTTCTGGATAGGGGCACGATAGCATCTGCAGGTAAAAGAGTATTCTCGGCAGAACGTTCCTTTTTATAATATTTACACACCCTCATCCTAACCACATGAAAGCAGTCTTAGTCCATTGTGATAGGTCCCTTTTAACTGCAGCAAGTAATTATTTTATTTATTTCAGGTACTTATATAGCGCTGTCAATTTACGCAGTGCTTTACATATATTGTACATTCACATCAGTCCCTGCCCTCAAGGAGCTTACAACATAAGGTCCCTAACACACATTCATACTAGGGCCAAGTTAAACAGGATCCAATTTATCTACCAGCATGTCTTTAGAGCTTATGAGGAAACCCACACAGGCACAGGGAGAACATGCAAACTCTAGGCAGATAGTGTCATGGTTAGGATTCAAACCAGCGACCCTTTTTGCTGCTTGGTGAAAGAGCTAACCAACATACCACTGTGCTGCCCATAAGAAATAAAGGATAGTGGCAGCATACACGGTGTCAAAGCAATCCATGAGCTGGATGCCCAAGTGTCGAAAGGAAGACTTGGCCCAGGTAAAAGGGAAGACAGCCTGAAGGCTGTTTGCTAAGGAGGAAGTCAATTGAATAGGTAGGATTTCTGACTTTGTGAAATCTATTTTAAAATTTGAAAGCGATCCAAAAAGTTTAAGTTCTCGCATCAGGTTTGGCAATAAAATCAGGGGGTCTGTAAGATGAAAAAGCATGTCATCAGCATACGCTGACAATTTATGCTCGGTAGTACCGACTCGCAGACCCTTAATATCCTTACTCGCTCGCACAGTGCATAGCAAGGGCTCAAGCACCAAGGCCAAAAGGAGGGGAGAGAAGGGGCACCCCTGCTTCATGCCATTCCTGATCGAGAACCAGGAGGAGAGTACCCCATTCACCTTAACATGTTTGCTGGGGGTGGAATACAGAGCCATATTCCATGTCAACATATATGGTCCTAATCCATGGGCCTCTAATACCGCACGCAAATAGGACCAATCTACCTGGTCAAATTGAAAAAATTCTGTGAGCCACAATAATCTTATGCCTTGCTTGTGCTACCTCCAGCTGCATGCGCTAATCACGCTTCATATAACGTGCATAGGATAAATTTACAAGTTATGCGCTGCGCTTGGGTGACCTCAAAAACAAAATTAATAATAACCAACTCTGTGCTTACTAATGCGATAATATTAAACACAAATACCGTATTTATCGGCGTATAACACGCACTTTTTTCCCCTTAAAATCAGGTGAAAAAAACGCGGGTGCATGTTATACGTCGATCCCCTGCGATCTGGAGCTGCCAGATCTTCAAAATCGCCGACCGCGATTTGAAAATGGCGCCGCCGGCGCCGAAATACACAGAGCCAGTCCTCGGCTCTTCTCGCCCACTTTCAGCTAAACCCGAGTGCCGCCCGAACCTAGCCGAGTGTACTCGGCTAGGTTCACATAGCTCCGCTCATAGTCACGCCCATCCCGGGCGGGACTACGTGTGGAGCCGAAAGTGAACGAGAGCCGCCGAGAAGAGCCGAGGACCGGCTCTGTGTATTTCGGCGCTGGCGGCGCCATTTTCAAATCGCGATCAGCGATTTTGAAGCCCAGGATGGCAGGGGTCCGGGATCACAGGCTGCACTGGGGAAAGGCTGCACTGGGGAAGGCTGCACTGGGGAAAGGCTGCACTGGGGAAGGCTGCACTGGGGAAGGCTGCACTGACAAGGCTGCACTGGGGAAGGCTGCACTGACAAGGCTGCACTGGGGAAGGCTGCACTGGGGAAGGCTGCACTGACAAGGCTGCACTGGGGAAGGCTGCACTGACAAGGCTGCACTGGGGAAGGCTGCACTGACAAGGCTGCACTGGGGAAGGAAGGCTGCACTGACAAGGCTGCACTGACATGGCTGCACTGACAAGGCTGCACTGACATGGCTGCACTGGGGCAAGGCTGCACTGAGAAGGCTGCAGTGATGGGCATTTAAATGTAAGTTTTTTTTCCTTCAACTTCCCTCCTAAAAGATTTTTTTTCCTTAAAATTCCCTCCTAAATTGGGGTGCGTGTTATACGCCGATAAATACGGTAATATGAATGTTGAATAAATAAACAAGGTGTGAAAAAACAAGTGCTTGTTACACCATAAATTAGTGCTTAATTAGTGCTTGTTACACCATACATAGTGTCTTAATAAACATAAAAAGTGCTTAGTGCTCAATATAAAGTATCCTGCTTGTCTAAATGAATAAATATATAAATAATAAATAAAAAAAGTTCTCTTTAGCACTCTAAATAGTGCGTGCAAATAATGTCCAGCAGTGATAATAAAACAATGCGTGCAGGTGGTGTTCAGCTGTGACAACAATCCAACATCATGCCGAAGATATCCTGAGTGCTGCAAAACATGCTCCGGTGCTCCTTCGTGACCCCCTCAAGCTAATGTGCTCACCACAGGGCGTGTGACTCAGCTGCTACCCTGAGTCCAAATACGCTTTGGAGCCACCCCTGGGCTCAGTCTCAGCGTCTGCTGCACTCCTCCAGCTGGAAACAATGTGGCTCCATACATATAAATGAAAAGGAAAATGGCACTGGTGCGTCAGTGCACCATACTATAACGGCTTTCTATGCAAAATCACTGGATGTTTGGTGCGGTATGCTGTGCTGGGACAACGCTGGTGTAAAGTCTGTGTCAGTCTCTCCGTCCTGGCCCCTCCCCTACTAAAATATTGTTTCATAATGGGGATATCTGTTTACCCCACACGCATATTCAGATCACTCTGATGAGATGCGTTTTAAAATCGCATGGACAGGGGATTTGCGGTATAATAATTTTAGTTTTGATTTTAATCCTAGAATACTGTTATTTGTTAATTTCATTATTATATTTTATATGTAGATATGCATTTATCTGTAGTTTTGGAGGTATGCTGTGGTATCCCCCTGATGATGACACGTGATCCCTGTGTCGAAGACGCGCAGTGGAGGGGCCAAGTCGGAGAGACTGACAAAGACTTTACACCAGCGTTGTCCCAGCACAGCATACCGCACCAAACATCCAGTGATTTTGCATAGAAAGCCGTTATAGTATGGTGCACTGACGCACCAGTCCCATTTTCCTTTTCATTTATATGTATGGAGCCACATTGTTTCCAGCTGGAGTAGTGCAGCAGACATAAGTCTGACTCGAACATCGGGTGTTCGCCTGTTCGCCAAAGAACGAACATTATGGGCTGTTCGCAGGAAATTCGAGCGCCTGCCGAACACCCCATAATGGACTGCGAGATCGCAGTGCATTGCTGTATGATGATTGGCCAAAGCATGAACCTGACCTTCATGCTTTTGCCATTCCCAGCACCCTCTGCTATAGCTCAGGCTCAGGGGGACTAAGTCCACGCCCCACACTATATAAGGCTGCCATCCCGGCAGCCCTGTGTAGTGTTGTTGGTGTGGATGGAGAGAGAGCTTGATTTAGCAGGCAGGTTATTCAGGTAGTGGCAGTGTATATATATATATATACAGTCAGTGTAGTATATCTATCTATCTATCTATCTATCTATCTATCTATCTATCTATCTATCTATCTATCTATCTATCTATCTATCTATCTATCTATCTATCTATCTATCTATCTATCTATCTATCTATCTATCTATCTATCTATCTGTCTATCTGTCTATCTGTCTGTCTGTCTGTCTGTCTGTCTGTCTGTCTGTCTGTCTGTCTGTCTGTCTGTCTGTCTGTCTGTCTATCTATCTATCTATCTATCTATCTATCTATCTATCTATCATATGTCAGTGTAGTATATATATATATATATATATATATATATATATATATATATATATCTATATCTAAATATCTATCTATATATAGATATATCTATATATCTATATAGATAGATAGATCTATAGATATAGATATAGTGCAGTATATATATATATATATATATATATATATATATATATATATATACTCTGCATCCAGTGTAGCCTATAAATACAGTGCATTCCGTGGTGTACTATTTCTAATATACTTCAGGCGGTGTATTAATATATATAATATATATATATACAGTCTCGTGTATATATTATATATATATATATATATATATATATATATATATATATATATATATATATATATATATATATATATATATATATATATATATATACTCTGCATCCAGTGTAGTCTATATCTACAATGCATTCCGTGGTGTACTGTTTCTACTACACTTCTGGTGGTGTACACAGTACACAATACAGTGCAGCCATAGTGCAGTTACTACTACTTTTCTGGTGGTGTACACAGTACACAATACAGTGCAGCCGTAGTACAGTTGCTACTACCTTTCTGGTGGTGTACACAGTACACAATACAGTGCAGCTGTAGTGCAGTTGCTACTACCTTTCTGGTCGTGTACACAGTACACAATACAGTGCAGCCATAGTGCAGTTGCTACTACTTTTCTGGTGTAGAACACAATAGAGTGAAACCGTAGTGCAGTTGCTACTACTTTTCTGGTGATGTGCACACTACAAAATACAGTGCAGCCGTAGTGCAGTTGCTACTACTTTTCTGGTGGTGTACACAGTACACAATACAGTGCAGCCATAGTGCAGTTGCTACTACTTTTCTGGTGGTGTACACAATACAGCGCAGCCGTAATACAGTTGCTACAACTTTTATGGTGGTGTACACAGTACACAATACAGTGCAGCCGTAGTGCAGTTGCTACTACCTTTCTGGTGGTGTACACAATACACACTAGAGTGTAGCCATAGTGCAGTTGCTACTACCTTTCTGGTGGTGTACACAGTACACAATACAGTGCAGCTGTAGTGCAGTTGCTACTACCTTTCTGGTGGTGTACACAGTACACAATACAGTGCAACCGTAGTGCAGTTGCTACTGCTTTTCTGGTGGTGTACACAGTACACAATACAGTGCAGCCATAGTGCAGTTGCTACTACTTTTCTGGTGCAGTACACAGTAAACAATACAGTGTAGTGTGGTGTTGCAAAACAAAATATACGTCATGTCCGGAAGGCCACCAAGGAGAGGCAGATGCTCACAGGCCACTAAAAGAGGGCAAGAAGCCTCTGTGTCTACAATCAACAGTGCTGGTCGTGGACATGGTGCAACCTCTGCAGGTGGCCGTGGAGCACGCTTGTCCTTTTTTTCTGCTGCTGGTCATCTTATTGAGCCAGAACATGCAGAAGAGTTGGTTGGGTGGATAACAAAGTCGTCCTCATCCTCCTCATCCTCCTCATCCTCTGTCACCCAGGCTCAGAGTAGTTTGCCTTCCAATGCAGCTGCCAAAGCGGTCTATTCCACCGGCTCCTTGTCCACAGTTACTCCTTCCGTAGCCTCACCATCATGCACAGAGGAGTCCCCTGAACTATTCAACCACAGTGTCGGGTACATGCTGCTGGAGGGTGCACAGTGATTGGAAGTCTCCGATGTTGGTTCCCAGGTTGAGGAAGGGAGTAACTTGAGCCTAGAGAGAGGGGGTGCCCAAGAAGGACAGAAAACTGGCAGTCATGTTCTCCCAGCTGCAGCATACTGCCAAGTTTGATCCAGTGACGAGGATGGAGGGGACGATGAGGTCACTGACTCAACTTGGGTGCCTGATAGAAGAGAGGAGGAGGAGGAGGCGGCACAACTCCAATGAGGCAGGAATGAAGGTGTCTCGAGTATTTGCAGCCAATCTGCTATCAGTACATCTCCATCTGATTTTAGCAGGCAAATTTCCCTACCCCAGTTGCTAAACCCTAAAAAGAAATTTGGTCCCAGCTATCCACATGCTCAGCGTCTGAATGCTAGCTTGACCAAATTGCTAGCAATGCAACTGCTGCCTTTTCAGCTGGTAGACTTTGCCCCCTTTCATGAATTTGTGGAATGTGCTGTACCTCAGGGGCAGGTTCCAAAATTACATTTCTTTTCATGGAAGGCCATTTCGGCTCTCTACCGTCATGTGGAAGGCAATGTTTTGGCCTTGTTGAACAGGGGGGTCAGCAGTAAGGTGCATATTACCTCTGACTCATGGTCTAGCAGACATGGGCAGGGACGTTATTGTTCCTTCATGGTGCACTGGGTAACTCTGCTGGCAGCTGGGAAGGATGCAGGACAGGGTTCAGTATTGTTGGAGCTTGTTCCTAGTGGCGATTCTGCCACAGATCTGTCCTCCACCCCCTCCTCTTCTTATTTCTCTATAGCCTCTTCTGCAGATTTGTTTTCTGAACCAGCGGTGCTCCGTAAGCGTTCAAGAGTCTACGCAAGCACTCAAGCAAAAATATGCCATGCAATGCTTGAGTTGGTCTGCTTAGGGGACAGGAGCCACGTCAGCTCTGCAGGGGCAGGCTCAGAGGTGGTTGACGCCACGCCAGATTCAGCCAGGAATGGCTGTATGCAACAATTGCACCAACCTTCTCTCTGACAGGGACACTTCACCCATGTCCCATGTTTGGCACATGTCCTGAATGTGGTGGTGCAGCGGTTCAGCAGGTACCCAAGCGCAGCAGGATCTCCTGAGGCAGGCCAGAAAAGTCTGTGGTCATTTCCACCGGTCATACAATGCTAGTGCTCAGCTGGCTGACATTCAAAGGGAATGCAACCTGCCCACCAACCACCTTGTGAGTGACATGCCCACCATGTGGAACTTAACGTTGGCAATGCTGCAGTGGCTGCACACGCAGCAGAGGGCCATCAATGAGTACCTGTGTGAGTATGGCACCAGGACAGGGTCAGGGGAGCTTGGCTTCTTTTGGCCATGCCAGTGGCTACTGATCAAGGATGCATGCACTGTCCTGTCACAATTTGAGGGGGCCACGAGGATGGTGAGCAGCGACAATGCATGCATTAGTGATACTGTCCCTCTTGTCTCCCTGTTGGAGCACGCGCTTTGTGAGGAAGCGTCACTGGTTGAACGTGAGCCGGATATTGCGTCGATGTGTTTCGCCCCTCCTCCAGGGCGTCATCAAAGACAAGTCTTTGATGACGCTCTGGAGGCAGTTCCAGGTTCTCCGTGTGCCCCGAGTGATCGCAGGAGCTCGGTGGTGATTGAGACCGCCGGGCACTCGCATCGGCAAGCGGGGGGCGAGCGTGGCCCCCTAGTGGCCACAGGGCGAAGCGACGTTACACCTAGCCGTGCCATTCTGCCACAATACAACTGTGGCGGCTGGTCAGTATGTGGTTAAAATGATCACTTTTGATTTTTCACGTTTGTGGCCCATAGACTTTAACGGTGTTCGTACAAACTTTTTACATGTTCGCATGTTCTGCTGCGAACCGAATCGGGGGGGGGGGGGGGGGTATTCGGCTCATCCCTACCAGTAATGAAACTCGTTTGATTGGGGTGAATGATATGGGGCATAAGGTGTTTCAGCCTGTTCGCCAAAATTTTTGACAGAATTTTAGTTTCCACAGTACTGATATGTGAGCCAACAGTGCCCCTGGGGGAATAGCACTACTCCTGCTATGGAGTTAAAGTAACTACACATATAGTCCGACAAGAGGGGAAAAAAGACCTTATAGTATGCCTTGGTGAACCCATCTGGGCCAGGGCCAGGGCATTTCCCATTTGGCAAGGACTTCACTGTTAACATAATCTCAGCAGGTGTGATAGGTGAATCCAAAGTGGAGCGTTGTTCATCTGTCAGGGGAAGTATATCTGCAGAGGCCAAGTATTTCTGAATGCCCGTTGACCTAGCCTCACGGGCATTAGGCAAGCCAGAGTCTAAATGATATATTTTGGCGTAATAATCCCGGAACCCCAAGGCTATTTTAGAGGACTGGACCATGATTTCTCCCAAGGAAGAGTGAAGCTTTTGTACATAAGCCTGTGCATGCTACTTTCAGAGAGCTCTTGCAAACATATTACCACATTTATTGCCATGCTCATAATATTTATGAGACATATATTTTATTTTTATTTATTTATTTCAGGTACTTGTATAGCGCCGTTCATTTACGCAGCGCTTTACATATACATTGTACATTCACATCAGTCCCTACCCTCAAGGAGCTTACAATCTAAGGTCCCTAACTCACATTCATACATATGGTATAGGTGCAATGAAAAATCTGGACTGCCGCACTCCGGATTGGAATAATAAAGGTAAAATCTTCTTTATTGAAAAAAATGACATGATATAAAATGCGTACATTGCTCTGTTGAAGTAATACAGCATAACCGCTAGCGGTTAGCGGTTATGCTGTATTACTTTAACAGAGCAATGTATGCATTTTATATCATGTCATTTTTTCAATAAAGAAGATTTTACCTTTATTATTCCAATCCGGAGTGCGGCAGTCCAGATTTTTCATTGCACCTATACCATTGGAATAGCAATCGCCAGTACCTGGAGCTCTCACAACCATTCACCCAGCGGAGGACGGGAAATTCAAACCCAGTTACCTGGAGCGGTGGTCACCAACCTGTCTATCACATTCATACATACTAGGGACAATTTAGACAGGATTCAATTAACCTAAAAGCATGTCTTTGGAGTGTGGGAGGAAACCAGAGTACCCGGAGGAAACCCACGCAGGCACAAGAAGAACATGCAAACTCCAGGCAGGTAGTGTCGTGGTTGGGATGCGAACCAGCGACCCTTCTTACTGCTAGGCGAGAGTGCTACCCACTACACCACTGTGCAGCCACAGCTTATGGGCTTGGCGATCTAGCAAACACAAGAATAGCTCTTGTAGTTCAGTCAGTCTCGTCAGTACCTAGGGGTCTCCACTATGCTTATGTCGAAGTTCTGCCTGATGAAGGGCATCAAGTACCCAATTAAAGTCCGCCTGACGCGCTTTCTTGAGCCTAGAACCTAAGGAGATCAGCTCCCTCCTCACCACTGTCTTGTGGCCCTCCCACACAATGCCCTCGCTAAGGCCACCAGTGGTATTCTCTTTGAAATAATGAGTTAAGACATCTGCAACCCCTGCAGTATCGTCCAACAGCTTCTCATTTAATCTCCGAATAAGAAAAAGGAATTTGGAACTTTGAATGAAGCAATTGAAATACGGAGGTAAAAATGGTCATAGATTATTTTATTCGTAACATAGATATAAAATGAGGATAATTACATGTATATACATTTAACATGCACCAGGCATGAGCATGATGAATAAATGAGTACATACAAATCAACACATAATCATGATTAATACATGGTAATTGATATAAATACATATAGTAGTATGGCCTAAGTGCCAATGGCAGCATGCCCGATATTTGTATCTGTATTCACATAATGGGTAAAGATATATGACACGGAACAGGTCTGTCACAATATACTGGGTTGCTTATTGGTGACATTGTCAAACATGATATGTAGTAGGTAGATAACAATCCATATATGTTGTAGCTGTGGCATCAAACATAGTACCACAGTCAAGCAGCTAGACTATTTACAGTTAGTGCAGTGCGTCCTGCTCACAGTGTTCAGCTAGATCCGTTCCTGTTATCTTCCTACTGACAGGCAGGCTTGTCTTGTTACAGTATATACAGCTACCTGAAGAAAATTACTGGTGTTCTTTTGATCCTATTAGTACCACAGTCAGGCAGCTAGACTATTTACAGTTAGTGCAGTGCGTCTTGCTCACAGTGTTCAGCTAGATCCGTTCCTGTTATCTTCTTACTGACAGGCAGGCTTGTCTTGTTACAGTATATACAGCTACCTGAAGAAAATTACTGGTTTTCTTTTGATCCTATTAGTACCACAGCCAGGCAGCTAGACTATTTACAGTTAGTGCAGTGCGTCCTGCTCACAGTGTCCAGCTAAAACTACAAGTTAGTGGGGTGCATCCTGCTCACAGTGTTCAGCTAAACCTACAAGTTAGTGGGGTGCGTCCTGCTCACAGTGTTCAGCTAAACCTACAAGTTAGTGCGGTGCGTCCTGCTCACAGTGTTCAGCTAAAACTATAAGTTAGTGCTGTGCGTCCTGCTCACAGTGTTCAGCTAAACCTACAAGTTAGTGGGGTGCGTCCTGCTCACAGTGTTCAGCTAAACCTAAAAGTTAGTGTGGTGCGTCCACCTCACAGTGTTCAGCTAAACCTACAAGTTAGTGCGGTGCGTCCTGCTCACAGTGTTCAGCTAAAACTACAAGTTAGTGCGGTGCATCCACCTCACAGTGTTCAGCTAAACCTACAAGTTAGTGCAGTGCGTCCTGCTCACAGTGTCCAGCTAAAACTACAAGTTAGTGGGGTGCATCCTGCTCACAGTGTTCAGCTAAACCTACAAGTTAGTGGGGTGCGTCCTGCTCACAGTGTTCAGCTAAACCTACAAGTTAGTGTGGTGCATCCTGCTCACAGTGTTCAGCTAAAACTACAAGTTAGTGGGGTGCGTCCTGCTCACAGTGTTCAGCTAAACCTACAAGTTAGTGGGGTGCGTCCTGCTCACAGTGTTCAGCTAAACCTAAAAGTTAGTGTGGTGCATCCACCTCACAGTGTTCAGCTAAACCTACAAGTTAGTGCAGTGCGTCCTGCTCACAGTGTCCAGCTAAAACTACAAGTTAGTGGGGTGCATCCTGCTCACAGTGTTCAGCTAAACCTACAAGTTAGTGGGGTGCGTCCTGCTCACAGTGTTCAGCTAAACCTACAAGTTAGTGCGGTGCATCCTGCTCACAGTGTTCAGCTAAAACTACAAGTTAGTGGGGTGCGTCCTGCTCACAGTGTTCAGCTAAACCTACAAGTTAGTGGGGTGCGTCCTGCTCACAGTGTTCAGCTAAACCTAAAAGTTAGTGTGGTGCATCCACCTCACAGTGTTCAGCTAAACCTACAAGTTAGTGCGGTGCGTCCTGCTCACAGTGTTCAGCTAAAACGACAAGTTAGTGCGGTGCATCCACCTCACAGTGTTCAGCTAAACCTACAAGTTAGTGCTGTGCGTCCTGCTCACAGTGTTCAGCTAAAACTACAAGTTAGAGCTGTGCGTCCTGCTCACAGTGTTCAGCTAAACCTACAAGTTAGTGTAGTGAGACCTCTGCACAGTGTTCATCTAAAGCTACAAGTTAGTGCACTGCATCCTGCTCACAGTGTTCAGCTAGATCTGTTCCTGTTATCTTCTTACTGACAGGCAGGCTTGTCTTGTTACAGTATATACAGCTACCTGAAGAAAATTACTGGTGTTCTTTTGATCCTATTAGTACCACAGTCAGGCAGCTAAACTATTTACAGTTAGTGCAGTGCATCCTAGTCACAGTTTTCAGCTAAACCTACAAGTTAGTGGGGTGCGTCCTGCTCACAGTGTTCAGCTAAAACTACAAGTTAGTGTGGTGCGTCCACCTCACAGTGTTCAGCTAAACCTACAAGTTAGTGCGGTGCGTCCTGCTCACAGTGTTCAGCTAAAACTACAAGTTAGTGCTGTGCATCCTGCTCACAGTGTTCAGCTAAACCTACAAGTTGGTGTAGTGAGACCTCTGCACAGTGTTCATCTAAAGCTACAAGTTAGTGCACTGCGTCCTGCTCACAGTGTTCAGCTAAACCTACAAGTTAGTGCTGTGCGTCCTGCTCACAGTGTTCAGCTAAACCTACAAGTTAGTGCGGTGCGTCCTGCTCACAGTGTTCAGCTAAAACTACAAGTTAGTGCGGTGCGTCCACCTCACAGTGTTCAGCTAAACCTACAATTTAGTGCGGTGCGTCCTGCTCAGAGTGTTCAGCTAAAACTACAAGTTAGTGCTGTGCGTCCTGCTCACAGTGTTCAGCTAAACCTACAAGTTAGTGTAGTGAGACCTCTGCATAGTGTTCATCTAAAGCTACAAGTTAGTGCAGTGCGTCCTGCTCACAGTGTTCAGCTAGATCTGTTCCTGTTATCTTCTTACTGACAGGCAGGCTTGTCTTGTTACAGTATATACAGCTACCTGAAGAAAATTACTGGTGTTCTTTTGATCCTATTAGTACCACAGTCAGGCAGCTAGACTATTTACTGTTAGTGCGGTGCGTCCTGCTCACAGTGTTCAGCTAGATCCGTACCTGTTATCTTCTTACTGACAGGCAGGCTTGTCTTGTTACAGTATATACAGCTACCTGAAGAAAATTGCTGGTGTTCTTTTGATCCTATTAGTACCACAGTCAGGCAGCTAGACTATTTACAGTTAGTGCAGTGCGTCCTACTCACAGTATTCAGCTAAAACTACAAGTTAGTGGGGTGCATCCTGCTCACAGTGTTCAGCTAAACCTACAAGTTAGTGGGGTGCGTCCTGCTCACAGTGTTCAGCTAAACCTACAAGTTAGTGGGGTGCGTCCTGCTCACAGTGTTCAGCTAGATCCGTTCCTGTTATCTTCTTACTGACAGGCAGGCTTGTCTTGTTACAGTATTTAAAGCTACCTGAAGAAAATTGCTGGTGTTCTTTTGATCCTATTAGTACCACAGTCAGGCAGCTAGACTATTTACAGTTAGTGCAGTGCGTCCTGCTCACAGTGTTCAGCTAAACCTACAAGTTAGTGGGGTGCGTCCTGCTCACAGTGTTCAGCTAAAACTACAAGTTAGTGTGGTGCGTCCACCTCACAGTGTTCAGCTAAACCTACAAGTTAGTGCGGTGCGTCCTGCTCACAGTGTTCAGCTAAAACTACAAGTTAGTGCTGTGCGTCCTGCTCACAGTGTTCAGCTAAACCTACAAGTTGGTGTAGTGAGACCTCTGCACAGTGTTCATCTAAAGCTACAAGTTAGTGCAGTGCGTCCTGCTCACAGTGTTCAGCTAAAACTACAAGTTAGTGCTGTGCGTCCTGCTCACAGTGTTCAGCTAAAACTACAAGTTAGTGTGGTGCGTCCACCTCACAGTGTTAAGCTAAACCTACAAGTTATTTTCTTGCGAGCTCTGCACAGTGTTCACCTAAAGCTACCTGTAGAAGGTTGGTGGTGTTTTCCTGATCCTATCACTACCGCAGGCAGCTAAAAAAGCTACAAGTTCGTTTTTTGCGAGCTCTGCACAGTGTTCAGCTAAAGCTACCTATAGAAGGTTGGTGGTGTTCTCATACTACAGGGAGGCAGTTGATTTTGCTAGCTGCAGTATCAGTATATATATATATATATATATATATATATATATATATATATATCCCAGCTTAGTGCAGCTACAGGCCATTAGTATGTCTGGAAGGCCAAGAAGGAGAGGCAGACAGTCACAAGCCAATAAGAGAGGGCAAGCAGGCTCTGTGTCTAGTGCTGGTCGTGGAGACGGTGCATCCTCATCAGCACGTGGCCGTGGGACATGCTTGGCCTTTTTTTCGGCAGCTGGCCATGTTGAGCCGCAACATGCGGAAGACTTGGTCGAGTGGATGACCAAGCCGTCCTCATCCTCCTCATCCTCTCTCACCCATGCCCAGGGTACTTTGTCTGGCAAAGCAGCGGCCTCTTCCCTCGGCTCAATGTCATCAGTGACTCCTTCCCTAGCCCCACCATGTCCTCCTGAGGAGTCTGTCACGTACCTTATAGCGGAGCCCGAAATGATGAGGGTGGCCTCTTGCACGGTTCCGGTCCAAGCACCCCTGGTGGTGGGTACAGGGAGTGCGAGGGCAACGAAAGGGTGCAGGTGCCTGCAGGCACGAGGCTGGAACTTGGAGATATAGGAACCTCTGCTGAGGAGATGTGGAAACTGATCACCAAACTTGTTCAGCGGGAGCCAGATGAGGATCAACTGCAGAATGAGGAACAGGCAGGAGTCGGCAACAGGCTGGCAGCGGGGTACCAAGTCAGAAGGCAAAACCGTAGTCAGGAACAGGCAGGGATTGGCAACAGACGGGCAGCAGGGTACAGAATCAGGAGGCAGAGCCGTAATCATAAGTTCAAGCCAAGGTCAGTATTGCAAGTAGAGGCAGGTTCAGCAGGCAGGGGAGATCCAAGAGAATGGTCAGAAGATAGCCGGGTTTTCAGGAACAAGGTCAATCAGGCAGAGTAACAACAGGAACACAGGAACACAGGAACAAGCTGAAGACAATCCAGCACTGATGCTAGGCAGACTCTCTGTTTATATAGGGTGCTGTGTGCCAGGATTGGCGCCAGTAACTTAGCACATTGGCACATGCGCGTTAGCACATTAGCACTTTGGCACATTGGCGCATGTGCGTTAGCATATTAGCGCTTTGGCACTCGCGGACGCGCGTTAGCGCACGTGCGCATTCGCATAGAGGTACCATTGTGCATGCCCACCCTGGATCTCATTTGCCTCTGGCTATGGTTCCGTGCATGCACCTTGGCATTATCAGAATGAGGATTGGCAGCTGCTGCATGGAGACGGGTGCTTGCTGTGTGAGTTCTCTGACATTGCCCCCTCCTTAGGGGCAGCCTCCGAATGCCCATTTGAGCCATCTTCTCTGGGTGGGAACGATGAAAGAACACACAATAAGTGTAGCGCTAGTACAAAAAAAAAAAATGAGTAAACGTCCAACATGGAAAACGTCAGAATCACAGTTCCAAGTATAAATACTGCAGAGGGACCATCAATATATGTATGAAGGGAAAAAGTCTTTAGAAAAACGTTCCAACCAAAGCTGTATATAATCTTGAAATAAAACAGACACACCACCACCAATTGTAAGAAGGCTTACCAGATGGAGTGGACCCAATGGGGCATACGCCGGACTGGGTCGGATGCACTTAGGGGATGGGTAGCTTGAAATGGCACCTGAAGGCGATGTTGGTGGATGGACCCACGCGTTACTCTGTCACTCTAGGCGATGCAGGAATCCAGAGAGATGTGTGGACCAGAACGCACATTGTAGTTATGCTCAAATTAATGTTGAAGAAGGCAGGTGGAGGATGGAAGGAAAGAAAAGGCCATATAGTGTAAATCCGTTTAAGAAAAAAATTATTAAATAAAAAGGATATACACTCACTTGTAAAATGAAAAAAACAGCGCTGAAGATAAAATGTGGCAACAGTGGGGTCCTACCCGACGCGTTTCATCTTCATAGACGTCGTCTGAGGGGTGTCCCCGTCGGGTAGGACCCCACTGTCACCACATTTTATCTTCAGCGCTGTTTTTTTCATTTTACAAGTGAGTGTATATCCTTTTTATTTAATAATTTTTTTCTTAAACGGATTTACACTATATGGCCTTTTCTTTCCTTCCATCCTCCACCTGCCTTCTTCAACATTAATTTGAGCATAACTACAATGTGCGTTCTGGTCCACACATCTCTCTGGATTCCTGCATCGCCTAGAGTGACAGAGTAACGCGTGGGTCCATCCACCAACATCGCCTTCAGGTGCCATTTCAAGCTACCCATCACCTAAGTGCATCCGACCCAGTCCGGCGTATGCCCCATTGGGTCCACTCCATCTGGTAAGCCTTCTTACAATTGGTGGTGGTGTGTCTGTTTTATTTCAAGATTATATACAGCTTTGGTTGGAACATTTTCCTAAAGACTTTTTCTCTTCATACATATATTGATGGTCCCAGTATTTATACTTGGAACTGTGATTCTGACGTTTTCCATATTGGACGTTTACTCATTTTTTTTTTACTAGCGCTACACTTATTGTGTGTTTTTTCTCTGTTTACTTTGTTGGTTGTGTTAGCTGCTTTTTGTTGTTACAGCAGCGCAGAATTGTTTTGTATATATCCTGTTGGGAACGATGAAAGGCCTGTATCAGTCTCTGAGCATGGAGATTGGTCTCAGGTTCCCAGGAATTTTCCTCTGGGCCAAAACCTTTCCACTTGATCGGGCATTGGTTCTACCCCTGTCGTTTCCTACAATCCAAGATGGCTTCAATCTCAAACTCTTCTTCTAAATCCACCATTATAGCTTCTGGGGGTCCCACTTCACGATCCAGAAAGGGATTCGCTACGTCAGGCTTCAGTAGCGAAGCATGAAACACAGGGTGGATCCTAAATGAGTCTGGAAGTTCGAGTTCAAATGCTACCAGATTAATCTTCCTCTTAACTGGGAAATGTCCCAAGTATCTGGGTCCCAGTTTCCTGGAAGGGCATGCCAGTTTCAGGTTTGCTGTTGAAAGCCACACACGGTCACCAGTTTTCAGGTCCAGTTCCCCCCCTTCTTCTTTTATCAAAGAATCTTTTACTATTTTCCTGTGCTTTGGAGATGGTTTCTCTCAACACCTGGTTGTTGGTAACAAGGAAGTTTAGTCTATCCTGGACAGCTGGCAAAGGAGAGTCTGGCACTAGTGTTGGCAAAAAAGAGGGGTGGAACCCATAACTGGAAAAGAAGGGTGACTGGTCTGTGGTAGAGTGGGTGGAATTATTGAATGCAAATTCTGCCAGGGGCAGTAGTGAGGCCCAATCTTCCTGGGTGAAGGAGGAAAAACAAAGTAGATATTGCTCCAAGGTTTGGTTGGTACGTTCAGTCTGCCCATTCGTCTGGGGGTGGTAGGCTGAGGAGAAACTGAGTTTGATACCCAGGGCTTCACACAATGCTTTCCAAAACTTTGACGTGAACTGTACCCCACGATCAGAAACAATGTCACCAGGAATTCCGTGAAGCCTAACAATTTCTTTAACAAACACCCCGGCCATCTCTGTTGCTGATGGAGTCCCCTTCATGGGGATAAAATGTGCCATCTTAGAAAGACGATCAACCACCACAAAGATGGACGAAAATCCTTCAGAAGGAGGAAGCTCAACAATGAAATCCATTGCGATCTTATCCCATGGTCTTTCTGGAATGGGCAGCGGTCTTAGTAATCCCCAAGCCTTGTTTTTACTGTTTTTATTCTTGAGGCAGGTTAAACAAGAACTAACGTAATCCCTGCAATCCTTTGCTAGATTGGGCCACCAGAACTAAGTCCATAGTCTTGTGTCCTCCGAAATGACCCGCCAAAGGATAGTCATGGCAGACCTGTAGGATAGTAGTGCGCAGGTCCTGTGGTACAAATATTTTATTTCCCTGCCAGTAAAGCCCATCTCTTTCTTGCAGGTTCCTGCCTGGAGGTAAGGAAGTTCTCAGGGATGCCTGACGGATCTGCGATACAAAATCGGATTGGGTTAACAAAAAATTTCCAGCTTGCAGGATAGTATCTGGAGCTGATGAAACTTCGGTCTCTGTGAACATGCGGGATAACGCATCGGGTTTGACATTTTTGGACCCTGGCCGGTAAGTGATATGGAAGTTAAAGCGTGAAAAAAAAGAGCCCATCTCGCTTGTCTGGGTCTGAGGTGTTTGGCAGTTCTGAGATATTCTAAATTTTTATGATCCGTGAAGATCAATATTGGGTGTGCTGCTCCCTCCAAGAGGTACCGCCACTCCTCCAAGGCTGATTTTATTGCCAACAGTTCTCGGTCCCCCACATCATAATTTCTCTCCCATAACCCTAGTTTTTTGGAGAAGAAAGCCATGGGATGCATTAAAGACTTAGGTCCTTGACGCTGTGACAGGATGGCCCCTACAGCACTCTCAGAAGCATCCACTTCCAGGATGTACGGCAAAGCAGGATCAGGATGCTTTAATACTGGAGCGGAGGTAAATAGTCCTTTTAGCTTGTCGAAAGCAGCTTGAGCTGCCTCAGTCCATTGGAAACGCTTTTGTTTCTTTGTGAGTTGTGTAATAGGTGCTATGATACCAGAAACATTTTTGATAAAGTTTCTGTAGAAATTGTAAAACCCGATAAAACGTTGTACCCCTTTCTTGTCGGTTGGAGGTGGCCAGGACATTATAGCCGAGACTTTCTGAGGGTCCATTGCCACACCCCCAGTTGATATTACCAAGCCGAGAAAATGAATGGTCTGACGTTCAAATTCACATTTCTCGGCTTTAGCGTACAATCCGTTCTGTCTCAGTCTGTGGAGAACTTGCTTCACATGGCTACGGTGTAATTCTAGAGAAATTGAAAATATCAGAATGTCATCCAGATAAACAATCATGAATAAGTCTAGGAAGTCCCTGAAGATGCTATTAACAAAATGCTGAAAAGTGGCTGGTGCGTTACAAAGTCCGAATGGCATGACAAGATATTTGAAGTGACCAAAACGTGTCCGAAAAGCCGTCTTCCATTCATCCCCCTCACGGATTCTGATTAAGTTGTAGGCACCTCGTAAGTCTAGTTTTGTAAATATTTTTGCAGAACGGAGTCTCTGAAAAAGCTCTGGGATCAGAGGAAGAGGATAGCGATTTTTGACTGTTATTCTATTCAATTCCCTGTAGTCTACGCATGGGCGAAGGGAACGATCTTTTTTCTCGACAAAAAATATTTCTGTGCCAGCTGGAGAAGAGGAGTGTCGGATGAACCCTTTCCTAAGATTCTCGTTGATGTATTCTTTAAGGACCAGGAGCTCAGGCTCTGAAAGAGGGAAGATCCTTCCAAAAGGGATTTCTGCCTCAGGCAACAGTTCAATTGGGCAATCATAAACCCGGTGAGGGGGAAGGGTATCTGCCTTCTGTTTGTCGAACACGTCCAGGAAGTCATGGTATACAGATGGGACGAGTTTCCGGGTTTCAGATACGGATTTCAAGCAGCCGATGACTGGAACTACATGGTGGGAGGACTTGAGACAGTTCTGGAGGCAGTAGGAGGACTGGAAAATCACCTGGCCGGTAATCCAATTAATTTGGGGGTTATTGGCTTGCAGCCAGGGCATTCCCAGAATGATCGGGAATAATGGGGAGGAGATGACATCAAGGCATAACAGTTCTTGGTGATCTGGCAAAATGTCTGCGGACAAAGGTTGAGTTTCATGGGTAATAGGTCCTGATTTGATGCCTGACCCATCAGCTAGCTGTATGGAGAGTTGCTGTTGTTTGGGTCGCAGAGGAATGTTGTGCTGCTGGACGAAGGCATGGTCGATGAAGCAGCTGCAGGCGCCTGAGTCAATTATAGCCTGGACCCGGAGTGCCCCTTCTGGAAGCTGTAGTGAGACAGGAACAGCAATGTGAGCAGATCTGGTCAAAGTCAATACACAAGAATCGTAAGGAGGGGAGTCACACTTACGGGTCTTGTTGGGGCACATGCTTGCATAGTGGCCAGCTCCCCCACAATACAGACAGAGGTTATTCTGATGACGACGCTGCTTCTCCTCTGGTGACAGCGGTGAGCGAATCAGGCCTATCTGCATTTGCTCTGGGGCTTCAGTAGTGGCAGTAGGTAGTGAGGAAGCAGGAACAGATGGACTGCTAGGTACTTTGGGCAGCATCCATATGGGACGAAATTGGCTGGTCCTCTCAGATCTTCGTTCCCTTAAGCGACGATCGATCTGGATGGATAATTGGATCAAATCTTACAAAGCACTGGGGACCCCAACTCGAGCCAGCTCATCCTTAAGTGCTTCAGAGAGTCCTAGACGGAACTGGTAGCGGAGAGCGGCATCATTCCATTGTGTATCAGAACTCCACCGCTTAAAGTCAGTTACATAGTCCTCTACCTGGAGGGCGTGAAGGCTGGCTTCTGCTGTTGTGGTACGCTGGGGGTCATCATACAACTTAGCCATTTCATCCAGGAAAGAGTCCATGGAATTCAAAAGAGGGCTGGCTTGTTCCATCAAGCGGTGAGCCCATGTTTGGGGTTCACCCTGGAGTAGTGAGACGATGAACCCTACTTTAGTGCTTTCCAAAGAGAAGGTGCGTGGTTGTAGCAGGAAGTATAACTGGCATGCATTCTTAAAAGCGCAGAACTTGCTGCGATCTCCCGAGAATCTCTCAGGAGTAGGGACCCGAGGTTCTGGAGGTGGCACCACTACTGTGGGGACCGATGCTGATGTTGCAGGAGCAGAGGGTGGAGGTGCCGTGGCTGTCAGATGTGCTGAGGTGCCTGGAGATAGCGACTCTACTCTTTGTTCAAGTTGACGATAGCCATCTTGTAGGCCCTGGACTGCCTGGGTAAGGGCTGCGATCTGTTGGCACAGTGCTTCCATGGGTGAGGCCCCCCTTTCGGGCTCCATGTGGCTGGATTGTACTGACACGTACCTTACAGCGGAGCCCGAAATGATGAGGGTGGCCTCTTGCACGGTTCCGGTCCAAGCACCCCTGGTGGTGGGTACAGGGAGTGCGAGGGCAACGAAAGGGTGCAGGTGCCTGCAGGCACGAGGCTGGAACTTGGAGATATAGGAACCTCTGCTGAGGAGATGTGGAAACTGATCACCAAACTTGTTCAGCGGGAGCCAGATGAGGATCAACTGCATAATCAGGAACAGGCAGGAGTCGGCAACAGGCTGACAGCGGGGTACCAAGTCAGAAGGCAAAACCGTAGTCAGGAACAGGCAGGGATTGGCAACAGACGGGCAGCAGGGTACAGAATCAGGAGGCAGAGCCGTAATCATAAGTTCAAGCCAAGGTCAGTATTGCAAGTAGAGGCAGGTTCAGCAGGCAGGGGAGATCCAAGAGAATGGTCAGAAGATAGCCGGGTTTTCAGGAACAAGGTCAATCAGGCAGAGTAACAACAGGAACACAGGAACACAGGAACACAGGAACAAGCTGAAGACAATCCAGCACTGATGCTAGGCAGACTCTCTGTTTATATAGGGTGCTGTGTGCCAGGATTGGCGCCAGTAACTTAGCACATTGGCACATGCGCATTAGCACATTAGCACTTTGGCACATTGGCGCATGTGCGTTAGCATATTAGCGCTTTGGCACTCGCGGACGCGCGTTAGCGCGCGTGCGCATTCGCATAGAGGTGCCATTGTGCATGCCCACCCTGGATCTCATTTGCCTCTGGCTATGGTTCCGTGCATGCACCTTGGCATTAGCAGAATGAGGATTGGCAGCTGCTGCATGGAGACGGGTGCTTGCTGTGTGAGTTCTCTGACAGAGTCCCTCGAACTGTTTGACCACAGTGTTGGGTACATGCTCCAGGAGGATGCCCAGCGTTTGGAAGGCTCTGATGATGATACTGAGCTCGATGAAGGCAGTAACATGAGCACGGACAGAGGGGGTGCCCAAGAAGGACAGCAATCTGGCAGTCATGCTCCCCCTGCTGCAGCATACTGCCAGGTTTGCTCCAGTGATGAGGAGGGAGGGGATGATGAGGTCACTGACTCAACGTGGGTGCCTGATAGGAGAGAGGAGGAGGAGGAGGCAGCACATCACCAACGAGGCAGGATGCCCTCCAGGGGCCAGCCTAAGGGCAGCACATTGACTGCATCACACCCCAAAGCTCCACATGTGCAGGGCGCTGCAGTCTCTGCGCGTTATTCAAAAAGTTCTTTGGTGTGGGCCTTTTTTGAGACGAGTGCATCAGATCGCACCGCTGCTATTTGCAACATATGTCTCAAGCGTATCTCGCGTGGCCAAAACATCTCCCGCTTGGGTACCACATGCTTGACCAGACATATGTTGACCTGCCATGCAGTTCGTTGGCAAGCGTATCTAAAAGACCCACACCAAAGAACAAAGAGGACCTCTCCTTGCTCCCCATCAGCTGAGATCTCCAACCCCACTATACCTTCAGTCCTCTCTGAGACCTGCACTGAGAGGAATGAAGGTGTAGAATTAGGTGTGTCACAGCCAAGTACTTGTGGGCAATCTGCTTTTGGTACACCGACGTCTGATTGTACCAGGCAAATTTCCCTGCCCCAGCTGCTGCACCGCCGAAAGAAGTTTGCTCCCAGCCATCCACATGCGCAGCGGTTGAATGCTAGCTTGGCAAAATTGCTAGCACTCCAACTGCTGCCTTTTCACTTGGTAGACTCTGCCCCCTTCGTGAGTTCGTGGAATGTGCGGTTCCTCAGTGGTAGGTACCCAAACGCCACTTTTTCTCACGGAAGGCGATTCCGGCTCTCTGCCGGCATGTGGAAGGCAATGTCCATGCCTCGCTGGACAGGGCAGTCAGCGGTAAGGTGCATATTACCGCTGACTCATGGTCCAGCAGGCATGGACAGGGACGTTACCTAAGTTTAACGGCGCATTGGGTGACTCTGCTGGCAGCTGGGAAGGATGCAGGACAAGGTGCAGTAGTGTTGGAGGTTCTTCCACCACCACGCCTCCAAAATGCTAATGATTGTGACACACCTCTCTCCTCCACCCCCTCCTCTTCTTCTTCCTCCCTGGCCTCTTCCTGTGCTTTGTCCTTGGAACCAGCGGTGCTCCGTAGCCGTTCAAGGGGCTACGCAAGTACGCAGGCCAAAAGATGCCATGCGGTGCTTGAGCTGGTGTGCTTGGGGGACAGAGGTTCTGTCAGCTCTGCAGGGGCAGGTTCAGAGGTGGTTGACGCCACGCCAACTTAAGGCAGGAATGGTGGTTTGCGACAATGGCACCAACCTCCTCTCTGCCCTCCGACAGGGACAAATGACCCATGTGCCCTGTTTGGCTCACGTCCTTAACTTGGTGGTGCAGCGGTTCTTGGGCAGGTACCCGGGCTTACAGGATATCCTGAGGCAGGCCAGGAAAGTCTGTGTGCATTTCTGCCGGTCATATAATGCCAGTGCTCGGCTGACGGACCTCCAAATTGAGTTTAACCTGCCCAAGAACCGCCTAATCTGTGACATGCCCACCAGGTGGAACTCAACGTTGGCCATGCTGCAGCGGCTGCACACGCAGCAGAGGGCCATCAATGAGTACCTGTGCGACTATGGCACCAGGACAGGGTCAGGGGAGCTTGTTTTTTTTTCCCCACGCCAGTGGGCCATGATCAGGGATGCATGCACTGTCCTGTCACCATTTGAGGAGGCCACGAGGAGGGTGAGCAGTGACAGTGCATGCATCAGTGACACTGTCCCCCTTGCCCACCTGCTGGAGCACACACTGCGTGGAATAATGGACAGGGCACTTGAGGCAGAACAGAGGCAGGAAGAGGAGAACTTCCTTAGCTCTTAAGGCCCCCTTTATCCAGACAGTGTTCCTGTGTGCCCGCCGATCACACAGGAAGAGGACGAGGAGGAGGAGGAGGAGGAAGATTGTGTCAGTATGGAGGTGGAGCCTGGCACTCAGCATCAGCAGCAGTCTTTAAGGGATCAGTCCCAAGAAAACATGGACTTGTACGTGGCTGGGAGGAGGTGGCTGCAGACCATGTCGTCCTTAGTGACCCAGAGGACTCCGGACCGAATGCCTCAGCAAACCTATGCTGCATGGCCTCCCTGATCCTGCAAAGCCTGCGTAAGGATCCTCGTATTCGTGGTATCAAGGAGAAGGACCAATACTGGCTGGCAACCCTTCTTGATCCACGTTACAAGGGTAAGGTTGCGGACCTTATCTTGCCATCGCAGAGGGAGGATGAAACATCTTCGGGAGGCCTTGCAGAAAGGTCTGTGCAACGCGTTCCCAGAGACTGGGAGGTTACAAACTCCTGTTTCTGGACAACGTGTTGCCGAGGCTTCGGTCAGTCAAAGAAGGAGCAGTGGAGAAGGGGGCCGTCTGAACGATGCGTTCAGACAATTTTTTGGTCCGCAGCCCCAAGGTATGATCGGTTCCAGCAACCATCGCCAGCGTCTGTTTTACATGGTGCAGGAATACCTAGGGGCAAGATCTGACTTGGACACCTTTCCCACCAAAAATCCTCTGGGTTACTGGGTCTTGAGGATGGATCACTGGCCAGAGCTTGCACAGTATGCAATTGAGCTACTGGCCTGTCCTGTATCCAGCGTTCTTTCGGAACGCACATTCAGTGCTGCTGGAGGTTTTGTAACCGATCACAGGTTGCGTCTGTCCACCGACTCGGTCGATCGTTTGACCTTCATAAAAATGAATCAGTCTTGGATCACCACCAGCTACCAAGCACCTGATGCTGATGTAACTGAATAATTTTTTTTGAAATCTCAGATTCCTTCAAAGACTGCCTATACTGATGCTGAGTGACTATCCCTGAGAAATTATCCTCTTCCTCCTCAATCATCATGCTGATAGCTTGTAAGAACATTTTTGGTTCTGGGCGCCACCAGCAGTGCCTAAGGCACAATTTTTCAGCTCCTGTTTAACAGGGGCGTGTAATTACAATTTTTGATGCAATACTTTGCAGCAGGGCTCGTTCCTGCGTTCCAACTAGAGTGTCTGTGAGGGGTTGCAGTGTTGTGGCACCAGCACCAGTGCCTAAGGCCTAATTTTTCAGCCCCTGTTCAACAGGGGCATGTAATTACAATTCTTCATTAATATTTCACAGCAGGGCCCATTTCTGCACCCACCAAGAGCGAGTGAGGACTTACAGTGTTGTGGCACCAGAACCACCACCACCACCAAAGGCCCAATTTTTCTGCCCCTGTTCAACAGGGGCATGTAATTACAATTCTAGATCTAATATTTCACAGCAGGGCCCTGTGAGGGCTTACAGTGTTGTGGCCACAACAACACCTAAGGCCCAAATTTCTGCTGAGTATATAGGGCAGGCCCCTACTTTCAAACATCTAAATTACAAACGACTCCTACTTGCAAACGGAAACAAAAAGTGAGGTGAAATCTTCTGAAGAGGAGGAAAGACAGCAAAACAAATGGCACAGGGGTGATAACCCTTCCCTATGTTTTCCAAAAAGTTTAAAAAAGATTTTTTGGCTGGAGCTAAACACTTTAAAAATGTACCCGTTCAAAATTACAAAGAGATTCTACTTAACAACAAACCTACAGTCCCTGTCTTGTTTGCACCGCCTGTATACTGCTGTTCAGAGTATATAGGGCCTGGTGGCCCCACACCTTTCCTTATTTTAATTTGGGTGCGGGGTTCCCCTTAATATCCATACAAGACCCAAAGGGCCTGGTAATGGACTGGGGGGTACCCATGCCGTTTGTCTCACTGATTTTCATCCATATTGCCAGGACCCGACATTACATTAAACCCGCAAGCAGTTTTAAATGAGATTTTTTTCCTTTAAAAATGACATTTGGTGCAGGGACTGTTCTAAACACGGGAAACACGCGCCACTTTACAGGCATACTACAGACACCCCCCAGGTACGATATTTAAAGGAATATTTCACTTTTTTTTTTTTTTACTTTAAGCATCATTAAAATCACTGCTCCCGAAAAAACGGCCGTTTTTAAAAGTTGTTTTTGCATTGATACATGTCCCCTGGGGTAGGAACCGGGTCCCCAAACCCTTTTTAGGACAATACCATGCAAATTAGCCTTTAAAATGAGCACTTTTGATTTCAAACGTTCGAGTCCCATAGACGTCAATGGGGTTCTAACGTTCGTGCAAATTTTCGGTCCGTTCGCAGGTTCTGGTGCGAACCGAACCGGGGGGTGTTCGGCTCATCCCTAGTACCTGGTAGTTGAGCCCGACTAGTATTAGAAGACCCCTTTTACAACGCTGGTTCAGGAGCCACTGTAGTGGGAACAGTGGTCTCGTGAGCACAGTGGGTAGGAGTGCCTGGTGAAGGTTTTGCAGAGGCCGGCACGGAAGCTGAGTAGAGATCCTTCAGGGATGGCTGAGCTGTAGATGCTGGCAGGCAGAAGAGGATCAGCAGACTGACAGGTAGGAGGTACTGAAGCAGCAACACCTGGAGCTGGATGAGAAGGCTGAAATGCAGCAATACAAGGCACAGGCAAAAGGCGGAGTCAGACAGTCCGGATTGGCAGGAAATCAGGCAGATGATGCAAATGGATAATCACAGAGTAGTCAGGCAAGCAGGAGTTCGGCAACAGGTCACAAGAAAATAGCAGAGTCAAGCAGGCTGGCTCGGATTGGAGATAGCAGAAGAGTCAGACGTAGCCGGGTCGATAACAGTAATAACAATCAGCAGGCAGATACAGGAACACAGGTACGGAGCTGCAGACGAACAGCACCACATGAGTGCAGCTGTCACACTTTTAAAGGCACCTTGGCGCCAAACAGCGCTAACGCGCACGGGCGCTCACACGGGAGTGCGCCGGTGCATACCAGTGGGAGAATTCTGCTGTGTAACTCTGGACAGACCCCCGCGTGCACATGCGCGCACGCATATTCCCCTGAAAGGCACTGGCACGTCCCTGACCTTGCCCCCTCCCAATGGGCAGCCTCCGGATGCCCAGGTAACTTTTCGGGGTGGGCAGAAAAATAAGCATGGATTAAGCGTTTAGCATGGATATTGCTGTCAGGTTCCCATGAATTGTTCTCTGGACCATACCCTTTCCATTTTATTAAAAATTGTACTTGCCCCAGTCTTTTTCTGCAATCCAGGATGGCTTCCACCTCATACTCCTCACTTTCATCCACCAGGACAGGTTTGGGGCCCTGGTACCCCTATCAGGGAAAGGATCAGGCACGGCAGGCTTCAACAGTGATACATGAAATACTGGGTGAATTTTAAGGGAATCAGGTAGACATAGTTCATAAGACACTTCATTGATTTTCCTTTTAACCGAAAAAGGACCAATAAACTTAGGAGCAAACTTCTTGGAAGGACAAGTCAATTTAATGTTATTTGTAGACAGCCATACCTTATCGCCAAGCTGAAGGTTCAGATCCCCTCTTCTCTTCTGATCAAAGGTCCTCTTACTGTCTGCTTGTGCCTGTAATACCCGGTTATTGTGGCTGAGAAATTGCATTGTGTCCAGGACCGCTGGAACTGAGGATTCTGGAAGAAAATCAGGTAAAAAGGATAAATGAAAACCATAATTGGCAAAAAAGGGGGACTGACCGGTGGCAGAATGGCTAGCAGTATTATAAGCGAATTCCGCTAGGGGCAGCAGGGACACCCAATCATCCTGTACAAAAGATGTAAAACATCTAATGTATTGCTCTAGAGTCTGATTTGTCCTTTCCGTTTGCCCGCTAGTTTGGGGATGATATGCTGAGGACAGAGCTAGTTCAATTTTCAAGATCTCACACAGGGCCTTCCAGAAACGTGAGGTGAACTGCACCCCCCTGTCAGACACTATATTTGCAGGGACTCCGTGCAGCCTGACGATCTCTTTAATGAACACACGGGCCATTTCCACAGCAGAAGGTGTTCCCTTCAAGGGTACAAAATGAGCCATTTTAGACAGGCGGTCGACGACCACAAAGATCGCTGAACACCCTTCTGAGCATGGTAGTTCGACTATGAAGTCCATTGCTATCATCCTCCAGGGTCTGTCGGGTACTGGTAGAGGTCGAGAGGTGATCGCGGTGGGCGGTTGACTGCCTTATGCGCTCAAGATTCCTTTCTTATACAATGAGTGCATCTTTGTTGTGTGTTACTATGAAACCTCAATAGTTCACTGCGCAATGAAAGTTTTATATATTTTTGCATGAATGGAAATTAAATCAGTAAAGCCCAAACGCCAGTGGATTCCTAATATCCTGAGAGTACTGTGGGTGAATTTTTGGATTGCACGCTGATCCCCCATCGAAACAGGGAGAAGGGCAATTTAATTAGTGAATACCAGCTGTCTATGTATATATACTGAGGACTATTTTATAAATGCATTAAAAGACATCTACAACTGCATATGGATTTTAGGAGCAATATAGGTGATCCCTATAATTGAAACTACCTGTGCAATATATTTAATTACATATTCTGAACATATATTTATTAACTTATTTATTTATCTTTCTCACAATATTTTGAAATAATTATTAGCGCACTATTTCACTTTATATAAGTTTCACTGTGTTTGAGTGGTATTGGAACACTTAAAGCTGATGTGCAGCTTTTCACACATAAGTAGATTGCTTTAGGAGGAACATAAGTGGTTTGATTAAGTGCAATCACCTGTGGCATTTATTTATATATCAGATTTTCTATTTTTAATGGAATTCAATATTATTGTATGGAATTTATTATTTATTATTTATTAATTTCATCACTACACTGTGCATTAGTATTTAGCGCACTATCTCACGTATATAATTGTAACTTTTTGAGTGACATCAGAACACTTTAATAGAGGTGCAGCTTTATACATACACACACATACCCTTCAAAAATAACTTCTTTCAAGGTAGAAGAATATAAATCAACATACATTATAAAGGTGAATAATTATCTCACTCCAAATTATCTCACATCATTTGCACTAAAAAATATTTTTATCAAGATTTTTAGGATAAAATATTAATAGATTTTATAAGGTCACATTACTACACTTTTTGTATACGACACTAAAATAGTTCATTAGCGCGTCAGTTTATTATAACATTTTAATACAAACTTATGGCCAACGCCCTTTGTACAAAAATCCAAGGGAAAGTTTGTACAAAGTTTTATCGTGTGTATGGGGCTTAAGAGAGACAGGTTTGCATTTAGTGGATATAGGAATTTTATTGGTTTTAACAATATGTGAATCTATGAAGTTTCCACATGCCCCAGTGTCAATCATAGCCTCGAGAGTAATTCGAGTTTGGTCCCACTGCAGAGAGACAAGAATTTTGAAATAGTTAGAGCCTGGTAAGTGGGGGTTTATTAGCTTGCATAGGTAAGCTGACTTACCCGGTCTTTTCTTCCTGAGTAGAGGGCAGCCTTCAGCGATGTGATGTGGCGCGCCACAATACATACAGAGCCGAAGGAACCTTCTCCTAGACCTCTCGACCTCTCGTCTGGGGAAAGTGGTCCCCTAATTGCACCAATCTCCATGGGATCCACAGATTCTGTGGTATGGCCGGAGGGAACCGAATAGGAGACCCCTGAGATTCTCTCTTTCCGTTTGCGCATTCTTCTGTCAATGGATATGATATGCTGAGGAGAATAAGAGCATCCAATGTAGGGGGTATTGTAGTGCGGGCTAACTCATCCTTCAGGGTTTCTGATAAGCCTAGCCGGAGCTTATTTTTTAGGGTGATCTGGTTCCACTCGGACTGAGTGGCCCACCGTTTAAATTTGGCGATGTAATCTTCGACAGGGTTTTTTCCCTGTCACAGAGCATGTAAGGCAGACTCAGCGGAGATCTGCTTGCTGGGGTCATCATATAATAGATCCATGGTGGCCCTGAAGTCGCTAAATGAGTTTAAGATTGGATCTTCTTTCTCTATGAAAGTGTTTGCCCAGGCTCGGGGTTCCCCTCTAAGGTAGGAAATGGCTGTGCAGACTTTTGTTCTGTCGGTGGCATAGGTTTGTGGTTTCATGTCAAACAGTTTGCAAGCGTTAATGTATTTTCTGTAGTTTCTCCTATCCCCCTCGAAGATGTCTGGTGGGCTTATTTTCGGTTCTGGGGTGTCGAGGTGTGTAACCCGAATAGGGAAGTTATCAGTGACATAGGATTTGAGAGTCTGGTTCTCAGTTGATAGGTTTGAGATCTGTGAAAGAGCGTCAAGTCTCTGATTGAGCGCCCCCAGGTGTGTAACTACCTCAGATGGATAGACGGATCCATTTTATTCCTATTGGTAGGAGGTTTGTGCTATCTGTAATGCTTCAGGCAGCCTTCTGTTGGAGATCTTTACCTGGCATCAGGTTTTTAGCATGAACGTCAAGCAAATGTTTAAGTAGGGACAAGAGGAGGAGCCGGGTGATGTCGTTGTGATGTCATCAATCTGTGACGGAGTTTGTGGAGATATCAGAGCTCCCAGTAGAAAGATAAGAATATTGCAGGAGAAATGTTGAAGCTTCCAGTGGAGGGATAAAGACATTACAGGAGAAATGTTGGAGCCTCCAGTGGAGGGATAAAGACATTACAGGAGAGATTTTGGAGCCTCCAGTGGAGGGATAAGGACATTACACATGTTGGCATTCATGGTTCCCTCAATGAACTGTAGCTCCCCAGTGCCGGCAGCACTCATGCAGCCCCAGACCATGACACTCCCACCACCATGCTTGACTGTAGGCAAGACACACTTGTCTTTGTACTCCTCACCTGGTTGCCACCACACACGCTTGACACCATCTGAACCAAATAAGTTTATCTTGGTCTCATCAGACCACAGGACATGGTTCCAGTAATCCATGTCCTTAGTCTGCTTGTCTTCAACAAACTGTTTGTGGGCTTTCTTGTGCATCATTAAAGGGATATTACACTTTTATTGTTTGACTTTAAGCATTATTAAAATCACTGCTCCTGAAAAACGGCCGTTTTTAAAACTTTTTTTTTGCATTGATCCATGTCCCCTGGGGCAGGACCCAGGTCCCCAAACACTTTTTATGACAATAACTTGCATATAAGCCTTTAAAATTAGCACTTTTGATTTCTCCCATAGACTTTTAAAGGGTGTTCCGCGGCATTCGAATTTGCCGCGAATACCTCAAATTGTTCGCTGTTCGGCGAACTTGTGAACAGCCAATGTTCGAGTCGAACTCGAAGCTCATCCCTAATCCTGAATAATAGCAGAACAGGTCTCTGGGATTATGATCCCCAGAGCCTGGGGGGAGATGCCTGTCGAGAACTTCAAGTCCTGAAGACTTCTCCCAGTCGCCAAGTAACGTAAAGTGGCAACTAGCCTCTGCTCCGCAGTGATGGCTTGCCTCATGCAGGTATCCTGCCTGCTGATATAGGGGGTCAGCATAGCCAGCAGACGTTCAAAAATGGGGTCCGTCATCCTGAGAAAATTCCTGAAATCCTTAGGATTATTCTCACGGATCTCACGGAGCAGAAGGCATTCTTCTTCTTTCTTCCTTCATCTTCTTCTGGTTCTTCTGGCTCTTCTGGTTCTTCCTCCGGCGTTCTTGTCCAGCATCGCCTCCTCGGCGTCTTCTATCTTCTTCTCCTCGGGCCGCTCCGCACCCATGACATGAGGGGAGGCTCCCGCTCTTCTCTTCATCTTCTTCTTCATCCTCTTCTCTTCTTTCTTCTTCTCTTCTTCATTTTCTTCTCCGGGCCGCTCCTCACCCATGCTGGCATGGAGGGAGGCTCCCGCTGTGTGACGGCGTCTCCTCATCTGATGGTTCTTAAATAACGGGGGGCGGGGCCACCCGGTGACCCCACCCCCTCTCACGCACGGGACATGACGGGACTTCCCTGTGGCATTCCCCGTGACGTCACAGGGAAGTCCCTGTCAAGTCACTGTGCGTCAGAGAGGGGCGGGGTCACCGGGTGGCCCCGCCCCCCGTTATTTAAGAGCCGTCAGACGAAGAGACGCTGTCACACAGCGGGAGCCTCCCTCCATGCCAGCATGGGTGAGGAGCGGCCCGGAGAAGAAAATGAAGAAGAGAAGAAGAAAGAAGAGAAGAGGATGAAGAAGAAGATGAAGAGAAGAGCGGGAGCCTCCCCTCATGCCATGGGTGCGGAGCGGCCCGAGGAGAAGAAGATAGAAGACGCCGCGGAGGAGATGCTGGACGAGAATGCCGGAGGAAGAACCAGAAGAGCCAGAAGAACCAGAAGAAGATGAAGGAAGAAAGAAGAAAGAAGAAGAATTTAAATAAAGGAATTATCAAAAACTGTCTCTTGTCATTTTTAACATTTTTGACAGTTTTTTAGTGAAATGGTAGGGGTAAGTACCCCCTTACCATTTCACACAGGGGGGGGCCGGGATCTGGGGGTCCCCTTGTTAAAGGGGGCTTCCAGATTCCGATAAGCCCCCCGCCCGCAGACCCCCACAACCACCGGCCAGGGTTGTGGGGATGAGGCCCTTGTCCTCATCAACATGGGGACAAGGTGTTTTGGGGGGCTACCCCAAAGCACCCCCCCAATGTTGAGGGCATGTGGCCTGGTACTGTTCAGGAGGGGGGGGCGCACTCTCGTCCCCCCTCTTTTCCTGCGGCCTGCCAGGTTGCGTGCTCGGATAAGGGTCTGGTATGGATTTTTGGGGGGACCCCACGCCGTTTTTTTTTTTTTTTTTTGGCGCGGGGTTCCCCTTAAAATCCATACCAGACCTTAAGGGTCTGGTATGGAATTTAGGGGGAACCCCACGTCATTTTTTCTTTAAATTTTGGCCGGGGTTCCCCTTAATATCCATACCAGACCTGAAGGGCCTGGTATGGAATTTAGGGGGTCTCCCACGTCATTTTTTTTTTTTTTTTAATTTTGGTTCAGGGTTGCCTTGTGGGGAATTCCCATGCCGTTTTTATCAATGAACTTCTATGTGTATTGTCGGAAATGCAATAGCCGCGGGTAGTTTTAAATGGCTTTTTTTCCTTTGAAATGTCATTTTGCTGTCAGACTGTTCTAAACACAGGAAACATGCGCCCCTTTACAGGCATACTATAGACACCCCCCAGGTACGAAATTTAAAGGGATATTACACTTTTATTGTTTGACTTTAAGCATTATTAAAATCACTGCTCCTGAAAAAACGGCCGTTTTTAAAACTTTTTTTTGCATTGATCCTTGTCCCCTGGGGCAGGACCCAGGTCCCCAAACACTTTTTATGACAATAACTTGCATATAAGCCTTTAAAATTAGCACTTTTAAATATTATTGTTCGTGTCCCATAGACTTTAACGGTGTTCGCGTGTTCGAGCGAACTTTTTTCCTGTTCGCATGTTCTGGTGCGAACCGAACAGGGGGGTGTTTGGCTCATCCCTATTCAAGACCTGCAGAAGGACTATATTAAGGTAAGTTTTTTCCTTTAACATTACATGATATGTATTTAATGTTTGCTAATGTATTGTCTAAATGTCCTCATTACCTAATTACCATGCTTTGAATATGCTGGGAATGTCCCCTTTATCTTCAGGCATGCCTGTTTTTTTACCTTAATCATTTTTTAGCCTACATGCATATTTCCCTTCAATAACCTCCCCACCATGCAACCCTGGGTCAATTTAAACCTCTAGCCTATGTTCCTTTGAACAATGTATATTGTCAGCTCCATTGTACTGTTTTACCCTCCCCCACCCACTCAAATGTTTGCAACTGTCATGTGTGTTCTTGGCCCCAATTAGTACCCCTCCCCCACACCTCAAATGTTTGCAACTGTCAGGTGTGTTCGTGGCCCCAATTAGTACCCCTCCCCCACCCCCTCAAATGTTTGCAACTGTCATGTGTGTTCTTGGCCCCAATTAGTACCCCTCCCACACTCCCAAATGTTTGCAACTGTCATGTGTGTTCTTGGCCCCAATTAGTACCCCTCCCCCACCCCCTCAAATGTTTGCAACTGTGAGGTGTGTTCTTTGCCCCAATTAGTACCCCTCCCCCACCCCCTCAAATGTTTGCAACTGTCATGTGTGTTCTTGGCCTAAATATAGTCATCGCGGCCATTTTGCCATGGATTTGCAGACACTCTAGTGCCAGGCTCCATGTGTTATTGCTATCCACGGCAAAATGGCCGTTATGACTATATTTAGGCTGCAGAGAGTCCGTCCAATCAAATCCCCCTGATGAAGACACGTGACCCTGTGTCGAACACACGTAGGGGAAGGGCCAGGATGGAGCACGGAGCCTTTCACTCCACTGAGATGTGATGCACAGCTTATCCCTCCTGACAAGCAAACTTTGAGGCAAACTTTGGAGACTGTTATCAGATTGGTGCACTCACGCACCTTGCAAATGTGAGTACCTTAATGTAGGGAGCTTTTATCCCAATAAATATTTATAAACGATATCACACTATCCAGTTTTTCTTTTCCTTTATTCCTAACTGTGGAGTTGCTGCTGAAAACTGTGTATCTGGATTCCATCACTGAGCCGTGGGATGGCTCATAAGCGTGTTTAGACCCAGTCTTACAGCTGAGTCGCACGCTCTGAGGTGAGCGGCTGTCCCTGGGGGATCACTGGATGGCACTTGAGCATGGAATTTTGAGCACTAAGCACTAAGATTAATGCACGCACGTTGGATTTTTTTATGAACTGTTTTTATGGACTTTATGTGCATTTCTTTCATATATTTGACTTTACTAATCACGTACCACATCTTGGATTTGATATTCACACTCATTGTGTGGCACTTGCCACTTTGTTGTATTTTGCACTTATCACTCTGATATATTTATTTATTTATAACTTTTTTATTTTTTTCACTGTAAATTTCAGACTACATAAATGATTTTTTCATCCATTATATATACAGGTAGTAGTTCTGTAATCTCTACTCTCATTCTAATGGTATACATCTAGTATATTATTTACACATTACACTTTAAAATCACTTGTTTTATATATATATATATATCCTTTGTGCCTTGCTGTGGCTGGATAAGCCGCTTATGCGGTATTTTCAGTATACCTCATAAGGATTAAAATTCACTCTGCCCCAAAATGCCAAACAATACACATTTTCATGCAAGTTTCACAGATGCAGAGACCTCAAGTATCCCCTGGAGCCCCTATGTGTATTACCCCCAAAAATTTCTCTGGTGTCACATAGTACACTAGTGCTCGTGAGTGCAGATGTGGAAACAGCTGCTGTGTCCTGTCCTTACTTTACACTGAATCATTTTTGAAGAAGCATTATATTTTCAAACACATATACACAACATCACCACATTTTTGGAATATGACAAATTATCAAGACCTAAATGTATGTCCAAACCCTGTACCATCGTATTTGGCGAAAAAAAAAAACGTCATTTTCTTAGTATCGTACAGTATGTTTTTTCAAAAGAACGGTCTTTATGAACGATGCTGTATAAAGAAAAGCATATGGATCAGCATGCAAGTTAAGTATCTCATTCGGAACACACAACAAGTACTTACTTTTTTTAAGCAGCTTCTTTATTCGCCAATATTGTTCAGGCTCCCTACTTTTGAGGTCAGTCCACCGCTTCCTCAATTGTTCTTTAGCCCATTTAGTGCCAAATTTTTGTTCAAGAGCGGTGACAACTGAGGACATTATTTTGTCCTTCCGCATATTGGGTCGGGTGTACAGTCCTTTTTTGCCATCATAGTCCTCCCTTCTCAATATGGACACCATCTCTTCAAAGGCCATGTTGGTGGCCTTATATCTCCTCCTGGATCTAGATGGTTGTGGCTCTGGGCTTTCCTCCGCGCTACTTACAGATAATCTCTCCGCCATCTTTCTCTATATCCTGCCACTGCGCAACGAAGAGTGAAGGGGCGGGGACAAATCGTACTAAAGAACGTCAGGGGCGGGCGACGCAGGCATAGCATGACACATGCGCAGTGTATATAAAGCTGTTACGCTGGTCTACGTATGTCCGAGCAGAAGTAGCGAGCGTCAGAAACTAAGGTAAGATTAAACGTGGGTGTGTGTTTGGTGAATGTGTTTGGTGTGTGTGTGTGTGTGTACCCTAGATTGAGCCAAATATAATACTGGGAGTTTGGACTGACATTACAGTTTTTATCTTGTGTCTTGTCTTTCAGCAAAAATGAATCCTTTTAAGGAGGAAGAATTTTTGACACGTTTTCTTGATTTGTATCAAGAAAACAGAAACCTGTGGGAGGTCAAGCACCCATTGTATTTTAATAGAGATGTAAGGAAGGCAACACTGGGCACACTTTTGGAATTTGTGAAGACTTGAGTCCCCCAGGCAGACCTTAGGTTTCTGGACAATAAAATTGGTATCTTGCACAACATGTACAGGCGGGAACACAAGAAGATCCAGGAGTCGCGCAGATCCGGAGCAGCAGCAGAAGACCAGGTTTATGTCCCCAAGCTGTGGTACTACCAAAAAATGCGATTTCTGGATAACCAGACAGAAGCAAGGCAATCACTTTCGAGCCTTCCCTCCAGCCTTCCCTCCAGCCTTCCCTCCACCACCACCCTTCCCTCCACCCCAGCTGAGGAGTCCCAAGAAGAACTGGGCCCTTTCATCCTTGATGAGGTGGATGCGCCCAGCTTCAGCCAGGTATACTTTTTTGGTGAATTTGGGATTGTGTAAATATTAATGATGTAAACCTAAACATTTTTGAAGTGCTTCCCCAAAAATGACTTCATCACAATCATTAATATGTAGACATATCGCTAGACAGTAGTGGCCAAAAATATACTTCAAATATTGGTGAGCAGCTAGAATAATAGTGGGGTCAAAAAGATAGCCTTTACTATTTGTTTAGAATTATATTTGCAAGTCATGAGCTGAAAATTGTGTGTGATTGCGTAAGCAAAAATTACAACTACCGGTATGTCCCTTTTTTTTACCCAGGATGAGCTCAGCCAGGAGGAGTCCTGCCCAGAGGCATAGAGGAGGAGACCTTGCCCAGTGGGAGAGAGGAGGAGGCCGTGGCTGGGCCCAGTAGAAGCCTCACAGAGTGTCAGGTGCCTCCCCTCCGCATTACCACCAAAAAGGCCCAGAAAGATGACCCGAACAGAGGAGAAATCAATAGCTCTCATTCACGAAGCCAACCAAATCCTCAGTACACCACCCAATGCGGAAGAGGCGTATGGAACCTATATGGCCACCAGATTGCTGGAACGAAAAGAGGCAACATCTCCTCTGTGAGGGTCTGATTTTTCAAGCGTATCAGAAGGGCTTGAGAGGGGAGCTTACTGCAAAACATATATAGCAGATGAAGCCACTCCTCCTGCTACTCCTCCTCCTCCTGCCCCAAGTACACCACCAGAGGCACAGCCTCCAAGGAAGGCTGCAGCGAAGCGTGGAGGGAAGGCTGCAAGGCAGCGTGCAGGGAAGACTCCACGGAAGAGTCGAAAGTGATTGTCTGGCTTCTGTCTGGTCTGACTTCTGACTGTGCTCCCTGTGCTTCCTAGTCGCAAGATACCAATTTTATTGTCCTCTAACTTGATGTGTCTCCAGTGTTGCCTTCCTCATTTCTGTTTTGACCAAAATAATTGGATATTTTCGTTACCTTACATATTAACTATGTGTTTTGATTCAAAAAGGACATTTGGTTTGTGAGTAGGCAGGTACAGTTCAAAAAGACTATATGTGGGTTATTTACAAAAGGCTAAATCATTTTGCAATTCAAGTGCAAAGTGCTATTGCGAAGTCGTATAAGGAGAAGGGGGAATGCGGGGATTATAGCGGTGCCAAAAACAACGACCATACTTAGATAAAAAACATGTATTTTTATTAACAAAGTTTTAAAAGGAAAAATATAAAGATTACAAAAGCAAGGTGTGCATCAAATATAGAACATTTAAAACCATTTGTAGCGAATTTTAATGAGATTCGGCCTTAAGATGTGGCGGCCAGTCCCGTGAGTAGGGATTTGAGGATCCTACATGTTTCCCCAGAAGTGGCTTCCTCAGGGATAGATGGTTATCCCTTTAACGTTACTATGTAATCTATGAAGAGAAATTAACAATCAGGAACTGTGTATACAATGTTACAAACACAGTAAGGTTAAAATGCATTGAAAAAAGTTAATAGAATAATTATACTATGTTTGCGAGCTGTCAGACATGAACCTGACCAACACCAACCCATAAATGCAGCCACAGATGTCGCAGCGCACATCCGCTGCCCAGCCCACCCTTCACCCATCCACCCAAGCCGAGCCGCCCACCAGATGGAAAAATGATTACTACCTGTAGGTCACCGGGGACAGGCAGCCTCAGAAGCCACACCGCGAGCACCAGGTACAGTAAGCAGCTGCAGGGGGCAGAAAGAAGGGAACCTGGCAGAGAAATATCTATAAATAATATATAAAGGATGGGTACAACCAGTTAAGTGGAACCCAAGGCAAATTAGGGTCCACAACTCTACAAGTACATAATTGGACTAACATAGTCTCTAGCCGATACCTACGATATTTGTAAAATAAGCTTATGTACAAGGACACCGGAATATACTCGGTTATTGACATTGAACCGGCCACATATAGAGTGATGAAATCTGGATATATAATATCTGGAATAATGGATGGTAAAAAAAGGGGATATGTAAAGACCTTACCAGCGTGCTATTGCAAAGTGCACTTGATAAATTGCACTGGAAGTGCACTTGTTGGAAGTGCAGTCGCTGTAAATCTGAGGGGAAGATCTGAAATGAGGGGAAGCTCTGCTGATTTTATCATACAATCATGTGCAAGAGAATTTTTTTTTTTTTTGGGGTTCCTTGCATGTGCCCCTCGGATCCACAGCGAATGCACTTCCAAATGCTCTTTCAGGGCAATTCCAAGTACAATTTGCACTTGTAGTGAAAAATGATTTTGCCTTTTTAAAATAACCCCCTATGTCTAATTAACAAGGGACACCAACCTCATTAAGGTTCATTAAAACAATAAAAAATATTAAGGTTATTGTGGTAACTTGAAACTCAAAATCCAAAAAAAAAAAAAAAAAATACATTTTGTATAATTTAGCACACATTGTAAAATCTATATTGTTGAAATCTGTAAAAAATAAAGATGAGTCCAAAAAAAAATTTGCTACTTTAGTTCTGGAGATCTGGCTTTTAAAAAAAATCATATTAGTCATGGCATGAGGATAAATCATGAATAAAGTAGTTTGTGAGAACTCTGTGTGAATATAAGCAGCAAAACAACTTCCTTCTTCTCGCAGTATAAAGAAAAAAAGAATGTGCTGTATTAAAAGATCACAGAAGAGGAATGTGCTAGCTTCAATACGAAGGCTAGTTTTACCAGACCGAGCGCTTCCGTCTTGTACTTGCTTCAGAGCATGCGTCAGTTTGGGTCTGTCGGACTAGCACACAGACGAACGGTTTGTACGCTAGAAAGCAGAGTCCATCGGAAAGATTTGAAACATGTTTCAAATCTAAGTCCGTCAAACTTTTGAGAAAACAAAGTCCACTGGAGCCCACACACGATCGAACTGTCCGACGAAATCCGGTACGCCGGACCAAGTATACCGTAAAGTCCGATCGTGTGTACGCGGCATTACAGTAACTGTGGTTTTAATTAGTTGTTTTCAACTTTTTTAAATCTAACCATTTGTATATGGAAATTAAAGATTAGTTTATTTTTTAAGCCTTTTTGGTATGTGTATTTATTAGACCCAGCAAGGTACATGTAAAGTCCCACCCCATTTTTGTTTTCATTTGGTAATTACATAGTTACATAGTTACGTAGTAGGTTGATAAAAAGACACACGTCCATCAAGTCCAACCCATGTGTGTGATTATATGTCAGTATTACATTGTATAACCCTGTATGTTGCGGTCGTTCAGGTGCTTATCTAATATTTTCTTGAAACTATCGATGCTCCCCGCTGAGACCACCTCCTGTGGAAGGGAATTTCACATCTTTGCCGTTCTTATAGTAAAGAACCCTCTATGTAGTTTAAGGTTAAACCTCTTTTCTTCTAATTTTAATGAGTGGCCACGAGTCTTGTTAAACTCCCTTCTGCGAAAAAGTTTTATCTCTATTGTGGGGTCACCAGTATGTTATTTGCTTATTGAAATCCTATCCCCTCTCAAGCGTCTCTTCTCCAGAGAGAATAAGTTCAGTGCTCGCAAACTTTCCTCATAACTAATATCCTCCAGACCCTTTATTAGCCTTCTTTGCCCTTCTTCTGGGCACCAGTCCTTCCTGAGGACTGGTGCCCAGAACTGGACAGCATACTCTAGGTGGATCAGGTGGATCCACTCCGGACCAGAGTCTTGTAAAGTGGGAAAATTATCATTTTATCTCTGAAGTTGATCCCTTTTTTAATGCATGCCAATATCCTGTTTGCTTTGTTAGCAGCAGCTTGGAATTGCATGCCATTGCTGAGCCTATCATTTACTAGGACCCCCAGGTCCTTTTCCATCCTAGATTCCCCCAGAGGTTCTCCCCCCAGTGTATAGATTGCCTTCATATTTTTGCCACCCAAATGCATTATTTACATTTGTCTACATTGAACCTCATTTGCCATGTAGTTGCCATTAATTTGTTCAGATCTTTTTGCAAGGTTTCCACATCCTGCGGAGAAGTTATTGCCCTGCTTAGCTTAGTATCGTCTGCAAATACAGAGATTGAACTGTTTACCCCATCCTCCAGGTCGTTTATGAACAAATTAAATAGGATTGGTCCCAGCACAGAACCCTGGGGGACCCCACTACCCACCCCTGACCATTCCGAGTACTCCGCATTTATCACCACCCTCTGAACTCACCCTTGAAAAACAGAGTTGTTCGTGGGGAGCAATGGAAAGGAATACAGGATTGACAAATTCATCTCTTGTAACACCAGATATGTTGTGTATCTCCTCACGTGCCGGTGTGGGTTGGTTTATGTGGGGAGGACCGCAAGTTGCCTATACAAAAGAATTAACAAACATGTGGCAAATATCAAAAATGGTTTGGGAAACATATTGTTTCAAACCATTTTAGAACCCACCACCAGCAGAATCCAGCTCTTTTAAAATGTTATTGGATAGACAAGGTATTGCCACATTGGAGGGGCGGTGACATGAGTTTCTCACAAGCCGAAAGTTAGGGTGCCTCATGCCTGCGGGCTTGATTATCGAGATAGATCTAAATTGTTTTTTGACAGATTTTTGATCTGGATACATCTCGATATCTGACCCCTAAATTTTATTTGAACACAGTAAACGGCCTTTGGGATTGTTAATATAAGGAGAAATTAGTATATAGGATATGGCTAAAGGATCCCCTATTTGGGGGTATTCGTTTAGGATGTTTTAACAGTTGCCACTATTGGTATAGGGGTTAACAAGTAATCTCCTTGATTTTTTATGATTAAGAGATTTTTTTCTGATCAAGATTGTTTTTGTCCATATATTTTTAATTTGATTAATGGAGTAGTCCGTATACGGTCCCACCACTAGGGGGTGGCACCGTAGAATGGGTATACTATTCCGTTTTACCTCCCTATATAATATAAATCTTATATACATTTTCACTATTTATCTCTTATGTATATGGATGGTCTTCTTCATTGGTTATTAAAGCAAATGGTTTTGGGAGAATAACCACTATGTGGTGATGCTAATGGGTGCGCAAACATTGTATGCCACAGCCAAGATTTGGATAAGATAAGATAAGAGCGAACAAAAATCCTGGATGGCTTAACTCCAATGTAAAAATGCATATAAAAGCAAAGGAGAAGGCCTTCAAAAAATACAAGGTTGAGGGATCATCCTCAGCATTTAGACTTTATAAAGAATGCAATAAGAAATGTAAGGGTGCAATTAGGATGGCTAAGATAGAACATGAAAGACACATAGCGGAGGAGAGCAAAAAAAATCCCAAGAAATTCTTTAAGTATGTAAACAGTAAAAAAGGGAGGACAGACCATATTGGCCCCATAAAGAATGAGGAAGGACATCTGGTTACAAAGGATGGGGAGATGGCAAAGGTATTGAATTTATTCTTCTCCTCAGTCTTCACGAGTGAATCGGGGGGCTTCAGTAACCAAAACTGCAGTGTTTATCCTCATGACACAACACAGGAAGCACCTACATGGTTAACAGAGGACGGAATTAAAATTAGACTTGAGAAACTTAACATTAATAAATCACCGGGACCAGATGGCTTGCATCTGAGGGTACTTAGGGAACTCAGTCAGGTGATTGCCAGACCGTTGTTCCTAATTTTTACAGATAGTCTACTGACTGGAATGGTACCAGCTGATTGGAGAAAAGCCAATGTAGCACCAATATTTAAAAAGGGCCCAAAAAACATCCCTGGGAATTACAGACCAGTTAGCCTAACATCAATAGTATGTAAACTCTTGGAGGGGATGATAAGGGACTATATACAAGATTTTAGTAATAAGAATGATATCATTAGCAGTAATCAGCATGGATTCATGAAGAATCGTTCTTGCCAAACCAATCTATTAACCTTCTATGAGGAGGTGAGTTGCCATCTAGATAAAGGAAGGCCCGTAGACGTTGTGTATCTGGATTTTGCAAAAGCATTTGACACAGTTCCCCATAAACGTTTACTGTACAAAATAAGGTGCGTTGGCATGGACCATAGGGTGAGTACATGGATTGAAAACTGGCTATAAGGGCGTGTTCAGAGGGTGGTGATAAATGGGGAGTACTCAGAATGGTCAGGGGTGGGTAGTGGGGTTCCCCAGGGTTCTGTGCTGGGACCAATCCTATTTAATTTGTTCATAAACGATCTGGAGGATGGGATAAACAGTTCAATCTCTGTATTTGCAGATGATACTAAGCTAAGCAGGGCAATAACTTCTCCGCAGGATGTGGAAATCTTGCAAAAAGACCTGAACAAATTAATGGGGTGGGCGACTACATGGCAAATGAGGTTTAATGTAGAAAAATGTAAAATAATGCATTTGGGTGGCAAAAATATGAATGCAATCTATAGACTGGGGGGAGAACTTCTGGGGGGATCTAGGTTGGAAAAGGACCTTGGGGTCCTAGTAGATGATAGGCTCAGCAATGGCATGCAATGCCAAGCTGCTGCTAATAAAGCAAACAGAATATTGGCATGCATTAAAAGGGGGATCAACTCCAGAGATAAAACGATAATTCTCCCGCTCTACAAGACTCTGGTCAGGCCGCACCTGGAGTATGCTGTCCAGTTCTGGGCACCAGTCCTCAGGAGGGATGTACTGGAAATGGAGCGAGTACAAAGAAGGGCAACAAAGCTAATAAAGGGTCTGGAGGATCTTAGTTATGAGGAAAGGTTGCGAGCTCTGAACTTATTCTCTCTGGAGAAGAGACGCTTGAGAGGGGATATGATTTCAATTTACAAATACTGTACTGGTGACCCCACAATAGGGATAAAACTTTTTCGCAGAAGAGAGTTTAATAAGACTTGTGGCCACTCATTACAATTAGAAGAAAAGAGGTTTAACCTTAAACTACGTAGAGGGTTCTTTACTGTAAGAGCGGCAAGGATGTGGAATTCCCTTCCACAGGTGGTGGTCTCAGCGGGGAGCATTGATAGCTTCAAGAAACTATTAGATAATCACCTGAATGACCGCAACATACAGGGATATGTAATGAAATACTGACACATAATCACACACATAGGTTGGACTTGATGGACTTGTGTCTTTTTTCAACCTCACCTACTATGTAACTATGTAACTATGACTCAGGGAGTACGTAGATACTGTTTTATATATTGAATTTTCAACTTTATTTTCTATAAATGTATAAGGTTTGTAAGCATGCAGCTCGGAGGGGAAGCAGAACGGTTTGTAAATTGGATACAATTTGCATATCTGTTTCTCCCGTTTGAGCATCTACCTGGTTTTGACCAATGAGGAGAAAATTAGTAGTATTTAGGCTCCAGTACAATTGCGCAGAGCCCATTTCCTGATGACGCGTGCTTGAGCGTGAAATGCATTGAAATAGAAAATTGGCACATCTACTAACAAATGGTGTTTGCTGTGTGATTCCTGGACGGACAGATTGGAGGTCCTAAAGACATCCTATATTATATGCCTGTGGGTCACTTGGAGGCCAAAGATATCTGGTGAGCTTTTAGATTTATCACTTCGGATGAAGCACTTTTATTGAAGCACTTTGCACTTTAGAAAACCACGGTGGTTGGAGTATACACAGAAGATTAAAAATTACTTATATTTTCTGAATATTTGGTCTTTTTGTTCTAATAAGAGTACATCAGCTGTGCATTTTGAACCATTTTATACATTGGTACACTTACCATAGTTCACACATTGGTATAGTTCACATTTATTATTAGTTTGACATAAATTATATATGTTTGCTGCGCTCTTTATTTTTTCTTTTATATGTTTATTAGTAGCCACTAATTTTAGGTGCAGCATCAGACGTATTCGAAGTTTAGGTTTGGTGCTGACACCCCATTTTTCCACCTTTAGGTTAGAACTGTAAACATTTTAATGAGATACAGGTGCATTATCCACTTACTTGAAGGTTAGGGAAGTAAGGCACAAGTCCATCCACTCTGGTGTGGCGTTCACTGCAGAGCGATGTTCCAAACAGCTGATTTTCGCCTGTAGGGAGAAATCCTAGCCAGCAGGATATCTGGGACCACGACGGTGAAACCGAGGCTTGGATCAGGCGAGGGCTGGAATTCGGCGCCGGGCGTGATGACATCACTGGTGGGTCGCAATGGCATTTCGGAGCATGCGCACTGGCAGATGGGACTCAGGGCGCACTCCTTCATCAAGCTAATGGGATCTTGGCTAATAACAGCCTTATATGTGCCTTTGAACACTGCCATCTAGTGGAAAGGATGTGACATACTTTCCAACAGGAAATACCCAGAGCTAAAATGGTATAGATATCTAAAGACTGTTAACCGTCTATGGTTCAACAGAAATGACCTAACATCACATATCAGATTCAGTTCTTAGGGTAATTTCATGTAAGAATAGGCAATAAAAAAACAAAAAAACATTAAAACATAAAATCAATCTAAAAACACTATTGCATCAATTTCTTTATATTAAACAAATTCATAATTACGAAATTAATAGTATGTGTAGATTCCGACTGCTTTGGGGGGGGATGATTTTATGGGAAGATACATGGGATTATTACTATCGTGTATGTATGTAAATAAATTAAAATAAGAGAATATGTTTACACTCTGCATGTATATCACATAGAGACCAGTAGTACCTAAATACTTATTGCGAAGCAATAATTTATATTTTAAATTTACCTGATAATAGAATTTATATATGTTAATAATGGTATATGATGTAATAGTTTAGTGATAGAGTGATGTAGTGGGGTAATTATGCCTTAAATGGGCTATTGGGAAATAAGAGGGATGTGGGGAAAAGGGGAGGGGGAAGGGAGGGTTGTTAGGGGGGAAAAAAGGGGGGTTCGATGTTTAGACATTAACAGTAACACTATCTTTACTCACTATTGGAACGAACCTCCTACCACCCCAAGACAGAAAAGTATTACGCCAGCAGGCTCGATGTGAGCAGGAAAGTGAGAGGTCGTTTCTTGGAAAAGAGGAAAGAAAGGAGGAAAAAAAGGGAAAAACAAGGATAATTATCAGAAGAGACATAAAAAACAGTATAGAATGGTAATAACCAAACCAACATTCTAAACATCTTTAAGTTAGACCCAGGGCACTGCTCCACTGGGGAGGGGACCCTGAGCCACAACCCATGGTCCCAACAGGGATCTACGCCCATATAGGGAAGGCCTACGTGGGGAACATGTGCCAACACAAGAGGGATGGTAAGGAGGTGCTGTCCCCATCCACCGCATCTGTCCATATGCTATATCAGGAGGAGGGGGATAGTTCAGTACAAAGCGTGGCAGCAGGCTGCAGTCAAGGGCCAGTACAACAAGACCGGGGCACCTAAACACAGGGTCCCAGAGAGCAGCAGCAACAAAAAAGAAAAACTAGCCAGAGCCTCATTTGCCATAGATAGCCATGGACTCCTTCAGGGCTCAGCAACACTCCGATAGTCCGAGACCAGGTAAGGTCAACAAAGGGGTGTACAGAAAAGTGCAGGGTCACCTCGTGACAGAGAATAGAAACCATGGAAACCTGCCCCTCAGTCTCTGGGGGTGGATGGGCCCAGAGAGGAACCAGAAGTGGGACGTTGCAGACCCCTTTAGCGACTTCTGCATTTAGCGGGTAGCCAAGGTTGAGGAAGCTGAATAGTAGGAAAATCCGACGATCCTCTCCAGTCCGGAAAGTCCACAGAATCCAGCCAAAGAGTAGACAAGAAAAGTGGTAGATCATCTTTGGTGTGTAGCGTGACTTGTTGTCCCTCCTTGGTCACCTGTAGATAAAAGGGAAAGCGCCAACAATAGGTCAGGCCTGCCTCCTGGATAGCAGCCAGTAGGGGGTGAAGTGCCCTGCGTTGCAAGAGAGTACGCCTGGAAATATCTTGGTAAAAGAATAAGTGTGCTTCATCAAAATCAAATTAAGGCTTGCCCCGCATTTTCTGCATAATGCGATCTTTAAGCGTATATTTGTGTAATTTGCAGATAATATTTCTAGGATTGTTCACAGCCTGGGAAGGGGGTCTACGTGCCCTATGGGTGCGATCGATCTTGATGGAGGCCATGACTGGTAGCTCCAGGATTTCCCTGAATGTGCTCACTAAAGTGGGGATGATGTCCCTGGAAGCCATGGCTTCTGGCAAGCCACATATTCGGGTATTTTCCCGCCAGCTGCGGTTTGCTACATCTTCCAACTGGCACAGTAATGTTTCAATGTGCTGATCCTGTGTGATGCATTTATTATGTAGCAGAGAAATGGTTGGGAGTGCTTCATCAAATCTTTGCTCTAGTGACTCCAGTCTAGTGCCCAGGTGTGTGGTGTCTGCTTTGAGTTGTGCAATGTCCTCTTTAAAAGCTTTCTCTACCCTGGTAGTGAATCGTTCCAGGTCTTCTCTAGTGGGGAGAGACCAAATATGGCACTTGATATCCCCATCTTCCATAAGGTCTGCCAAATCAGAACCTCGGTCAGGTGATGCCATGGAGCCAGGTGAGGCAGGAGGGGCAGAGTCACTCACCGAGTGTGGGGAAGGAATCGGGGAGGCAGCGATCCTCTGGAGCTGGGCTGCAGTGTGAGTTTTGCGGCCTTCTAGGCCTTTGGGGTCTGCACCATCTTGGAAGCCTCGCGGCCCTGCCTGCGGATCCCGGGAAAGAACGATTCCAGCTGTCCCTGCCAGGAGCGATCAGTCCTCGGTGGCTGGAAGGATGTCCGCCATCGCTAGGACGTGTGTGAGGCGTCTGGAGACCAAATGAGCTATGATTTAAGCGCCGGTGGAAGCGGAGATGAGGAGATGCATGTACTCACTCCTTCATAGCCAGAACACCCCCCCCCTTGTTTCTTGAATTTAAAGGATATCTGTAACTTTCTTGCCAAGGTAACGTCCAGGAAGCAACTGCGCGCTCCAGAATCAATGACTGCCTGAAGCTTGACTTCCCCTTCTTCCACATACAATGAAATGAAAGGAATGATATGAGCAGGGAAAAATCCAGAGACTTGGAGGTAGACAGGATATGGTAGAGTGGACTTACTAGGTCTCACTGGGCAATAATAATATAACTAAGTGGTGCCGCGCTAATCCTGGGTAAATTAGCTAAAATAACTTATATCAATGTGACATGCATTTAGAGTGTGCATCCGAAAGTATAGGTTACACTTTGGGAGTGATAGCATCAGCCGTGTAACACTCTACACTCATATGACAGCAAATCTAAGTAGTGAAAAAATAATCATCTATAATGACAACAGTAAATAGATATATCTCATCATGTCCATAAACATAATAAATAACAATAATGTAAGAGTGTCAATTAATGATAAAGTGCATAATGCAATGTAAAGTGAATCATGTGTCTAACAGACATGCAACACATAAAGTGACAATGTGCAGCAGTGCAACTAAATTTTCAACAGTAAAGTGTCCAAAAAATATCAGGTGCTTCAACATAAAATCCTTTTTATATAATGTGACTGCAACGTCCTGGCATGCAACAGTTGCAGCAATACAAAGTGTTACAACAAAAAGTCCTTCTTTTATAACATGGCAGCAATGTCCTGACATGCATCAGTCGCAGTGCAGTGCTCAAGATAAATCACAAAGTGCACATATTCGTGTTTAGACACACAGGTAAGTAGTGGCCCCTTACCTTAGGGTAATAGGGAAAACGCATGTGACCAAAAATCTTTAGGGGTATCCTCCTGTAGATGCAAACGCTAGCCTCACGGTCCTAGTCCCAGGGGATGATTTCCTCAGATGTTTAGGGGGGAGTGTAGAAGATGACAAAAAACAGGGGGGATCCCAATAGCGTAATAACGTTTAAACAGCAGCTTTTATTAGATAAGATAAAGGGTACTCACATAAACAACATTAAAAACATTGCTATCTCCAACGAGCGGCGAGCTCGTATACCTCTCACAGCATGTAAAGCCTGTCCCGTCCCTACGCGTGACGTCACACCACATGTGACTTCATCAGGGGATGCGTACAGGCTGAAAAAGTGTCTTTAAATACTCTTATACTGGGCGGCAATGGGCGGCCATTTTCTCGAAGTCCTATCATTATAATTACGGTGGCCATTTTCCTGAGGATCGCACGGTGCGGCCATGTTTCAGATGTTTTGTGCGCACGCCGATACTCAGTGACAGCTGATCCGCACGGCCAATGAGACAGGGTGAACACTAACTCGTCTCTCACACTGTCAGCAGAGAAGGGCAAGCATGCTAGTACTCGGCCCGGGATTCTCCATGTCAGACAGCATAGATAAGCGGGTGACACGTTGGAGGAGAAAAGGCAAGGGAAAAAAAAAAAAGGGGGAATTGACTGGGAATGTGCTCCAAAAAAATAAGCAAACTATACCGGGGAGAATACTTCGGTCAATATGATCGAAGATAGAAAAGGGACTTTAAAAACATGTAGGCATGGATACCGGTTCAAGAATCTGTGTATAAAAATAAAAATAGAAGAGAGAGGCGGTCATGCTGCCATAGGTAAACAATACAGATAAAGCATAGGTAATATATCTATATACATAGAGCATAGATACAAAACATCATAATTGGCAAATCATAAAATACATAAAACAATGAACCAGTTAAACTATAATCGTAGTATCTATAGGTGTTAAACTGTATGATCTAATAGAGGATCAGGCTACTCAGGATATAACGTGAAAAAATAAATTGTCTTTTTTTAAAAAACTACACGTCAAATCCATATATAACAGAACTGACCATTTTCCTGCAACCCTCAGGAAAATGGCCGCCATAATTATAATGATAGGACTTCGAGAAAATGGCCGCCCATTGCCGCCCAGTATAAGAGTATTTAAAGACACTTTTTCAGCCTGTACGCATCCCCTGATGAAGTCACGTGTGGTGTGACGTTACGCGTAGGGACGGGACAGGCTTTACATGCTGTGAGAGGTATACGAGCTCGCCGCTCGTTGGAGATAGGAATGTTTTTAATGTTGTTTATGTGGGTACCCTTTATCTTATCTAATAAAAGCTGCTGTTTAAATGTTATTACGCTATTGGGATCCCCCCTGTTTTTTGTCATCTTCTACACTCCCCCCTAAACATCTGAGGGAATCATCCCCTGGGACTAGGACCGTGAGGCTAGCGTTTGCATCTATAGGAGGATACCCCTAAAGATTTTTGGTCACATGCGTTTTCCCTATTACCCTAAGGTAAGGGGCCACTACTTACCTGTGTGTCTAAACACGAATATGTGCACTTTGTGAGTTATCTTGAGCACTGCACTGTGACTGATGCATGTCAGGACATTGCTGCCACGTTATAAAAGAAGGACTTTTTGTTGTAACACTTTGTATCGTTGCAACTGTTGCATGCCAGGACGTTGCAGTCACATTATATAAAAAGGATTTTATGTTGAAGCACCTGATATTTTTTGGACACTTTACTGTTGAAAATTTAGTTGCACTGCTGCACATTGTCACTTTATGTGTTGCATGTCTGTTACACACTATGATTCACTTTACATTGCATTATGCACTTTATCATTAATTGACACTCTTACATTATTGTTATTTATTATGTTTATGGACATGATGAGATATATCTATTCACTGTTGTCATTATAGATGATTATTTTTTCACTACTTAGATTTGCTGTCATATGAGTGTAGAGTGTTACACGGCTGATGCTATCACTCCCAAAGTGTAACCTATACTTTCGGATGCGCACTTTAAATGCATGTCACATTGATATAAGTTATTTTAGCTAATTTACCCAGGATTAGCGCGGCACCACTTAGTTATATTATTATTGATCCACAGGGTTTGGTATGTACCTGATTTGGTGCAGGCAGCTTTTCCTATTTAGTCCAGTCTGGTATACACCTGATAGCGTGGGAATAATTATATATTTTTAGGTCTCACTGGGCAGTTGCGCAGGATGCATACAGTTCCTCCACAATAGAGGCAAAGATTTCCCTGCTGACGACGCATCTTCTCGTCAGGAGTCAGGGCAGAGCGTATCAGGCCAATCTGCATAGGTTCTCCCCCTCAAGGTGGCAGCTGGAGTGGAGGCAGACATAGGCATACTGTATTGTAGGTATGGACAGAACCTTGGGCAGCATCCAGGTGGGTCTGTAAGAGTCCTTTCCAACCGCTGTTCTCACAGGTGTCGATCAAGTTGAATGGCCAGCTGGATGAGGCCTTCTAATGTGGCAAGAGCCTCAACTCTGGCCAGTTCGTCCTCGAGTGATTTGGACAGGCCAAGTAGGTACTGGTACTTAAGAGTGGCCTTATTCCACTCCATACCTGTGGACCATTTACAGAAGTCCACAGTATAGTCTTTGATGGGGCGTCGAGCTTGCTGAAGGGTATGGAGGGCAGTCTCTGCATTAGCAATGCTTTGCGGATCGCCATAAAGTTGTGCCATGGGGGTCAAAGAACATGGAGACGGAATTGATGACTGTACTTTTTTTCTCCAGAAAGTTCTTGGCTAGAGTGTCAGATACAATTGACAAGCATTCTTGAAAGCTCTGAACTTTTTTTGGTCACCTGAAATGCATTCAAGAACAGGTACCCTTGGTTCTGGAGGTGGTACATCACAGCGGGACTGACAGTGGAATGCTCTTGAGCTGGAGCAGCAGATACAGAGGATGCAGCAGATGGGCTCTGATCCATAGGAGCGATGGATACAGCAAGGTTCTGCAGGCGGCCTTCTAACTGGAAATATCCCTCTTGCTAAATTTTCACCGCCAGGGTGAGGGCTGCAACTTGCTGACACAAAGCCTCTAATGGGGAAGCACCTCTTTCAGCCTCAGACATACTGGCTGGATGTTGTAAATTTGCAAGGGATTGTGCAATGCAGATTTGTCTGGTTAGATATTTCAAAGGGTACATTGTTTACATATTTAAGGATGATAAAGAATGTGATTTGACCATACAGTAAGTATTTATTGATGATAATTAGACTCCAGGGGGTATTCATGGGAAATGGTGACTTGTTTACCTGGTAAACAGTATAATGACTTTAATTGTTATTGCCAGTAATTATTAGTAGGGTCTTTTCATCTCGATTAACAAGATCAAAAGCGTTTGGTCAACCAATCAGAAACCCTTCCAGTATTAGACAATGGTAAATCAGGGAACATTTTTATTTGTTAAGACACACACATTCATTCATTCCTCTTTGATACAACATGATTAGAAAATCACAGGTCTAGAATGTAGTATACATTTTTGAATGTATGGAAGCTACCTAGGTGCATATTATATATTAGACATATTATGCTGGATGGTGTAGAGCCTCTGTGCTTGTTATGACATGAAGGACGAATGGGACTTTGAAGGCTGCTGTTCATTGTATTATTTACAAATACTCTGCTGGATTTTGTCATCTTTTCCAAGTACTCTGTGGACTCTGTTCTGTGCTGGGACCGAATAAATGCATCTCTCTGGAAAAGAACCATTGAACTCATTGCTGTAAATTTGTTTTACAATAATAATTATGACTCATCATACATATATGATAACATATTATTAGTCATCCCTTTATATATGACAACAATACTGTAATTTACATGGCCAGAGGCTGAGCGTGATGAGAGTGCTCCCCTTGCGGCTAAGTACAGAGCACCCCTGAGAGAGGTGACAGGGAGAACCAAAGAACCAAAGGTGCCCAAAGAACCACAGGTTGCCATTGATGTCGTTGCCTGGTGATTTCAGATGCAGAGACACCTGAAGAGCAGGGGTGCCAACAGGGTTGATGATGCTCTGGATGAGCAGTAGAGTTGGGCCGAACACCCCCCCCCCCCGGTTTGGTTTTGCAGCAGAACTCTCAAACATCACAAACGTTTGGACCCCAACCGAGAACCCTATTAGTCTTTGGGACCCAAACTTGAAAAAAAATCAAAAGTGCCCATTTTGAAGGCTTATATGCAAGTTATTGGCCATAAAAAGGACAAGGGTGCCCGGAGTACTGCCCTGGGGGACATGTATCAATGCGAAAAAGAAATTTAGAGATCGTTTTAAAGGAGCAGTGATTTTAATGATGTTTAAAGTGAAACAATAAAAATAAAAAGTTCCTTTAAATTTAGTGCCGGGGGGGGGGGGGGGGGGGGGAGTTGGTCCCCTTAGTCTGCCTGTAAAGTGGCACATCTGTACCTTGTATAGAACCTGCTGTGGCAAAACTGACATTTATAAAGAAAAAAAATTACATTTAAATTGATTTTCCCTGCAAGCTTTCTATATTTTGTAAACAACGGCTTGGGGAGCCAGTCTGTAAGATGAAGCTACAATTTAGTGCACTTGGAAAAAGACTAGAGATTTTTTGGATTAATTCTGGTGTCTCTTTGGCAGACTTTGGATGGAAATAACAAAGTTTTGTACCACAGTGGGCAAGCCTTATATGAAGAAGCCAAATTATAGTACACTCAGGCCAAGATTAACTATTTTTTTTAAAATAAAGTCTGCTGTCTCTTTCACAGGCTTTGGATAGAAGTGACAGGTGCAGAAAAATTGGGCTTTGGCTGTTGGTGGTGCCTTCACACTGTAACCCTATAGAGGTACTCTTGAAAAAAAAATCTGTTTGTTTTTGTATATTTTATTAAGAAACATAATGCCTAACAATAACCTCAAAAGACAAGTTTCAAAATAAATTTACAAAGCTAGTTTAGAATATGCTTTATTCTCTCATCTTGCCATCTTCTTCCTCCTCTTCTACTCCATGTGTATACAATATATTATTACACCTTATTAGAACTTCTCCAAGATGTCCACACAATGCCCCATCAATTTACTCTTCTGTATTGGCGAGCTGTATGTTCACGTAGCCATCCACAGAGACCAGGTATCCCTTGTATTCCATACCCCACTTCAGTTTCACCAATATTGGCTTACCAGTAAGGTCAAACCTATTCTGCCGCTGAAGCTCTCACTGATCTACAGACCAGTGAAAGGATGAATTCTCTGTGGACACACTGCCAGAGAGAGCAGGAAATGGCTTGAGTGCTTTTACACTGGGGCGGTGCCGGCGTTAGCGGTAAAGCGCCGCTAATTTTAGTGTACTGTTATAGCAGCGTTTTTTTTACCTTATGTCGCCCCCAATGCTGCTTACTGAAAGTTATAGCTGGGGGCAGTGGCGCTTTTTTGTATCACTGTATATTGGTCAGCTAACGAACTGAAACCTTTGCAGCCACACACTTGGGAAGCATAAGAGGTGCTTTTCAGGCACTTTACAGGCACTGTTTTTAGTGCTAAAATGCCTGAAAAGCACCCCAGTGTGAAAGGGGTCTTAAGCAAGAATTGACCTTTCTGTAAAAAAAATTAAGTATATGCACCAGTCAAACAGATGTGGAAAAATTGGGCTTTGGGTGTTGGTGGTGCCTTCACATCGTAACCCTATAGAGGTACTCTTTCGGGCTTTCACACTGGGGAGGCATCAGAAGTGCTTTCCAGGCACTTTACAAGCACTATTTTTAATGCTAAAACACCTGAAAAGCACTCCAGTATGAAAAGGGGTCTTAAGAATTAGCCTTGCTGTAAAGAATTGGAATGGTATGCACCTGTCAAACAGATGCAAAAAAATTGGTCCTTGTGACCTATACCAAAAACAATATCAAGATAAAATTAACCACTTGTCGACCGCATCACGCAGATGTACTGCGGCAGAATGGCACGGGCAGGCAGAGTAACGTATGGGTATGGGTGGGGGGGGGCACATCGTTCCAGGAGCGATCCGCGCTGAGAGGGAGGCCACTGATTCATGGTCACCCCCTAGCAATCGCTCCTGGCAAATGAGAAGCTTCCTCTGCTTCTGTAATGTAAACAGAAGCAGAGGAAGTGATATCATCTCTCCTCGTGAAGACGTTTCGTTACGGCTTCCGAGGAGAGAAGACATCTACTGTGAGTCTGCACCAACACTACACTGACACTAGCACACAAAGGCACATACCCCCCCCCCCCCCAATCACCTCCCCTGCATCCCCTGTCACCCCCCTGTCACAGTGACACCAATAGCAGGTTTTTTTTTTTTTTTTTTTACTGATTACTGCATTGGTGTCATTTGTGACTGTTATTAGTGGTAGAGCAGTTAGTGGTAGGCCCCTTTTGGTCTAGGGTACCCCCCTAACCCCCCTAATAACGGTTTAACCCCTTGATCACCCCCAGTTAACCCCTTTCGCCAGTGTCACTAAGCAATCTTTTTTCTGATCGCCGTATTAGTGTCACAGGTGATGCTAGGTAGCCAGGTAAGTATTTTGGTTCACCGTCAGCTTTTCATAGGGTCAGGTACCCCCATGTACTACCTAATAAAGGTTTTAACCCCCTGATTGCCCCCTAGTTAGCCCTTTCACCAGTGATCACCATATAACTGTTACGGGTGACGCTGGTTAGTTTGTTTTTTATACCCGCCGTTTATTACCTAATAAAGATTTAACCCCCTGATCACCCGGCGGGTGATATCAGTTTTGAGGTTTTGGGGACAGATAGGGTCTGCGTTGCCCCTGGCAGCATCAGGTTAGTGCCAGTACCGCTAACACCCACACACACAGCATACACCTCCCTTAGTGGTATAGTATCTGAACGGATCAATATCTGATCTGATCAGATCTATACTAGCGTCCCCAGGAGTTTAGGGTTCCCAAAAACGCAGTGTTAGCGGGATCAGCCCAGATACCTGCTAGGACCTGCGTTTTGCCCCTCCGCCCAGCCCACCCAAGTGCAACATCGATCGATCACTGTCACTTACAAAACACAACATAGTTACATAGTTACATAGTTAGTACATAGTTAGTAAGGTTGAATAAAGACACCAGTCCATCGAGTTCAACCTGAGCGAGTGTGGGTGCGAGTCTTCAATTATCCCTATTTTTTATTTAAGGTACCCATATAGCGCTGTGTCAATTTTTACGCACGCCACACATATATCGCACACTCACATTTATCCCTACCCTCAAGGAGCCCACAATCCAAGGTTCCTAACATTCATATACCAAGGTCAATTTTGGACAGAAGCCAATTAACCTACCAGCATGTCTTTGGAGTGTGGGAGGAAACCGGAGTACCCGGAGGAAACCCACACAGGCACAGGGAGAACATGCAAACTCCAGGCAGGTAGTGTCGTGGTTGGGATTTGAACCAGCGACCCTTTTTACTGCTAGGCGAGAGTGCTACTCACTACACCACTGTGCTGCCCAATCGCTAACAGTTTTTTTGGTAGCGTTTGAATCAGTTGCTAATAGTCAGGAGCTTTTTTACCTGTGAGTCTCACTAGTGTACCAGTAAATTTAGAGACCCAGATGGTCAGATTCAGGCTCAGAATACAATCCTGTAGACGTCAGCGGCTCCATGACAGATAGCTCTGACGACGGAGTTGTGGTACCTGCCAAGGTCAGCAGAGGCGGCTCTAGGCTTTGTGAGGCCGTAGGCGAAACTTACACGTGAGGCCCCAATCACGCTCATAATGGGAAAAAAAATTCAAGCAATAAAAATGGCTGTAAAAAGATGGACAGATCTAGCACATAGTTCATCAGCACCACTTTCAGGGCACCCTACTCACCCATCAGACATATGCAGCCAATAAAACATCTGGGGCCCAGCAAGGTGGCAACCCCTCTAAGAATTTCCCATGTCTTGGGAGAATGGGGAGGGGATGTCACTGAGTCATTCCACATCCACAGAGGAAGTAGAGTGGGGGGATCTCAGCACAGCACAGGGGGAGAGAGAGAGGCGGAGGGGGAGAGAGAGAGGGGGAGGGAAAGGGAGGGAGAGAGAGAGAGCAAGAGGGGAAGAGAGAGGGAGGGGGAGAGAGATAAAAAGGGGGCAAGAGAAGGGGAGCAAGAGATTGTGAGCAATAGGGGAGAATGAGAGAGAGAGGGGAGAAAGAGGGGGAGAGAGAAAGAGGGGGAGAGAGAGGGGGAGAGAGGGAGGGGGAGGGAGAGAGAGGGGGAGCAAGACATTGTGAGAGAGGGGGAG